>CM050450.1:96938721-98188721 GCA_027563935.2 Costus lasius | reverse complement strand
ATGCAAACCTCTTGCATGTGAGATTGACTTGTTGACTAGACAAGTCAATCCTCACGGTGGATCACTCCAGTGCATCCAATGCACCTGTATGTCTGCGTTACTGTGCCCCGCACCTAACCAGCCCATACACCAGTCTCACATGCACCAAAGCTGTCCCATATCGGCTAAGGCACCTTGACCGGGGATTACTTATGAGAATGGATCCAATCCAAACTCCTGGGACATTATCTATGCAATTCAATACATCAACGCAGGTAAAGCAATCTGCATAATAACGACCATGCCTTTATTGATTCTATCAAAGTACATTTAAACAATGCCTGACCATGTCCATACATTGGTCTGCAGGGCATATACACCAACATCGTAAAGGCGGAATCTCTTAGTAAAACTTGCGAGACCTCGACACGAGAGTACTTGGTCTTCGCTCGAGGGTTTCATAATCTTCCACGTAACTCATTGGGTTCATCTAAAATGATCCACCGTGAGAGTAGGAGATCGTCTTAGTTGAACACCGGGGTGTACACTCGAGAGAGAGCACCTTGTAACCTAGGGATAGATTCCTTGTGCAAAATCATTAATCCAAATAACTGATATCTTTAAGCGCGATTAAGATCGTCATCATGGTGGAAACTGTAGGCATGATATCTCTCTCATATTTACTCTCTACCGACATAGTTGTGATTGCTTGTTTTCGATTTTAGTTCCCAAAACCCTGTTTCGATTTGCCTAGCTATTAAAACTTTGATTTTCTGGTACTCAACCTTGTTCCCTGTGGGATTCGACATCTTTTATATTACTTCGATATAACCGTGCACTTACGGAACGTGTCAAAAATTCCATAAAGCATAGATTGGGACAGAAGACTTTCAATCAACAACATTTTCAAACAGAAACACAGAATACAAGTGGCGCAAAGACCAAGTTAAGACATCAACACAAGCAACCCTTCAGGAGATTGAACTACTTATTGAGTAGGTAACCCTTCTCTCAAATCATGATCAATAAAACCCAAAAGTCATAGAATGTTTGGAGAACATTTTTTACCAGAATACTTAATAGACCGAGAGCATAAATCATAGAAATTAGATGCATGGCCGAAAACACAAAGCAAGCTAAACACATAACATGCATGAAAACCCTAACATACACTTTGAGCACCTAGAGTTTGCTCTGATACCACTGAAGTAGGACATGATTATATGGATGAAAACCTAAGATCGTCTCTAGGTGTGGAGCTCAAAAACAACAAGATAGCTAGGGCATGGGTTTCCATATAATAGCAATGAAAGAACTAAACTAGAAGAGAAGAGGAAAGAAATCACCTTGTGGCCCCTTTTAGGGAAGGGGCCTTAACCCCTTTCTTTGTCCTCGCTCCCATATCTTGGCGATGAGGCTAAGAATGGGTAGTTAAATGATCAACATTCAAATCAAATAAGCAAGGGGAGGACGAAATACAATGTCCCCAAACTCCCCCTTAAACTATGACAAGGAAGTCCTTAGGTATTCTTGATCAAGGCTTCAAAGTTGCTCCCCTTTGATTGGCATTGAAGAAGGTTGGAGACCAGCATGTTGATGGCGTCAATGCACAAGAACTTCAAGGAGAGAAAGATAGTTTTGGTGGAGAAAAAGAAGGAGAGAAGAGAGGAAGAAAAAGCTCTCGCACAAGAGGAAAAGAAGGGGGAAGAGGATGATTTTCGGTTGGAGTCCACCAAACCAAGACAATGTTCACGCATTCAGCACATAGTTTTTTTTCTCAAATCATAGACTAATGTGCAAGTGAAAATATAAGGCTTTAAAGCCCTCTCCTTCCCTCAACATTACAATAAAGTGAAGTGTCAAAATTGCCCTACGTGCAGTCTTTAATCAATGGCTGAATTTGGTGGAGTTTTTGAATGAATGGTGTGGATGAATCCCCCCTTGGCACCTCTAGTTGCTGATGGAAGCTTTGCATGCATTGGTTGCATGCTAAGGGTGCATGCAAGTGTTCAATTAATGCATGATGGGGCTGGTTGGCACGTGGCTTCTTATTGGTGGATGAAGGGGTGCTTTGTTCCTCATCGGTGGAGAATGGAGGCTGATTTGATTTTTAGATTTGGAAGTGGCGCCTTTAGTGTTTTGAGGCTGGTTTGGGCGCCAATCCATGTCATCATGATGAGGTGGATTGAGGTGGCATCCAAGTTGTTATAACCCAAAATTGAATTTTATTATTAATATTAAATTTTAAATTTTGGAAAATTTAGAAATTGTATTTTAGAATTTTTCTGATTTTCTGGAACTTTTTTTTGAAATTTTAAAGGATAAAAATAATAAGTTTTAAATCAAAAACTTAAAATGCGTCCGCGGGGGATCGAACCCACGACACGGCTAAGAGTTTGAATCAGCCCAACCATTGGGCTGAGTTGAACTTTGTTATTTAATAACCGCGTTTGATTTTATTATTTTGAGTTTACAAAATTTGTGGACGACGAGTTGAATCGTCGTCTTCTCTGATTTTTGCGGCGATCGAGTCACCGCCGCGTTCTCGCCGTTCTCAGACGCGTTTTACCCCTATATTAGAGGGCTTCTGTCCGTATGGTCGAGGTGTTGAACCCTAGCCTCTCTTCGAGCTTGGACGCGCCGCCAGGAAGGAGAAATCTCTCTCGAACCAATTGCCGGAGCTCGAGCGGCGCCACCACAAGTTCCAGCCTTCCAGCGCCTCCATCGACAACGATCTCTCAATTCTGGGCTACGATACAGCGTCGTAGCAAGGTATCCTTCCTTTCCTGAAGTTTCCGTGAAGTTCTGATCAGTTTTGGTTAAGTTTTGAGTATCGACGGCGGCAGCGCCACCGTCGATACTTTCGTTTGTTTCGAGAGCTTCGACCGGGCGTCAAAATCTCACCGCGGTTTGTCCCAGAGCTTCGTTTCATTATCAGAAGTCTCCTGGAGAAATTTGGAGTTGATCCGATGTTCGACGCGTCCTCGCGAGCTCGTCGGTGCAAGCAACGGGCGGCCTTGCGTGGTGGCGATCGGGCGGCGCAGGCGAACGATCGGTTCAAGTTTGATTTAGGGTTTTGAGTGATTTATTTAGAAATAAACCGGCTCATTGTGTTGAAATCAATTTGAACTGGTTTAATAGTGATGAATGGTTCAATTTCAATTTCGGTCCAGGTCTTGAATTTTGACCGGTTCGACCCTAATTCGGTCGAATCTGGGCCGGTGGAAAGCTTATGAAATTCCCTATCTAATGGTAATCTGTGTGTCTTTAGATGAGGTGTATATTTTGTGTAATTTAAGTTCTAAGTGTCGGTCTGACTTGGTTCAGGGTAAAATTGATCGGTTCACTGTAATTCTGTCTGGTTCAGTGGGTTTTAGGTCCGGTTCATATGATCTAAGAGTGGTTCTCTAGGTTTAGGGTTATGTTCTACTTGTTGGTAGTCTTGGTTTTCAAGTTAGAATGATTATTAATAGAGTTCATGTACAAATTTATGTTACAGAGTGGTTGATCCATTATTCGGCTTGTACCGTTTGATAGACAAATTGTTGACTTTTCAAAAGGATTCAGAATAACAGCGCTTGAGGTAGGAATCTTACCCTACTCCTTTGTTATAGTGTCAAGAACTTATATGATTTGTCGCTTATTCCTTTGATGTGATATATGATGCATATATTAGAATTAATTGACACTGATATCTGTTTGATTCACCTGCTTGGTTTGTTTCTGAAATTCCTGTTGAACTCAATTATCTTATTTATTTGGTCATATTTTGTTTATGTATGAATGGTTAACAAACATGTTTTGAGATATCCGATATATTGGCTTATGATCATGGTTGAACAATTGTGTATCTGTGATATTGACACATGAGTATGTGGAACCGTTGTAAATCTGTGATGATAAAGTCGTGATATATATTGACCTCTGACCTAGATGATTTATTCTCCAGTGGCCGGTTTATCTGAGTTATAGTTCCGACGCGTATCGGACTATCTGAGATGCCGGTACGGCATCGCCAATTGTCTTGAGGACAATACTACGGATGTCAGTGTTGGACGCAACACTCCGGGCTGTTTAGGACAGTTGTTCCATTGCATGAGCAACAGTGGAAACACTCTGAAAATGAGTGCGGCTCTTGATTGAGATCTGTTGGCCAGCTTGATGATTTGCACGACATTCTTATATTATTTGTATATCGTTGTTTCTGTCATTGGATATCATGTTATTTGACTCCTTCACCATACTTGTTGATTCTTACTTGGCATTTTTGCTAACTCCCCTTTTTTCTCTTCCAGGTACAGAGTTAGCGTCTAGGAGGGATAGAGTAGATAGCAGATACCAGCCCAAGTTGAGATAGTAATTTTAGTTTTATTTCAGTTGATTTATGTATATCTTGAATATTGTGTTTTAGAGTTTGTGTTATAAAACTGTTAATGTTAAATCTGGATTGTTCAATTAAATAAAGGATATGTGATTATTGTAGTTCTTTGGTTCCTATCAATATTGTTACTCCCTGGGGAACCCTAAGCTAGGAATAGCCGGCTTCCCGCCGGGGCGTGACAATTTTAATGGTATCAGAGCTATATGTTCAGTAAGAAAGCCTAAGGATATAGGAACCTCAGGACTAGGATTGGGTTAAGGTTAGAATAACTGAATAAATAAATATTTATTTTATAACATGATTATTTTATTGGCAGGATGGCACCAAGAACTAGAACCAGAGCAATCCCAAGTCAAGGAAGTAGAGGTCATGGAGATGGAAGTCATAGGGCGAGTGCCCACAGCATTGGAGAAGCTAGAAATTCTCCTGAAGCTGAAGTACAGTTACCTCAAAACTTACCTAGAGCCCCTACAAGAAGAAGGAGTGGGTATAAAGCCTCAGTACCCTTAGAAGCAGCACCACATGCTTACCCTGTAGTACAAGCAACAGTAAGGGATGAGGGTGAATCTTCCTCTCCATCATTGGTACCACAACCAGTAGTAAACCAGCCAGTTAGGTCAGCTAACGTGTTGATGTGGTTCTCACAGTTAGGGAAAGATCGATTTGGTGATTTTGCAGGAACTACTGACCCCTGGGCTGCTAGAGATTGGTTATTAAAAGTAGAGCAAACTTTTAGGGCATTAGGATGTCCAGATGAACAAAAGGTAGAGTTGGCCACATATTTCTTATCTGATAGAGCCGGGACATGGTGGTCTAGTATGAGAGTTATTTTTGGAGATGGTCCTATCCCTTGGACTGATTTTAGAAGAGCATTCTTTGAGAAATATTTCCCTGAAACTTTTCAAGATGGCCAGATGCAGGAGTTTCTGAACCTAAAACAAGGAAAAAGGACAGTAAATATTTATGTAACTGATTTTAAAAGATTATCTAATTTATTTCCAGAATTAGTAACCACTGAAAGAAGAAAATGCCAACTCTTTATTAAGGGATTACACCATACAATAAAGGAACAGATGAACACCATTCCTTTAGATAGTTTTCAATTAGTGGTTAATACAGCATTCAGGATAGAGGCTTCTTTGATAGATGTGGCTAAAGAAAAACAAATGGAGGAAGTCCAAGAATTAGCAGAACAGAGAAAAGTAAATCAGACAACTAGATTAGTAGAAGACAGAACCTATGATAATAGAGGAAAAAGATCTAGAGTAGTATTCAATAACCATTAGAGACCTGTACATTCTTCCCATGCACCAAGCCTTAATTCAGCAGGGTCTATAAGAAAATGCTTTAAGTGTAATCAAGAAGGACACATGGCTAATGTATGCCCTTCCAATGAGATTCAGTGCAACTATTGCAAAGGTTGGGGTCATTATAAGGTAGATTGCCCACGGAGAGGAACCCCCACAGCAAAGTTATCAGCAGAGCCATTAGCAAAGTTACCAATAGAGCTCTAGACCAAGGACTTATCAGGAGCGAGCTGGTCAGGTTAATCAGTCACCTCAGAGAAGATTTCAGCAGCAATCTACAGCTCCAGCAAGAGTCTATGCAATGACTCAGCAGACTCAACAGGATACTCAGCAGACTTCGGACTTGGTGTAATTTTTATTTTGTCTTTCATAGTTATTTAGTTATGATAATAATTTTTGTATACTCTGAATTTGGAGGACCAAATTCTTTTTAAGGGGTGAATAATGTTATAACACAAAATTGAATTTTATTATTAATATTAAATTTTAAATTTTAGAAAATTCAGAAATTGTATTTTAGAATTTTTCTGATTTTCTAGAAATTTTTTTTGAAATTTTAAAGGATAAAAATAATAAGTTTTAAATCAAAAACTTAAAATATGTCCGCGGGGGATCGAACCCGCAACGCGGCTAAGAGTTTGGATCAGCCCAACCATTGGGTTGAGTTAAACGTTGTTATTTAATAACCACGTTCGATTTTATTATTTTGAGTTTACGAAATTTGCGGACGACGAGTTGAATCGTCGTCTTCTCCGATTTTTGCGGCCATCGAGTCGCCACCGCGTTCTCGCCGTTCTCGGACGCGTTTTACCTCTATATTAGAGGGCTTCTGTCCGTATGGTCGAGGCGCTGAACCCTAGCCTCTCTTCGAGCTTGGACGCGCCGCCAGGAAGGAGAAATCTCTCTCGAACCAGTCGCCGGAGCTCGAGCGGCGCCGCCACAAGTTCCAGCCTTCCAGCGCCTCCATCGACAATGATCTCTCAATTCTGGGCTACGATA
Organism: Costus lasius; assembly: GCA_027563935.2. Classification (NCBI taxonomy): domain Eukaryota; kingdom Viridiplantae; phylum Streptophyta; class Magnoliopsida; order Zingiberales; family Costaceae; genus Costus; species Costus lasius. Next base: position 98,182,055 of record CM050450.1, on the reverse strand, counting down.
CAGCGTCGTAGCAAGGTATCCTTCCTTTCCTGAAGTTTCCGTGAAGTTCTGATCGGTTTTGGTTAAGTTTTGAGTATCGACGGCGGCGGCGCCACCGTCGATACTTTCGTCTATTTCGAGAGCTTCGACCGGGCGTCAAAATCTCACCGCAGTTCGTCCCGGAGCTTCGTTTCGTTGTCAGAAGTCTCCTGGAGAAATTTGGAGTCGATCCAATGTTCGACGCATCCTCGCGAGCTCGCCGGCACAAGCAGCGGACGCAAGAGGCCTTGCACGGCCGCGATCGGGCGGCGCTGGCGAACGACCCGTTCAAGTTTGATTTAGGGTTTTGAGCGGTTTATTTAGAAATAAACCGGCTCATTGTGTTGAAATCGATTTGAACCGGTTTAACAGTGATGAACGGTTCAATTTCAATTTCGGTCCAGGTCTTGAATTTTGACCAGTTCGACCCTAATTCGGTCGAATCTGGGCCGGTTCAGGTAGTCGTTGGAAAGCTTATGAAATTCCCTATCTAATGGTAATCTGTGTGTCTTTAGATGAGGTGTATATTTTGTGTAATTTAAGTTCTAAGTGTCGGTCTGACTTGGTTCAGGGTAAAATTGATCGGTTCACTGTAATTCTGTCTGGTTCAGTGGGTTTTAGGTCCGGTTCATATGATCTAAGAGTGGTTCTCTAGGTTTAGGGTTATGTTCTACTTGTTGGTAGTCTTGGTTTTCAAGTTAGAATGATTATTAATAGAGTTCATGTACAAATTTATGTTACAGAGTGGTTGATCCATTATTCGGCTTGTACCGTTTGATAGACAAATTGTTGACTTTTCAAAAGGATTCAGAATAACAGCGCTTGAGGTAGGAATCTTACCCTACTCCTTTGTTACAGTGTCAAGAACTTATAGGATTTGTTGGTTATTCCTTTGATGTGATATATGATGCATATATTAGAATTAATTGATACTAATATCTGTTTGATTCACCTGCTTGGTTTGTTTCTGAAATTCCTGTTGAACTCAATTATCTTGTTTATTTGGTCATATTCTATTTCTGTATGAATGGTTAACAAACATATTTTGAGATATCTGATATATTGGCTTATGATCATGGTTGAACAATTGTGTATCTGTGATATTGACACATGAGTATGTGGAACCGTTGTAAATCTATGATGATAAAGTCGTGATATATATTGACCTCTGACCTGGATGATTTATTCTCCAGTGGCCTGTTTATCTGAGTTATAGTTCCAACACGTAACGGACTATCTGAGAGGCTGGTACGGCACTGCCAGTTGTCTTGAGGACAATACTACGGATGTCAGTGTTGGACGCAACACTCCTAGCTGTTTAGGACAATCGTTCCATTGCACGAGCAACAGTAGAAACACTCTGAAAATGAGTGCGGCTCTTAATTGAGATCTGTTGGCCAGCTTGATGATTTGCACGACATTCTTATATTATTTGTATATCTTTGTTTATGTCATTGGATATCATATTATTTGACTCCTTCACCATACTTGTTGATTCCTACTTAGCATTTTTGCTAACTCCCCTTGTTTCTCTTCCAGGTACAGAGTTAGCGTCTGGGAGGGATAGAGTAGATAGCAGATACCAGCCCGAGTTGAGATAATAATTTTAGTTTTATTTCAGTTGATTTATGTATATCTTGAATAGTGTGTTTTAGAGTTTGTGTTATAAAACTGTTAATGTTAAATATGGATTGTTCAATTAAATAAAGGATATGTGATTATTGTAGTTTTTTAGTTCCTATCAATATTGTTACTCCCTGGGGAACCCTGAGCTAGGAATAGCCGGCTTCCCGCCGGGGCATGACACAAGTGGCTTGGTGGTCTTGAAAGTTGGCGCCAAGATGGGTGAAATCTTGATGGATGGTGGATGTGGCTTGATCTTGGAGGGCTGATCTTGAGTCTTCATGGATGGTGGATGTTGCTTGATGTTGCTTGATCTTTGAGGGGCTAGTTGGAGGGTTGATATTGAGTCTTGGGAAGGAGATGGTGCCTTGTAGTGAATTACAGGTTCAATAAACCCTAGGCTATAAACAACCTACTACATCATCTAGGAAATTAAAAATTACTTAAAAGAAAATAAAATCCTAGGCTACCCCTACTCTAATACAAGATAAGTAAAAGACAGGCATTGCAAAATAAATCCCGAAGATGCCCCTGCATCAGGGGCCCAAACCCAAGAGCAATCCACAAGCTCGTTGACAGAGCCTAGCAGCAGAAGAAACCAACCGGGTCAACATCCAATGTTGACGCAAAATCGTTCGAGAAAAGCATGCCTTCGCCACTCTCTTCAGATGCGGACAGCAACGCGAGCTTCTCAGTGGAGAGCTCGGACATGGCAACAAGGCCACCTTCCCCACGAGGCTCGGACGCCGAAGGATTGCAGTAGCATGGCGACGCGCGAGAAGAGGGCTGGCGTCGAGAAGCTCGGTGTGGCGAGGTTATCGGGTCCAACCGCTCGAGTGAGAAAAGGGGAGGACGATCGGATCCGACGGAACGCAGCAGTGTGCCAGCGCTATAAAACCGACGAAGAAGAGCCAAAGAAGGAAGAATCCCACCAGCGGCGACCAATACCGGCAAGCTTGAGGAGGTTTCGGTGAGATTTCCAGCATCTGGGAGACGCCAACAAGCAAGCGGAATCTAGGAGGATCGAGTGATTGTAACCGGCGAAACGACCGGCGAGGGAGGGATTGAGGACGTCGCCGATAGGGGTTGGCGACGAGGAGGGGTTTTGTAGCTTATATGAGGAATAAAACCAAAGCTTTCCCCATCTTCCTCCTTCCCCTGTTTCACAAACTTCTAACGTCACTGTTCATTGTTCCCAGTGGCGGTGACGGTGGTCGGAGTCAACGAGGCTGAAGGCGAAAGACGGCGGTCTTTCCCCTACCCGCATGCTCCTTTCCAGCCACGCACGAAGACAGACGGCAATGTACTGAGCACGAGCGGCGCTCGATGGAAGAGCTAACGCAGCGGCTGTGTTCGGTATGAGGTGGACGACGTTGCGGTACATGAACAAATCGAACGACATTCGATTCGAGGCGAGTCAATGCTCAATTTGGCAAAGCGAAATCGAAATCGGGCGGCTGACGCAAGGGCTGACGTCAACAAAAGTAATTTTGGTTTCGGCGGCAAATTCAAGCGGCGGGTTCTAATTTCGCACAGTAAGGTTGATTTTGACTTTGGTCAAAATCAGAAGAAGGTAAATTAAATTAGGGTTAGGGTTTTCAGATTTGATTTTCGATTTGGGGATAAATTTTGGACGGAAGTTAAGGGTTCCAATTTGGGGGCAATTTTACACCCGAAAATCCTAGGATTTCACGCTAGTCTGAAGGTCCGTCGGACTACCTTAGGCCAGGGCGTGACACCTACGATTCTCGAAGGTCTTACATAATTTTATTTATTTTCTCACAAGTTATAGCATTCAAGGTATTTTATTTTCTAAAAAATATATATTTTGACCATGACGAACAAGCAAAATTGCCTATCTAAGTGAAAATCAAATCATCAATTTTGACCTTGTGAAATAAGATTAAAAAGAAAAGAGGGGGACTTTATTCGATCAAATTAACAAGTTGTGGCCCCACCTCATTGATCTCGACTACCATCAAATTCATGGTCAAAATAAATAGTTGACCAATAAAACGACGAAGTAAAAGAAAAGATAAAGGTTCATAGTTTTAAAAAAGAAGTTAATGGAGAGAGTTAAGGGAATTAAACTGAGTGGGAGATTTGCTATTTTGGAGGGGGTGTAGAGGCTTTAGTCTTCGTTCGTACCCTCTTTTTGTTTTTTTTATCTTCTTCTCTATCTATCTTAACGAAGAAGTTAACTCTGATTAACAAAAATCATCTTAACGGAGAAGACAACTCTGATTAAACAAATAATATTACCTGAGAAGGAAAACTCTGGTTCACAAAAACTTTCTCAACAGAAAAGAAAACTTCGGTTAAATAAATAACACTGACGAAGAAGGAAAATTCCAGTTAACAAAAAATCATTTGACGGAGAGACAACTCCAGTTAAAAAAATACACTTATGGAGAAGACAACTCCGATTAAAATAAACAAATCACTAACAGAGAAGACAACTCTAGTAAATAAATAACATTGAGGGAGAAGAGTACTCCGAGAAAAAAAAACTTGTGAAGACAACTCTCTAGTAAATAAATAACATTGAGGGAGAAGAGTACTCCGAGAAAAAAAAACTTGTGAAGACAACTCTGGCATAAATTCTTTGACAAAGAAATCATGATAAAAAGAAAATCCTGTTCTCCGTTGAAGGGGTAAAATTCTAGTACAAGACTTTGAATTGCTTGTGACGAATTTTAATTTTGAATCAAAATTCTATAAGAACCAAAGTGTGCTACAGTTGAATATGTCAAGATTAAAAGCTCTTGTTCAAAAGCCAAAATTTATGCCAGGATTTTGGCATAAATTAACTACTATGTAATTTGCATAGTATGTTGATAGACATCAATCAGTATTTATGAAATTTCAGTACCAAGGATGAATTAATTTCTTGATCATAAGATACAAAAATAATAAATTTCTATCATACATGCCGATATTAGAATTGAGGAAAGGTAAGTAAACAAGATTTACGTATGAAAATTGCTACAATTTGCAAATGAGATTGGCTGACTTACCTGATGAATAGAATGCTAGAGAAGATTTCCTATTAACTATGAAGGTTGAATATAGAACGGCGGCAAATAGAGGGTAAATTATCTGGCAGCATCAAACACCTTATTTATAGAGGAGTTTTATTTATTTATTTATTTGGTGATTTGGAAAACCTGTGGCTGAAATTAATCTAGTCGGACACGATTTAATAGGAAATTGTGGCTCAGTTAAGAAATTTGAGTTGGTAATCTTAACTTTGTTGTCAATTGCCTTCATCATTGGCTATTATCTCTATCACTACTCTCCTTTGAAGCAAAAAAAAACCAACCCACCATCAGCAATAAAACTTTCAATCTTACTGATGGATATTTGCCATGAAATCTTATCTGACGGCGACATCTTCCAGCCACCAGCGAGAGTGACTAATTCTTGAGCTACAAATCGAAACGGATGAGTTCATCACTAAAGAGGTTTATGGCATCCATGACATCTTTTCCCAAGGAACATGACATCCAGCCATCCGATCATGCTGAGATTTTGACCACACCCTCTCCTTAGCCTACGAACACATGAGCGGAAGGATCTGATCATCCGACAGCCAGATCGTCGAAATCAAATGATTATTTGATGATATTTTTTTTCACCTGTTGTGGATACCTTTAAATTCTTCTTGATGAACTTGACATTCGGCTGTCGGATCGAGTTCAAATATTGGTTGTACCTTCTCCTCAAGTGACCCAGCCATCTGGCATTTAGATCACCAGAAACGAATGATTTTTTGGTGACCTTCACTTCACCACTACTTTTGATGTTGTCCAGCATCAAATCGTCACCTGCTAGCTCCAAATTCCAGGCACCAATCCATCTTACACTGCCGCATTCTCCTTCCATTCAAACAAACATTGGCGCAGACTTTATCGCTGCTTCTATCATTGGATCGTCACCGATTGTAGAAATAAACCACCACTCATGCAACCGCCTACATCGACACTGTTGAGTTTCTCTTCCTCATCGTCAACGAAGACAACGTGAAGTTGGTGGATAAAAAAATAAAGCCAACAAAGTTGAATTATGCAGCAACAAACCTGTCACGGATTAGAGTCTAATTAAATAACAATCCGAATCCCATAATCTGACCCGCTAGTATCTACTCTAACCTCTGAAAATGAGCAAACTATGTCAGCTTGACAAAAATTGCTAGCGTCGCTCCCTTACTGAACTTCTCATTCGTGATTGATTGTACTTGATTCTTCTTGAACTGAACCACTCAACTCTAACCACTATACTCCAAATTAGGTTCACCATAAAGATTAATCCAACTCAAATCCAATCCAATTATTCGGATCTTATCAATTCGATGATTTAATTCGATTCGCCATCAATTATTAACGTCAAGCCTAACTCAACTCCAACTACAATGATCAGATTTGATTTGAATCAAAGTAATTCTTCCAATCTATTTTGCATGATGCTTGCTTCAACATGCTTAGTTCAACCCAGTAATTGGCATAGTCTATTTGACTAGAATGTCTTCCTGACTTAATACAAATTTTCCTAACTTGAAGACCAATTCTGACATTTTAGCCTTTCAAAGGCTAACTCTAATAACTCAGCCTTCCAAAGGATACCTATGGTATATTAGCCCTCTGCAGTCTAACTCTGACATTTTAGCCTTCCAAAGGCTATTTCTAATATATTAGCCTGTCAAAGGCTATCTATGATATTTTAGCCTTTTAAAAGCTATTTCTGATATTTTATCTGTCTTAAGGCTATTTCTGATACACCAGCTTTCTAAAAGCTATTTTAAACATTTGCTCTAACAACTTGTTCACTTGATATGAATGTTTGGCCCAAAGGCCTATTTACCCATTTTGAATATTTGGCCCACAAGTCCGTTCACCCATTTTGAATATTTAGCTCTCCAAAGGCCCCAGATGCATCAACTCTCTAAGTTATCGCATGGTACTAATAGTATTGTTTGGGAGCTGCGTACGTCGATACTAGGCATCGGGGCGTAGTTTCCCCAATATTCATTTGATTTGCTGAACCATTTTATGAAAATGTTGATCATTTGGATCAAAATTTGTCATCTAGTCATTATTTGGCTGATAATGAGCTTTGTATTAATATTGTAAGCCTTTATGACGGATGCTATGAATGATATTTTTCTTCCAATAACTTATCTTTATTTTGATTTTACATGTGTAGATCTCTTAATCAAATGTGCCTTAAGCTTCTTAGGGGTAATTAACAATGAATGCTTGCATTCATTGGAAGCCAGAACTCACTTAAACAAAAAGCCTTATATCTATAATGTGAATTTGAGATGGTCGCATGACATTTTAACATGAAATTGAAATTGAACCATTTTTGACCCAACATATAGCTTTATTAAATTAATTTTAATTTTATTTGCATGTTGATTAGGTTAGACTTGTGATTTCCTAAATTATTAATTACAAATTTTTTTTAACTCCATGCTAGTCAATCCTTTGCTTCCCACTATGACACGGTTGTATGCTACAACAGTCAAGAATAAGTATCTATTGCCTGGTATAAATGATTTATTTGATCAACTCATAGGTACCAGTGTGTATTCAAAAATCAAAATTAAGATTGTTTCGAAAATTGCAATTTGGACACATTATAAATACTGAGTTTCTAGTGATACAATTTGGATTGATAAATGCACCAACCACATTTATGGATTTAATGAATCGGCTATTCTTTGATTACCTAAATAAATTTATGGTAGAATTTATAGATGACATCTTAGTGTGTTCGCAAAGCAATGTTGATCATGAGAGACACTTGAGGATTGTTTTGGAAATATTAAGAAAAGAGAAATTGTTTGCCAAATTCAGCAAGTGTATATTTGGTTGAATGAGGTCTCATCCTTAGGACATGTGATATCAGGTGTTGGAATTGACATGGATCCCAAGAAAGTCAAAGCAATACTTGATTGGGAGAGGACAAAAATAATCTGAAGTTATCTAGGATTAGCCGATTATTACATACGGTTTGTGGAGGGATTTTCCAAGCTAGCTACTCCTTTGCCACAATTGACAAGGAAAAGTGCGAAATTTCTTTGGGATAAATCTTGTGAAATTACCTTTGAAGAGCTTTATAGTAGATTAGTTAGTGCTCCAATTTTTAATACTCCCTACTGGTGATGATGGATAAAGAGTTTATACCTATGCCTCAATTTAGGGATTGGGTAGTGTTCTTATGCAGTATGGTAGAGTTATTGCATATGCCTCTATATAGTTTAAGGAGCATGAGAATAACTATCATATTCATGACTTAGAGATAGATCTTTGCTTTGAAAATTTAGAGACATTATTTATATGAGGTCATATTTGAGATATTCACTTATTATAAGAGTCTCAAGTGTCTATTCAGTTAAAAGGAATTAAATATGAGGCAGTATCGATGGGTAGAAATATTTTTTTCTAAAGACTCAAAGGGTGTTATTTGGTTTAGAAGCAGATTATGTGTACCTCAAAATCATCCTGTGAAAGAATAAGTTGTGAGTAAGGCATACAGGTCTAGAATTTCTATTTACCTTGGCAGTTACAAAATGTGTAAAGACCTCATGAAATTCTAGGGATGGCCACTAGGTACCAAATTAGCGAGTATCCTTAGTGCATATGCTACCCGAGTTGGGTTCGGGTAGCATATGTATATATATGTGTACTATAAATTATACTTTTTTTAATATATTAATATTAGCCAGGTTTGTGGGTACTCGTTTTACCTTACCCAAAATTTTATCATTATTAGGGTATTATAGGTTCAGATACCCGAATTTTAATCAGGTAACCATATATATGGGGTGAAATTTAGTAGGGTAGAACTTTAAGTCGGGTATTTATAGGGTTCAGGTATTAAACAAGTAATTAAATTTTTAATAGGGTAGGGTATGGATAGAGGTTCTAAAAATTAAATGGGTAGTTATTTGAGTATAAGTACTAGAAGACTTATTCGAGTTAGGGTACGAGTAGCATGAAAAATGCTAGTACCCTACCCTGTGCTATCCCTAGGAAATTCTTTTGGTGGCTTGGCATGAAAGTACTTGGGATGTCAACAAGTAAATATAGAATACTAGAAACCAGTAGAGTTATTGCAGAGCATTCTTATCTTAGAGTGGAAATGGGAACACATCACTATAGATTTTATATCTAGATTTCTGAGATCACTGAGAGGGTATTCAGTGGGTATGACTCAATCTAAGTGATTGTTGACAGATTGACTATGTTTGCCCATTTCTTAGCACATAAAAAGATAGATCCTCTTAATAAGCTAGTTCACCTTTATTGTAGAGAGATTATGCAATAGCATAGAGTTCCAATGAGCATCATATCTGATCAAGAGTCGAGGTTCACATCTAGATTTTGTGACAATCTATAGAAAGCATTGGGTACTCAGTTCTACTTCAATACATCCTTTCACCCCTAGACTGATGGCCAATCCGACCTGACTATTCAGACACTAGAGGACCTTCTCAAGGCATGTGTTTTAGCCTTTAGTGGTAGTTAGAAGAGTCACTTACATTTAGTTTAGTTGACTAGTTGTGTTTTACGTGCAAGGTCTAAATGTTACTTTTAGAAATTTGAGGTTAATGTACAAAATGGCACAAAAACCTTATTTATTGGGATGTTAAACCCTTTTTCTTGCCTTCATTTTTCTTTTGTTGCCGATATCCCCTTTTCTCCCTTTTTCTCCTCGTGAGCAGCAAGCTCTCCGGTAGCATTCCCACTTCTTCGGTGGAGCAGCAACTGAAAATTTCCTCTATTGGCGTATGGGTGAAGTTTTCCTCTCAACAAGAGTGCGTGCCATTTCATTCTTCCTCCTTATTCTTCTCTTCCCAGGAGCAATGTGAGTCTTCCCTCCTCACCTCTCGGTTGTGTTTTTCTCTTTATCTTGATGGATTTTCTTTCATGCTAGGGTCATTGTGAAAAATCTTGTGGTTTTAATTTGATTTCTTTTGGCAAAGTGAATATGCTATTGACAAGATTTTGGATGTTGCACATTTTGTTGATTCATTTCTGGTTGAATATGTTTATTAGGGTTTAGAAAATAAATGCTCTCTGTTCAACTTTTAATAGCATAATATCATTGATTAAATATTACGTATTGTTAGTGTTTCTTTGTGAGATTCACTCCCTTGAACTTAGATACAATTATAAACATTAGGACTGGATTTAAATACTGTTTAAATCTGAATTCTTAAACCGATATAAACTCTATGATGTGGGAGATTAGTAAGAGTAGACTGAACTTTTTAGGTTGATTAATATTGATGTTGAGTAGGAAACTTACCTGATTTACTTAGGCACTATTTTTTATTTATACAATAAGTTTAGATGTTGAACACTCAAATCAACTAGTCCCATTGTTAAGATTTTTGTTTGGATTTAGTTCCTGAATTCTTATCTACTGGGCTGATAGAATCGTATATAACATAAATTAGTTCTAGCATTGTGTAGTCTTAATTAATTTTACTTTCTCAATTCTTAACAGCATCTAGTGGATTTTGTTTTGGATTGATTAGATTAGTAATTGATCAGTTTCCTGCAACACTTAAATGTGTTCATAAGCATTAAGATTTAATGTAAATACTTCTTGAATCTAGATCATGTGCGAGTGTAAAGTTGATTCAGATGTAAATGTTCTTTTCTTTAAGCTATGTAGTTCTAACTCTTTTATCCATTGCTCTATTTAATTAATAGAATCCTGTTATGATAGGATAGATTATTAACAAATTGATTTTAGCATTCTTTAATCTTGTTTCCCTTTAGATTTCTGCAGTTGGATTTCTAAGAAAAGATTTTGAATGCGATTAGAAGTGATATAGAACATCAATCATATGTATATGTAACCAAATAGAAATAGTTGTTTAAACTAACATAATTGTTGCTAACGTAACTAAGCAACAGTTAATGTGCCTAGGATGAATCTTATTAGAGAACATTAAGTTTTGTACCATTAGGGAATAATTAAATATATCAGAATTTTCTGTCTTGCATGAATTAATAAAGAAATTTATGAATTAATAAAGAAATTTAATTTTTGTGCACACAGTATTCATATTTTTTTTTGAAATAATTAGGAAAGAAGATACCTAAGATTGGTATATATTAGAAAATTAAAGCTAAAGGTTACTAAGTATAAGATAAAGGAGATTGGTTAATGAGATATTTAGGATTTTTCAATACCTCATTCCTCAGTGGAGACTTGTATAAAATTGTAAGGAAATATGGAAGTCAAGAATGGAAACTGAGATAAATCAACACAAGTGAGAATTGGTAAACTTTTGGCCAAGTCAATAATTAAGGCAAGAATCTTAGCTTTCTCATTTCATCACAACAAGTTGAGTTTTACTTTTAAAATTTGTGATATCTTATTGTTCTATCTATTGGTTACTGTTTCCTTGCTTTTGCACTCAATAGTATTCATTAAATAATGCATCATAATGATAATGACATGATTTGATAATTGTATTAGTTACTTTGTTAAATTAGTAGTGATGATAGTGTTGGTACATTTTATGTATGCTTGATGTTGTGGAATAGACTGATCTTTTAGATACCAGCTGGACTAGGGCTGGCAAAATTACCCGTTTGGGTCCGGTATCTGACCCGACCCGACCCATTTACACCGGGTTCAGGTACCCGTTTATCTAAATGAGATGTGTTCGGGTTTGATGGGTCAGGTTTTAATCAGGTTCAGGTTCAGTGATGCGGGTACCTGGTACCTGATACTTGATTTTAATAATAAATAAATAAATAAACAAAAAAATAAATATAGTTTTATTAAAATATAAATAATAATAATAAAATAACTATTATATAAATATTTGTTATTAGTAAAAATATAAAAATAATAAAAAAATTATTATTATATAAATATATTTATTATTATTTTAATTTTAAATTATATTTTATAAAATATAGAATAATAAATAATTTTTATTTTATTTAATCGGGTAGTTCGGGTTGCACAATAGGATATTCAAGTCAAGTTCGGGTCGGGTTCGAGTATCGGGTTTTGAATTCGAGTTCGGGTTCGGGTTTTGGGTGGCAATACGGGTGCCCGACCCGTTGCCACGCCTAAGCTGGACCACTATGGACTCTATAATACCGAATATGGATCGACTATAGAGGTGTTGGCTAGAGATCACTTGATGGGAAGTCATTAGACTAACCGAGGTCCTAGGTGTTAGATGCAATATCCTATAAGCGATCTTTAAAGACAGTTGTTTCATTGGTTGAGCAATGATGGAAACACTCTAACTAAGAGTATGCACTTAAGAGTGAAGTTATATTGTGGTTATACTCTTGATTTATACAACTATGTGGAGATGATTTTTACTATATAGATTAGTAAAATTAATTTAATTATCTTTTCCCTTGTTGCATGTATTTTTGTAATTTCTACTTGGCTTTTTAAGCTAACTCAATTTGTTTTGCCTCCGGGGTTCAGATTTAGCCCAAAATGAATAGATAGTTAGCGATCTTTGGGAAAATAAATAGTTAGGTTTGTTTTTGCTTAAATTGATACTTTTGTAGTTGTCGTTATTACTAAATTTTGATTTGTGTTGAGAGATGATATTGCATAAACTTTAGTTTTTTCTTATATATGATTTGTCTATTTTGAAACTTACTTCAAATTCTTGTGAATAAAAAATTAGTTATGATTTAGTATGTGATTATGTTGGCTTTGTATATCTTTGAAACTATCACATTAGTTTGTTCTTATATGATGTCTATTTTGAAACCTATTTCAAACTCTTGTGAATAAAATTTTAGTTATGATTTAGTATGTGAATTTTATGTTGGCTTTGTATATCTTTTAAACTATCACATTTAGTGTAGCAGTCCAGGGCTAACAACCAGTCTTCAAAAGTGGAACTTCATAAGAAGCCATGCAAGTCGGGAAGGTCGAGGAAAGGATTTAGCCTTTTAAGATCTAATTAGGATGCATCGTGTGTGGCATGTAAGAACAACAAACACAGCCTATGCTTTGCCAGTATAAGAACGTACTTGAACTGTGCATTGCGCTAAATTCTGAAGTAAAAGAAATACAAAAAGGTGTGCTGCCTAATATCTATCTACACTTGGGCACACGTACCCAAAATCAGATATAAAAACATTGAAATAAAAGATTCCACTGCCCCCAAACAAGCCTGAATGGAGCAGGGCCATTTAATACAAGAATTGATCACCCACCCAAAACTGGAATATTATCGATCCATGAGTGCTTAATAAACAGTCATTCTACTGCTAGAAGATGCTGATACAAGGGTATGTCGAGCTGAATCGATGTATTCACTCGTATTTCAGATCCACTGCTTGGTTTTTCATGTCCCGATGCACATGGTGCAGCAGAACTAGAGATAGTCCGACTTGGTTAGCTTCCAGGGGTGTAATTTTGTGAAGCAAGGTATGTAAGTGCTGTAACAATATCAGCAATTAAGGGCCTCATGTTGGGTTGCTCCTGCAAGCACATTGCGGCAATAGCAAGTGCCTGATATAAGCCCCTGGGAGGATACTGGCCCTGAAGCGCTGGATCTGCCATCCGTGGAAAATTTTTCCTGTCTTTGAACAATGGTCGTGCCTGCAACCAAACATAGCAAGATGATTCTATGTGCTAAGGTAAGCAGAAGGATTTTCTCCTTTTTCATTTTCTCAGTGATAGAATCATGGAATCAAACTTCTATAGACAATTCAATTAAGAATGCAAAATGACCAATAAAGTTTACACTGCCATGACATCAGTGATGCCAAAAGATCTCATGGAGATCTTTGGAATTCAACTGCACTCAGGTATCATATCATTAATGTTGTTTTCCTCGTAACAATTTAATTAAAAGCTTGTTAAATTGCAAATGTTGCAAATCTTGAATATGCAGCTCATAAGCTCTTCAATTGAACTGTCTTGATCCCTTTCTGTGCCATTTCGAAGTGCCTGTGTAATTCTTATCATCGCACTGTTTCCAGGTTTAGTGTTAAGAGGCATTGCTAGAATTAGTAATAAAGCACAGGATTCCTCATTTTCTCCGAAAATAAGTTCAATAAAAAGTCTCACAGATTTTAAGTGCGTTTGGAAACCACAAAATTCAACTCCTAGGAAGGATAAAATGGAAGAACCAAGACCTTAATGTTTAAAAAGTCTAGGTTTCAAATTTGCTTGTTTGGTCTTTGAGTTTACTTAGTTCTAATAAATATTGATAAAACTTGTAACTACTCTCAGATCAGTCCTTAAATTTGTGTTTTCTAAAACAAATAATTCAAATAATTCCTCATAAATGAAAACAGTAAAAATATTTTTCAGTTAAGACCTTGAATTTTATAATTTTCCTCATTTTAGGCCATAAAGTTTTCTTTTTATAGAAATTTCACTTTTCATCCTTCTAGTGTGTTTCCTTGGACAGAAAATTGAAAGAAAAACAATAAAAAATACATTAAATTTAGTAGCAAAATATGTCTAGATTTAATGTACTTTCCCTTCTTTCCTCCCAATTTTCCGTTCAAGGAAAATGTTCTATAAACTTCATAGACCAAGCTCAGGAAATTAATACTTTACATTGTGTTTACTTTAGAGATCAAACTAAGAGGAAAAGTTGAACTACGTGGACTAAATTGAGAATAAAAAAGTTTAAGTGCCAAATAAGAGAATTTGAAAGAAGGAACAAACTAACAGAGTATAAACTTCACAACCAAGCTGACAAGAAAAATCAAGAAAAAAATTTGGAAAATAATAAACTCTGGATAATAAATTAAGACAAACAAAATTTGGAGAGGAAAAGATGCAAATTAGATGACTAAATAGAACTCTACTGGTAAAAAATGCTAAAATATTTACCCAAACTTGAACAAAATTGATTTCCTTTACAGCAATGATGATGATGATTCCTTGAGAAAAGAGCCTATTACTCCAAACCTCATTTATGTGGACATATTTTTAGAAAATATGTTTTAGAAGTTATTTCAGATAGATACTTTAGGACACAAAATCCAAAATAAAATCTACACAATATTTGAAAATCTTCTTGATTTATAAATCCACTAATAATCAATAAAATGGATCTTATCAAACATGCCCTAAACTATTTGAAGGATAATCAAATTTATGAAAAGAACATTATTAAATAATGTGCACTTAAATTAACAAGCAGAAAAGGATAAAATACAGCAATCTATGATGAGAAGTGGAAGTAAATTCATACCCATGCAACAAGATTATGCTCTCCTGCACTGCGAGAATTATCAATGGCCTTTCTTCCAGTAATAAGTTCCAAAAGAACAACACCAAGGCTATAAATATCTGATTTTAGTGTCAGTTGTCCTGTCATTGCATATTCAGGGGCACAATATCCATATGTACCCATCACCCTAGTGGATACATGTGTGTTATCACCTACGGGACCAAGCTTTGCCAAGCCAAAATCTGATAATTTAGGATGATAACCTTCACCTAGCAAAATGTTGGAGCATTTCAGATCGCGGTATATAACAGGAGGACTGGCATTATCATGTAAATACTCCAGTCCTCTTGCAGCACCAACGGCTATTTTCATTCGCGTATTCCAGTCAAGTCGTTTCTTATCTGGACAAGGGCCTTTTGCAACTACATGAATATATATTTGTAAGTACACAAAAGTAAAAAACTAAACTACAAAAGTACAACAAGATGATGAGGCTTGATAAGTGATATACCATGAAGATGGTCTTCCAAGGATCCTAATGGCATGTATTCATAAACCAAAAGCCTTTGATCTCCATCAGCGCAATAACCAATCAAGTTTACAAGGTTAGGGTGGTGAAGCAGGCTCAACATGAGAACCTCAACGAGAAATTCCCTGTTTCCTTGCAAACCATTACGATCTAGCTGCTTTATAGCCACAATCTATAGGCACAATAAATTTGGGTAACCAACTTATCTACTGAATTGAAATATTTTTCTGACCACAGTAAGGATTGAAATTTATGTCTTGCTTTGTACGCTAAAACAAGCATCAGTAACTCAAACTGCCAGAATGGAGGATTCAGAACGGTAGGACTATATAGTAGCTTTGAATGACTAGCCACTTGTATCTTAAAGTCTCAAGGACAGTATATATATGTCAGTCTGCTCCTTCACATTCAATTAGGAAATAAGAAAATGAGAAAAAGATTGGTGCATGAATTAACCTGGTTGCAACTTTCCAGCCAGCCTTTATAAACTCGACCAAATCCTCCCTCTCCTAAGAGACAATCAGCCCTAAAATTCTTTGTAGCTACAGCCAGTTCATTGAATGTAAATGTCTGAGCAGCAATGCATCCTGATCCACTAGTTGACATCCCTTTATTTTCATTTAGAGAATCTTCTTTCTTAACCTCAACAGAGGGCTTGGTTTTTTCTACCACAATATTAACAGGAAAATTTATTAACAACATGAAAAAAAAGATACTATATGATGGAAGAACAGAATTGTTATATTTATTACTGCAAACAGTGGAGCGAATCTCAATCTTCTAAAAATATCAATTGCCAAGACGCCCAACAACTGGTACCAAAGTAATTATCATGAAAGCTCAAAAGACTATGTATGGAGAAACCACACCAATTATGTCCTGCTAGTGTAATAGAGCCCAATACCTTTGTGGAGTTTCTTGAAGTCTCACAAAGTACAAAATTGAATAATGAAAAAGATCCTAAGAGCTATGTTCCAACTCTCCCTCCCTTTGGATCATAAATCTTACTTTTTGGAATATACAGGGTTAGAATGCCAACATCAAGAAGGCAGCAATGAGGACTAAGGAGAATGACTGCCAAGTATTCTGTTCACTTACTCTTCCTTTTAGAAAGCAGAGTCTTAGTGTTGAAGGCTCCTTCAATTATGGAATCTCTATTTCCAAGACAGCATGTGCACTTAACCATAATGCTGCAAATAGGGTTGGATGGATTGGGTATCTTTGGGATCTTAGAGCTTCATTTTCAATAGCTAGAAGTGTATAACCAAATTACTTTTGTAGTAGTATACATTAGCAGGAGTTCTTGCCCCTCTCCCCTTCTAGATCTCAGTTTGCTATGGGCCTTACTGTGATGCGGCTTGCATGGGTACGTGGGTTACACTAAAGAGGTTTGAGTAGCACTAATTGACCTTGACTTCTGTTAGGAGATCTCAATATTACATTCGTTGTAGGAGATAAGCTCAAGGGGTGTAATATGGACTCCTCCAACCTCGTTGAAAGCTATGATCTATTTTTTGACCTGAGCCTCTCAAACTTGAAGTCCAAGGGGCTCGCCCCAACTAGTCTAAGTCTTAATCAGCTAGGGGGAACCAACAAATCTAGTGCAAGCTTACCAAAGTACTCAAATCATAACTGAATAACATCTTTTCTAAATACAGAAGCTTTTTCTCCCTCTAGCAATTTTAGACCACTCTCCTACAGTGATATTCCTAAGGAACTTTGAAATAAGGTACTTGGTTCCATTGTTTCGACTACTTGGCAAACTACCCCAACGTCGACTAGCTTGTTTAGTCCTCCTAGCAAAGTCAAACCTCATTGGGTCCCCTATGTTCATCCTCACACAAGTCTGAAATCTCAAGGCTAACATGAAGATGAGGGCTAAGGATCTTGTGTGGGAGAACCATGGTAGATGGATTGAGGCTCAAGAAGACCTTATCATCTTCACCATTGAACCCAATTTGCACAAAGTCAAGGCCCATACCTCCAAAGTTCAGAGAGAACTTTCCACTCAGGTTAAGGATATCCTAGCCTCAAAAGACTACGAAATTGAGGAGGTTCTCATCAAGAATAACTTTGGATAATATCTCAAGGGCAAATAGCTTCAACACTCACTTCTTCAAAGAATGCTAGCAAATCATTAAACATGATGTCCTTAAAGCCATTAAGGACTTCTTCCTGCATGGCAAGCTTGTGAAATAGGTGAACATAGCCTCCATTGCAGTGGTACCCAAGCAAAAAAATCTAAAGAATTTTAGGAATTATAGACATATTTCTATATGCAAGTTAATTTACTATTACATCTCTACGATAATTGCAAATAGAATTCGGGCTATTCTTCATTCCATCCAAAAAAAACCATTGACTCTCACAACATGCTTTTATGAAAAGCAAATTCTTGAGAATGTTGATCTCTGTTATGAAATCTTGCATAATTATCATCTTTGAAAATTGATATAAGGAATGCCTTTGACACACATAAATGGAACTTCTTCAATTATTGAAAGCCTACTCTTTTCCCTCATTGTGGTAAGTTGGATCTTAGACTATATCCAAAATCCCACCTTCTCCATCTTGTTAAATGGCAAAGTTATTGAATTTTTTCAAGGGAATTAAAGACTTGTCTAATAGCACCCTAACTTTTTATATTGATAATGCAATATCTCACTTATCTATTAGTAGTGAACATGGAAGCTAATAGAATCACACCTTATTAGTTCTGCCAATGTATAAAACACTAATATGTTTGGTAGATGCGACACATACTAGTCCAACCTCGTACTGCATTAGAAGGTCAGTGCCGTTAGTATTCTCTCTCTCTCTCTCTCTCTCTCTCTCTCTCTATATATATATATATATATATATATATATATATATATATATCGGGTAGTATTATCGGTACCATGTGTCAACATTGTCCAGTACTAACCGATTGGTATCTTGAACCTTAAGTTTTGCAAGATCCCATTGGTTACATACTTGAACTTTGTTGACATTGTCCAGTGCTAACAGATTAGTATCTTAAACCTTGAGTTTTGCAAGATTCCATTAGTTGCATACTTGTCAACTTTGTTTCCTTGAATTATCTGGCATTATGCATCATAAGTGATTAGTAGCACATGTACCACTCAATGAGTTCTTATTTATATGTGATATTCAAGAGAGACTAAACATAACTTTGAATAGATACCAAGAAGTGTTATGTCTTAAGATTTGTAACAATTTGTATAGTTATCTTATTAATACCCCAAATCAAGCTTAAAATTATGTTATAGAGATTGATGTTAACCAAACACACGAAACAAAGTTGAGTCACCTCATAAAAAGACAAACTCCTCATACATTTGTTAAGCTCCATTGACAATATTGATTATTAAATCCACCCACAAGCATGAGCATCAACTTATGACTGAGTTAGAGGGCTCAATTAAGACTCAAATCCATATAAATGACATAAAGGATAGCATTTTTATGGATCTCTTAAGAACCGATTTTTAAAGAACCCACCATGTTAGTATTATTGAATTAGAATCACTTTTGTTTAGAGATTATGTTTGGTTCTTCAATCTTAAATAAGAACTACTATAAGAAGACCTGACAAAGGATGCTGAAAATGATGTTGTGACTCTTCTCAGTTCATGATTCTATGGTTCATAGGCTTATTGAAACAATTGAAAGTAGTTTCATAGACTTTTAGGAATCTAAGTTAACAATCTTTTATTAGAGAGCTATATTGATTGGCCAGTTTTGACTAATTTGTTTACCTCTCTTTTGTGTCAATCCTAGTGGTTTTTTTATTTTAGCGTAGCTCCTCCTTTTGTATTAACCATTGAATTCTAACGAGCCTCTACATTTGAATCTTGTCAAAGTACCTAGTTAACATGCTTGTTGAATTTATATGTTTTACATGATATTTTTAGGTGAAAAAAATTGCTCTAATCAATGAATTATATGAGGCTATGAAGACATGCATTGTAAGTTACAAAGGGCTAGAAGGAAGATAATTAGAACCTTATGTAGTTCACTAGTGTGCAGTGAGTACTATACAATCATGAATGGACCAACACAGATCATTTGTATTAGTTTAAAAGTAAAATCTTATGTTTCATGTTCCGCTACGTGGCACCTACACCAAAGATATCACTATGTCCAATACCTGCATGAGGTTATAATGCAATTGATGTTTGCTAGATATCCACTACCAGTAATATTCAGTCATGTTCACTTAGAGGTAATCTTCAATGCAAAGACTGTGATGCTAAATAGGGTGATGTCATCTACCTTCTAGTTATTATGATTATGTCATCATTGCCATTACTAGATTAGATATTTTTTTTCATATTTATGTCTAACTTTATTTATGATTATTGTATGATGCATAGGCTAAAATACTTTAATAGGCTCTACATATTGTGTTAGGTAAGGTATGAACGGGGATTATATTATGTTCATGAAAGCAGTGAGTTATCAATTATAATGGCATAAAGGAAAACTAGGTTGTCAACCTCTTTGTCCTAGGTAAATCGTTATGTTTCAAGAAATTAAAAAGTGATGAGCATAAATAAAGGATGCAAGTTCTTTGCCATCTTTCCTAGTCTCTTAAGTATTTTATCTGAAGATCTTCTTGGCAATTTCTACAACATAGTTTATCCACAGTGGATATCATCTCTCAAGTTCAATATCCAATACAATTTCAAGCGTCCACGTCAAGGTTTGAAAAATCGGTCTGATACCAGTCTATTCTTGGACCGGCTGCTATAATGAAACCGACACTTTGCTATAGTAAAATTGACTATACCAACACAGTGCCATAGTAAAACCGATCCAATCTCAAACTAGTACAAATCAAAAATTTCAATCAGTCGAGACTGAAATTTCCAACCTTGCTCTATGTCATATGTTCATTATTTAGCGGAATTTAGTTGCTACTTTAATTCCATGTGAACTGCATAGTGTAAGCAATATCTTCTTAGGTCAAAATTCAAATTTATCATGTTCTTTATTGTCATTTTCTATATTTTCTTATCTTCCACACCCTGTTTGCATTATTGCACAGTCTAAATGATGGAGAAAGTTATGGCATAATTAAAATCAATTATATTAATCAACTCATAAGGACCTTTGTTGTTGATAACAAACTCTTGGGGTCAAAGTCCGCTCTCATTACTCAACTTGCGAAAAAAAAATAAAATCAATTACAGATATAGGGAAACTCTCACCTCTATTCCATTGCAGCAAAATCTAACTTGTAAAAATTGAACAAAAAGATTCTAATGAGTTGATTCTTGCGTGGCACTTGAAACAGGCCAGTGGTATATATATATATATATATATAAATAGTGACCATAAAATAACATGCATCGTTCAAAACATTACTCAATCCTCATACCCAGAAACTGCATCTAGTGGAAGTAGTAACAGGTTACTTGTAGAAATAGTTTGGATTTAAGGAATACTTGTGCTGAACTCATTCAAATAAACGAGTTATATTCTGCAGAATCCTCACAAGTCTAATCGAGATTTGCAATTTAGCTTTTGGAGGACCCGACAAAAACAATCCACAAAAGAAAAGATGTGAGTTATCCATAAGAAAGATGCGGCAAAGAGAAATTCTTAACATCATTGTCACGCTTCAAAATAACATGAAAGAAAAAAGAACTTGAATAAAAATTAGCCACGCAGAAAAAAAATTACAATAAAGCGAAAAAGTAAAACAAAATACACAAAGCTTTGCTTAGTTCCTACAAAAAGCAATAATTTATATCTGCACGATCGATCAGTGATCGCCGTCCTTGCCAAGTTCGATCAAAACAAGCCCATAAATGATAATCGACAAAAAGAAATGCAAATAATTCCTAAAGAAACCGACCTCACTATAATAATCCACAGTTTGATTCAATACCTCAAAAAAAAAAAAAACAGAGTAACATCGAACTTACAGTGAAAGTCTAGCAGCTTCCTAACAAAACCCTTAGTTCAAATCAAGAGACCTAGCAAGTTCAAGAGATAGAAACAGTTTTCTTTTTTCCATGGATTTCGCCTCAGATACCTTTCGAAACACCGGACGGATCCTTCTCATCCGTCTTTGGCTCGCCGGCGCAGGGAAAGCAACCGCCCATCTTTCTATCTTTAGCTAATCTTTCCTCTCGAGTTCTCCTTCCCCTCCGCCTTGACTATTGTAGTTGAGCTTACAGGGAGAAAAAAAAAGGAAGAAGCAGACTTTCCCAACTTTGCTTTTAGATGATGCTTCCGGAGAAAAATAAAAATTTGAAAAGAAAAAAAAATAATTAAAATTTTTTAAAAACTAATTATATGGTTTCTATTAAATTTGGATGAAATTAAAATCAGAAAGAAATGAAGAATTTTTTTTTCTTTCTATCGGTTTTCTCACAAAGAATAAATGAGGAAAAAAAATAATGTTTTAAGTTTTTTTTTGTGTCCACTTCTATTTCCTAATATCTTTCATTTATTTCTAACTTGGATGTGGATGGATTCTAAAAGGACAAAAGTATCAATAAATACATTAGAAATTTAGAATAAAAGGACAAAGACTAATAAAATATTATTAAAAAGTAAATTAAATAGAGCATATAAATATGTAGTATAATGTTTGTTATGATTTATCATAATAGAATTTTTCTATGAAAACCTAAATGAGCACGGAAGATATCAAGCAATCTTTTGGTGACACAATAGTTTAATAGCAAGAGAGAGGGGAAAGGAAGATAAAACTTTAGAAATCACCCTCTAACCAAAAATATTTCTAAGCGGGACCGGACGCATCACATTATTTACTCTGCTTTTGAGCAGCATTTATTTTAAAAACCACATACTACTAAGGCTTTATTTTTATATGTAGAGACCTTACGTCCTTACCTAGGAATTCTTATATATAAGGCTTTATTTTTATAGTAAATATATTTTTTTAAAAAAAATTATATATTTTTAATTTACATATTTTAAGCTATCCTATTAATATTATTATGAAAAAGATTATGTATAATAAAAAATTATGCAAAATATTATCATAGAAAAAATTACTTAAATTATGCATAATTTTTCTTACGATAATATTTTACATAATTTCTTAGCATACATAATTTTTTTCAAGATAATATTAGTATTATTGGATAGTTTAGAATGTGTAAATTAAAAATATATATTTTTTTTTATAAAAAAATATATGTTACTATAAAAACAAAATCCAGGAATTTCTAAATTGGGTCCTAGATAGGAAACTCACTCGCGTTTGGGAATGAGTTTGATACAGATAAAAATAAAGCCTTATAGATAAAATTTTATTACTTCCTTTTTCTTTTTTCTTTTTTTGTTGCAAACTTTCTTTAACGGGAGGAAATTTCTTTTATGATCAAACAAACATTTAGAAAGTGCGCAGGCGGAGAAGCCACCATGTATCCGTCGAAAGAGTTGGTTCCGAATGCTGGCAGCCTCAAGATTTTGGCTGAAGTCGCAAGATGAAAAATTGCTGGCTGAAAAGAGGGTAGTGCACCGACGCTTGTGGAAGAGCTGTTTTGCATCTACAGCCGTCTCGAAAAAATTTTCTCGGCATGCTTGTTTCATTTAAAAAAAAAATTTTCAGATTTTTTTTTAGAAATGATATAGCTACCAATAGTGTCAATATTAGGATATTTTAAATTATGTATACTCGTTAAATACCTTAAATAAAATCACATAAAAGATAAAAATACTATTTATTATATAATTTTATTTAGGGTATTTAATGAGTATACATAATCTAAAATATCGTAATATTGATACCATTGAATAGCTTAGGTTGTATAAATTATTTCTAAAAAAAAAATTTTAAGCAACATATGTTGCCGAGAAAAATTTTTCACTGGTAGTGTCATAGCAAGACGACTCGCTTATGCAGTAGTAAGATGGGATTCAAAGTGCCATTGCTCACGGAAAGAGTATTGGAAAAAAAAAAAGAAAAAAAATAACGTTAGTCGTTAATTGCTAAGTTATAGACTTTAATATTAGCATTAAACGCTAGTATTTTTAGCCTTAAGAAATAGGCCAAAAATCTCATACGAAAGCATGAGATCGTATGAGATTTTAGGGGGCCTTCTCCTTCCCCTTTATTCTTCTATTCTTTTTATCTTTTTGGTTTTCTTGGATTTTGCTGCTCATTGCTGAAAGAGCGTCCGATCAACTTCTCAATGGTCATGCCTGCAGGAGAAAAATACCCGATTGTATCTTGGGTGTTCAATACGGATTTAATTCGCACGAGAGCCCAGATTTTCACTTAAGGATAAGCCGCAACGCGCCTCCAGGTTTTATATTTCTAAACTCTCTTTTACATATTATTTGCAAGTTTTATTACTTCATGATCTCTACTTTTATTTCTGTTTAAATAAAGGATAGATAAAATTTTATTACTTCTTAATGAATATATTTTTCTATTTTTATTAACGATTTGTTCTCTAAAAAATTAAAGGAAACAATTTCAACGCCGGCGAAAGAAGTCGTTGTGAGAAAATAAATAGAGCCGCTAGTTGCCTTTTTATTAAAATAATTCTTTAATATATTATTGGTGTTAGTTGCTTTCTTTACGATGAAATGTAAACAAAAATAATTTACAAATAAAATTATTCTCTGTTTATTGTTAAAATTATTCTCTGTTTATTGTTTATGTTAGAGAAAAAAATTTGGTTTATTCTCTGTTTGTTTACTGTGTTTTGTTAAACAAAATAAAATAATTTAGCCACCGAAACAACAACGGCTAAATAAAGTAAAAAAAATTAATTACCTCTTTATAGGCTTTCTACCCTTTGGTTAGCATATCTAAATTAAAAATTTATTGTTTATAAATTTTTGACAATAAATAATTAAATATTTGTTGTAAATTGATGAAAACACAATGCACATGATGATTATCATAATAATGATTCTCATAAAATGATAATGTCATTTATAAATTAGACTTATAATCCTAAATGTGGGGCTAACCTAATTTATAATATAACTTATAATTATATCAGATTTGATCATCTGATTCAATTTAATTTGGCTAAGCCAAATTAAAATGAGACTCATAATTATATTAACATGATGGACTTAATATCCACAATAAAATAATGTACATAATAAATATTAATCTTTTATATATAATGATAATGTATATTCATATTGCATATCATATAAAATAAGATACATCTTTTATAATGATGCATTTATTGATCATGGAAAAAAAACATATATATATGTTATAAATTAATAATATTTATAACAACACAACTGTTATAAAGAGAATTATTTATGCAAATAAAATTTTAATTATCTTAAAAATAAAAATAATTTTAAAAAATAATTTTAAAAAATAATTTAAAATCAGAAATTTTAATTAAAGTGGTTTAGCTCTATGATAAGAGTAATTAAAAAAGCCTAATTAATTCTTTAGGTCTAATTGCTGCTTTTAAATATAATTCATTTCTCTCTTTATAAATTCAAGAAAAAGAAATTTGAAAAAGAGTAAAGGATTCAATAATAAATATGAATTATAAAAATTATAAAGCCGCAATAAACTTATTATGAAAAAAAAAAAGAGAGTAGCCATATTAAAATTAGACATAAGTCTATATAATAGCTTGACTCATAAAAGTTACACCTCTTTCTTTTATAAAGATTGAGCATAACAAGCTATTGGCATGGCCAAAGCTTGCCCAAGATTATAATCTTGGAAGTATCGATAGAAATGAGATTAATCTGAAAATAGGCCTCTCAGCGGTGGGAACCCAACCTCTGTGATAGGAGATCCCTTGAAGGAGGTTCAATGTGGTAATAACAAGCTGATTGATTAGCCGGGAAGCTCTTTGAAAAATAAAAATTATAAAATACTACGATGTATAAAAATATTTATGTGATAGAGTTAATACTCTACACTCTCATTCCTGAGGATACATTTTTGTGCTTCTTATTGTAGAGGTAAGAAAAACTTCCCGAAGTGGTTAATTACCATGAGATGAGCCTCTACACTCATCCCTTGTAGGGAACTTCATATATAAGAGAGTCTGTATACGGACGCGGCTGAGGACATGGACAATTCTCAGAAGCTCTCATGAAGATACACGCACATGGCCAAAAATGCGGAGCCCCGTGATTGGACAAACCCTGTATTGTGTGTGGATTTGTTGAAGTCTGGGTCAAATGGAAGTAGTTCAAGACTAGTTCACTATCTTTCCTTCAGATGGAAACATTTTCATTAAGTAAAGGTTATGTCTTTAAGTGCACTTTACTGATCGCATGATATAAGTATAAGCAGCAATTTAAATTCATTTAATCATCTTGTTAAGTTTAATTATATTAAATTTTTTTATTTTTCTGGGGGATTGTTGGAAAAAATAAAAAAAGGAAATAACGTTAGCCGTTAATTGCTAACGTTATAGACTTTAATATTAGCATTAAATGCTAGTATTTTTAGCCTTAAGAAATAGGCCAAAAATCTCATACGAGAGCATGAGATCGTATGAGATTTTAGGGGGTCTTCTCCTTCCCCTTTGTTCTTCTATTCTTTTTATCTTCTTGGTTTTCTTGGATTTTGCTGCTTATTGCTGAAAGGGCATCCGATCAACTTCTCCATAGTCGTGCCGGCAGGAGAGGAATACCCGGTTGTATCCTCGGTGTTCAATCTAGATTTAACTCGCACGAGAGCCCGGATTTTCACCTAAGGACAATCCGCAACGCGCCTCCGGGTTCTATGTTTCTAAACTCTCTTTTACATATTATTTGCAAGTTTTATTACTTCATGATCTCTGCTTTTATTTCTATTTAAATAAAGGTTAGATAAAATTTTAGACCAACAAGGAGGAGGTAACGAGCAAACAAGGACAGCGGCGAGAAAGGAAGGATGCGATGGCGGTGACCAAAGAAAGAGGCAGTGGCAACAAGGAAGAAGGCAGCAAGCAGTGACGGTAAGCAAGGAAGTAGGCGGCGATTGGGAAAGCAACGATAGTGGTGAGCGAGCTGCCGCAAGCGAGCAAGTGGTGGTGGCGAGAGAGGAAGCAATGGGCAAGCGGGGCGGGGAAGTGTCAGCAGCAAGCGAGCAAGCACCAGTGGCGAGCAAGTCAGCGGGAGGTGGGCGACTGCAAATGTAGTGATGAAGGAAAGAAGGGTAGGTTTAGCAACAAATGTTATTTCCGCCTCATCGATTGAGGTGAATTCTAAAACTACGAGATTTTGAGCTAGTTTTTCTTCAAATTTTCCCTTCTTCAAATTTCATTTCGTCCCTCTTACTAAACGAGAGAAAAGATCTTTTTTTTATCCTTTCTCTTGTCCATCCTCTCTGCTTGTTTTCAGCGGTCAATCGCGCCCTCGAAGGTGAAATCTGCCTTCAACTATGAGTTTCACCTACAAAATCGTACAAATGGTGATTCGTTTTTATTTTTTTTTCCGTAAAGGGCAAGAAAGTGATTTTATATAATCAAAAGGAATATGTTACAGATATGTACAATCAACAATCACCAGTACTTAACCTTCACCCCAGGAATTCGTTTTCAACTTTTGATAGTTTTGGAATGATTTTTCGCTGGCCATCTTATATGTTAGGCCCGTGGACTTTTGGGCTAGGCGGAACCTGAGTGGCAACCCAAACTCACAGCTTAGCCCAAATCCACGCGGAAGTGGAATCCGATTTCCTCGATCAACGAAGGGTGCTGATCAGAGGACGATGCAGGTGACGTCGCGAGCCGAGGGAGACGACGATGAACACGCTGAGGCGTTCGAACCAAGGTACCAATGGTATCGATTTTGATCGAGTCAAAATCGAGATCGCGAAATTGGGATTTCACGCGGCGAATTCGATTTTGGCGGCTGATGTCATCGTGACGTCAGCAAAAACGAAATCCGATCGGCGATTTCAAATTGGGATTGCTGATATCGGCGTGATGTCAGTGAAATCAGATTAATTCGGTGAGGCAGTGTTGACTGGTCAAAATCAGAAAGGTAATCTGAATTAGGGTTAGGGTTTTCCGCTGCATTCTAATTTAGGGGTGATTTTACACCCGGGGAATTTGGGTTTCCAAATTGGGGTGAAATTACGCCCATAAATCCTAGGGTTTTCACGCCCGGTCTAGTGTTCCGTCGGACTACCTTAGGCCAGGGCATGACAATTGGTATCAGAGCCAGACTGTTGGCCCATGACCCACAGATATTAGAGGAGACAACATGGCTGCTTCACCCGCGAAGGTGAAGATCGGTTGGAAGTTCCAAAAGATCACACACACTGTCAGAGGGTCATCAGAGGACGTGTGGCCCAACCAGGACAAAGGTAAAGCCAAGGTGACGGCTAAACCCGACGACATGGTAAACCAGGGTGATTGCATAGTACAGATCGAGAAGGTGCTCGGTTTGACTGGTGAAAGGGACAATGCGGTGGTTCCCTAGGTGGAGATTCTTTAGAGGACAGTGGGACAATAGAGGTTGTAGATTGAGGCTCTGCAGTAGACTCTCGAGAGTCTGATTGACTTGCCAGAGCAGATGGCCCGCATGCGAGAGGAGATGCAGGCTGAGATTGTTGTATTGCATTTGGCCCTAACGCAGGTATCACGATCGGCAGCGACGGTAGAGTAGGAGGCTCCTAAGCTGAAGGTACGGGGACCTGAGCTAGCGACTTTCACGGGGGCCCGATCGTCCAGAGAAGTGGAAAACTTCATATGGGACATGGAGCAATTATTTTCTGCGAGCCGTGTTTCAGAAGAAGATCGGGTGCGGGTATGCATCTCATATCTCACAGCCGACGCGAAGCTTTGGTGGCGGACCAAAGTTAGCTCGACGTCGGGGGCTTCTATTTGGCCTTGGGAGACCTTCCGTGAGGAACTGCGGCAGTAGTTTCTTCCCAGAAACTCGGCAGATCAGGCGCGTGGCAAACTGAATTGGTTGAGGCACACTGGGTTGATCTAGGAGTACATTAGGGCATTCTTCACGTTGATATTGGAACTACTAGACATGGCGTAAGGTGACAGGAAGTACTTCATCCGGAACCTTTAACCATGGGTAGAGGCGGAGGTTCGATAGCATTCCCCACTTGACTGGAGGGCGGCAATGACAGTGGCCGAGTCCTTGGTGGATAATCTTAACTCTAGATGAGCACCACCAAAGAAATCTATGTTACCACCGAAGCGCGGTTCCCCGCCAAGAGCT
Source organism: Costus lasius (assembly GCA_027563935.2). Taxonomy (NCBI): domain Eukaryota; kingdom Viridiplantae; phylum Streptophyta; class Magnoliopsida; order Zingiberales; family Costaceae; genus Costus; species Costus lasius. Next base: position 98,153,523 of record CM050450.1, on the reverse strand, counting down.
AGAGTTCCAGAATGGGGTAGACCCTTTCCTCGGCAGGGTAGAGGTTCACTGGGACGACGAGAGCCACATCGTCCTGCGAGAAGGACGCATGCAGAATCGAAGCCACAGGGTTGCTTTCTATGTGGCAGTCCTCACTGGATGAAAGACTGTCCAACCAAGTAGAAGATCATGGCTATCGTGACACAAGAGCCAGCTGAGGAAGCTGAAGTCAACACCGAGGAAGTAAGGTTCGGTGCGATCCAAATAGTTCCCGACCATTGCCACGCGGGCGCAACAGTGTCAGATCGGGGTGATGGTTGCGAGAGATCCGCCCGTGACAGACATCGAGGGCGATGTCCAAGTTGGGCGGGGGAGAATTGTTAGGCCCGTGGACTTTTGGGCCAGGCGGAACCCGGGTGGCAACCCAAACTCACAGCTCAGCCCAAATCCATGCGGAGCTGGAATCCGATTTCCTCAGTCAACGGTGGGTGTTGACCCGGAGCAAGCCACGTTAGCATGACATTCATCGCGCTAACGAAAAGCTTCGACTGAGTCGTCTTTGTCCGTGAGTTTGTCGGACACAGGGGACAAAGCCGACGACTGCGGGAAACAAAGAGGCGGCAAGATTTTTGAACGACGCGGGAAGGCGGCGACGACTTCAGACGAGGTTAGGGTTGTCGGCACTGAAGCCCACGTGTGACGCGGTCGCAGTGGAAAGCTCGGAAGAGGCGAACGATGCCTCTATAAAGCCATCGATGAGGAGAAGCCTGAGAGAACCGTCAGTGGCGAGAGAGGAGTACCAGCGAGCTTAGGGCAACTCTTGTGAGCATTTTCTTGCGTCTGGGGAGACGCTGTCCAGTAGGTTTCTTTGAGGAAAGGGAGCGAGTGTAACCGTCCAACCAGTGGGTCGCCGGCGAGGGAGGGACGGGGGCATCACCGACCAGGGGGTTGACGGCGCAATCTTGTAGCGTTTTAGCGGAATAAAGCTAAGCTTCTTTGCATCTCTGTCTTCCCCTACTCTTGGTTGCAATTTCTACATCACAGGCGGCGACGAACTTCGGAAGCTGATGCAGGACAAGAATCCTAGCGCAAGGATCTTCCTTAGGTATGTGGCTCTAATGTAACAGGGGAAGCAAGGGTTTAAACGGTAACTAAGATTAAGAAGGTAATTCAACAAGTGGGGTGGAAGGAAGGCACCTGAGGCCACCTTAGGGGAGGGGGCCGGATCCCTTTGACCTCGCTCAGCAAGCTTGGTTTCTTCCAGCAGGTTGAATCTGATCTCCTTCACCAATCTTCAGTGAGCAGTCCGCAGCCAATGGAAGGTTGAGTAGTAGTGGAACACGATAGGGGAATGAAGGGAATCGGAAGATAGAAGAGAAGGGATGGGGAGGAGAAGATAGGGTAACTAGAGGGGCCAGCGGCTCACCCTCAAAGGTGTGAGACAAGGGGCCAATGGCTCACCCTTGAACAAGCAGGGACAAGGGGCCAAAGGCTCACCCTCACGATCTCAAGTTGCCAACGGGCTCTCCCTCAACAGTATATTGCTAACACAAGGTTTCATTCAAAATGGCATTCAACATTCATCATCCTACAAGTGTGAATTACATGGGTTTTTAAACCAAAGGCTCCACCAGTAACATTTGCAATCTCTCGGCTCCTCTCTCTACTAGTCTTAACGGTAACAAAGTCAGTTGTTGCAGTCAGCTGGTTGTCTTGAGTGATGTGGTTGACCTGGACTTGAAGTAATTTGATGTAGGCCGGCTGGGTCTTCCTTGAGGTTGTTGATCCTTGAGTGGTATTGATTTGTAGAGCTGGGTTTGATCTTGCCGAGATGGGGCTGATGTTGTTGGGTTGATGTTGATAAAGCTGGCTTGGACTATGAGTTGGAGTCATGTTGATTTGAGCTTGACGTGCCTTGGGTGCTGACTATTTTGACCTTGATGAATTGTAGCCGAACCTTGCTGGAAATTGAACTTTGTTGACTTGAGTTGGAGTTGACTTTTGCCTTGGCTTGATGATGTTGACCTTGACTGAATGTTGACCTGGACTGAAATCTTTGATGTTGACTTGTATCATGTTGTCTCTTCGAGTGTTGACTCTTACTTGATGTTGACTTGTACCGTTGGTATGAAAGTAAGCCTTGATGTTGGGGAGCCTTGGTGCCATGTAAGAGTGCATACATGTGTGAATTCCTTAGGCTATAGGAACCTACTACATCAACTACAAAGTAATACAAAGATTTGTCAAAATAAACCTAGACTACAACCTAACTAGAGCATCAACACACAAGTGTTCATATTACAAAATTGTCCAATAACTAGTCTTACAACCATCAAGACTAGCTTGGACCACAAATCAAGAGCTTATCAAGCTAAGCAATTAACAATAGAAACAAGTTTCCAACATGAAGTCAAAATGTGATTAAGTTCGGGAAGATGCTCCTGCATCAGAAGCAGGCAGCTGCGAGATCGTCGGTGACAGGAGAATCTGAGGGCAAGGCTAGGAGAGTTTCCTTGCTGGCACACATCTCTGGCGACGATCGCGTGTAGAGGACGACACAGGCAGCGTCGCGAGTCGAGGGAGACGAAAACAAACGCGCTGGGGCGTTCGAACCGAGGCAGCAACAGTATCGATTTTGACTGAGTCAAAATCGAGATCGTGAAATTGGGATTTCATGCGGTGAATTCAATTTTGGTGGCTGACGTCAGCGAAAACGAAATCATATCAATGATTTCGAATTGGGATTGCTGACGTCGGCGTGACATCAACGAAATCAGATTAATTCGGCGAGGCAACATTGACTGGTCAAAATCAGAAAGGTAATCTGAATTAGCGTTAAGGTTTTCCGTTGCTTTCTAATTTAGGGGTGATTTTACACCGGGGAATTAGGGTTTCCAAATTGGGGTGAAATTACGCCCGAAAATCCTAGGATATTACGTCTGGTCTAGTGTTCCGTCGCACTACCTTAGACCAGGGCGTGACATTATACGTGCTTGGTTTTTGCGGATATCTTCTACGAGCTTGATTTTTCTTTCGATTTTGTGAATTGATGAAAGTGAGTTGTACTTGAACCAAGAAAATGGGAACGAAGAAAGCGTCAATTGTCTAATGGAAAGGATGAAGGTTGTTTAAACCTTCCGATATAGGTTCGAATCCTATTGGACGCTATTGAGTTAATTACGTTCCTTCGATTGCGAATTTCTGTCAGCATGGTTGATATATGGAACGTATCCCTGATGTACAGCCTTACTGACATTTTAAAGGACATCAGATATTGTTCCTTAATACTGCGAGATAAGCTTTTCAACTGTAATTGATTACTTTTTATTGCTGTCATTAGTTTTGTTTTTAATTTTATATCCCCACACTTTTCACGAGCTTCTTAACTTCTTTAGTTTCGATGAAGTGACTCATTTTTTCCATCATAAAACTAGACAAATCATTCTTACTCTTCAAGTACTTCGTATTATTAACTGTAAAGAAAAAAAAATGCAAATTAAATAATCCTTCAATTTTGTACTTTAAAATCATGCCCATTTGTATTATGAATTCCTTCTTATTTTGTAACTACTTAGCAACATATCAACTCTTGATTTTTTTTAATGTATTTGGGTGTAAAGAAATGATCTTTGAGTTCATTAAAGTTGTTAGAATTAAGGTGCTACCTAATAACCATAGAGACTCCAAATGTTCAATGCGTAGGCTCATAAAATCCTTTTGAACTACTAAGTGTTAGTTGGACAAACATTCTCACATGCGAGAAATTATGATAAATGGAGTTAAGCGCGGGGGTATGCACTAAGATTTTGCTTTCATCACTTCCATTTTGCTTGGGTGAACTATTTATGCTAGATTAACTATACAAATAGGAATCTTAAGCAACTCCAATATTGACTATGTTAGAGGATGCCTAAAGGCTATGTTTAGCTTAGCTTCTATTTCTAGCTTGTGTTGATTGAAAAAGTACTAGTTAAAAAGATACTAGCTGAAGAAGTTTAGAAAGTATTTAGATACATAGCTTTTAAAAAAATTTTAAAACTAAACAAACTAAAAAAATTTAGTAAAAAAACCTTGACTAATCCATATCAAAATATTATCAATAAATTGTTAAAATTGTAATTAAGCAGCTTTTTTAACTTTTTAACACGGGAGTCATATAAAGAAACATAATGTACTACTTTACATGGGATTAACACAAGTTCATTCCCAATAACCTCACAAATCAAGAAATTTTATGGAAATAGGTAATCAATATATACATTTATATGACAAGATAAGAGATCATTTAATTTACAAAGAAGAATTGGTTTGTTATCCTCTTTTCATCTTTGAAGTCAACATAATTAACAAAATTCTAAAGAATTTTTCCCAGTAGATTGTCTTCTTTTGCAATTGTACAAACTAAAAATCAACTTAGAAGGAAATCTTATCTTACATTCAAACAAGCATTATTCAACAATGCAATGTAATATTATCATGTATGTAATTGAATCATAAGCCGTCATTACATATGGATGCTAAAAATTGAAATTAGTTATCAAGGAGGTGAATTAGCAGCCAACCAATCTCTACTGAAATTAGTTATCAAGGATGTTAAAAATCGAACCTTTCGAGTCATTGGAGGAAAACGATATCCGGAGACTAGAGAAAGATCAAAACTAGGTGGACGTTGGCCGGGTTGTCGACGCGAGGTGAACTGGGGAGGAGAAAGATACCAATCTAAGAGGAGGCAGGCATTGACCGGGTTTGCGACGTGAGGTGGACTGGGGAGAAGAAAGATATCAATCTAAGAGGAAGTGTGATGGAACAGGAAGCTCAAACTTGGAAGCACGAAGGTCACAGCAGGTTCGAATCAAACCCGTTCGCTCTAGGGAATAAATGACTTCAATTCAGGATGCAGCCACGTGTCCTTATCTGCGCATCCAAGAGCTTTAAATGCTATCCGGGCAGCGTTAGGGGTTTTTTTGGTTGAAGGAATGAAACTTCTGTTTACTCGGCGAAATTAGGGCGACTCCTTGTCTCCGCCGATTTGATCTCGAGGCTGGCCGTGAGGGCTACATGATCTTCTAGCGGAATCGCCTCTCCGCAAGCTATCAACTGGTTATGGTGTTCTGAGCAGTAATCTTCCTTCTTCAGTCCAGCTTGCTGTCGGCTGGAGTTATTTCTTCCGGAAGCGTTAATGGCTTACAGTTTTGAGATACTATTGTTCTCTAGTAATAAAGGTTCCTATCTCTAGTTTTTGTTGTCGCCATCTGCCTTTATTAATCGTCCTCTCTGGTTCTCCGTTGTTAAGTGAATTTGTGAATCTTGAAATAGTGAATTGATATCTGTGAATGAAAGTATTCAATTGAAAATAAGTCTTCTGAAATTTGTAACCAAGTGATTGCTGATGCCTTCAGTTTTTTTCTCAAGAAATTGCATCCCCTGAATTTGCATTTGTTTCAATCCTCCAAAGAAGATTTGTTATGTGTGATTTGTTCAAAGACCTTGCTGAATTGAGATTTCTTGTACTATGGAAAATCAGCTATGAGATGGATTTGTTAATACACTAGCGCAAATTTACTTCTATATGCTGTAAATCACTGATTTGTAATATCAGTTTCCAATTTAAGAATTGTTGTCTTGCAAATACTCAAGGGGACAAGTACTGATTCCCTCTATTAATAAATTTGGTACATTTCTTTTCTTATATTGTCAACATTTTTACTTGATAGTATCCTGTGCTCCTCATGATAATGGATTAGTGGATCTTCCACATAATGAGTGACAGTGAATAATTTTCTTAGTTGATGTTGAGGCAAACTTGATACTACATTGTTTTGTGAGATTTATAAATGCTGATTACAATATCAAAATAACATGGATACAAGTGCAAGTAAATTTTGATTTGCTACCTTCTTTGCCAATTAGAGTGAACTTGCCACTTGTATAACAAGACTCCATTATAGTTTGAATTAAATCTTGTTGTCAACACATAAACATCTACTTCAGCTACCCCCTCCCCATCAATTTGGTATCAGAGGAACCTTGCCCTATTCTCAGCAGAATATGGCTACCCCATTTGGAAAAAAATTACCAATAACCTTCATCACTTGAACCTGAAAACTCTACTGGGCAAGATCAGTTACAAACAATTTTAGCACAAATGAACAGTAAACTCAGCAAGTTAGACTCAATTGAAGCCCAATTAACACGACATGAGGAATGCTATGAACACTTAGAAAGTCACTTAGAGGCCCTAGAAAATGCCCAGTTTCCATCTCGAAATCGGATGTGTGTTGGAGAATCTTCGAGGCCATGTCCTCAAGAGTATCCACCTAGACAGAATACACAGGCTGAGGCTAGTAGGTTTAAGGGAAAATTTGTTCCTTCTTATACACAGGTTGAGGCTAGTAGGTCTAGGGGAAAATTTGTTCCTTCCCAGCAATACTCCGATGAGGAGTGTGAGCAGCCTAGTTACCCAGAACCAAGCCGACACAGAAGATCGTCTCATTTCCAAGAGGAAGATGATGTTCGTCGGATTGTCCGCCTTAATTTGGCCCAATTTGATGGCAGCATTGACCCACGAGTTTTTTAGGACTGGGTCATAGCTATGGAGCAGTACTTCGATTGGTGTCGGGTCCCCGAACACTAGAAAGTCAACTTGGCATGGATGGCTTTGACTAGTCCGGCTAAATTGTATTGGCTTAACATTGAAAGGCAATGGGAGCGTACTCGACGGCCCCCTCTTGATAGATGAGACCTAATGAAATTTAGACTTTGTGAAAAGTATGAACCATCTCACTTTAGGAAACGCATGTTAGATCAACTTACTGCTTTGCATCAGGGTTCAAATACTGTTCCTGAATACATGACACAATTTGATGAACTTATGATTCGTTGTGATGTACAAGAAGACCCTGAATTAACCTTGTGTTGGTTTGAAAATGGTCTTCGTCCTGAGATCCGACGTGAGATGGGATCTTACACCATTGAAACGATCGAATCTACTTATCAACGTGCATGTGAGATAGAGCATTATCAAAGGACTGTGTCAAAGCATCATATACCTTTACCTGCTGTCAAGAAGCTGCCTGAGGCTGAGACACAAAATTTAGTGTCTGGGGTTGTACCTCAGAGAGCTCGTCCAGCATTAGAAAGGGGTAAAGTACTTCCTTCTCAGGAGCAGAAGGGTGTCATTTGTTTTAAGTGTCATGAGAGGGGACATTTTGTAGCAGATTGCCCTAAAAGAACCTTGTGTATGAATGAAGACCATGAGCTAATAGGTTTAGAGGAAGGCCAATCTAGTTATGTTGAACATGTCTCTGAAGACCATACTGATAGTGAGCATGAGTATGGTGAGGCTAAGAGCGAGGCAACATTGAACTAGCTGTATTGAGATGCATATTAGTCCTTTCCAGGTTGTTCTAGGTTCCCAACCAAACAAGCCTATTGACCTCTTGTCATCCATTGCCCCATCTCATATGCCATCTTCTGCTGAGGCTTTTGCACAACATATCCATGATCTACATTCTGAAATTCAGCATAAAATCTCTATTAGCAATGTGGTATATAAAGAACTTGCCAATAGACATCGTAGGCCACAATCATTTTGTGAGGGAGATAAAAGTAATGGTGAGGCTAAGAGCGGAGAGATTACCGTCCGGATCCAATAAGAAATTACATGCTCAGAGCATAGGGCCATATACTGTTAAGTATAAAATCAGAGACAATGCATATATAATTGATCTACTACTAGATTTAGGGATCAGTACTACATTTAATGTTGAGGACCTGTCATTATACTATGAGCCTTTGTAAATAGAGCTTACTAATTTCCCTTCAGAGAATCAGCCACTATCTCCTTTGACTGAGTTAGAAAAGAATGTGGGTTCAGCAACAGAGGAACAAGCTCCAGTCCTTTCAGAACAAGAAAGCAATGTGGATTCTGTTATATAGGAACAAGTTCCAATCCATTAGAAGCCAGTAATATTAATTCACCAGGGGTGAATTCCTGTCACCTGGGGAGGAATGATGGAACAAGAAGCTCAAACTTGGAACCACAAAGGTCACAACGGGTTCGAATCAAACCCATTCGCTTTAGGGAATAAATGACTTCAATTCAGGATGCAGCCACGTGTCCTTATCTGCGCATCTAAGAGCTTTAAAAGCGATCAGGGCAAAGTTAGGGGTTTTTTGGTTGAAGGAATGAAACTTCTGTTTACTCGGCGAAATTAGGGCGACTCCTTGTCTCCATCGATTTGATCTCGAGGCTGGCCGTGAGGGCTACATGATCTTCTAGCGGAATTGCCTCTTCGCAAGCTATCAGCTGGTTATGGTGTTCTGAGCAGTAATCTTCCTTCTTCAGTCCAGGTTGCTGTCAGGCTGGAGTTATTTCTTCCGGAAGCATTAATGGCTTACAGGTTTTGAGATACTATTGTTCTCTAGTTATAAAGGTTCCTATCTCCAGTTTTTGTTGTCGCCATCTGCCTTTATTAATCGTCCTCTTTGGTTCTCCGTTGTTAAGTGAATTTGTGAATCTTGAAATAGTGACTTGATATCTGCGAATGAAAGTATTCAATTGAAAATAAGTCTTCTGAAATTTGTAACCAAGTGATTGCTGATGCCTTCAGTTTTTTTCTCAAGAAATTGCATCCCCTAAATTTGCATTTGTTTCAGTCCTCCAAAGAAGATTTGTTATGCGTGATTTGTTCAAAGACCTTGCTGAATTGAGATTTCTTGTACTATGGAAAATCAGCTATGAGATGGATTTGTTAATACACTAGCGCAAATTTACTTCTATATGCTGTAAATCACTGATTTGTAATCTCAGTTTCCAATTTAAGAATTGTTGTCTTGCAAATACTCAAGGGGACAAGTATTGATTCCCTCTATTAATAAATTTGGTAGATTTCTTTTCTTACATTGTCAACATTTTTACTTGATAGTATCCTGTGCTCCTCATGATAATGGATTAATGGATCTTCCACATAATGAGTGACAGTGAATAATTTTCTTAGTTGATGTTGAGGCAATCTTGCTACTGCATTGTTTTGTGAGATTTATAAATGCTGATTACAATATCAAAATAACATGGATACAAGTGCAAGTAAATTTTGATTTGCTACCTTCTTTGCCAATTTGAGTGAACTTTCCACTTGTATAACCAGACTCCATTGTAGTTTGAATTAAATCTTGTTGTCTACACATAAACATCTACTTCAGCTACCCCCTCCCCAACAAAGCGGCTATGTTAGCAGGGTCGGCGATGTGAGGCAAAATGGGAAGGAGAAAGATCTGTATTGAGGAGGTGAACACTAGACGAGTTGGCAATGTGTGGCGGACTGGGGAGGAAATCTGAGATGAGAGGAGCAGAAGATGGTGACGCCAACGTTGGAACTAAGTAAACAAACAACGGTTGAATGCGAGAGAGGCGCGAAACGCGAAAAGAAAACCCTAGAGAAGTTTGGTCAGGAGAAGCACCCTCACCCCCACTTCTTAGCTACAATATCACTTAAAGGGTTGAAACCAAGAAACTTATGGGCCAAACACATGAGCCAAACACATCAACTTTTTAATTTTTGCAGGCCACAACCTTATAAGCTAGGCTAAACACAACCTAAATCACTCAACATTTACTCTTTATGGGCAATCTTTTCATTGAGAATTGGTGCACTATTTTCTCCTATTTTCCCTCTCATTATATTAGAGGAGGATGATTCTGTTACGGGCCCAAACTAAGTTATTAAAAAGTGGATTCAGGTTAGTATGTTATACCCAGTCCACATAGTTGTAGAATAGTATTTATATGAGTCTAGAGTTGAGGGTTGGAAAAAAGTATTTTGTAATTGCATCTTTGGGCGTGCTTTTGCATAATTCTCACCGGTGACAGCTAAGGTTTTGATGCAGAAGCATCTCCATAAAGTTCTCCAGCTCATACATTTTAGGATTTCATGAATTTTTGAACTTAAGCTTGTTTTGATTATCTTGTATTAGCTTGAATTACTTTCATGTATTGCCTTAGATTTGGTAGCCTAGGATTTTATTTTTTTTTAAGTAATTTTACTTTCGTAGATGATGTATAAGTTGTTAATTAGCCTAGGTTGCATAGCACATGTATTTCATACAAGGTACCTTGATCCCTCAACATCCAACCCTCAACATCATCAACAAAATCAAGCCAACACCAATGTGCGCCAAGACAAACTCAACATTATAAACCAAGTCAACAAACATCAAGGACAAGCCAATCAAGAAAAGTCAACATGCAAGAGAGGGCAAGTCCCAACCGAATATCTTCAAACACCATTCGGCTACAAAGCTATCCAAGTCAAAGCACCTCTTCAACAAGTGAACCAATGCATGCCAAGCATGCATCCATGCGCCAATCAACTTCCACCTCCACTTGCATGCACCAATGCATGTCAATTGAAGAACTCTTTAGCCGAAAGCATCCTACACAACACCACCCAAGTCTTCGGTCACAAGTAAGACTTAATCAACAAGCAACACATCTTCCACAATCAACACATGCAAGGGAATTCAGCCAATCCACTTGAAGCACTGCCCAAAGCATCCAATGAAAGTGCTGAACCATCTTCACCATCCAATTTCAAACCAAAAAAAGACAACCCTAGATCAAGGCTTGAGGGAATGTTAACATTGAGGGAAAGGGGTTTTAAGCCCTTGTAATTTTTATTTTTGCATTAGTCTACTCTTTTATGAAAACAAATTCCAAGTGTTGCTTGTGTGTGCCGAGAGTTCCTTGCCCTTTGTCTTCCTTCTTCTTGCCGAGACCTCCATCCCTTCTTCCAATCCTCAAGTGTTCTGCCCTTGAGTGTGATTGTGATTGAGGGTTGGTGTGAAGGACTCCCTTGAAGGATTGAAGACTGAAGTCCACCTTGAAGCCTCGGCTAAAGGAAGAAGACCTGATCGAGATCTTCTTAAGGACATTGTTTAGTTGAAGAGGGTTTGTGGGCCTTGTACTCTGCCCCCTCATGTTAATTTTGATTGTAAAAGGCTTTTTAATCACCCCATTATTTGAAAACCTCATCGCTAAGATCTGAGAGTAGGGGGATTCAAAGAAAGGGGTCTTGGCCCCCTTCCCTAAAGGGGGCCTCAAGTACTTTCTATCCGAGTAGGGTGAATTCTTCTCTAGGTTGCATGCTAGTTTACCTTCACTCCAACTTAGATAATCTGAACTTACGCATGCCTAAATTGTGTAAATATAGAGCTCTATAGCCTAGGTGATTCTTGGGAGATTCGTTCTACTTCAGTGGTATCAAAGCAGCCCTAAGGTGCTCATGAATTTGTGCTACCATTTTTTGAGTTTTTGTTGCTGAATCTATTTTGGTGCTGAAACAAAAAAATATCTTCGGGTTTTCTTTCCTGATTTGTTAATTTTGTGCTTTCTAATTTTTCTTATGCAATACGTATAGCTCTGCCTAACTTTGAATCTAAGCAGAACTATAACTGATATAGTAGCTGTGAAGATTTTTCTGAATTTACAAGTGTTGGTTGAGAGTAAATCCCTCAACTCACGACCTCTGAATCTGAACTATTTGGCACTTATTCTTTGAGTTTTAAGTATTTGAAATCCTGTGGGAACTACCTAACATCATAGATAGTATCTACACAAAACCAGCATCATGTAACATCTGAGTATAGCACACTATCATTGCTGTACAGGATTGCGGGAAAGTGCAGGATTTTCTCCATCAGCTGTTATCGCTATTCTCTATTTATGTTTGGATTTCTGAACCAAGAGGACCCTCAAACTATCTCATTAATAGATAGAGTTAAGGATCCTCTAGTTGCAAAAACTCTCGCTTCAGCAAGATTGGCTTCTAAAGTTGTGCTTATGTGAGTTAAAGGGTTCAAGTCTATCTAAGTTCATAGATTGGCTTCTAAACTTCCCTAAGTTGTTTCCATGTATCTAAAACCACAACAAGATCAGTGGCTATTTGGGCTTTGGAAGTTCTGAAACAGAGTTGAATACTTGCTGAGTTTTGAGTGTTGAAATTTCTGGATTTATTGCACAATTGCGAATTTCTGGTACTTTTGATCTAAGGGATCTTTTGAAGCTATCTCACCTGATAGATAGTTTTCAAGGCTTCCTCTGGCTGGAATACAACTGCTCACAGCAAGTCCATTGCTGCTGATTGACGACAGCTTGAAGGAGTTGAAATTCTGCATTCACTGTTGAATACCTGCCACACCTCTGATTTCTTTTTGTGTTTGATCAGAAAATTTTGGAGGCTATCTAGAGTAGTAGATAGGCTTCAAAACTCTTTGTTTGATCAGGAGGTGAACCTAGCAAATGCCATTGCAAGGATCGCTAAAAGCTTGAAAAACTCATACTGAGTGTTGCTGAATTTACTGTAACTTACCATTACGGCAGCTAAAATTTGATTGATTGATGAATCAATTTCTGTTTTAATACCTGAAGGCTACCTAATTGATAGGCTGGTTCCCCGAGTTATTTGTGATCAAAATTTCACTAAACCTTAGCAGGGAATAGTAGCTTTAGTTCAATCAATTCAATTGGGGAAGCGCATCATTTTCTTGAAATTAAAATTTTGCTTGTGCAGAAATCTGGATTGTCTTTGAACTTATTTCCTTGTGTTTTGCTGAGTTCCTTGAAGAAGCTATCAACTACCTATAATTTACCAAACTGAATTTCTGCACTTGCTGGTAATTGCCGGAATATTTCATATTTCTTGCTGCTTGTTTCTAAGCTGAATTCCAGATTTAAGCACTGTTGTTTTATCTGAATCTGAAAGTTTTCTGAGTTCTATGATTGCAAATTTGATTTTCAAACTCTAAAGTAAGTGTGATCTTTAGGGCTAGGAAACAACATTGTCTTATTGCTTTCACTTTGAATTTCTGTTTTGAATCACTTGCAAACATGATGTGCACTAGGAGTAATGCTAGGTTTTATAGTTCTGAAGAGGAACAGCCTACAAAATCCGATATAATCAAAATGAAGGGATATATTAGCAAGATTAGATAGATTAGAGGAAAATTCTTGAAATCAACAAACCCCTACCCTAAATAATGAAATTGAACATAGTTTGCCTACTAGGATGAACCCTCCCTTATTTGATGGTAGCACTGATACCCAAGGATATCTAGACTAGGAGACCCTAGTCGAGCAATACTTTGAAGTCTATGGCATATTTGAAAAAAGTAAAGTTAGGTGTACTCGATCCCTTCTTAGAGGGTTAGCCTAGCTAGATTGGAATGGAATAGAGAAACAAACGGAAAGGAGAGGATTAGGACCTATAACCACGTGGGAATACATGAAACTCAGACTTAGTGAAAAATACATCTCCTGTCACTATGGGAAAACTCATGCTAAAATGTATCATCATCAATATGAACATCCCTCTAGGGGGGACCTTGAACCAAGTTGGGATCACACATATAAAAGGGGAGTACATAACTCCAAGAAATCATGTTCAACAAACTATGACATGATCAAACAATCTTAATAGGATCACTATCTACCAAGTAGGTATCATCAAGATTATAAGGAGTACACATATGGTCAAAATTCTAGATCAACCCAGGTAGTGATACCATTACAGAGTACGTAGACAAATTAGATATTCCTCCTCAAATTGAATAAGTTACCAAACAAGTCTTAACCCTAGCTGCCTAGAATATTGGAAAAGAAATAGAAAGAGAAATCTATGCTCCAGATTACACGAGTGAGGATGAAGTTAAACTAGAAGAAATAGAGACTGACAATGAGAAAGTTAATAGGACACATCTTCAAGAACCTTCTAAAGCCATTACCACTATCTCTAAGCCTAAAGTGGAGTTTGATGCAGGAGGACCTTCCTCAGCAGCTCCAGAACCAGAGAAACACGACCATTCTGTGGACTGCCCTCCAGATAAGGTTCCACCTCCCTTAAAAAGTTCAAAGGGGCCTGACGCAATCATGATAAGGCGATCTCAATGTTCAAGTCAACCACCAGATCGATTCGTGGGTGCCATCAGTCCATTATCAATCCACACGGAGGTGTTGCGACCCATGTGCTAGGCACCCCGGCCACCTGAAGCCCTGGTCAACGATCGCTACCACAACTAGTTGACCAACACAGCCAAGGAAAGCGCTAGCACGGTGATGAATCAGCCCACCATCAGCAAATTCTGCTGTTTCATCGTCGCATGCTCCGAGATGGTTTGACGGCCCAGTTGCAGTCCAGGAGGCCTAGCCCAGGCGCCCAGCTTTAGATTCCATCATACAGCCCAGTTGCAGCCTAGGAGGCCTAGCCCATGCGCCCAGCTTCAGATTCCCTTTCCCTCATCTACCTTAGTTGGTAGTAGTTAGTTAGTGCTTATATCAGTATGCATGCATCAGCAGCATCTTGACTGCTTTTAGTTTGTTAGAGTAGGTAGTCATGTTTGTGGTGTGATATTTCCTAGTCAGGCTTAGGGTGTGATATTCCCTAGTCATACTTGTGGTGTGATATTCCCTCCCTTACTCTATACAAGGGAGCTGGAGTGTAGTTTGTTCCTTAGCTCTTCTTGTGTGATAGATTAGCTCCCAGTGTGTTGTAAGAGTGAGGTTGGTGCCTCGACTCCCTTGTGTGGCGACGCTAGAGTGACGAGCAAGGTGTGTGATCCTTGGCTCGGTCTTGCTACCTCGTTGTGCCGGTTGTACTTATCTTTCATTTCAAAGAAGTAAATCGCACCGTTGGTGCATCAGGTTCGCCTGTTTTTGAATTTCGTTGTATTGTTCTTGTTTGATTTCCTTACCCACGGGCATCCGTACGCCGAAGACGTGGACGTTCCTTGGCTTTGGTGTGATCGCAGGTTCATAGGCATGCAAGCTGAGTTGCCGCTAGGTTCACTACCCATTGTTGCTGTGCTTTGCTTAAATCGCTCGCTACGAGAGGTTAGTGAGTTTCATTTGTGTAGTTGGGTGCCGTTGGTTTCTTCATCGTCCGTGTTGCCCCGAAATGTATTCATCGCCGTCTTTCGTATCATTTTTTCACTGGTTTTCTCGTTGCTCATTTTCCGACGCGATTTTACTTCCCTCGTCTCAAGACCCTCTCACGTTTTCCGAGCATCGTCTCATAAAACCCTAGAGTACGGAACTAAGGACCAACCCACCTATAGTAGCTGCATTAAATTTTGTATCAGAGGGAGTTGCGCGTTCAATTCTTATTGTTCTCACGATCCAACTCCGTTGCATCTTTATATTTCCGCATGCTTTTAGTATGTGCATTTTGAGCCATACCTTGTTTGTGCATGGTGATTACGAGGTCACAAACCATGTCCTAGTTCCCTGATTCCCAAGAGTCCATCCTACCCATGGAAGGGTCTAAGGACCAGGTCAGTTCAAATGATGCCTTGTCCTCGCGATTAGACAAAATGGAGGACTTTTGTCACCAACTTAGCCGACTGCTCACGCAGTCCATAGATCAACTCACAACTTCTCTCAAGGGCGTGAGTGATCGCCTCGAGTCTTTAGAGCATAGAACCCGAGTCCCGGTTGATCCCTCCCCGCCGACCTACTGAGCACCGACTAGGGAGCTACCCCCCTTAACCCAACCCATTAGGCGTAGGCCTTATGTGGAAGAACCAGTTCCTGAGGATGAACCGTTTGATGAGGATGATGTGTGGGCCGCACAAGGGCCCCAAACCCAACCCCGTTATGGTCAAAACTAGATGGACGATGATTTTCGTCGCATCGTGCATACCTCACCCGCACCCTTTGACGGTAGCCTTGACCCCACACGGTTTCTTGATTGGGCCGCATCGGTCGACAACTACTTTGAGTGGTGCGCCATGCCCTAACACTTGCGCGTCAACTTTGCGCGCCTCCTACTAGAGGGTCCAGCCCGTCTGCATTGGGCAAATGTGGAACAGCAACTAGAGCAGCAATCCCTCTCACCCATTACATGGTGGGATAAAATGAAGTACCGCCTCCGTGAGCGGTATGTTCCCCCCTCCTATAGGCAGTGCCTCTTGGACCAATACAGTAACATACACCAGGGATCCAATACCGTTGCTGAGTATTGACTAGCCTTTGACATGTTAGCACTTAGGTGCAACTTGCGAGAGGACCCCGAGTTTACCCTATCTAGATTCAAGAACGGACTCCGATCGGAGATCCGAAGAGCCCTACCTGCCTATAACTCGGAGAGTTTGGACCAGACATTCCAGCGATCTCTATACAGTGAGCAAGACTTGCGTGTTGCTGCTAGGCGCAGCGAGATGGTACCTTCTAGATGACCCCCAACTGTCGGTCCCCCACTTGTTCATTCTAGAGCTGAGCGCACAGAGCCCCGATATGCTCCAACTGTCTGCGAGGCACGGCCGGAGCCCCATCATACTTCCATTGTTCGTGACCCCCCTAGGCGTCCCACATCTGATGCCCCTCCTCCTCGCCTTTCATGGGAGGAAAAGGGCGAGGCCCCAGCTCATGGGTCCATGAGCCGTGTGAATTGTTTCAACTGTCTCCAACCCGGCCATTACTCGAAGGATTGCCCCAAGCGTCCTGCCCATATTGAGAAGAGTCAGCCCCGGTTGGCTGCTATGACCCGTGAGTGCACTGAGCGTGACATTGAACCTGAGTGCTATACTAGTGAAGATTAGTCGGGTCAGCCCACACTTGCGGTTGTCCGGTGCACTCTAGTGCAAACCCCTCCCTCCGAGGATTGGAGGAGAACTAGTATTTTCATGACTTACATCAAATGCAACGGGCATTCGTGTAAGATCGTTATTAATGGGGGTAGTAGCCTGAATGTGATGTCATGCACTACAATCACCTGGTTCAACCTTGCACTTGAACCCCACCCAAAGCCGTATTCCATCGCTTGGGTCGACACATCGAGCCTACCAGTCACCCACCATTGTCAGGTTCCCATTAGTTTTGGGGACTATAAGGAGAAAGTTTGGTGTGACGTGGCAACTATGGATGTTGCCCATGTGTTGCTGGGTCGCCCTTGGCTATATGACCGTGATGTGGTCCACTATGGCCGGTCGAATACTTATGTCTTTGACCACAATGACCAGAAAATCTGGCTCAACCCAGACTTGCCTAAAGAGTTGCGTGCGTCAACATCTAAGGGCTTGATCGTGCCCCCGAAATCCAATGCAAATGTGTCCTAAATGCACACCCCAGCATTGATCTGGGAAGATAGTAAGACCAAGGTGGTCTATTCCTTGATGTTGCGTGAGGCGGTGGACTCGTCGCCCCAGGAGGAGACGGACCCTCCAACCGACATTGCCCCCCTCTTGTCTGAGTTTAGCGACATCTCACTCGTGGATTTGCCTCATGGACTCCCCCCGGAAAGGGAGATCCAACATGTGATAGACTTAGTGCCGGGAGCCCCTCTCCCAAACTTACCCCACCATATACTCAACCCCATTGAGCAGGCCATCAAATGGATGAACTCCTCACCAAGGCATACATCCGCGAGAGCCTTAGCACGTGCGCTATCCCTACCCTGCTCATGCCCAAAAAGGATGGGTCATGGCGCATGTGCATAGATAGTCGAGCCATTAATAGGATTACCATCAAGTACTGGTTCCCCATACCCCGTCTTGATGACATGCTCGATTTGGTTTCGGGTTCATCATGGTTTACCAAGTTGGACCTCCGGAGCGGATATCACTAGGTCTGCATCTGTGAGGGCGATGAATGGAAGACTGCGTTCAAGACCAAGGATGGTCTGTACGAGTGGTTAGTCATGCCCTTTGGCTTGACGAACGCCCCCTCCACGTTCATGAGGATAATGAGTCAAGTCCTCAAGCCCTACGTGGGCAAATTCCTGGTCGTCTACTTTGACGACATTTTGATCTTCAGCCCCACCCGAGAGGAACACTTAGAGCATCTTCGCTCTACTTTTGAGATTCTTCGGAAGGAGCACCTCTTCCTTAACATGAAGAAGTGCACCTTCATGGCCACCCAAGTCCACTTTCTAGGGTACATAGTGTCTGACTAGGGTCTCTCTGTTGACCCCGCCTAGATTGATGTCATTCGGCACTGGCCTGAACCTCACACTGTTTCTGAGGTTCGCAGTTTTTTAGGTCTTGCTAGGTTCTACCATCGATTCATCCGTGGGTTTAGCACCATTGCTACCCCCATTAACGTAGCATCTGTTGAAAGATGACTTCGAGTGGACTTCGGCCACTCAGCGTGCCTTTGACGCCCTCGAGGACACCTTGACCACAACCCTTGTTCTTTGACTTCCAAACTTTTCCAAAGTCTTTGAAGTCGCATGCGATGCATCCGGTACTGGGATCGGAGGAACTCTGAGTCAAGAAGGCCACCCAGTTGCCTTCTTTAGCAAAAAACTAAACGCAGTTAGGCAGCGGTACTCCACATATGACAAGGAATTCTATGCCATTGTCCAATCGTTAAAGCAGTGGAGGCACTATTTACTCCACCACGAGTTCGTCCTGTATAGTGACCACCAGACCTTATCCTTCTTGAGCGCCCAAAATAAGTTGGGTGCTCGGCATGCCAAGTGGGTGGAGTACTTGCAATAGTCTCTTTTGTGATAAATCATAAGGCAGGTAAGGAGAACATAGTAGCGGACGCCCTGAGCCGAGTAAGGACTCTTTTGTGTGTTATGCGTACCCGCGTTAATACCTTCGCCTACGTTAAGGATGAGTACCCTAGCTATCCTGATTTTGGTGCCATATATACTCATCTGTGTGAGTCTGAGGATGTCGAGTCACCTTACCAGTTGTGTGAGTGATGCAGGCGCAAACAGGCTCATGAACACACTTGAGGGCGGCCCAATCCCTCCAAAAGACACTTGGGGAGACTCCCCAGGACCCCAGGAATTTTTCACCTCAGTCAGAGTTCCCCAGACCTTGACACGGCTAGGCCGTGCGCTCTGTCACGGCCGTGACACGATCGCCCGAAGACGCGAACGCCGAACACGGCCGTGCTCCTGATCACGGGCAAGTCATGCCCGGTTCTGTGGATTTCGGCCACACCGAACACAGCCGTGCTTCTGGTCACGGGCAGGCCGTGCTCGACTCTGTGGATTTCGACAACGCCAAGCACGGGCGTGATTCCAAGCACGGGTAGGCCGTGCTCGACTCTGTGGATTTCAACAACGCCAAGCACGGGCGTGATTCCAAGCATGGGCAGGCCGTGCTCGACTCTGTGGATTTTGACAACGCCAAGCACGGGCATGATCCCAAGCACGGGCAGGTCGTGCTCGATTCTGTGGATCGCGTCGACTCTGAACACGGCTGTGATCATTATCACGGACAGGCCATGTTCGACCCTAAAGGCACTTTGCAGCCCCGATGTGTTATAACCTGAATTTATCTTTATTTTATTTTTTGTATATCTGAATATAATTTAAAATATTAGGGGCATTCTTTAAATTTTTAAGATTTATGTATTATTTTTATAAAGAGAAATGTTATAACCTAAGTTTTATTTATATATTTAGATTTATTTGAAATTTAAATTTTGAAAGTTTCCTACAATTGATGCCCTAATCCTTCTCTAATTCCCTATTTGTTGTTATTGTCATTGTATTATCTTGTTAATTGACTCCCTCACCATATTTGTTGATTCCTACTTAGCATTTTTGCTAACCCCCTTTGTTTCTCTTCCAGGTACAGAATTAGCGTCTGAGCGGGATAGAGTAGATAGCATATACCAGCCCGAGTTGAGACAGTTTGTCTTTGTATTTTATTTCAGTTGATAATTTGGATAGTTGTATTCAGATATTGTGTTATAAAACTATAGATGTTAAGATTGGATTGTTTATTAAATAAAGGAGTTGGATTATTATAGTTCTCCGGTTCCTATCAATATTGTTACTCCCTGGGGAACCCTATGCTAGAAATAGCTGGCTTCCCGCCGGGGCGTGACAATCCGATGACCCCACTTCGACGTGCACCGCCCCCCTACCATGTTGCTCCACCCCATGACGACCCAAAGGAGCCCAACAAGGTGGAAATCCGACGATCCCAACGCCAAAATAAGCCCTCAGACCGTTTCTTGGGTGTCATTAGCCTTCTTTCCATCCATACCGAAGTGGCGCAGCCCAAGGGCACTACGAGCCGACCCCCTGAAGATCCAATCCCAAGTGGGCCGCATAATCTGATTAGCAACACGGCCCAAGAACGAGCCGCAACGGTGGTGACCCAGCCCACAACATCGAAGTTCTGCTGTTTTGTTGCCATATGCTCGGAGCGCGTCTAAATCGCCCCCATATAAGGACGCAGAATCACGCGACCAGCTTTGGAGAATATTAGGTAGTTGTTATTCCTTGTCTTGTAGTTGTAGCTTGACCACTTTTGTGGCCTGCAAGAGTTGGTAGGTGGTTAGAGTTGAGTGTCTCTTGTGTATTTTGTTTGTTCCTTCCCCTCTTATTCTATAAAAGAGGAGGTAGGGCTAAGTGTTAAGTAGTTCTCTTTGGTGTTTGAGAGATCTCCTGGTGAGCTGAGAGTCGCTAGCAGTTGTGAAGACAAGCCAGAGTCTTGCCTTCGTCGTGTTCGGGTCGAGGACGTCTCTTCGATTCCAAGTTGTCCCATATTCGGTTTGAAGTAAATCCCACCTTTTCGGTGGGTCAGCTTCGCCTGTTTGTCATTCTCTTGCACGTTTCTTTGCTGCGATTTTTCTCCTTTCTCCTTCACCCACGACTGTCCGTCTATCGGAGGCATGACATCTCTTGTCTTGGTTTGTTTCAGTTGCGTAGGCGCGCGAGCTGAACCCCGCACAACTGCAATCCCTCAACGCCGGCTAAGCTTAAAACGCACTAAGAGAGCTGCAGGAATTCACTAAATTTGCTACGAGGTTAGTGCACTGTATTATTTAGTTGGGTGCCGTTCTCTTCATTCGCATTCGTGTTGCCCTAATCGAACTTGTCGCTATCTTCATCGTGTTTTCTACCAGCTTCCCTGCACCTTTCCGACGCGTTTTCTCTTCCCTCATCTCACGACCCTCTCCCGTTTTATCGAGCATTGTGTAAAACCCTAGAGTACGGCTTAAGGACCTCCACACCTATTAGTTGCTACATCAATTCTGGTATCAGAGGACGTTGCACGTTCTATTCTTATCGTTCACACGATCCCTCAGCATCGCATTGCATATTTCCGCATCCGCTCGGTGTTTTCAGCATTTTACCTTAGTCGTCTCCCCCTTGTTTGTGCATGGTGACTACGCGGTCAAAAATTATGTCGTCCCAATACCCGAAAACCATCCCCAAAACCCAAGAGTCAGTTCAACCTTCGGAAGTGGCTAACACCCGGTTAGAGTCTATGGTTGCGCTTGAGGTGCGGATCGATGTGAAGCATAATGCGCTATCCGCGCGAGTGGACGCTCAACAAGCAAGCACACATGTCATGGTCCAGCAGATTTTGGCTAGGATCCAACACCTTATTGGTCAACCCGGGTCCGCGGAGCATGGTCGCCCGAACTCGGTTAACCCTCCGGTCTTCGCGAACCCAGCCCCCACTAGAGAGTTGCCCCCGATGGCCGCGCCCACACGGCGGCGCGCCCATGAGGATGAATGGGGTCACTCGCGACCTCATGTGGTCCCTAGGAACCCAAGTTACTGTGATGACCCCCTCGATGAGGACGATGTTTGGGCCGCACAAGGGCCCCAGCCCGGTGGCCGTTTTGGCCACACTTGGGCCGCACCTCGAACCCCAGCCCATACCCGCGTTGAGCGCCCTCGGGTGGATGATGATTTCTGTCGTTTCATTCGTAACACCCCCGCACCATTCACAGGTGGTCTTGACCCCACACAGTTCTTAGATTGGGTCGCGTCCGTTGACGCATATTTTGATCTTAGCGATTGGCCTCCGCACTCGCGGGTTCAGTATGTGCGCACCTTACTTGAGGGGCCTACATGTTTGCATTGGGAAAACGTGGAGCGCCAAAACGCACAGCAGGCTCTTCCCCCGATCACTGAGTGGGCGGAGATGCGGTATCGCCTCCGCGAGCATTATGTACCCCCTTTGTATAGGCAGCGCCTTCTTGATCGGTATAGTAGCCTACACCAAGGGTCAGGTGATGTGATCCGAAAGGACACACTTTTAAATACGAGCAGGTTGACTAATCTAAGGTGTCGCAACCAAAACTTGTTTGGTGCACAGGGAACTGTCACCCCCTGATACGGCTCCAAAAACTTGTTGTCCCTAACTCGTAGTGTCCGCAAGTGCACGGATACTCGAAGTAATAAAATAAATATCGATCCCACAGAGAGACTAGTGCTGTCAAGTACTGAATAATTGATTTTCTTACTATATAGGCAATCGAATAATAGCAAAGCAAGAATCGAAGACACACGGAAAATCACTATCAGAGAGAAATTGGGACTAGGGTTTCATCCACTTTAATTTTTAAGACTAGATAAGAAATAAAGAATTCATCAATCAAATCCTAAAATGATATAGGCATAATTTACCTAATAAAGGGATTATCTCACTTTTGTGCAGATAACCATGCAAGAATAAATCCTCGCTTTCGCGCAAGATTCATCCCAAGCTAAAGATAGGTAAACCATCAGACGAAGAACTCAAGGATCACTTTCGTGCATCCGAATTCTAGGTTGATTGCCTCGAGTGGAATCTCAAGGATCACTTTCGTGCATCCGAGACTCAACACACGTTCTACCTATGGTTCTCCAACGTTCCGATCCTCACTTTCGTGCAAGATCTCCACGTTTGACACAATAATTCGATCCTAAGATCATTAATTATCATCAAGGCAATTACTCATCTAAAATAACAAAATAAGAACTTAACCTAATTTCTTACGGTGAGTTCCTATTAGTCAATTTTAGGGTTCCAATTCTCAAACATATCACCTTTCGGTCCTAAATGCAATAATTCTATTCATGATGACAAGAAATAAACTAAGGAGAATCTTGGAGCAGTAATCTCATAGGTAAAAGTATCAAAGTAGAATTATCATGATGAAATAAAAAGAGTTCTAGTCATTAAGAAAATCAAAGGGGATTACTCCCCCATGTCCCAAAATAAGTTTAAGCTACCATTATGAAGAGATTACAAAATTCCATAATTTCAAAAAATCAAAAATCAATAAAAGAAGGAGTTTTTTAGAAAATACAGCACGACTGTGAAGTATTTCACAGCCGTAATTTGCAAGAGAAGTCGTGAACAGTGTGGTGCGAGCTTCTTCCTCTGATTTCTCTTCGAATCGATCTCCTTTCGTTCTAAAACTTGAGGCACGTTGTCTCCTTCACCAGGTGAAGCTTCAGTATGAAAATCACGGCTGGAAGTGCTATGGATTGATTGCGGCGGCGAAACCCTAGGCGGCGGCGTGTTCGGTGATTTCTCCCTCGACAGTTAACGAAATTTGGGGCTTTTGGTGTCTTCGTAATCCTCTCGTGACGAGCTTCCTTTTCTCTTCTTACGGCATCCAATTTAATGCTCTGGATCGCCCGCAATAATCTCCGCAAAAATTGGGTGTTGAAATTGACCTGGGAATCGCGTTCAAAAACTGAAATACGATAGTGTAATATCTTACGACACTGCCGTAAAATCCCTCGACTGTTCTGTTCTGAAAGTGCTGGAAAATACGGCACCGTAATATGGTTTACGGCCGTGCCGTAAAATCGGCTGAACTCTTTGGTCGGATAGGTCTGGAAAATACGACCCGTGTAATTATTTACGGCAGTGCCGTAATTTTAGGGAAACTTTCTGTTCTGAAGACGTTCCAAAATACGGCCCGTAAAATGGGTTACGGCAGTACCGTAATTTCGGCAAAGGTTTCTGTTCCGAAAGCGCCCCAAAATACGGCAGTGGAAAACCTTACGGCGGTGCCGTATTTTTTGCACAATCTTTTGTTTGGAAAATCACCAAAATACGGCCGTGCTCTCAATAATACGGTAGCCGCGAAAAATACGGTACATTATTATAAATACGGCACTACCGTATTTTGGTCTTCAGCCTCGATTTGCGTGAAATTTCTTGGATGACTTCTTCTTGATGATGAGAAGTCTTCCAAGTATTTTATTTTACTTGAAAACATCTTAAATAGTGCCTTTTTGCCTGAAAAATATGAAAAACCAAAATAGAAGTAGACTTTGCAACATTTGATGGATTCAATCATAAAAACAAGTAAAAGATCCTCAATTTAGCATGAAAAGGTATCTAAAATGATGCAAAATATACTACATAATTTGGTGTCATCATCAGGTACTGTCGAGGAGTACCGACTCACCTTCGAGACGTTGCAACTCCGTTGCAATTTGCAGGAGGACCCCGAGTTAGTTTTGTCGAATTTCAAGAATGGGCTCCGTGCGGATATCTGCCGAGCCTTACCCGCTTATGGATCGGAGACCCTTGACTAGACTTTTCAGCGCGCTCGAGACATCGAGCAAGACCTTCGCGTTGCTGCAAGGTGCAATGACCTTGGCCCCCATAGGTGTCCTCATGCGGGCGGTCCCCCGCAACCCCACCCGCGACTTGAGCGTCCGGAGCCTCGTCCGGACCCGCGACCCGCACCCCCGACCCTTCAGCCCCTTAGATGCCCACCCCCTAAGGCTTCACCTTCTCGGCCCACTTGGGAGGAGAAGGGCAAGGCCCCAGCGGTTGGATCCTCTGGTCGTATTACCTGCTACAACTGTTTGCAGCCGGGTCACATGTCGCGTGAATGTCCCAAGAAGCCCGCTCGAGCCGACACAGGTCTGGCTCGCGTCGCCACCATAACCCCCGCTGAGCACGATGTTGAGGCGGAGTGTTACACTAGTGGCGAGGAGTCGGGTCCGTCCACACTTGTCAGTCATTGCAACCTTGTGCAGCCTGCGCCTACTGAGAATTGGAGGCGCTCGGGTATTTTCACAACTTACATTAAGTGCAATGGGCACTCGTGTAAAATCGTCATTGACGGTGGTAGTAGCCTGAACGTGGTCTCTCGAACCGCAGTCACGCGTTTCGGCTTTCCCCTAGAACCCCACCCGATACCTTACTCTATCGCCTGGGTCGATACCATGAGCCTTCCGGTCACCCACCAATGTTAGGTTCCCATCGCATTTGGGAACTATCGTGAGAAGGTGTTGTGTGACGTTGCGACTATGGACGTCGCCCACGTCCTCCTTGGCCGCCCGTGGTTGTATGATAGAGACGTAGTCCACTATGGCTGGTCGAACACTTATGTGTTTGACCATGATGAGCAGAAGATCCGCCTAATCCTAGCTCCGCCTAAGGAGCTTCGTGCGTCCACCTCCAAGGGCCTAATTACGCCCTCGGCACCTGCCCCTCTGCCTTCCCCCATGGTCTCCCTCATGTGCACCCCCACATTGGTTCGCGAGGCTCATGCAGCCAAGACCGTCTACGCGCTCATGGTGCACGAAGTACAGGACCCTGTCCCTTGCCCTGATCTGGCACCTCCTATTGAGGTGTTTGCCCTCCTTGCCGAGTTTAGTGATATCAGCCCCGAGGATTTGCCTCATGGCCTTCCCCCGGAAAGGGAAATTCAGCACGCAATTGACCTCCTCCTAGGAGCACCCCTCCCTAACCTGCCCCATCATCGCCTTAACCCTATGGAACACGCTGAGTTGCAGTGTCAGGTTGATGATCTCCTCACTAAGGGGTACATCCGCGAGAGTCTCAGCCCTTGCGCCGTTCCCGCGCTCCTCATGCCCAATAAGGATAGGTCGTGGTGCATGTGTGTCGATAGCCGTGCTATCAATCGGATCACTATCAAGTATCGATTTCCCATTCCTAGGCTTGACGACATGCTGGATTTGATATCCGGCGCATCGTGGTGCATGTGTGTCGATAGCCGCGCTATCAATCGGATCACTATCAAGTATCGGTTTCCCATTCCTCGTCTTGACGATATGCTGGATTTGATATCCGGTGCGTCGTGGTTTTCCAAGTTCGACCTACGAAGCGGATATCACCAAGTCCGCATTCGCGAGGGCGACGAGTGGAAGACGGCGTTTAAGAGCAAGGATGGTCTTTACGAATGGCTTGTCATGCCATTCGGGTTGTCCAATGCCCCATCTACATTCATGCGCTTGATGAGTGAGGTTCTCAGGCCATACATGGGCAAGTTTTTGGTTGTCTACTTCGACGACATTCTGATCTTTAGTCGGACCCACGATGAACACTTGGAGCATCTTCGCTCCACTTTTGACCTACTGCGCAAGGAACGCCTCTTCCTTAACACGAAGAAGTGCGCCTTCCTGACCAACACCGTGTATTTCCTTGGATACATTGTGTCTGACCAAGGTCTGTCCATTGACCCTACGAAAGTTGAGGCCATCCGGCATTGGCCCGAGCCTCACACCGTGATTGAGGTCTGTAGTTTCTTGGGTCTTGCGGGGTTTTACTGCAGGTTCATCCATGGGTTCAGCACCATTGCCACCCCCTTAACCCAGCGCCTCTCTAAGGATGACTTTGAGTGGACCCCTATCGCTCAACGGGCTTTTGACGCGCTTAAGGACGCCCTGACCACCGCTCCTGTCTTGCGCCTCCCTGATTTCTCGAAAGTCTTCGAGGTAGCGTGCGAAGCCTCCGGGTCTGGCATCGGAGGATCCCTTAGTCAAGAAGGCCATCCCGTGGCCTTCTTTAGCGAAAAACTGAACGCGGTTCGACAGCGTAACTCCACGTACGACAAGGAGTTCTACGCGATCGTTCAGTCCCTCCGGCAGTGGAGGCATTACCTCCTCCACCGCGAGTTCGTGTTGTATAGCGACCATCAGGCCCTCTCCTTCCTTAATGCCCAAAAGAAGTTGGGCGCCCGCTATGCTAAATGGGTCAAGTACCTACAGTAGTATTCCTTCATGATCAATCACAAGGCGGGTAAGGAGAACGTCGTCGCAGATGCCTTGAGTCATGTCCGGACTCTCTAATGCGTGATGTGCACTCGCGTCAATACCTTTGACCATGTCAAAGAAGAGTACGCCACTTGCTCTAATTTTGGTGCCATCTATGCCGCCTTGACACAGTCCACCGACCCCGACTCTCCCTAGCAATTGTGCAAGGGTTACCTCTTCTTGGGGAATCGGTTGTGCATTCCCCGTTCTTCGCTTCGAGATCATCTTTTGCTTGAGCTTCATGCGGGTGGCGTCGCCGGCCATCATGGCCGTGACAAGACCCTTGAGATGGCAGAGGAACGCCTCTTTTGACCTTCCCTCCGTAAGGATGTTGAGCGGATTGTGTGCCATTGCGGTACGTGTCAGTTGTCCAAGCCCCGCCCTTTGAACACGGGTCTCTACACCCCTTTGCCAGTGGCCAGCGGCCCGTGGCGCGACCTGAGCATGGACTTTGTCCTTGGGTTGCCTCAAACCACCTCCCGCTTCGATTCGATCTACGTCGTTGTTGATCGGTTTTTGAAGATGGCCCATTTTATCCCTTGTTCGCGCACAGCGTACGCTTCCCACGTCGCACATCTTTTTGTCCGAGAGATCATGCGTCTCCATGGCCTTCCCTTCACCATTGTGTCCGACCGTGACACGAGTTTTGTGAGCCACTTCTGGCGTTCACTGTGGGTCCTCTTGGGTACCACGCTGAAATTCTCTACAGCCTATCATCCCCAAACCGATGGGCCAACCGAGGTCGTTAACCGTAGTTTGAGCAATCTTCTCCGTTGTCTCATCGGGGACCATCCGAGGTCATGGGATTCCATCCTACCCATGGTCGACTTCGCGTACAATAGTGCTTCTAATAGGTCTATGGGTCTTAGCCCCTTCCAGATCGTTTCGGGCTATTAACCGCGTAAACCTATAGACCTGCATGACCTTCCCATGGAGTCTCACCTCTCCCCGCATGCATATTCCTTTGCTCAGCATATTGCTAGTCTGCATGATGAGGTCCGGCGTTGTATCTTTTCGGGCAACATTTATAATGCAATGAAGGCCAACGAGCATCGTAGGCTACGTCATTTCTCTGTAGGTGAGCGGTGAGGGTGCGTATCCACCCCGAGCGTCTACCCAACAGGGCGCATTTTAAGCTTCAGCCGCGTTACATGGGACCTTATGCGGTGATGCGGCGGATCGGCTCCAACGCCTATGTTCTGGACTTGCCCGAGGACATGGGGATCCAACCCATCTTCAACGTGGCGGACCTCCTCCCCTTCTACGGCCTTTGGAGGGCCCATCTGATGCCGACGACCCGCTCCCTCGTAGTTCTCCGGAGCAGAACTCATCAGATCACGCAGCAGAAGCTGATGCAGGCGCAAACGGGCCCATGAACACACTTGAGGACGGCCCAATCCCTCCAAAAGACACTTGTGGAGACTCCCCAGGACCCCAGGAATTTTCCCCAGAATTTTCACCTCAGTCAGAGCTCCCCAGACCCCGGCACGGCCAGGCTGTGCGCCCCATCACGGCCGTGACATGATCGCCCGAAGACGCGAATGCCGAACACAGCCGTGCTCCTGATCACGGGCAAGCTGTGCCTAGTTCTATGGATTTTGGCCACACTGAACACGGCCGTGCTTCTGGTCACGGGCAGGCCGTGCTCGACTCTGTGGATTTCGACAACGCCAAGCACGAGCGTGATTCCAAGCACGGGTAGGCCGTGCTCGACTCTGTGGATTTCGACAACGCCAAGCATGGGCGTGATTCCAAGCACGGGCAGGCCGTGCTCGACTCTGCGGATTTCGACAATACCAAGCATGAGCATGATCCCAAGCACGGGCAAGCCGTGCTCGATTCTATGGATCGCGTCGACTCTGAACACGGCCGTGATCACTATCACGGCCAGGTCGTGTTCGACCCTGAAGGCACTTTGTAGCCCCGACGACCCCACTTCGATGTGCATCGCCCCCCCTACCATGTTGCTCCACCCCATGACGACCCAAAGGTGCCCAACAAGGTGGAAATCCGGCGATCCCAACGCCAAAGTAAGCCCCCGGACTGTTTCTTCGGCGTCATTAGCCCTCTTTCCATCCATACCGAAGTGGCGTAGCCCAAGGGCACTACGAGCCGACTCCCTGAAGATCCAATCCCAAGTGGGCCGCATAATCTGATTAGCAACACGGCCCAAGAACGAGCCGCGATGGTGGTGACCCAGCCCACAACATCGAAGTTCTACTGTTTTGTTGCCGTATGCTCGGAGCGCATCTAAACCGCCCCCGTACAAAGGACGCAGAATCACGCGACCAGCTTCGGAGAATATTAGGTAGTTGTTATTCCTTGTCTTGTAGTTGTAGCTTGACCACTTTTATGGCCTGCAAGAGTTGGTAGGTGGTTAGAGTTGAGTGTCTCTTATGTATTTTGTTTGTTCCCTCCCCTCTTATTCTATAAAAGAGGAGGTAGGGCTATGTGTTAAGTAGTTCTATTTGGTGTTTGAGAGATCTCCTAGTGAGCTGAGAGTCGCCAGCGGTTCTGAAGACAAGCCGGAGTCTTTCCTTCGTCGTGTTCGGGTCGTGGACGTCTCTTCGATTCCACGTTGTCCCGCTTTTGGTTTGGAGTAAATTCCACCTTTCCAGTGGGTCAGGTTCGCCTGTTTGTCATTCTCTTGCACGTTTCTTTGCTGCGATTTTTCTCCTTCCTCCTTCACCCACAGCTGTCCGTCTATCGGAGGTGTGGCATCTCTTGTCTTGGTTTGTTTCAGCTGCGTAGGCGCGCGAGCTGAACCCCGCACAACCACAATCCCCCAATGCCGGCTAAGCTTAAAACGCACTTAGAGAGCTGCAGGTATTCACTAAATTTGCTATGAGGTTAGTGCGCTGTATTATTTAGTTGGGTGTCGTTCTCTTCATTCGCATTCGTGTTGCCCTAATCGAATTCGTCGCTATCTTCGTTGTGTTTTCTACCGGCTTCCCTGCACCTTTCCGATGCATTTTCTCTTCCCTCGTCTCACGACCCTCTCCCATTTTATCGAGCATTGTGTAAAACCCTAGAGTACAGCTTAAGGACCTCCACACCTATTAGTTGCTACACCAGTGAGGGTTATTTGTTCTATGGGAACCGGTTATGTATTCCCCGGTCCTCCCTTCGCGACCACCTTCGGTTAGAGTTTCACACGGGTGGTGTTGCCGGCCACCATGGACGTGATAAGACATTTGAGATGGCTGAGGAGCGCCTATTTTGGCCCTCCTTGCGCAAAGATGTGGAGCGCATTATCTGCCACTATGGCACTTGCCAAATGGCAAAGCCTCGACCCCCGAAAACTGGACTGTACACCCCACTACCTGTTTTCGAGGGTCCATGGAAGGACCTCAGCATGGACTTCGTCTTGGGGTTGCCACTCACTATGTCTAGATTCGATTCCATCTACGTCGTAGTGGATCGGTTCTCCAAGATGGTCCATTTCATCCCCTGTTCTAGGACAGCGGATTCATCCCATGTAGCCCATCTGTTTGTTAGGGAGGTAGTCCGCCTCCATGGTCTCCCACTCTCTATAGTGTCCGATCACGACACCCGCTTCGTGAGCCACTTTTGGCGATCACTGTGGGCACTATTAGGGACCACCCTTAAGTTTTCCACAGCCTATCACCCCCAAACAGATGGCCAAACTGAGGTCATTAACCGGAGTTTGGGTAACTTGCTCCGATGTCTCGTTGGTGATCACCCTAAGAGTTGGGACACTGTAATCCTTGTTGCCGAATTTGCGTATAATAGTGCAGTCAATCCGTCTACCGGTCTAAGTCCCTTCCAAGTTGTCCTTGGATGGCAACCACAAAAACCTATTGACTTGCATGACCTTCCTATGGAGTCCCATCTTTCTGAGCATGCATTTTTCTTTGCCAGTCATATTGCGAGTTTGCATGAGGAAGTTCGGCATCGGATCTTTTTGGGCAACACTCAGAATGCTTTGAAGGCCAACAAACACCATAGGCCACTTCATTTTAGTGCAGGTGATCTGGTGAGGGTGCGTATCCACCCCGAGCGCGTGGCAAATCAGGCGCACTTTAAGCTATAGGCACGGTACATGGGGCCCTATGCGGTACTACAGCGGGTAGGCTCCAATGCTTATGTCCTCGATCTACTGGAGAGCATGGGGATCCACCCCGTCTTCAACATCGCGAACCTTCTTCCCTACCACGACCCATTGGAGGAGCCCCTCGCCACCGATGAGCATCCCCTTAGTTCTCCGGAGGAGAACTCTTCAAACCAGGGGGGATTGATGCAGGAGGACCTTCCTCAGCAGCTCCAGAACTAGAGAAACATGGCCATTCTGTGGACTTACCTCCAGACAAGGTTCCACCTCCCTTAAAAAGTTCAAAGGGGCCCGATGCAATCTCGATAAGGCAATCTCAACGTTCAAGTCAACCACCAGATCGATTCGTGGGTGCCATCAGTCCATTATCAGCCCACACGGAGGTGTTGTGACCCATGTGCTTGGCACCCCGGCCACCTGAAGCCCCAGGCAACGATCGCTACCACAACCAATTAACCAACATAGCCCAAGAAAGCGCTAGCACGGTGATGAATCAGCCCACCATAAGCAAATTCTGCTGTTTCATCGCCGCATGCTCTGAGATGGTTTGACGGCCTAGTTGCAGCCCAGGAGGCCCAGCCCAGGCGCCCAGCTTTAGATTCCATCATACGGCCTAGTTGCAGCCTAGGAGGCCCAGCCCTTGCGCCCAGCTTTAGATTCCCTTATCTACCTTAGTTGGTAGTAGTTAGTTAGTGCTTACATCAGCATGCTTGTATTAGCAGCATCTTGACTGCTTTTAGTTTGTTAGAGTAGGTAGTCATGTTTGTGGTGTGATATTCCCTAGTCATACTTAGGGTGTGATATTTCCTTGTCATGCTTGTGGTGTGATATTCCCTCCCTTACTCTATAAAAGGGAGCTGGAGTGTAGTTTGTTCCTTAGCTCTTCTTGTGTGATAGATTAGCTCCCAGTGTGTTGCAAGAGTGAGGTTGGTGCCTCAACTCCCTTGTGTGGCGACACTAGAGTGACAAGCAAGGTGTGTGATCCTTGGCTTTGTCTCACTACCTCGTCGTTTCGGTTGTACTTGTCTCGCTGTTTCGGTTGTACTTGTCTTTCATTTCAAAGAAGTAAATCGCACTGTCGGTGCATCAGGTTCGCCTATTTTCGAATTTCGTTGTGTTGTTCTTGTTTGATTTCCTTACCCACGGGCATCTGTACGCCGGAGACGTGGACGTTCCTTGGCTTTGGTGTGATCGCAGGTTCATAGGCGCGCAAGCTGAGTCGCCTCTAGGTCCGCTACCCATTGTTGCTGTGCTTTGTTTAAATCGCTCGCTACGAGAGGTTAGTGAGTTTCATTTGTGTAGTTGGGTGCCGTTGGTTTCTTCGTTGTCCGTGTTGCCCTGAAACGTATTCATCGCTATCTTCTGTATCATTTTTTTGCTGGTTTTCTCGTTGCTCATTTTCTGACACGATTTTACTTCCCTCGTCTCAAGACCCTCTCACGTTTTCCGAGCATCGTCTCATAAAACCCTAGAGTACGGAACTAAGGACCAACCCACCTATAGTAGCTGCATTAGAGTCTAAAGTGGAGGTTCTTGTGATTGACCATATTCAGATCCCTAGCTTAAGTTCACTTAGTAAATCAATTCAACAAGGATATATAATTTGTCATCGGTACCCTCTACGACCATCTTTGTTGCCATCACTCTTAGGCCCTGGATCCGAACATAAGAAAGCACTATCCTTAGACTTACCTCAGCCCGCTCCTAAGCTAAAATTAATTAGAAATCTAGAAGAGGTGCAGGAAGATACCAGACTTTTGGCTTCAAACCCATATACACCTTTAGAGAATAAAACTGAGAGTCATCACACCATGGGTCAAGAACAACCAACACCTGAACCGAAGCCCAATCAGGCATCATCCTTAGAATCAACCCAGTTCATGAGTCAAGGACAACCAACACTTATAAGGATTGAGGTTCATGAAAGATTATTTGTCCCACCTAGGACCTTAGTGCTTAACCTTGATCAACTCTTGCATACACACATGCCTCACATGCCTCCTCCTACAATAAGTCATTTCTTAGGAGAATTTATTCCTAGACTTAGGGACCGCCCATTGATCCCCACACCTCCTTGCCACAAAGAACTTATGATTCCACATTCTTTAGGACCATCTAATGACACTAACCTTGTTTGTTCAAAAATCTATACCCATACTTCAACGATGATTAATAAGAAGATTTACATTGATTTTATCATACCAATTGACCTTTTGCTGAACCAGGCCATGTCAAATCATTTCATCACAAATTTCCTAGTAAGAACTTTCCCTACATGTAGGGGTGTTTAAAAAATTGAAAAACCGTGGTTAACCAACCAAACCGAACTGAATGGGCGGTTAACTGAATGGGTCAGTTCGGTTCATGGACGGTTTTAGTTTATAAATTTATGGTTCGGTTCGGATACGATTCGGGGAAACATTTTTCACCGGTTAACCGAACTGACATATTATATATATATAAACTTATAATATAATTATTCATTTAGTGGAATGGTTAGATGTTACTTTGTGAGTTAGCAAGTTATGGTTTTAAAACTTATTGACTGCAATTTAAAAATTAATTATTTTACATATTTAATTATCAAATAATAATATATAATAGTTAGAGTCAGCTTAAATTTTTGTTTTTAATTTTCAATTATCAAAATATAATATTTAATAGTCAAAGTCAACTTTTTTGAATAAACATTAGTAAATAAATTATGATAGGTAAACCAGTGGTTAACCGGTCAAACCGGTTCGAGAATGGTTCATGATTTTTGTTGAACCGAATGGTTCGGTTAATCGTTGACCAAGTCAATTGGTTTGGTTAACCGAACCATGAACATGCCTACCTACATGAACATTGACTTAGTTCCACCTGATTGGAGATCACAACATGACACCTTTGGATCTATCTGGATATCCATCTCCCATTACCTCGAACTTATGAGTCGTTATTGGATAATTTTGTGGAAATCAATTAAGATCAAGCATCACTACTCAAAAGGATTTCCACCAAAGGCAAATGTAGACTTACCTCTGAATATGATCTCATTCAAAGCTGTTATATTTGAGTATCATGTTTTCAAATCACATATTGCTGCTACACATGAGAAAACAGCTACTTTCAAAAATCTCTTTCTTATTTGCAGGATTGAAGAAGTCAAGAGGGCTAACAATAGTTTTCATGTATTGGGATGGCCGCCATAATCAAAGCTGAGGCATGATGATGGAGAAGAGGAGATCCACTCTAAATGCTCAACCCGAGATGACTTCCATTCCACACTTTGGGATTACCACCAGAAGCTACAAGTGGAGAACATCAATGCTAATTCTTTGGAGAAGAATTCTTTTGCCCTTAGGAAAGCTGATGTAGGAGCATCTCCATGAAGTTCTCTAACTCCTACATTTTAGGACTTTATGAATTTTTGAACTTAAGCTTGTTTTGATTACTTGTATTAGCTTGAATTACTTTCATGTATTGCCTTAGATTAGGGTAGCTGAGGATTTTATTTTCTTTTAAGTGATTTTACTTTCCTAAATGATGTAATAGGTTGTTAATTAGCCTAGGTTACATAGCACGTGTATTTCATACAAGGCATCTGTTGGGAACCCTGGGAATATTTTAAAATTTTACATACAACAAAGTTACACAGCGAAAGCTTATCCTCGAAATAGGCCGGTCCCAAAAACCCAATGGATCGCTCTTGTGAGGGGGTCGACACAATGTAGTAAGAAAGTACCTAGAGCGAGAAGATGCGATGCTGGTGTAGGCACCCTAGCGTGCGCCCGCTGTAGTCTCACACACACGAATGCCTTGAGTCATCTTCTTCCACGCCCGGTGCTAGCCTTGGGAAGAAGATGCAAGCCTCAGACTCCTCCTTTGATCACTTGTGCCACTTTATAGAGAAATTGTGCCAAGGAGAAAGGAGAGGGAGATCAAGCCGCCAAGAGTTTCCTCCAAATTGCATCAAGAGGAAAAGATGAAGAAGACTTCTGGCAAGGAAGAAGATGCTGCCAACCACTTTACTTCTCCTACACCAAAGGAAGAGGAAGAGAAGAAGATGCTTGCGACTATGGAAGAGGTGCACCGAATTCCTATACTCTCAGCCTTGAAGTTGCTCACGCCAACTTCTGTTTTTGCTCTCGCATATGCTATGATAGATAGAGGCAAGGGGCGGCAAGAGGTATATTATAGGCGCAACACATGAAGGATAATTCGGCAAGGGCAAAGGGAAGTGGGCGGCTAAGGTTTGTGGGATGGCAATTAGGGTTAGGGTTATGGCAATTCTCTAAGAGCTTTCCATAACACCTTTCCTATTAGCCATATGGGCCAAAGACTTTCCAAAGAAGTCCATGTAGCCATATCTGCCCCAAGACTTGCCATAGAGGCAAGCATTCCATCCAAGCAACAAAGGGGAGGCACCAATTGCTTCCTTATGAAGCAAATTGCGCCAACACTTCCCCATTATACCCATAGGCGCATAATGAGGTTAATTTCTCTCCATTATACCCTTTAGCCCTCTTATCTCTTCATGACAACTTGTTATTGGGCCTCATTAAGTAATGAGCTAGCCTAAACTTCATTGCACAAGTTGATTAAGCCATTGGATCCAATCCAATGCAACCATAACTCAAATGTGACCAACCATGGTCATATTTGGGTCAACCTACCAAAAATAAAGTTTGGCTCCAATAACTCTCTTCCATCTCATCAGGCCCATTGGCGCTGATGAAATCTCTCAAATAGATCTGAGCTATCCAATAACTCGATCATAAGGCTTCCCGATCAATATGAGAACTCGAGTATCAAGGTGTGCGACCCTGTAGGTTCCTTTGACGTTGGCAGTGCTAACCTAAGGTCACCACAAGCAGTGAGTGGCACCTAGCAGTGCATCACTGCTATCCAAGTCATCGGAATGTATATCGACATCGACATTCCCATCATCGCAACTAGGTACAGATGCATTACAGTCTCTTTGCCAAACTGATATCCGATTGGATAAGTGTGTCACCACTTGTTTTTACCTAATCTCATGGTCTTGACTAAATCAGGTTCTCACCTGTGTATGGCCATACATTTTCAGTCATAGAACCATAAGGGGCCCCATGGATATCATACTTCCTTTAGGAAGGGCAAATCCTCTGTCTGTACATTGACCTTCTCATATGGGTTGTGACATATTCAATGACAACCGTTATGACCTCCTAACTACGATGAGGTGTTAGGTTGTATCAAAGCATATCCCTAACTATATAGTAGAGTGAATGACCTCAAGTCAAGAGATTAATGTATCTCCTGTCACTTGTTAGGATAACTCATGACACCAAGTCATTGCCTCACAGCAGATCAGTCTAGTATATCTACCACAGATATACCCATATGTCTGCATTAGCACCACATGCCTAACCAGCCCATATACCAGTCTCACAAGTACCATAGCTATCCCATATCCACTAAGGTACATTGACTAGGGACTAGAGTTTGAGCACAGATCCAATCTGTCTCCAGGGACATTATCATGTAAGAACACAATCGCAGATATAAACTAAACATGATAACGACAAAGTCAGAATAATATATATAAGAAATATCAATGTCAAGTACTACAAAGATAGACCAAAACTAGGTCTTAGGGCATAAACACTAATAATTTCCCACTTATACTTAGACCTAGAGGTTGAGGAACCTCAACTCCATATCCCTCGTATGAGCATCATGCTTCTGCTGTGCCAAAGCCCTGGTTAGTGGGTCTGCTAGATTGTACTCTGTGTCAACTCTACAAATCGTGACATCACCTCGGTCAATGATCTCTTTGATCAGGTGAAATCTCCTAAGTATGTGTTTGGACCTTTGATGAGACCGTGGTTCCTAAAAATTCAAACTCAAATAAACATGCTTGTTTTGCTAACTGGGTTTCTAAAAATTTAGAATTAGCAGTCAAAGAATCTACCTGAGAAGCAAGTTGACCAATTATTCCCTTAAGATCATTAATTTTCTTACTTTGATTCATCATGATTTGGCTTTGATTTGTCATGAATTTTTCAAACATTATCTTTAAGCTAGATTTTTCAGTTTTCTCAATGTATGGTTCAGAAACATGATTTGAGCAATCATCATAAAAAGAGTATTGATCATCTTGGTACCATGGTGTATTGGGATTTGCATGATTTCTAAACTGACATTCAGAAGCATAATGATCATTACATTTACAAATATTACATCTAATAGAAGAAATAGAGTGTAATTTCAATTTATCCGCAAGAGTGCACCGTGAATCATCTTCATACTTTTCTTGTGGCATGTATACCTCACCTCTTTTAGTTGCCTAGGAGTTGTAATTAAAAGACATCTCTTCAATCTATTAAGAACAGAAAGATTATCCAACACCAATGAATTAGAATTTTTTTCAGAATATATAAAACAAAGAAAATATAAAACACAAGCAAATTCACAAAGTTTAGAAAATCTCAGTTCTGTCACAACTTCTGAAAATCCAAAACCTGCAAAAACAAAAAACAAAGTTAAATCTAAAATAAATAAAACTTAGTCTAGCAATACTAACAACTATTATGATATTAACAAAACTAAGGTCCCCGGCAACAGCGCCAAAAACTTGTTGTGATCCGAAAGGACACACTTATAAATATAAGTAGGTAGACTTATTTCAGGTATCGCGGCCAAAACCTAAGTGTTGGCATACAGGGCTATTGTCACTCCCTGACATGGCTCCAAAAACTTGTTGTCCCTAAACTTGTAGTGTCCGCAAGTGCACGGATACTCGAAGTAATAAAGAAAAATATCGATCCCACAGAGACCTTATTGTTAAGTACCAAATAATTATTTTCTTACTAGCTAAGCAAATCGAATATGATGCAAGTGAATAATCGATAAACACACGGAAAAATAATCAGAGAGATAAATTGGGACTAGGGTTTCATCCACCTTAATTTCAATGATTAGACATAAATAAAAGGACGGCAGACTAATTTTATTATGATAAAGACTTAATTTACTTCATAAAGGGATCATCTCACTTTCGTGCAGACAATCATGCAGGGACCAATCATCGCTTTCACGCAAGATCTATCCCAATGCTGAAGATAAGTAAATCATCAATCAAAGAATTCAAAGATCACTTTTGTGTTAGGGTATGCCCTTAAGGCTAATGTTTGAGGCCTTGGATTATTTACAGTATCATGTATAATCTATATGTTTTATAAAGGCAATTGTTATTATTCAGATTGTTACATTATCTGCTGCTGTATGTATACTTCTGAGTAATGTCTCAATGCTGTTCAGCTTAGCTGACATTCAGTGTTGTCCTTAGTCGAGATATCTCGGTGAACATGAGACAGCCTTGATATGATGGAGACTAATATGTGTTCTAATCTTATAGGGTGCTTCGAGCATGGAATAAGATTTAGACACATAGGTGCATTGGATGTACTGGACTGACCCTATTTAGGATATTCAATTGTTTGTCACAATGTGAATAATCCTTATACGCAAGCAAGTGGCATATTCCCTCTGACTTGAGATCACTTGTGTTTCTAAGTGATGATTGGCATTGTCTTGAGGTAATTCAATATCATTTGAAAGATAATGATTAAGGATTATCTTGGATAGTGGGCATGAGTCATTGTTAGGGCACTAGTGATAGATATAGGATTGCCTCTCCTAGATGGAGTGAGATGTTCTAAGGGGCCCCCTGGACGAAATGGTTGAGAATGTGTATGGCCATACCCAGACAACTATGTTCGTCTGATCTAACCATTTTCATCATGTTGGAATCACAAGCTTGACACGCTTGTTCAACGAGAACATCCAGTGGCAAAGGGTAACATGTATGCTAAGTGAATTAGATTCACACTTATGCTGTGGTTTGGGAGTAGTCTTGGAAGACTCTTTCCTTCATATCGAGAGACAGTGATGTGTTGCTAGATACCCCTCTCTGATCGTGATGACGTAAGTTATCGTTACCGACATTGAAGGAAACCCTTAGGGTCGCACAATTTGATGATTTGGCTTACTTATGTCAGATCGTGTGGACTGGGATTATTCTAGTTCAGTTTAAAGCAATTTAAACTCTGATTGGAAGTGAGATCTAGTCTAATCATGTTTGATTGGTTAGGGCATATGATCGGTAAGCTTCGATCGGGAGAATTGATGCTTGATCGTAAAGATCAAGAGGTTCAATGAGATGTGTGGTTAGATCTTGAGCCACTTGGTTCAAAGAGATCTTAACCAGGGCTGGTTTGATTTGGTGCTTGAACCAAATTGGGATTGAACTGGTTCACTTAGTGAACGCATGGTTCAATTAAGAGGGAACTTTCGATTGCAAAGAAGGGAGTTAAGAAGGGAGTTACATTTCGGTTTTACCATGTGTGGTAGTGGCCGAACTTTCCTTTCTTGGTCTCTCCCCTCACGGTTTCGAAACTCTCTAGTGTGCTTCCTCCTTTTCGCCTCTTCATCATCTTCACGACAAGGAAGAAAGTCGACCAGCCAAGGGTGCACATCTCCTCTCCAAGACACGATCAAAGACTCCTTGGTGTCTTTGCTAGCACAAGGAGCACAAGGAAGAAGTTGACATCATCTTGTGTGTGACACCTTTGGAGAAGAGGCACTCGCCCCTTTCATCTTCCAAGCCGCACTTACATCATGGCAATGGTAACGCTCTAACTTGTTCTTACAAGGTTGATCATATGCTTAAGTCATGCGATTTTTGGTTTCCTAGTATTTCCGCTACAACAAGTTCTATGAATGATACTTGTGACCTAGGTTACCTTTCTAGTGGTATCAGAGGCCAGGTTTTCTGGCTTGATGCATTTGATTGCCATCTTGTGATCCATGTTTGATTTTTATTTTGGGTAGATCTACATGATGCGCATGTTTTTTTTTGTTCTCATGCGAAAATACATGCAATGTTATTCATACCATTTGTTAGATGTATTTTTACAATCAAGCTTGCGCATGTGATGTTAGTTCAATGTTTACATACATGGTTTGCGCATTTCAATGATGTTTTCAGTCAAAAAATTATCTTCATGCACGAATTCACTAGATCTATCTATGCGCCTACTTTATGCCAGGAGCCACGTCTCATTAGAAGGTATCCTTTCTTGGATTGCTCCGAGTTGAACCTCTCTAGGACCTTATCAATGTAGGTACTTTGACTAAGGGCCAGGAGCCTCTTGGATCTATCTCAATAGATCCTCACGCCTAGGATGTAGGCGGCCTCCCCTAAGTCTTTCATCTTGAAACACTTCCCTAACCATGTCTTTACAGACTGAAGACTAGGGATGTCGTTTCCGATGAGTAGTATGTCATCGACATACAAGACCAGAAAAGTCACTAAGCTCCCACTGAATTTTCTGTACACACATGCATCATCTTCACTCTTGATAAAGCCATAATCTCTCATAGCTTCATCAAACTGCAGATTCCAACTTCGAGATGCTTGCTTTAATATATAAATAGATTTCTTTAGTCTGCTCACCTTATTGGCATCTGCAGGATGGATGAAGCCATCAGGTTGTGCTATGTACACATCCTTTGTCAGCTTCTCATTAAGGAACGCTGTCTTAACATCCATCTGCCATATCTCATAGTCATGATATACAACTATAGCAAGCAGAATCCAAATGGATTTGATCATGGCAACTGGCGAGAAGGTTTCATCATAGTCCACCCATGGACTTGTCTGAAACATTTAGCCACTAGTCTACCCTTATAGGTAACTATGTTGCCATCCATGTCAGTCTTCCTTTTGAAGGCCCATTTATAGCCTATGGGTTTTACCCCATCAGGCAGCTTGATGACTCAAAAATGTATAGTATATTTTGTATTGATTGATTAGTCTTTTTGAATCATATTCATGCTCTTTTGCTTACTTTTTTGCTTTATTTGTTAAATATTTCAGAATCTACACATTTTCTCATTTTTTTTTATCAATTTCAAGCAAAAGGCATCATTTTGATGGATTTTCAAGTAATCTAAGAGCATAGATGAGTTACAATCGTCAAGAGGAGATTATATGTCGAATTTCGTGCCAATCAGAGTTTTTGGCTAAATTATGGCAACCATAATTTTTATTATGGGTCGTGGTTTTATTGGACTTGCAGAACAAACCATGGCACTACCGTATTTTATTTCCTCTATCGTAATTTTAAGAGATTTTTGTCCAGAGGGAAATACGGCCCTACTGTAATTTCCATCACTACCGTAATCTTGTCGAGCTAGATTCTGAAGCATGAAGGATAAAACACGGCACTACCGTGCTTTTTATTATAACCTGCAATTCTTCCAAAATTTTCCATAGAAGAAATTACGGCACTACCATAATTATATTCACGGGCCGTAATTATAACCAAGGTAGCCGTGTTTGCCCTAGTCTTCCTGAGTTACTATAGCTAATTTTTGCCATGACGATTCCGAGAGATTTAGACCACAATTTCAAAAACTAAAAGAAGGGGAGTGATCTATAAGAAGAGGCGAAGATCTCAGAACCGGAAGCCCCAATTTTAATCCACGATTCAAAGAGAAATCTATGATTTTGCAACCTCCCTAGGGTTCATTGCTGAGAAGTGTACAGACCATTATCGGCGATGAAATTTACAAGGAAGTTACACCTGAGGAAGGAGAACACAACAGAAAGTTTTAGAGAAAAAGGAGTTCAATCAGAGGAGAAATCGATAGAAACGTGGGCGCTGCACTGTTCATAGTGAGTTTTTAGTGAAGATTACGGGCTGTAATTCTTATTATAGTCCTGTATATAGTAACCTTATTTTCTTCCTTTTGAATTTTGATTTTTCTGAGATGAAATTTGATTGTAATTTTTCCATCGTGCTAGCATAATTACCCTTTGGGATAGGGGTATAATCCCCTTAATTTCTTAATGGCTGGATAATCTTTTCTTTTGTCAGTTGTTCTGTAAATATGATAATTTTACTTAAGTGATTATTGTTGGTGTATATGTCCTTAGGACCAGATATTGGTCTATTCTATGTACTATTTGACATTGATATTTTATATATATATCATTCTGGCATTGTCATTATTATGTTTTGTTTATATTTTGCAATTTTGTACTTACATAATAATATCCCTGGAGACAGATTATGTCTGTGCTCGAACTCTATCCCCAGTTAGATCCTAATAACTTCAGATCGCAGGCAGGCTATGTGTTCAAGTTAAATGGAGGCGCTATATGCTGGAAAAGCTTCAAGCAATCCACCAAAGTTGATTCTACAACTGAAGCTAAGTATGTTGCTGCTTCTGAGGCAGCCAAAGAAGCCGTTTGGATCAGGAAGTTTATTTTTGAGCTTCAGGTGGTTCCAACCGCTGTGGATCTGATTGAGCTCTATTGTGACAACAATGGAGCGATTGCATAGGCAAAGGCAAAGGAACCACAGTCTCATCAAAAGTCTAAACACATACTCAGAAGATTTCACCTGATCAGAGAGATCATACACAGAGGTGATGTCAAGATTAGTAGAGTGACATCGACAACAATCTAGCAGACTCACTGACCAAGGCTTTGGCACAGCAGAAGCATGATGGTCATGCCAGGGATATGGGGTTGAGATTTCTCAACAACTAGGTCTAAGTGCAAGTGGGAGATTGTTGTTGTATATGCCCTTAGGACCAGATGTTGGTCTATTCCATGTACTATTTGATATTGATATTTGATATATATCATTCTAGCATTGTCATTATTATGTTTTGTTTATATATGCGATTGTGTACATACATAATAATATCCCTGGAGACAGATTATGTCTATGCTCGAACTCTATCCCTAGTCAAGTACCTGAGTTGATATAGGGATAGCTCTAGTACATGTGAGACTAGTATATGGGCTGGTTAGGCACAAGGTGCTAACACAGACATATGGGTATATCATCGACCCACTGTGAGGCTCTAACTTGGTGTCATGAGTTAACGTCACAAGTGATAGAAGATGCATTGATCCTTTGACTTGAAGTCATTGACTCTTCCAAATGGTTAGGGACATACTTTGATACAACCTAACACCTCATCATAGTTGGGGGGGGGGTCATAATGGTTGTCATTGAGTATGTCATAACCCATATGAGAAGATCAATGGACAGATATAGGATTTGCCCCTTCCTAAGGGAAGCTTGATATCCATGGGGCCTCTCTATGGTTCCATGACTGAAAGTGTTTGGCCATACCCAAGTGAAAACCTGATTTAGTCATGACCATGAGATTGGGTGAAAGCAAGTGGTGACACACTTGTCCAATCGAATACTAAATTGGCAAAAGGACTATAATGCATTAGTAACTTGTTGCGATGATGGGGATGTCGATGTCGATATCCATTCCGAAGACTTGGGTAGCAGCAATGCCCTGCTAGGTGCCACTCACTACTTGTGATGACTTAAGTTCATCACTGCTAACGTCAGAGGAACCTATAGGGGGTCGCACACCTTGATGCTCGAGTTTTTGTATCGATTGGATAACCTTAGGATCGAGTTATTTCATAATTCGGATCTATTTGGGAGATTTCATCTGCGCCAATGGGCCTGATGAGATGGAAGAAACTTATTGGAGATAAACTTTATTTTTGGCATATTGACCAAAACTAACCATGGTTAGCCTCATTTGATCTTGAGTTAAGTTGTATTGGATCTAATGACTTGGTTAACATGCATAATGAAGTTCGGGCTAGGCCCATTACCCAATGGGGATTTATGATAAGTTGTCATGAGTTAAATGGGCTTAAGGGGAAGAAACAAAGAGATAGGCGCATATTGAATCCTAGTTAGACTAGGATTGGCGCCTATACCTTAATTGATGTATTTCATGTGATTAATTAAATTCGAATTTGAATTAATCATTTGAGATTTTATTGGAGATAATGTAATATCCATGCTTTCAGTACGCTAATTATGAAGATTAACTCATATTGTTAATCTCATTCTATTTTATATTAGCATCACATCACATTTGTATTTTTACCAATTATACCACAATAATGCTAGGCTAAGAGTAAAATATATCAAACTGGATCAACCCAATTTATTCCAATGAATCATAAGGATATATGAAATATCATCCTACCAAATAGGAGTCATTGAAACCAAATTTGAGTCTAATTTCCAATACACTTGTTTGATGCAATTTGACAAAATACACAAAAAGATATATGGGTTAGAGTGAAGGCCTAGAAGCTTCACGAATAAGCTAACACACTCACTCATAAAGCTAGCTCAATAATAGAAGAACTACTTCAACCACCCCAAAAGAGGCCCAAGGCTTGTAATCGGATGTCAGTTGTCCAATTGGATATCAGTTTGGCAAAAGGATTGTAATGCATTAGTACCTTTGTTGCGATGATGGGGATGTCGATGTCAATATCCATTCCGAAGACTTCGATAGTAGCGATGCACTGCTAGGTGCCACTCACTGCTTGTGATGACCTAAGTTCATCATTGCCAACGTTAGAGGAACCTACAGGGTCGCACACCTTGATGCTCGAGTTTTTGTAATGATCGAATAGCTTTAGGATCGAGTTATTTCTTAACTCGGATCTAATTGGGAGATTTCATCAGCGCCAATGGGCCTGATGAGATGGAAGAAACTTATTGGAGATAAACTTTATTTTTGGCATATTGACCAAAACTAACCATGGTTAGCCTCATTTAACCTTGGGTTAAGTTGGATTGGATCTAATAACTTGGTTAACATGCATAATGAAGTTTTGGCTAGGCCCATTACCCAATGGGGATTTCTGATAAGTTGTCATGAAGAGTTAAATGGGCTTATGGGGAAGAAACAAAGATGTAGGCGCATATTGAATCTCAGTTAGACTAGGATTGGCGCCTATGCCTTAATTGATGTATTTCATATGATTAATTAAATTCAAATTTGAATTAATCATTTGAGATTTTAGTGGAGATAAAATAGGGGCTGATTATTTATATTATTTAGAGTCCAAATTGGATT
Organism: Costus lasius; assembly: GCA_027563935.2. Lineage (NCBI taxonomy): Eukaryota > Viridiplantae > Streptophyta > Magnoliopsida > Zingiberales > Costaceae > Costus > Costus lasius. The sequence goes on along the minus strand of CM050450.1, from coordinate 98,108,751 downwards.
AGGACTTGATTCATTAAATTCCTAAAATCATGCTCTAATCTCCTAATCCTTCTCCTTTACACAAACCGCCTATAACTCCGATAAAAGAGACCCTAGCCCACCTCTCCACATACACACAATTCTCTTGGCGGCGTGGAGAACAAGGCGGGGCACAAGATAGGAGCTCTTCTTCCATCAAGGCCGCAAGCACTCTCCTCCACCTTCCATTGGCGCAAGTGAAGCAAGGCTTGGCGGCACCCTTCTCTTCTTCTTCTGTGTGGATGATCCGGTGGCTCCATGTGGTGTGGATTGGTGGTCCTGTGTGGTGAGGAATCGATGCCCATACCAAATGGGTCATCACCCCAAGCAGAGGGTGGTGGTGGCACTGATGTCTCTGGTGCAGGTGTGGCATAAGATACACAGCTTGCTAACAACTTCCAATTCTCCAAATTTTGCACTGAGGTCCGTCCTGGGTTGGGCAATGGCAATGTAGGAAGTCTAGGCTGCAAGGTCAAATAATATGTGTCGCCATCTTGCATAATCATCTTCATTGCGATGCAGGACTCGAGGTCTATCCTTGCGTTGCCCCTAGCAACATCAATCCCGTAGGGGTCAGTTCCCAAGAATAGTGCTATAGGCGTAAGAAACCCTCTTATCACTATGGTTCCTCTCTTGGCTCTAGCTACTTTGTCAATATGTCTCATGAAAAAGAAAGCTACATCTACTATATAACCATGAAGCATACCCCAAAGAAAGAATAACTCAGCGTGACGGACCATCCCGTCACTATCTCCTCGCCCGAATATGGTGTGTGCAAGGACGCTGATGATACCAAAATATGTAGTATATTTTGCTTCATTTTGGATACCTTTTCATACTAAATTGAGGATCTTTTACTTGTTTTTATGTTAAATCCATCAAATATTGCAAAGTCTACTTCTATTTTGGTTTTTCATGTTTTTCAAGCAAAAGGCACTATTTAAAGCTTTTTCAAGCGAAATCAAATACATGGAAGAGTTATCATCATCAAGAGGAAATCACCCAAGAAATTTCACGCAAAACGGAGTAATTCAGCAAATTACGACAATGTCGTAACCCATTTTATGGTACCGTAATTCCAGACAGTACCGTAAAATCCGAGCCCTGCCGTATTTTGAGAAGTTTTCGAACATAAAGATTTTTGGATTTTACGGCACCTGCCGTAAGCAACATTACGGTACCGTATTTCAGAGAACTTCAGAACAGAAACTTCACCCGAAATTAAGGCACTACAGTAAGAAACTACACGGGCCGTAATTTTCAGACGTTCGCGAACAGAGAGTTCAGCCGATATTACGGCACTACCGTAAACTAGATTACGGTGCCATAATTCCCGACGACATCAGAACAGAAGACTCGAGTGATTTTACAGCAGTGCCGTAAGACATTACACTACCGTAATTGCTATTCCGAACGCGACGCCCGATTCTTGCGGAGAAGATCGCGAGCGATCCAGAGCCTTAAATCGGATGCCGTAAGAAATAGAGGGGGAGCTTTTCATGAGAGGATTACGGAGAGACCAAAAGCCCCAAATTTCGTGTACTGTCGAGGGAGAAATCGCGATCCACGCCGCCGCCTAGGGTTTCGTCGCCGCGCTCGATCCAGACGTCCTCCGGCCATAATTTTCATACTGAAGCTTCATCTGAAGGAGGAGACAACGTGCCGGAAGTTCCAGACTGAAAGGAGATCGATTGGAAGGGAAATTGAAGAAAAAGGAGTCGCCGGCACTGTTCATCGGCGGTTCTTGCAAAATTACGGCTGTGAAATACTTCACAGCCGTGCTGTATTTTCTAAACTTCTCTTTTACTTCGATTTTTGATCCTCTGAAACCATGATCTATTGTAATTCCCTCATGACGATAGCTTAAACTACTTTTGGGACATGGGAGAGTAATTCACTTTGTAACATCCCTCAGAATCACACCCCACACGCATACAAGTAAAATACGGGGTTTCAAAAATTTTTACTCTTCCATTAAAACACAAGAAGAAAGCGGCATCGAAGGACATTACTACGGAACTGAAAACCGCACAGAACTGAATAGGATCGATTACTAGGAAATAGAAATCCGGAAATCCAGAAAATCCGACAGCAAGTATAATAATTTACTGCTGCACAGACACGCATATCCTGGAATAAAACAGATGTCCACACTACACATATGTGGAAAACACAAATTTAGATATATTGCGGAATAAGAACAATAACTCTCAAATCGGACATTTCAGAATAAGAATAATTTCAAATCTCACGAATCCAAAACTCGTATCTAACAATTAAAACGAGACAACTATAATATAATATCCTGCAAATAGGCATAAGCCCTCAGGAGATAAAACGTATCGTATAATTAAGTTAGGCACGCAGGCCTGACAGATTTTTAGAAGACAACTCTTAGAAATTAAATAAAACATTAGCATCATAGTAAATTCGTTAATTAGCTGTAGCGATCACTGTCCCAATGTCTCACCTGAAAATATTTAAACAACGGGGGTGAGCTAAAAAGCTCAGTGAGTAAAAGACACTAAAAGTCATCCATAGCACACATCAAAAATATCATGCATAAGTTGAAATACATTTTTGTAACAGATAAGATAAATCAACTTAACATGCACACTCATATCAGAAACAAAACATAATCAAATACAGATACTTATAACATTAGGCATCATGCATGAAGTAGGATATAAGTATACCAACCCCTCCCTACTAAACACACTGCCTAACACATCTATAATACAGATCGAAACAAAACTACAGAAATCAGAACTGACAGACAGAAAATCAGAATTTTCAGAATCCAAACGGATAGTCTACATCGGAAACAGAAAGGCCACAGAAGGCCTAATGACCACAGAAGGTCTGACCCCACCTCTGCCGAGGATGAGACATGCATGCATATCAGAAACAGAATGGTAGAGGAGGTATCAGTGGGTGGCCCCCGTCTTGTCAGGACGTGGCACTCTGGCCTCCAAAACCCAGAACAGAATGGTAGAGGAGGTATCAGTGGGTGGCCCCCGTCTTGTCAGGACGTGGCACTCTGGTCTCCAATACCCAGAACAGAATGGTAGAGGAGGTATCAGTGGGTGGCCCCCGTCTTGACAGGACGTGGCACTCTGGTCTCCAATACCCAGAACAGAACAGAAATAGTGTCTCATGGGTCGTAGTAGACTATCAGCACCATTACAGCGCCACAGAAGGAGGGTAAGGACACGGAAGAGTGCTACACTAGGGCATAATTTTTTTTTACAAAACAGATCATGCTGAAACGGAGAAGTAGAACTAACTACTACTTAATTCTTACATCATGCCCAACGTGTCTCACAAACAGAAAATGACACACCCCAATATCCAGTCCTTAACAAAATTACAATTTGCAGAAAATCAAAGCTGAACACACTTCATAATTTTTATCATTAACCAGAAGTAATATAGGAGTGAATTCCTTAGATTTCATGCAACTATACTTATTTCATGTCAAACCATTCTATGTTCTCACAAAGGTTATAACACATTCAAAGTTTCAGAAATTTCACGACATATACACAGAATAGAAATTATTCACATAACAAACAATTCAATAAGCCTAGGAATTATAGGGAAATATATATATAGATATTCATTGCAATATTTTTCCCCAAATTTCCTAAAAACCGTGAGCCATAAAATCACTGTAAGGGGCGAAATTTTCAGAATCCTTGCAGAACATACAAATTTCATGAAAATAATTCAGTCCCCTACTACAGATAATTTTTAATTGCACGTTCGTGAAGAAAATTGACAAAAGCCTCAAAATTGACATAGCAGATTTATATTGTCAGATTGCAACATATATTTTTGGTCCAATTTCGAACCAAAGCTAGTCAATATTATATTCAAAATGAAGCTCTCTGAATCTAGTTTCCAATAAAACTGGTTTCGCAAAATTTCGAATTGTAGGCAGGAAGATATAAGGGTTCGAACATAGGTGGGTCAGAATTTCAGATTTCAAGAAAACAGATTCATATATCAGAATTACGACATATATTTCAGATCCAATAACTAATCGAAAATAGGCGTTATGGGAGTCAAAATGAAGCTCTTCAAGCCTACGGTCTAATAAAACTGATTTGACAAGATTTCGAGCTATACCTAGGGAGATATGATTGTTCGAACACATAAAGGTCGAAATCCAGATTTCCAGAAAACTGATTTTGTACAGCTAGATTGCAATACAGATTGAAATACGAATACAGCTCGGATATGGTCGATATCACATAAGAATCAAAGCTGAGCGAATCTAGTTTCATACAAAATTTGTTTCGTGTGATTTGGATCTATAGACCATGAGATATTGAGGTTAAAGCACAGTAAGGTCAGATTGGCGACTACAATTTTCAGCAAGACAAAATTTCTGAATCATCATGCATATTCAGATCCGACCTATAGAATAGAAAAAAAACACAGGATCTACTTGCAGATTTTTGGTTCATACAGATAATCATTGCAAATAGGATTAGACTCCTTAGGATCGAATTACTCACAGAAAATCGCCCACAGAAAAAAAAACGCCACAACAGAGGGTCAGGGATCTCCAGGAACTTCGTCCACCACCAGTCTGCCACCACCAGCATCAGAAATTTGCAGGAGGCGCCAAACACAGTAAGAGGCGACAACCACAGGCGGCTAGGGCAAGAAAACAACAAAAATCATGAGGGAGAGGAGCTCTTCACGATATTTCTCTTTTTCTCCCACTCCAAACGGATCCAAGATCCAATAACCCAGTTAACTTAAGTGAAAATCGGTTTTAAGGGCTCACCTGGGCTTAACCACCATGCGCCACTCCAATAACACAGAAATATGCGCCACCATGGTGGAAGAATTCCAGGAGCAAAAAGTCAAGGTTGAGGGTTCGAAGCCCCAACCAAAATAATTATTTTTGCCCTGTAGGAAAAAGTCCTACAATTAGGCAAAAATCTCAAAATTTTAATAGATAAAAATACAGAAACAGAATTTCTAACCTTAAATCATAATTCAGAAAAATTGAGGGCGTTACACACTTGATTTCCAATGACTAGATGACAATTTTTACTATTTCGTTGAGTTTAATATTAGCATGATGATTTTGCTCATGTGATAATTATGCTTAGACTCTCTTTAAGTTCATGTTACTACTTATGTTCTTAGAATTTTCGCTTGAGACCGAAAGGTAATTGCTTGAGAATTTGGAACCCTAGAATTGCATGTTAGGATCCCTTCCTTAGGTTAGATCTAATTTGATCTGTTCTAGTAGATTAATTGCCATAATTATAACATGAACCTATAAATCGAGTCTATTTGTCAAACGTGGAGATCTTGTGCGAAAGCAAAGATCGGAACGTTGGAGATCCATGAGTAAAACTAGTGTTGAGACTCGGATGCATGAAAGTGATCCTTGAATCTCCACTAGAGATTATCAGCATTGAATTTGGATGCACGAAAGTGATCCTTGAATTCATTGTTTGATGATTTACTTATCTTCAGCGTTGGGAAGAATCTTGCGCGAAAGCGAGGATAAATCCCGGTGCGGTTGTTTGCACGAAAGTGAAACAACCCTTTTATTTAGTAAATTACATCTTCATCATGATAAATTTAAACTGACGAAATCCTTATTCATATCTAGCTCATAAAAGTTAAAGTGAACGAAACCCTAGTCCCAGCTTTTCTCTCTGATAATTCTGTTTTTAGCTTTCAATTTCTATTCTCACTACTTCGATTAGCCTAGATAGTAAGAAATCAGCTATTTAGTATTCGACAACGTAGGTCCCTATGGATTAGATACTTTCTTTATTACTTCGAGTATCCGTGCACTTGCGGATCACGACAAGTTTTTGGCGCCGTTGCCGGGGACCTTAGTTTTTGTCGATATTAAAGACGTTGAGATTATTGCTAGATTAGGTTTTTATTTAATGTTTTTTTATTTACTGCTTATTTTCTGTTTCTTGAAATCACTTGATCTATCCACTTTGCATGTGTAGGAGCCTTAGGTCAGGACCACTTGTACCATTGGATCCTGAAATCAATAAGACATTAAGGGCGCGCAGAAAGTTGAGATTAGAAGAGACATCAGAAGAAGAATTGCAAGAGACATTCCAACTAGAGTTAGAAGAAGAAATATTAGAGATGGGAGACAATCAGAACAATCAGAGAACACTTAGGGACTATGCAGCCCCTAATCATCATGAAATTCGTTCTAGTATAGCTAGGCCAGCAATAGAGGCCAACAATTTTGAGATTAAGCCTGGTTTCATTGTAATGTTTCAACAAGATCAGTTTGGAGGATCTCCACTGGAGGATCCCAACCAACACTTGGCCTTATTTCTTGAATTATGCGATACTATTAAATTGAATGGTGTTTCTAGTGATGCATTGAGATTAAGACTTTTCCTTTCTCTCTTAGGGACCGGGCAAAGACATGGCTTAATTCACACCCAGCCGGTACCTTCACCACTTGGAATCAGCTGTCCAATTCCTTCTTGAACAAATACTTTCCCCCAAGCAAGACACTGCAGATGAGAAACCAAATTACAAGCTTTCAACAAAGAAGTGGGGAGTCGCTCAGTGAGGCCTGGGAGAGATTCAATGAACTGCAGCGGAAGTGTCCTCACCATGGACTAGAACTTCAAACTTTACTGCAAATTTTTTATATTACATTATCTGATCAGACTAAAATGATTGTGGATGCTGCTGCAGGAGGAGCTCTTATGAGCAAAACACCAGATGATGCCTTCAGACTGCTAGAGGAGATGGCATTGAACCACAATCAATGGACTACCGAGAGGGGAGTACTTTACAAGCCTTCTCAAGGTAAGGGTGAAAGTGAAGGATGGCGATCCTTAGAAGAGAAGGTAGACTTTTTGTGCAGTAAGTTAAATTCCATGCAAACTGCTTATGTTTCTGCTATTACTTCTGAAAATTGTGGCAATGATGGTCATACTGCCGAATATTGTAGAATTGTTGATCAGGGTAATGAGCATATGAATGTCATAGGGAACTATAATCAAAGTAGACCTAATGATCCCTATTCTAGTACATATTACCCTGGATGAAGAAATCACCCCAACCTTTTATGGAAAAATAATAACATTTGAGGGGGGAACACTGAAAACAAAGGATTCCAAAGGCAAAATCCCAACCAAAATCTGAATCAAAATAATGATCAATTTTCTGAGATAAAATCCATGTTTGAAAAAATAATGACCAGTCAAAATCAGTTTGAGCTAAAACAAGATAGAAAAATTGAAGATTTTATGTCTGATCAAAAACAAATCCTGTCAAATCAAAGTAGACAAATTGAAGAGTTTAAGGAAAGCTTTCATCAAATTAACTCTAGACTGGATAGAGTAGAGGCCCACAACAAAATTCTTGAAAACCAAATTGCACAACATGCTAGTGTACCTTACAGACCCCCTGGGAAATTGTCTGCAAAACCTGAGATAAACCCTCGGGAGCACTGTAATGCCATTATGACTAGAAGTGGGAAACAACTAGGAGAACCTAGAGGGAGGTTTGAAAACACTGAAGAAAGGCTTAATGATAATGAAAGGGAATTAGAGTTAGGGGAATCTTCTTCACATGAGAAACCCCAAACTTGTTTATCACCTCAAAAGGGTGATGAACCAAAAGGGGAGGAATCATGTGAGAAAGACAATCCTAAACCTAATTTGCCTGATCCTTACCAGCCACCATTACCTTTTCCTAAAAGTGTAAGATCCAAGCATCTTAAGTCCTGGTAAGCATTATTTTTTGATTTAAATAGAATTATTGACTGTGATATTTTTCTATGTATTGGTTGTTAATAGTTAATTAACTAGAGATTTTTGGATGTTAATGTTAATTAATTAACTAACTTATTGGATGTTAATTTTTAGTTAATTAATTAGAGTTTATTGGTTAATTAATTAGACCTTATTGGTTAATTAACTAACTTATTGGATATTAATTAAATCCTTATTGGATTTGCGTTTAAGTGAATTCATTAAATGGATGTTAATTTAAATTCTTATTGGACTTTCACTTAAACTATGGGTTATTGGGTTAGATGGATATTAGATTTAAAATTCGAATTAGTTAGTTAAATGGATTAAACCCTATTTGAATTAATTGGTTAATGGGTTAAAAATTAAAAACCGAAATGTTAAGTGGGAATTTTCGGCTAGGGTAGAGTTTTTGGCGAAATTGTTGGCTTGGAAGAAACCTTGGGCGACGGCTAGGAGGAAGAAGGCGATCTTGGTGTTCTTGGAATTATTGAGGTGATTTTCTTCATCTTCTTCCCTTGGCGAATTTCCTTGAGGTGAAGAAGCTTCCTTGGCGAGTTCTTGGAGATCCTTTGGGCGACATCAAGGCTTTAGACGATTTTTTTGTGTGGAGGATTTTCGGTTTAAGAGGTGAGTGGGGTGTCTTAATTGATTTCTAGCAATTTGGTTGTGTTAATTGATGCATTAGATTGATTAGAAATTTTACCATGTTAAAAACCGAAAACTCAAGACTTCTCTTTGTTATAAACCGAAAGTTACAATGGTATAATTATCATGAAAACACAAGACTCCTTGTTAACTAAGGTTTTATTTAAGTTGGAAATTTTTATCATGCTAAAAACCAAATTATGATGTATCTTCATGAAAACCGAAAATTTGTATAGGTGTATATCTCATGAAAACCGAAACTTGTAGCTTGAAATTTAAGGTATTTTTATAGGGAATTTTGGTAGCATTAAACCATTGAATTGGGAGTATGAAATTCTTGTTAACTAGGTATTTTATAGGGAATTTTGGTAATATTAAATCATTGATTTTTGGTAGCATGAGAATCTTGTTTGAAATAGATATTATGTTTGAAACCGTGGGCTAGATGTGATGTTTTGTGAACCAGATTGTAAGAGCATGGATTTTAATCTTATGTTGATTTTTATGGATGCCCTAATAAATGCTAATAATATTATAAGAGTCATGTTTGTTTATTTATGACCATGAATCTTTGTTTGAGAAATTTGGGTGATAACTTAGCAAGGCTGCACTGAATTGATCAGCATGAAACCTAAGGACTACCCTACATTATGTGATTTTTTGAATGTTATGTGATTATGTGATTTTGAATATTATGCGGTTATGTGATTTTGAGTATTATGTGGTTATGTGATTTCAAATATTATATGTTGTGATCATGGAATGGTTAGGACTAAGGCTAAGTGTAACTGTGTGCTCAATGGGATAGTTGATGTGTGATATGTTAAGGATTGGATATTTCAGCCCTGTATTGTGATATGTGAAGGGGGTTGATGTTCAGCCTGCCTGTTATGATTATTGTGATGGGGGTTGATGTTCAGCCTGCCCGATATGATTATTGTGATGACTATCCTAGAGTCTAGTTGACACTTAGGAGTCCACCTTTGTGATATAAGATATAAGATGTGTCTGTTGTCCAGTAGGAACCCTTTGGGAGAATGAGTTTTGACGCAAAGTGCCATGTCTTGGTCGGACAGGGGGCCACCTCTTGATGTCATCACTCTTTTGTGTTATGGGGTGTCGTAGAGCAAAGTGCCACGTCATGACCTGGCGGGGGCCACCTCTTGAATCTACACATCTTTTTGTGTTATGGGGTGTAGTAGAGCAAAGTGCCACGTCGTGACCTGGCGGGGGCCACCTCTTGAATCTACACATCTTTTTGTGTTATGGGGTGTAGTAGAGCAAAGTGCCACGTCGTGACCTGGCGGGGGCCACCTCTTGATTCTATACACTGTCCATCTATATGTTGCATGCAGGCTTCTCCCAGTGCTTAGGCCAAAGCCGGGTTAGACCATAATGGTCACTACTGAATATGCTGGACAACTAGGTTAACTAAGTGGTTAATGTGTACAGTGGTTTAGAGTGTAGCTCTAGAACCTTAGTTACTCTATGGGGACAGTTGTGTGATGTCTTGGCAGTGTATACTTGATTGTTCATATGTGTTTTGTTCTTTAATTTTGTTATATGTTGATATGATAATCTGTTAAAGATTTTTAAAATAATCTGCCTGTATTTTTGAATGTATGCTATGGATGGTCATTTGAGACTATCCACTCACTGGGCTGTGTAGCTCACCCCTCAATGTTTTCAGGTGTAGAACAGGGGCGCACTGCATGAGTTAGCATGTTATACGGATATTGTGATTCTCCATGCTGGTTGGATGTATAACTTTTGTGCTTAATTAACTGAGGCCGGATGTGGCCGAATTATATGAACTTGGGTTGCCAGTTGTGGCCAAACTATGTGTGAACTTGTGTTGCCGGTTGTGGCGGTTTTGATATTATGATTTTTGTGTCACCGCGGGCTTTGGCCTGGTTTCGGTGTTTGGTATCACTGTGAAACTTTATGGAATCGACGTTGTGATTTTGTTTTGAATTTCAGTTTGATGTGTATTTTTGCAATCGGTTTTGATATACATGTAACTTGCATATGTCTAGTGCAAGTATTGCGTGGTGGTAGGTACCTTTATGAATTGTGTTTCTTGGAGATTGTATGTATGGATTTTTGGAAATTTTCAGATCGTGTTTCTTGAACTCGGTTTTACCTAGCATGTGAATCGATCTTGTATGACACATCCTGTTTCTTCTGTGATTTGTGTTGCTTGTTTGGGGTTAAGATAACGGGATGTTACAAAAAGGTTGGTTCAACATAAACTAGACAAAAAGTTTGGCAAATTTCTTGAAATCCTAAAAAAGCTTTATGTTAACATTCCTTTTACTGAAGCTATTACTGAAATGCCATCTTATGCCAAGTGTTTAAAGAAAATTTTGTCTAGTAAAAGGAAATTAGGTGATTATGGTACATGCACTGTTACTTTAACTGAAGATTGTAGTGCCATCATACAGAACAAACTGCCACCTAAACTGAAAGATCCAGGTAGTTTTTCTATACCTTGTTCAATAGGCACTATGGCTTTTGACCGAGCCTTATGTGACCTCGGTGCAAGTATGAGTCTAATGCCTCTTTCTACTTACAGGAAACTAAATCTTGGAGAGCTAAAGCATACATCCATATCCTTACAGCTCGCAGATTCGTCGGTAAAGTATCCTGTAGGCATATTAGAGAATGTCCCTGTACAAATTAGTAAGTTTTTCATTTCTGCAGATTTTGTAGTGTTAGACATAGAGGTAAATTCTAAAAATGTATCATTCTTGGTAGACCATTATTGGCCATAGCTAAAGCTAACATTGATGTGAAAGAAGGAAAGATTACCTTTGACATATGTGACAACAAGATTAAATTTAATCTTAATGATTCATTGAACAAACTTTCATACTCAGGATCTTGTTGTAGTGTTGAGATATTTAATGATGAAATTTATGATGTTTCAAGTCTGTTTGATGAAACCCCAAATAATGAATCTGACAATTTTTTTGAGGGTATTGATGAGAAATTGCAGAAAAAGAAAAAGATAAGGAGGAAGAAAAGAAGAGGAAACTCTAGATTGATTGACAAATTAGAGGAGATTATGAGCAAATTCGGATACTGTTTCAAGATTGAGCCTTATGTTGTAATATCAGAGAGGAAGTCTAGGAATTCACGATCAAACTCGAGTGTTAAAGGGTCAAGCTAATGACCTTTAAATTAGCGCTTCTTGGGAGGCAACCTAAGCTTTCTAACCTCTATTTTATTTTCTTTAACTTAATTTTAGCTTGATACTAATTTTTCTTTTATTCTTGTATGTAAATTGTGATTTGCTGCAAATTACGGCACTACCGTAAAGTTTTTTTACGGTACTGTAGTTGCAGTCCTCTTTCGATCAGAAGGTTGTCTCGAAATTACGGTACCACCGTAAGATAAATTACAGTACCGTATTTTGCATCTGAAATCAACCAGAGAGTTCCTTCATTTTTACGGCACTACCGTAAGTTATTTTACGTGCCATATTTTCTGGAATTTATTTTTCATTTTTTTTCAAAAAAAAAAATTTGCTAAATGATTTTTACGGCAAGTACCGTAAACTCCTTTATGGTACTGTATTTTCATGTCGTTTTTGATCAGAAGGTTGTTGAGATTTTATGGTGGTACCGTAAGACATTTTACGGTACCGTATTCTGCATCCAGTTTTGAATAGAAAGCAGTCAAGATTTTACTGCAGTGCCGTAAGAAATAACACTGCCGTAATCCGTTTTCTAGCATGCGAGCCCTGTGCCGTATTTAGGGTTTCGACCGAACCATTTTTAGGGTTTTTACCCTCGATCTCACTCATTTTCGAGCCATCCTTGGATTTTCGACCATCTCGGACCTTCAGTGGACGCCAGCGACCACTTCCGTTTAGTTTCCATCGTCGATTAGGTAACCGATTCTCTGATTTTTCCGATTCGGCGAGTTTTCACCAATTTTCACCCCTTTCCTTTGTTCTCGCTCGATCCTCCACCATTTTATGTAATTTTTGTTTCTATTCACTCGTGAGAGGATAAACTTTCGATCCCTTGTTTGAAAAAGAATCTGGGTCGATTTGATAGATGATTTGAACTGAAATAGGTTGAAACGTGGTAAAGCTACTGTTCATTCACGGTTTCGATAATTTTTTGAGTTTGAGCTGGAGTTATGAGTTGATTTTCGCTTCATATTTACTTGGTTAGTGTTATTCATGATGTTGAAACTATGGTTCATACCTGCCATATTGATATTGAGATTGGGATTACATGCTCTGTTTATGCCCTGTTTTTATCATATTAGAACACGTTGATAGGACGGCATTCGACTTGAGTTGAACTGTATTATTGTTTTGCTGCTATTAAGTTGTGAGTTTGCAGCTATGCCAAGAACAAAATCAATTTGTCAAAGAGAACCAGGGAGTCGAAAAGAAAAAGGGAAGACCCTTGCAAGATCGTCTCAACCTCAAAACCCATATGTAATCATATTCAGGAATGAGATGCAGGAGGCTAGATACAACAAGCTGTTGGAAAGAAAAATCATAAACACAAAGTATGCTGATCAGAGGACTCTTGAAGCCTTGGGGCTTTATGACAATATACTTTGGATGTTTGAGAGAATCCAAGCCAAGCAGTTCTTCCAGATGACTCCGCACACCTATTTGCCACTTGTCTTGGAGTTCTTGAGTAGTTTGATAATTGAATTGAAAGAGTACTCTCATGGCCCTATAGAGGGAGAAATCAGTGTCAGATTAGCAAATGAAGAAAGAAAACTTACCTTGCAAGAAGTTAGAGACATCTTTGGGCTGAGCATAGGAGGGTACACTGAGATACCCCTAGGATTCATGGAAAACATCTTTTGGAATCAGATCACAAATGAGAACCACTTTTATGCTGTGTCTGCCAGAGCCTCAAAAATCATGAACCCCTGTATCAAGTATGCTCATCGGGTTCTGGCACACACAGTATTTGGGAGAGGAGACAGTGACGGCATGGTCCGTCAACACGAGCTGTACTTTCTCTAGGGCATGCTCAATGGATTCGCAGTAGATGTTGCTTATTTCATGGTTAAGCATATGGACAAGGTAGCCAGGGCGACTAGAGGGTCTGTGGTGATAGGAGGTTTGATTACTCCTATAGCTAGACATTGTGGGATTGAGCCCTATGGAGTCGAGTTGGCAAGGGGGAATGCAAGGCTCGACATCGAGTCTTGCATAGCAATGAAGATGATCATTAGAGAGGGTGACACCTTTTGTTTGGTCCTTGGACCAGATACCCCTACTCTTCCTTTGCCCCATGTCCAGAAAACCACTGTCAGAGAAAGAGCCAACTGGAAGTTATCTCCCAGTGCAGCTGAAGCGGCTTTTACTCCACCACTGACCACAGTTCCACCACCACCCACCTGGGGTGGAAGGGGTGATCCATATGGGATGGAGTCACCACCACATGATTCTACACAGGCAGCCGGTCCATCTTCACAGAGCACCAGGGCTGGTTTTGCTAGCCACCATGATCCTGGTTTTCAGGCGTTGACAGCACAGATGTATAATCAAGAATGCCGCCAGGAGAGGATGGAAGAGACTCTAGGGCACATCCAGAGAGATATGGAGAGGTTATGTAATCATATGGAAGACATGGGTAACTTCCTCTTTGACCGTTTTGGTTATGCAGATCATAGAGATTATGGATACTAGGGTGATCAAGGAGGAACACCATATTATGATCCCATGGAGGCTGCTGCTAGAGATTTAGAGGCTACACGGTCAGATGGCGATGAGTAGTTACTTTGTGAGTACTGTTTTCCTTTACTTCTTTACCATACTATGTTTTCCCATATATATCTCATTGATTTTTTTTCATATGATGAAGGGAAGGATGACACTTCATGATCGCCGCCACTGATTTTTGATTACTTGGTTTTCAATGTGGTTGTATCTTGATGATGATACTGATTTCTAATTTTCAATATGGTTGTATGATGAATATTGATGTTCTGATTCACTTTTAGATATGGGTTGTACTACATTATGATGATATTAATTCTAGTTGACATGATGTGATGATGAAAATATTTTGATATATGATCGTGTTTTGGCATGTGTTGATAAATTTTTGATGATGAATGAACTCAAATACTTGATTAGAGTTATAGCCTCATCATGTCAAAATTTATTTCTTCAATACATATTTGTCTATTGAAATATGAAATTAGTTGATGCATGAAATTTTGGAAAGATGTATTGTTTGAAGAATAAAATCTAAAGGTGAAAATTTTCTTTCGAATAAAATGAGTATATGAGTATGATTTGTGAATTAAGATCAATTGATTATTCTAGTAGATGTTTATTCTATACTTGCTATTTGTTGGGAAATAAGAATCCAAGATCCACAAAATAAAGGTGAGGACTCCCCTACTTGGCACTGTGGGAAAGCACAGTGGTACCAAAGGTCATACGTTGAAGTAATAAATAGAAAAAGTATGTATCTATGTGGGTGCATGCCATGAGAAAAATCATTTCACATAAACTCTACTGTCCTTAGTAAATTCTTTCCAAATTAGAGGATATGAGTTCCATTGCATTGATTATGTGATCCGTGCACTCTAATCTCGTCACCAAAAAAAAAGGCGGTAATCGAGTTAGAGAATGTGAATGATGCCAAAAATAAATAAATAATAATAATAAAAAAAAGAGAAGTGAGTGGAAAAAGATCTTGGAGACCTAATTCCTGTGAACAAAAGCATGATAGATTTTAACTGAAAATTGGGTGAAATCATGAGATTGAAAATTCTATTTATTGTACATGTTGCGAAGTTTTATTTGATTGAATTATGGATCTAGAGAGTTGAGTTCTAAGAATGATATGTTTATTTGAAATTCTATAAATCAATTGATAAAATTTTTCATTGATGAGTTGTATTTTAGAAATTTATTGAGTATGAAAAGGCTATTCTTTTAATCAAATTTTGATTTCAAAATTTTGATTTTTGCTTGAGGACAAGCAAAGTTTGAGCTTTATGTGTTTGATGACACCAAAATATGTAGTATATTTTGCTTCATTTTGGATACCTTTTCATACTAAATTGAGGACCTTTTACTTGTTTTTATGTTAAATCCATCAAATATTGCAAAGTCTACTTCTATTTTGGTTTTTCATATTTTTCAGGAAAAAAGACACTATTTAAAGCGTTTTCAAGCGAAATCAAATACATGAAAGAGTTATCATCATCATGAGGAAATCACCCAAGAAATTTCACGCAAAATGGAGCAATTCAGCAAATTACGGTAGTGCCGTAACCCATTTTACGGTACCGTAATATCCGAGCCCTGCCGTATTTTGAGAAGTTTCCGAACAGGAAGATTTTTGGATTTTACGGCACCTGCTGTAAGCAATATTACGGTACCGTATTTCAGAGAGCTTTAGAACAGAAACTTCACCCGAAATTAAGGCACTACCGTAAGAAACTACACGGGCCGTAATTTCTAGACGTTCGCGAATAGAGAGTTCAGCTGATATTACGGCACTACCATAAACCAGATTACGGTGCCGTAATTCCCGACGACATCAGAACAGAAGACTCGAGCGATTTTACAGCAGTGCCGTAAGACATTACACTGCCGTAATTGCTGTTCTGAACGCGACGCTCGATTCTTGCGGAGAAGATCGCGAGCGATCTAGAGCCTTAAATCGGATGCCGTAAGAAACAGAGGGGGAGCTTTTCACGAGAGGATTACGGAGAGACCAAAAGCCCCAAATTTCGTGTACTATCGAGGGAGAAATCACGATCCACGCCACCGCCTAGGGTTTCATCGCCGCGCTCGATCCAGACGTCCTCCGGCTGTAATTTTCATATTGAAGCTTCGTCTGAAGGAGGAGACAACATGCCGGAAGTTCCAGACCGAAAGGAGATCGATTGGAAGAGAAATCGAAGAAAAAGGAGTCGCCGGCACTGTTCATCGGTGGTTCTTGCAAAATTACGGCTGTGAAATACTTTACAGTCGTGCTGTATTTTCTAAACTTCTCTTTTACTTCGATTTTCGATCCTCTGAAACCATGATCTATTGTAATTCCTTCATGACAATAGCTTAAACTACTTTTGGGACATGGGGGGAGTAATTCACTTGATTTCCAATGAGTAGATGACTATTTTTACTATTTCGTTGAGTTTAATATTACCATGATGATTTTACTCATGTGATAATTGTGCTTAGACTCTCTATAAGTTCATGTTACTAATTATGCTCTTAGAATTTTCGCTTGAGACCGAAAGATAATTGCTTGAGAATTTGGAACCCTAGAATTGCATGTTAGGATCCCTTCCTTAGGTTAGATCTAATTTGATCTGTTCTAGTAGATTAATTGCCATAATTATAACATGAACCTATAGATCGAGTCTATTTGTCAAACGTGGAGATCTTGTGCGAAAGCAAAGATCGGAACGTTGGAGATCCATGAGTAAAACTAGTGTTGAGACTCGGATGCACGAAAGTGATCCTTGAATCTCCACTAGAGATTATCAGCATTGAATTCGGATGCACGAAAGTGATTCTTGAATTCATTGTTTGATGATTTACTTATCTTCAGCGTTGGGAAGAATCTTGCACGAAAGCGAGGATAAATCCCTGTGCGGTTGTTTGCACGAAAGTGAAACAACCCTTTTATTTACTAAATTACATCTTCATCATGATAAATTTAAACTGACGAAATCCTTATTCATATCTAGCTCATAAAAGTTAAAGTGAACGAAACCCTAGTATCAACTTTTCTCTCTGATAATTCCGTTTTTAGCTTTCAATTTCTATTCTCACTACTTCGATTAGCCTAGATAGTAAGAAATCAGCTATTTAGTATTCGACAACGTTGGTCCCTGTGGATTCGATACTTTCTTTATTACTTCGAGTATCCGTGCACTTGCGGATCACGACAGACGCGGTGGACATATTTGATGCATCGGTTCGAGATACTTGAGGCCCTCACCATTGATGGTGAAAATCGAGTCTCTGATGAGATTTGGCTCCAAAAAATATGCTTAATGAATCCAATGGGTGGTTCGGTGCGTCCCTTCTATGGAAGATGGAATATGCGACGAATTTCTTTGAATGAGAGCTTCATATCTTCATTTACCATTCTGAATCTGATTTCTCCCTCAGCTGTATGATCCATATACTCATCCCAACTCACTTCCAAGCTACTAAGAAATTGCAAAACAATAGGTAGATAGGTTTGATGTGTCATGTCAAAAAATTGCCTCAAACCCACCTTGTCAAACATCCACAACACATCATCCTTCAATCCTAAAAGCTCCAAGGCTCTCATGTCAGTGTATTTTGTCTTCACAATGCGTCGAGTAAGCAGCAGATTGTATCGTTGTTCTTGGGCTTCATCTCTGAAAGTGATACTGAATGGGTTTGGTGGTGGCACTGGAGGTTCAGCAAGAGCTTTCCCTTTCTTCTTCGAGACCATCCTCTTAACCGGTGACATGATAGTGTACAAGAGAAGCAAGTAAACGACTGAAGAAAACTGGAAGGCGTTACCAAAGGGGTGCGCAGGCTGAAAACGGGGCTGATTTCAAGCTTCAGATATGGATTTCTGGGCTGAGATCTAGCTTCAAAACAACTTGGAAGATGATCCTCTACCTCCTTCGAAGCCTTTTGGAACTGGAAGCGGCTTGGTAGACACCTGGACGAAAGAAAACAAAAGGGGCAAAAACAGTGGCGAAAAAGCAGCAGGTGAGCTCGATCGAGCTCGAAATCTCACAAATTTTTGGTAGAAATCGGTTGGAAATCACTAGGAAAGGTCGCAAGAGGGTTAGGGAAGCAAGGACTCGAGAAAAACATGAGAGGTCGGCTTGAAATCGGGTGAAAGAACCATAAAAACATAGCACCGAACCCTAAATATGGCACATGAAAAACGTGGGGTCGAAAAGATTACGACACCGTAAAGGGATTACGGTAGTGCCGTAAAATGACAGCAGACTCTCTGCAAGAAAAATTTACAAACTATGGTACCGTGAAGGGTTTACGGTAGTGTCATATTTCGTTCGAAAATCGCAAAAGTTTCGGTAAGAAAATGCCCATTTTTACGGTACTGTGAAAGTTTCCACGGTAGTGCCGTAATCCACAAAAATCCTCTGGTCAAAATCGTCCGAAAATACGGTATCGTGCAATTTTTCACGGTAGTGCCATAATCCATGTTTTTTCTCTGTGAAGAATTAACACGAATTACGGTACCGTAATAAAAATCACGGTAGTGCCGCATTTTGTAAAAAACCGTTAAAAATCGCTAAAAACGTATCAAAAAATTGAGAAAAAGAAAAATTAACCCTAAACAAAACAAATTAAGGTAAAAACAAACAAAAAATAAAGTAAAAAGTGTTGGGAAACCCCGGGGACATTTTACAATTTTTCAGAGACACATACATACATTGCACAGCGGAAGAATGTCCCCGAAACAGGCCGGTCCCAAAAACCAGTGAAGATCGCATGCAAGGGGGTCGACACGATGAGTTAGAAAATACCTCAGAGCAAGATGAGGTCGATGTCGTGATAGGCGCCCAAGTGTGCGCCCTCTGCAGTCTCACACACACGGATGCCTCGAGTCCTCTTCTTCCACGCCCGGTGCTAGCCTCGGGAAGAAGATCCAAGCCTTAGGGAGATGCTCCAACCACCTTGCGCCACCAAGAGAGAAAGATGCGCCAAGTGGTAAGGAAGGAGAAGCTTGCGGCCACTTGATGGAAGAGGAAGAGATTGCGCCCTTGCTTCTTGCTCTCGCCCCCTTCTTATGTTCACGCCTCCAAGGATGAATCATAATAAGAGAGGGCGGCTAGGGTCTCATATATAGGGCAAGAGGCGATTAGGGCAAGGGCTAGGATCATGACAAGTGTAGGGCTAGGATGAGGAGGTTTGATGTAAGGAAAGTCTCCAAGACTTTACCATAAACTTCATTCAACCTTTCCATAATTGCCCAAGTACCATATCAGCCCAAGACATGCCTTAAAGGCATTCATACCATCAAGGGAGAAGGGCTAGGCGCAAATTGCTTCCTTAATGAAGCAATTTTGCCACCCTAACCCCATTATGCCCCTTAGGCGCCAATGGGGTTGGGTTTCTCCCCATTATACCCTTTTAGCCTCTCTTCTCTTCATGAGAGCTTGTTATTGGGCTTCATTGGATAATGAGCTAGCCCAAACTTCATCCTATGGGTTGATTAAGCATTTGGATCCAATCCAATGCAACCCTAATCCAAGTGTGACCAACCATGGTCAAATACGGGTCAACCTGCCAAAAATGAAGTTTGGCTCCAATAACATTCTTCCATCTCATTAGGCCCATTGGTGCTGATGAAATCTCCCAATTAGATCCGAGTTATCCAATAACTTGATCATAAGGCTTCTCGATCAATACGAGAACTCAAGTATCAAGGTGTGCGACCCTGTAGGTTCTTCTGACGCTGGCAGTGCTGACCAAAGGTCACCACAAGCAGTGAGTGGCACCTAGCAGTGCATCGCTACTACCCAGGTCATTGGAATGGATATCGACATCGACATCCCCATCATCGCAACTAGGTACAGATGCATTACAGTCTCTTTGCCGGACTGATATCCGATTGGACAAGTGTGTCACCACTTGTTTTCACCCAATCACATGGCTATGACTAAAACTGGTTCTTACCTGGGTATGGCCATACACTCTCAGTCATAGAACCATAGAGGAGCTCCATGGATATCATACTTCCCTAAGGAAGGGGCAAATCCTATGTCTGTCCATTGACCTTCTCATATGGGTCGTGACATGCTCAATGACAACCGTTATGACCTCCCAACTACGGCGAGGTGTTAGGTTGTATCAAAGCAAGTCCCTAACCATATAGAATGATCAATGACGTCAATTCAAGTGATCAATGCATCTCCTGTCACTTGTGAGGATAACTTATGACACCAAGTCATAGCCTCACAGCGGGTCTTTCCTGTATATCCTCCAATGATATACCCATGTGTCTGCGTTAGCACCACGTACCTAACCAGCTCACATACCAATCTCACAAGTACCATAGCTGTCCCATATCCACTAAGGTACATCGACTGGGGACAATAGTTTGAGCACAGATCCAATCTGTCTCCAGGGACATTATCATGTTAGTACATGTGCGCAGATGTAAACGAACATTGATAATGACAATGCCAGAATGATATATATAAATATCAAAGTCAAGTAGTACATAAGTGGACCAAAACTAGGTCCTAGGGCATATACACCAACAATCTCCCACTTGCACCAAGACCTAGAGGTTGAGGAATCTTAACCCCATATCTCTAGCGTGACCATCATGCTTCTGCTGCGCCAAAGCCTTGGTCAATGGGTCTGCCAGATTGTTCTCTGTGTCAACTCTGCTAATCTTGACATCACCTCTTTCAATGATCTCTCTGATCAGGTGAAATCTTCTGAGTATGTGTTTGGATCTTTGATGAGACCGTGGTTCCTTGGCTTGTACAATTGCTCCATTGTTGTCACAATAGAGTTCAATGGGATCCACTGCACTAGGAACCACCTGAAGATCAGATATGAACTTCCTTATCCAAACGGCTTCCTTGGCTGCCTCAGAAGCGGCCACATACTCTGCTTCGGTTGTAGAATCTGCTATGGTGGATTGCTTGAAGCTCTTCCAGCATACAGCGCCTCCATTTATCTTGAACACATAGCCGGCCTGCGATCTAAAGTCGTCAGGGTCAGACTGGAATGATGCATCAGTATAGCCCTGCATACTGAGCTCTTCCTGTCCCCCATAGACCAAGAACAAATCCTTAGTTCTCCTCAGATACTTTAGGATGTTCTTTACAGCCACCCAGTGCTGCAGACCTGGATTGGATTGGTATCGGCTGGTTATGCTTACAGCATATGCCACGTCTGGTCTAGTACACAACATTGCATACATGATCGATCCCACTGCTGAAGCATAAGGAATTCGACTCATGTCATCCCTCTCAGCCTGTGTTGTAGGACACTGGCTCTTTGAGAGAGTAAGGCCATGTCTTACTGGAAGGTATCCTTTCTTGGATTGCTCCAAGTTAAACCTCTCCAGGACCTTATCAATGTAGGTACTCTGACTAAGGGCCAGGAGCCTCTTGGATCTATCTCGGTAGATCCTCACGCCTAGAATATAGGCGGCCTCCCCTAAGTCTTTCATCTCAAAACACTTCCCCAACCATGTCTTCACAGCTTGAAGACTAGGGATGTCGTTTCCGATGAGCAGTATGTCATCGACATACAAGACCAGAAAAATCACCAAGCTCCCACTGAATTTTCTATATACACAGGCGTCATCTTCGCTTTTGATAAAGCCATAATTTCTCACAGCTTCATCAAATCGAAGATTCCAACTTCGAGATGCTTGCTTTAATCCATAAATGGATCTCTTTAGCCTGCAGACCTTACTAGCCTCTGCAGGATGGATGAAGCCATCAGGTTGTGTCATGTACACATCCTCAGTCAGCTTCCCGTTAAGGAACGCTGTCTTCACATCCATCTGCCATATCTCATAGTCATGATATGCAGCTATAGCAAGCAGAATCCGAATGGACTTGATCATGGCAACTGGCGAGAAGGTTTCATCATAATCCACCCCGTGGACTTGTTTAAATCCTTTAGCCACTAGTCTACCCTTATAGGTAACTATATTGCCATCCATGTCTGTCTTCTTCTTGAAGACCCACTTACACCCTATGGGTTTTACCCCATCAGGCAGCTCAACCAAATCCCAGACTTGGTTAGCCGACATGGAATCCATCTCGGATCGCATGGCGTCAAGCCATCTCTCGGAGTCCGGTCCACTGACCGCCTCATCATAGGTTCTGGGTTCATCCTCAATGATGAAAATTCCATCGTGTTGGGTCGGCAGCGACCCGTACCTCTCAGGTGCACGACGAATCCTCCCAGACCTACGTGGGACCTGTGTCTGAGCCTCAGGTTGTATAACAACCGGTGCAGATGGCTCAGATTCCATCTCTTTGTCTTGTGGTTGCACTTGGACCTCATCCAAGTCAAACTCCCTCCCACTTACTTCTTTCATAAGAAATTCTTTCTCTAGAAAGACAGCACCCCGAGCAACAAAAACTTTGTTCTCGGTTGGGACATAGAAGTAGTATCCTTTAGTTTCCTTAGGATACCCCACAAATACACACTTATCAGATCTAGGTTCTAGCTTGCTAGAATCCTGATGTTTGACATAAGCCTCACATCCCCAGATCCTGATAAACGTGAGATTAGGGCGTCTCCCGCTCCATACTTCATATGGTATTTTGGAGACACTCTTAGATGGAACATTATTCAGTATCAGAGAAGCTGTCTCTAGTGCATGCCCCCAGAATGAGGGAGGTAGAGTTGCATGACTCATTATAGATCGAACCATATCCAATAAAGTTCAATTTCTCCTTTCAGACACACCATTCCATTGAGGTGTTCCAGGAGGAGTGAGTTGGGATATGATCCCAGACTCTCTCAGATAGTCAAAGAACTCTCCACTCAGGTATTCTCCACCTCGATCTGATCGAAGAGCTTTAATGGATCTTCCAAGCTGGTTCTCTACTTCATTCTTGAACTCCTTGAATTTCTCAAAGGACTCAGATTTATGTCTCATTAAGTAGACATATCCATACCTACTGAAGTCATCAGTGAAGGTGATGAAGTAGTTGTACCCTCCTCTGGCTTGTTTATTGAAAGGCCCACACACATCAGTATGTATGAGATCCAATAAACCTCCTGCCCTCTCACCAATTTTGGTGAAGGGTGCCTTTGTCATTTTCCCTAATAAAAAAGGTTCACAGGTATCAAATTCCTCCAAGGAACTTGAATCTAACAATCCATTTGCATGGAGTTGTTGGATGCGATTTTTGTTTATATGGGCTAATCGACAGCGCCATAGGAAAGCACCAACTGAACCACTCAGTTTGGTCCTTTTATTACTTATGTTACAGATAGAACTTTCCATATCCAAGATATATAGACCATTGCACAAAGTACCCTTCCCATAGAACATATTTGCAAATGAAAAAGAACAAGAGTTCTTATTTATTTCAAACTTAAATCCCTTCTTTGCTAAGCAAGGAATGGATACAATGTTCTTAGTAAGTGAAGGTACACAAAAGCAATTATCTAGTTCTAATAGAAGTCCAGAAGGCAAGGAGAGAGTCAAGACGCCTACAGCAACAGCAGCAACCTGTGCCCCATTTCCAACGCGTAGGTCAATCTCTCCAGGTCGCACCGATCTACTTTTCTTGAGCCCCTGCATATTTGTACAAATATGAGCTCCACATGCGGTATCCAATACCCATGACATAGAAGTAGAAAGATTGACTTCTGTAACATAAATACCTGAGCTAGAAGTTAAGGCCAAGCCCTTCTTCTCCTCATTCTGAAGCTGCTTGCAGTCCCTTCTCCAGTGACCCTGCTCGCCACAGTGAAAACACCTCTGGTCCTTTGACTTCTTTGCCTTTTTCTTCAGTGCCTTGGTAGGACCTTTGGCACTTCCCTTAGCACGTGCCTTACCCTTCTTCTTTATCTTCTTGGTCGCAGGGACCAAAAGAACAGAATTTGGTTTGGTCTTACCCATTTCACGCTCGGCTGTTTGGAGCATGTTCATCAATTCCTCCCGTGTGCACTCAATCCGGTTCATGTTGAAGTTAATAATAAACGGACTGAAGCTAGGGGGCAGGGAATGCAGAATAAGATCCACAACCAGCTCGTTGTCTATGGCATGACCCAGTTTCCTGAGATGATCCACATTCCCAATGAGCTTGAGAACATGGGGTCTCACTGGTGCACCCTCAGACAACTTACACCGAAAGACTGCTTTGGCGGTGTCAAATCTTTCAGTTCTAGCCTGAGCCTCGAACATCTGTTTCAGATGAGTGATCATCTGAAAAGCGTTCTGCTCCTCATATTGCACCTGCAGTTCAGGTGCCATGCTGGCTAGCATAAGACATGCAACCTCCAAAGAGTCATCCTGATGCTTTCTATAAGCATCTCTATCTGCCGTTCGGGCATTAGGCGCAGGAGCCGCAGGAAGAGGCTGTTCAAGGACATACAGCTTCTTCTCGAGCTTGAGGATTATCCTCAAGTTCCGATGCCAGTCCATAAAGTTAGTTCCAACTAACTTATCCTTATCAAGGAGTGATCGCAGTGATAATCCGCCAGTCTTCGTAGCCATTGTTCTACAACACCCAAGAAAAGCAGATTAGTACTACTTCGAATCATTTAAACTGGACTTGTTTTAAATGATTACTGCTCCCACTATTTTAAATTCGAATTGACAACCCACAAAGTCAATCGGGAAGTTTAAGACTTCCTAGTGAGATGGGATCCTTATTTCACATGAGGCTTTGCGTCCCACGAGGGTGGGATGAGATGCACAAAGTAACCCATGTTTCCTAAGGTGGGCGCGCCGGCCGGTTGCTCCAAGCAACTCCCCTTGTTGAGACAGTCTTGGGCATTTCATGTCCAGCGAGGGTTGGATACAACATGAAACCCTAACCTCTCAACGATGCCTCTAGACTTTCACTATGTGCCCAGTACATGTGAATTTCTAGTCAAGTCCATTCCTAACCGTTTATGCCCAGGGCCAATGAGTTTCCTCGCGAAGGCACGCCCAGGTTAAAACTGGACTAGGGAAACCATTGTCACCACACACTTTCTAAAGATAAGTGGGTGTGTCCCACGAGGGTGGGAACCAGTTCACAACTCCACTGATCGATAGCTTAGTGAGGGCTACGCGTTAGAAGGCTACTAGACTTGATATTTTATGGGGGTTTTTAAGGTCTCATCAGTTTTATCTTATGTCTAACAATACAGGCATGCAATCCTATAGTGATAACATAATGATAAAACATCACAGGCATGCTTTTAGCAGATAAGGAAAGCAGTAAAAGATGATGTGATCAAAGCCCTTTCAAGACATTGAACCAACCCATGCCAAAAGGAGGTTCAACTCTTAACATAGGACTCAAGCCCCTAAGATAGACCTATCCTAGTCGCCCTCTATCTTGGTCTTCAAGGTGGGCTCCAAGGTCCTTTCTTCATGGCTTAGCTCTCAAACCTTAAGGGTAGACCTCAAAGGTTCGGCCAATGCCATGGTCTTCCTCCAAGGAGAATGCACCACAATGAAAGATGCCAAGTTAGCTAGCTCTCAAACCCAAGGGTTCGGCCATGCCTAACTTGTGCCATCAAGCAAGGTTGCGCCTTTTCCTTGATGCTTGTTGCGCCACCATCTAAGGTGTGCCAACTTCATGCATGCGCCAAGCTCCAAGTACATGCGCTACCCTAGTCTTCTTAAAAGCAAAAAGAAAAGCAGCACGCAGGCCTCACGAGGATACATCACAGGCATGCAAAGGGGGGCTTGACTAATGATCACAACATTATGCACAATCAAGGTATTTACTCATGCAATTCTACATGCTCATGAAAAACATAAAATCTGAAATTTTACTTTTTCATTAAAACCAGTCTCTTTTTCTCATCTTCTTCTCACAAATCTTTTGGTTAATTGCGATTTATTTTTCAAGATGATTTCAGAGATCCTTTCGGCTGGCAATTTTGTCAGATCAAGAGACTTGGCCAGTCCGAAGACACAATGCCCGTCCTACTTGACAAAACTACGTGCGCCTTTGATCTTTAAATCAGACAAGAAAAATAGTCCAAAAATCCAAAAGAGATTGAGAGGATAATAGAAACAAGAAACCCTAATTTTTCCTACTTAGAAAAATCGTTTGCCATGCATTATGCTATTTTCAAAAATAGAGATATGGCATGTGAGCATGAAAGAAAAGCATAAAACATCGTTCGAGTCTTGCAAGTCCCTCTGATACCACTGTTGGGAAACTCCGGGGACATTTTACAATTTTTCAGAGACACATACATACATTGCACAGCGGAAGAATGTCCCCGAAACAGGCCGGTCCCAAAAACCAGTGAAGATCGCATGCAAGGGGGTCGACACGATGAGTTAGAAAATACCTCAGAGCAAGATGAGGTCGATGTCGTGATAGGCGCCCAAGTGTGCGCCCTCTGCAGTCTCACACACACGGATGCCTCGAGTCCTCTTCTTCCACGCCCGGTGCTAGCCTCGGGAAGAAGATCCAAGCCTTAGGGAGATGCTCCAACCACCTTGCGCCACCAAGAGAGAAAGATGCGCCAAGTGGTAAGGAAGGAGAAGCTTGCGGCCACTTGATGGAAGAGGAAGAGATTGCGCCCTTGCTTCTTGCTCTCGCCCCCTTCTTATGTTCACGCCTCCAAGGATGAATCATAATAAGAGAGGGCGGCTAGGGTCTCATATATAGGGCAAGAGGCGATTAGGGCAAGGGCTAGGATCATGACAAGTGTAGGGCTAGGATGAGGAGGTTTGATGTAAGGAAAGTCTCCAAGACTTTACCATAAACTTCATTCAACCTTTCCATAATTGCCCAAGTACCATATCAGCCCAAGACATGCCTTAAAGGCATTCATACCATCAAGGGAGAAGGGCTAGGCGCAAATTGCTTCCTTAATGAAGCAATTTTGCCACCCTAACTCCATTATGCCCCTTAGGCGCCAATGGGGTTGGGTTTCTCCCCATTATACCCTTTTAGCCTCTCTTCTCTTCATGAGAGCTTGTTATTGGGCTTCATTGGATAATGAGCTAGCCCAAACTTCATCCTATGGGTTGATTAAGCATTTGGATCCAATCCAATGCAACCCTAATCCAAGTGTGACCAACCATGGTCAAATACGGGTCAACCTGTTGGGAAACCCCGGGGACATTTTACAATTTACAGAGCCATGGACATACATTTTACGCAGCGGAAGAATGTCCCCGAAACAGGCTAGTCCCAAAAACCCAGTGAAGATCTCTTGCGAGGGGGTCGACACGATGTGATAGTAAGTACCTTTAAGCAATTGGAAGCCGATGTCGATGAAGGCGCCCAAGTGTTCGCCCTCTGCAGTCTCGCACACACGGATTCCTCAAGTTTTCTTCTTCCTCGCCCGGTGCTAGCCTCGGGAAGAAGATCCATGCCTTAGGAGAGTCCTCCAAGCATCTTGCGCCACCACCAAGATGTGATGCGCCAAGGAGATGGAAGGAGAAGACAACGCCGCAAGCCTTCTTGTTCCTTTGCGCCAAGGAAAGGAAGAGAAGAAGCATGCTTGCGCCCTTGATGGAAGAAGAAGAGCTCTAAGCTCTCCAAGCCGTCGCCCTCTAATGCTTCACGCCTCCAAGGAATTAGCATCATGAAGAGAGGGGGCGGCAAGGGCTTATTTATAGGAGCAAGAGGCGGTTAGGGGAGAATGGCAAGTGTTGACAATTAGGGCATGATTCTAGGAGATTATCCAATCAAATATATTGATTAAATCTCCACTCCCATATGCGCCTAAGACTTGCCAAAGCAAGCATCAGCCATATGCGCCCATATCATGCCATATGAGGCATTAATCCCATCCATGCGCCTAGACCTAGTCAAGGCAATATGATGGATTGCCTAATGTGGCTTGGGCGCAAGTCCTAATCCAATTAGGACTCTAATTATGTTAATAATCAGCCCACAATTGTCAAACACAATCCAATCAATTATCTTGTGTGATTTAATCAAATCCAATTTGATTTAATCACCTAGGAGATACCAAACAAGGCATAGGCGCAAATTCTAGTCCAACTAGAATCCCATATGCGCCTATCCTATTAATTCATCCCCATTATACCCTTCAAGCCTCTTAGCCCTTCAATACAACTTATTAGCAAGCCCAACTAAGCAATGGGCCAAGCCCAAAGTCCATTATGCATGTTAACCAAGCTATTGGATCCAATCCAATTTAACCCATGGTTAAATGAGGCTAACCATGGTTAATTTGATCGATATGCCAAAAACGGAAGTTGGCCCCAATAAGTTTCTTCCATCTCATCAGGCCCATTGGCGCTGATGAAATCTCCCAAATAGATCCGAGTTATCCAATAACTCGATCTAAAGGCTACCCGATCAATATGAAAACTCGAGTATCAAGGTGTGCGACCCTGTAGGTTCCTCTAACGCTGGCAGTGCTGACCAAAGGTCATCACAAGCAGTGAGTGGCACCTAGCAGTGCATCGCTGCTACCCAGGTTATTGGAATGGATATCGACATCGACATCCCCATCATCGCAACTAGGTACAGATGCATTACAGTCTCTTTGCCGTACTGATATCCGATTGGACAAGTGTGTCACCACTTGTTTTCATCCAATCACATGGCTATGACTAAAACAGGTTCTCACCTGGGTATGGCCATACACTCTCAGTCATAGAACCATAAGGGAGCTCCATGGATATCATACTTCCCTAAGGAAGGGGCAAATCCTATGTCTGTCCATTGACCTTCTCATATGGGTCGTGACATGCTCAATGACAACCGTTATGACCTCCCAACTACGGCAAGGTGTTAGGTTGCATCAAAGCAAGTCCCTAACCATATAGAATGGTCAATGACCTCAAGTCAAGGGATCAATGCATCTCCTGTCACTTGTGAGGATAACTCATGACACTAAGTCATAGCCTCACAGCGGGTCTATCCAGTATATCCTCCAATGATACACCCATGTGTCTGCGTTAGCATCACGTGCCTAACCAGCCCACATACCAGTCTCTCAAGTACCAGAGTTGTCCCATATCCACTCAGGTACATCGACTGGGGACTATAGTTCGAGCACAGATCCAATCTGTCTCCAGGGACATTATCATGTAAGTACACAATCGCAGGTGTAGACAAACAATGATAACGACAATGCCAGAAAGATATATATTAATATCAGAGTCAAGTAGTACAAAGATGGACCAAAACTAGGTCCTAGGGCATATACACCAACACAACCTGCCAAAAATGAAGTTTGGCTCCAATAACATTCTTCCATCTCATCAGGCCCATTGGTGCTGATGAAATCTCCCAATTAGATCCGAGTTATCCAATAACTTGATCATAAGGCTTCTCGATCAATACGAGAACTCAAGTATCAAGGTGTGCGACCCTGTAGGTTCTTCTGACGCTGGCAGTGCTGACCAAAGGTCACCACAAGCAGTGAGTGGCACCTAGCAGTGCATCGCTGCTACCCAGGTCATTGGAATGGATATCGACATCGACATCCCCATCATCGCAACTAGGTACAGATGCATTACAGTCTCTTTGCCGGACTGATATCCGATTGGACAAGTGTGTCACCACTTGTTTTCACCCAATCACATGGCTATGACTAAAACTGGTTCTTACCTGGGTATGGCCATACACTCTCAGTCATAGAACCATAGAGGAGCTCCATGGATATCATACTTCCCTAAGGAAGGGGCAAATCCTATGTCTGTCCATTGACCTTCTCATATGGGTCGTGACATGCTCAATGACAATCGTTATGACCTCCCAACTACGGCGAGGTGTTAGGTTGTATCAAAGCAAGTCCCTAACCATATAGAATGATCAATGACCTCAAGTCAAGTGATCAATGCATCTCCTGTCACTTGTGAGGATAACTTATGACACCAAGTCATAGCCTCACAGCGGGTCTTTCCTGTATATCCTCCAATGATATACCCATGTGTCTGCGTTAGCACCACGTACCTAACCAGCTCACATACCAATCTCACAAGTACCATAGCTGTCCCATATCCACTAAGGTACATCGACTGGGGACAATAGTTTGAGCACAGATCCAATCTGTCTCCAGGGACATTATCATGTTAGTACATGTGCGCAGATGTAAACGAACATTGATAATGACAATGCCAGAATGATATATATAAATATCAAAGTCAAGTAGTACATAAGTGGACCAAAACTAGGTCCTAGGGCATATACACCAACAAAAAGTGCTTGGGTTGTCTCCCAAGAAGTGCTAATTTAATGGTTATTAGCTTGACCATTGAACACTTGGATTTGATCATGGTTGTGTCTTCAATTGCCATATTGATTCCTGAGTGTTTTGTTCATGGCTTTCAAGAACATAAGGCTCATTTATGAAACAGTGTCCAAATTTACTCAAGAGCCTTTTTTCCTTTCTCAAGCAGATTTGATTTTCCTTTTCTTCTTCGTCTCTTCTTCTTCTTTGCTGCTCTCTTCTGCAATTCCTTATTCACACTCTCAGAAGATATGTCAGTTTTAGAATTAGAAAGATCATCAAATAAATTATGAACATCATAAACAAACACATCAATAATATCAATGCTACAACATGTTCTGGAGTGTGATGCTTTTTTCAAAGAATCAGTTAAATCAAATTCAATTATCTTTTCACAAATTTCAAAAGTCAATTTCCCTTTCCTAACATCAATTACTGCACCAGCTGTGGCTAAAAAGGGTCTACCAAGAATAATAGGATTTTTGGAACTCTCTTCCATCTCAAGCAAAAAACTCACCAATTTGAACAGGAACATTTTCTAAAATACCAACCAGATGCTTTACTGATGAATCAGCAAGTTGCAAAGAAATCGTGGTTGGTTTAAGCTCTCCAATGTTCAGTTTCCTGCAAATAGAATATGGAATTAAACTTACACTAGCACCGAGATCACATAAGGCTCAGTCAAAAGCCATGCTCCCAATAGACAAGGGTATAGAGAAACTAACTGGATCTTTTAGTTTTGGTGGCAACTTGTTCTGAATTATAGCACTGCATTCCTCAGTTAGTGCCACAGTACCAAGTTCCTCTATCTTTCTTTTGTTAGACAAGATTTCTTTTAAAAATTTTGCATAAGATGTCATTTGAGATAAAGCTTCGGTAAAAGGAATGTTAATGTAAAACTTTTTAAGAACATCAAGAAATTTGCCAAACTGTTTATCTAACTTAGCTTGAACAATCCTTTGGGGAAAAGGAATAGGTGACCTATATGGTGGTGGTGAACTGTTGGTGTATATGCCCTATGACCTAGTTTTGGTCCACTTATGTACTACTTGACTTTGATATTTATATCATTCTGGCATTGTCGTTATCTATGTTTGTTTACATCTGCGCATATGTACTGACATGATAATGTCCCTGGAGACAGATTGGATCTGTGCTCGAACTATAGTCCCCAGTCAATGTACCTTAGTGGATATGGGACAGCTATGGTACTTGTGAGACTGGTATGTGGGTTGGTTAGGCACGTGGTGCTAACGCAGACACATGGGTATATCATTGGAGGATATACTGGATAGACCCGCTGTGAGGCTATGACTTGGTGTCATGAGTTATCCTCACAAGTGACAGGAGATGCATTGATCCCTTGACTTGAGGTCATTGATCATTCTATATGGTTAGGGACTTGCTTTGATACAACCTAACACCTCGCCGTAGTTGGGAGGTCATAACGGTTGTCATTGAGCATGTCACGACCCATATGAGAAGGTCAATGGACAGACAAAGGATTTGCCCCTTCCTTAGGGAAGTATGATATCCATGGAGCTCCTCTATGGTTCTATGACTGAGAGTGTATGGCCAAACCCAGGTGAGAACCTGTTTTAATCATAGCCATGTGATTGGATGAAAACAAGTGGTGACACACTTGTCCAATCGGATATCAGTTCGGCAAAGAGACTGTAATGCATCTGTACCTAGTTGCGATGAAGGGGATGTCAATATCGATATCCATTCCAATGACCTGGGTAGCAGCGATGCACTGCTAGGTGCCACTCACTGCTTGTGGTGACCTTTGGTCAGCACTGCCAGCGTCAGAGGAACCTACAGGGTCACACACCTTGATACTAGAGTTCTCGTATTGATTGGGAAGCCTTATGATCGAGTTATTGGATAACTCACATCTAATTGGGAGATTTCATTAGCGCCAATGGGCCTGATGAGATGGAAGAATGTTATTGGAGCCAAACTTCATTTTTGGCAGGTTGACCCGTATTTGACCATGATTGGTCACATGTGGATTAGGGTTGCATTGGATTGGATCCAAATGCTTAATTAACCCATGTGATGAAGTTTGGGCTAGCTCATTATCCAATGAGGCCCAATAACAAGTTTTCATGAAGAGATGAGAGGCTAAAAGGGTATAATGGGGAGAAACATGAACCATTAAGCGCCTAGGGGCATAATGGGGTCATGTTGGCGCCTTTGCTTCATTATGGAAGTAAAGGGTGCCTCCCCTCTCTTCCTTGGATGGAATGCATGCCTCTATGGCATGTCTTGGGCTGATATGGTACTTGGGCAATTATAGATAGGTTGAATGGAGTTTATGGTAAAGTCTTGGAGACTTTCCTTGTCTCAAACCTTCACATCCTAGCCCTACACTTGTCATGATCTTGGCCCTTCCCTTAATTGCCTCTTGCCCTATATATGTGACCCCAGCCGCCCCCTCTTGAGATGATTGATCCTTGGAGGCGTGAACACAAGAAGAGGGGCGAGAGCTAGGAGCAAGGGCGCAACTTCCTCTTCCTTCTTCCATAGCCGCAAGCTTCTCCCTCCTTTCCTCTTGGCGCAAGGAGCTTTGGTGCTTGGCGGCTTGACTTGTTTCCTTCTTCTCTTGGCGCATACTTGGGCGCCTGCATCGGCATCACTCCAAACTGCTCTTAAGGTATTTCCTAACTCATCGTGTCGACTCTCTTGCTTGCGATCTTCACTGGGTTTTTGGGACCGGCCTATTTCGGGGACATTCTTCTACTGTGCAATGTATGTATGTATGTCTATGTTGGTGTATATGCCCTAGGACCTAGTTTTGGTCCACTTATGTACTACTTAACTTTGATATTTATATATATCATTCTGGCATTGTCATTATCAATGTTTGTTTACATCTGCGCACATGTACTAACATGATAATGTCCCTGGAGACAGATTGGATCTGTGCTCAAACAGTTGTCCCCAGTCGATGTACCTTAGTGGATATGGGACAGCTATGGTACTTTTGAGACTGGTATGTGAGCTGGTTAGGTACGTGGTGCTAACGCAGACACATGGGTATATCATTAGAGGATATACTGGAAAGACCCGCTGTGAGGCTATGACTTGGTGTCATAAGTTATCCTCACAAGTGACAGGAGATGCATTGATCCCTTGACTTGAGGTCATTGATCATTCTATATGGTTAGCGATTTGCTTTGATACAACCTAACACCTCGCCGTAGTTGGGAGGTCATAACGGTTGTCATTGAGCATATCACGACCCATATGAGAAGGTCAATGGACAGACATAGGATTTGCCCCTTCCTTAGGGAAGTGTGATATCCATGGAGCTCCTCTATGGTTCTATGACTGAGAGTGTATGGCCATACCCAGGTAAGAACCTGTTTTAGTCATAGCCATGTGATTGGGTGAAAACAAGTGGTGACACACTTGTCCAATCGGATATCAGTCCGGCAAAGAGACTGTAATGCATCTGTACCTAGTTGCGATGATGGGGATGTCGATGTCGATATCCATTCCAATGACCTGGGTAGCAGCGATGCACTGCTAGGTGCCACTCACTGCTTGTGGTGACCTTTGGTCAGCACTGCCAGCGTCAGAAGAACCTACAGGGTCATGTAGGGTCCCCTTCAATGGGGGAGCGCAAGCATGTGAAACCCCTTTCAAGAGGGGGGCGAAAAACCCTTAAGGGTGGCGCATGACATTTACAAGCGGAAGCAAGGGTTTTCCATGGATCTTAGCAAGATAATATGATCAACTTGATGAAGTTTAGATCCATACCAAAGCCATGAGGAAGATGGCGACTTGGAAGCAAGAGAACAAGAGAGGTCTCCTCCACAAGGCGCGCACACAAGAAGAAGTTGGCTTGCTCCTTGTCGTCCTTTGTGCTAGCAAAGGGCGTGAAGAATCCAAATCGCTTGAAGGAGAATCCTTGGATGTCTTCTTGGTTTGGCTTGCCGAATGCCTCTCTCCATCTCTCGGCGATCATCCACACTCAAGAGCACACATTCGCCCAAGAGAGAAGCCATCACGCAAAGGCGTTTCTTGGCTTAAGCGTTTAGGCGTTGAGACTTCCATATATGGTAAGTCTTCACTCCACACGTTCACACTTAGTGAACTAATCAAAACGCTTAATTAATTTGAACCATGCGTTCACATCCTTGAACCGGTTCAATTGACTTTGGTTCAACAACCAAATCAAACCAAGACCAAACCAAGACATGCCATGGTCTAAATCTAGTATGAACCATGAAGGTTCAAGATCTAACCATACATATCTAGATGCACTTGATCTCACTGATCTAGCATCAATACTCTCGATTGAAGCTTACCGATCTTAAGCTCTAATCAATCAAACATGATCAGACCAGATCTCACTTACAATCAGAGTCTACTCTCCTTTAACTGAACCAAAACAATTCAGTCCACACGATCTGACATGAGTAAGCCATATCATCAAATTGTGCGACCCTGAGGGTTTCCTTTAAATGTCGGTAACGACAACTTACATTATCACGATCAGTGAGGGGTATCTAGCAACACATCACTGTCTCCTGATATAAAGGAAAGAGTCTTCCAAGACTACACCCAAACCACAGCACAAGTGTGAATCAAACTCACGAGGCATGCATGTTTCCTTTGCCACTGGATGTTCTTATTGGACAAGCATGTCAAGCCTGTAACTCCAATAGGATGAGCATGATTAGATCAGATGATCACTGTCATCTGGGTATGGCCATACACTTTCTCAATCATCTCATACAGGGGGGCCCTCTAGAACATCACACTCCTTGAACAAGGAGACGGCAATCCTTTATCTATCACTAGTGCCCTAACCTGACTCAAGCTCATCATCCAAGATAGTCTATAATCATTATGTTTCAAATGATATTGAACTACCTCAAAACAATGACAATCATCATTTAGAAACACAAGTGATCTCAAGTCAAAGGAAAATGTGCCACTTGCTGCTATCAAGGATTATTCACATTGTGACAAACAATTGAATATCCTAGAAGGGTCTGTCCAGTACATCCAATGTACCCATGAGTCTACATCTTATTCCATGCTCGAAGCATCCTATAAGATTAGCACACATATTAGTCTCAATCATATCAAGGCTGTCTCATGTTCACCAAGATATCTCGACTAAGGACATAGAGCCTGTCAGCCTAGCTGAACAGCTTTGAGACATTATTCAGAAGTACACTTATTACAGCAGACAAGGTAACAACCTGAATAATAACCATGCCTTTATAAACATAAGAGTTTATTACATGATACTTATACAATCCCAAGGCCTCAAACATTAGCCTTAAGGGCATACCCCAACAATCTCCCACTTGCACTTAATCTAATGGTTGAGAAATCTCAAACCCATATTGTTACAGTGCTTCTCATGCTTCTGCTGCGCCAGAGGCTTGGTAAGCGGGTCTGCCAGATTGTCATCTGTATGAACCTTGCAAATCTTGATCTCGCCTCGATCAATGATCTCCCGGATCAAGTGAAACCGTCTTTGTATGTGCTTGGACTTCTGGTGCGACCGTGGTTCCTTTGCTTGTGCGATTGCTCCAGTGTTATCACAGAAGATAACCAAGGGATCTGCACTCGAAGGAACGACACCAAGTTCTCTCACGAACTTGCGAATCCATACTGCCTCCTTGGATGCTTCCGAGGCTGCAACATACTCGGCTTCTGTTGTGGAATCAGCAACAGTTGACTGTTTGAAACTCTTCCACACCACAGCACCTCCATTCAAGCTAAAAACATAGCCTGATTGCGATCGGAAATCATCCTGGTCCGACTGGAATGAAGCGTCAGTATATCCCTCTATACTGAGTTCTTCCTGACCACCATATATCAAGAACATATCTTTGGTCCTTCGCAGATATTTTATAATGTTATTGACTGCAATCCAGTGCGCCAAACCTGGATTACTTTGGAAACGACTGGTCACGCTTAACCCGTAAGCGATGTCTGGGCGAGTACACAACATCGCATACATTATGGACCCAATAGCCGAAGCATAAGGCGTTTTGTCCATTTCATCTTTCTCAGTCTGTGTTTGTGGACACTGACTCTTCGAAAGATTCAGACCATGTCTGACTGGAAGATATCCACGTTTAGAATTCTCTAAATGGAATCTCTCCAGGACTTTATCGATGTAAGTACTCTGGCACAGCCCGAGAAGCCTCTTAGATCTATCCCGGTAGATCTTCACACCTAACACATAGGCTGCTTCTCCTAGATCTTTCATCTGGAAACATTTTCCTAACCATGCTTTAACAGCATGCAGTTCAGGAATATCATTTCCAATGATCAAGATATCATCGACGTAGAGGACTAGGAAAGTAATCACGCTCCCACTAAACCTCTTATATACACACGGGTCATCCTCGTTCTTGATGAAACCAAACTCAGAGATTGATTCATCGAAACGAATGTTCCAGCTTCTAGATGCTTGTTTAAGTCCATAAATGGACTTCTTTAACTTGCATATTTTATGACGATCTGATGGATTCGTGAAGCCTTCAGGTTGTGTCATATACACATCCTCATCCAGATTTCCATTAAGGAAAGCTGTCTTCACATCCATCTGCCAGATCTCATAATCGTAATATGCAGCTATCGCGAAAAGAATCCGAATAGACTTGAACATGGCCACAGGTGAGAAAGTTTTATCATAATCTATCCCGTAGATTTGTTTGAAACCTTTCGCAACTAGCCTGCCTTTATAGGTAACCACGTTACCATCCATGTCAATCTTCTTCTTGAAGATCCATTTACAGCCTATTGGGATTACTCCCGGAGGCGGATCAACCAAATCCCAGACTTGGTTATCTGACATGGAGTCCATCTCGGCTCGCATAGCATCAAGCCATCTAGCTGACTCCGGTCCACTGACCGCATCCGCATAAGTAAGGGGTTCATCATTATCAATGATGTAGACTCCGTCATAGCGCTCAGGCTGTCGACGGATCCTTCCCGATCTTCGCGGTTCCCGTGATATCTGAGCCTCAGGTTGTTCAATAACCTGATCTACCGGCTCAGGCACATCCAACTGTGCTTGACTACTTTGTCCTTCTTCTGGATTCTCATCCAGCTTTATTTCTCTCCCACTAGCCTCTTGCAGAAGAAACTCCTTCTCAAGAAATATGGCCGTCCGAGCAACAAATACTTTGTTCTCCTTGGGATCGTAGAAATAATAACCCTTAGTTTCCTTAGGGTAACCGACAAAGATACATTTCTCAGATCTGCTCTCCAGTTTCCCAGAGGCGAGCTTTTTGACATAAGCCTCGCAACCCCAGATCCTGATAAATGTCAAGCCAGGCTGTTTCCCATACCATAACTCATATGGCGTCTTAGAAACTGCCTTGGATGGCACTCGGTTTAGTACCTTTGCAGCTGTTTCCAGTGCAAAACCCCAAAAGGAGTATGGAAGAGTGGCCTGACTCATCATAGAACGAACCATATCAAGTAACGTTCTATTTCTCCTCTCGGACACACCATTCCATTGCGGTGTTCCTGGCGGAGTGAGCTGTGAGATAATCCCACACTCTTTCAGATAGTCAGTAAATTCTCGACTTAGGTATTCTCCACCTCGATCAGAACGAAGTGCCTTGATATTTCGGCCTAGCTGATTCTGTACTTCATTCTTGAACTCTTTGAACTTGTCAAAAGATTCACTCTTATGTCTCATTAAATAGACATATCCATACCTACTGAAATCATCAGTAAAGGTAATGAAGTACTGATAGCCACCTCTGGCATGTTTACTAAATGGCCCACACACATCACTGTGTATAAGGTCAAGTAAACCTGAAGCCCTTTGACCTTTGTTAGGAAAAGGTGACTTCGTCATTTTACCCATCAAACAAGCTTTGCATGTATCAATCTCCTTGTAGGAGAATGATCCCAGCAGTCCATGATCATGCAACCGCTTAATGCGCTTCTCGTTTATATGGCCCAAACGACTATGCCATAGCAAGGTGCTGTCATCAGCATACTTGGCTTTCTTATTATCAATGTTTTGTATAGAATTTTCCATGTCCAACATGAATAACCCATTGTTAATTGAACCAGTTGCATACACAATATTATCTAGAGATAAAACACACTTTGAAATATTGCATTCAAAGGCAAATCCTTTCCTGACAAGAGCAGGAATAGAGATAATATTCTTGGTGATACTCGGTACAAAATAACAATTGTTTAATTCCAATACAATGCCAGATGGTAAAGAAATGAAATAGTCTCCTACAGCAACAGCAGCAACCCGTGCCCCGTTTCCAACGCGTAGGTCTACTTCATGCTGTCCCACCTGCCTTCTTCTCTTGAGTTCCTATACATTTGAACAAATGTGAACTCCACATGCAGTGTCCAACACCCATGAAATAGAAGAAGATGAAACCATGACTTCCGTCACGTAAATACCTGAGCCAGAAGCGATGCTTCCCCTCTTATCTCCTTGGAGCGCTTTACAGTCCTTTTTCCAGTGACCCAGCTGGCCACAGTGGAAACACCTGTTGTCCTTCGACCGCTTCACCTTCTGTTTCAGTGCCTTACTGTAGTTCTTGACAGGGGCCTTGCCCTTCTTCCCCTTCTTCTTGTTCCTAGAAGGAACCATTAAGACAGAGGTTGAAGGCTTGCCCTTCAGAGTTTCCTCAGTAGTCAAGAGCATATTCAGCAGCTCTGCCGGCGTACAATCGATTTTGTTCATATTAAAGTTAATGATGAACGCATCGAAAGAGGGCGGGAGAGACTGCAGAATAATATCTACAGCAAGCTCCTGGTTGATGGTATGCCCCAGTTTCTCCAGAGCCTCCTTGTGCCCAATCATCTTGAGCACGTGAGCTCCCACTGGGCTCCCTTCAGCCAGTTTGCTCTAAAAGAAGAGCTTCGTCAGATTATAGCGTTCTGTCCTCGCCTGTGCAGCATACAGCATCTTGAGGTTCGCTATAATCTCTATAGCCGACATATCCTCATGCTGACGCTGCAGCGGTGGCGTCATAGACGCTAGCATCAGGCAAGCGACATCAATGCTATCATTGACGTGCTTTTCATAGGCTTCCCGAACCGCCCTGGCGGCGTTCGGAGCGGGCTGCGGCGGTATCGCCGTCTCGAGGACATACAGTTTCCTCTCTGCCTTAAGAACGATCTTAAGGTGTCCGAACCAGTCAGAGAAGTTCGGCCCAGCAAACTTCTCCCTTTCCAGTAGGGATCGCACATTGAAGCTCATGGTGTTCGTTGCTGCAGGAATCTACAACAAGCAAGAACAGCAAGGTCAGTATCAATGTTCAGAATCAATCCAGGACTTAAGAAAGATTCTTTTCTCACTATTTTGTCTGACTGAAAAATCCAGTAAACAGTCCGAAAGAGTAACACTCTTTTAGTGAGATGGGATCCAGATTTCATACTTGGTCTCCGCGTTCCGCTCAGGCGAGATAAGATGCACAGAGATGACAAGCACTAATTTCTGGTAGGCTGTCCTAGCCAATCGCCAACCCGTGCGATTCCCCTTCATCTGGGCAATCCAGCAGACTGTGCCAACTGAGTTGGTACAACACAGTCTCTGATCCCACAGATGGCTGCCTCCATGTGCTACCATATGCGCCACATATGTAGCCTACATGGTCAAGCTGACCTGACCTACTCCCTGGACCACCACGTGCTATGCTGAGCAACGAGAAGCGATAAATCCCTTCTCTGTAACACGCAGGTGAAATCCAGCACCGTCTGAAGATAGATGGACGTGCCCACTGAGTGGGTACAACACGGCTCCAACGATAGTCAGAACGGTGAGGTTTCGCGTCAGAAGGCTTTCCGAGCTTGATATGTTAGCGTTGGATTTTAACGGTCTTTTATCTTCTTACTATCAGGCAAATCCTATGGCTATAGCAGAAGATAAACACATGCAATTCTAATTATATAAGCAATAAATAGAAAGCATGATCTTATGTGGTAAAAGCCCATGAACCCTAAGTAAGACCTTAATTTTACTTAAGTCTTCACTTGAGCTCCTTTGCATCTCATCTGGTCCAACCCAGGGCCCTAGCGCCAAGAGCACCTCAGGTGCGCCACCAGCTGAATGCCCCTCTTGGATGTGTGCCTTTATGCTCTTGTCTAATCAAAATACATTTTGATCTATCTAGACAAGCTTTGACTCGCAGGTCAATAATACAATAGATTAATAAAAAATGTGATTCGCAGATCACAATAATATTAACTTATAATTAACCAGGCACGCAGGCCCCAGCACAGCACACATTTGGGCAACCCACATAAGATTAAATAAACAAGCATATGGTCTTAATCATCATGTGATCCAATCAAGAAATTAAAATTTTGAAAACCCCATAGGCATCAATTTTAACTTCCTTATGTGCCCTACAACCTTACAATGGTCCATTGATAGGGATCCACTCATCCATCTAGTTAGATCCTCTGCCCTTGCATGCACCGAGTCCTAACTGACCCGAGTTGACCTAATGGTCAACCATGCATGCG
This sequence comes from Costus lasius, assembly GCA_027563935.2. Taxonomy (NCBI): domain Eukaryota; kingdom Viridiplantae; phylum Streptophyta; class Magnoliopsida; order Zingiberales; family Costaceae; genus Costus; species Costus lasius. The sequence goes on along the minus strand of CM050450.1, from coordinate 98,067,963 downwards.
CTAAGAGCTGAACAACCATCAAGAGTTCTGGCAAGCGGGTGTGACCCCGGGCCTAACTCAAGAGTGTTCACTGGTTGTCTCAACCAGACCTCGCTACACGCCTAAGATGCAATCGACCTATGGCCACCTCGTGCTTGCGCACAGGTGCCATCTGGTCGATCCATCTAGGCTGTCAGATGGTCTGATCAGACTATTGGATCTAACCTAGAGGTGACTTCAGCCCCATCAACCCATCTAAGGGTTTATAGTAGGTGGCACTTTAGATCTAGTCATAGGCGCGCAAGTTAGGGTTTTGTTTGATAAAACAACATAAACTAAGCGCCAACACAAGACATGCGACATCATGAACAAACAACATGCGCCTAGATAAGTAAACATCTTACTTTCGCATGGAGAAATAGCATGTCAATTTTCGCATGTGAACAAGATCTAAGCATACATGAAGATGCGCAAACATGGATCACAGAAATATCAAGCAATCATATTAACATGCTTCAACATGCTCTGATACCAATTGCAGGGTCCCCTTCAAGGGGGAGCGCAAACCTGATGCAATCCCTTTAGGTCACACACCTTGATACTTGAGTTCTCGTATTGATCGAGAAGCCTTATGATCAAGTTATTGGATAACTCGGATCTAATTGGGAGATTTCATCAGCACCAATGGGCCTGATGAGATGGAAGAATGTTATTGGAGCCAAACTTCATTTTTGGCAGGTTGACCCGTATTTGACCATGGTTGGTCACACTTGGATTAGGGTTGCATTGGATTGGATCCAAATGCTTAATCAACCCATAGGATGAAGTTTGGGCTAGCTCATTATCCAATGAAGCCCAATAACAAGCTCTCATGAAGAGAAGAGAGGCTAAAAGGGTATAATGGGGAGAAACCCAACCCCATTGGCGCCTAAGGGGCATAATGGGGTTAGGGTGGCAAAATTGCTTCATTAAGGAAGCAATTTGCGCCTAGCCCTTCTCCCTTGATGGTATGAATGCCTTTAAGGCATGTCTTGGGCTGATATGGTACTTGGGCAATTATGGAAAGGTTGAATGAAGTTTATGGTAAAGTCTTGGAGACTTTCCTTGCATTAAACCTCCTCATCCTAGCCCTACACTTGTCATGATCCTAGCCCTTGCCCTAATCGCCTCTTGCCCTATATATGTGACCCTAGCCGCCCCCTCTATTATGATTCATCCTTGGAGGCGTGAACATAAGAAGGGAGCGAGAGCAAGGAGCATTGGCGCAATCTCTTCCTCTTCCATCAAGTGGCCGCAAGCTTCTCCTCCCTTACCTCTTGGCGCATCTTTCTCTCTTGGTGGCGCAAGGTGGTTGGAGCATCTCCCTAAGGCTTGGATCTTCTTCCCGAGGCTAGCACCGGGCGTGGAAGAAGAGGACTCGAGGCATCCGTGTGTGTGAGACTGCAGAGGGCGCACACTTGGGCGCCTATCACGACATCGACCTCATATTGCTCTGAGGTATTTTCTAACTCATCGTGTCGACCCCCTTGCATGCGATCTTCACTGGTTTTTGGGACCGGCCTATTTCGGGGACATTCTTCCGCTGTGCAATGTATGTATGTGTCTCTGAAAAATTGTAAAATGTCCCCGGGGTTTCCCAACAGTGGTATCAGAGGGACTTGCAAGACTCGAACGATGTTTTATGCTTTTCTTTCATGCTCACATGCCATATCTCTATTTTCAAAAATAGCATAATGCATGGCAAACGATTTTTCTAAGTAGGAAAAATTAGGGTTTCTTGTTTCTATCATCCTCTCAATCTCTTTTGGATTTTTGGACTATTTTTCTTGTCTGATTTAAAGATCAAAGGCGCACGTAGTTTTGTCAAGTAGGACGGGCATTGTGTCTTCGGACTGGCCAAGTCTCTTGATCTGACAAAATTGCCAGCCGAAAGGATCTCTGAAATCATCTTGAAAAATAAATCGCAATTAACCAAAAGATTTGTGAGAAGAAGATGAGAAAAAGAGACTGGTTTTAATGAAAAAGTAAAATTTCAGATTTTATGTTTTTCATGAGCATGTAGAATTGCATGAGTAAATACCTTTATTGTGCATAATGTTGTGATCATTAGTCAAGCCCCCCTTTGCATGCCTGTGATGTTTCCTCGTGAGGCCTGCGTGCCGCTTTTCTTTTTGCTTTTAAGAAGATTAGGGTAGCGCATGTACTTGGAGCTTGGCGCATGCATGAAGTCGGCGCACCTTGCATGGTGGCGCAACAAGCATCAAGGAAAAGGCGCAAGCTTGCTTGATGGCACAAGTTAGGCATGGCCGAACCCTTGGGTTTGAGAGCTAGCTAACTTGGCATCTTTCATTGTGGCGCATTCTCCTTGGAGGAAGACCATGGCATTGGCCGAACCTTTGAGGTCTACCCTTAAGGTTTGAGAGCTAAGCCATGAAGGAAGGACCTTGGAGCCAACCTTGAAGACCAAGATAGAGGGCGGCTAGGATAGGTCTATCTTAGGGGCTTGAGTCCTATGTCAAGAGTTGAACCTCCTTTTGGCATGGGTTGGTTCAATATCTTGAAAGGGCTTTGATCACATCATCTTTTACTGCTTTCCTTATCTGCTAAAAGCATGCCTGTGATGTTTTATCATTATGTTATCACTATAGGATTGCATGCCTGTATTGTTAGACATAAGATAAAACTGATGAGACCTTAAAAACCCTCATAAAATATCAAGTCTAGAAGCCTTCTAACGCGTAGCCCTCACTAAGCTATCGATCAGTGGAGTTGTGAACTGGTTCCCACCCTCGTGGGACACACCCACTTATCTTTAGAAAGTGTGTGGTGACAATGGTTTCCCCAGTCCAGCTTTAACCTGGGCGTGCCTTCGCAAGGAAACTCATTGGCCCTGGGCATAAACGGTTAGGAATGGACTTGACTAGAAATTCACATGTACTGGGCACATGATGAAAGTCTAGAGGCATCGTTGAGAGGTTAGGGTTTCATGATTCAGCCCTCGCTGGACATGAAATGCCCAAGACTGTCTCAACAAGGGGAGTTGCTTGGAGCAACCGGCCGGCGCGCCCACCTTAGGAAACATGGGTTACTTTGTGCATCTCATCCCACCCTCGTGGGACGCGAAGCCTCATGTGAAATAAGGATCCCATCTCACTAGGAAGTCTTAAACTTCCCGATTGACTTTGTGGGTTGTCAATTCGAATTTAAAATAGTGGGAGCAGTAATCATTTAAAACAAGTCCAGTTTAAATGATTCGAAGTAGTACTAATCTGCTGTTTCTTGGTTATTGTAGAACAATGAACAATGGCAGATGGTCACTGCGATCTACCCTGGAAAGGGATAAGTTGGTTGGATCCAACTTAAAGGATTGGTATATGAACTTGAGAATTGTGCTCAAGCTCGAGAGGAAGCTATATGTCCTTGAGAAGCCAATTCCTGAGCCACTTCCATGCTTGGCCTCAGCAGCTGAGAAGGATGCTTATGATAAGCATCAAGCTGATACTTTGGAGATTGCACAATTGATGCTAACCAACATGTCGCCCGAGCTTAGAGGGCAATATGAATCTAAGAGTGCCTCTGAAATTATTTCTAGTCTAAGGCAGCTCTTTGATGCATTGGTTGAGCTCAACCCTCCTAAAGTAGACATTCAATGTGTTAAGCCCAAAGGCTTAACTAAAACATTGAAAATAAAGATGGAAAGAGTCAGGAATAATAAGTGCTACTCATGTGGAGGACCACCTCACATGATAAAGGACATAGTACGACTTCAGAATGAGAAGAAGAGAGGCAAGGCTTCGTCTTCATGCTCAGGTATTTATGTTACAGAAGTCAATCTTTCTACTTCTATGTCATGGGTATTGGATACCGCATGTGGAGCTCATATTTGTACAAATATGCAGGGGCTCAAGAAAAGTAGATCGGTGCGACCTGGAGAGATTGACCTACGCGTTGGAAATGGGGCACAGGTTGCTGCTGTTGCTGTAGGCGTCTTGACTCTCTCCTTGCCGTCTGGACTTCTATTAGAACTAGATAATTGCTTTTGTGTACCTTCACTTACTAAGAACATTGTATCCATTCCTTGCTTAGCAAAGAAGGGATTTAAGTTTGAAATAAATAAGAACTCTTGTTCTTTTTCATTTGCAAATATGTTCTATGGGAAGGGTACTTTGTGCAATGGTCTGTATATCTTGGATATGGAAAGTTCTATCTGTAACATAAGTAATAAAAGGACCAAACTGAGTGGTTCAGTTGGTGCTTTCCTATGGCACTGTCGATTAGCCCATATAAACAAAAATCGCATCCAACAACTCCATGCAAATGGATTGTTAGATTCAAGTTCCTTGGAGGAATTTGATACCTGTGAACCTTGTTTATTAGGGAAAATGACAAAGTCACCCTTCACCAAGATTGGTGAGAGGGCAGGAGGTTTATTGGATCTCATACATACTGATGTGTGTGGGCCTTTCAATAAACAAGCCAGAGGAGGGTACAACTACTTCATTACCTTCACTGATGACTTCAGTAGGTATGGATATGTCTACCTAATGAGACATAAATCTGAGTCCTTTGAGAAATTCAAAGAGTTCAAGAATGAAGTAGAGAACCAGCTTGGAAGATCCATTAAAGCTCTTCGATCAGATCGAGGTGGAGAATACCTGAGTGGGGAGTTCTTTGACTATCTGAGAGAGTCTGGGATCATATCCCAACTCACTCCTCCTGGAACACCTCAATGGAATGGTGTGTCTGAAAGGAGAAATCGAACTTTATTGGATATGGTTCGATCTATGATGAGTCATGCAACTCTACCTCCCTCATTCTGGGGGCATGCACTAGAGACAGCTTCTCTGATACTGAATAATGTTCCATCTAAGAGTGTCTCCAAAATACCGTACGAAGTATGGAGTGGGAGACGCCCTAATCTCATGTTTATCAGGATCTGGGGATGTGAGGCTTATGTCAAACGTCAGGATTCTAGCAAGCTAGAACCTAGATCTGATAAGTGTGTATTTGTGGGGTATCCTAAGGAAACTAAAGGATACTACTTCTATGTCCCAACCGAGAACAAAGTTTTTGTTGCTCGGGGTGCTGTCTTTCTAGAGAAAGAATTTCTTATGAAAGAAGTTAGTGGGAGGGAGTTTGACTTGGATGAGGTCCAAGTGCAACCACAAGACAAAGAGATGGAATCTGAGCCATCTGCACCGGTTGTTATACAACCTGAGGCTCAGACACAGGTCCCACGTAGGTCTGGGAGGATTCGTCGTGCACCTGAGAGGTACGGGTCACTGCCGACTCAACACGATGGAATTTTCATCATTGAGGATGAACCCAGAACCTATGATGAGGCGGTCAGTGGACCGGACTCCGAGAGATGGCTTGACGCCATGCGATCCGAGATGGATTCCATGTCGGCTAACCAAGTCTGGGATTTGGTTGAGCTGCCTGATGGGGTAAAACCCATAGGGTGTAAATGGGTCTTCAAGAAGAAGACAGACATGGATGGCAATATAGTTACCTATAAGGGTAGACTAGTGGCTAAAGGTTTTAAACAAGTCCACGGGGTGGACTATGATGAAACCTTCTCGCCAGTTGCCATGATCAAGTCCATTCGGATTCTGCTTGCTATAGCTGCATATCATGACTATGAGATATGGCAGATGGATGTGAAGACAGCGTTCCTTAACGGGAAGCTGACTGAGGATGTGTACATGACACAACCTGATGGTTTCATCCATCCTGCAGAGGCTAGTAAGGTCTGCAGGCTAAAGAGATCCATTTATGGATTAAAGCAAGCATCTCGAAGTTGGAATCTTCGATTTGATGAAGCTGTGAGAGATTATGGCTTTATCAAAAGCGAAGATGACGCCTGTGTATATAGAAAATTCAGTGGGAGCTTAGTGATTTTTCTGGTCTTGTATGTCGATGACATACTGCTCATCGGAAACGACATCCCTAGTCTTCAAGCTGTGAAGACATGGTTGGGGAAGTGTTTTGAGATGAAAGACTTAGGGGAGGCCGCCTATATTCTAGGCGTGAGGATCTACCGAGATAGATCCAAGAGGCTCCTAGCCCTTAGTCAGAGTATCTACATTGATAAGGTCCTGGAGAGGTTTAACTTGGAGCAATCCAAGAAAGGATACCTTCCAGTAAGACATGGCCTTACTCTCTCAAAGAGCCAGTGTCCTACAACACAGGCTGAGAGGGATGACATGAGTCGAATTCCTTATGCTTCGGCAGTAGGATCGATCATGTATGCAATGTTGTGTACTAGACCAGACGTGGCATATGCTGTAAGCATAACCAGCCGATACCAATCCAATCCAGGTCTGCAGCACTGGGTGGCTGTAAAGAACATCCTAAAGTATCTGAGGAGAACTAAGGATTTGTTCTTGGTCTATGGGGGACAGGAAGAGCTCAGTGTGCAGGGCTATACTGATGCATCATTCCAATCTGACCCTGACGACTTTAGATCGCAGGCCGGCTATGTGTTCAAGATAAATGGAGGCGCTGTATGCTGGAAGAGCTTCAAGCAATCCACCATAGCAGATTCTACAACCGAAGCAGAGTATGTGGCCGCTTCTGAGGCAGCCAAGGAAGCCGTTTGGATAAGGAAGTTCATATCTGATCTTCAGGTGGTTCCTAGTGCAGTGGATCCCATTGAACTCTATTGTGACAACAATGGAGCAATTGCACAAGCCAAGGAACCACGGTCTCATCAAAGATCCAAACACATACTCAGAAGATTTCACCTGATCAGAGAGATCATTGAAAGAGGTGATGTCAAGATTAGCAGAGTTGACACAGAGAACAATCTGGCAGACCCATTGACCAAGGCTTTGGCGCAGCAGAAGCATGATGGTCACGCTAGAGATATGGGGTTAAGATTTCTCAACCTCTAGGTCTTAGTGCAAGTGGGAGATTGTTGGTGTATATGCCCTAGGACCTAGTTTTGGTCCACTTATGTACTACTTAACTTTGATATTTATATATATCATTCTGGCATTATCATTATCAATGTTTGTTTACATCTGCGCACATGTACTAACATGATAATGTCCTTGGAGACAGATTGGATCTGTGCTCAAACTGTTGTCCCCAGTCGATGTACCTTAGTGGATATGGGACAGCTATGGTACTTTTGAGACTGGTATGTGAGCTGGTTAGGTACGTGGTGCTAACGCAGACACATGGGTATATCATTAGAGGATATACTGGAAAGACCCGCTGTGAGGCTATGACTTGGTGTCATAAGTTATCCTCACAAGTGACAGGAGATGCATTGATACCTTGACTTGAGGTCATTGATCATTCTATATGGTTAGCGATTTGCTTTGATACAACCTAACACCTCGCCGTAGTTGGGAGGTCATAACGGTTGTCATTGAGCATATCACGACCCATATGAGAAGGTCAATGGACAGACATAGGATTTGCCCCTTCCTTAGGGAAGTGTGATATCCATGGAGCTCCTCTATGGTTCTATGACTGAGAGTGTATGGCCATACCCAGGTAAGAACCTGTTTTAGTCATAGCCATGTGATTGGGTGAAAACAAGTGGTGACACACTTGTCCAATCGGATATCAGTCCGGCAAAGAGACTGTAATGCATCTGTACCTAGTTGCGATGATGGGGATGTCGATGTCGATATCCATTCCAATGACCTGGGTAGCAGCGATGCACTGCTAGGTGCCACTCACTACTTGTGGTGACCTTTGGTCAGCACTGCCAGCGTCAGAAGAACCTACAGGGTCACACACCTTGATACTTGAGTTCTCGTATTGATCGAGAAGCCTTATGATCAAGTTATTGGATAACTCGGATCTAATTGGGAGATTTCATCAGCACCAATGGGCCTGATGAGATGGAAGAATGTTATTGGAGCCAAACTTCATTTTTGGCAGGTTGACCCGTATTTGACCATGGTTGGTCACACTTGGATTAGGGTTGCATTGGATTGGATCCAAATGCTTAATCAACCCATAGGATGAAGTTTGGGCTAGCTCATTATCCAATGAAGCCCAATAACAAGCTCTCATGAAGAGAAGAGAGGCTAAAAGGGTATAATGGGGAGAAACCCAACCCCATTGGCGCCTAAGGGGCATAATGGGGTTAGGGTGGCAAAATTGCTTCATTAAGGAAGCAATTTGCGCCTAGCCCTTCTCCCTTGATGGTATGAATGCCTTTAAGGCATGTCTTGGGCTGATATGGTACTTGGGCAATTATGGAAAGGTTGAATGAAGTTTATGGTAAAGTCTTGGAGACTTTCCTTGCATTAAACCTCCTCATCCTAGCCCTACACTTGTCATGATCCTAGCCCTTGCCCTAATCGCCTCTTGCCCTATATATGTGACCCTAGCCGCCCCCTCTATTATGATTCATCCTTGGAGGTGTGAACATAAGAAGGGAGCGAGAGCAAGGAGCATTGGCGCAATCTCTTCCTCTTCCATCAAGTGGCCGCAAGCTTCTCCTCCCTTACCTCTTGGCGCATCTTTCTCTCTTGGTGGCGCAAGGTGGTTGGAGCATCTCCCTAAGGCTTGGATCTTCTTCCCGAGGCTAGCACCGCGCGTGGAAGAAGAGGACTCGAGGCATCCGTGTGTGTGAGACTGCAGAGGGCGCACACTTGGGCGCCTATCACGACATCGACCTCATATTGCTCTGAGGTATTTTCTAACTCATCGTGTCGACCCCCTTGCATGCGATCTTCACTGGTTTTTGGGACCGGCCTGTTTCGGGGACATTCTTCCGCTGTGCAATGTATGTATGTGTCTCTGAAAAATTGTAAAATGTCCCCGGGGTTTCCCAACAGTCTATGACTCTGAAAAATTATAAAATGTCCCCGGGGTTACCCAACAGTGGTATCAGAGCGACTTGCAAGACTCGAACGATGTTTTATGCTTTTCTTTCATGCTCACATGCCATATCTCTATTTTCGTAAATAGCATGATGCATGGCAAACGATTTTTCAAAGTAGGAAAAATTAGGGTTTCTTGTTTCTATCATCCTCTCAATCTCTTTTGGATTTTTGGACTATTTTTCTTGTTTGATTTAAAGATTAAAGGCGCACGTAACTTTGTCAAGTAGGACGGCCATTGTGTCTTCGGACTGGCCAAGTCTCTTGATCTGACAAAATTGCCAGCCGAAAGGATCTCTGAAATCATCATGAAAAATAAATCGCAATTAACCAAAAGATTTGTGAGAAGCAGATGAGAAAAAGAGACTAGTTTTATGAAAAAGTAAAATTTCAGATTTTATGTTTTTCATGAGCATGTAGTATTGCATGAGTAAATACCTTGATTGTGCATGATGTTGTGATCATTAGTCAAGCCCCCCTTTGCATGCCTGTGATGTGTCCTCGTGAGGCCTGCGTGCCGCTTTTCTTTTTGCTTTTAACTAAGAAGAAGATCAGGGTGGCGCATGTACTTGGAACTTGGCGCATGCATACCTTGGATGGTGGCACAACAAGCATCAAAGAAAGAGGCGCAAGCCTGCTTAGTGGCGCAAGTTAGGCATGGCCGAACCCTTGGGTTTGAGAACTAGCTAACTTGGCTTCTTGCATTGTGGTGCATCCTCATTAGAGGAAGACCATGGCATTGGTTGAACCCTTGGGGTCTACCCTTAAGGTTTGAGAGCTAAACCATGTGAGAAGGACCTTGGAGCCAACCTTGAAGACCAAGATAGAGGGCGGCTAGGATAGGTCTAAATTTTTGGGGCTTGAGTCCTATGTCAAGAGTTGAACCTCCTTTTGGCATGGGTTGGTTCAATGTCTTGAAAGGGCTTTGATCACATCATCTTTTACTGCTTTCCTTATCTGCTAAAAGCATGCCTGTAATGTTTTATCGTTATGTTATCACTATAGGATTGCATGCCTGTATTGTTAGACATAAGATAAAACTGATGAGACTTTAAAAACCCTCATAATAAAATATCAAGTCTAGTAGCCTTCTAACGCGTAGCCCTCACTAAGCTATCGATCAGTGGAGTTGTGAACTGGTTCCCACCCTCATGGGACACATCCACTTATCTTTAGGAAGTGTGTGGTGACAATGGTTTCCCCAGTCCAGTTTTAACCTGGGCGTGCCTTCGCAAGGAAACTCGTTGGCCCTGGGCATAACGGTTAGGAATGGACTTGACTAGAAGTTCACATGTGCTGGGCACATGGAGAAAGTCTAGAGGCATCGTTGAGAGGTAAGGGTTTCATGTTGTATCCAGCCCTCGCTGGACATGAAATGCTCAGACTGTCTCAACAAGGGGAGTTGCTTGGAGCAACCGGCCGGCGCGCCCACCTTAGGAAACATGGGTTACTTTGTGCATCTCATCCCACCCTCGTGGGACGCGAAGCCTCATGTGAAATAAGGATCCCATCTCACTAGGAAGTCTTAAACTTCCCGATTGACTTTGTGGGTTGTCAATTCGAATTTAAAATAGTGGGAGCAGTAATCATTTAAAACAAGTCCAGTTTAAATGATTCGAAGTAGTACTAATCTGCTTTTCTTGGGTGTTGTAGAACAATGGCGACGAACACTGGCGGATTATCACTGCGATCACTCCTTGATAAGGATAAGTTAGTTGGAACTAACTTTATGGACTGGCATCGGAACTTGAGGATAGTCCTCAAGCTCGAGAAGAAGCTGTATGTCCTTGAACAGGCTCTTCCTGCGGCTCCTCCGCCTAATGCCCGAACGGCAGACAGAGATGCTTATAGAAAGCATCAGGATGACTCTTTGGAGGTTGCATGTCTTATGCTAGCCAGCATGGCACCTGAACTGCAGGTGCAATATGAGGAGCATAATGCTTTTCAGATGATCACTCATCTGAAACAGATGTTCAAGGCTTAGGCTAGAACTGAGAGATTTGACACCGCCAAAGCAGTCTTTCGGTGTAAGTTGTCTGAGGGTGCACCAGTGAGACCCCATGTTCTCAAACTCATTGGGAATGTGGATCATCTCAGGAGACTGGGACATGCCATAGACAACGAGCTGGTTGTGGATCTTATTCTGCATTCCCTGCCCCCTAGCTTCAGTCTGTTTATTATTAATTTCAACATGAACCGGATTGAGTGCACATGGGAGGAATTAATGAATATGCTCCAAACAGCCGAGCGTGAGATGGGTAAGACCAAACCCAATTCTGTTCTTTTGGTCCCTGTGACCAAGAAGATAAAGAAGAAGGGTAAGGCACGTGCTAAGAGCAGTGCCAGAGGTCCTACTAAAGCACTAAAGAAAAAGGCGAAGAAGTCAAAGGACCAGAGGTGTTTTCACTGTGGCGAGCAAGGTCACTGGAGAAGGTGATGGAGAGGCCAACCCTGCCCCTAGAAGGTCTAGAAGGGCTAGGAAGAAGCCCATCAGATATGGCCTTTCCTCCTAGGTCACCCTCTTTCCTTATTTGCACTTTCCTTACTTGCACTTTTCTTATTTCCAATTTGCCTTGAATAAGCTCTAGTGCACATTGTAGTTTCCTTATTAGGTCTTGCATTACCCCCTAGAATAGTCTACTGGTTTTTGTGTCAATAATTGGGCAGGTTAAAGCCCAGCTCAAGGGAAGCTAGGAAGCTCAATCTAAGCCACTCAAGTGGAGCTCCAATTATGGAAGGAAGCACTTCAACACTTAACTAGAGACTTCAAGTTGAAGGAGCTCATATTGAATGCAACTCCACCTTCCAAATCAACCCAAGGCGCCACCTAATAAGAGGATGAATTCGAATGTGAAGAACCAGCCCACAACTTGCCAATTGAGGAGCCTTCAATGCGCCTAGCCATCAAGGATCAATCAAGATCCACAAATCAAGGGATCACCATCTAGATCCCCAATTTGTGGAACCATCTTTGGAAATATCTTAGCCGCCCATGCTCTTGAAGGAAGGCTTTTCAAAATTCAAATAGATTCAATGCATGAGGACGCCATCTCATCCAAGCAAACAAGGAAGGAGCTCAAGAGGATTCGGCCACAAGGAAGCTCCATCAAAGAGAGAATTCGAAATTCAAATTGTTAAAGGGAATGTTTTAATTGAGCATTAATTTCTTCCATAACTTTGTGATTGCGCCTAGGGTGAATTGTCACCTTTGCCCATGGCTTGTTGAGCCTATAAATTGTAACCCTCTTCTCATTGTCGAATTGGCTGCCTAGATGAAAACTTTGTGTTAGCATTGGTGCTTGTGTCGCCTAAGTATTTTCTATCTCCCCCTCTCCTCTAAAGGGCCGAGCCCTTTCCCTTCTTCCCCTTCTTCTCAAGTCCTCAACGCATTCAACCCCCTTGAAGGATCTTGCACACCTTGGCGAGACTCTAAGGAAGCCTCATCATCCTTTGATCTCGGCAAACAACAAAGATCTTTAAAGGTTCCTTTCACTTTCGGCTAGCATGAAGAACAACATCAACAAGGCTTCAAATCGGCTAAGTTCTTTCCCCTCTCCCTTCCATAATTTCTAGAACTTGTTTCTACACTAATCAAAGTGCTTGTTGTAGGGATACGCAAGGCTTGGGAGATCATCTTGGCGCAAGTCATTTCCCCTCTTCCTTCCCCCACTCTCCTTTAGTTAAAGTGTTAAGGGAATTTGTGAGGCTTAACCTCCCCCTTAGTTCTTGATCTATAATATGAATCCATGGTATGTGCGGATCTCGCTTGTCTATGTTTGCTTGTAATGATGCAACTCCTTCCATCAGAGTAGGACCGTTGAAGACCGGGACGTCACGATCCTTCTATTCTCAAGGGTCGCACTGTGCGTATTCCTTCTAGCAAGTTCAATTCATAGATTAAGTGTCTTTCAATTTCGTAGTTTTAAAATAACTTAGTTTTTTGATTTTCTCTATTTATAAAAATACGAAAAATATTTTCCAACTCCGTTAGAAGTAATTTCGGTTTTATTATAAAATACAAAAAAATATTTTTACAAAAGCGTTGTTTGCATGCACCTTTGTCTTGTGTTTGTCCCCTACATCAGAAGGGACTGCAAACAGCTTCAGAATGAGGAGAAGAAAGGCTTGGCCTTAACTTCTAGCTCAGGTATCTATGTTACATAAGTCAATCTTTCTACTTCTATGTCATGGGTATTGGATACCGCATGTGGAGCTCATATTTGTATAAATATGAAAAGTAGATCGGTGCGGCCTGGAGAGATTGACCTACGCGTTGGAAACGGGGCACAGGTTGCTGCTGTTGCTGTAGGCATTTTGATTCTCTCCTTGCCTTCTGGACTTCAATTAGAACTAGATAATTGCTTTTGTGTACCTTCACTTACTAAGAACATTGTATCCATTCCTTGCTTAGCAAAGAAGGGATTTAAGTTTGAAATAAATAAGAACTCTTGTTCTTTTTCATTTGCAAATATGTTCTATGGGAAGGGTACTTTGTGCAATGGTCTATATATCTTGGATATGGAAAGTTCTATTTGTAACATAAGTAATAAAAGGACCAAACTGAGTGGTTCAGTTGGTGCTTTCCTATGGCACTATCGATTAGCCCATATAAATAAGAATCACATCCAACAACTCCATGCAAATGGATTGTTAGATTCAAGTTCCTTAGAGGAATTTGATACTTGTGAACCTTGTTTATTAGGGAAAATGACAAAAGCGCCCTTCACCAAGATTGGTGAGAGGGCAGGAGGTTTATTAGATCTCATACATACTGATGTGTGTGGGCCTTTCAATAAACAAGCCAGAGGAGGGTACAACTACTTCATTACCTTCACTGATGACTTCAGTAGGTATGGCTATGTCTACTTAATGAGACATAAATCTGAGTCCTTTGAGAAATTCAAGGAGTTCAAGAATGAAGTAGAGAACTAGCTTGGAAGATCCATTAAAGCTCTTCGATTAGATCGAGGTGGAGAATACCTGAGCGGTGAGTTCTTTGACTGTCTGAGAGAGTGTGGGATCATATCCCAACTCACTCCTCCTTGAACACCTCAATGGAATGGTGTGTTTGAAAGGAGAAATCGAACTTTATTGGATATGGTTCGATCCATGATGAGTCATGCAACTCTACCTCCCTCATTCTTGGGGCATGCACTAGAGACAGCTTCTCTAATACTGAATAATGTTCCATCTAAGAGTGTCTCCAAAATACCATACGAAATGTGGAGTGGGAGACGCCCTAATCTCACTTTTATCAAGATCTGGGGATGTGAGGCTTATGTCAAACGTCAGGATTCTAGCAAGCTAGAACCTAGATCTGATAAATGTGTGTTTGTGGGGTATCCTAAGGAAACTAAAGGATACTACTTCTATGTCCCAACCGAGAACAAAGTGTTTGTTGCTCGGGGTGCTGTCTTTCTGGAGAAGGAATTTCTCATGAAAGAAGTTAGTGGGAGGAAGTTTGACTTGGATGAGGTCCAAGTGCAAGCACAAGACAAAGAGATGGAATCTGAGCCACCTGCACCGGTTGCTAGCCAACCTGAGGCTCAGACACAGGTCCCGCGTAGGTCTGGGAGAATTCATCGTGCACCTGAAAGGTACGGGTCGCTGCCGACCCAACACGATGGGATCTTCATCATTGAGGATGAACCCAGAACCTATGATGAGGCGGTCAGTGGACCGGACTCCGAGAGATGGCTTGACGCCATGCGATCCGAGATGGATTCCATGTCGGCTAACCAAGTATGGGATTTGGTTGAGCTGCCTGATGGGGTAAAACTCATAGGGTGTAAATGGGTCTTTAAGAGGAAGATAGACATGGATGGCAAAATAGTTACCTATAAGGGTAGACTAGAGGCTAAAGGATTTAAACAAGTCCACGGGGTGGACTATGATGAAACCTTCTCACCAGTTGCCATGATCAAATCCATTCGGATTCTGCTTGCTATAGCTGCATATCATGACTATGAGATATGGCAGATGGATGTGAAGACAGCGTTCCTTAACGGGAATCTGATTGAGGATGTGTATATGTCACAACCTGATGGCTTCATCCATCCTGCAGAGGCTAATAAGGTCTGCAGGCTAAAGAGATCCATTTATGGATTAAAGCAAGCATCTCGAAGTTGGAATCTTCGATTTGATGAAGCCGTGAGAGATTATGGTTTTATAAAAAGCGAAGATAACGCCTGTGTATACAGAAAATTCAGTGGGAGCTTGGTGATTTTTTGGTCTTGTATGTTGATGACATACTGCTCATCGGAAACGACATCCCTAGTCTTCAAGCTGTGAAGACATGGTTGGGGAAGTGTTTCGAGATGAAAGACTTAGGGGAGGCGGCCTATATTCTAGGCGTAAGGATCTACCGGGATAGATCCAAGAGGCTCCTGGCCCTCAGTCAGAGTACCTACATTGATAAGGTCCTGGAGAGGTTCAACTTGGAGCAATCCAAGAAAGGATACCTTCCAGTAAGACATGGCCTTACTCTCTCAAAGAGCCAGTGTCCTACAACACAGGCTGAGAGGGATGACATGAGTCGAATTCCTTATGCTTCGGCAGTAGGATCAATCATGTATGCAATATTTTGTACTAGACCAGATGTGGCATATGTTGTAAGCATAACCAGCCGATACCAATCCAATCTAGGTCTGCAGCACTAGGTGGCTATAAAGAACATTCTAAAGTATCTGAGAAGAACTAAGGATTTGTTCTTGGTCTATGGGGGACAGGAAGAGCTCAGTATGCAGGGCTACACTAATGCATCGTTCCAGTCTGACCCTGACGACTTTAGATCGCAGGCCGGCTATGTGTTCAAGATAAATGGAGGCGCTGTATGCTAGAAGAGCTTCAAGCAATCCACCATAGCAGATTCTACAACTGAGGTTGAATATGTGGCCGCTTCTGAGGCAGCCAAGGAAGCCGTTTGGATAAGGAAGTTCTTATATGATCTTCGGGTGGTCCCTAGTGCAATGGATCCCATTGGACTCTACTGTGACAACAATAGAGCAATTGGACAAGCAAAGGAACCACGGTCTCATCAAAGATCCATACACATACTCAGAAGATTTCACCTGATCAGAGAGATCATTGACAGAGGTGATGTCAAGATTAGCAAAGTTGACACAGAGAACAATCTGGCAGACCCATTGACCAAGGCTTTGGCGCAGCAGAAGCATGATGGTCACGCTAGAGATATGGGGTTGAGATTCCTCAACTTCTAGGTCTTAGTGCAAGTGGGAGATTGTTGGTGTATATGCCCTATGACCTAGTTTTGGTCCACTTATGTACTACTTGACTTTGATATTTATATCATTCTGGCATTGTCGTTATCTATGTTTGTTTACATCTGCGCATATGTACTGACATGATAATGTCCCTGGAGACAGATTGGATCTGTGCTCGAACTATAGTCCCCAGTCAATGTACCTTAGTGGATATGGGACAGCTATGGTACTTGTGAGACTGGTATGTGGGCTGGTTAGGCACGTGGTGCTAACGCAGACACATGGGTATATCATTGGAGGATATATTGGATAAACCCGCTGTGAGGCTATGACTTGGTGTCATGAGTTATCCTCACAAGTGACATGAGATGCATTGATCCCTTGACTTGAGGTCATTGATCATTCTATATAGTTAGGGACTTGCTTTGATACAACCTAACACCTCGCTGTAGTTGGGAGGTCATAACGGTTGTCATTGAGCATGTCACGACCCATATGAGAAGGTCAATGGACAGACAAAGGATTTGCCCCTTCCTTAGGGAAGTATGATATCCATGGAGCTCCTCTATGGTTCTATGACTGAGAGTGTATGGCCATACCCAGGTGAGAACCTGTTTTAGTCATAGCCATGTGATTGGATGAAAATGAGTGGTGACACACTTGTCCAATCGGATATCAGTTCGGCAAAGAGACTGTAATGCATCTGTACCTAGTTGCGATGAAGGGGATGTCAATGTCGATATCCATTCCAATGACCTGGGTAGCAGCGATGCACTGCTAGGTGCCACTCACTGCTTGTGGTGACCGTTGGTCAACATTGCCAGCGTCAGAGGAACCTACAGGGTCACACACCTTGATACTTGAGTTCTCGTATTGATCGAGAAGCCTTATGATCGAGTTATTGGATAACTCAGATCTAATTGGGAGATTTCATCAGCGCCAATGGGCCTGATGAGATGGAAGAATGTTATTGGATCCAAACTTCATTTTTGGTAGGTTGACCCGTATTTGACCATGATTGGTTACATGCGGATTAGGGTTGCATTGGATTGGATCCAAATGCTTAATTAACCCATGTGATGAAGTTTGGGCTAGCTCATTATCCAATGAGTCCCAATAACAAGTTCTCATGAAGAGATGAGAGGCTAAAAGGGTATAATGGGGAGAAACATGAACCATTAAGCGCCTAGGGGCATAATGGGGTCATGTTGGCGCCTTTGCTTCATTATGGAAGTAAAGGGCGCCTCCCCTCTCTTCCTTGGATGGAATGCATGCCTCTATGGCATGTCTTGGGCTGATATGGTACTTGGGCAATTATGGATAGGTTGAATGGAGTTTATGGTAAAGTCTTGGAGACTTTCCTTGTCTCAAACCTCCACATCCTAGCCCTACACTTGTCATGATCTTGGCCCTTCCCTTAACCGCCTCTTGCCCTATATATGTGACCCCAGCCGCCCCCTCTTAAGATGATTGATCCTTGGAGGCGTGAACACAAGAAGAGGGGCGAGAGCTAGGAGCAAGGGCGCAACTTCCTCTTCCTTCTTCCATAGCCGCAAGCTTCTCCCTCCTTTCCTCTTGGCGCAAGGAGCTTTGGTGCTTGGCGGCTTGACTTGTTTCCTTCTTCTCTTGGCACATCCTTTCCTCTTGGTGGCGCAAGTGAAGTGGAGCATCTCCCTAAGGCTTGGATTTTCTTCCCGAGGCTAGCACTGGGCATGGAAGAAGAGAACTCAAGAGATCCGTGTGTGTGAGACTGCAGAGGGTGCACACTTGGGCGCCTGCATCGGCATCACTCCAAACTGCTCTTAAGGTATTTCCTAACTCATCGTGTCGACTCTCTTGCTTGCGATCTTCACTGGGTTTTTGGGACCGTCCCGTTTCGGGGACATTCTTCTGCTGTGCAATGTATGTATGTATGTCTATGACTCATCCTCCTTAGAAGGTGGAGAGTTAGAATGAGACTGCATATGTGTAGGTGGTGATTCCAAAACTGGTTCACTGCTAGGTCTAATACTAGGTTCTTACTCATCATCATCTAATGGTCTCCTGGGTCCTCTAACTGTTTTCCACTCCTAGTTATGATAGCATTACAGTACTCCCTAGGGTTTGGTTCAGGTTTGGCACGCAATTTCCCTGGGGGTCTATAAGCTGTGCTAGCCTGTTGTGCTATTTGAGTCTCTAACATCTTATTGCGAGCAACAACACCATGCAACCTAGAGTTAATTTGTTTAAGGCTCTCTGTGACTTCCTCATTTTGTTTCATCTAAGCACCCATAAATCTCTCAAACATGTCCTCTAAACTAGATTTTTAGGGTTGACTCTGGTTTGACTGTCTCTGCTGATAACCTCTATTCTCATTTTTTCCACTAGCATGATTGTTAGTTTTCCAAGACAAATTAGGATGGTCTTTCCAACCAGGGTTGTAATTATTGGAGTAGGGGTCATTATTTCTACCTTGATTGTACCCCCCTACCGCATTAACTTGCCCACTACTCTGATCAACAATAACCTTACACTCCTCAGCATAGTGCCCATGGTTTCCACACACATCACAAATAACAGAAGAAACAGTAGCAGTTTGCATTTGAAAAGAATCAAAATGATTACATAAAGAGTCTACCTTCACTACTAGAGAGCGCTAACCATCACCGCCATTCTTACCATGGGAAGGACGATACAACACCCCTCTCTCAGTAGTCCATTGGTTGTGGTTTAGTGCCATCTTTTCAATCAAAGCATAGGCATCTTCAACGGTCTTCTTCATCAGTGCTCCCCCTGCAGCAGCATCAACAGTTAAGTGAGTGTTGTAAAACAAACTATTATAGAAAGTTTGAATTAAAACCCAATCTTCTAATCCATGGTGAGGGCACTTCCGTTGCAACTCATTAAATCGCTCCCATGCTTCACTAAGTGATTCACCATCTCTTTGTGCAAAGCTTGTGATTTGGTTCCTCAACTAGATCATCTTACTAGGTGGAAAGTACTTCAACAAGAAAGCATTTGACAACCGCTCCCAAGTAGTGAATGTCCCAGTTGGATGTGAATGTAGCCAAGCTTTTGCTCCGTCCCTGAGGGAAAAAGGAAACAATCTCAGTCTAAGAGCATCATCAGATACACCATTAATTTTTATTGTATCACAAAATTCCAAAAAAGAGATAAGTGTTGATTAGGATCTTCCAGAGGAGATCCTCCAAATTGGTTCTATTGGATCATTGACAGGAATGAATGTTTAATTTCAAAGTTGTTTTCAACAATTGCAGGCCTAGTAATGCTGGAACGAATTCCCTGTGTGCTTGGGGCTGCATAGTCTCTAAGTGTCATTCTCTCAGCCATGATTGATTCTTCTTCTCTCCCTTCTGCAAACCTCAATTTCCTGCGCAATCTAAGAGTTTTGTTAATTTCAGGATCGAAAGGAACTAATGGTCCTGACCTTAAATTCCCGTGCATAAACAAGTAGAATGTCAAATAAGTTCAGATTTGGCAGAAAATAAAGAAACTTGAATTTATCACAGAAAATACTAAAAACAAAAACAAAAGTCTTAGTCTAGCAATACTATCAATTATATCAATATTAACAAAACCAAGGTCCCCGGCAACGGCGCCAAAAACTTGTTGTAGTCCGCAAGTGCACGGACACTCGAAGTAATAAAATAGATATCGAACCACATAGACCTCGTTGTTAAGTACCGACGAATTAAGTTTTCACTAGCTAAGCAAACCAAAGATGATGTAGCAAACGATCGAACAATGTACGGAGAAATCAGAGAGAAAATCTTGGGACTAGGGGTTCATCCACCTTAATTCTAATGACTAAAAGGAAATAAAGGTGGTCAATCAGATTTCATTATGATAAAGGTGCAATTTACTTCATAAAAGGATCAACTCGCTCTCGCGCAGTCAATCATGTTGGGGTATGCCCTTAAGGCTAATGTTTGAGGCCTTGGGATTGTATCAGTATCATGTAATAAACTCTTATGTTTATAAAGGCATGGTTGTTATTCAGGTTGTTATATTGTCTGCTGCAATAATTGTACTTCTGAATAATGTCTCAAAGCTGTTTAGCTGGGCTAACATGCTATAATGTCCTTAGTCGAGATATCTTGGTGAACATGAGACAGCCTTGATATGGTTAAGACTAATATGTGCTCTAATCTTATAGGATGCTTCGAGCATGGAATAAGAGGTAGACTCATGGGTACATTGGATGTACTGGACAGACCCTACTAGGATATTCAATTGTTTGTCACAATGTGAATAATCCTTGATTGCGACAAGTGGCACATTTCCTCTGACTTGAGATCACTTGTGTTTCTAAATGATGATTGTCATTGTTTTGAGTTAGTTCAATATCATTTGAAACATAATGATTATAGACTATCTTGGATGGTGAGCTTGAGTCAGGTTAGGGCACTAGTGATAGACAAAGGATTGCCGTCTCCTTGTTTAAGGAGTGTGATGTTCTAAAGGGGCCCCCTGGATGAGATGATTGAGAAAGTGTATGGCCATACCCAGGTGACTGTGTTCATCTGTTCTAATCATACTTATCATATTGGAGCTACAAGCTTGACACGCTTGTCCAATAAGAACATCCAGTGGCAAAGGAAACATGCATGCCTTGTGAGGTTGATTCACACTTGTGCTGTGGTTTGGGTGTAGTCTTGGAAGACTCTTTTCTTTATATCGGGAGACAGTGATGTGTTGCTAGATACCCCTCACTGATCATGATAACGTGAGTTATCGTTACCGACATTTAAAGGAAACCCTCAGGGTCGCACAATTTGATGATATGGCTTACTTAAGTCAGATCGTGTGGACTGAATTGTTCAGGTTCAGTTTAAAGGGATTTAATCTCTGATTGTAAGTGAGATCTGGTCTGATCATGTTTGATTGATTAGGGCTTGAGATCGGTAAGCTTCGATCGAGAGATTGGATGCTAGATCAGTGAGATCAGGAGCATCAAGAGATCGACGGTCAGATCAAGAGCCTTAGGGTTTATTGTGGTCTGGACTGATTGCTTGGTTTATTTGGTTATTAAACCAAACCAAATTGAACCAGCTCATTGGTTGAGCGCATGGTTCAAATTGAGAGGAGTTTGCGATTGGGGTAAACCCATGATCGCATGTGAGTGAGTGGCTTTCTATTTTTAGAAAGCATGATCACATACGTGACCATTACTCACGTTCACACCTAAGGCGCTCTACTCTCTCGCCTCTCCTTCTCTTTTGTCGCCAACTTGAGTTATTCGGTTTTGGCACTCTCGTGTGGTGAAGAGATTGACGAAAGGAGAAGGAAGTAATCGCCAAGCAAAGGAGATCTCTCCCCTTCCATTCGACAACGACTTCTTGGAACCTTGCTAGCACAAGGAGCACCAAGGAAGAGTAGGCGACACCAATTGTGTGCGTCACCTTTGGAGAAGGAGCACTTGCGCCTTTCCTTCCAAGACACCATCTAAGCGATGGCAATGGTGAGAATCGTTTTGGAATTTAAAGTTGAACATATTATATGCATAGATCCTTGAAACCCCTTCCGCTGCATCAAAGTTTTTTCATATGCGCCTCCTATAGGGTTTCGCCCCCTTAGTTAGGGGACTTTCAAATCATACAAAGGACCAATCCTCACTCTCGTGCAAGATCTATCCAATGCTGAAAATAAGTAAATCATTGAACAAAGAACTCAAGGATCACTCTCGTGCATCTGAATTCTAAGTCAAAAATCTGATGTGGAAACTCAAGAATCACTCTCGTGCATCCTGAAACTCATCACAAGATCTACTTAAGGTTCTCCGGTGATTAGAAATTTAATCTCTTACAATTTCAAATCAAACCTAACACATTAACTCAATCCAAAGAATCAGAAAATCAACATGGCAATAAAATCACTAAAAATCAGAATTCAAAGAACAAATCTAATCTCTTACGATAAGTTCCAAACTCAATGATTTTCAGGGTTCCAAATTTCACAATCAACCTCTCAGTCTATTTCGCAAAATTCTAAAACATGCTGATAATTATAAAACTAAGGAGAATTAAAGGAAAGTCATCACATAAGCAGAATTATCATAATAAAATTATCATGACAAAATTAAAGAAATCTAGTCATTAAGAAGTTAAGGGGATATCACCCCCATGTCCCAAAAGAAGGTTTAAGCTAGCATGAGGGAAGAATTATAGCAAAACATGATTTTGAATGATTAGAAATCGTAAGGGAGGAGTAAAAGTTACAAAACAGGACTGTACTCTAAATTACAACCCGTAATTTGCCTTGAAGCCACAATGAATAGTGCCATGACCACATTTTTGATGATTTCTCCCTTGATCAATCTCCAATCGCTCTGAAACATCTGTGGTGTGTTCTTCTTCCCCAGGTGAAGCATCCTTTCAAAAATCATGGCCGGAGATGGTCTATACAGTGCACGACGATGAACCCTAGCGCGGCGGCGATTTTCTCTAATTCTCCGTGAATCGTGAATGAAAATTGTTCCTTTTGCTTCGCAAATCTCCGCATGCTTATTCTGAGTCTTCCCCTTTTTCTGGATCTTCAATTGATGCTCTAAATCTCGAGAAATCATGTTTTTAAGTTTGCGGCGAAAAAATTGGGAATCTAAGTGAAAAATTACGGCACCGTGAAATAATTACGGCAGTGCCGTATTTTGCCCGAAACCTCTGGTTGAATTTTGACCGAAAATACGGTACCATCGTAGTTTATCGCAAAATTACGGTAGTGCCCTATTTCTCTCAGATGACCATGAAAGTTTCTGTGTGAAATCGTCGAAAATTACGGTACCGTGGAAGTTTTTACGATAGTGCCGTATTTTTGCTAAAACTTCAGGTTGGATTCGCTGAAATTATAGTACCGTCATAGTTTTACCGATGATAATGACTTGTGAACTCGTATTTTTGCTAGAAGGTTCATTTTGGCTTGAAAATTGATGTGTGAACTCCTCTTGATGATTAGAACTCATTCATGCATTGAAATTGCTTGAAAATCGATGATAATGATGCCTTTTTACCTGAAAATGTTCAAAAACCAAGAAAGGTGTAGATTCCAAACTATTTGGCAAATAAGGCATAAAAATAAAGTAAACGAGCAAGATTGTGACTCAAAAGACTAGTAAATAAGTGTGAAAAATACTATAAAATTTAGAGTCATCAATTGATCCCTTGACTTGAGGTCATTGGGCGTTCTATATGGTTAGGGACATGCTTTGATACAACCTAACACCTCGCCATAGTTGGGAGGTTCTAACGGTTGTCATTGAGCATGTCATGACCCATATGAGAAGGTCAATGAAAAGGCAGAGGATTTGCCCCTTCCTAAGGGAAGCTTGATATCCATGGTGCTCCTCTATGGTTCTATGATTGAAAGTGTATGGCCATACCCAGGTGAGAACCTGATTTAGTCATGACCATGTGATTGGGTGAAAACAAGTGATGACACACTTATCCAATTAGATATCAATTCGGCAAAGAGACTGTAATGCATCTGTACCTAGTTGTGATGATGGGGATGTTGATGTTGATATCCATTCCAATGACTTGGGTAGCAGCGATGCACTGCTAGGTGCCACTCGCTGCTTGTGGTGACTTTAGGTCAGCACTGGTGACGTCAGAGGAACCTAAATGGTCACACACTTTGATACTCGAGTTCTCATATTGATTGGGAAGCCTTATGATCAAGTTATTGGATAACTCGGATCTATTTGGGAGATTTCATTAGCGCCAATGGGCCTGATGAGATGGAAGAATGTTATTGGAGCCAAACTTTATTTTTTACAGGTTGACCCGAAATTGACCATGGATGGTCACATTTAGATTAGGGTTGCATTGGATTGGATCCATTAGCTTAATCAACCCATGTAATGAAGTTTGGGCTAGCTCATTACCCAATGAGGCCCAATAACAAGTTGTCATTAAGAATTAAGGGGCTAAAGGGTATAATGGGGAGAAGTCTCCACCCCATTGGCGCCTAGGGGAATAAAGGGGTGGAGTGGGCGACTTTGCTTCATTAGGAAGTAAAGGGCACATCCTCCTTTGTTCCTTGATGGTAACCTTGCCTCTTAGGCAAGTTTTGGGGCTGATATGGCTAGAAGAACTTCTAAGGAAGGTCTTTGGCTTATATGGTTAATAGGAAAGAGTTTATGGAAAACTCTTGGAGTTTTTCCTTAACCCTAAACCCTAATTGGCCTCCCTTCTTACCCTAGCCGCTTATGCCTTCATGAGTTGCGCCCATACCTTGTTCTTGCTGCCCTTCATGCCTCTATATATCAAAGGGATATGCGAGAGGCTAGGGTTATTATTCTAGTTGGCGTGAGCAAGAATTGAGGGGCAAGAACAACAAGGAATTGGTGCAATCTTCCTCTTCCACTTGAGGACCGCAAGTCATCTTCTTCTTCATCTATTTTTGGCGCAAGGAGACTTGAAGTTGGTGGCTTCTTCTTCCTAGCCGCAAGTCTTCTCCATCTCCTCCTCTTGGCGCAAAATTGGAGGAAGGCTTGGCGGCATCGTCTCTCCTTCCTCTTCACCTTGGCGAATCTTTCCTTGAATGTGGCCAAGTAGTGTTGAAGGTGACATAAGGCTTGGATGTTCTTCCCGAGGCTAGCACCGGGTGTGGAAGAAGAGAGCTTGAGGCATCCATGTGTGCGAGACTGCAGAGGGCGAACACTTGGGCGCCTACCTCGACATCGGGCTCATCTTGCTCCTAAGGTATTTGCTATCTCATCGTGTCGACTCCCTCGCAAGACGATCTTCACTGGGTTTTTTGGACCGGCCTGTTTCGGGGATATTCTTCCGCTATGCAAATGTAATCTCTGTGTAAAATTGTAAAATATCCCTGGGGTTTCCCATCAATTTAGTGTTCACAACACGTCTAGTGAGCAGATGGTTGTATCTTGCCTCCTAAATATTTTCCCTAAAAATAATCCCATAGGGATTTGGAGGTGAAGCTGGAGTTGAAGACTCTGCTGGGGCTTTGCCTTGCCTCTTGGATACAACTTGCTTTGTCCTTGGTGCCATTTGAATGCAAGTAATGTAATATTATTTGTAAGGACAAGCTTGAAAGTAGAGCTCATCACCTACGTAAATAGAACCGAGCAGGAATCTAAATGTAGCTTTTGAATCTGAGCTTCTAAGCTAAAATCAACCCTCCAATCTCTTCAGGAATATGGTTCTCATCCTCATGAAACTATCTGGAAATAAAACTAGCTCGATCAAGGCTCAATTGTTGATGGAGGACCAGCCCCTGCCCCACATAAGTTGGATAGGACCAGGAAGAAGCCCTCCAAAAATGGCTTCCCCTCCTAGGCCCCCTTGTTGCATTTTCTCCTTACTTGCATATTTCCTTATTTGCACTTTCCATATTTGCAATTTGCTTTGGTTGAATAAATTTTACTTCTAGTGCATCATGTAGTTTTGCATGCTAGGATAGTATCTTGCATTTGCAACTAACATGGCAGGTTAGGGTTAGCTCAAAGAGACATTTAGGAGCTCAGCTCAAGTCACTCAACTAGTGGAGCTCCCAATTTGGAAAGAGAGCACTTCAACTACTTCAACCCAAAGACTTCAAGATGGAGTTGCTTGCAATTAAGTCAACATCCCTTCCAAAACAAGCCAAGGCGCCAACCATGAGAGAAGGAATCGAATTCAGCCCACACTTCCCAATTTGCGCCAAAGATACCAAAGATCAAATCAAGATCCACAAATCATGGGATCCCCATCTAGATCCCCAATTTGTGGAAACATCTATGGAAATCTCTTAGCCGCCAAGCTCTTGAAGGAAGGATTTCGAATTTCAAATGGATTCAATAAAAAGGATTCGAAAGCAAGGAAGAATTCAGCCCACACTTGCCAA
The DNA here is from genome assembly GCA_027563935.2 of Costus lasius. Classification (NCBI taxonomy): domain Eukaryota; kingdom Viridiplantae; phylum Streptophyta; class Magnoliopsida; order Zingiberales; family Costaceae; genus Costus; species Costus lasius. Next base: position 98,042,069 of record CM050450.1, on the reverse strand, counting down.
TTGCGCCAACCATCAATCAAGATCCACAATTTGTGGAACCCAATCGCATTGTCATCAAAGCAAACAAGGAAAGCCACCGAGGAAACCTTCGGCCACAAGAAAACTCCACCAAAAACAATAAGAAGTCGAATTCAAAAATTGGCCACTAAAAGGAAGGATCAAATGAAGACATCAATGCTGAATTTTTCTTACTTCTTTTATAATTTCGCCAAGGGTAAAATGTCACCCTTACCCTTGGCCCTAATCAGCCTATAAGTTGTATTTCTCTTTCTTTTGTTGAGTAGTTGCCTAGTGAAAAAAAAACAATGGTGTTTGCCATGGTGCTTGTGTCGCCAAAGACCTCTCTTCTCCCCCTCTTCTAAAGGGCCAAGCCCTTTCCCTTCCCCTCTTCTCCTTCTCCCCTCTAATTCTCCATTCAACTAAAAGCCTTGAAGGTCCTTTCACATCCTTAGACGAGACTTCAAGGAAGATCCACCACACTTTGATCTCGGCAAGCATTAGAAGGCTCCTTGGAAGCTTCATCACTCTCGGCCATCATGAAGAATGACATCAAGAAGACACCTCTTTGGCTAAGTTCCTTCCCCTCGCCCTCTTTTTAATTCTAGAACTTATTCCTACACTAACCTTGTTGTTTCTTGAAGGATGACACAAGGATTTGGAGGTTCTCTTGGCGCAAGACACTCTTCTTCCACCTCCCTTTAAATTAGATAGTCCTTAATCTTGATAGCAAGAGAATTTGGGGGCCTAACTCCCCTCTTGACTTCTCTTTGATTGTTGGACAATTAAACTTTGTTTAAACTCACCCACGCATGTGTGGGCCTTGAATGTTTGCATGTGTGTAAGCTCATAGGGCCCTACTTCGTTGCCATCAACCATTGGACCGGTGAAGAACGGGAAGGTGACCCCTTCTATTCTCAAGGGGTCCAAGGTGAGTTTTAACTTTCAAGTCATTTCTTTTCTTGCAAGTAGTTTTAAAGTAATTGTAGTTTCGGTTTTCTTTACTATTAAAATACCAAAAATATTTTCCAACCTCGGTAGAGTAAATCTCGGATTTTATTATAAAATACAAAAAAATATTTTCTCAAAGCGTTGTTTGCATGCACCTTTTGTCCTGTGTTTGCCCCCTGCATCAATTGTCGAAAAATCGAAGCGGGCGGAAGTCTTGGCGAACGAATGCTGGCTGAGCTTGTGGAAGCTTCAAATCTTCAAAATGTTGGTCAGAAACTTGTCGAAACAGGTCAGAGACAACTGGAGAAGCTCACCGGAGAGTTCTGGAAGGAAAGATTAGCTCGAATTGAAGAAATCGAAGACTCGTTTGACTGAAAATAGAAAGAGCGGAATCTCACCGATCTCATGCTAAAATGAACAGATCGGGATAGAAATCACCGGAATGGAGCTTGGAGACAGACGAGAAAGGTCGCCGGAGGGATTGTAGGGTAGGGACGAGCTAAAAACTCAAGGTCGGCACTGAATCGAGTGAAAACATGAGAGAAAAACCATAAACCATGGCTGAAAACCATAGAAATACGGTAGCAGAATCGTGTAGGGCCGACATAATTACAGCCGTAATTTTTATTATGGCACTTTTGTAATTTAGTCTGGTTCAAAATCAATCGAAATTACAGCCCGTGAAGAATATAACGGCACCCCTATAAAATTTTCAGAAAAATCTTCAAACAAAATTGCGCCCGTGTAAATAATTACGGTACTATCGTAATTGTCTCTGGAAAATAAATGCTAAAAAATACGGGCCGTGATAAAATTTACGGTACCACCGTAAAAGAGAGTTTTTTTTGTGAAATAAAATAATGGGTGTAAAAAATTCTACACCCCCTACCGTAAAATCCTTTGGAGAAAATTAACTCCAAATTACGGCCTGTAATAAAAATTACGGTAGTGTCATAAAACACGTAAAACTTTCTAGGAAGAAACAAGACAAAATTACGGCCTGTAAAACCTATTACAGTAGTACCATATTATGGACAAAAATCTTGAAAATTTTTTGGAAAGAAACAACCCAAATTTACAGCACGTAAAAATTGTTACAGTACCACCGTATAAGACATAAAAAGTTCTAGACGAAAATTACCCAATATTACCGCCCATAATTATAATTACGGTAGTGCCATAATTCATGAAAAATACCAATTTTTCCTACAAAAAGAAAAATAAAATTAGTACAAAAAATAAACTAAAGTAAAAGAAACTAAACTTAAGTAAGAGTGTTTGGGTTGCCTCCCAAGAAGCGCTAATTTTAAAGTCATTAGCTTGACGGCTCTACACTCAGGTTTGATCAAGGTTCTTATAGTTCCAGTCTTGTCCTTTCTACGTTTTGTTCCTCTTGGAAATAATACTTCAACCTCTGACCATTAACCTTGAATTCCCCCGTTTTGTCACTCCAAAAGCCCACAGCTGTAAGATCCAAGGATCTTAAGTCCTGGTAAGTATTATTTTTTATTTAAATAAAATCATTGACTGTGGATATTACGTTAAGCAGTATTGGATGTTAATTAACTAGCTTATTGGATGTTAATTTTCAGTTAATTAATTAGAGTTTATTGCTTGTTAATTTGAGTTAGTTAATTGTTAATTAATTAGAGTTTATTGGTTGTCAAATTAATTAGAGCTTATTGGTTAATTAATTAGACTTAAATTCTTATTGGATTTCGGTTAAGTGAATGGTTAGTTAATGGCTAAAATTATGGGTTATTGGGTTTGCAATGAAATTAAATGATATTGGGTTTAAAATTTGAATTAGTGGATTATAAACCTTATTGGAATCAACTAGTTAACGGGTTTTAATAATTAATTAACTGAAAATTGTATTAGTGTTTAGGGTAAGAAATTAGGCGTTTTGGCGTTTTTTTGGCTTGGAGAAAAATTAAGGTGGCGGCTTGAAGAGATTGGCGACGGCTTGGAGGCTTGGAGGCAAAAATTCTTCTTCCTCTTCCTTTTCTCCCTTTGGCCGGCGTCTTGGTGTTTGGAGGCGTTCCTTGTCCATTGTTGGCGTCTTCCTAGGAGTATTTCAAAGCCTTAGATGAATTCTTGTGGAAGTTTTCACCTTGGTATTCACGGTTAAGAGGTGAGTGGGGTGTCTAATTGATTTCTATCTATTTGTTTGTGTTAAAAGATGTGTTAGATGATACATTTGCTTGTTGTAAACCTTACCATGCTAAAACCGAAATTCAAGACTTCACCATCATGAAAACCGAATTTTGTAAAGGGGATTATATGATGAAAACCGAATTTAAGGTATTAGATGTTTCTTCATGTGAAAAATCGAAAATTGCAAGGATGTATATATCATGAAAAAAAAACCGAAAGGAAATTCTTGCTAACTAGGGTTTCACTTTTGAAATAGATAATATGCTTGAAATCGTGGGCTATATGTGTTGTAATTTTAATCCTATGTAATGTATTCTTAAATGGTTAACTAGGGTTTAAATTTATATATATGTTGTATTTTAATCCTATGTTAAATTTTTGAATGCCCTGATAATTGCCAGTAATGCTAATAATTTTATGGTCATGTATTTTGTTTGAGAAATTTGGGTGATAACATAGCAAGGTTAGACTGAACTAATCAGCATGAAACCTAAGGACTACACTTCTCTGTGATTTTTGAATATTCTGTGATTTTTGAATATTATGTGATTTTGAATATTATGTGATTTATGAATATCATGTGGTTATGGGATTTTCGAATATTATGTATTATGGTCATGGAATGGATAGGGCTAAGGCTAAGTGTTACCTTAAACTCAAGAGGATAGTCTATATGTGATATGTTAAGGGTTTGAATTTCAGCCCTGTATTGTGATATGTGAGGGGGTTGTTGTTCAGCCTGCCTAATGTGATTATTGTGATATGTGAGGGGGTTGTTGTTCAGCCTGCCTGTTGTGATTATTGTGATGACTATCCTAGAGTCTAGTTGACACTTAGGAGTCCACCGTTGTGAAATAAGATATAAGATGTGTTTGTGTTGTCCAGTAGGAACCCTTTGGGAGAACGGGTGATATAAGACGCAAAGTGCCATGTCTTGGTCAGACAGGGGCCACCTCTTGATGTCATCACTCTTAGACGCTTAGATTTTTGTGTTATGGGGTGATCGTAGAGCAAAGTGCCACGTCGTGACCTGGCGGGGGCCACCTCTTGAATCTACACACCGTCCATCTATATGTTGCATGTGATTTGCAGGCTTCTCCCAGTGCTTAGGCCAAAGCCGGGTTAGACCATAATGGTCACTACTGAATATGCTGGACAACTAGGTTAACTAAGCGGTTAGTATGTTTAGTTGGTTTAGAGTATAGCTCTAGAACCTTGGTTACTCTGTGGTGACACTGGTGTGATGTCTTAGCAATGTACATCTGACTGTTTTATAGGAGTTCAGTGCTTTAATTATTGTTATATGTTGACATGATATGCTGTTACATGTTTTTAAAATAACCTGCATATATTTTTGAGTGTATGTTATGGATGGTCGATTTAGACTATCCACTCACTGGGCTGTGTAGCTCACCCCTCACTATTTTCAGGCATAGAGCAGGGGCGCAATTATTGAGTTAGCATTGGCGTGGATATTATGCTAGTTTGCTGTTTAAGAATTTTTGTGCTTAATTATCTGGGGCCGGTTGTGGCCGAACCATATGAATTATATGAACTATATGAACTATGTGAACTATGTGAATTATGAGAACTTGTGTTGCCAGTGTGGCTAAACTATGTGATATTATGTTGCCGGTTGTGGTAGTTTTAAGAGTTTGATTTTTGTGTCACCGCGGGCTTTGGCCTGGTTTCGGTGTTTGGTATGAGTTTATAAAAATTGATTTTTGTGGCTTTGCTTTGAATTTCGAATCGAATTGTATTTATGCCATCGGATTTGATATAACTGTTGCCTTGCATATGTCTAGTGCAAGGATTGCGTGGTGGCAGGTACATTTATGAAATTTGTGTTTCTTGGAGAGTGTATGTATGAATTTTGAAAATTTTCAGATTGTGTTTCTTGAACTCGGTTTTACCTAGCATGTGAATCGATCTTGTATGACACATCCTGTTTCTTTTGTGATTTGTGTTGCTTGTATGGGGTTAAGATAACGGGATGTTACAGAATGGTATCAGAGGAGTTGGCTAGCTAAAACATAGTTCTGGGGAAAACATGTTTGTGTATTGCTAGACACCAGATAGGTTTATGTTTGCTTTCCTGACTTTAGTGTGTGTGTGTAGGAATTTAAAATGGTGCGAACTAGAGGAAATGCTAGCGGTGAGGATGAGCAGCCCTCGAATTTCTTGAGCGCTATTGAGGCTCTGACAGGCATGGTACAGCAACAAGGTGCCATGATAGAGAGGCAAGCTCAGATGCTGCAGCAGCAACAGACTCAGCATCAAGAAGCGCAACAGCAGCTCTTGCAGCAGTTGACTCAGGAGAGATCCCAGACTACTACTCGAGGAGTGGGGACTGACTCTCAGGAGGACACTCACAGGCGCTATGCCTCACTTGTGAGTGAATTCCAGAAACTGGGTCCTAGCTCTTTTTATGGGGGCTCAGAATCAAGTACTGCAGAGAACTGGCAGTTGGTTTTGGACAAGATTTTTCAAGTCATGCGTTGCTCGGATGAGGACAAACTGTGCTTGGCCACCTATATGATGCGTGGTGACGCAGATGAGTGGTGGAAGGGCATGGTGAGGCTTGCTGCAGAAAAACATGAAACAGTAGATTGGCCCTATTTCTTGTCTCAATTTAATGAGAAGGACTTCCCTGATAGCTTGGTGGAGGACCGAGAGGTGGAATTTATTCACCTGGAGTAGGGTGATATGACTGTGGACCAGTATGAGTTACGGTTCACTAAGTTGGGAAAGTATGCCCCTCACCTGATAAACACTGAAAAGAGGAGGGCTACTAAGTTTCTCAGAGGTCTCAAATGGGACATCAGGGAGCAGGTTGGCGCTCAGCACTTGGAGACTTATGTTGAGACTGTTGGGCGAGCACGCACCATAGAGAGATACATATCTGAGAGGAGTTCTAATGCTGCCGCGACTGTGATTCCTGCAATTGAGGCGACAGTTCCTCAGTATGGTAATGGCGGCAAGGGTAAGAAGTACCCTAGGCATAAGGACTACAAGAAGAGCAGGTATAAGCCTTACTCTTACAAGGCACCGCAGCAATCCAGGGATGTACCGCAGCAGTTCAGGGATGCCAAGGATGTAAAGAACAGCAACACTGAGAACTGGACTTGTCATTATTGTGGACTCAAGGGACATCTAATGAAGGACTGTTATAAGAAGAATGGTGTTTGCTTCAGGTGTAAGAAACCTGGGCACATGGTCAAGGACTGCAAAGAGCCTGAGATGCAGCATAGAGGCACAGATAAGCCTACAGTCCAGACCCGAGTTTATGCTGTGGCTGAAAAGGATACACGAGCTTCCCGATCCGTCGTGGAAGGTACCTTATTTGTATTTGATCAGTTAGCTCGCATCTTATTTGACCCTGGTGCAAATTTATCTTTTGTATCTGTTAGATTTGCTGCATGTTTACCTGTGTTACCTAAGGTGCTGAATTATGTTGTGTCTGTAAGTACTCCCTTAGGAAAATCATTATCTACAGATACTGTTTGTGCTGATTGTGTAGTGCATGTAGAGGATTATGAGTTTCTGGTAGATCTAATCCTTTTAGACATGCAAGATTATGATGTTATCCTAGGTATGGATTGGTTATCCTCACATCATGCCACTGTGGATTGTTTTGAGAAAGTAATCACCTTGAATCTGCTTGATGGGAATCGAATTTTTGTGAGAGGTCTAGTGTCAGACCAAGGACCGCATGTGATATCTTTCCTGCAGGCCAGGAAGTTACTTGCTAGTGGGTGCAAGGGTTATCTTGCGCATGTTAAGGTGCAGGATGATTCTACTTCTGATTTGACTCAGATGGCAGTGGTGAAAGAGTTTCCTGACGTGTTCTCTGAGGAATTTTCAGGCTTGCCACCAATTCGAGAAGTAGGGTTTGGCATTGAGTTGGCGCCAGGAACGGCACCTATCTCCAGAGCTCCTTACCGTATGGCTACTTCAGAGTTGGCCGAGCTTAAGAAACAACTGGAGGAATTGCTAGAGAAAGGGTATATCCGGCCTAGTGCTTCTCCCTGGGGAGCGCCAGTGCTGTTCGTAAAGAAGAAAGATGGAACCCTGAGGATGTGTATAGACTACAGGCAACTGAATCAAGTGACTATCAAGAATAAGTATCCTCTTCCCAGAATTGATGATCTATTTGATCAATTACAGGGAGCGACAGTGTTCTCTAAGATTGACCTGAGATCAGGGTATTACCAGCTTAGGGTCAAGGATGAGGATATATTTAAGACTGCTTTCAGGACCAGGTATGGGCATTTTGAATTCCTAGTTATGCCTTTTGGACTGACGAATGCACCTGCTGTCTTCATGGATTTGATGAACAGGGTGTTTCACGAATTACTTGACTCTTGTGTGGTAGTCTTTATAGATGATATCTTGGTGTACTCTCGGACTACTTCAGATCATGTCAGTGACTTGCGCAGAGTGCTAGAGATTCTGAGGAAAAACCGATTATATGCCAAGGCTAGTAAGTGTGAGTTCTGGCTAGAAAAGATCAGTTTCCTTGGACATGTGATTTCTGGTCAGGGGGTGTCTGTGGATCCAGTTAAAGTACAAGCCATCCTCAATTGGGGAAGACCGACTAGTGCCACTGAGATCAGAAGTTTCCTGGGTTTAGCAGGTTACTACCGGAGGTTTGTTGAGGGATTCTCCAAGCTGGCGGGTCCTTTAACTAAATTGACCAGAAAGGAGGCCAAATTTATTTGGGATGACAAGTGTGAAGAAAGCTTTCAAGAGCTGAAGAGAAGGTTGACTAGTACACCGATCCTCATTATTCCTAGTGATGGGGAAAGGTTTACTGTTTATACGGATGCTTCAGGCAAAGGGTTGGGTTGTGTCTTGATGCAGAAGGGTTCTGTGGTAGCCTATGCTTCGAGACAACTGAAGGAGTATGAGTTGAACTACCCTACTCATGACTTAGAGTTGGCGGCCGTAGTCTTTGCTCTGAAGATATGGCGTCACTATTTGTTGGGTCAAGAGTTTGATCTGTTCACTGACCACCAGAGTCTCAAGTACATCTTCACTCAGAAGGAGTTGAACATGAGACAGAGAAGATGGATGGAGTTGATCAAAGATTATGACTTCTCTATTCAGTATCAGGCTGGAAAGGCCAATGTAGTGGCGGATGCACTGAGCAGACATCCAGTTACTTCAGTAGCTGCTTTACGGGTCAGTGAGTGGCAGTTACTGCAGGAGTTCAGAGATCTCAGGATCAGTGTTACTCCTAGAGTTCAGTCTAGATATGTGGCTTTCCTCAGAGTACAGTCTGCTTTGTTGCAGAAGATCAGAGATCAGCAGTCTGTGGATCCGAGATTAGTTCAGATCAGGGATAGTTTGGTTGCGGGTACAGTTCAGGATTTTAGCTTGTCTGATGATGGTATTCTTCGGTTTCGTGGAAGGGTGTGTGTCCCTAAGGAACCGAGCTTGAGGAAAGAAATATTGGAGGACAGCCATAACTCCAAATATTCTCTACATCCTGGCGTGACTAAGATGTATCAGGATCTCAAGAAGAGCTTTTGGTGGCCGGGTATGAAGAAAGAAGTGCTTGATTTTGTCTCTAGGTGTTTAACCTGTCAGACTGTAAAGGCTGAACATCAGAAACCTGGTGGTTTGTTGCAGCCTCTTCCTATTCCTGAGTGGAAGTGGGAATGCATCAGTATGGATTTTGTGTGTGGTTTGCCCAGAACCAGATTGGGTCATGATGCTATTTGGGTGATTGTGGATAGACTCACTAAATCAGCCCATTTTCTTCCGATTAAGATGACTTATCCTTTAGAGAGACTGGCTAGATTGTATATTGATGAGATAGTCAGACTGCATGGAGTGCCTGTTGATATTGTGTCTGATAGGGACTCTCGGTTTCTATCCAGGTTTTGGAAGAGCTTACAGGAGGGTTTGGGTACTAAGTTGAGTTTTAGTACAGCATACCATCCTCAGTCTGATGGCCAGACGGAGCGTACTATCCAGACTCTAGAAGACCTGTTGAGAGCTTATGTGGTTGATTGGAGTTCCGAGTGGAACCGGGATCTATCTTTGATAGAGTTCACTTATAATAATAGCTTCCACTCCAGTATTCAGATGGCTCCTTATGAGGCTTTGTATGGAAGAAGGTGTAGGACTCCCTTGTGTTGGGAGGAAACTGGTGACAGAATGATTTTGAGATCTGATGCAGTTCAGGAGACTACTGATAAGGTCAGAGAGATTCAGGATAAATTGAAGATTGCTCGGGACAGACAGAAGAGTTATGCTGATGACCGTCGTCGTTCCCTGGAGTTTATGGTAGGGGATCATGTTTTCTTAAAGGTGTCACCTACTAAGGGTGTTATGAGGTTTGGAAAAAAGGGCAAGCTGAGCCCGAGGTTTGTTGGACCTTTTGACATTATTGAGAGAGTTGGTCCAGTGACTTACAGGTTAGCTTTACCTCCTGCTATGGATCATGTGCATAATGTATTCCATGTTTCTGCTTTGAGGAAATATCATCCTGATCCATCTCATGTATTGGAGTTGGAACCTCTTTAGATTCAGAGTGATTTGACCTTTGAAGAAAGACCTCTCCGGATTGTTGATAGAAAGGATAAGGTTCTGAGGAATAAGTCTATACCTTTGGTAAAGGTTATCTGGGGAAATCAGTTGGTTGAGGAGGCGACTTGGGAGACTGAAGCTGATATGAGGAAGTTTTATGCTTATCTTTTTGATGATATGAATGCTGAGCTTTAGAGGACTAAAGCTTTATAAGGAGGGAGGGATGTAAGATCCAAGGATCTTAAGTCCTGGTAAGTATTATTTTTTATTTAAATAAAATCATTGACTGTGGATATTACGTTAAGCAGTATTGGATGTTAATTAACTAGCTTATTGGATGTTAATTTTCAGTTAATTAATTAGAGTTTATTGCTTGTTAATTTGAGTTAGTTAATTGTTAATTAATTAGAGTTTATTGGTTGTCAAATTAATTAGAGCTTATTGGTTAATTAATTAGACTTAAATTCTTATTGGATTTCGGTTAAGTGAATGGTTAGTTAATGGCTAAAATTATGGGTTATTGGGTTTGCAATGAAATTAAATGATATTGGGTTTAAAATTTGAATTAGTGGATTATAAACCTTATTGGAATCAACTAGTTAACGGGTTTTAATAATTAATTAACCGAAAATTGTATTAGTGTTTAGGGTAAGAAATTAGGCGTTTTGGCGTTTTTTTGGCTTGGAGAAAAATTAAGGTGGCGGCTTGAAGAGATTGGCGATGGCTTGGAGGCTTGGAGGCAAAAATTCTTCTTCCTCTTCCTTTTCTCCCTTTGGCCGGCGTCTTGGTGTTTGGAGGCGTTCCTTGTCCATTGTTGGCGTCTTCCTAGGAGTATTTCAAAGCCTTAGACGAATTCTTGTGGAAGTTTTCACCTTGGTATTCACGGTTAAGAGGTGAGTGGGGTGTCTAATTGATTTCTATCTATTTGTTTGTGTTAAAAGATGTGTTAGATGATACATTTGCTTGTTGTAAACCTTACCATGCTAAAACCGAAATTCAAGACTTCACCATCATGAAAACCGAATTTTGTAAAGGGGATTATATGATGAAAACCGAATTTAAGGTATTAGATGTTTCTTCATGTGAAAAACCGAAAATTGCAAGGATGTATATATCATGAAAAAAAAACCGAAAGGAAATTCTTGCTAACTAGGGTTTCACTTTTGAAATAGATAATATGCTTGAAATCGTGGGCTATATGTGTTGTAATTTTAATCCTATGTAATGTATTCTTAAATGGTTAACTAGGGTTTAAATTTATATATATGTTGTATTTTAATCCTATGTTAAATTTTTGAATGCCCTGATAATTGCCAGTAATGCTAATAATTTTATGGTCATGTATTTTGTTTGAGAAATTTGGGTGATAACATAGCAAGGTTAGACTGAACTAATCAGCATGAAACCTAAGGACTACACTTCTCTGTGATTTTTGAATATTCTGTGATTTTTGAATATTATGTGATTTTGAATATTATGTGATTTATGAATATCATGTGGTTATGGGATTTTCGAATATTATGTATTATGGTCATGGAATGGATAGGGCTAAGGCTAAGTGTTACCTTAAACTCAAGGGGATAGTCTATATGTGATATGTTAAGGGTTTGAATTTCAGCCCTGTATTGTGATATGTGAGGGGGTTGTTGTTCAGCCTGCCTAATGTGATTATTGTGATATGTGAGGGGGTTGTTGTTCAGCCTGCCTGTTGTGATTATTGTGATGACTATCCTAGAGTCTAGTTGACACTTAGGAGTCCACCGTTGTGAAATAAGATATAAGATGTGTTTGTGTTGTCCAGTAGGAACCCTTTGGGAGAACGGGTGATATAAGACGCAAAGTGCCATGTCTTGGTCAGACAGGGGCCACCTCTTGATGTCATCACTCTTAGACGCTTAGATTTTTGTGTTATGGGGTGATCGTAGAGCAAAGTGCCACGTCGTGACCTGGCGGGGGCCACCTCTTGAATCTACACACCGTCCATCTATATGTTGCATGTGATTTGCAGGCTTCTCCCAGTGCTTAGGCCAAAGCCGGGTTAGACCATAATGGTCACTACTGAATATGCTGGACAACTAGGTTAACTAAGCGGTTAGTATGTTTAGTTGGTTTAGAGTATAGCTCTAGAACCTTGGTTACTCTGTGGTGACACTGGTGTGATGTCTTAGCAATGTACATCTAACTGTTTTATAGGAGTTCAGTGCTTTAATTATTGTTATATGTTGACATGATATGCTGTTACATGTTTTTAAAATAACCTGCATATATTTTTGAGTGTATGTTATGGATGGTCGATTTAGACTATCCACTCACTGGGCTGTGTAGCTCACCCCTCACTATTTTCAGGCATAGAGCAGGGGCGCAATTATTGAGTTAGCATTGGCGTGGATATTATGCTAGTTTGCTGTTTAAGAATTTTTGTGCTTAATTATCTGGGGCCGGTTGTGGCCGAACCATATGAATTATATGAACTATATGAACTATGTGAACTATGTGAATTATGAGAACTTGTGTTGCCAGTGTGGCTAAACTATGTGATATTATGTTGCCGGTTGTGGTAGTTTTAAGAGTTTGATTTTTGTGTCACCGCGGGCTTTGGCCTGGTTTCGGTGTTTGGTATGAGTTTATAAAAATCGATTTTTGTGGCTTTGCTTTGAATTTCGAATCGAATTGTATTTATGCCATCGGATTTGATATAACTGTTGCCTTGCATATGTCTAGTGCAAGGATTGCGTGGTGGCAGGTACATTTATGAAATTTGTGTTTCTTGGAGAGTGTATGTATGAATTTTGAAAATTTTCAGATTGTGTTTCTTGAACTCGGTTTTACCTAGCATGTGAATCGATCTTGTATGACACATCCTGTTTCTTTTGTGATTTGTGTTGCTTGTATGGGGTTAAGATAACGGGATGTTACAACAGCTCGATAGGGATAAGCCTTCCGAACATGAAAAGGTCCGGACCATTACCAGGAAATTATTTTAATCTAGAATTAAATAAAAGAACAAAGTCACCTGGTTGAAATTCCTTTCAGAGAATTTGCCGATCATGCCATCTTTTTGTCCTCTCTTTATAAATCCTTACGTTTTCGTAAGTGGAGAGTCTAATCTCATCTAGCTCGTTCAGTTATAACCTTTGTTTTTTCCCCCACGTTCTTCAAGTCAAAATTTAGTGCCTTGATAGCCCAGAATGCCTTGTGCTCGAGCTTTGCAGGTAGATGACACGATTTACCATAAACCAATTGAAAAGAAGACATACCTATCTGTGTTTTGAAAGCAGTCCGGTAAGACCAAAGTGCATCGTCAAGCTTATAAGCCTAGTCCTTTCTTGTTTCTGACACAGTTTTTTCTAAAATCCCCTTGATCTCCTTATTCGATATCCCAACTTGTCCACTTGTTTGGGGATGATATGGTGTTGCAACTCTATGATTTACCCCATACTTTCTAAGCAAGGCTGAAAATTTATGTTCTATAAAGTGCGAGCCTCCATCACTAATCATAACTCGTGGTGTTCCAAACAATGGAAAGATGATCTTCTTGAACAATTTTACAACAGCTCTAGAATCATTAGTTGGAGAAGCAAGAGCTTCCACCCATTTAGAAACATAATCTACTGCAACAAGTATATATTTGTTACCTCTAAATGAAGGGAATGGTCCCATGAAATCTATCCCCCAAACATCAAGTATTTCAACCTCAAGAATAGTGGACAATGGCATCTCATTCCTTCTATTAACATTTCTTGTCTTTTGACATCTATCACAAGATACTATGAAATTTCTAGCATCCTTACAGATTGAGGGCTAATAAAATCTAGATTGTAAAACCTTGAAAATAGTCTTCTGAGTACTAGCATGCCCTCCATAAGATGATCCATGACACTGAAAAAGAATGTCCATGATTTCTTCCTCAGGTACACATCTCCTAAATATCACATCTGCACGTCTTCTAAATACATAAGGCTCATCCCAAAAATAGTGCTTTACCTCGGCTAAGAATTTCTTCTTTCCTTGATAACTCAAATCATGAGAAAAAACATTAGCAACTAGGTAATTCACTATATCGGTATACCATGGAGCCTTGATCTGTTCAATGGCTAAGAGTTGTTCTTCAGGGAAGGAATCATTAATTATATCAACTTTATCAGTATCTACTAATATCCTTAAAAGATGATCTGCAATAAAATTTTCTGATCCCTTCTTATCTTTAATCTCCAAATCAAACTTTTGTGATAACAATATCCATCTAAGAAGGTGCAGTTTACTATCTTTTTTCTGCATCAAGTACTTTACTGCTGCATGATCAGTATATACCACAACCTTAGAATTAATCAAAGGACAAAACAATAGCCAAAAGTTCTTTCTCAGTGGTAGTGTAATTTCTTTGTGTCTCATCCAAGGTCTTGCTAGCATAATAAATAACATAGGGCTTTTTCTCTTTTCTTTGGCCAAATACTGCTCCTACTACATAATCACTAGCGTCACACATAAGCTCAAAGGGCAAACTCTAGTCACTTGGCTAAATGATGGGCACTGATATCAGAGCGTTCTTCAATTCCTAAAAAGCAGACAAACATCCTTTATCAAAAGAAAATTTAACATCTTTACAAAGTAAATTTGTAAGTGGTCTAGCAAGTTTAGAAAAATCCTTAATGAATCGCCGGTAGAATCATGCATGTCCTATGAAGCCTCTGATTTCCTTGACTGTAGTTGGCAGCTCTAACTTTTCTATCGCTTCTACTTTGGCTTTGTCAACCTTTATCCCTCTTTCTGAAATTAGGTGTCTCAAAACTATTTCCTATCTAACAATGAAATGACATTTTTCCCAATTAAGCACAAGATTAGTTTCTTCACACCTCTGCAAAACTCGAGATAAGTTAGCCAAACAATCATCAAGAGAAAAAACATATATAGAAAAGACATCCATAAAAACATCCATAAAATTCTCAATAAAGTCTGAAAATATAGCCATCACACACCTCTGAAAGGTAGCAAGTGCATTACACAAACCAAAAGGGATTCTCCTATAGGCAAAGGTACCTTATGAGCAAGTGAAAGTGGTCTTATCTTGGTCATCAGGATGGATAGGTATTTGAAAAAAAATCCAGAATACCCATCTAAGAAACAGAAGTAAGAATGATAAGCTAGCCTTTCAACCATTTGATCAACAAAAGGTAAGGGAAAGTGGTCTTTCCTAGTGGCTGCATTCAATTTTCTATAATCTATGCACATGTGACAACTAGTTACTGTCCTAATAGGAATCAATTCATTATCTTTATTTTTCATCATAGTTACCCCCCCCCCCCCTTAGAAACACAATGAACAGGACTTACCAATTTACTGTTAGAGATAGCATAGATAATACCTGCATCAAGTAATTTCAGAACCTCCTTCTTCATATCTTCTTTCATTGAGGGGTTAAGTCTCCTTTGAAAATCTACATGTGGCTTATGTTCCTCTTCCATAAGAATTCTGTGCATACAAAAAGAGGGGTTAATTCCCAAGTCATCAATAGAATACCCAATTACCTTCCTATGAATCCTCAACTCCCTTAAAAGCAACTTTGTCTCCCTTTCATTAAGCTGTGCATCAACAATAACAAGGTAAGTAGAATTGGGTCCAAGAAATTCATAGCGAAGATTATTAGGCAAAGATTTCACTTTAATTTTTGGGACTTTCTCTTCCTGATTTTCTTGATCATCACAAATAGTGCAGTCTAGTAAATCATGAATCTCAACATCAGAATTAGAATCCGAATCACAACTAGAATCAAGATCAGAATTAGCAACTAAATCATAATCATAAGGTTCATCAAATAAAGCATTAAGATCATAAACCTTGTCATCTAAAGCATGAATACTACAACAAGATCCAGCATATGATTGTTTTTTCATGGATTTATTCAAATCAAACTCAATTTTGTTGTCACCAATATTAAGAGTGAGTTTACCGTTCTTTACATCAATAATCACCCCTGCTGTAGCTAAGAACGGTCTTCCTAATATGATAGGAATTTTGGCATCTTCCTCCATCTCTGAAACTACAAAATCCACTGGAACAAAATACTTACCAACCTAGATTGGAACATCCTTAAGAATCCCAACAGGATATTTAACTGAACGATTAGCGAGCTGCAAAGATATAGAAGTTGGTTTCGGCTCTCCCATGTCCAATTTCCTACAAACAGATAAAGGCATTAGGCTTACATCCCAATCAAATAAGGAATAGAGAAGCTACCTGGATCCTTTAATTTCAGTGGTAATTTATTTTGAATGATAGCACTACACTCCTCAGTTAATACCACAGTGCCATAATCCTCTATTTTCCTCTTATTAGACAAAATTTCTTTCAAAAATTTACCATAGGTGAGCATTTGAGACAAAGCATCAGTAAATGGAATATTAATGTAAAGCTTTTTCAAAACATCATGAAAGTTCCCAAATTGCTTATCTAATTTGGCTTGAACAAATCTCTAGGGAAAGGGTATAGGAGGCCTATAAGGAGCAGGTAAACTAGGTCTAGGAACATCAGGCTGACTTGGCTTATCACCTTTAGGTTCATCACCCTTATGAGGTGGTGAACTAGTATGGGATTGCACATATACATGTGGTGTTTCTAAGACCGTTTCAGTACTAGTTTCAATGTTAGGCTCTTCCTTATCTGTTGGGGTATGCCCTTAAGGCTAATGTTTGAGGCCTTGGGATTATTTCAGTATCATGTATAAACTCTATGTTTATAAAGGCAATGGTTGTTATTCAGGTTGTTACATCATCTGCTGCAATATGTATACTTCTGAATAATGTCTCAATGCTGTTCAGCTTGGCTGACATGCAGTTTTGTCCTTAGTCGAGATATCTTGGTGAACATGTGACAGCCTTGATATGATTGAGATTAATATGTGTTCTAATCTTATAGGATGCTTCGAGCATGGAATAAGATGTAGACTCATGGGTACATTGGATGTACTGGACAGACCCTACTTAGGATATTCAATTGCTTGTCACAATGTGAATAATCCTTATATGCAAACAAGTGGCATATTTCCTCTGACTTGAGATCACTTGTGTTTCTAAATGATGATTGCCATTGTTTTGAGGTAGTTCAATATCATTTGAAACATAATGGTTATAGACTATCTTGGATAATGAGCATGAGTCATGTTAGGGCACTAGTGATAGATATAGGATTGCCGTCTCCTTGTTGGAGTGTGATGTTCTGAAGGGGCCCCCCCTGGATGAGATGATTGAGAAAGTGTATGGCCATACCCAGATGACTATGTTTCATATGATCTAATCATTCTCATCATATTGGAATTACAGGCTTGACACGCTTGTCCAATAAGAACATCCAGTGGCAAAGGAAACACATATGTCAAGTGACTTGGGTTCACACTTGTGCTGTGGTTTGGGTGTAGTCTTGGAAGACTCTTTCCTTTATATCGGGAGACGGTGATGTGTTGCTAGATACCCCTCACTGATCGTGATAATGTGAGTTATCATTACCGACATTTAAAGGAAACCCTCAGGGTCACACAATTTGATGATATGGCTTACTTAAGTCAGATCGTGTGGACTGAATTGTTTTGGTTCAGTTTAAAGGAGTTTAAACTCTGATTGTAAGTGAGATCTGGTCTAATCATGTTTGATTGATTAGGGCTTTAGATCGGTAAGCTTCGATCGAGAGAATTGATGCTAGATCGGTGAGATCAAGAGCATCAAGAGATGAATGGTTAGATCTTGATCCTTATGGTTTATTTTGATCTAGACCAAGGCTTGGTTTGATTTGGTCCTTGAACCAAATGTAATTGAACCGGCTCATCATAGTGAGCGCATGGTTCAATGGGAGAGGAAAATGCGATGGTTCACTTGGAGTGAACGCATGAACGCATGATGTTAGTGGCTTGCTATTTTTGGAAGTCATGTTTCCAAAATAGAGAGCACGCCTCTACATTCGTGGGTGCATCTCTTTTCGCCTCACGTCTCTTCCTCTCGACGCCTCTCTCTCGTTTTGGGGAGTCTTCATGCAAAGGAGAAGAGAACAAAGCCAAGAGATCATCTCAATCTCCTTCACGCGATCAGGAGACCTTGGAGCTTTGCTAGCACAAGGAAAGCCAAGGGAGTAGTCATCTTCACCTTGTGTGCGTCACCTTTGGAGGAGAGCCGCTCGCCCCCTTGCTTCCAAGTCGCCATCCAAGCAATGGCAATGGTATGATCCTTGTGTTGATCCATACAAATTGATTAAGTTAATCTATGTTCATACATGCGATCCTAGGAAACCCTAGATTCCGCCCATGCAAGTTTTTATATGCGCATGCTTTAGGGTTTCGCCCCCTTTAGGGAACTTTCAATTGGTATCAGAGCCATAGTTCCTTGTATGATTCATATGATTGCTTATTGTGATCCTTGTTTGCGCTGATAAGTAGATCTAAGATAATGATCATGCCGAAGACTACATGCTTGTATGTTTTACTTATGGTGGCGCATGTTTCATGTTGGCGCTTGTTGAAGTTGTTTTACCCAAACTCTTTTACTTGCGCGCCCCTCATTAGATCTAAGCGCCTACTTCAAAAGCTTAGACGGGTTATTAGGGTTGAAGTCATCGTCCAGTCTAGACCCAACAGTCTGATCAGACCATCTGACAGCCTAGATGGGTCGATCAGATGGCACCTATGCGCAAGCATGAGGTGGCTATTGAAGAAACCCCTTTCAAGAGGGGGGCCGAAACTTGTAGAAAACCCCTTTCAAGAGGGAAACCGAAACCCTGATTGTGGCGCACATATAGAGTTTTGCAAGCGGAAGATAGGGCTTCATGGGATCGCAATCATAAAAGCATATGATCAACTTGTATAAGAGGAATAGATCTAAAAGATCATACCAATGCCATCGATTTGATGATGCCTTGGAAGCAAAGGTTCAAGTGCTCCTTCTCCAAAGGTGACGCACACAACCGATGACGATAGCTTGCTCTTTGAGTCCTTTGTGCTAGCAAAAGCACTTCAAAGAATCCTTGTCGTGTGAGGGTGTTTCGAGATGAAGCTTGGCGAGTGTAACCTTCTTCTTCTCCTCCTCGTCCGAATCCTCTTCGCCCCCAAAGAGGAACGTTGAGAAGAGAAGAGTGAAGTCGAGCGTTCAAAACGCTTTTGTGTTAAGGTGAAGTCGCCTTCATTACATTCCATAAATGGAAGATATGAAGCCATGCGCCACAACCAAACCAAAAACGCCTAACGCCTTGAACCAAGCGTTCACCCTTTGTGAACCGGTTCAAGCAACTTTAATCCACTTCAATTTGGTTCAAGAACCAAATTAAACCAGCCCAAGCCATGGTCTAGATCTCACTCTGAACCAAAGGGTTCAAGATCTAACCGTTCATCTCTTGATGCTCTTGATCTCACCGATCTAGCATCAACTCTCTCGATCGAAGCTTACCGATCTCAAGCCCCAATCAATCAAACATGATCAGACCAGATCTCACTTACAATCAGAGTCTCTTTCCCTTTAAACTGAACCCAAACAATTCAGTCCACACGATCTAACTTAAGTAAGCCATATCACCAAATTGTGCGACCCTGAGGGTTTCCTTTAAATGTCGGTAACGATAACTCACGTTATCACGATCAGTGAGGGGTATCTAGCAACACATCACTGTCTCCCGATATAAAGGAAAGAGTCTTCCAAGACTTCACCCAAACCACAGCATAAGCGTGAATCAACTCACTAGGCATTACATGTTTCCTTTGCCACTGGATGTTCTTATTGGACAAGCCTGTCAAGCTTGTAACTCCAATATGATGAGCATGATTAGATCAGATGAGCATAGTCACCTGGGTATGGCCATACACTTTCTCAATCATCTCATCTAGGGGGCCCCTATAGAACACCACACTCCTTCAACAAGGAGACGGCAATCCTCTATCTATCACTAGTGCCCTAACCTGACTCATGATCATTATCCTAGATAGTCTATAACCATTATGTTTCAAATGATATTGAACTACCTCAAAACAATGACAATCATCATTTAGAAACACAAGTGATCTCAAGTCAGAGGACATGTGCCACTTGTTGCAATCAAGGATCATTCACATTGTGACAAGCAATTGAATATCCTAGTAGGGTCTGTCCAGTACATCCAATGTACCCATGAGTCTACATCTTATTCCATGCTCGAAGCATCCTACGAGATTAGAATACATATTAGTCTCAATCATATCAAGGCTGTCTCATGTTCACCAAGATATATCGACTAAGGACATTTAGCATGTCAGCCTAGCTGAACAGCTTTGAGACATTATTCAGTAGTACACTTATTACAGCAGACAAGGTAACAACCTGAATAATAACCATGCCTTTATAAACACAAGAGTTTATTACATGATACTGATACAATCCCAAGGCCTCAAACATTAGCCTTAAGGGCATACCCCAACAATCTCCCACTTGCACTTAATCTAATGGTTGAGAAATCTCAAACCCATGTTATTACAGTGCTTCTCATGCTTCTACTGCGCCAGAGGCTTGGTAAGCGGGTCAGCCAGATTGTCGTCTGTATGAACCTTGCAGATTTTGATCTCGCCACGATCAATGATCTCCCGGATCAAGTGAAACCGTCTCTGTATGTGCTTGGACTTCTGGTGCGACCGTGGTTCCTTTGCTTGTGCGATGGCTCCAGTGTTATCACAGAAGATAACCAAAGGATCGACACTCGAAGGAACAACACCAAGTTCTCTCACGAACTTACGAATCCACACTGCCTCCTTGGATGCTTCCGAGGCTGCAACATACTCGGCTTCTGTTGTGGAATTAGCAACAGTTGACTGTTTGAAACTCTTCCACACCACTGCTCCACCATTCAAGCTAAAAACATAGCCTGATTGCGATCGGAAATCATCCTGGTCCGACTGGAATGAAGCGTCAGTATATCCTTCTATACTGAGTTCTTCCTGACCACCATATATCAAGAACATATCTTTGGTCCTCCGCAGATATTTTAAGATGTTCTTGACTGCAATCCAGTGTGCCTGTCCTGGATTACTTTGGAAACGACTGGTCACGCTTAACCCGTAAGCGACGTCTGAGCGAGTACACAACATCGCATACATAATGGACCCAATAGCCGAAGCATAAGGCGTATTGTCCATTTCATCTTTCTCAGTCTGTGTTTGTGGACACTGACTCTTCGAAAGATTCAGACCATGTCGGACTGGAAGATATCCCCTTTTAGATTTCTCTAAATGGAATCTTTCCAGGACCTTATCGATGTAAGTACTCTGGCACAGCCCGAGAAGCCTCTTAGATCTATCCCTGTAGATCTTCACACCTAATACATAGGCTGCTTCTCCTAAATCTTTCATCTGGAAACATTTCCTTAGCCATGCCTTAACCGCATGCATTTCTGGAATATCATTTCCAATGATCAAGATATCATCGACGTAGAGGACTAGGAATGTAATCACGCTCCCACTAAACCTCTTATATACACACGGGTCATCTTCGTTCTTGATGAAACCAAACTCAGAGATTGATTCATCAAAACGAATATTCCAGCTTCTAGATGCTTGTTTCAGTCCATAAATGGACTTCTTTAGTTTGCATATTTTATGACGATCTGATGGATTAGTGAAACCTTCAGGTTGTGTCATATACACATCCTCATCCAGATTTCCATTAAGGAAAGCTGTTTTCACATCCATCTGCCAGATCTCATAATCATAATATGCAGCTATCGCGAAAAGAATCCGAATAGACTTAAACATGGCTACAGGAGAGAAAGTTTCATCATAATCTATCCCGTAGATTTGTTTGAAACCTTTCGCAACTAGCCTGCCTTTATAGGTAACCACGTTACCATCCATGTCAATCTTCTTCTTGAAGATCCATTTACAGCCTATAGGGATTACCCCCGGAGGCGGATCAACCAAATCCCAGACTTGGTTATCTGACATGGAGTCCATCTCGGCTCGCATAGCTTCAAGCCATCTAGCTGACTCCGGTCCACTGACCGCATCCGCATAAGAAAGGGGTTCATCATTATCAATGATGTAGACTCCGTCATAGCGCTCAGGCTGACGACGGATCCTTCCCGATCTTCGCGGTTCCCGTGATATCTGAGCCTCAGGTTGTTCAATGACCTGATCTACCGGCTCAGGCTCATCCAACTGTGCTTGACTACTTTGTCCTTCCTCTGGATTCTCATCCAACTTTATTTCTCTCCCACTGGCCTCTTGCAGAAGAAACTCCTTCTCAAGAAATATGGCCGTCCGAGCAACAAATACTTTGTTCTCTTTAGGATCGTAGAAATAATAACCCTTAGTTTCCTTAGGGTAACCGACAAAGATACATTTCTCAGATCTGCTCCATAGTTTCCCAGAGGCGAGCTTTTTGACATAAGCCTCGCAACCCCAGATTCTGATAAATGTCAAGCTCGGCTATTTCCCATACCATAACTCATATGGAGTCTTTGAAACTGCCTTGGATGGCACTCGGTTTAGTACCTTTGCAGCTGTTTCCAGTGCAAATCCCCAAAAGGAATATGGAAGAGTAGCCTGACTCATCATAGAACGAACCATATCAAGTAACGTTCTATTTCTCCTCTCGGACACACCATTCCATTGCGGTGTTCCTGGCGGAGTGAGCTGTGAGATAATCCCACACTCCTTCAGATAGTCAGTAAATGCATGACTCAGGTATTCTCCACCTCGATCAGAATGAAGTGCCTTGATATTTCGGCCTAGCTGATTCTGTACTTCATTCTTGAACTCTTTGAACTTGTCAAAGGATTCACTCTTATGTCTCATAAGATAGACATAACCATATCTATTGAAATCATCAGTAAATGTAATGAAGTACTGATAGCCACCTCTGGCATGTTTACTAAATGGCCCACACACATCACTGTGTATAAGGTCAAGTAAACCTGAAGCCCTTTGACCTTTGTTAGGAAAAGGTGACTTCGTCATTTTACCCATTAAACAAGCTTTGCATGTATCAATCTCCTCATAGGAGAATGATCCCAGCAGTCCATGATCATGCAACCGCTTAATGCGCTTCTTGTTAATATGGCCTAAACGACTATGCCATAACAAGGTGCTGTCTTCAGCATACTTGGCTTTCTTATTATCAATGTTTTGTATAGAATATTCCATGTCCAACATGAATAACCCATTGTTAATTGAACCAGTAGCATAAACAATATTATCAAGAGAAAGTACACACTTTGAAATATTGCATTCAAAGGCAAATCCTTTCCTGACAAGAGCAGGAATTGAGATAATATTCTTGGTTATACTGGGTACAAAATAACAATTGTTTAATTCCAATACAATGCCAGATGGTAAAGAAATGAAATAGTCTCCTACAGCAACAGCAGCAACCCGTGCCCCGTTTCCAACGCGTAGGTCTACCTCATGCTGTCCCACCTGCCTTCTTCTCTTGAGTTCCTGTACATTTGAACAAATGTGAACTCCACATGCAGTGTCCAACACCCATGACATAGAAGAAGAAGATAACATGACCTCAGTCACATATATACCTGAGCCAGAAGCGATGCTTCCCCTCTTATCTCCTTGGAGCGCTTTACAGTCCTTTTTCCAGTGACCCAGCTGGCCACAGTGGAAACACCTGTTGTCCTTCGACCGCTTTACCTTCTGTTTTAGAGCCTTGCTGTAACTCTTGACAGGGGCCTTGACCTTCTTCCCCTTCTTCTTGTTCCTGGAAGGAACCATTAAGACAGAGGTTGAAGGCTTTCCCTTCAGAGTCTCCTCAGTTGTCAAGAGCATATTCAGCAGCTCTGCCGGAGTACAATCGATTTTGTTCATATTAAAGTTAATGATGAACGCATCGAAAGAAGGCGGAAGAGACTGCAGAATAATATCTACAGCAAGCTCCTGGTTGATGGTATGCCCCAGTTTCTCCAGAGCCTCCTTGTGCCCAATCATCTTGAGCACGTGAGCTCCCACTGGGCTCCCTTCAGCCAGTTTGCTCTGAAAGAAAAGCTTTGTCAGATTATAGCGTTCTGTCCTCGCCTGTGCAGCATACAGCATCTTGAGGTTCGCTATAATTTCTATAGCCGACATATCCTCATGCTGACGCTGCAGCGGTGGCGTCATAGACGCTAGCATCAGGCAAGCGACATCAATGCTATCATTGACGTGCTTTTCATAAGCATCACGAACCGCCCTTGCGGCGTTCGCAGCGGGTTGAGGCGGCACAGCCGTCTCGAGGACATACAGTTTCCTCTCTGCCTTAAGAATAATCTTAAGGTGTCCGAACCAGTCTGAGAAGTTTGGCCCAGCAAACTTCTCCCTTTCCAGTAGGGATCGCACATTGAAGCTCATGGTGTTCGTTGCTGCAGGAATCTACAACAATGCAAGAACAGCAAGGTCAGTATCAATGTCTAGAATCAATCCAGGACTTAAGAAAGATTCTTTTCTCACTATTTTGTCTGACTGAAAAATCCAGTAAATAGTCCGAAAGAGTAACACTCTTTTAGTGAGATGGGATCCAGATTTCATACTTGGTCTCCGCGTCCCGCTCAGGCGAGATAAGATGCACAGAGATGACAAGCACTAATTTCTGGTAGGCTGTACCAGCCAATCGCCAACCCGTGCGATTCCCCTTCATCTGGGCAATCCAGCAGACTGTGCCAACTGAGTTGGTACAACACAGTCTCTGATCCCACAGATGGCTGCCTCCATGTGCTACCATATGCGCCACATATGTAGCCTACATGGTCAAGCTGACCCGACCTACTCCCTGGACCACCACGTGCTATGCTGAGCAACGAGAAGGGATAAATCCCTACTCTGTAACACGCAGGTGAAATCCCGCACCGTCTGAAGATAGATGGACGTGCCCACTGAGTGGGTACAACACGGCTCCAACGATAATCAGAACAGTGAGGTTTCGCGTCAGAAGGCTTACGAGCTTGATATGTTAGCGTTGGATTTTAACGGTCTTTTAACTTCTTAACTATCATGCAAACCCTATGGTGATAGCAGAAGATAAACTCATGCAGTTCTAATTATATATGGAATAAAAAGAAAGCATGGATCTTATGTGGTAAAAGCCCATAGAGCCTAAGTAAGACCTTAACCTAATTTAAGTCTTCACTAGCTCTTCTTGGGTCTTTTGCCTTTCATCTGGTCCAACCCAGGGCCCTAGCGCCAAGAGCACCTCAGGTGCGCCACCAGCTGAATGCCCCTCTTGGATGTGTGCCTTTGTGCTCTTGTCTAATCAAAATACATTTTGATCTATCTAGACAAGGTTGACTCGCAGGTCAGCTACACATTATAATGAATTAAAAAATGTGATTCGCAGATCACAAAATAATAATTTACCAGGCTCGCAGGCCCCAGCACAGCACACATTAAAAGGGCAACCCACATAAGATTAAATAAACAAGCACATGGCATCAAATCAACATGTGATCCATTTAACAAGAAAATAAAATTTTGAAAACCCCATTGGCATCAATTTTAATTTTCTTATGAGCCCTACAACCTTACAATGGTCCATTGATAGGGATCCACTCATCCATCTAGTCAGATCCTCTGTCCCTTGCATGCACCAAGTCCTAACTGACTCGCGTTGACCTAATGGTCAACCATGCATGCGCCAAGGGCTGAACAACCCTCATGAGTTCTGGCAAGCGGGTGTGACCCCGGGCCTAACTCATGTGTTCTTACTGGTTGTCTCAACCAGACCTCGCTACACGCCTAAGATGCAATCGACCTATGGCCACCTTGTGCTTGCGCACAGGTGCCATCTGGTCGATCCATCTAGGCTGTCAGATGGTCTGATCAGACTATTGGATCCAACATAGAGGTGACTTCAACCCCATCAACCCATCTAAGGGTTTATTGTAGGCGCCACTTAGATCTAGTGAGGCGCACAAGTGATTAAGTTTTTAAGAAAACCTACATCATTCAACATGCGCCCTCCTTCATCATATATGCGTGCGCAAGGGAGTAAAAACATACACCATGTATTTTTCACTACTAAACATGAGATGCGCAAGATGCTAACTACTAGATCTACTAGTTAAACACAAACAAGGATCACAAATCAACAAGCAATCATATGATTCTACATACAACCGCATGCTCTGATACCAATTGAAGAAACCCCTTTCAAGAGGGGGGCCGAAACTTGTAGAAAACCCCTTTCAAGAGGGAAACCGAAACCCTGATTGTGGCGCACATATAGAGTTTTGCAAGCGAAAGATAGGGCTTCATGGGATCGCAATCATAAAAGCATATGATCAACTTGTATAAGAGGAATAGATCTAAAAGATCATACCAATGCCATCGATTTGATGATGCCTTGGAAGCAAAGGTTCAAGTGCTCCTTCTCCAAAGGTGACGCACACAACCGATGACGATAGCTTGCTCTTTGAGTCCTTTGTGCTAGCAAAAGCACTTCAAAGAATCCTTGTCGCGTGAGGGTGTTTCGAGATGAAGCTTGGCGAGTGTAACCTTCTTCTTCTCCTCCTCGTCCGAATCCTCTTCGCCCCCAAAGAGGAACGTTGAGAAGAGAAGAGTGAAGTCGAGCGTTCAAAACGCTTTTGCGTTAAGGTGAAGTCGCCTTCATTACATTCCATAAATGGAAGATATGAAGCCATGCGCCACAACCAAACCAAAAACGCCTAACGCCTTGAACCAAGCGTTCACCCTTTGTGAACCGGTTCAAGCAACTTTAATCCACTTCAATTTGGTTCAAGAACCAAATTAAACCAGCCCAAGCCATGGTCTAGATCTCACTCTGAACCAAAGGGTTCAAGATCTAACCGTTCATCTCTTGATGCTCTTGATCTCACCGATCTAGCATCAACTCTCTCGATCGAAGCTTATCGATCTCAAGCCCCAATCAATCAAACATGATCAGACCAGATCTCACTTACAATCAGAGTCTCTTTCCCTTTAAACTGAACCCAAACAATTCAGTCCACACGATCTGACTTAAGTAAGCCATATCACCAAATTGTGCGACCCTGAGGGTTTCCTTTAAATGTCGGTAACGATAACTCACGTTATCACGATCAGTGAGGGGTATCTAGCAACACATCACTGTCTCCCGATATAAAGGAAAGAGTCTTCCAAGACTTCACCCAAACCACAGCACAAGCGTGAATCAACTCACTAGGCATTACATGTTTCCTTTGCCACTGGATGTTCTTATTGGACAAGCCTGTCAAGCTTGTAACTCCAATATGATGAGCATGATTAGATCAGATGAGCATAGTCACCTGGGTATGGCCATACACTTTCTCAATCATCTCATCTAGGGGGCCCCTATAGAACACCACACTCCTTCAACAAGGAGACGGCAATCCTCTATCTATCACTAGTGCCCTAACCTGACTCATGATCATTATCCAAGATAGTCTATAACCATTATGTTTCAAATGATATTGAACTACCTCAAAATAATGACAATCATCATTTAGAAACACAAGTGATCTCAAGTCAGAGGACATGTGCCACTTGTTGCAATCAAGGATCATTCACATTGTGACAAGCAATTGAATATCCTAGTAGGGTCTGTCCAGTACATCCAATGTACCATGAGTCTACATCTTATTCCATGCTCGAAGCATCCTATAAGATTAGAATACATATTAGTCTCAATCATATCAAGGCTGTCTCATGTTCACCAAGATATATCGACTAAGGACATTTAGCATGTCAGCCTAGCTGAACAGCTTTGAGACATTATTCAGTAGTACACTTATTACAGCAGACAAGGTAACAACCTGAATAATAACCATGCCTTTATAAACACAAGAGTTTATTACATGATACTGATACAATCCCAAGGCCTCAAACATTAGCCTTAAGGGCATACCCCAACAGCTATTGGTCGACTGCAGAAAGGCGTGTAGCGATGTCTGATTGAGACAACCAGTGAACGCTCATGATTAAGGCCCGGGGTCACACCCGCTTGCTGTTGGGGTATGCCCTTAAGGCTAATGTTTGAGGCCTTGGGATTGTATCAGTATCATGTAATAAACTCTTATGTTTATAAAGGCATGGTTGTTATTCAGTTTGTTACGTTATCTGCTGCAATAATTGTACTTCTGAATAATGTCTCAAAGCTGTTCAGCTGGGCTGACATGCTATAAAGTCCTTAGTCGATATATCTTGGTGAACATGAGACAGCCTTGATATGATTGAGACTAATATGTGTTCTAATCTTATAGGATGCTTCGAGCATGGAATAAGATGTAGACTCATGGGTACATTGGATGTACTGGACAGACCCTACTAGGATATTCAATTGCTTGTCACAATGTGAATGATCCTTGATTGCAACAAGTGGCACATGTCCTCTGACTTGAGATCACTTGTGTTTCTAAATGATGATTGTCATTGTTTTGAGGTAGTTCAATATCATTTGAAACATAATGGTTATAGACTATCTTGGATAATGATCATGAGTCAGGTTAGGGCACTAGTGATAGATAGAGGATTGCCGTCTCCTTAATTGGAGTGTGATGTTCTAAGGGGCCCCCTTAAATGAGATGATTGAGAAAGTGTATGGCCATACCCAGGTGACTGTGATCATCTGATCTAATCATGCTCATCATATTGGAGCTACAGGCTTGACACGCTTGTCCAATAAGAACATCCAGTGGCAAAGGAAAATTGCATGCCTTGTGAATTGGATTCACACTTGTGCTGTGGTTTGGGTGTAGTCTTGGAAGACTCTTTCCTTTATATCGGGAGACAGTGATGTGTTGCTAGATACCCCTCACTGTTCGTGATAACGTAAGTTATCGTTACTGACATTAAAGGAAACCCTCAGGGTCGCACAATTTGATGATATAGCTAACTCATGTTAGATCGTGTGGACTGAATTGTTTTTGATTCAGTTTAAAGGGATTTAAACTCTGATTGTAAGTGAGATCTGGTCTGATCATGTTTGATTGATTGGGGCTTGAGATCGGTAAGCTTTGATCGAGAGTGTTGATGCCAGATTGGTAAAATCAAGAGCATCAAGTGATGGACGGTCAGATCTACAACCTTAGGGTTTAATGTGATCTGGACTAATGGCTTGGGTTAATTTTGATTTGGTTTTTAAACCAAATGCAATTGAACCATGGCTTGGTTCAAAGAGGAGCGATCGGTTCACATGGAGTGAACACATAGATCGCATGAACGCATGGAGTAATCGGTTTTCCTTATTTGGATGTCGGTTTTTCCCATTATGGAAAAACGTCTCCACGTTTGATGAAAATGTCTCCACGTTTGATGAAAACGTCTCCTCATCGTTTTTCCTCTTTGCCTCTTCCTATCGATGAGTCACTCGAGAGAGAAAAAAAAGGGTGAACATAGGAGAGAGTTCGGCCGAGAGAGTCTTCAACCATCATTCCCTTCCATTCGACAAGGAAGACCTTGTAGACTTGCTAGCACAAGGAACGCAAGGGAGTTGGCGATCTTCATCTTGTGTGTGAACCTTTTGGAGGAGATCTACATTGCTCTCTATTCTTCCAAATTGCCATCCAACGCAAATGGCTATGGTATGAATTCAAGTTTACTTAAGTTGATCATATGAACTTGCGAAAGATCCTTTTGAAACCCTTAATACCGCTGCCAAAAGTTTATGCGCCACCTGATTAGGGTTTCGCTCCCCCGATGAAGGGGACCCCCCTTAGTTTTCGGGGCTTTTCAATTGGTATCAGAGGCATCGTTAATGCATGATTTATATGATTGCTATATGTTTTGTGATCCATGTTTTAAATGTTTAGATCTAGAGTTAACAACATGCGAATATACATGTTACCTTGTTTCATGCCGAAACTTGTTTTTGTTGTTTTGCTTGTTGGCGCATCTAGGTTTTATCAAAAATCTCTATCACATGCGCGCTCCACATTAGATCTAAGGCCTTACTTTAAACCCTTAGACGGGTTATTAGGGTTGAAGTCATCCCCTAGGTTAGATCCAGATAGTCTGATCAGATCATCTGACAGCCTTGATGGGTTGACCGGATAGCACCTGTGCGCGAGCACGTGGTGGCTATAGGTCGACTGCAGACAGGCGTGTAGCGATGTCTGATTGAGACGACTAACGAACACACATGAGTTAGGCCCGGGGTCACACCCGCTTGCCAGAACTCATGAGGGTTGTTCGGCCCTGGCGCATGCATGGTTGACCTTTGGTCGACTCAAGTCAGTTAGGACTTGGTGCATGCAAGGGCAGTGGATCTGACTAGGTTGGATGAGTGGATCCCTAATGATGGACCGTTGTAAGGTAGTAGGGCATATAAGGAAATTAAAATGATCCCATGGGGTTTTCAAAAGTTTTAATTTCTTGTTTGGATCACATGCTGATTGATGCCATTTGCTTGTTTACTTAATCTTATGTGGGCTGCCCCTTTTTAATGTGTGCTGTGCTGGGGCCTGCGTGCCTGGTTAATTTTGTAAATTATTTTTATATTGTGATCTGCGCATCACAT
Organism: Costus lasius; assembly: GCA_027563935.2. Classification (NCBI taxonomy): domain Eukaryota; kingdom Viridiplantae; phylum Streptophyta; class Magnoliopsida; order Zingiberales; family Costaceae; genus Costus; species Costus lasius. Next base: position 98,011,980 of record CM050450.1, on the reverse strand, counting down.
TGCATTTAATTTATAAAATGTAATTGACCTGCGAGTCAATCTTGTCTAGATAGATTAATTTGTAAATTAATCAGACAAGAGCACTGAGCACACTTGGCAGAGGCGCATGCAGCAGTGGCTTGACCAGACGGGAGGTCCAGGGTTCGACTCTGGGACCAGGCGCATTTTCCCTGGTAGGCGCACCAGAGCTGCAGATGGCGCTTCGGCCCTGGTTTGGGCCAGATGAGCAGCAAAAGCCCCATGAAGAAAAGCAAGTGAAGACTTAAGTTAGGTTAAGGTCTTACTTAGGCTATGGGCTTTTACCACATAAGATCCATGCTTTCTTTTATTGTTTAAATAAGTAGAACAGCATGATTTATTTATCTTCTGCTATCACCATAGGAATTGCATGATAGTGAAGAAGATAAAAGACCGTTAAAATCCAACGCTAAAATATCAAGCTCGTAAGCCTTCTGACGCGAAACCTCACTGTTCTGATTATCGTTGGAGTCGTGTTGTACCCACTCAGTGGGCACGTCCATCTATCTTCAGACGGTGCGGGATTACACCTGCGTGTTACAGAGAAGGGATTTATCGCTTCTCGTTGCTCAGCATAGCACGTGGTGGTCCAGGGAGTAGGTCGGGTTAGTTTGACCATGTAGGCTACATATGTGGCGCATATGGTAGCACATGGAGGCAGCCATCTGTGGGATCAGAGACTGTGTTGTACCAACTCAGTTGGCACAGTCTGCTGGATTGCCCAGATGAAGGGGAATCGCACGGGTTGGCGATTGGCAGGGACTGCCTACCAGAGATTAGTGCTTGTACTCTCTGTGCATCTTATCTCGCCTGAGCGGGACGCGGAGACCAAGTATGAAATCTGGATCCCATCTCACTAAAAGAGTTCTACTCTTTCGGGCTGTTTTGCTGGATTTTTCAGCCAGATAAAATAGTGAGAAAAAGAATCTTTCTTAAGTCCTGATTGATTCTTGACATTGATACTGACCTTGCTGTTCTTGCATTGTTGTAGATACCTGCAGCAACGAACACCATGAACTTCAATGTGCGATCCCTACTGGAAAGGGAGAAGTTTGCTGGGCCGAACTTCTCGGACTGGTATGGACACCTTAAGATTGTTCTTAAGGCAGAGAGGAAACTGTATGTCCTCGAGACGGCGATACCGCCTCAGCCCGCTCCGAACGCCGCAAGGGCGGTTCGGGAAGCTTATGAAAAGCACGTCAATGATAGCATTGATGTCGCTTGCCTGATGCTAGCGTCTATGACGCCACCGCTGCAGCGTCAGCATGAGGATATGTCGGCTATAGAAATTATAGCAAACCTCAAGATGCTGTATGCTGCACAGGCGAGGACAGAACGCTATAATCTGACGAAGCTTTTCTTTCAGAGCAAACTGGCTGAAGGAAGCCCAGTGGGAGCTCACGTGCTCAAGATGATTGGGCACAAGGAGGCTCTGGAAAAACTGGGGCATACCATCAACCAGGAGCTTGCTGTAGACATTATTCTGCAGTCTCTCCCGCCCTCTTTCGATGCGTTCATTATTAACTTTAATATGAACAAAATCGATTGTACTCCGGCAGAGCTGCTGAATATGCTCTTGACTACTGAGGAGACTCTGAAGGGAAAGCCTTCAACCTCTGTCTTGATGTTTCCTTCAAGGAACAAGAAGAAGGGGAAGAAGGGCAAGGCCCCTGTCAAGAGCTACAGCAAGGCTCTGAAACAGAAGGTTAAGCGGTCAAAGGAATACAGATGTTTCCACTGTGGCCAGCTGGGTCACTGGAAAAAGGACTGTAAAGCGCTCCAATGAGATAAGAGGGGAAGCATCGCTTCTGGCTCAGGTATATACGTGACGGAAGTCATGGTTTCATCTTCTTCTATATCATGGGTGTTGGACACTGCATGTGGAGTTCACATTTGTTCAAATGTACAGGAACTCAAGAGAAGAAGACAGGTGGGACAGCATGAGGTGGACCTACGAGTTGGAAACGGGGCACGGGTTGCTGCTGTTGCTGTAGGAGACTATTTCATCTCTTTGCCATCTGGGCTTGTATTAGAACTGAACAATTGTTACTTTGTTCCCAGCATTACTAAAAATATTATCTCCATTCCTGCTCTTGTCAGGAAGGGATTTTCCTTTGAATGCAATATTTCAAAGTGTGTTTTATCTCTTGATAATATAGTTTATGCTACTGGTTCAATTAATAATGGGTTATTCATGTTGGACATGGAATGTTCTATACACGCGATTGATATTAAGAAAGCCAAGTATGCTGATGACAGCACCTTGCTATGGCATAGTCGTTTAGGCCATATTAACAAGAAACGCATTAAGCGGTTGCATGATCATGGACTGCTGGGATCATTCTCCTTTGAGGAGATTGATACATGCAAGGCTTGTTTAATGGGTAAAATGACGAAGTCACCTTTTTCTAACAAAGGTCAAAGGGCTTCAGGTTTACTGGACCTTATACACAGTGATGTGTGTGGGCCTTTTAGTAAACATGCCAGAGGTGGCTATCAGTACTTCATTACCTTTACAGATGATTTCAGTAGATATGGCTATGTCTATTTAATGAGACATAAGAGTGAATCTTTTGACAAGTTCAAAGAGTTCAAAAATGAAGTACAGAATCAGCTTGGCCGAAATATCAAGGCACTTCGTTCTGATCGAGGTGGTGAATACCTAAGTCGAGAGTTTACTGACTATCTGAAGGAGTGTGGGATTATCTCACAGCTCACTCCACCAGGAACACCCCAATGGAATGGTGTGTCTGAGAGGAGAAATAGAACGTTACTTGATATGGTTCGTTCTATGATGAGTCAGGCTACTCTACCTTACTCCTTTTTGGGGATTTGCACTAGAGACAGCTGCAAAGATACTAAACCGAGTGCCATCCAAGGCAGTTTCAAATACGCCATATGAGTTATGGTATGGGAAATAGCCGAGCTTAACATTTATCAGGATCTGGGGCTGCGAGGCTTATGTCAAAAAGCTCGCCTCTAGGAAACTAGAGAGCAGATCTGACAAATGTATCTTTGTCGGTTACCCTAAGGAAACTAAGGGTTATTATTTCTACGTTCCCAAAGAGAACAAGGTATTTGTTGCTCGGACGGCCATATTTCTTGAGAAGGAGTTTCTTCTGCAAGAGGCCAGTGGGAGAGAAATAAAGCTGGATGAAAATCCAGAAGAAGGACAAAGTAGTCAAGCACAGTTGGATGAGCCTGAGCCGGTAGAGCAGGTTATTGAACAACCTGAGGCTCAGATATCACGGGAACCGCGAAGATCGGGAAGGATCCGTCGACAGCCTGAGCGCTATGACGGAGTCTACATCATTGATAATGATGAACCCCTCACTTATGCGGATGCGGTCAGTGGACCGGAGTCAGCGAGATGGCTTGAGGCTATGCGAGCCGAGATGGACTCCATGTCAGATAACCAAGTCTGGGATTTAGTTGATCCGCCTCCGGGAGTAATCCCGGTGAGATCAAGAGCATCAAGAGATGAATGGTTAGATCTTGATCCTTATGGTTTATTTTGATCTAGACCAAGGCTTGGTTTGATTTGGTCCTTGAACCAAATGTAATTGAACCGGCTCATCATAGTCAGCGCATGGTTCAATGGGAGAGGAAAATGCGATGGTTCACTTGGAGTGAACGCATGAACGCATGATGTTAGTGGCTTGCTATTTTTGGAAGTCATGTTTCCAAAATAGAGAGCACGCCTCTACATTCGTGGGTGCATCTCTTTTCGCCTCACGTCTCTTCCTCTCGACGCCTCTCTCTCGTTTTGGGGAGTCTTCACGCAAAGGAGAAGAGAACAAAGCCAAGAGATCATCTCAATCTCCTTCACGCGATCAGGAGACCTTGGAGCTTTGCTAGCACAAGGAACGCCAAGGGAGTAGTCATCTTCACCTTGTGTGCATCACCTTTGGAGGAGAGCCGCTCGCCCTCTTGCTTCCAAGTCGCCATCCAAGCAATGGCAATGGTATGATCCATGTGTTGATCCATACAAATTGATTAAGTTAATCTATGTTCATACATGTGATCCTAGGAAACCCTAGATTCCGCCCATGCAAGTTTTTATATGCGCATGCTTTAGGGTTTCGCCCCCTTTAGGGAACTTTCATTATCATCATTCTCAAATCTACCCTTCAGTTCATCTAATTGTTTCCCACTCCTAGTAGTTATAACATTACAATATTCCCTAAGATTTAGTTCAGGTTTAGCAGGCAATTTTCCTGGGGTTCTATCAGAAGTACTAGCTTGTTGTGCTATATGATTCTCTAGAATTTTATTGTGTGCTATTAATAATCCAACCTGAGAAGTAAGCTGATTAATTGTATCAATAATTTTCTCAAATTTTTGATTTTGGTTTGATATTAATTGGTTTTGACTTGTCATGAACTTTTCAAGCATGGATTCTAAACTAGAGTTCTGGGCTGATTTTGATTTTGTTGACTCTATTTATATCCTCTATTCACAACCTGTCCTCCTGCATTATTGTTACTCTTCCAAGATAAATTTGGATGATTCCTCCATCTAGGATTATATGAACTAGAGTAAGGGTCATTATTTCTTCTACCCTGATTATATCCCCCTACAACATTTACTTGTTCGACTCCTTGATCAGCAATGACCTTACACTCCTCAGAATAATGTCCTTGGTTACCACATATATCACATATAGCAGAAGATGAAACTACAACAGTTTGCATTTGAAAAGAATCAAATCTATTATACAAAGAGTCTACCTTTTCAACCAAGGTAGTTGGTCATTCTCAATTACCATGTGGAGGTCGATATATCACTCCTCTTTCAGTGGTGATGCAGGGGGAAGCGTGTGAATTATTCTACTGATTAAGACTAATTTTTATATATTTTTTTAATTTTTATAAAAAGTCAAATTGAGGAAAACAACTAGGAAACAACAATTAGAATTCCAGGGCAAAATTTAATCATTTACAAAGAGTTTCTATGCCCTGTAGAAAAATCCATATTTCCAAAAATTGAGTCGACTAAACCAAGATGTAGAACAAGATGTATTCTTCAGAATCATGTCAGGGGTTCTAGCATACCTATGCACCTTTAATACCTACGCAAAGAGGACTAATCAAATTAGTCGGTGAAACAATTGCAGGAAATGTATCATTCATCAAAAGTTGCTAGGTCATCTAGGATAATCTGTTGAATCTCAGTTTGGCTCATCTAGTCCAAATGACAGAACAAGATGTGTTCTTCTTGACCATGTGAAACTTATAAACTTGTGCTTCACTAATTGTTTAAAGTACCTGCAACAAAAACACTAAATCAGATTAGTTTTAAAACAAGTGCAGAATTTAATTAGTTATCAAAACATGGTGTGTCTTGCAGGTTGATCTGATTAATTTGAATTTGTTCCAACTAGTCCACATGATGGAGGAAGATTTTATCTTGCTATTAGCCCCAAGGATCAGAGCTGGAGGCTTGTTCGACCATGTCAAAAACCTGTGGCAATAAGGGTAATCAGATTAATATGAAAGCGGAAAAATAAAAGACAGCAACAAGAGGCAGAGTCTGGAAACAGGCAAGCATGGTTTGCGCCATTCAATGATGCCGGAGCTAGGGGTTCATCGGCGACTCCAATACAACAGGTGGTGGAGAAGGTGATGGCGGCGTCAGAGCACTGGCAGAGGCAGAGAAATGACTGTTCAGGCGGAACAGGGGAAGCTGCAAAAGGGAGGTGGATGTTCGAACAGAACAGGGGAGGCTAGCGAGCATAGCAGGGGTGGTCACTGTTTGACATGTCTTGCAAGTGCACGGTTATGTCGAAGTAATATAAAAGATGTCGAATCCCATAGGGAACAAGGTTGAGTACCAGAAAATCCAAGTTTTAATATAAAAGATGCCGGGTGTAATTTAAAATTTTGCAGTCCCAGGACGCAGCGGAAGAAGCATTACACCCGAAACACATTCCTTTCCCAAGGATCCATGCGAGAGAGAAGACACAAGGATGTGATAGAGATGTACCTCTTTTGCTTGTCTAGACGTCGAAGCCATGTTGAAGGCGCCCAAGTGTTTGCCCTCTACAAGTATCCACGCGTCGACTCCTTGATTGTTGCTCCCTTCCACGCTTGGTGCTAGCCTCGGGAAGAGAATCAAGCCTTAGGGTATCTTTACTTCTCTTGCGCCACCTCCAAGATGAAAGCGCCAAGAGGAGATGAGGAGGAAGATGATGCCGCCAAGTTGCTTCCTTTCTTCTTCTTTGCTTGCGCCACCTTCAAGGAAGGTGCGCCTATGGCCAAGGAAGGGAGAGAGCTTGTGGCAAGGAGATGCCACCAAGCACTAAGAGTCCTTGCGCCAAGAAGAGAGGGAGAGGAAGAAATTGCGGCTTCAAGGAAGAAGTTTGCACCAAGCTTTGATGTTGTCGTCCTTTGCCCTTACTTTCGCCCCTCTATGTGTGTTCACGTCTCCAAGAATTCATCATCTAGAGAGGGCGACAATGGGTCCTATAAATAGGACTAGAGGCGGTTTGAGCAAGGGCTAGAATCATGCCAAGTGTATGGCTAGGATGAGGTGTCTTGAAGTAAGGAAAGTCTCCAAGACTTTACCATAAACCTCATTCAACCTATCCATAAAAGTCTAAACACTATATCAGCCCAAGACATGCCTCAAATGCATTCTTACCATCAAAGGCTAAGTGGCTAGGCGCAACATGCATGAGGAGTTTCGGCTAGGGTAAGGGTTTTGGGAGAAACTAGGGTTTGAGGTAAGGTAAGTCTCCAAGACATTACCATATACCTCTTCCCTATGTCCATATGCGCCTAGGAACTTCCCATAAAAGTTCTCAAGCCATATCAGCCCCAAGACTTACCTTAGAGGCAAGTATTCCATCCAAGGAAGAAGGGCTAGGCGCCCTTTACTTCCATAATGAAGCAAAGGCGCCTCCCTCACCCCATTATGCCCCTAGGCGCCAATGGGGTGAGATTTCTCCCCATTATACCCTTTTAAGCCAATTCTTCTTCATGAGAACTAATTATTGGGCCTCATTGGATAATGAGCTAGCCCAAACTTCATGGCATCGGTTGATTAAGCCATTGGATCTAATCCAATGCAACCCTAATCCAAATGTGACCAATCTAGGTCAATTTCGGGTCAACCTGCCAAAAATGAAGTTTGGCTCCAATAACTTTCTTCCAACTCATTAGGCCCATTGGCGCTGATGAAATCTTCCAAATGGATCCAAGTTATCCAATAACTTGATCCTAAGGCTTCTGAATAAAGCAACGTCAAGAGTCTATTGCGTGTGACCCCGTAGGATCCATATGACGATGGCAATGATGTAAACATCATAAATAGTGAGGGGTATCTAGCAACACATCACTACTACCCATGTCATAGGACTTAAGTCATTATGGCAACAACTCCTAACAAGCAACGAGGATTCCTATTGCATTACAGATCCCTTTGCCTAAGCTGATATCCTGCCATTGGATTAGTCTCAAGTTTATTATCCAATGCATTGGTCATGACTCAACAAGTGTGGCCACACTTTCCTGTCATGCACCAATAAGGTGGGGCGCCCCGAGTGGATATCATGCTTCCAATAAGGAAGGGGCAAATCCTACTATTGGTCATTCATGTCTCTATATGACTTATGACATGCCCAATGACAGTCGTTTTGATCTCCCAGTTACGGAGAGACGTAAGACTGTATTAAAGCATACCCATCATCAAATCTAGACATGAATACCTCAAGTCTAAGGATCAATGCAAACCTCTTGCATGTGAGATTGACTTATTGACTAGACAAGTCAATCCTCACAGTGGATCACTCTAGTGCATCCAATGCACCTGTATGTCTGCGTTACTGTGCCCCGCACCTAACCAGCCCATACACCAGTCTCACATGTACCAAAGCTGTCCCATATCTGCTAAGGTACCTTGTCTGGGGATAGCTTATGAGAATGGATCCAATCCAAACTCCTGGGACATTATTTATGCAACTCAATACATCAACGCAGGTAGAGAAGTCTGCATAATAACGACCATGCCTATATAAAGAGTAATAGTTCTATCAAAGTACATTCAACCAATGCCTGACCATGTCCATACATTGGTCTTTAGGGCATATACACCAACACTCTTCAGAGAGAAAGGAAAGTCGTTCATCCATACTTGATATTTTCTCCCAGATAGAACCCATTATCTTGTGCTGCCTCTGCATATGCGCCTCCATGGACTCCCAATGCGAAGAATGATCTTGCTGAATATAAGATACAGTAGTGTCTAGGTGATCGATCACCTCCCGTTGATAGAGCTGCTCCTCCCTAATTTCCTGCAACACAGACATCATAGAATCATGAGAGGAAGTGCCACCAAAGGAAAAGGTGCTAGGGGCTGGTGGTGCGGTGTCAACAGGGTCAAGCTGTGCATCCTCGACTGGCTAGATATGCAAGTTCCCTCGCACACGCACAGTGGTGCGCTCTAGGTTCGGTAAGGGTAGGCAAAATGGGCTTCCCTTGAACGTCATGCAGTATGAGTCACCTTTGCGTATGATTAGCTTCATGGCGACGCAAGACTCGATGTTGAGCCTGTTGTTGCCAGTCGCTTCCAGTGTGCCATATGGGATGATACCTAATGAAACTACTAGAGGGGTGATCAAGCCGCCAATCACAATCGCCCCTTCAAAGAACGGGCGACGTGGCTGAACTGTTTCACCAAATAATACCCAGAGTCTACACGGAAACTGTGAAACATACACCATAGATAAAATAACTTCATCTGTCGGACCATGTTGTCGCTCTCACCGTGGCCAAATAGGGTGTGTGCTAACACACGGCGCACGTACTTGATCACAGGGTTGCACAAACTGGATGCATGGGCTACGCGAGCAGAGTAGATATGCTCATTGGTTATCGCGCCCTAGAAGTTCTGTTCACTGTACTCAGTGGGGACCTTGCGCACACATGGTTCAGGAAAACCATAAATGCTGCACAACTGAGAAAGAGTAAGAGTATGTTCAATGTTACCCAAGCAGAAGGTCAAGCGGCCTGGGTCGTCCTCAAGAATAGGGTCTGGCTTCACTTCCAAAGAGCTCAAGAATTCTAGCGTCACACCAACGTAGGTGGGAGAAAATAATTGCTGGAACTGCTCCCATCCAACGGCTGCATACATCATGTCAATGTCTTCTCTTAGCCCAAGCATCTGCAATGTGCCTCGATCTAGGTATCTCGTGTTGAGCACTCGGCGTTGACGCAGCGTCTGATAGCACTCTTCCTGGCCAGCATTGCGAAAGATAATCTCGAACTCGTTCGGGGGAGAGGCATATGGCGTCTGCCGGCTGGTGGGTGTGCGTCCATGGCGCGACGATGAAGAACCTGGTGTTGCTGAAGATGGTCGGTAAGATGGAGGAGTGGGCGTCGGCTCATACTCGTCGTCGTCGGTGGCAGATGAGTCAGAGAATGCTTGTGTCGGTCGTGCGGTTCTCTTACGAGCCATGGCTTTGGTCCTTGGAGGCAAGGTGGCTAGAGATGATCGGTAGTGGCAGGCAAACATAGAGTTGAGAAGATCTGGCTGAAGGCACAGAGAAAACGGACGAGGCGGTGGATCGACTTAAAAAGCTCACAAAAACAGGTGAGGTGGAAATATGGGATCGATCGAAGAAGAGACTTGTCTGGGCAAAGGGGAAACTTGGATCAAACCCTTGGAGATCTTCCTCGAGTGTAAAGAAGGAGAGAAGGCGGCGCGATCTGGTCGGCTTCGTCAAAATCGGGAGGCGGCGGAGGAAAAGTCAGTGCGGTGCCCTAATTTCGGGCGTAGTCATGATGAAATACTGGTGAACCCACCTAGGTTCACCAGCCCGTGAACTTTACTGGTCTGGTGCTGTTGCGATAGAATTACGGGGGAACCTGCCCGGGTTCACCAGCCTTCGAAATGTACTGTGGGGGTCTTCCTGCGTAATGAAAAGATGGTGAACCCTATCCGGGTCACCTACCTGTGAAGCATACTGGTCAGTTCCTGCGTAGACAGAAATACCGATGTACCCCGCTGGCGTTCACCTGCCCGTGAAATCCTCTGATCACTATTCTAGACGCACTGTATAGTGCACTTCATAGGTGAACCCCATGGGGTTCACTAGGCCGTGATATTCACTGTTCACTCAAAAAATTCTGAAAAAATTTGAAAAAATCCTCATGCGCTCCATCTTCCTCCTACAACATAAAGAGACATCAAATTAGTTGCAATCCCCTCTAGAAAATAGAAAAAATTAAATTAGAAAGAGATTAATAGTCTAAAACACTAACTATAAGAGTTGAGTTGAGTTGCCTCCCAAGACATGAGTTGCCTCCCAAGAGCGCTAGGTTTAGGTCTGTAGCTCGACTATAAGAGTTTTCAGAGTTGCAAATTCATAAAAATCAATCAAAGACTTGAGTTGCCTCCCAAGAGCGCTAGGTTTAGGTCTGTAGCTCGACTATAAGAGTTTTCAGAGTTGCAAATTCATGGGGTCTGAAAGAGCAAGAACTTCCTCTCTTTCGACCCTCTCATCTTTGAAATAGTGCTTGAGGCGGTGCTCGTTAACTATGAAACTTCCAGTTCGTTCTGTCCAAATTGTGATGGCACCATATGGTTGTACTTTCTGAACCGTGAAAGGACCGGACCATCTCGCGCGGAGCTTTCCTGGAAATAGTCGAAGTCTTGAATTAAATAGCCTTCACGAAATTCTTTCTTCACTATGCGCTTGTCATGCCAAAACTTGGTGCGTGCTTTGTAGCTCTTGCCATTCTTGGTGGGGTTGTCAAGGTAAGCTTCAATGGTTCTACTGTTTTCCTGAAGGGTTCAACATGCTGTATAGCCTTCTCCACGATGTCAATACTGCAGCATGTGCCTACAAGAGAAGGTTTTTTCAAAGTATCAGTTAGATCAAATTGGATAACACTGCCACCGATGTTTAAATCCAGTTTCCCATTTTTAACATCGATGACAGCACTAGCTATAGCAAGAAAAGGTCTTCCTAAGATAATAGGAAGTCTATCATCCTCATCAATCTCTAACACAACAAAGTCGGCAGGAATAAAATAATCTCCTACTTTAATGGGTACATCCACTAAAATACCCACTGGACTCCGAACTGATCTATCGGCAAGCTGCAAAGAGATATTAGTCGATTTCAAGTCACCCAACTCCAGCTTTCTACACAGTGATAACGGTATAATGCTGACGCTCGCTCCTAGATCGCACAGTGCTCTCTGGAAGGTCATCTCTCCTATCTGGCATGGTATGGAAAAGCTGCCAGGGTCTTTGAGTTTCTGTGGAAGCTTATTTTGCAAAATTGCACGGCACTCCTTAGTAAGTGCGATGGTTCCTTGGTCTTCCAGCTTCCTTTTATTTGAGAGGATGTCCTTCAGGAACTTTGCATAGGTTGGCATCTGCGAAAGGGCATCAACAAAGGGAATGTTAATATAGAGTTTTTTTAATACTTCCAAAAACTTACCGAACTGCTGTTGGGGTATGCCCTTAAGGCTAATGTTTGAGGCCTTGGGATTATATCAGTATCATGTATAAACTCTATATTTATAAAGGCAATGGTTGTTATTCAGGTTGTTGAAAGTCCCCTAAAGAGGGAAGGAAACCCTAATAGGCGCAAGTAAGGGATTTAAAACAGCGGAAGAGGGTTTCTAAGATCGCATAGCATGTATTATGATCAACTTTAAAATATGAAAAAGAATTCATACCATGGCCATTTCAAGATGGCGCCTTGGAAGCAAAGATCAAATGAGATCTTCTCCTTGTCGTCACACACAGGATGATGACGCTATCTCCCTTGGTGCTCCTTGTGCTAGCAAGGTTCCAAGAGGTCCTTGTCGAGTGAAAGGGAATGATGAGATCTCGATCTCTCTTGGCCGAATCCTCCTCTATCCTTCAAGCGTCGCCGCACTCACACAAGGTGTCGAGAGGAATATGGGCGAGAGGAAAAAAAATCGTAGAGGCGAAAATAGAGCATACTCTATTTGGACGAGAGCGCTCTCCAAGTGGAGATCATGGTTACTAAAAATAGTAACCACTCATCGCCCCAACGTTCACACCAAGTGAACATGTCGTCAACTACTCTCCCCTTGAACCATGCGCTCATTTAGTGAGCCGGATCATTTTGGTTCAATTTAAGAACCAATCAAGCCAAGCAACTAGCCCAAATCATAATTAAACCATAAGGCTTTTGATCTGACCGTTGATCTCTTAATGCTCCTGATCTGACCGATCTAGCATCCATTCTCTCGATCGAAGCTTACCGATCTCAAGCCCTAATCAATCAAACATGATCAGACCAGATCTCACTTACAATCAGAGATTAAATCCCTTTAAACTGAACCCAAACAATTCAGTCCACACGATCTGACTTAAGTAAGCCATATCATCAAATTGTGCGACCCTAAGGGTTTCCTTTAAATGTCGGTAACGATAACTCACGTCATCACGATCAGTGAGGGGTATCTAGCAACACATCACTGTCTCCCGATATAAAGAAAAGAGTCTTCCAAGACTACACCCAAAAATAGCACAAGTGTGAATCAACTTCACTAGGCATACATATGTCCTTTGCCACTGGATGTTCTTATTGGACAAGCGTGTCAAGCTTGTAACTCCAATATGACGAGCATGATTAGAACAGATGAACACTGTCACCTGGGTATGGCCATACTCTTTTCTCAATCATCTCATCCAGGGGGCCCCTTTAGAACATCACACTCCTTAAACAAGGAGACGGCAATCCTATGTCTATCACTAGTGCCCTAACCTGACTCAAGCTCACCATCCAAGATAGTCTACAATCATTATGTTTCAAATGATATTGAACTACCTCAAAACAATGACAATCATCATTTAGAAAACACAAGTGATCTCAAGTCAAAGGAAATGTGCCACTTGTTGCACTCAAGGATTATTCACATTGTGACAAACAATTGAATAACCTAGTAGGGTCTGTCCAGTACATCCAATGTACCCATGAGTCTACATCTTATTCCATGCTCGAAGCATCCTATAAGATTAGAACACATATTAGTCTCAATCATATCAAGGCTGTCTCATGTTCACCAAGATATCTCGACTAAGGACATATAGCATGTCAGCCCAGCTGATCAGCTTTGAGACATTATTCAGAAGAACATATATTGCAGCAGACAATGTAGACAACTGAATAATAACCATGCCTTTATAAACATAACAGTTTATTACATGATACAAATACATTCCCATAGGCCTCAAACATTAGCCTTAAGGGCATACCCCAACAATCTCCCACTTGCACTTAATCTAATGGTTGAGAAATCTCAAACCCATATTATTACAGTGCTTCTCATGCTTCTGCTGCGCCAGAGGCTTGGTAAGCGGGTCTGCCAGATTGTCATCTGTATGAACCTTGCAGACTTTGATCTCGCCACGATCTATGATCTCCCTGATCAAATGAAACCGTCTCTGTATGTGCTTGGACTTCTGGTGCGACCGCGGTTCCTTTGCTTGTGCGATTGCTCCAGTGTTATCACAGAAGATAACCAAAGGATCTGCACTCGAAGGAACGACACCAAGTTCTCTCACGAACTTACGAATCCACACTGCCTCCTTGGATGCTTCCGAGGCTGCAACATACTCGGCTTCTGTTGTGGAATCAGCAACAGTTGACTGTTTGAAACTCTTCCACACCACTGCTCCTCCATTCAAGCTAAAAACATAGCCTGATTGCGATCGGAAATCATCCTGGTCCGACTGGAATGAAGCGTCAGTATATCCTTCAATACTGAGTTCTTCCTGACCACCATATATCAAGAACATATCTTTGGTCCTCCGCAGATATTTTAAAATGTTCTTGACTGCAATCCAGTGCGCCATACCTGGATTACTTTGGAAACGACTGGTTACGCTTAACCCGTAAGCGACGTCTGGGCGAGTACACAACATCGCATACATAATGGATCCAATAGCCGAAGCATAAGGCGTATTGTCCATTTCATCTTTCTCAGTCTGTGTTTGTGGACACTGACTCTTTGAAAGATTCAGACCATGTCTGACTGGAAGATATCCTCGTTTAGAATTCTCTAAATGAAATCTCTCCAGGACCTTATCGATGTAAGTACTCTGGCACAGCCCGAGAAGCCTCTTAGATCTATCCCTGTAGATCTTCACACCTAACACATAGGCTGCTTCTCCTAAATCTTTCATCTGGAAACATTTCCTCAGCCATGCCTTCACAGCATGCATTTCAGGAATGTCATTTCCAATGATCAAGATGTCATCGACGTAGAGGACTAGAAAAGTAATCACGCTCCCACTAAACCTCTTATATACACACGGGTCATCCTCGTTCTTGATGAAACCAAACTCAGTAACTGATTCATCAAAACGAATATTCCAGCTTCTTGATGCTTGCTTAAGTCCATAAATGGACTTCTTTAACTTGCATATCTTATGACGATCTGCTGGATTAGTGAAACCTTCTGGTTGTGTCATGTACACATCCTCATCCAGATTTCCATTCAGGAAAGCTGTTTTCACATCCATCTGCCAGATCTCATAATCATAGTATACAGCTATCGCGAAAAGAATCCGAATAGACTTAAACATGGCTACAGGTGAGAAAGTTTCATCATAATCTATCCCGTAGATTTGTTTGAAACCTTTCGCAACTAGCCTGCCTTTATAGGTAACTACGTTACCATCCATGTCAATCTTCTTCTTGAAGATCCATTTACAGCCTATAGGGATAACTCCCGGAGGCGGATCAACCAAATCCCAAACTTGGTTATCTGACATGGAGTCCATTTCGGCGCGCATAGCTTCAAGCCATCTCGCTGACTCCGGTCCACTGACCGCATCCGCATAAGTGAGGGGTTCATCATTATCAATGATGTAGACTCCGTCATAACGCTCAGGTTGTCGACGGATCCTTCCCGATCTTCGCGGTTCCCGTGATATCTGAGCCTTAGGTTGTTCAATAACCTGTTCTACCGGCTCAGGCTCATCCAACTGTGCTTGACTACTTTGTCCTTCCTCTGGATTCTCATCCAGCTTTATTTCTCTCCCACTGGCCTCTTGCAGAAGTAACTCCTTCTCAAGAAATATGGCCGTCCGAGCAACAAAAACCTTGTTCTCTTTGGGATCGTAGAAATAATAACCCTTAGTTTCCTTAGGGTAACCGACAAAGATACATTTGTCAGATCTGCTCTCTAGTTTCCCAGAGGCGAGCTTTTTGACATAAGCCTCGCAGCCCCAGATCCTGATAAATGTCAAGCTTGGCTGTTTCCCATACCATAACTCATATGGCGTCTTTGAAACTGCCTTGGATGGCACTCGGTTTAGTACCTTTGCAGCTGTTTCCAGCGCAAAACCCCAAAAGGAGTATGGAAGAGTAGCCTGACTCATCATAGAACGAACCATATCAAGTAACGTTCTATTTCTCCTCTCGGACACACCATTCCATTGCGGTGTTCCTGGTGGAGTGAGCTGTGAGATGATCCCACACTCCTTCAGATAGTCAGTAAACGCATGACTTAGGTATTCACCACCTCGATCTGAGCGAAGTGCCTTGATATTTCGGCCTAGCTGATTCTGTACTTCATTTTTGAACTCTTTGAACTTGTCAAAAGATTCACTTTTATGTCTCGTTAAAAAGACATACCCATACCTACTGAAATCATCAGTAAAGGTAATGAAGTACTGATAGCCACCTCTGGCATGTTTACTAAATGGCCCACACACATCACTGTGTATAAGGTCAAGTAAACCTGAAGCCCTTTGACCTTTGTGAAGAAAAGGTGACTTCGTCATTTTACCCATTAAACAAGCCTTGCATGTATCAATCTCCTTGTAGGAGAATGATCCCAGCAGTCCATGATCATGCAACCGCTTAATGCGTTTCTCGTTAATATGGCCTAAACGACTATGCCATAGCAAGGTGCTGTCATCAGCATACTTGGCTTTCTTAATATCAATCTGCTGTATAGAACATTCCATGTCCAACATGTATAACCCATTGTTAATTGAACCAGTTGCATAAACAATATTATCAAAAGACAAAATACACTTTGAAATATTGCATTCAAAGGAAAATCCCTTCCTGACAAGAGCAGGAATGGAGATAATATTTTTAGTAATACTGGGAACAAAATAACAATTGTTTAGTTCCAATACAAGTCCAGATGGTAAAGAAATGAAATAGTCTCCTACAGCAACAGCAGCAACCCGTGCCCCGTTTCCAACGCGTAGGTCCACCTCATGCTGTCCCACCTGCCTTCTTCTCTTGAGTTCCTGTACATTTGAACAAATGTGAACTCCACATGCAGTGTCCAACACCCATGATATAGAAGAAGAGAACATGACCTCAGTCACGAATATACCTGAGCCAGAAGCGAAGCTTCCCCTCTTATCTCCTTGGAGCGCTTTACAGTCCTTTTTCCAGTGACCGAGCTGGCCACAGTGGAAACACCTGTATTCCTTGGACCGCTTAACCTTCTGCTTCAGAGCCTTGCTGTAGCTCTTGACAGGGGCCTTGCCCTTCTTCCCCTTCTTCTTGTTCCTAGAAGGAACCATCAAGACAGAGGTTGAAGGCTTACCCTTCAGAGTCTCCTCAGTGGTGAGGAGCATATTCAGCAGCTCTGCCGGAGTACAATCGATTTTGTTCATATTAAAATTAATAATGAACGCGTCGAATGAAGGCGGGAGAGACTGCAGAATAATATCCACAGCAAGCTCCTGGTTGATGGTGTGCCCCAGTTTCTCCAGAGCTTCCTTGTGCCCAATCATCTTGAGCACGTGAGCTCCCACTGGGCTCCCTTCAGCCAGTTTGCTCTGAAAGAAGAGCTTCGTCAAATTGTAGCGCTCTGTCCTCGCCTGTGCAGCATACAGCATCTTGAGGTTCGCTATAATCTCTATAGCCGACATATCCTCATGCTGACGCTGCAGCGGTGGCGTCATAGACGCTAGCATCAGGCAAGCGACATCAATGCTATCATTGACGTGCTTTTCATAGGCTTCCCGAACCGCCCTTGCGGCGTTCGGAGCGGGCTGCGGCGGTATCGCCGTCTCGAGGACATACAGTTTCCTCTCTGCCTTAAGAACGATCTTAAGGTGTCCAAACCAGTCAGAGAAGTTCGGCCCAGCAAACTTCTCCCTTTCCAGTAGGGATCGCACATTGAAGTTCATGGTGTTCGTTGCTGCAGGTATCTACAACAATGCAAGAACAGCAAGGTCAGTATCAATGTATAAGAATCAATCAGGACTTAAGAAAGATTCTTTTTCTCACTATTTTATCTGGCTGAAAAATCCAGCAAAACAGCCCGAAAGAGTAGTACTCTTTTAGTGAGATGGGATCCGGATTTCATACTTGGTCTCCGCGTCCCGCTCAGGCGAGATAAGATGCACAGAGAGTACAAGCACTAATCTCCGGTAGGCATTCCCTGCCGATCGCCAACCCGTGCGATTCCCCTTCATCTGGGCAATCCAGCAGACTGTGCCAACTGAGTTGGTACAACACAGTCTCTGACCCCACAGATGGCTGCCTCCATGTGCTACCATATGCGCCACATATGTAGCCTACACGGTCAAGCTGACCCGACCTACTCCCTGGACCACCATGTGCTATGCTGAGCAACGAGAAGGGATAAATCCCCACTCTGTAACACACAGGTGTTGTCCCACACCGTCTGAAGATAGATGGACGTGCCCACTGAGTGGGTACAACACGGCTCCAACGATAATCAGAACAGTGAGGTTTCGCGTCAGAAGGCTTACGAGCTTGATATTAAGCGTTGGATTTTCACGGTCTTTTATCTTCTTCACTATCATGCAATTCCTATGGTGATAGCAGAAGATAAACTTAATCATGCAATTCTAATATTTAAACAATAAATAAAAGAAAGCATGAATCTTATGTGGTAAAAGCCCATAGCCCTAGTGAGACCTTAACCTAACTTAAGTCTTCACTTGCTCTTCATGGGTCTTTTGCTGCTCATCTGGCCCAAACCAGGGCCCAAGCGCCAATTACAGCACAGGTGCGCCCACCAGGGAAAATGCGCCTGGTCCCAGAGTCGAACCCTGGACCTCCCACCTGGTCAAGCCACTGCTGCATGCGCCTCTGCCAAGTGTGCTCTGTGCTCTTGTCTAATTAAATTACAAATTTAACTATCTAGACAAGATTGACACGCAGGTCAATTACAATTTTATAAATTAAAGCGATGTGATGCGCAGATCACAATAATTAATTTACAATTTTTAAATCCCAGGCACGCAGGCCCCAGCACAGCACACAATTAATATGAGCAGCCCACATAAGACTAAATAGACAAACATATGCATCCAATCAGCAATCATGTGATCCATAAAAATTAAAATTTTCGAAAAACCCCATGGGATCAATTTTAATTTCCTTATTCGCCCTTACTACCTTACAACGGTCCATTACTAGGGATCCACTCATCCAACCTAGTCAGATCCACTGCCCCTGCATGCACCAAGTCCTAACTGACTTGAGTCGACCATAAGGTCAACCATGCATGCGCCAGGGCTGAACAACCACAATGAGGTCTGGCAAGCGGGTGTGACCCCGGGCCTAACTCATGTGTGTTCATTAGTTGTCTCAATCAGACATCGCTACACACCTGTTTGCAGTCGACCTATAGCCACCATAGGCTTGCGCCAAGGTGCTAACTGGTCGACCCATTCAGGCTGTCAGATGGTCTGATCAGACTGTTGGATCTAACCTAGGGGATGACTTCAACCCTAGTAACACGTCTAAGGGTTTACAGTAAGGCCTTAGATCTATAGTGAGTCGCGCATGTGTTTAAGTTTTTAAGAAAACCAACAACATTGTAAATGCGCCAAGACATCATGAAGTGTCCCCTTCATGGGGGAGCGCAAGTAAACAAAATCCCTTTCAAGAGGGGCGCGAAAACCTTAAAGGGGTGGCGCATCACCATTGCAAGCGGAAGCAAAAGGTTTTCAAGAATCTTAGCATAAACATATGTTCAACTTGGTGAAGTTGAGACTCATACCATAGCCATCTCGGTTTAGATGGAGCTTTGGAAGCAAAGGCGCAAGTGCCCCTTCTCCGAAGATAATCACACACAAGAGAAGATGGCTTCTCCTTGGATCTCCTTGTGCTAGCAAGGATGCGCAAGGTGTCCTTGATCGAATGTTAGGATGATGGAGAAGTTTCCTTGGCCGAGCGCTTGTTCTTGTCGTCCACTTCCTTCCACACGAGATGGCAAGCAAGCTCTCTTTTCCCCAAAAACAAAACGCAAAGACAAGAGAGCAAATGCACTTCGGCGACATCAAGACAAATGACGTTACATGACTTCCCAAAATGGAAAGTCATGAAGCCACTCTCCAACGCCAAAACGCCCCTCTTGATGAACCATGCGTTCACCTAGTGAACCGGTTCAGGCTTTGGTTCAATTCGATTTGGCCCAAAGACCAAACTCAAACCAAGCCAAGCCAAGGCATGGTCTAGACCCTCTATGAACCAAATGGCTCATGATCTAGCCGTTCATCTCCTGATGCTCCTGATCTCACCGATCTAGCATCATCTCTCTCGATCGAAGCTTACCGATCTAAAGCCCTAATCAATCAAACATGATCAGGCTAGATCTCACTTGCAATCAGAGATTAAACCCCTTTAAACTGAACCCATACAATTCAGTCCACACGATCTGACTCAAGAAAGCCATATCATCAAATTGTGCGACCCTAAGGGTTTCCTTTAAATGTCGGTAACGACAACTTACGTTATCACGATCAGTGAGGGGTATCTAGCAACACATCACTGTCTCCCGATATAAAGGAAATAGTCTTCCAAGACTACACCCAAACCATGACACAAGTGTGAATCAAAACTCACAAGGCACACATATGTCCTTTGCCACTGGATGTTCTTATTGGACAAGCATGTCAAGCTTGTAACTCCAATACGATGAGCATGATTAGATCAGATGCACATAGTCATCTGGGTATGGCCATACACTACCTCAATCATCTCATATAGGGGGGCCTTTAGAACATCACACTCCTTAAACAAGGAGACGGCAATCCTTTATCTATCACTAGTGCCCTAACCTGATTCAAGCTCACCATCCAAGATAGTCTATAATCATTATATTTCAAATGATATTGAACTACCTCAAAACAATGACAATCATCATTTAGAAACACAAGTGATCTCAAGTCAAAGGACATGTGCCACTTGCTGCTTACAGGGATCATTCACATTGTGACAAGCAATGCAATATCCCAGTAGGGTCTGTCCAGTACATCCAATGTACCCATGAGTCTACATCTTATTCCATGCTCGAAGCATCCTATAAGATTAGCACTCATATTAGTCTCCATCATATCAAGGCTGTCTCATGTTCACCAAGATATCTCGACTAAGGACTTATAGCCTGTCAGCCTAGCTGAACAGCTTTGAGACATTATTCAGAAGTACACTTATTACAGCAGACAAGGTAACAACCTGAATAACAACCATGCCTTATTATAAACTTAAGAGTTTATTACATGATACTTATACAATCCCAAGGCCTCAAACATTAGCCTTAAGGGCATACCCCAACACATCAAACATGCGCAAGATATAGAAACATACATATGGATGTATTTTCGCAAGATGATACTTAATATCATGAAACTTTCGCATGTGAATTAGATCTAGGCATATGCGCAAATATGGATCAAACATTAAGCAATCATAAAAACATGCATGATAAACTGGCTCTGATACCAATTGAAGGTCCCCTAAAGAGGGAAGGAAACCCTAATAGGCGCAAGTAAGGGATTTAAAACAGCGGAAGAGGGTTTCTAAGATCGCATAGCATGTATTATGATCAACTTTAAAATATGAAAAAGAATTCATACCATGGCCATTTCAAGATGGCGCCTTGGAAGCAAAGATCAAATAAGATCTTCTCCTTGTCGTCACACACAGGATGATGACGCTATCTCCCTTGGTGCTCCTTGTGCTAGCAAGGTTCCAAGAGGTCCTTGTCGAGTGAAAGGGAATGATGAGATCTCGATCTCTCTTGGCCGAATCCTCCTCTATCCTTCAAGCGTCGTCGCACTCACACAAGGTGTCGAGAGGAATATGGGCGAGAGGAAAAAAAATCGTAGAGGCGAAAATAGAGCATACTCTATTTGGACGAGAGCGCTCTCCAAGTGGAGATCATGGTTACTAAAAATAGTAACCACTCATTGCCCCAACGTTCACACCAAGTGAACATGTCGTCAACTACTCTCCCCCTTGAACCATGCGCTCATTTAGTGAGCCGGTTCATTTTGGTTCAATTTAAGAACCAATCAAGCCAAGCAACTAGCCCAAATCATAATTAAACCATAAGGCTTTTGATCTGACCGTTGATCTCTTAATGCTCCTGATCTGACCGATCTAGCATCCATTCTCTCGATCGAAGCTTACCGATCTCAAGCCCTAATCAATCAAACATGATCAGACCAGATCTCACTTACAATCAGAGATTAAATCCCTTTAAACTGAACCCAAACAATTCAGTCCACACGATCTGACTTAAGTAAGCCATATCATCAAATTGTGCGACCCTAAGGGTTTCCTTTAAATGTCGGTAACGATAACTCACGTCATCACGATCAGTGAGGGGTATCTAGCAACACATCACTGTCTCCCGATATAAAGAAAAGAGTCTTCCAAGACTACACCCAAAAACAGCACAAGTGTGAATCAACTTCACTAGGCATACATATGTCCTTTGCCACTGGATGTTCTTATTGGACAAGCGTGTCAAGCTTGTAACTCCAATATGACGAGCATGATTAGAACAGATGAACACTGTCACCTGGGTATGGCCATACTCTTTTCTCAATCATCTCATCCAGGGGGCCCCTTTAGAACATCACACTCCTTAAACAAGGAGACGGCAATCCTATGTCTATCACTAGTGCCCTAACCTGACTCAAGCTCACCATCCAAGATAGTCTATAATCATTATGTTTCAAATGATATTGAACTACCTCAAAACAATGACAATCATCATTTAGAAGACACAAGTGATCTCAAGTCAAAGGAAATGTGCCACTTGTTGCACTCAAGGATTATTCACATTGTGACAAACAATTGAATAACCTAGTAGGGTCTGTCCAGTACATCCAATGTACCCATGAGTCTACATCTTATACCATGCTCGAAGCATCCTATAAGATTAGAACACATATTAGTCTCAATCATATCAAGGCTGTCTCATGTTCACCAAGATATCTCGACTAAGGACAAAACTGCATGATAGCCCAGCTGAACAGCTTTGAGACATTATTCAGAAGTACATATATTGCAGCAGACAATGTAGACAACTGAATAATAACCATGCCTTTATAAACATAACAGTTTATTACATGATACAGATACATTCCCATAGGCCTCAAACATTAGCCTTAAGGGCATACCCCAACAGTTGTTACATCATCTGCTGCAATATGTATACTTCTGAATAATGTCTCAATGCTGTTCAGCTTGGCTGACATGCAGTATTGTCCTTAGTCGAGATATCTTAGTGAACATGAGACAGCCTTGATATGATTGAGACTAATATGTGTTCTAATCTTATAGGATGCTTCGAGCATGGAATAAAATGTAGACTCATGGGTACATTGGATGTACTGGACAGACCCTACTTAGGATATTCGATTGCTTGTCACAATGTGAATAATCCTTATATGCAAACAAGTGGCATATTTCCTCTAACTTGAGATCACTTGTGTTTCTAAATGATGATTGGCATTGTTTTGAGGTAGTTCAATATCATTTGAAACATAATGGTTATAGACTATCTTGGATAATGAGCATGAGTCATGTTAGGGCGCTAGTGATAGATATAGGATTGCCGTCTCCTTGGAAGGAGTGTGATGTTCTATAGGGGCCCCCTGTATGAGATGATAGAGAAAGTGTATGGCCATACCCAGATGACTATGTTTCATCTGATCTAATCATTCTCATCATATTGGAATTACAGGCTTGACACGCTTGTCCAATAAGAACATCCAGTGGCAAAGGAAACACATATGTCAAGTGACTTGGGTTCACACTTGTGCTGTGGTTTGGGTGTAGTCTTGGAAGACTCTTTCCTTTATATCGGGAGACAGTGATGTGTTGCTAGATACCCCTCACTGATCGTGATAATGTAAGTTATCGTTACCGACATTTAAAGGAAACCCTTAGGGTCGCACAATTTGATGATATGGCTTACTTATGTCAGATCGTGTGGACTGAATTGTTTTGGTTGAGTTTAAAGGGATTTAATCTCTGATTGTAAGTGAGATCTGGTCTGATCATGTATGATTGATTAGGGCTTGAAATCGGTAAGCTTCGATCGAGAGATTGGATGCTAGATTGGTGAGATCAAGAGCATCAAGAGATGAATGGTCAGATCTTGAGCCTTTTGGTTTAATGTGATCTGGATCAAGGCTTGGTTTATTTTGGTCTTTGAACCAAATGAATTGAACTGGCTCATCAAGTGAGCGCATGGTTCAAAGAGGAGAATGTTGCGATCGTTCATTTGACTTGAACACGTTGAGTTTTTGCTATTTTTGGATAGCATGACTTCTAAACATGGTGCACGCCTCCACGTTAGAAGTGGGTCGCTCTATTCTCCCTCGTACTCTCCTCTCTCATCGCCGCTTGCTCTCTGGTGGTGAAGAAGGCTCACGCCAAGGAAGAGAAAGAGATTCGCCCAAGCAAGAGTTCTTCTCATCTTCCCTTTCATTCGATCAGGACTCTTGGAGCCTTGCTAGCACAAGGAGCAACAAGAAGAAGCCGAGACTCATCTTGTGTGCGTCTGCTTTGGAGGAGAGCGGCATCAGAGATTAAACCCCTTTAAACTGAACCCATACAATTCAGTCCACACGATCTGACTCAAGAAAGCCATATCATCAAATTGTGCGACCCTAAGGGTTTCCTTTAAATGTCGGTAACGACAACTTACGTTATCACGATCAGTGAGGGGTATCTAGCAACACATCACTGTCTCCCGATATAAAGGAAATAGTCTTCCAAGACTACACCCAAACCATGACACAAGTGTGAATCAAAACTCACAAGGCACACATATGTCCTTTGCCACTGGATGTTCTTATTGGACAAGCATGTCAAGCTTGTAACTCCAATACGATGAGCATGATTAGATCAGATGCACATAGTCATCTGGGTATGGCCATACACTACCTCAATCATCTCATATAGGGGGGCCTTTAGAACATCACACTCCTTAAACAAGGAGACGGCAATCCTTTATCTATCACTAGTGCCCTAACCTGATTCAAGCTCACCATCCAAGATAGTCTATAATCATTATATTTCAAATGATATTGAACTACCTCAAAACAATGACAATCATCATTTAGAAACACAAGTGATCTCAAGTCAAAGGACATGTGCCACTTGCTGCTTACAGGGATCATTCACATTGTGACAAGCAATGCAATATCCCAGTAGGGTCTGTCCAGTACATCCAATGTACCCATGAGTCTACATCTTATTCCATGCTCGAAGCATCCTATAAGATTAGCACTCATATTAGTCTCCATCATATCAAGGCTGTCTCATGTTCACCAAGATATCTCGACTAAGGACTTATAGCCTGTCAGCCTAGCTGAACAGCTTTGAGACATTATTCAGAAGTACACTTATTACAGCAGACAAGGTAACAACCTGAATAACAACCATGCCTTATTATAAACTTAAGAGTTTATTACATGATACTTATACAATCCCAAGGCCTCAAACATTAGCCTTAAGGGCATACCCCAACAATCTCCCACTTGCACTTAATCTAATGGTTGAGAAATCTCAAACCCATATTATTACAGTGCTTCTCATGCTTCTGCTGCGCCAGAGGCTTGGTAAGCGGGTCTGCCAGATTGTCATCTGTATGAACCTTGCAAATCTTGATCTCGCCTCGATCAATGATCTCCCGGATCAAGTGAAACCGTCTCTGTATGTGCTTGGACTTCTGGTGCGACCGTGGTTCCTTTGCTTGTGCGATTGCTCCAGTGTTATCACAGAAGATAACCAAAGGATCAGCACTCGAAGGAACGACACCAAGTTCTCTCACGAACTTACGAATCCACACTGCCTCCTTGGATGCTTCCGAGGCTGCAACATACTCGGCTTCAGTTGTGGAATCAGCAACAGTAGACTGTTTGAAACTCTTCCACACCACTGCTCCACCATTCAAGCTAAAAACATAGCCTGATTGCGATCGGAAATCATCCTGGTCCGACTGGAACGAAGCGTCAGTATATCCCTCTATACTGAGTTCTTCCTGACCACCATATATCAAGAACATATCTTTGGTCCTCCGCAGATATTTTAAGATGTTCTTGACCGCAATCCAGTGCGCCAAACCTGGATTACTTTGGAATCGACTGGTCACGCTTAACCCGTAAGCGACGTCTGGGCGAGTACACAACATCGCATACATAATGGACCCAATAGCCGAAGCATAAGGCGTATTGTCCATTTCATCTTTCTCAGTCTGTGTTTGTGGACACTGACTCTTCGAAAGATTCAGACCATGTCTGACTGGAAGATATCCACGTTTAGAATTCTCTAAATGGAATCTCTCCAGGACCTTATCGATGTAAGTACTCTGGCACAGCCCGAGAAGCCTCTTAGATCTATCCCTGTAGATCTTCACACCTAGTACATAGGCTGCTTCTCCTAAATCTTTCATCTGGAAACATTTTCCTAACCATGCTTTAACAGCATGCAGTTCAGGAATATCATTTCCAATGATCAAGATATCATCGACGTAGAGGATTAGGAATGTAATCACGCTCCCACTAAACCTCTTATATACACACGGGTCATCCTCGTTCTTGATGAAACCAAACTCAGAGATTGATTCATCAAAACGAATGTTCCAGCTTCTTGATGCTTGTTTAAGTCCATAAATGGACTTCTTTAACTTGCATATTTTATGACGATCTGCTAGATTAGTGAAACCCTCAGGTTGTGTCATATACACATCCTCATCCAGATTTCCATTAAGGAAAGCTGTTTTCACATCCATCTGCCAGATCTCATAGTCGTAATATGCTGCTATCGCGAAAAGAATCCGAATAGACTTAAACATGGCTACAGGAGAGAAAGTTTCATCATAATCTATCCCGTAGATTTGTTTGAAACCTTTCGCAACTAGTCTGCCTTTATAGGTAACCACGTTACCATCCATGTCAATCTTCTTCTTGAAGATCCATTTACAGCCTATAGGGATTACTCCCGGAGGCGGATCAACCAAATCCCAGACTTGGTTATCTGACATGGAGTCCATCTCGGCTCGCATAGCATCAAGCCATCTAGCTGACTCCGGTCCACTGACCGCATCCGCATAAGTTAGGGGTTCATCATTATCAATGATGTAGACTCCGTCATAGCGCTCAGGCTGTCGACGGATCCTACCCGATCTTCGCGGTTCCCGTGATATCTGAGCCTCAGGTTGTTCAATAACCTGATCTACCGGCTCAGGCTCATCCAACTCTGCTTGACTACTTTGTCCTTCCTCTGGAATCTCATCCAGCTTTATTTCTCTCCCACTGGCCTCTTGCAGAAGAAACTCCTTCTCAAGAAATATGGCCGTCCGAGCAACAAAAACCTTGTTCTCTTTGGGATCGTAGAAATAATAACCCTTAGTTTCCTTAGGGTAACCGACAAAGATACATTTCTCAGATCTGCTTTCCAGTTTCCCAGAGGCGAGCTTTTTGACATAAGCCTCGCAACCCCAGATCCTGATAAATGTCAAGCTAGGCTGTTTCCCATACCATAACTCATATGGCGTCGTTGAAACTGCCTTGGATGGCACTCGGTTTAGTACCTTTGCAGCTGTTTCCAGTGCAAAACCCCAAAAGGAATATGGAAGAGTAGCCTGACTCATCATAGAACGAACCATATCAAGTAACGTTCTATTTCTCCTCTCGGACACACCATTCCACTGCGGTGTTCCTGGCGGAGTGAGCTGTGAGATAATCCCACACTCCTTCAGATAGTCAGTAAACGCATGACTCAGGTATTCACCACCTCGATCAG
This sequence comes from Costus lasius, assembly GCA_027563935.2. Taxonomy (NCBI): domain Eukaryota; kingdom Viridiplantae; phylum Streptophyta; class Magnoliopsida; order Zingiberales; family Costaceae; genus Costus; species Costus lasius. The sequence continues at coordinate 97,984,916 of CM050450.1, read as the reverse complement.
AACGAAGTGCCTTGATATTTCGGCCTAGCTGATTTTGTACTTCATTTTTGAACTCTTTGAACTTGTCAAAAGATTCACTTTTATGTCTCATTAAATAGACATACCCATACCTACTGAAATCATCAGTAAAGGTAATGAAGTACTGATAGCCACCTCTGGCATGTTTACTAAATGGCCCACACACATCACTGTGTATAAGGTCCAGTAAACCTGAAGTCCTTTGCCCTTTGTGAAGAAAAGGAGACTTCATCATTTTACCCATCAAACAAGCTTTGCATGTATCAATCTCCTCATAGGAGAATGATCCCAGCAGTCCATGATCATGCAACCGCTTAATGCGCTTCTCGTTTATATGGCCTAAACGACTATGCCATAGCAAGGTGCTGTCATCAGCATACTTGGCTTTCTTATTATCAATGTTTTGTATAGAATTTTCCATGTCCAACATGTATAACCCATTGTTAATTGAACCAGTCGCATACACAATATTATCAAAAGTTAAAACACACTTTGAAATCTTGCATTCAAAGGCAAATCCTTTCCTGACTAGAGCAGGAATGGAGATAATATTCTTGGTGATACTTGGTACAAAATAACAATTGTTCAATTCTAATACAATGCCAGATGGTAAAGTAATGAAATAGTCTCCTACAGCAACAGCAGCAACCCGTGCCCCGTTTCCAACTCGTAGGTCTACCTCATGCTGTCCCACCTGCCTTCTTCTCTTGAGTTCCTGCACATTTGAACAAATGTGAACTCCACATGCGGTGTCCAACACCCATGAAATGGTAGAAGAAGATAACATGACCTCAGTCACATATATACCTGAGCCAGAAGCGATGCTTCCCCTCTTATCTCCTTGGAGCGCTTTACAGTCCTTTTTCCAGTGACCCAGCTGGTCACAGTGGAAACACCTATTGTCCTTCGACCGCTTCACCTTCTGTTTCAGGGCCTTGCTGTAATTCTTGACAGGGGTCTTGCCCTTCTTCCCCTTCTTCTTGTTCCTTGAAGGAACCATTAAGACAGAGGTTGAAGGCTTACCCTTCAGAGTTTCCTCAGTTGTCAAGAGCATATTCAGCAGCTCTGCCGGCGTACAATCGATTTTGTTCATATTAAAATTAATGATGAACGCATCGAAAGAAGGCGGAAGAGACTGTAGAATAATGTCCACAGCAAGCTCCTGGTTGACGGTATGCCCCAGTTTCTCTAGAGCCTCCTTGTGCCCAATCATCTTGAGCACATGAGCTCCCACTGGGCTCCCCTCAGCCAGTCTGCTCTGAAAGAAGAGCTTCGTCAGATTATAGCGCTCAGTCCTCGCCTGTGCAGCATACAGCATCTTGAGGTTCGCTATAATTTCTATAGCCGACATATCCTCATGCTGACGCTGCAGCGGTGGCGTCATAGACGCTAGCATCAGGCAAGCGACATCAATGCTATCATTGACGTGCTTTTCGTAGGCATCCCGAACCGCCCTTGCGGCGTTCGGAGCGGGCTGCGGCGGTATCGCCGTCTCGAGGACATACAGTTTCCTCTCTGCCTTAAGAACAATCTTAAGGTGTCCGAACCAGTCAGAGAAGTTCGGCCCAGCAAACTTCTCCCTTTCCAGTAGGGATCGCACATTGAAGCTCATGGTGTTCGTTGCTGCAGGAATCTACAACAGGCAAGAACAGCAAGGTCAGTATCAATGTTTCAGAATCAATCCAGGACTTAAGAAAGATTCTTTTCTCACTATTTTGTCTGACTGAAAAATCCAGTAAACAGTCCGAAAGAGTAACACTCTTTTAGTGAGATGGGATCCAGATTTCATACTTGGTCTCCGCGTCCCGCTCAAGCGAGATAAGATGCACAGAGATGACAAGCACTAATTTCTGGTAGGCTGTCCCAGCCAATCGCCCAACCCGTGCGATTCCCCTTCATCTTGGCAATCCAGCAGACTGTGCCAACTGAGTTGGTACAACACAGTCTCTGATCCCAGAGATGGCTGCCTCCATGTGCTACCATATGCGCCACATATGTAGTCTACATGGTCAAGCTGACCTGACCTACTCCCTGGACCACCACGTGCTATGCTGAGCAACGAGAAGGGATAAATCCCTGCTCTGTAACACGCAGGTGTAATCCAGCACCGTCTGAAGATAGATGGACGTGCCCACTGAGTGGGTTCAACACGGCTCCAACGATAGTCAGAACGGTGAGGTTTCGCGTCAGAAGGCTTACGAGCTTGATATATTAGCGTTGGATTTTAACGGTCTTTTATCTTCTTACTATCAGGCATGTCCTATGGCTATAGCAGAAGATAAACTTAAACATGCAATTCTAATTATTAGCAATAAGTAGAAAGCATGATCTTATGTGGTAAAAGCCCATGAACCCTAGTAAGACCTTAATTTTACTTAAGTCTTCACTTGAGCTCCTTGGCCTCACATCTGGTCCAACCTAGGGCTCTAGCGCCAAGAGCACCTCAGGTGCGCCACCAGGTGAATGCTCCTCTTGGATGTGTGCCTTTGTGCTCTTGTCTAATCAAAATACATTTTTGATCTATCTAGACAAGGTTGACTCGCAGGTCAACAATACATTATAAATTAAGTACAATGTGATTCGCAGATCACAAATTAATTTACAATTTTAAATCCAGGCTCACAGGCCCCAGCACAGCACACAATAGGGCAACCCACATAAGAGTAAATAAACAAGCATATGGTTTCAATCATCATGTGATCCAATCAAGAAATTAAAATTTTGAAAACCCCATAGGCATCACTTTTAATTTCCTTATGTGCCCTACAACCTTACAATGGTCCATTGATAGGGATCCACTCATCCATCTAGATAGATCCTTTTCCCTTGCATGCACCGAGTCCTAACTGACCCGAGTTGACCTGATGGTCAACCATGCATGCGCCAAGGGCTGAACCACCCTCATGAGTTTTGGCAAGCGGGTGTGACCCCGGGCCTAACTCAAGTGTGTTCAGAAGTTGTCTCAATCAGACCTCGCTACACGCCTTGGATGCAGTCGACCTATAGCCACCTGGTGCTTGCGCACAGGTGCTATCTGGTCAACCCATCTAGGCTGTCAGATGGTCTGATCAGACTAGTTTGATCCATTCTAGATGAAGCTTTCAACCCCATCAACCCATCTAAGGGTTTACAATAGGTACTTCTTAGATCTAGTTGGGCGCGCATGTCATTTAGGTTTTAGAAAAACAACAACAACATGGTATAACCGCAACCAACATATATGCGCCAATCAACATAACTCTCATACATGCGCAAATATAAACATACTATTATCTAGCATACTCGCATGAAGAGATAACATATGTCAAACAAGATCAACATACATGTAGATGCGCAAACATGGATCACATAGTATATCAAGCAATCATATGATTATGCTTCAACCGGCGCTCTGATACCAATTGAAGTGTCCCCTTCATGGGGGAGCGCAAGTAAACAAAATCCCTTTCAAGAGGGGCGCGAAAACCTTAAAGGGGTGGCGCATCACCATTGCAAGCGGAAGCAAAAGGTTTTCAAGAATCTTAGCATAAACATATGTTCAACTTGGTGAAGTTGAGACTCATACCATAGCCATCTCGGTTTAGATGGAGCTTTGGAAGCAAAGGCGCAAGTGCCCCTTCTCCGAAGATAATCACACACAAGAGAAGATGGCTTCTCCTTGGATCTCCTTGTGCTAGCAAGGATGCGCAAGGTGTCCTTGATCGAATGTTAGGATGATGGAGAAGTTTCCTTGGCCGAGCGCTTGTTCTTGTCGTCCACTTCCTTCCACACGAGATGGCAAGCAAGCTCTCTTTTCCCCAAAAACAAAACGCAAAGACAAGAGAGCAAATGCACTTCGGCGACATCAAGACAAATGACGTTACATGACTTCCCAAAATGGAAAGTCATGAAGCCACTCTCCAACGCCAAAACGCCCCTCTTGATGAACCATGCGTTCACCTAGTGAACCGGTTCAGGCTTTGGTTCAATTCGATTTGGCCCAAAGACCAAACTCAAACCAAGCCAAGCCAAGGCATGGTCTAGACCCTCTATGAACCAAATGGCTCATGATCTAGCCGTTCATCTCCTGATGCTCCTGATCTCACCGATCTAGCATCATCTCTCTCGATCGAAGCTTACCGATCTAAAGCCCTAATCAATCAAACATGATCAGGCTAGATCTCACTTGCAATCAGAGATTAAACCCCTTTAAACTGAACCCATACAATTCAGTCCACACGATCTGACTCAAGAAAGCCATATCATCAAATTGTGCGACCCTAAGGGTTTCCTTTAAATGTCGGTAACGACAACTTACGTTATCACGATCAGTGAGGGGTATCTAGCAACACATCACTGTCTCCCGATATAAAGGAAATAGTCTTCCAAGACTACACCCAAACCATGACACAAGTGTGAATCAAAACTCACAAGGCACACATATGTCCTTTGCCACTGGATGTTCTTATTGGACAAGCATGTCAAGCTTGTAACTCCAATACGATGAGCATGATTAGATCAGATGCACATAGTCATCTGGGTATGGCCATACACTACCTCAATCATCTCATATAGGGGGGCCTTTAGAACATCACACTCCTTAAACAAGGAGACGGCAATCCTTTATCTATCACTAGTGCCCTAACCTGATTCAAGCTCACCATCCAAGATAGTCTATAATCATTATATTTCAAATGATATTGAACTACCTCAAAACAATGACAATCATCATTTAGAAACACAAGTGATCTCAAGTCAAAGGACATGTGCCACTTGCTGCTTACAGGGATCATTCACATTGTGACAAGCAATGCAATATCCCAGTAGGGTCTGTCCAGTACATCCAATGTACCCATGAGTCTACATCTTATTCCATGCTCGAAGCATCCTATAAGATTAGCACTCATATTAGTCTCCATCATATCAAGGCTGTCTCATGTTCACCAAGATATCTCGACTAAGGACTTATAGCCTGTCAGCCTAGCTGAACAGCTTTGAGACATTATTCAGAAGTACACTTATTACAGCAGACAAGGTAACAACCTGAATAACAACCATGCCTTATTATAAACTTAAGAGTTTATTACATGATACTTATACAATCCCAAGGCCTCAAACATTAGCCTTAAGGGCATACCCCAACACATCAAACATGCGCAAGATATAGAAACATACATATGGATGTATTTTCGCAAGATGATACTTAATATCATGAAACTTTCGCATGTGAATTAGATCTAGGCATATGCGCAAATATGGATCAAACATTAAGCAATCATAAAAACATGCATGATAAACTGGCTCTGATACCAATTGAAGGTCCCCTAAAGAGGGAAGGAAACCCTAATAGGCGCAAGTAAGGGATTTAAAACAGCGGAAGAGGGTTTCTAAGATCGCATAGCATGTATTATGATCAACTTTAAAATATGAAAAAGAATTCATACCATGGCCATTTCAAGATGGCGCCTTGGAAGCAAAGATCAAATAAGATCTTCTCCTTGTCGTCACACACAGGATGATGACGCTATCTCCCTTGGTGCTCCTTGTGCTAGCAAGGTTCCAAGAGGTCCTTGTCGAGTGAAAGGGAATGATGAGATCTCGATCTCTCTTGGCCGAATCCTCCTCTATCCTTCAAGCGTCGCCGCACTCACACAAGGTGTCGAGAGGAATATGGGCGAGAGGAAAAAAAATCGTAGAGGCGAAAATAGAGCATACTCTATTTGGACGAGAGCGCTCTCCAAGTGGAGATCATGGTTACTAAAAATAGTAACCACTCATTGCCCCAACGTTCACACCAAGTGAACATGTCGTCAACTACTCTCCCCTTGAACCATGCGCTCATTTAGTGAGCCGGTTCATTTTGGTTCAATTTAAGAACCAATCAAGCCAAGCAACTAGCCCAAATCATAATTAAACCATAAGGCTTTTGATCTGACCGTTGATCTCTTAATGCTCCTGATCTGACCGATCTAGCATCCATTCTCTCGATCGAAGCTTACCGATCTCAAGCCCTAATCAATCAAACATGATCAGACCAGATCTCACTTACAATCAGAGATTAAATCCCTTTAAACTGAACCCAAACAATTCAGTCCACACGATCTGACTTAAGTAAGCCATATCATCAAATTGTGCGACCCTAAGGGTTTCCTTTAAATGTCGGTAACGATAACTCACGTCATCACGATCAGTGAGGGGTATCTAGCAACACATCACTGTCTCCCGATATAAAGAAAAGAGTCTTCCAAGACTACACCCAAAAACAGCACAAGTGTGAATCAACTTCACTAGGCATACATATGTCCTTTGCCACTGGATGTTCTTATTGGACAAGCGTGTCAAGCTTGTAACTCCAATATGACGAGCATGATTAGAACAGATGAACACTGTCACCTGGGTATGGCCATACTCTTTTCTCAATCATCTCATCCAGGGGGCCCCTTTAGAACATCACACTCCTTAAACAAGGAGACGGCAATCCTATGTCTATCACTAGTGCCCTAACCTGACTCAAGCTCACCATCCAAGATAGTCTATAATCATTATGTTTCAAATGATATTGAACTACCTCAAAACAATGACAATCATCATTTAGAAGACACAAGTGATCTCAAGTCAAAGGAAATGTGCCACTTGTTGCACTCAAGGATTATTCACATTGTGACAAACAATTGAATAACCTAGTAGGGTCTGTCCAGTACATCCAATGTACCCATGAGTCTACATCTTATTCCATGCTCGAAGCATCCTATAAGATTAGAACACATATTAGTCTCAATCATATCAAGGCTGTCTCATGTTCACCAAGATATCTCGACTAAGGACATATAGCATGTCAGCCCAGCTGATCAGCTTTGAGACATTATTCAGAAGAACATATATTGCAGCAGACAATGTAGACAACTGAATAATAACCATGCCTTTATAAACATAACAGTTTATTACATGATATAGATACATTCCCATAGGCCTCAAACATTAGCCTTAAGGGCATACCCCAACAGTTGTTACATCATCTGCTGCAATATGTATACTTCTGAATAATGTCTCAATGCTGTTCAGCTTGGCTGACATGCAGTATTGTCCTTAGTCGAGATATCTTAGTGAACATGAGACAGCCTTGATATGATTGAGACTAATATGTGTTCTAATCTTATAGGATGCTTCGAGCATGGAATAAAATGTAGACTCATGGGTACATTGGATGTACTGGACAGACCCTACTTAGGATATTCGATTGCTTGTCACAATGTGAATAATCCTTATATGCAAACAAGTGGCATATTTCCTCTGACTTGAGATCACTTGTGTTTCTAAATGATGATTGGCATTGTTTTGAGGTAGTTCAATATCATTTGAAACATAATGGTTATAGACTATCTTGGATAATGAGCATGAGTCATGTTAGGGCGCTAGTGATAGATATAGGATTGCCGTCTCCTTGGAAGGAGTGTGATGTTCTATAGGGGCCCCCTGTATGAGATGATAGAGAAAGTGTATGGCCATACCCAGATGACTATGTTTCATCTGATCTAATCATTCTCATCATATTGGAATTACAGGCTTGACACGCTTGTCCAATAAGAACATCCAGTGGCAAAGGAAACACATATGTCAAGTGACTTGGGTTCACACTTGTGCTGTGGTTTGGGTGTAGTCTTGGAAGACTCTTTCCTTTATATCGGGAGACAGTGATGTGTTGCTAGATACCCCTCACTGATCGTGATAATGTAAGTTATCGTTACCGACATTTAAAGGAAACCCTTAGGGTCGCACAATTTGATGATATGGCTTACTTATGTCAGATCGTGTGGACTGAATTGTTTTGGTTGAGTTTAAAGGGATTTAATCTCTGATTGTAAGTGAGATCTGGTCTGATCATGTATGATTGATTAGGGCTTGAAATCGGTAAGCTTCGATCGAGAGATTGGATGCTAGATTGGTGAGATCAAGAGCATCAAGAGATGAATGGTCAGATCTTGAGCCTTTTGGTTTAATGTGATCTGGATCAAGGCTTGGTTTATTTTGGTCTTTGAACCAAATGAATTGAACTGGCTCATCAAGTGAGCGCATGGTTCAAAGAGGAGAATGTTGCGATCGTTCATTTGACTTGAACACGTTGAGTTTTTGCTATTTTTGGATAGCATGACTTCTAAACATGGTGCACGCCTCCACGTTAGAAGTGGGTCGCTCTATTCTCCCTCGTACTCTCCTCTCTCATCGCCGCTTGCTCTCTGGTGGTGAAGAAGGCTCACGCCAAGGAAGAGAAAGAGATTCGCCCAAGCAAGAGTTCTTCTCATCTTCCCTTTCATTCGATCAGGACTCTTGGAGCCTTGCTAGCACAAGGAGCAACAAGAAGAAGCCGAGACTCATCTTGTGTGCGTCTGCTTTGGAGGAGAGCGGCATCACTCTCTGCTTCCAAGTCGCCATCCAAGAAATGGCATTGGTAAGAATCTTTATCGATCTATTCAAGTTGATCATAGATATATGCAAACCGATCCTTAGAAACCCTAGATTCTTCTGCTAAGAATCCTCTGATATGCGCCTATTAGGGTTTCGACCCCGCCCCTTAGGGATTTTCAATTGGTATCAGAGCTTGTTTTCATCTGATCATATGATTGCTTGATATTAATGTATGATCCATGTTTGCGCTTATGCTTAGCTCTAAGGTTTATCATCATGCCGTGAACTACATGCTTAAATATCTATGTTTTTCATTGGTGCATGTATGATGTTTTTCATTTGCGCATGTTGTAGTTTTTGTGAAAACTCATTTACTTGCGCGCCTATCATTAGATCTAAGCGCCTACTTCAAAAACTTAGACGGGTTATTAGGGTTGAAGTCATCACTTGAGTCTAGACCCAACAGTCTGATCAGACTATCTGACAGCCTAGATGGGTCGACCAGATGGCACCTATGCGCGAGCATGAGGTGGCTATAGGTCGACTGCATACAGGCGTGTAGCGATGTCTGGTTGAGACAACCAGTGAATGCTCATGAGTTAGGCCCGGGGTCACACCCGCTTGCCAGAACTCATGAGGGTCGTTCAGCCCAGCACATGCATGGTTGACCATTAGGTCGACTCAAGTCAGTTAGGACTTGGTGCATGCAAGGGAAGTGGGTCTGACTTGGTCTAATGAGTGGATCCCTATTAATGGACCGTTGTAAGGTAGTAGGGCACATAAGGAAATAAAATTGAAGCCAATGGGTTTTTCAAAAATTTTATTTTCTTGATTGGATCACATGATGTTTGTATAACATGATGAGTGTTTATTTAATCTTATGTGGGCTGCCCTATTTAATGTGTGCTGTGCTGGGGCCTGTGTGCCTGGATTATTATTTGTAAATTATTATTGTGATCTGCGCATCACATTTTAATTAATTTATAAAGTGTAATTGACCTGCGTGTCAATCATGTCTAGATAGATTAAATTGTATTTTAATCAGACATGAGCACAGAGCACACTTGGCAGACGCGCATGCAGCAAGTGGCTTCACCAGTGGGAGGTCTAGGGTTCGACTCTAGGACAGGCGCATTTTACCTGGTGGGCGCACCTGAGCTGCAGTGGGCGCTTGGGCCCGGGTTGGGCCAGAGAAAATGCAAAAGACCCAAGAAAAGCTCAAGTGAAGACTTAAGTTAATTAAGGTCTTACTTAGGCTTAATGGGCTTTTACCACATAAGATCATCATGCTTTTAATTTACTGTTTAAGTAATTTTATAACTGCATGATTTATTCTTCTGCTATCACCATAAGTTTTGAATGATAGTAAGAAGATAAAAGGACCGTTAAAATCCAACGTTAAATATCAAGCACGTAAGCCTTCTGACGCGAAACCTCACTGTTCTGACTATCGTTGGGGCCGTGTTGTACCCACTCAGTGGGCACGCCCATCTATCTTCAGACGGTGTGTGATTACACCTGCGTGTTACAGAGAAGGGATTTATCGCTTCTCGTTGCTCAGTATAGCACGTGGTGGTCCAGGGAGTAGGTCGGGTCAGCTTGACCATGTAGGCTACATATTGAGCATATGGTAGCTATATGGAGGCAGCCATATGTGGGATCAGAGACTGTGTTGTACCAACTCAGTTGGCACAGTCTACTGGATTGCCCAGATGAAGGGGAATCGCACGGGTTGGCGATTGGCAGGGATTGCCTACCAGAAATTAGTGCTTGTACTCTCTGTGCATCTTATCTCACCTGAGCGGGACGCGGAGACCAAGTATGAAATCTGGATCCCATCTCACTAAAAGAGTTTTACTCTTTCGGACTGTTTTATTGGATTTTTCAGTCAGATAAAATAGTGAGAAAAGAATCATTCTTAAGTCCTGAATTGATTCTAACATTGATACTGACCTTGCTGTTCTTGCATTGTTGTAGATTACTGCAGCAACGAACACCACAGCGTTCAATGTGCGATCCCTACTGGAAAGGGAGAAGTTTGCTGGGCCAAACTTCTCAGACTGGTACGGACACCTTAAGATTGTTCTTAAGGCTGAGAGGAAACTGTATGTCCTCGAGACGGCTATACCGCCTCAACCCGCTCCGAACGCCGCAAGGGCGGTTCGGGAAGCTTATGAAAAGCACGTCAATGATAGCATTGATGTCGCTTGCCTTATGCTAGCGTCTATGACGCCACAGCTGCAGCGTCAGCATGAGGATTTGTCAGCTATAGAAATTGTAGCAAACCTCAAGATGCTGTATGCAGCACAGGCAAGGACTGAACGCTACAATTTGACTAAACTTTTCTTTTAGAGCAAACTGGCTGAAGGGAGTCCAGTGGGAGCTCACGTACTCAAGATGATTGGGTACAAGGAGGCTCTAGAGAAACTGGGACACACCATCAATCAGGAGCTTGTTGTAGATATCATCCTGCAGTCTCTCCCGGCCTCTTTCGATCCTTTCATTATTAATTTTAATATGAACAAGATCGACTGTACGCCAGCAGAGTTACTGAACATGCTCTTGACTACTGAGCAGACTCAGTCTCGTGAGAAGGGAACGCCTTCATCCTCTGTCCTCATGGTTCCTTCTAGGAACAAGAAGAAGGGGAAGAAGGGCAAAGCCCCTGTCAAGAGCTACAACAAGGCTCTGAAGCAAAAAGTAAAGCGGTCGAAGGAATACAGATGTTTCCATTGTGGCCAGCTGGGTCACTGGAAAAAGGACTGTAAAGCGCTCCAAGGAGATAAGAAGGGAAGCAACTCTTTCTCTTCTGGCTCAGGTATTTTCGTGACAGAAGTCATGGTATCATCTTCTTCTATTTCATGGGTGTTGGACACTGCATGTGGAGTTCACATTTGTTCAAATGTACAGGAACTCAAGAGAAGAAGACAGGTGGGACTGCATGAGGTGGACCTACGAGTAGGAAACGGGGCACGGGTTGCTGCTGTTGCTGTAGGAGTTTATCACATCTCTTTACCATCTGGTCTTGTATTAGAACTGGACAATTGTTATTTTGTACCAAGCATAACTAAGAATATTATCTCTATTCCTGCTCTTGTCAGGAAAGGGTTTTCCTTTGAATGCAAAATTTCAAAGTGTTATATTTATTTTGATAATATTGTTTATGCAACTGGGTCGATTAACAATGGGTTATTCATGTTGGACATGGAATGTTCTGTACAACAACTTGATAATAAGAAAGCCAAGTATGTTGATGATAGCACCTTGCTATGGCATAGTCGTTTAGGCCACATTAACAAGAAGCGCATTAAGCGGTTGCATGACCATGGACTGCTGGGATCATTCTCCTATGAGGAGCTTGATACATGCAAAGCTTGTTTAATGGGTAAAATGACGAAGTCTCCTTTTTCCAACAAAGGTCAAAGGGCTTCAGGTTTACTTGACCTCATTCACAGTGATGTGTGTGGGCCATTTAGTAAACATGCCAGAGGTGGCTATTCATACTTCATTACCTTTACTGATGATTTCAGTAGGTATGGTTATGTCTATCTAATGAGACATAAGAGTGAATCTTTTGACAAGTTCAAAGAGTTCAAAAATGAAGTACAAAATCAGCTAGGCCGAAATATCAAGGCACTTCGCTCAGATCGAGGTGGAGAATACTTGAGTCATGAGTTTACTGACTATCTGAAGGAGTGTGGGATTATCTCACAGCTCACTCCGCCAGGAACACCGCAATGGAATGGTGTGTCCGAGAGGAGAAATAGAACCTTACTTGATATGGTTCGTTCAATGATGAGTCAGGCTACTCTACCTTACTCCTTTTGGGGATTTGCACTGGAAACAGCTGCAAAGGTACTAAACCGAGTGCCATCCAAGGCCGTTTCAAAGACTCCATATGAGTTATGGTATGGGAAACAGCCGAGCTTGACATTTACGAAGATCTGGGGTTGCGAGGCTTATGTCAAAAAGCTCGCCTCTGGGAAACTAGAGAGCAGATCTGATAAATGTATCTTTGTCGGTTACCCTAAAAAACTAAGGGTTATTATTTATACGATCCCAAGGAGAACAAGGTATTTGTAGCTCGGACGGCTATTTTTCTTGAGAAGGAATTTCTTCTGCAAGAGGCCAGTGGGAAAGAAATAAAGCTGGATGAGAATCCAGAAGCAGGACAAAGTAGTCAAGCACAGTTGGATGAGCCTGAGCCAGTAGATCAGGTTACTGAACAACCTGAGGCTCAGATAACACGGGAACCGCGAAGATCGGGAAGGATCCGTCGACAGCCTGAGCGCTATGACGGAGTCTACATCATTGATGATGAACCCCTCACTTATGCGGATGCGGTCAGTGGACCGGAATCAGCAAGATGGCTTGAAGCTATGCGAGCCGAGATGGACTCCATGTCAGATAACCAAGTTTGGGATTTGGTTGATCCGCCTCCGGGAGTAATCCCTATAGGCTGTAAGTGGATCTTCAAGAAGAAGATGGACATGGATGGTAACGTGGTTACCTATAAAGGCAGGCTAGTTGCGAAAGGTTTCAAACAAATCTACGGGATAGATTATGATGAAACTTTCTCTCCTGTAGCCATGTTCAAGTCTATTCGGATTATTCTCGCGATAGCGGCATATTATGATTATGAGGTCTGGCAAATGGATGTGAAGACCGCTTTTCTTAATGGAAAATTAGAAGAGGATGTGTATATGACACAACCTGAAGGTTTCACTAATCCATCGGATCGTCATAAAATATGCAACTTAAAGAAGTCCATTTATGGACTTAAACAAGCATCGCGAAGCTGGAATATTCGTTTTGATGAATCAATCTGTGAATTTGGTTTCATCAAGAATGAAGATGACCCGTGTGTATATAAGAGGTTTAGTGGGAGTGTGATTACTTTCCTAGTCCTCTACGTCGATGATATCTTAATCATTGGAAACGATATTCCTGAACTACATGCTGTCAAAGCATGGTTAAGAAAATGTTTCCAGATGAAAGATTTAGGAGAAGCAGCCTATGTATTAGGTGTGAAGATCTACAGAGATAGATCTAAGAGGCTTCTCGGGCTATGCCAGAGTACTTACATCGATAAAGTCCTGGAGAGATTCCATTTAGAAAATTCTAAAAGAGGATATCTTCCAGTCAGACATGGTCTGAATCTTTCAAAGAGTCAGTGTCCACAAACACGGACTGAGAAAGATGAAATGGACAATACGCCTTATGCTTCGGCTATTGGGTCCATTATGTATGCGATGTTGTGTACTCGCCCAGACATTACTTACGGGTTAAGCGTAACCAGTCGATTCCAAAGTAATCCAGGGAAGGCACACTGGATTGCAGTCAAGAACATTTTGAAATATCTTCGGAGGACCAAAGATATGTTCTTGATTTATGGAGGTCAGGAAGAGATCAGTATTGAAGGATATACTGATGCTTCGTTCCAATCTGACCAGGATGATTTCCGATCGCAATCAGGCTATGTTTTTAGCTTGAATGGAGGAGCAGTGGTGTGGAAAAGTTTCAAATAGTCAATTGTTGCTGATTCCACAACAGAAGCCGAGTATGTTGCAGCCTCGGAAGCATCTAAGGAGGCAGTTTGGATTCGTAAGTTCATTCAGGAACTTGGTGTTGTTTCTTCGAGTGCAGATCCTTTGGTTATCTTCTGTGATAAGACTGGAGCAATAGCACAAGCAAAGGAACCACGGTCGCACCAGAAGTCCAAGCACATACAGAGAAGGTTTCACTTGATCCGGGAGATCATTGATCGTGGCGAGATCAAAATCTGCAAGGTTCATACAGATGACAATCTAGCTGACCTGCTTACAAAGCCTCTGGCGCAGCAGAAGCATGAGAAGCACTGTAATAATATGGGTTTGAGATTTCTCAACCATTAGATTAAGTGCAAGTGGGAGATTGTTGGGGTATGCCCTTAAGGCTAATGTTTGAGGCCTTGGGATTATATCAGTATCATGTATAAACTCTATATTTATAAAGGCAATGGTTGTTATTCAGGTTGTTACATCATCTGCTGCAATATGTATACTTCTGAATAATGTCTCAATGCTGTTCAGCTTGGCTGACATGCAGTGTTGTCCTTAGTCGAGATATCTTGGTGAACATGAGACAGCCTTGATATGATTGAGACTAATATGTGTTCTAATCTTATAGGATGCTTCGAGCATGGAATAAAATGTAGACTCATGGGTACATTGGATGTACTGGACAGACCCTACTTAGGATATTCGATTGCTTGTCACAATGTGAATAATCCTTATATGCAAACAAGTGGCATATTTCCTCTGACTTGAGATCACTTGTGTTTCTAAATGATGATTGGCATTGTTTTGAGGTAGTTCAATATCATTTGAAACATAATGGTTATAGACTATCTTGGATAATGAGCATGAGTCATGTTAGGGCGCTAGTGATAGATATAGGATTGCCATCTCCTTGGAAGGAGTGTGATGTTCTATAGGGGCCCCCTGTATGAGATGATAGAGAAAGTGTATGGCCATACCCAGATGACTATGTTTCATCTGATCTAATCATTCTCATCATATTGGAATTACAGGCTTGACACGCTTGTCCAATAAGAACATCCAGTGGCAAAGGAAACACATATGTCAAGTGACTTGGGTTCACACTTGTGCTGTGGTTTGGGTGTAGTCTTGGAAGACTCTTTCCTTTATATCGGGAGACAGTGATGTGTTGCTAGATACCCCTCACTGATCATGATAATGTAAGTTATCATTACCGACATTTAAAGGAAACCCCTAGGGTCGCACAATTTGATGATATGGCTTACTTATGTCAGATCGTGTGGACTGAATTGTTTTGGTTCAGTTTAAAGGGATTTAATCTCTGATTGTAAGTGAGATCTGGTCTGATCATGTATGATTGATTAGGGCTTGAGATCGGTAAGCTTCGATCGAGAGATTGGATGCTAGATTGGTGAGATCAAGAGCATCAAGAGATGAATGGTCAGATCTTGAGCCTTTTGGTTTAATGTGATCTGGATCAAGGCTTGGTTTATTTTGGTCTTTGAACCAAATGAATTGAACTGGCTCATCAAGTGAGCGCATGGTTCAAAGAGGAGAATGTTGCGATCGTTCATTTGACTTGAACACGTTGAGTTTTTGCTATTTTTGGATAGCATGACTTCTAAACATGGTGCACGCCTCCACGTTCGAAGTGGGTCGCTCTATTCTCCCTCGTACTCTCCTCTCTCATCGCCGCTTGCTCTCTGGTGGTGAAGAAGGCTCACGCCAAGGAAGAGAAAGAGATTCGCCCAAGCAAGAGTTCTTCTCATCTTCCCTTTCATTCGATCAGGACTCTTGGAGCCTTGCTAGCACAAGGAGCAACAAGAAGAAGCCGAGACTCATCTTGTGTGCGTCTGCTTTGGAGGAGAGCGGCATCACTCTCTGCTTCCAAGTCGCCATCCAAGAAATGGCATTGGTAAGAATCTTTATCGATCTATTCAAGTTGATCATAGATATATGCAAACCGATCCTTAGAAACCCTAGATTCTTCTGCTAAGAATCCTCTGATATGCGCCTATTAGGGTTTCGACCCCGCCCCTTAGGGATTTTCAACTGCTTGTCCAATATGGCTTTGACAAGCCTCTATGGAAAAGGAATCGGTGGCTTGAATGCAGGCGGTCCCACGTAGGGCCGCTCCTCTTCAGCTGGTTTAGGTGCCACCGGTGTTGCATCTGACTGTGGTTCCACAGGTTCTGGTGTCGCTCCATCTCTTCTGTCGTCAGTCAGCATCTTTGGGTCTTCAAGTTGTTTGCTGCTCCGAGTGGAGATTGCATTGCAATGCTCCCTTGGGTTCACCTCTGGTTGGGATGGAAGCTTGCCTGGTGCTCTGGAAGATGAGCTAGCTTGTTGGGCTAGATGACTCTCTAGCATTTTATTGTGTGTCTCCAGGGAGTCCATCCTTGTCATCATCATCTTCATCATGTCTATAAGTCCTTCAAGTTGCTTGCTCAAATTGGAATCATTATTCAGCCTTGGCTGTGGTGGTGGTGCATTGTAGTTCCTAGCGTGAAATCCTGGCAGTCCGAAATTGTTCTGTCGGGGTTGCCTCAAGTTTCCTTGTGGGGGCTGGGTTTGCTGTGGTGGAACTTGTCCAGGCTGCATTGGCTGAGTTGTTCGGTATGAGAAATTTGGGTGGTTGCGCCATCCTGGATTGAATGTGCTGGAATATGGATTGTTGTTCAGGTTAAAATTTCCAACAGCATTCAATTGCTCAGAGTGAACTACAGCCATCTGTCCGTCTCCTACCTGACAATCTGCCCCTGCATGACCTGCAACTCCACAGACCTCACAAGAAATAGCATTAACATCCATTGAATGAATAGACCAAAAATCAATCTTTCTTGTCAGATTATCCACCTTAGCCGTAAGAGCAGTCAGAGAGTCTAGGTCATACTTACCTGACTTCTTGGTAGAGGTACCTCTCTCAGATGTCCATTGGTGATGGTTGATCGTCATGTCCTCGAGGAGGCTCATTGCATCTTCAACTCTCCTATTCATCAAAGCGCCTTCTGCTGCAGTGTCCACTGTAAGTCTTGTGTTGTAATCCAAACCGCTATAGAACGTTTGGATTAAGACCCAAGTCTCAATTCCGTGATGTGGACACATCCTTTTGAGCTCTTTAAACCTCTCCCAACCTTCATATAGAGACTCTCCATCCTTCTACATGAAACTTGTTATCTGATTCCGCAACTGGATCATCTTGGATGAAGGGAAGTACTGAAAGGAGTCCCCAAAAAGGGGAGGCGAAACCCTGATAGGAGGCGCAACAAAAACTCTAGCGGAATCTAGGGTTTCTAAAAGGATCGCATAGCATGTAATATATTCAACTTTCAATGAGAAGCGATTCTTACCATTGCCATCGCTTAGATGGTGTCTTGGAAGGAAAGGCGCAAATGCTCCTTCTCCTAAGGTGACGCACACAATTGATGTCGCCTACTCTTCCTTAGTACTCCTTGTGCTAGCAAGGCTCCAAGATTGTCTTGCCGAATGGAAAAGGGAGAGATCACCTTGCTTGGCCGAATAGTTCCTCTTGTCGTCTACACTTCTCCACACGAGAATGCAAGCGCCGAATACTCAAGTTGGTGACAAAGGCGTGAAGAGGCAAGTTTCATGAGGCGTGGTCACGTAAGTGATCATGCTTTCTAAAAATAGAAAGCCACTTACTCACATGCGATCATGGGTTTACCCCAATCGCAAACTCCTCTTAGATTGAACCATGCGCTCAACCAATGAGCTGGTTCAAATCGATTTGGTTCAATAACCAAATAAACCAAGCAATCAGTCCAGACCACAATAAACCCTAAGGCTCTTGATCTGACCGTCGATCTCTTGATGCTCCTGATCACACCGATCCAGCATCCATTCTCTCAATTGAAGCTTACCGATCTCAAGCCCTAATCAATCAAACATGATCAGACCAGATCTCACTTACAATCAGAGATTAAATCCCTTTAAACTGAACCTGAATAATTCAGTCCACACGATCTGACTTAAGTAAGCCATATCATCAAATTGTGCGACCCTGAGGGTTTCCTTTAAATGTCGGTAACGATAACTCACGTTATCACGATCAGTGAGGGGTATCTAGCAACACATCACTGTCTCCCGATATAAAGAAAAGAGTCTTCCAAGACTACACCCAAACCACAGCACAAGTGTGAATCAACTCACTAGGCATACATGATTCCTTTGCCACTGGATGTTCTTATTGGACAAGCGTGTCAAGCCTGTAGCTCCAATATGATGAGCATGATTAGATCAGATGAACATAGTCACCTGGGTATGGCCATACTCTTTTCTCAATCATCTCATCCAGGGGGCCCCTTTAGAACATCACACTCCTTAAACAAGGAGACGGCAATCCTATGTCTATCACTAGTGCCCTAACCTGACTCAAGCTCACCATCCAAGATAGTCTATAATCATTATGTTTCAAATGATATTGAACTACCTCAAAACAATGACAATCATCATTTAGAAACAAAGTGATCTCAAGTCAGAGGAAATGTGCCACTTGTTGCAATCAAGGATTATTCACATTGTGACAAGCAATTGAATAACCTAGTAGGGTCTGTCCAGTACATCCAATGTACCCATGAGTCTACATCTTATTCCATGCTCGAAGCATCCTATAAGATTAGAGCACATATTAGTCTTAACCATATCAAGGCTGTCTCATGTTCACCAAGATATCTCGACTAAGGACTTCACTGCATGTCAGCCCAGCTGAACAGCTTTGAGACATTATTCAGAAGTATATGTATTGCAGCAGATAATATAACAAACTGAATAACAACCATGCCTTTATAAACATAAGAGTTTATTACATGATACTGATACAATCCCAAGGCCTCAAACATTAGCCTTAAGGGCATACCCCAACAAGTACTTGGAGAGAAAGGCTTGAGAAAGCTCCGCCCATGTTCTTATCAAAGTAGAAGGTAGTGTGTGCAGCCATACTCTCGCTCTGTTCCTCAAAGAGAAGGGAAATAATCGCAACCTGATAGCATCAGTAGACACACTATTAATTTTTAGCATATCACAATATTTCAGAAAAATAGATAGGTGCATGTTGGGGTCCTCAAGAGGAGAACCACCAAATTGGTTTTGTTGCACTATAGAAAGAAGAGAAGGGTTTATTTCAAAATTATTGGCCTCAACAGCAGGCGTAGCAATTCCTGATTGAAAACCATAACCGTAGGGAGCAGAATAATCTTTCAATGTCCTATTGTTGTAGTTGTTTCCCATTGGTTGTGGTACTCGGTCATTGTTCGCATCAAGCTGAAGGTGCTCCATCTGATTTTCTCCTTCTGGATGGTTCATGACTTCTTTCTTCAGAATTTGATTTTGCTTCCTTCTTGTCCTAAAGGTGCGCTTGATTTCTGGATCAATGTCAAAGAATGCTCCTGCCCTAGAACTTCTTCGCATACAAGGGTTAGCCAAAATTATAAAGTTCTATGACAGCGAGTAAATAAAAAGAAAAAGAAAATAGCAGTGCAGTAAAGAAAAACAAACCTAAAGCCTACTCTACCAATTCTTAGAAGTATACTAATATCAACCATTGGTCCCTAGCAACGGCGCCAAAAACTTGACACGTCCCGCAAGTGCACAGTTATGTCGAAGTAATTTAAAAGACGTCGAATCCCACAGGGAACAAGGTTGAGTACCAAAAAAAATCCAAGTTTTAATAGCTAGGCAAATCGAAATAGAGTTTTGAGAACTAATATAAAAAACAAGCAATCACAACTACATCGGTAGAGAGTAAATATGGGAGAGATATCATGGTTTTGGTTTCCACCTTGATGATGATCTTAATCCCACAAGAAAGATATTAATCATTTAGATTATTGGTTTTGCACAAGGAACCTAACCCTAGGGTACAAGGTGCCCTCTCTCGAGTGTACACCCGGGTGTTCGACTTAGAATGACCTCCTACTCTCACAGTGGATCATTCTAAGCGAACCCAATGAGTTCTATGGCAGATTATGAGACCCTCGAGTGAAGACCAAGCACTCTTGTGTTGAGGTCTCGCAAGTTTTACTAAGAGATTCCACCCTTACGATCCTCCTCTCGGTATGAATCGTAATGGCTATTACGTGAAAATACTAAGCCAAGGTAAAATCACGATATAAGCACGTCAAAGTAAAATATGCTCACAATAGATTCAAAACAACAAAATTAAAATAAAGTTTGTGGCCAAAATCATCAAAGGGCTTCAACCAAGCCCCGAAATAGGGTTTACGCTACAATCATCATTGAAACACTCAAAAATCTCTCTTTTAGCATGGGAAAATCACAAGGAACAATTTCTAAAGGATAGGAGACAATAAACTGAAACAAATCTTGAAGAATCGATGCGCTCCAATGATCAGATCTCTGAAAATTGCCCCGGAATCGTGTTTTCGCCGTGTTCTTTCGCCCTTGCCGCTTTGTTGCATGATTACTCGATAATTATGGCATGAAAATTAGGGCCTTTATATCCTATGCGTTCTCCTTCGAAAGAGCTTTCCATAGCGTCCTTACTTGCCAAATTTGGATTTCAAATGGGTGAGAAATCAGGTAAAATCCTAGTCGAAGTCGTGTTCGCGCGAGCCTAGGTTGAAATCACGGGTGAACCCCGCCGGGTTCACCTAGCCGTGATTAATTCTAGGCAATCTGGCTAAAAGAAGCGCGGTGAACCCCGGCGGGGTTCACCTGGCTGTGCTTTGTTCTGTGCAGATTTTGGCCTAAAGGAAAACTGGTGAACCCCGCTGGGGTTCACCAAGCCGTGAAGCTCTCTGTGAGGTTCTGCTGGCTGGCGAAGAAACTGGTGAACCCCATGGAGTTCACCTGGTTGTATTTTTCAGGCTAACTCCGTTTAAGCTCAAATTTGACGTGTACCTTCGTCTTCGTATAAGAAATCCTCCCATGTCCTCAGAATCTTCAAAAGATGTCGAACATGAGTGATTTTACCTGAAATTCCACAAAAGCACGAAAAAGTGAAGATTCCGAAGCATTCAAGTAAATAAGCCTTAAAAGAGTATAAAAGTGTCAAAATAAGCCTAGATTTAACATGAAATAGCTATGAATATTACTACTAAAATGTAAGGCATCACTGTTCAGCCTGTAGAGCACGAACCCAGAACCTGCTATAACTGTAGGTCGTTGGGGTTGTTGTGACATCGTGGGCAGAGTTTGGAGGTGGACTATGGCCGGTCGGAGGTGGAAGACGTTAAAGGGCGAATAGGGCGAAAGTAGGGTGGAAATAGGGGAATAGATCGGTGTTTCAAAATTGGTGATCGGAGAGGCAGATGGCTGGACACCGGCGGCTAGAGTTTGGTAGAGATTGGGCGGCTGGATTGACGGCGGCGAGGGAACAAACATTTGGGAATCTGGGAACAAGTTGCAGGTGAGGTTTGTAACGGAACAGAGAGAGTTTGAGGGAGAAGAAGAGAGTAGAAGAGGGGAAGGTGGGCGACGCAAGCGCGTCAGAAGTGAAGAAGAAAGGGGGAGACATCGGATGCCATGGAGACACAAGAAACTATTTCTTTCATTCAAAGAATATGCGTTTACATGGATGCGAGCGAGAGTTACATATAGGAGATGTTTGTAAATGTTGAAGCTTGGAGACGTTGATGTTTCCTTCTTTAAGCGGGTGCAGAGATAGCATTGGAGCTTTCCTCCTTCGATTGTTGTTGAGAAATGTTGCACCTTCCTTGTGAGGTGCGAAGGGGAGACGTTGAAACTTCCTTTATTTGCTACAAAGAGGCGTTGAAGAAGTTTGGGCTGGCCTTCCTTCTTTGTACTGCTTGGTGTGGATGCAACTCATTTCTTTGTGTACGTGCTGATTTGTTCCTGATAAGTGGGCTTGAAAGCCATGGGCCTCTTTTATTCCTCATAAGTGGGCTTGAATGCCTTCGGCCTCTTTTGGGGTGGTTGAAGTAGTTCTTCTATTATTGAGCTAGCTTTATGAGTGAGCGTGCTAGCTTATTCGTGAAGCTTCCAGGCCTTCACTCTAACCCATATATCTTTTTATGTATTTTGTCAAATTGCATCAAACAAGTGTATTGGAAATTAGACTCAAATTTGGTTTCAATGACTCCTATTTGGTAGGATGATATTTCATATATCCTTATGATTCATTGGAATAAATTGGGTTGATCTAGTTTGATATATTTTACTCTTAGCCTAGCATTATTGTGGTATAATTGGTAAAAATACAAATGTGATGTGATGCTAATATAAAATAGAATGAGATTAACAATATGAGTTAATCTTCATAATTAGTGTACTGAAAGCATGGATATTACATTATCTCCAATAAAATCTCAAATGATTAATTCAAATTCGAATTAAATTAATCACATGAAATACATCAATTAAGGTATAGGCGCCAATCCTAGTCTAACTAGGATTCAATATGCGCATACCTCTTTGTTTCTTCCCCTTAAGCCCATTTAACTCTTCATGACAACTTATCAGAAATCGCCATTGGGTAATGGGCCTAGCCCGAACTTCATTATGCATGTTAACCAAGTCATTAGATCCAATACAACTTAACCCAAGATCAAATGAGGCTAACCATGGTTAGTTTTGGTCAATATGCCAAAAATAAAGTTTATCTCCAATAAGTTTCTTCCATCTCATTAGGCCCATTGGCGCTGATGAAATCTCCTAATTGGATCCGAGTTATGAAATAACTCGATCCTAAGGCTATTCGATCATTACGAAAATTCGAGCATCAAGGTGTGCAACCCTGTAGGTTCCTCTAACGTTGGCAATGATGAACTTAGGTCATCACAAGCAGTGAGTGGCACCTAGCAGTGCATCGCTACTATCGAAGTCTTCGGAATGGATATTGACATCGACATCCCCATCATCTAAACAAAGGTACTAATGCATTACAATCCTTTTGCCAAACTGACATTTGATTGGACAAGTGTGTCACCACTTGCTCTCACCCAATCTCATGGTTATGACTAAATCAGTCATAGAACCATAGAGGGGTCACATGGATATCAAGCTTCCCTTAGGAAGGGGCAAATTCTATATCTGTCTATTGATCTTCTCATATGAGTCATGACATACTCAATGACAACCGTTATGACCTCCCAACTACGGTGAGGTGTTAGGTTGTATCAAAATATGACCCTAACTATATGGAAGAGTCAATGACCTCAAGCCAAAGGATCAATGCATTTCCTGTCACTTGTGAGATTAACTCATGACACCAAGTTAGAGCCTCACAACGGGTCAATCCAGTATATCTTTCACTGATATACCCATATATCTGCATTAGCACCTTGTGCCTAACCAGCCCATATACCAGTCTCACATGTACTAGAGATATCCCTATATCAACTCAGGTACTTGACTGGGGATAGAGTTCAAGCACAGACATAATCTGTTTCCAAGGATATTATTATGTAAGTACACAATCACATATGTAAACAAAACATAATAATGACAATGCCAGAATGATATATATAAAATATCAATGTCAAATAGTATATAGAATAGACCAACATCTGGTCCTAAGGGCATATACACCAACAATCTCCCACTTTCACTTAGACCTAGTTGTTGAGAAATCTCAACCCCATATCCCTGGCATGACCATCATGCTTCTGCTGCGTCAAAGCCTTGGTCAGTGGGTCTGCTAGATCATTGTTGGTGTCAACTCTACTAATCTGGACATCACTTCTGTCTATGATCTCTCTGATCAGGTGAAATCTTATGAGTATATGTTTAGACTTTTGATGAGACCGTGGTTCCTTTGCCTATGCAATCGCTCCATTGTTGTCATAATAGAGCTCAATCGAATCCATAGCGGTTGGAACCACCTGAAGCTCAGAAATAAACTTCCTGATCCAAATGGCTTCTTTGGCTATCTTAGAAGTAGTAACATACTCAGCTTCGGTTGTAGAATCAGCTATGGTGGATTGCTTGAAGCTTTTTCAGCATATAGCACCTCCATTTAACTTGAACACATAGCCTGCCTATGATCTAAAGTCATTAGGATCTAACAGGAATGATGCATCAATATAACCCTGAACACTGAGCTCTTCCTGTTCACCATAGACCAAGAACAAATCCTTACTTCTTCTTAGATACTTAAGGATGTTCTTTACAGCCACCCAGTGCTGCAGACCTGGATTGGATTGGTATCGACTAGTTATGCTTACAGCATAAGCCACATCTGGTCTAGTACACAATATTGCATATATGATCGATCCAACTGTCGAAGCATAGGGTACACGATCCATGTTATCCCTCTCAGCCTATGTGGTGGGACACTGGCTTTTTGAGAGAATGATGCCATGTCTCACTAGAAGGTATCCCTTCTTGGATTACTCCAAGTTGAACCTCTCCAAGACCTTATCAACGTATGTACTTTGACTAAGGGCCAAAAGCTTCTTGGATCTATCTATGTAGATCCTCACGCCTTGAATATAGGCGGCCTCCCCTAAGTCCTTCATCTCGAGATGCTTGCTTTAATCCATAAATGGATCTTTTTTAGCCTGCAGACATTGTTGGCCTCTGTAGGATGGATGAAGCCATCAGGCTATGTCATATACACATCCTCTGTCAACTTCCCGTTAAGGAATGCTGTCTTAACATCCTTTTGTCATATCTCATAATCATGATATGCAGCTATAGCAAGCAAGATTTGAATGAATTTAATCATGGCTACTGGCGAGAAGTTTTCATCATAGTCCACCCCATGGACTTGTTTGAATTCTTTAGCCACAAGTCTACCCTTATAGGTAAATATATTATCATCCATGTTTGTCTTCCTTTTGAAGACCCATCTACGCCCTATGGGTTTTACTCCATTAGGCAGCTCAACCATATCCTAGACTTGGTTAGCCAACATGAAATCCATCTCGGATCTCATGGTCTCAAGCCATTTCTGTTGGGGTATGCCCTTAAGGCTAATGTTTGAGGCCTTGGGTTATTATCAGTATCATGTATAAACTAAGTATATGTTTATAAAGGCAATTGTTGTTATTCAGATTGTTGCATTCTCTGCTGCTGTATGTATACCTCTGAGTAATGTCTCAATGATGTTCAGCTTTGCTGACATTCAGAGTTGTCCTTAGTCGAGATATCTTGGTGAACATGAGACAGCCTTGATATGATGGAGACTAATATGTGTTCTAATCTTATAGGATGCTTCGAGTATGGAATAAGATTTAGACACATAGGTGCATTGGATGTACTGGACTGACCCTATTTAGGATATTCAATTGTTTGTCACAATGTGAATAAATCCTTATAAGCAAGCAAGTGGCATATTCCCTCTGACTTGAGATCACTTGTGTTTCTAAGTGATGATTGGCATTGTCTTGAGGTAGTTCAATATCATTTGAAAGATAATGGTTAAGAATTATCTTGGATAGTGGGCATGAGTCATGTTAGGACACTAGTGATAGATATAGGATTGCCTCTCCTAGTTGGAGTGTGATGTTCTAAAGGGGCCCCCTCTGGATGAGATGGTTGAGAAAGTGTATGGCCATACCCAGATGACTATGTTCATCTGATCTAACCATTCTCATCGTGTTGGAATTACAGGCTTGACAGGCTTGTCCAACGAGAACATCCAGTGGCAAAGGAAACAAGTATGCTGGGTGAATTGGATTCACACTTGTGCTATGGTTTGGGAGTGGTCTTGGAAGACTCTTTCCTTCATATCGGGAGACAGTGATGTGTTGCTAGATACCCCTCTCTGATCGTGATAACGTAAGTTATCGTTACCGACATTGAAGGAAACCCTTAGGGTCGCACAATTTGATGATATGGCTTACTTATGTCAGATCGTGTGGACTGGAATTATTCTAGTTCAGTTTAAAGCAATTTAAACTCTGATTGGAAGTGAGATCTAGTCTGATCATGTTTGATTGATTAGGGCATATGATCGGTAAGCTTCGATCGGCAAAATTGATGCTTGATCGTAAAGATCAAGAGGTTCATTGAGATGTGTGGTTAGATCTTGAACCATGAGGTTCAGAGAGATCAAGACCATGGCTGGTTCGATTTGGTTCTTGAACCAAATGAAATTGAACCGGTTCACTTATGTGAACGCATGGTTCAAAGGGGAGAGGAGTTTTCGATGGCTTCATGGGGACTTAAAGAAGGAGTTATGTACTTACTATATTTGGAAGTCGATTTCTCTTTTGGAAGGCCCCACGTCTTCGAACGGTGAACGCCTCTCGCCCCTTTCTTCTCTCGTGTGTGTGTGTGGTTCGTTTTCACGATCAACACTAGGGAGTTCGGCCAGCAAGTAGAAAAACATCTCATCACACGATCAAAGACTCCTTAGTGTCTTTGCTAGCACAAGGAGCACAAGGAAGAAGCAAACTTCATCTTGTGTGTGATTCCTTAGGAGAAGAAGCATTCGCCTCTTTCTTCCTCCAAGCCGCCACTCAAAGCATGGCAATGGTAATGTTCTAACCTATCTTTCCAAGGTTGATCATATGTTTAAGTCAAACGATTTTGAAACCTAGCATTTCCGCCGCTGCACATTCTAGATGCGCATGTGACCTAGGTTTACCTTCAATTGGTATCAGAGCATGGTTTTGGCTTGATATATATGATTGCCGTCTTGTGATCCATGTTTGGTTTTATGCTTTGGATAGATCTTCATGATGCGCATGCTTTTTGTTGTCATGCGAAAATACATGCCACATGTTAGATGTATTTTGTTTACCTTTAAGCTTGCGCATATGATGTTGTTTGTTTGCACTGTTCATAGAAGTTTTCCTTTAAAACTTATCATCATGCGCGACCCTCACTAGATCTATCTATGCGCCTGCTTTAAATACTTAGACGGGTTTACAATGTTGAAGTCGTTAGTCAAGTCTGGACCCAACAGCCTAATCAGACCATCTGACAGCCTGGATGGGGCGGCTGGATAGCACCTGTGCGCAAGCTATACAGGTGGCTATAGGCCGACTGCAGAAGGGTGTGTAGCGATGTCTGATTGAGGCGCCTAGTGAACGATCATGATTAAGGCCCGGGGTCACACCCGCTTGCCAGAAATCATGTGGGACGTTCAGCCCTTAAGGCATGCATAGTTGACCATGTGGTCGACGCAAGTCAGTTATGACTGGGTGCATGCAAGGGCAGTAGGTCTGACTTGGTCTAAAGAGTGGATACCTGTTAATGGACCGTTGTAAGGTAGTAGGGCACATAAGGAAATAAAATTGATGCCATGGGTTTTTTTCAAAAATTTTATTTCTATTTGGATCACATGTATGCATGTTTAACATGTTGAATGGGTGTTTATTTAATCTTATGTGGGCTGCCCTTATCTTGTGTGCTGTGCTGGGGCCAGCGTGCCTGGAATTAAATATAAATTTTGCTGTGATCTGCGAATCACACTTTCATTTATGAAAATGTATAATTGACCTGCGTGTCAAACCATGTCTAGATAGTTTCAAAATGTATTTTGAGATGACATGAGTACACAGCACAAATGACAGATGCGCATGCAGCAATTGGCTTCTCTAGATAGGTGGTCTAGAGGTCGACTCTAGAACAGGCGCATACTACCTGATGGGCACATATGAGCTGCAGAGGGCGCTTGGGCCCGGGCTGGGCCAGATGAAGTGCCAGAGTCCCATAAAGAGCTCAAGTGAAGACTTTTGTAAAACTAAGGTTTTACTTAGGCTTTTATGGGTATTTACCACATAAGATATTTGGTGCTTTCATTTACTGTTTTAAGTAATATTAGCACATGCATGCTTTAATCTTCTGCTATCATTATAGAATTTGCATGATAGTAAGAAGATAAAAGACCATTAAAATCCAACGTCAATATCAAGCTCGATAGCCTTCTGACGCGAAACCTCACTGTTCTGACTATCGTTGGAGCCGTGTTGTACCCACTCAGTGGGCACGCCCAGCTATCTTCAGACGGTGCGCGATTACACCTACATGCTACAGAGAAGGGATTTATCGCTTCTCGTTGCTCAGCATAGCACGTGGTGGTCCAGGGAGTAGGTCAGGTCAGCTTGACCATATATCCTACATATTGAGCATATGATAGCTAGATGGAGGCAGCCATCTAAGGAATCAGAGACTGTGTTGTACCAACTCAGTTGGCACAGTCTTCTGGATTGCCTAGATGAAGGGGAATCGCACGGGTTGGCGATTGGCATGGATAGCCTACCGGTGATTAGTGCTTGTACTCTCTGTGTATCTTATCTCGCCTGAGCGGGACGCGGAGATCAAGTATGAAAACTGGATCCCATCTCACTAAAAGAGTTTCACTCTTTCGGGCTGTTTTATTGGATTTTCAGTCAGATAAAATAGTGAGAAAAGAATCACTCTTAAGTCCTGGAATGATTCTAACATGGATACTGACCTTGTTGTTCTTGCTATGTTGAAGATTCCTGCAGCAACGAACACCACAGGGCTCAATTTGCGATCCATATTGGAAAAGGAGAAGTTTGCTGGGCCAAACTTCTCAGACTGGTACAGACAGCTTAAGATTGTACTTAAAGCTGAGAGGAAGCTGTATGTCCTTGAGCCGGCAATACCGGCTCAACCCGCTGTGAACGCCGCAAGGGCGGTTCGAGATGCTTATGAAAAGCACGTCAGTGATAGTACTGATGTCGCTTGCCTTATGCTTGCGTCAATGACGCCCGAGCTCCAGCGTCAGCATGAGGATTTATCAGCTATTGATATTATAGCAAATCTCAAAATGCTGTATGCTGCACAGGCAAGGACAGAACGCTATAACTTGACAAAACTTTTCTTTCATAGCAAACTGACTGAAGGGAGTCCAGTGGGAGCTCACGTACTCAAGATGATTGGGTACAAGGAGGCTCTAGAAAAACTGGGACATACCATCAATCAAGAACTTGTTGTAGATATTATCCTGCAGTCTCTCCCGGCCTCTTTCGATCCGTTCATCATTAATTTTAATATGAACAAAATCGACTGTACTCCGGCAGAGTTATTGAACATGCTCTGCACCACAGAGCAGACTCTTGAGAAAGGAAAGCCTTCATCCTCTGTCTTAATGGTTCCTTCAAGGAATAAGAAGAAGGGGAAGAAGGGCAAAACCCCTATCAAGAGCTACAACAAGGCTTTGAAACAAAAGGTGAAGCGGTCAAAGGACAACAGATGTTTCCATTGTGGCCAGCTGGGTCACTGGAAGAAGGACTGTAGAGTGCTCCAAGGAGAGAAGAAGGGAAGCAAGCCTTTCACTTCTGGCTCAGGTATTTACGTGACTGAAGTCATGGTAGCTTCTTGTATATCATGGGTGTTGGACACTGCATGTGGAGTTCACATTTGTTCAAATGTGCAGGAACTCAAGAGAAGAAGACAGGTGGGACAGCATGAGGTGGACCTACGAGTTGGAAACAGGGCACGGGTTGCTGCTGTTGCTGTAGGGGAATATAACATCTCTTTACCATCTGGTTTTGTATTAGAACTTGACAATTGTTATTTTGTACCAAGCATAACTAAGAATATTATCTCTATTCCTGCTCTTGTCAGGAAAGGTTTTTCTTTTGAATGCAAAACTTCACAATGTTGTATTTCATATGATAATATTGTTTATGCAACTGGGTCGATTAACAATGGGTTATACATGTTGGACATGGAATGTTCTGTACAACAAATTGATAACAAGAAAGCCAAGCATGCTGATGATAGCACCTTATTATGGCATAGTAGTTTAGGCCACATTAACAAGAAGCGCATTAAGCGGTTGCATGATCATGGACTGCTGGGATCATTCTCCTATGAGGAGTTTGATACTGTTGGGGTATGCCCTTAAGGCTAATGTTTGAGGCCTTGGGATTATTTCAATATCATGTATAAACTTTATGTTTATAAAGGCAATGGTTGTTATTCAAGTTGTTACATTATCTGCTGCAATATGTATACTTCTGAATAATGTCTCAATGCTGTTCAGCTTGGCTGACATGCAGTATTGTCCTTAGTCGAGATATCTTGGTGAACATGAGACAGCCTTGATATGATTGAGACTAATATGTGTTCTAATCTTATAGGATGCTTCGAGCATGGAATAAGATGTAGACTCATGGGTACATTGGATGTACTGGACAGACCCTACTTAGGATATTCAATTGCTTGTCACAATGTGAATAATCCTTATATGCAAACAAGTGGCATATTTCCTCTGACTTGAGATCACTTCTATTTCTAAATGATGATTGGCATTGTTTTGAGGTAGTTCAATATCATTTGAAACATAATGGTTATAGACTATCTTGGATAATGAGCATGAGTCATGTTAGGGCACTAGTGATAGATATAGGATTGCCGTCTCCTTGTTGGAGTGTGATGTTCTGAAGGGGCCCCCCTGGATGAGATGATTGAGAAAGTGTATGGCCATACCCAGATGACTATGTTCATCTGATCTAATCATTCTCATCATATTGGAATTACAGGCTTGACACGCTTGTCCAATAAGAACGTCCAGTGGCAAAGGAAACACATATGTCAAGTGGCTTGGGTTCACACTTGTGCTGTGGTTTGGGTGTAGTCTTGGAAGACTCTTTCCTTTATATCGGGAGACAGTGATGTGTTGCTAGATACCCCTCACTGATCGTGATAACGTAAGTTATCGTTACCGACATTTAAAGGAAACCCTTAGGGTCGCACAATTTGATGATATGGCTTACTTAAGTCAGATCGTGTGGACTGAATTGTTTTGGTTCAGTTTAAAGGGATTTAAACTCTGATTGTAAGTGAGATCTAGTCTGATCATGTTTGATTGATTAGGGCTTGAGATCGGTAAGCTTCGATCGAGAGAATTGATGCTTGATCGATGAGATCAAGAGCATCAAGAGATGAATGGTTAGATCTTGAGCCTTATGGTTTAATATGATCTAGACCAAGGCTTGGTTTGATTTGGTCCTTGAACCAAATGAGATTGAACCGGCTCATCAAGTGAGCGCATGGTTCAAAGAGGAGAATGTTGCGACTTGTTCACTTGGCATGAACGGTTGAACACATTGAGGGTTTACTATTTTTGGAAGTCATGCTTTCCAAAATAGGTAGCACGCCTCACGTTCGAGTGCATTGCTCTATTCTCGCTCGCAACTTCCTCTTGTCGCCTCTCTCCTCTCGTGTGGTGAGTCTTGACGCTCAAGGAGGATTCGGCCTAGCCAAGAGATCATCTCATCTTCCCTTCAAGCGATCAGGAGACTTGGAGATCTTTGCTAGCACAAGGAACGCCAAGGAGTAGTCATCTTCACCTTGTGTGCGATCGCCTTTGGAGGAGAGCCGCTCGCCCTCTTCTTCCAAGTCGCCATCCAAAGCAATGGCATTGGTATGATCTCTCACTAGATCTATGCAAATCGTTAAGTTGATTATATGTTCATATATGCGATCCTAGGAAACCCTAGATTCTGCCCATGCATATTTTTATATATGCGCCTATTAGGGTTTCACCCCCTTTATGGAACTTTCAATTGGTATCAGAGCATAGTTCCTTGTATGATTCATATGATTGCTTATAGTGATCCTTGTTTGCGCTTAAGAGTAGATCTAATGGTTTTCTTCATGCGAAACTACATGCTTATTTTCGAAAATAGATGTATGTTGGCGCATGTATCTATGTTGGCGCTTGTTGTAGTTTTTTCTCAAAACATTACTTGCGCGCCCCTCATTAGATCTAAGCGCCTACTTTAGAATCTTAGACGGGTTATTAGGGTTGAAGTCATCGTCCAGTCTAGACCCAACAGTCTGATCAGACCATCTGACAGCCTAGATGGGTCGACCAGATGGCACCTATGCGCAAGCATGTGGTGGCTATTGGTCGACTGCAGAAAGGCGTGTAGCGATGTCTGATTCAGACAACCAGTGAACGCTCATGATTAAGGCCCAGGGTCACACCCGCTTGCCAGAACTCATCAGGGACGTTCAGCCCTTAACGCATGCATTGTTGACCATGAGGTCGACTCAAGTCGGTTAGGACTTGGTGCATGCAAGGGCAGTGGGTCTGACTAGGTCTGATGAGTGGATCCCTATTAATGGACCGTGTTGGGGTATGCCCTTAAGGCTAATGTTTGAGGCCTTGGGATTGTATCAGTATCATGTAATAAACTCTTATGTTTATAAAGGCATGGTTGTTATTCAGGTTGTTATATTGTCTGCTGCAATAATTGTACTTCTGAATAATGTCTCAAAGCTGTTTAGCTGGGCTAACATGCTATAATGTCCTTAGTCGAGATATCTTGGTGAACATGAGACAGCCTTGATATGGTTAAGACTAATATGTGTTCTAATCTTATAGGATGCTTCGAGCATGGAATAAGATGTAGACTCATGGGTACATTGGATGTACTGGACAGACCCTACTAGGATATTCAATTGTTTGTCACAATGTGAATAATCCTTGATTGCGACAAGTGGCACATTTCCTCTGACTTGAGATCACTTGTGTTTCTAAATGATGATTGTCATTGTTTTGAGTTAGTTCAATATCATTTGAAACATAATGATTATAGACTATCTTGGATGGTGAGCTTGAGTCAGGTTAGGGCACTAGTGATAGACAAAGGATTGCCGTCTCCTTGTTTAAGGAGTGTGATGTTCTAAAGGGGCCCCCTGGATGAGATGATTGAGAAAGTGTATGGCCATACCCAGGTGACTGTGTTCATCTGTTCTAATCATACTTATCATATTGGAGCTACAAGCTTGACACGCTTGTCCAATAAGAACATCCAGTGGCAAAGGAAACATGCATGCCTTGTGAGTTTGATTCACACTTGTGCTGTGGTTTGGGTGTAGTCTTGGAAGACTCTTTTCTTTATATCGGGAGACAGTGATGTGTTGCTAGATACCCCTCACTGATCGTGATAACGTGAGTTATCGTTACCGACATTTAAAGGAAACCCTCAGGGTCGCACAATTTGATGATATGGCTTACTTAAGTCAGATCGTGTGGACTGAATTGTTCAGGTTCAGTTTAAAGGGATTTAATCTCTGATTGTAAGTGAGATCTGGTCTGATCATGTTTGATTGATTAGGGCTTGAGATCGGTAAGCTTCGATCGAGAGATTGGATGCTAGATCAGTGAGATCAGGAGCATCAAGAGATCGACGGTCAGATCAAGAGCCTTAGGGTTTATTGTGGTCTGGACTGATTGCTTGGTTTATTTGGTTATTAAACCAAACCAAATTGAACCAGCTCATTGGTTGAGCGCATGGTTCAAATTGAGAGGAGTTTGCGATTGGGGTAAACCCATGATCGCATGTGAGTGAGTGGCTTTCTATTTTTAGAAAGCATGATCACATACGTGACCATTACTCACGTTCACGCCTAAGGCGCTCTACTCTCTCGCCTCTCCTTCTCTCTAGTCGCCAACTTGAGTTATTCGGTTTTGCACTCTCGTGTGGTGAAGAGATTGACGAAAGGGGAAGGAAGTAATCGCCAAGCAAAGGAGATCTCTCCCCTTCCATTCGACAACGACTTCTTGGAACCTTGCTAGCACAAGGAGCACCAAGGAAGAGTAGGCGACACCAATTGTGTGCGTCACCTTTGGAGAAGGAGCACTTGCGCCTTTCCTTCCAAGACACCATCTAAGCGATGGCAATGGTGAGAATCGTTTTTGGAATTTAAAGTTGAACATATTATATGCATAGATCCTTGAAACCCCTTCCGTTGCATCAAAGTTTTTTCATATGCGCCTCCTATAGGGTTTCGCCCCCTTAGTTAGGGGACTTTCAATTGGTATCAGAGCCAGTTATTGCATGCTAATATGTTTGCTTTCTTTGTGATCCTATGCATTGATCTATATGTTACATGATGTTAGAGATATTTTTATTTCTCTTAGCCGCATGTTTTCATGTAGGCGCATTTGTTCATGTAGGCGCATATGTTTGTTTTCTCAAACTTCTTATGACATGCGCGACTCATTATAGATCTAAGGCCCTGCATTAAACCCTTAGACGGGTTATTAGGGTTGAAGTCATCCCCTAGGTTAGATCCAGCAAGGTCTGATCAGACCATCTGACAGCCTTGATGGGTTGACCAGATAGCATCTGTGCGCAAGCACCAGATGGCTATAGGTCGACTGCAGACAGGCGTGTAGCGATGTCTGATTGAGACGACTAGCGAACACACATGAGTTAGGCCCGGGGTCACACCCGCTTGCCAGAACTCATGAGGGTTGTTCGGCCCTGGCGCATGCATGGTTGACCTTTGGTCGACTCAAGTCAGTTAGGACTTGGTGCATGCAAGGGCAGTGGATCTGACTAGGTTGGATGAGTGGATCCCTAGTAATGGACCGTTGTAAGGTTGTAAGGCAAATAAGGAAATTAAAATTGATGCCTATGGGGTTTTTCAAAAATTTAATTTTCTTGACTGGATCACATCTTGGATGATGCCTATGTTTGTTTATTTATTCTTATGTGGGCTGCCCATATTAAATGTGTGCTGTGCTGGGGCCTGCGTGCCTGGACTTTAAAAGTTGTAAATTAATTATTCTGATCTGCGTATCACATTGTATTTAATTTATAAAATGTAATTGACCTGCGTGTCAATCTTGTCTAGATAGATTAATTTGTAAATTAATCAGACAAGAGCACAGAGCACACTTGGCAGAGGCGCATGCAGCAGAGGCTTGACCAGGTGGGAGGTCCAGGGTTCGACTCTGGGACCAGGCGCATTTTCCCTGGTGGGCGCACCTGAGCTGCAGATGGCGCTTGGGCCCTGGTTTGGGCCAGATGAGCAGCTAAAGTCCCATGAAGAAAAGCAAGTGAAGACTTAAGTTATCTTAAGGTCTTACTTAGGCTATGGGTTTTTACCACATAAGATTCATGCTTTCTTTTATTGTTTAAATAAGTAGAACAGCATGATTTATTTATCTTCTGCTATCACCATAGGAATTGCATGATAGTGAAGAAGATAAAAGACCGTTAAAATCCAACGCTTAAATATCAAGCTCGTAAGCCTTCTGACGCGAAACCTCACTGTTCTGATTATCGTTGGAGCCGTGTTGTACCCACTCAGTGGGCACGTCCATCTATCTTCAGACGGTGCGGGATTACACCTGCGTGTTACAGAGAAGGGATTTATCGCTTCTCGTTGCTCAGCATAGCACGTGGTGGTCCAGGGAGTAGGTCGGGTCAGCTTGACCATGTAGGCTACATATGTGGCGCATATGGTAGCGCATGGAGGCAGCCATCTGTGGGGTCAGAGACTGTGTTGTACCAACTCAGTTGGCACAGTCTGCTGGATTGCCCAGATGAAGGGGAATCGCACGGGTTGGCGATTGGCTGAGACAGCCTACCAGAGATTAGTGCTTGTACTCTCTGTGCATCTTATCTCGCCTGAGCGGGACGCGGAGACCAAGTATGAAATCTGGATCCCATCTCACTAAAAGAGTTCTACTCTTTCGGGCTGTTTTGCTGGATTTTTCAGCCAGATAAAATAGTGAGAAAAAGAATCTTTCTTAAGTCCTGATTGATTCTTAACATTGATACTGACCTTGTTGTTCTTGCATTGTTGTAGATACCTGCAGCAACGAACACCATGAGCTTCAATGTGCGATCCCTACTGGAAAGGGAGAAGTTTGCTGGGCCGAACTTCTCAGACTGGTTCGGACACCTTAAGATTGTTCTTAAGGCAGAGAGGAAACTGTATGTCCTCGAGACGGCTATACCGCCTCAGCCCGCTCCGAACGCCGCAAGGGCGGTTCGGGAAGCTTATGAAAAGCATGTCAATGATAGCATTGATGTCGCTTGCCTGATGCTAGCGTCTATGACGCCACCGCTGCAGCGTCAGCATGAGGATATGTCTGCTATAGACATGATAGCAAACCTCAAGATGCTCTATGCTGCACAGGCGAGGACAGAACGCTATAATCTGACAAAGCTGTTCTTTCAGAGCAAACTGGCTGAAGGGAGCCCAGTGGGAGCTCACGTGCTCAAGATGATTGGGCACAAGGAGGCTCTAGAGAAACTGGGGCATACCATCAACCAGGAGCTTGCTGTAGACATTATTCTGCAGTCTCTTCCGCCCTCTTTCGATGCGTTCATCATTAACTTTAATATGAACAAAATCGATTGTACTCCGGCAGAGCTGCTGAATATGCTCTTGACTACTGAGGAGACTCTGAAGGGAAAGCCTTCGACCTCTGTCTTAATGGTTCCTTCTAGGAACAATAAGAAGAAGGGGAAGAAGGGCAAGGCCCCTGTCAAGAGTTACAGTAAGGCTCTGAAGCAAAAAGTTAAGCGGTCAAGGAATACAGGTGTTTCCATTGTGGCCAGCTGGGTCACTGGAAAAAGGATTGTAAAGCGCTCCAAGGAGATAAGAGGGGAAGCTTCGCTTCTGGCTCAGGTATATACGTGACGGAAGTCATGGTTTCATCTTCTTCTATATCATGGGTGTTGGACACTGCATGTGGAGTTCACATTTGTTCAAATGTACAGGAACTCAAGAGAAGAAGGCAGGTGGGACAGTATGAGGTGGACCTACGAGTTGGAAACGGGGCACGGGTTGCTGCTGTTGCTGTAGGAGACTATTTCATCTCTTTGCCATCTGGGCTTGTATTAGAACTAAACAGTTGTTACTTTGTTCCCAGCATTACTAAGAATATTATCTCCATTCCTGCTCTTGTCAGGAAGGGATTTTCCTTTGAATGCAATATTTCAAAGTGTGTCTTATCTCTTGATAATATAGTTTATGCTACTGGTTCAATTAATAATGGGTTATTCATGTTGGACATGGAATGTTCTATACAGCAGATTGATATTAAGAAAGCCAAGTATGCTGATGACAGCACCTTGCTATGGCATAGTCGTTTAGGCCATATTAACAAGAAACGCATTAAGCGGTTGCATGATCATGGACTGCTGGGATCATTCTCCTATGAGGAGATTGATACATGTAAAGCTTGTTTAATGGGTAAAATGACGAAGTCACCTTTTTCTAACAAAGGTCAAAGGGCTTCAGGTTTACTTGACCTTATACACAGTGATGTGTGTGGGCCATTTAGTAAACATGCCAGAGGTGGCTATCAGTACTTCATTACCTTTACTGATGATTTCAGTAGGTATGGGTATGTCTATTTGATGAGACATAAAAGTGAATCTTTTGACAAGTTCAAAGAGTTCAAGAATGAAGTACAGAATCAGCTAGGCCGAAGTATCAAGGCACTTCGTTCTGATCGAGGTGGTGAATACCTAAGTCGAGAATTTACTGACTATCTAAAGGAGTGTGGGATTATCTCACAGCTCACTCCGCCAGGAACACCGCAATGGAATGGTGTGTCCGAAAGGAGAAATAGAACCCTACTTGATATGGTTCGTTCTATGATGAGTCAGGCTACTCTTCCATATTCCTTTTGGGGTTTTGCACTGGAAATAGCTGCAAAGGTACTAAACCGAGTGCCATCCAAGGCAGTTTCAAAGACGCCATATGAGTTATGGTATGGGAAACAACCGAGCTTGACATTTATCAGGATCTGGGGCTGCGAGGCTTATGTCAAAAAGCTCGCCTCTGGGAAACTAGAGAGCAGATCTGACAAATGTATCTTTGTCGGTTACCCTAAGGAAACTAAGGGTTATTATTTCTACGATCCCAAAGAGAACAAGGTATTTGTTGCTCGGACGGCCATATTTCTTGAGAAGGAGTTTCTTCTGCAAGAGGCCAGTGGGAGAGAAATAATGCTGGATGAGAATCCAGAGGAAGGACAAAGTAGTCAAGCACAGTTGGATGAGCCTGAGCCGGTGGAACAGGTTATTGAACAACCTGAGGCTCAGATATCACGGGAACCGCGAAGATCGGGAAGGATCCGTCGACAGCCTGAGCGCTATGACGGAGTCTACATCATTGATAATGATGAACCCCTCACTTATGCGGATGCGGTCAGTGGACCGGAGTCAGCGAGATGGCTTGAAGCTATGCGCGCCGAGATGGACTCCATGTCAGATAACCAAGTCTGGGATTTGGTTGATCCGCCTCCGGGAGTTATCCCTATAGGCTGTAAATGGATCTTCAAGAAGAAGATTGACCTGGATGGTAACGTGGTTACCTATAAAGGCAGGCTAGTTGCGAAAGGTTTCAAACAAATCTATGGGATAGATTATGATGAAACTTTCTCACCTGTAGCTATGTTTAAGTCTATTCGGATTCTTTTCGCGATAGCAGCATATTATGATTATGAGATCTGGCAAATGGATGTGAAGACAACTTTCCTGAATGGAAATCTGGATGAGGATGTGTATATGACACAACCAGAAGGTTTCACTAATCCATCAGATCGTCATAAGATATGCAAATTAAAGAAGTCTATTTATGGACTTAAACAAGCATCGAGAAGCTGGAATATTCGTTTTGATGAATCAATCAGTGAGTTTGGTTTCATCAAGAACGAGGATGACCCATGTGTATATAAGAGGTTTAGTGGGAGCGTGATTACTTTCCTAGTCCTCTACGTCGATGATATCTTGATCATTGGAAATGACATTCCTGAAATGCATGCGGTTAAGGCATGGTTAAGGAAATGTTTCCAGATGAAAGATCTAGGAGAAGCAGCCTATGTATTAGGTGTGAAGATCTACAGGGATAGATCTAAGAGGCTTCTCGGGCTGTGCCAGAGTACTTACATCGATAAAGTCCTGGAGAGATTTCATTTAGAGAATTCTAAAAGAGGATATCTTCCAGTCAGACATGGTCTGAATCTTTCGAAGAGTCAGTGTCCACAAACACAGACTGAGAAAGATGAAATGGACAATACGCCTTATGCTTCGGCTATTGGGTCCATTATGTATGCGATGTTGTGTACTCGCCCAGACGTTGCTTACGGGTTAAGCGTGACCAGTCGGTTCCAAAGTAATCCAGGTTTGGCGCACTGGATTGCAGTCAAGAACATTTTAAAATATCTGCGGAGGACCAAAGATATGTTCTTGATATATGGTGGTCAGGAAGAACTCAGTATTGAAGGATATACTGACGCTTCGTTCCAGTCTGACCAGGATGATTTCCGATTGCAATCAGGCTATGTATTTAGCTTGAATGGAGGAGCAGTGGTGTGGAAGAGTTTCAAACAGTCAACTGTTGCTGATTCCACAACAGAAGCCGAGTATGTTGCAGCCTCGGAAGCATCCAAGGAGGCAGTGTGGATTCGTAAGTTCGTGAGAGAACTTGGTGTTGTTCCTTCGAGTGCAGATCCTTTGGTTATCTTCTGTGATAACACTGGAGCAATCGCACAAGCAAAGGAACCACGGTCGCACCAGAAGTCCAAGCACATACAGAGACGGTTTCATTTGATCCGGGAGATCATTGATCGTGGCGAGATCAAAGTCTGCAAGGTTCATACAGACGACAATCTGGCAGACCCGCTTACCAAGCCTCTGGCGCAGCAGAAGCATGAGAAGCACTGTAATAATATGGGTTTGAGATTTCTCAACCATTAGATTAAGTGCAAGTGGGAGATTGTTGGGGTATGCCCTTAAGGCTAATGTTTGAGGCCTTGGGATTGTATCAGTATCATGTAATAAACTCTTATGTTTATAAAGGCATGGTTGTTATTCAGGTTGTTATATTGTCTGCTGCAATAATTGTACTTCTGAATAATGTCTCAAAGCTGTTTAGCTGGGCTAACATGCTATAATGTCCTTAGTCGAGATATCTTGGTGAACATGAGACAGCCTTGATATGGTTAAGACTAATATGTGTTCTAATCTTATAGGATGCTTCGAGCATGGAATAAGATGTAGACTCATGGGTACATTGGATGTACTGGACAGACCCTACTAGGATATTCAATTGTTTGTCACAATGTGAA
Source organism: Costus lasius (assembly GCA_027563935.2). Lineage (NCBI taxonomy): Eukaryota > Viridiplantae > Streptophyta > Magnoliopsida > Zingiberales > Costaceae > Costus > Costus lasius. The sequence continues at coordinate 97,945,220 of CM050450.1, read as the reverse complement.
TAATCCTTGATTGCGACAAGTGGCACATTTCCTCTGACTTGAGATCACTTGTGTTTCTAAATGATGATTGTCATTGTTTTGAGTTAGTTCAATATCATTTGAAACATAATGATTATAGACTATCTTGGATGGTGAGCTTGAGTCAGGTTAGGGCACTAGTGATAGACAAAGGATTGCCGTCTCCTTGTTTAAGGAGTGTGATGTTCTAAAGGGGCCCCCTGGATGAGATGATTGAGAAAGTGTATGGCCATACCCAGGTGACTGTGTTCATCTGTTCTAATCATACTTATCATATTGGAGCTACAAGCTTGACACGCTTGTCCAATAAGAACATCCAGTGGCAAAGGAAACATGCATGCCTTGTGAGTTTGATTCACACTTGTGCTGTGGTTTGGGTGTAGTCTTGGAAGACTCTTTTCTTTATATCGGGAGACAGTGATGTGTTGCTAGATACCCCTCACTGATCGTGATAACGTGAGTTATCGTTACCGACATTTAAAGGAAACCCTCAGGGTCGCACAATTTGATGATATGGCTTACTTAAGTCAGATCGTGTGGACTGAATTGTTCAGGTTCAGTTTAAAGGGATTTAATCTCTGATTGTAAGTGAGATCTGGTCTGATCATGTTTGATTGATTAGGGCTTGAGATCGGTAAGCTTCGATCGAGAGATTGGATGCTAGATCAGTGAGATCAGGAGCATCAAGAGATCGACGGTCAGATCAAGAGCCTTAGGGTTTATTGTGGTCTGGACTGATTGCTTGGTTTATTTGGTTATTAAACCAAACCAAATTGAACCAGCTCATTGGTTGAGCGCATGGTTCAAATTGAGAGGAGTTTGCGATTGGGGTAAACCCATGATCGCATGTGAGTGAGTGGCTTTCTATTTTTAGAAAGCATGATCACATACGTGACCATTACTCACGTTCACGCCTAAGGCGCTCTACTCTCTCGCCTCTCCTTCTCTCTAGTTGCCAACTTGAGTTATTCGGTTTTGCACTCTCGTGTGGTGAAGAGATTGACGAAAGGAGAAGGAAGTAATCGCCAAGCAAAGGAGATCTCTCCCCTTCCATTCGACAACGACTTCTTGGAACCTTGCTAGCACAAGGAGCACCAAGGAAGAGTAGGCGACACCAATTGTGTGCGTCACCTTTGGAGAAGGAGCACTTGCGCCTTTCCTTCCAAGACACCATCTAAGCGATGGCAATGGTGAGAATCGTTTTTGGAATTTAAAGTTGAACATATTATATGCATAGATCCTTGAAACCCCTTCCGCTGCATCAAAGTTTTTTCATATGCGCCTCCTATAGGGTTTCGCCCCCTTAGTTAGGGGACTTTCAGACCGTTGTAAGGTAGTAGGGCACATAAGGAAATAAAATGAAGCCAATGGGTTTTTCAAAAATTTTATTTTCTTGATTGGATCACTTGATGTTTGAATACATGAATGATTGTCTATTTAATCTTATGTGGGCTGCCCAATTTTAATGTGTGCTGTGCTGGGGCCTGCGTGCTTGGATTATTTTTGTAAATTATTATTGTGATTTGCGCATCACATTTTAATTAATTTATAAAGTGTAATTGACCTGCGTGTCAATCATGTCTAGATAGATAAAATTGTATTTTAATCAGACATGAGCACAGAGCACACATGGCAGAGGCACATGCAGCAAGTGGCTTCACCAGTGGGAGGTCTAGGGTTCGACTCTAGGACAGGCGCATTTTACCTGGTGGGCGCATCTGAGTTGTAGTGGGCGCTTGGGCCCGGGTTGGGCCAGAGGAAATGCTAAAGACCCATGAAGAGCTCAAGTGAAGACTTAAGTTAATTAAGGTCTTACTTAGGCTTAATGGGCTTTTACCACATAAGATAATCATGCTTTTAATTTACTGTTTAAGTAATTTAATAACTACATGATTTATTCTTCTGCTATCACTATAGGTTTTGTATGATAGTAAGAAGATAAAAGGACCGTTAAAATCCAACATTAAATATCAAGCACGAAAGCCTTCAGACGCGAAACCTCACTGTTCTGACTATCGTTGGGGCCGTGTTGTACCCACTCAGTGGGCACGCCCATCTATCTTCAGACAGTGTGTGATTACACCTGCGTGTTACAGAGAAGGGATTTATCGCTTCTCGTTGCTCAGCATAGCACGTGGTGGTCCAGGGAGTAGGTCAGGTCAGCTTGACCATGTAGGCTACATTTTGAGCATATGATAGCTATATGGAGGCAGCCATCTGTGGGATCAGAGACTGTGTTGTACCAACTCAGTTGGCACAGTCTGCTGGATTGCCCAGATGAAGGGGAATCGCACGGGTTGGCGATTGGCAGGGGTTGCCTACCAGAGATTAGTGCTTGTACTCTCTGTGCATCTTATCTCGCCTGAGCGGGACGCGGAGACCAAGTATGAAATCTGGATCCCATCTCACTAAAAGAGTTTTACTCTTTCGGGCTATTTTGCTGGATTTTTCAGCCAGATAAAATAGTGAGAAAAGAATCATTCTTAAGTCCTGAATTGATTCTAACATTGATACTGACCTTGCTGTTCTTGCATTGTTGTAGATTCCTGCAGCAACGAACACCACAAATTTCAATGTGCGATCCCTACTGGAAAGGGAGAAGTTTGCTGGGCCAAACTTCTCAGACTGGTACGGACACCTTAAGATTGTTCTTAAGGCTGAGAGGAAACTGTATGTCCTCGAGACGGCAATACCGCCTCAACCCGCTGCGAACGCCGCAAGGGCGGTTCGGGAAGCTTATGAGAAGCATGTCAATGATAGCATTGATGTCGCTTGCCTTATGCTTGTGTCTATGACGCCAGAGCTTCAGCGTCAGCATGAAGATTTATCTGCTATTGAAATTATAGCAAATCTCAAGATGCTGTATGCTGCACAGGCAAGGACTGAACGCTATAACTTGACTAAACTTTTCTTTCAGAGCAAACTGACTGAAGGGAGTCCAGTGGGAGCTCACGTACTCAAGATGATTGGGTACAAGGAGGCTCTAGAGAAACTGGGACACACCATCAATCAGGAGCTTGTTGTAGACATCATCCTGCAGTCTCTCCCGGCCTCTTTCGATTCATTCATTATTAATTTTAATATGAACAAAATCGACTGTACACCGGCAGAGTTACTGAACATGCTCTTGACTACAGAGCAGACTCAGTCTCGTGAGAAGGGAAAGCCTTCATCCTCTGTCTTGATGATTCCTTCTAGGAACAAGAAGAAGGGGAAGAAGGGCAAAGCCCTATCAAGAGCTACAACAAGGCTCTAAAATAAAAGATAAAGCGGTCGAAGGAATACAGATGTTTCCATTGTGGCCAGCTGGGTCACTGGAAAAAGGACTGTAAAGCGCTCCAAGGAGATAAGAAGGGAAGCAACCCTTTCGCTTCTGGCTCAGGTATTTTCGTGACAGAAGTCATGGTATCTTCTTCTTCTATTTCATGGGTGTTGGACACTGCATGTGGAGTTCACATTTGTTCAAATGTACAGGAACTCAAGAGAAGAAGACAGGTGGGACAGCATGAGGTGGACCTACGAGTAGGAAACGGGGCACGGGTTGCTGCTGTTGCTGTAGGAGTTTATCACATCTCTTTACCATCTGGTCTTGTATTAGAACTGGACAATTGTTATTTTGTACCGAGCATAACTAAGAATATTATCTCTATTCCTGCTCTTGTCAGGAAAGGGTTTTCCTTTGAATGCAAGACTTCAAAGTGTTATATTTCTTTTGATAATATTATTTATGCTACTGGGTCTATTAACAATGGGTTATTCATGTTGGACATGGAATGTTCTATACAGCAGATTGATATTAAGAAAGCCAAGTATGTTGATGACAGCACCTTGCTATGGCATAGTCGTTTAGGTCACATTAACAAGAAGCGCATTAAGCGGTTGCATGACCATGGACTGCTGGGATCATTCTCCTATGAGGAGCTTGATACATGCAAAGCTTGTTTAATGGGTAAAATGACGAAGTCTCCTTTTTCTAATAAAGGTCAAAGGGCTTCAGGTTTACTTGACCTCATTCACAGTGATGTGTGTGGGCCATTTAGTAAACATGCCAGAGGTGGCTATTCATACTTCATTACCTTTACTGATGATTTCAGTAGGTATGGTTATGTCTATCTAATTAGACATAAAAGTGAATCTTTTGACAAGTTCAAAGAGTTCAAGAATGAAGTACAAAATCAGCTAGGCCGAAATATCAAGGCACTTCGCTTAGATCGAGGTGGAGAATACTTGAGTCATGAGTTTACTGACTATCTGAAGGAGTGTGGGATTATCTCACAGCTCACTCCGCCAGGAACACCTCAATGGAATGGTCTGTCCAAGAGGAGAAATAGAACCTTACTGGATATGGTTCGTTCTATGATGAGTCAGGCTACTCTACCTTACTCCTTTTGGGGATTTGCACTGGAAACAGCTGCAAAGGTACTAAACCGAGTGCCATCCAAGGCCGTTTCAAAGACTCCGTATGAGTTATGGTATGGGAAACAGCCGAGCTTGACATTTATTAAGATCTGGGGTTGCGAAGCTTATGTCAAAAAGCTCGCCTCTGGGAAACTAGAGAGCAGATCTGAGAAATGTATCTTTGTCGGTTACCCTAAAGAAACTAAGGGTTATTATTTCTACGATCCCAAAGAGAACAAAGTATTTGTTGCTCGGACGGCTATTTTTCTTCAGAAAGAATTTCTTCTGCAAGAGGCCAGTGGGAGAGAAATAAAGCTGGATGAGAATCCAGAAGAAGGACAAAGTAGTCAAGCACAGTTGGATGAGCCTAAGCCAGTAGATCAGGTCACTGAATAACCTGAGGCTCAGATATCACGGGAACCGCGAAGATCGGGAAGGATCCGTCGACAGCCTGAGCGCTATGACGGAGTCTACATCATTGATGATGAACCCCTCACTTATGCGGATGCGGTCAGTGGACCGGAATCAGCGAGATGGCTTGAAGCTATGCGAGCCGAGATGGACTCCATGTCAGATAACCAAGTTTGGGATTTGGTTGATCCGCCTCCGGGAGTAATCCCTATAGGCTGTAAGTGGATCTTCAAGAAGAAGATTGACATGGATGGTAACGTGGTTACCTATAAAGGCAGGCTAGTTGCGAAAGGTTTCAAACAAATCTACGGGATAGATTATGATGAAACTTTCTCTCCTGTAGCCATGTTCAAGTCTATTCGGATTATTCTTGTGATAGCGGCATATTATGATTATGAGATCTGGCAAATGGATGTGAAGACCGCTTTCCTTAATGGAAAACTAGAAGAGGATGTGTATATGACACAACCTGAAGGTTTCATCAATCCATCAGATCGTCATAGAATATGCAAATTAAAGAAGTCCATTTATGGACTTAAACAAGCATCAAGAAGCTGGAATATTCGTTTTGATGAATCAATCTGTGAATTTGGTTTCATCAAGAATGAAGATGACCCGTGTGTATATAAGAGGTTTAGTGGGAGCGTGATTACTTTCCTAGTCCTCTACGTCGATGATATCTTAATCATTGGAAACGATATTCCTGAACTTCATGCGGTCAAGGCATGGTTAAGAAAATGTTTCCAGATGAAAGATTTAGGAGAAGCAGCCTATGTATTAGGTGTGAAGATCTACAGAGATAGATCTAAGAGGCTTCTCGGGCTGTGCCAGAGTACTTACATCGATAAAGTCCTGGAGAGATTCCATTTAGAAAATTCTAAAAGAGGATATCTTCCAGTCAGACATGGTCTGAATCTTTCAAAGAGTCAGTGTCCACAAACACAGACTGAGAAAGATGAAATGGACAATACGCCTTATGCTTCGGCTATTGGGTCCATTATGTATGCGATGTTGTGTACTCGCCCAGACGTCGCTTACGGGTTAAGCGTGACCAGTCGATTCCAAAGTAATCCAGGGAAGGCACACTGGATTGCGGTCAAGAACATTTTGAAATATCTTCGGAGGACCAAAGATATGTTCTTGATATATGGAGGTCAGGAAGAACTCAGTATTGAAGGATATACTGACGCTTCGTTCCAATCTGACCAGGATGATTTTCGATCGCAATCATGCTATGTTTTTAGCTTGAATGGAGGAGCAGTGGTGTGGAAAAGTTTCAAACAATCAATTGTTGCTAATTCCACAATAGAAGCCGAGTATGTTGCAGCCTCAGAAGCATCTAAGGAGGCAGTATGGATTCGTAAGTTCATTCAGGAACTTGGTGTTGTTCCTTCGAGTGCAGATCCTTTGGTTATCTTCTGTGATAACACTGGAGCAATAGCACAGGCAAAGGAACCACGGTCGCACCAGAAGTCCAAGCACATACAGAGAAGGTTTCACTTGATCCGGGAGATCATTGATCGAGGCGAGATCAAAATCTGCAAGGTTCATACAGATGACAATCTAGCTGACCCGCTTACAAAGCCTCTGGCGCAGCAGAAGCATGAGAAGCACTGTAATAATATGGGTGTGAGATTTCTCAACCATTAGATTAAGTGCACGTGGGAGATTGTTGGGGTATGCCCTTAAGGCTAATGTTTGAGGCCTTGGGATTATTTCAGTATCATGTATAAACTTTATGTTTATAAAGGCAATGGTTGTTATTCAGGTTGTTACATTATCTGTTGCAATATGTATACTTCTGAATAATGTCTCAATGCTGTTCAGCTTGGCTGACATGCAGTATTGTCCTTAGTCGAGATATCTTGGTGAACATGAGACAGCCTTGATATGATTGAGACTAATATGTGTTCTAATCTTATAGGATGCTTCGAGCATGGAATAAGATGTAGACTCATGGGTACATTGGATGTACTGGACAGACCCTACTTAGGATATTCAATTGCTTCTCACAATGTGAATAATCCTTATATGCAAACAAGTGGCATATTTCCTCTGACTTGAGATCACTTCTGTTTCTAAATGATGATTGGCATTGTTTTGAGGTAGTTCAATATCATTTGAAACATAATGGTTATAGACTATCTTGGATAATGAGCATGAGTCATGTTAGGGCACTAGTGATAGATATAGGTATGCCCTTAAGGCTAATGTTTGAGGCCTTGGGTTATTATCAGTATCATGTATAAACTAATTATATGTTTATAAAGGCAATTATTGTTATTCAGATTGTTGCATTCTCTGCTGCTGTATGTATACCTCTGAGTAATGTCTCAATGATGTTCAGCTTTGCTGACATTCAGAGTTGTCCTTAGTCGAGATATCTTGGTGAACATGAGATAGCCTTGATATGATGGAGACTAATATGTGTTCTAATCTTATAGGATGCTTCGAGTATGGAATAAGATTTAGACACATAGGTGCATTGGATGTACTGGACTGACCCTATTTAGGATATTCAATTGTTTGTCACAATGTGAATAAATTCTTATAAGCAAGCAAGTGGCATATTCCCTCTGACTTGAGATCACTTGTGTTTCTAAGTGATGATTGGCATTGTCTTGAGGTAGTTCAATATCATTTGAAAGATAATGGTTAAGAATTATCTTGGATAGTGGGCATGAGTCATGTTAGTGTTGGGGTATGCCCTTAAGGCTAATGTTTGAGGCCTATGGGAATGTATCAGTATCATGTAATAAACTGTTATGTTTATAAAGGCATGGTTGTTATTCAGTTAGTTACATTGTCTGCTGCAATATATGTTCTTCTGAATAATGTCTCAAAGCTATTCAGCTAGGCTGACATGCTGTTAAGTCCTTAGTCGATATATCTTGGTGAACATGAGACAGCCTTGATATGATTGAGACTAATATGTGTTCTAATCTTATAGGATGCTTCGAGCATGGAATAAGATGTAGACTCATGGGTACATTGGATGTGCTGGACAGACCCTACTAGGATGTTCAATTGTTTGTCACAATGTGAATATTCCTTGAATGTGACAAGTGGCACATTTCCTTTGACTTGAGATCACTTGTGTTTTCTAAATGATGATTGTCATTGTTTTGAGGTAGTTCAATATCATTTGAAACATAATGATTATAGACTATCTTGGATGGTGAGCTTGAATCAGGTTAGGGCACTAGTGATAGACATAGGATTGCCGTCTCCTTGTTTAAGGAGTGTGATGTTCTAAAGGGGCCCCCTGGATGAGATGATTGAGAGAGTGTATGGCCATACCCAGGTGACTGTGTTCATCTGATCTAATCATGCTTATCATATTGGAGTTACAAGCTTGACAAGCTTGTCCAATAAGAACATCCAGTGGCAAAGGAAATATGCATGCCTTGTGAGTTGATTCACACTTGTGCTGTGGTTTGGGTGTAGTCTTGGAAGACTCTTTCCTTTATATCGGGAGACAGTGATGTGTTGCTAGATACCCCTCACTGATCGTGATAATGAGAATTATCGTTACCGACATTTAGAGGAAACCCTCAGGGTCGCACAATTTGATGATATGGCTTACTTAAGTCAGATCGTGTGGACTGAATTGTTCAGGTTCAGTTTAAAGGGATTTAATCTCTGATTGTAAGTGAGATCTGGTCTGATCATGTTTGATTGATTAGGGCTTGAGATCGGTAAGCTTCGATCGAGAGAATGGATGCTAGATCGGTCAGATCAAGAGCATCAAAGAGATCGACGGTTAGATCTGAAGCCTTAGGGTTTAATTAAGATCTAGACCATATTGCTTGGGATAATTGGTCTTGGACCAAACCGTGATGAACCGGCTCATGAATGAGCGCATGGTTCAAAGTGAAGAGAAGTTTGCGCTTGGGTAAAACCGAAGTCGCATGAGAGCATGAACGTGGGAGTGGTTTTCTATTTTTAGAAACCACGACTCCTAAGCGTGGTCACATCTCTCTCGCTTCATTCACACCTTGTCGCCGCGCTTGGCTAGAGGGTCTTGAGGCATTCTCGCGTGGAGGAGAAGCTAAGACGACAAGGAAGTTTTCGCCAAGGAGATCTCTCATCCTTTCCACTCGACAAGAACCTTTGGAGAACCTTGCTAGCACAAGGATCAACAAAGAGTAGGCGACATCACCTTGTGTGCGCCACCTAAGGAGGAGATCCATTTCGCTCTCTCATTCCAAGACACCATCCAAGTGATGGCAATGGTGAGTATCGCTTTTCATTATAAGTTGATCATATTACATGCTTTAAGATCGCATAAGAAACCCTAGATTCCGCTAGAAATTTTGTTGCGCCTCCTATTAGGGTTTCGCCCCCCTCTTGAAAGGGGTTCCCTGCAATTGGTATCAGAGCGAAGGTTCATGCATGATAATATGATTGCTTTGATTTTGTGTTCCATGAATGCTTAGATCTATATCATGCGAAATTTTAACATGTTGATTTGTTTCATACCGAAACCTGTTTCATGTTTCATTTGCGCATGTATGATGATATATTGGCGCATCTTGGTTTTCTCAAAACTATTTTACATGTGCGACTCACTATAGATCTAAGGCCCTCCTATAAACCCTTAGACGGGTTATTAGGGTTGAAGTCACCCCCTGAGTTAGATCCAAACGGTCTGATCAGACTATCTGACAGCCTGAATGGGTCGACCAGATAGCACCTTGGCGCAAGCCTGTGGTGGCTATAGGTCGACTGCAGACAGGTGTGTAGCGATGTCTAATTGAGACAACCTATGAACACACATGAGTTAGGCCCGGGGTCACACCCGCTTGCCAGACCTCAATGTGGTTGTTCAGCCCTGACGCAAGCATGGTTGACCTTATGGTCGACTCAAGTCAATTAGGACTTGGTGCATGCTAGGGCAGTGGATCTGACTAGGTTGGATGAGTGGATCCCTGGTAATGGACCGTTGTAAGGTTGAAGGGCGAATAAGGAAATTAAATTGATACCTATGGGGTTTTTTCAAAATTTTAATTTTCTTGGTTGGATCACATGTTTGAATGATGCATATGTTTGTCTATTTAGTCTTATGTGGGCTGCCCATATTAATTGTGTGCTGTGCTGGGGCCTGCGTGCCTGGGATTTACAATTGTAAATTAATTGTTATTTTTGTGATCTGCGAATCACAGTTTAATTAATTTATAATGTCATATTGACCTGCGTGTCAATCTTGTCTAGATAGTTAAATTTGTAATTTAATTAGACAAGAGCACTGAGCACACTTGGCAGAGGCGCATGCAGCAGTGGCTGGACCAGGTGGGAGGTCTAGGGTTCGACCCTAGGACCTGGCGCAATTTTCCTGGTGGGTGCACCAGAGCTGCAATTGGCGCTTGGGCCCTGTTTTGGGCCAGATGAGCAGCAAAAGACCCATGAAGAGCAAGTGAAGACTTGATTTAGGTTAAGGTCTCACTAGGGCTATGGGCTTTTACCACATGAGATTCATGCTTTCTTTTATTTACTGTTTAAATATTAGAATTGCATGATTAAGTTTATCTTCTGCTATCACCATAGGAATTGCATGATAGTGAAAGAAGATAAAAGACCGTTAAAATCCAACGCTAAATATCAAGCTCGTAAGCCTTCTGACGCGAAACCTCACTGTTCTGATTATCGTTGGAGCCGTGTTGTACCCACTCAGTGGGCACGTCCATCTATCTTCAGACGGTGCGGGATTTCACCTGTGTGTTACAGAGTGGGGATTTATCCCTTCTCGTTGCTCAGCATAGCACATGGTGGTCCAGGGAGTAGGTCGGGTCAGCTTGACCGTGTGGGCTACATATGTGGCGCATATGGTAGCACATGGAGGCAGCCATCTGTGGGGTCAGAGACTGTGTTGTACCAACTCAGTTGGCACAGTCTGCTGGATTACCCAGATGAAGGGGAATCGCACGGGTTGGCGATCGGCAGGGAATGCCTACCGGAGATTAGTGCTTGTACTCTCTGTGCATCTTATCTCGCCTGAGCGGGACGCGGAGACCAAGTATGAAATCCGGATCCCATCTCACTAAAAGAGTACTACTCTTTCGGGCTGTTTTGCTGGATTTTTCAGCCAGATAAAAATAGTGAGAAAAAGAATCTTTCTTAAGTCCTGATTGATTCTTATACATTGATACTGACCTTGCTGTTCTTGCATTGTTGTAGATACCTGCAGCAACGAACACCATGAACTTCAATGTGCGATCCCTACTGGAAAGGGAGAAGTTTGCTGGGCCGAACTTTTCTGACTGGTTTGGACACCTTAAGATCGTTCTTAAGGCAGAGAGGAAACTGTATGTCCTCGAGACGGCGATACCGCCGCAGCCCGCTCCGAACGCCGCAAGGGCGGTTCGGGAAGCCTATGAAAAGCACGTCAATGATAGCATTGATGTCGCTTGCCTGATGCTAGCGTCTATGACGCCACCGCTGCAGCGTCAGCATGAGGATATGTCGGCTATAGAGATTATAGCGAACCTCAAGATGCTGTATGCTGCACAGGCGAGGACAGAGCGCTACAATTTGACGAAGCTCTTCTTTCAGAGCAAACTGGCTGAAGGGAGCCCAGTGGGAGCTCACGTGCTCAAGATGATTGGGCACAAGGAGGCTCTAGAGAAACTGGGGCATACCATCAACCAGGAGCTTGCTGTGGACATTATTCTGCAGTCTCTCCCGCCTTCATTCGACGCGTTCATTATTAATTTTAATATGAACAAAATCGATTGTACTCCGGCAGAGCTGCTGAATATGCTCTTGACCACTGAGGAGACTCTGAAGGGTAAGCCTTCGACCTCTGTCTTAATGGTTCCTTCCAGGAACAAGAAGAAGGGGAAGAAGGGCAAGGCCACTGTCAAGAGCTACAGCAAGGCTCTGAAGCAAAAGGTCAAGCGGTCTAAGGAATACAGGTGTTTCCACTGTGGCCAGCTGGGTCACTGGAAAAAGGACTGTAAAGCGCTCCAAGGAGATAAGAGGGGAAGCATTGCTTCTGGCTCAGGTATATTCGTGACTGAGGTCATGTTTTCTTCTTCTATATCATGGGTGTTGGACACTGCATGTGGTGTTCACATTTGTTCAAATGTACAGGAACTCAAGAGAAGAAGGCAGGTGGGACAGCATGAGGTGGACCTACGCGTTGGAAACGGAGCACGGGTTGCTGCTGTTGCTGTAGGAGACTACTTCATTTCTTTACCATCTGGCATTGTATTGGAACTAGACAATTGTTACTTTGTTCCCAGTATTACTAAAAATATTATCTCCATTCCTGCTCTTGTCAGGAAGGGATTTTCCTTTGAATGCAATATTTCAAAGTGTGTTTTATCTTTAGATAATATTGTTTATGCAACTGGTTCAATTAACAATGGGTTATTCATGTTGGACATGGAATGTTCAATACAGCAAATTGATATTAAGAAAGCCAAGTATGCTGATGATAGCACCTTGTTATGGCATAGTCGTTTAGGCCATATTAACGAGAAACGCATTAAGCGGTTGCATGATCATGGACTGCTGGGATCATTCTCCTATAAGGAGATTGATACATGCAAAGCTTGTTTGATGGGTAAAATGACGAAGTCACCTTTTCTTCATAAAGGTCAAAGGGCTTCAGGTTTACTTGACCTTATACACAGTGATGTGTGTGGGCCATTTAGTAAACATGCCAGAGGTGGCTATCAGTACTTCATTACCTTTACTGATGATTTCAGTAGGTATGGTTATGTCTATCTGATGAGACATAAAAGTGAATCTTTTGACAAGTTCAAAGAATTCAAAAATGAAGTACAGAATCAGTTAGGCCGAAATATCAAGGCACTTCGCTCAGATCGAGGTGGTGAATACCTAAGTCATGCATTTACTGACTATCTAAAGGAGTGTGGGATTATCTCACAGCTCACTCCGCCAGGAACACCGCAATGGAATGGTGTGTCCGAGAGGAGAAATAGAACGTTACTTGATATGGTTCGTTCTATGATGAGTCAGGCTTCTTTACCCAACTCCTTTTGGGGTTTTGCGCTGGAAACAGCTGCAAAGGTACTAAACCGAGTGCCATCCAAGGCAGTTTCTAAGACTCCATATGAGTTATGGTATGGGAAACAGCCAAGCTTGACATTTATCAGGATCTGGGGCTGCGAGGCTTATGTTAAAAAGCTCGCCTCTGGGAAACTAGAGAGCAGATCTGACAAATGTATCTTTGTCGGTTACCCTAAGGAAACTAAGGGTTATTATTTCTTCGATCCCAAAGAGAACAAGGTTTTTGTTGCTCGGACGGCCATATTTCTTGAGAAGGAGTTTCTTCTGCAAGAGGCCAGTGGGAGAGAAATAAAGTTGGATGAGAATCCAGAAGAAGGACAAAGTGATCAAGCAGAGTTGGATGAGCCTGAGCCGGTAGTACAGGTTATTGAACAACCTGAGGCTCAGATATCACGGGAACCGCGAAGATCGGGAAGGATCCGTCGACAGCCTGAGCGCTATGACGGAGTCTACATCATTGATAATGATGAACCCCTCACTTATGCGGATGCGGTCAGTGGACCGGATTCAGCGAGATGGCTTGAAGCTATGCGCGCCGAGATGGACTCCATGTCAGATAACCAAGTCTGGGATTTGGTTGATCCGCCTCCGGGAGTTATCCCTATAGGCTGTAAATGGATCTTCAAGAAGAAGATTGACATGGATGGTAACGTGGTTACCTATAAAGGCAGGCTAGTTGCGAAAGGTTTCAAACAAATCTACGGGATAGATTATGATGAAACTTTCTCACCTGTAGCCATGTTTAAGTCTATTCGGATTCTTTTCGCGATAGCTGCATATTATGATTATGAGATTTGGCAGATGGATGTGAAAACAGCTTTCCTTAATGGAAATCTGGATGAGGATGTGTACATGACACAACCAGAAGGTTTCACTAATCCAGCAGATCGTCATAAGATATGCAAGTTAAAGAAGTCTATTTATGGACTTAAGCAAGCATCAAGAAGCTGGAATATTCGTTTTGATGAATCAGTCACTGATTTTGGTTTCATCAAGAACGAGGATGACCCGTGTGTATATAAGAGGTTTAGTGGGAGAGTGATTACTTTCTTAGTCCTCTACGTCGATGACATCTTGATCATTGGAAATGACATTCCTGAGATGCATGCTGTTAAGGCATGACTAAGGAAATGTTTCCAGATGAAAGATCTAGGAGAAGCAGCCTATGTATTAGGTGTGAAGATCTACAGGGATAGATCTAAGAGGCTTCTCGGGCTGTGCCAAAGTACTTACATCGATAAAGTCCTGGAGAGATTTCATTTAGAGAATTCTAAACGAGGATATCTTCCAGTCAGACATGGTCTGAATCTTTCGAAGAGTCAGTGTCCACAAACACAGACTGAGAAAGATGAAATGGACAATACGCCTTATGCTTCGGCTATTGGATCCATTATGTATGCGATGTTGTGTACTCGCCCAGACGTTGCTTACGGGTTAAGCGTGACCAGTCGTTTCCAAAGTAATCCAGGTATGGCGCACTGGATTGCAGTCAAGAACATTTTAAAATATCTGCGGAGGACCAAAGATATGTTCTTGATATATGGTGGTCAGGAAGAACTCAGTATTGAAGGATATACTGACGCTTCGTTCCAGTCGGACCAGGATGATTTCCGATCGCAATCAGGCTATGTTTTTAGCTTGAATGGAGGTGCAGTGGTGTGGAAGAGTTTCAAACAGTCAACTGTTGCTGATTCCACAACAGAAGCCGAGTATGTTGCAGCCTCGGAAGCATCCAAGGAGGCAGTGTGGATTCGTAAGTTCGTGAGAGAACTTGGTGTTGTTCCTTCGAGTGCAGATCCTTTGGTTATCTTCTGTGATAACACTGGAGCAATCGCACAAGCAAAGGAACCACGGTCGCACCAGAAGTCCAAGCACATACAGAGACGGTTTCATTTGATCAGGGAGATCATAGATCGTGGCGAGATCAAAATCTGCAAGGTTCATACAGATGACAATCTGGCAGACCCGCTTACCAAGCCTCTGGCGCAGCAGAAGCATGAGAAGCACTGTAATAATATGGGTTTGAGATTTCTCAACCATTAGATTAAGTGCAAGTGGGAGATTGTTGGGGTATGCCCTTAAGGCTAATGTTTGAGGCCTTGGGATTATATCAGTATCATGTATAAACTCTATATTTATAAAGGCAATGGTTGTTATTCAGGTTGTTACATCATCTGCTGCAATATGTATACTTCTGAATAATGTCTCAATGCTGTTCAGCTTGGCTGACATGCAGTGTTGTCCTTAGTCGAGATATCTTGGTGAACATGAGACAGCCTTGATATGATTGAGACTAATATGTGTTCTAATCTTATAGGATGCTTCGAGCATGGAATAAGATGTAGACTCATGGGTACATTGGATGTACTGGACAGACCCTACTAGGATATTCAGTTGCTTGTCACAATGTGAATAATCCTTGAGTGCAACAAGTGGCACATTTCCTCTGACTTGAGATCACTTGTGTTTTCTAAATGATGATTGTCATTGTTTTGAGGTAGTTCAATATCATTTGAGAAATAATGATTATAGACTATCTTGGATAATGAGCTTGAGTCATGTTAGGGCACTAGTGATAGACATAGGATTGCCGTCTCCTTGTTTAAGGAGTGTGATGTTCTGAAGGGGCCCCCTGGATGAGATGATTGAGAAAGTGTATGGCCATACCCAGGTGACAGTGTTCATCTGATCTAATCATGCTCATCATATTGGAGCTACAAGCTTGACACGCTTGTCCAATAAGAACATCCAGTGGCAAAGGAAGTATGCATGCCTTGTGAATTGGATTCACACTTGTGCTGTGGTTTGGGTGTAGTCTTGGAAGACTCTTTTCTTTATACCGGGAGACAGTGATGTGTTGCTAGATACCCCTCACTGATCGTGATAACGTCGGTTATCGTTACCGACATTTAAAGGAAACCCTCAGGGTCACACAATTTGATGATATGGCTTACTTAAGTCAGATCGTGTGGACTGAATTGTTCGAGATCAGTTTAATGGGATTTAATCTTTGATTGTAAGTGAGATCTAGTCTGATCATGTATGATTGATTAGAGCTTGAGATCGGTAAGCTTCGATTGAGAGAATAGATGCTAGATCGGTGGGATCAGAAGCATCAAGAGATCGACGGTTAGATCTGGAGCCTTAGGGTTTAATTTGATCTAGACCATGTCGCTTGGCTTATTTGGTCTTTGAACCAGACCAAGATGAACCGGCTCATGGATGAGCGAGTGGTTCAAAATAAGAGGAGAGATTTGCGACTTGTGAACGTTGAGACGTGTTTGCTATTTTTAGATAGCATGTCTCTTACGTGACCACATCTCACGTTGGCTCTATGGTCGCTCATCACTCTCGCCTCTTGCCTCTTCTCGTGTGGCTTGCTCTCTCGTGAAGAAGAGTTTTGACGAAAAGAAGGAGGAAATCGCTAAGCAAGTTTTTCTCTTCCCTTCATACGATTGTGATACTTGGACGATCCTTGCTAGTGCAAGGGATGACAAGAAGAAGCGCATTCTCATCTTGTGTGTGACGATTTGGAGAAGATCTCATTTGATCTTTGCTTCCAAGGCGCCATCTAGAAATGGCCATGGTATGAATCGCATTCATTCTTGTTTACAAGTTATATCAAAGTTAATCATACTTCATGCACCGATTCTTTGAAACCCTAGTATCCGCTGCCCATGTTTCTGTTTGCGCCAGTTTAGGGTTTTTCCCCCTTAGTCAGGGGTCTTTCAAATCATTAGTCATGACTCCTGATTGTAATTTACCTTATGCAAATTCTGAGGATTCTGCAAATTTTGATGATTGTGATTTACCTTCTTCGAATTTTGATGATTTTAAATGTTGGGGTATGCCCTTAAGGCTAATGTTTGAGGCCTTGGGCTATTATCAGTATCATGTATAAACTATGTATATGTTTATAAAGGCAATTGTTGTTATTCAGATTGTTGCATTATCTGCTGCTGTATGTATACCTCTGAGTAATGTCTCAATGATGTTCAGCTTTGCTGACATTCAGAGTTGTCCTTAGTCGAGATATCTTGGTGAACATGAGACAGCCTTGATATAATTGAGACTAATATGTGTTCTGATCCTATAGGATGCTTCGAGCATGGAATAAGATTTAGACACATAGGTGCATTGGATGTACTGGACTGACCCTACTTAGGATATTCAATTGTTTGTCACAATGTGAATAAATCCTTATAAGCAAGCAAGTGGTATATTCCCTTTGACTTGAGATCACTTGTGTTTCTAAGTGATGATTGACATTGTCTTGAGGTAGTTCAATATCATTTGAAAGATAATGGTTAAGGATTATCTTGGATAGTGGGCATGAATCATGTTAGGACACTAGTGATAGATATAGGATTGCCTCTCCTAGTTGGAGTGTGATGTTCTAAAGGGGCCCCCTGGATGAGATGGTTGAGAAAGAGTATGGCCATACCCAGATGACTATATTCATCTGATCTAACCATTCTCATCGTGTTGGAATTACAGGCTTGACATGCTTGTCCAACGAGAACATCCAGTGGCAAAGGTAGCATGTATACTGAGTGAATTGGATTCACACTTGTGCTGTGGTTTGGGAGTAGTCTTGGAAGACTCTTTCCTTCATATCGGGAGACAGTGATGTGTTGCTAGATACCCCTCTCTGATCGTGATAACGTAAGTTGTCGTTACCGACATTGAAGGAAACCCTCAGGGTCGCACAATTTGATTATATTGCTTACTTATGTCAGATCGTGTGGACTGGAATTATTCTAGTTCAGTTTAAAGCAATTTAAACTCTGATCGGAAGTAAGATCTAGTCTGATCATGTTTGATTGATTAGGACATATGATCAGTAAGCTTCGATCGGGAAATTGATGCTTGATCGTAGAGATCAAGAGGTTCATTGAGATGTGTGGTTAGATATTGAACCATGAGGTTCAAAGAGATCAAGACCATGGCTGGTTCGATTTGGTCCTTGAACCAAATGGAATTGAACCGGTTCACTTAAGTGAACGCATGGTTCAAAGGGGAGAGGAGTTTCGATGGCTTCATGGGGAGTTAAACACTTACTATATTTGGAAGCCGATTTTTCTCTTGAGAAACGTCCCACGTTTTCGAACGTATGAACGCCCCTCTCGCCCCTTGCTCCTCTCGGGTTTTTGGTTCGTCTTCACGCCAAGAGAGGGAGTAGTGCGGCCAGCAAGAAGAGGACATCTCCTCACACGATCAAAGACTCTTTGGATCTTTGCTAGCACAAGGATTACAAGGAAGAAGCGAAAATCCATCTTGTGTGTGATTCCTTTGGAGAAGAGCCGCTTGCCCTTTTTCTTCCAAGCCGCCTCTCATGGCCATGGTAACATCCTCACTTGTTCTATACAAGCCTTCATATGTTGATCATATGTTTAAGTCATTCGATTTTGGACCTAGTCATGCGAAAAATTTTATATGCGTATGTGACCTAGGGTTACTTTCAATTGGTATCAGAGCATGGTTTTGGCTTGATACATATGATTGCTTTCTTGTGATCCATGTTTGTTTTGTGATTTGGTAGATCTACTAGATGCGCATGCTTTAGTTATCATGCGCAAATTCATTTCATGTGTTAGATCAACATGTGTTTTGTTTTCAACTAAGCTTGCGCATGTGTGATGTTTGTTTGCGCTTATAATAAAAGTTTTCAATCAAAACTTATTATCATGCGCGACCCTCACTAGATCTATCTAAGCGCCTGCTTCAAATACTTAGACGGGTTAATAGGGTTGAAGTCGTTAGTCAAGTCTGGACCCAATAGCCTAATCAGACCATCTGACAGCCTAGATGGGTCGGCCGGATAGCACCTAAGCGCAAGCTATACAGGTGGCTATAGGTCGACTGCAGAAGGGCGTGTAGCGATGTTTGATTGAGGCGCCTTGTGAACGATCATGATTTAGGCCCGGGGTCACACCCGCTTGCCAGAAATCATGTGGGACGTTCAGCCCTTAAGGCATGCATAGTTGACCATCAGGTCGACGCAAGTCAGTTATGACTGGGTGCATGCAAGGGCAGTGGGTCTGACTTGGTCTGATGAGTGGATGCCTATTAATGGACCGTTGTAAGGTAGTAGGGCACATAAGGAAATAAAATTGATGCCATGGGTATTTCAAAAATTTTATTTTCTGTTTGGATCACATGTATGCATGTTTGACATGTTCATTGGGTGTTTATTTAATCTTATGTGGGCTACCCTTATTTTTGGTGTGCTGTGCTGGGGCCTGCGTGCCTGGAATTTAATATAAATTTTGCTGTGATCTGCGAATCACACTTTAATTTATGAAAATGTATATTTGACCTGCGAGTCAAACCATGTCTAGATAGATTAAAATGTAATTTGATCAGACATGAGCTCACAGCTCACATGGATGAGGCGCTTGATGTCAGTGGCTTCACCAGGTGGGAGGTCTAGAGTTCGACTCTAGAACAGGCGCATACTGCCTGCAGGGCGCTTTGGCCCGAGTTGGGCCAGATGAAGTACAAGTGTCCCATAAAGAGCTCAAGTGAAGACTTTTGTAAAACTAGGGTTTTACTTAGGCTTTTATGGGCGTTTACCACATAAGATAATTGTGCTTTCTACTTACTGTTTTAAGTAATATTAGCACAAGCATATTTATTCTTCTGCTATCACCATAGATTTTTCATGATAGGAAGAAGTTAAAAGACCGATAAAATCCAACATAAATATCAAGCTCGATTGCCTTCTGACGCGAAACCTCACTGTTCTGACTATCGTTGGGGCCGTGTTGTACTCACTCAGTGGGCACGCCCAGCTATCTTCAGACGGTGCAGGATTGCACCTACATGCTACAGAGAAGGGATTTATCGCTTCTCATTGCTCAGCATAGCACGTGGTGGTCCAGGAAGTAGGTCAGGTCAGCTTGACCATATAGGCTACATATTGAGCATATGATAGCTATATGGAGGCAGCCATCTAAGGAATCAGAAACTGTGTTGTACCAACTCAGTTACCGACATTGAAGGAAACCCTTAGGGTCGCACAATTTGATGATATGGCTTACTTGTGTCAGATCGTGTGGACTGAATTGTTCTGGTTCAGTTTAAAGGAATTTAAACTCTGATTGGAAGTGAGATCTGGTCTGATCATGTTTGATTGATTAGGGCTTGAGATCGGTAAGCTTCGATCGAGAGAATTGATGCTTGATCATAGAGATCAATAGGGTCGAGAGATGTGTGGTTAGATCTTGAACCATTTGGTTTAAAGAGATCAAGACCATGGTGGGTTCGATTTGGTCTTTGAACCAAATAGAATTGAACCGGTTCACTTGGTGAATGTATGGTTCAATTGAGAGAGGAGTTATCGATGGCTTCAAGTGGAGTTAAACATGGGGTTATGGACTTACTATTTTTGGAAGCCGTTTTCTTTGAGAAAATGCCCCCACGTTCGAACGCCTATCTCTCTCTCGCCCCCTCTCCTCTCGTGTGAATGATCTTCACGACAAGAGGAAGTTCGGCCAGAAAAAGGGAAAAACACATCTCCTCATACACGATCTAGGACTCCTTGGATCTTTGCTAGCACAAGGAATACAAGGAAGAAGTCATCATCTTCTTGTGTGCGATTTCCTTTGGAGAAGAGCCGCTCGCCCTTTCTTCTTCCAAGTCGCCACTCGATCAATGGCAATGGTAACGCATTTTTATGGTTGCTCATATTATCTTGCCTCTCGATCCTATCAAACCTAGTTTTTCGCCTATGCAAGATCTCCTAGATGCGCATGTGAACTAGGGTTTGACCTTCACACAAGCGGTGAGTGGCACCAAGCAGTACATCGCCCCTACCCAAGTCATCCGAATAAATGTCGCCATCGACAACCTCAAAACTGTGATAAGGTATAAGAGTATCCATGTCCCTTTGCCAGGCTAATCGTCCAAGTTGGACAAGCGTGTCACACTTGTTTTTTCCAACTACGATGGTCATGACTAAATCAGGCTAAACCTGGGTGCGGCCACACGCTTTCAGTCATGCACCATCTAGGGGCTCATGGACATCAAGCTTCCCCGCAGGGAAGGGGCAAATCCTCTATCGGCAAGATATACCGCTCGTATTGCTTAAGACATACCCAATAAAAACCGTTATGACCTCCCTGTTATGGTGAGGCGTTAGGTTGTATCAAAGTATATCGCTTACAACATAGAGATATAATCTTCCTCAAGTCAAAGGATAGATACAACTCTATCACTATGAGATTCTTCCTGAGACACTAAGAAGAACTCTCATGGTGGGTCGGTCCAGCATATCTCCATTGATATACCCTTATGCCTGCGTTAAGCAACCCATGCTAACCAGTGCATAAACAAGTCTCACCCGCACCATAGCTATCCCCTATCCACTATGGTACTCGACTCGGGGCATAAGCAAACTGAGATAGTAATATCTCGAGGGACATTATCATGTAAACATACATATGCGCAGATGTATAATAAACCATGACAACAATAATGCCAGGATATCCATAAAATATCAATGTATGTAGTACATATGTCTATACCAAAAGATAGGTCTTAGGGCATAATACTAACAATCCCCCACTTGCACTCAGACCTTATCATTGAGGTACCTTAACCCCATGTCTCGAGTATGACCATCATGCTTCTGCTACGCCAAAGCTTTGGTCAGTGGGTCTGCTAGATTATTCTCTGTGTCAACTCTGCATATCTTCACATCACCTCAGTCTATGATCTCTCGGATCAGGTGAAAGCACCTGAGTACGTGTTTGGATCGCTGATGTGATCTTGGTTCCTTAGCCTGCGCGATCGCACCATTGTTATCACATAGGAGTTCAATGGGATCAGCAGCGCTAGGTACCACCTGAAGTTCAGAAATGAACTTCTTGATCTAAACTGCTTCTTTGGCTGCCTCAGAAGCCACAACATACTCCGCTTCTGTTGTAGAGTTTGCCACTGTGGATTGCTTGAAGCTCTTCTAGCAAACAGCATCTTCATTCAGTAGGAACACATAGCCGGACTGCGATTTGAAGTTATCTGGGTCTGACTGGAAAGAAGCATCTGTATAACCCTAGATACACAGATCTTCTTGTCCACCATAGACTAAGAATAAATCTTTCGTCTTCCTCAGATACTTCAAAATATTTTTCACGGCTGTCCAATGCTGGACACTCGGGTTAGACAGGTATCTACTAGTTATGCTCACTGCATAAGCCACGTCTGGTCTCGTACATAACATGGCATACATGAGGGATCCCACTGCAGATGCATAAGGGAGTCGACTCATCTCCTCTTTCTCAGCCTGTGTAGAGGGACACTGGCTCTTGGAAAGAGTAATGACATGCCTCTTGGGAAGGTACCCTTTCTTGGACTGCTCCAAGCGAAAGCTTTCTAGCACTTTGTCTATGTACGTGCTATGACTAAGGGCAAGGAGTTTCTTGGATCTATCTCGGTAAATCCTCACACCTAGAATGTAGGTGGCCTTCCCCAAGTATTTCATCTCAAAACACTTCCCCAACCATGTCTTCACAGCATGAAGGGTAGGGACGTCATTCCCGATGAGCGGTATGTCATCGACATTCAAGACCAGAAATGTGACCTAGCTCCCACTGATTTTCTTGTACACACAGTCGTCATCTTCATTCTTGAGGAAGCCATAATCTCTCACAGCTTCGTCAAAATGAATGTTCCAACTTTGAGAGGCTTGCTTTAATCCATAGATGGATCTCTTTAGCTTGCATACTTTATGAACATCGGCTAGGTGGACGAACCCCTTAGGTTGTGTCATAAACACATCCTCTGACAAGTTTCCATTAAGGAAAGCTATCTTCACGTCCATTTGCCAGATCTCATAGTCATAGTAGGCAAATAAAGCAAGCATGATCTGAATAGATTTGAACATGGCAACTGGCTAAATAGTTTCGTCATAGTCCACCCCATGGACTTGCCTGAAACCTTTGGCCACTAGTCTACCTTTGTAGGTATCCATGTTTCCATCCATGTTTTGTCTTCTTCTTGAAGACCCATTTACCCCCTATAGGTTTTACTCCATTTGGTGCCTCAACCAAGTCCCAAACCTGGTTAGCAGACATGGAATCTATCTCGGACCCCATGGCCTCTAACTATCTCTCGGAGTCTGGTCCAGCGACCACTTCCTCATAAGTCTTAGGTTCATCCTCATTAATGAGGATGTTGTTGTGTTGAGTCGGCAGCGACCCATACCTATCAGGTGCATGATGTACCCTCTCAGACCTATGTGGAGCCTGTGCCTGAGCCTTAGGTTGGGCGACAACCTATACTGGTGGCTCAGATTCCATCTCAACCTCTGTGTCTTGTGGATGATCTTGGACTTCGTCCAAATCAAAACTTCTCCCACTGGCTTCTTTCAAGATGAATTCTTTCTCAAGAAAGACAACACCACGGGCGACAAAAACTTTATCCTCAGTGGGATTATAGAAGTTGTATCCTCTGGTTTCCTTAGTATACCCCACAAACACACATTTAACTAACCTGGGCTCTAACTTGCTAGAATTTTGATGCTTAACAAAAGATTCGCATCCCTAGATCCTCATAAATGTGAGGTTAGTTCATCTCCCAATCCACAACTCATGTGGAGATACAGAGACACTTTTAGATGGAATGTTATTCAGTGTCAAAGCAGCTGTCTCTAAGGCATGTCCCTAAAAATACAGAGGTAGAGTTGCTTGACTCATCATGCATCGAACCATGTCTAGTAGGGTTCGATTCTGCCTCTCAGACACACCATTCCATTGGGGTGTCCCAGGAGGGGTGAGCTGTGAGAGAATCCCACACTCTTTCAGATAGTCAACAAACTAATGGCTCAAGTACTCCCCATCTCGATCAGATCGAAGAGCCTTTATGGATCGTCCAAGCTGGTTCTCTACTTCAGTTTTGAACTCCTTGAATTTCTCCAAGGATTCAGACTTATGTCTCATTAGATAAACATAACCATATCTACTGAAATCGTCAATAAATGTGATGAAGTATATAAACCCACCTCTGGCTTGTTTGTTAAATGGCCCACACACATCGTTGTGTATGAGATCCAATAAACCTGTGGCCCTTTCACCTTTCTTGGTGAATGGCGCCTTTGTCACTTTGCCCAACAAACAAGGCTCGCAAACATCAAATTCCTCAAAGGAGTCTGAATCCAAGAATCCATTTACATGGAGTTGTTGGATGCGATTCTTGTTGATGTGCCTAAAATGACAGTGCCAAAGATAAGTGTTGTTGAAACCACTTAGCTTGATCCTCTTAGTATTTACGTTGCACATAGAACTCTGCATGTCCAAGACATACAAGCATTGCATAGAGTACCAGAACAATAGAACATGTTTGCCAATGAAAAAGAACAGGTGTTCTCTTTGATTGCAAAACTAAATCCTTTCCTCGCTAGGGAAGGAATGGATATAATGTTCTTGGTAATCGATGGTACATAGTAACAATGGTCGAATTCTTGTACAAGCCCCGACGGTGGTGAGAGAGTGAGTTCTCCTACAGTTATAGCAATAACTTGTGCATCGTTACCGACTCGAAGGTCAATCTCTCCGGGTCATACTGTCCTACTTCGTTTGAGCCCTTGCATACTTGTAGAAATATGCGCTCCACATGTAGTATCAAGTACTCATGTGTTTGAAGTAGATAGGTTGACTTCAACCACATAAATACATGAGCCCGAAGACGAAGGAGTAACCCTTCCCTTCACCTCTTTCTGGTGATGCCTTTTACAGCTCTCGAGCTTGGGTCACCCCTCAAGTTTTGACACCAGTCCATCTTGTCCTCCCAAAGGACGGATAGCAGTTTTAATCCACTATTGTTCGTAGACATGATCTACAACAAAGACATGCAGATTAGTACTACATTTTCAATCATTTAATCTGGACTTGAATAAATGATTGTTTCTCACTATTTCATCAGACTGACATCCCTCTCATGTCAATCTGGGAAACCACAAAATTTCCAAAGTAAGATGAGATCCTTGTTCCTCACACGGCCCCGCGTCCCGCGAGGGTGGGATGTACTGCACAAGGTGATGCATGTATCTCAAGGTAGGCACGTCGGCCAATTGCAACTAGGCAATTCCCCTTCTCAAGACAGTTCAGGCACTTCGTGTCCAATGAGGGCTGGATACAGCATGAAGCCCTAACTTCTAGAGGCTGCTTCTAGAAACTTTCATCACGTGGACAAACCACACATGGAAGTTCTAGTCAAGTCCGACTTGACCGTTATGCCCAAGGCCAACAATTTCCTTGCGAAAGGCGCGTCCAGAGTTTTAACCGGACTAGGAAAATTATTGTCACCACATGCCTCCTAAAGATAGATGGGTGTGTCCCATGAGGGTGGGAAATAGTGCATAGTACCATCGATCGATAGTTTGATGAGCACTACGTGTCAGAAAGCGGGAACGAGACTTGATATAATTTTGAGAGGGTTTGGGTGGTGTCATACCACATTCGTTTTATCTTATGTCTAAAATTACAGGCATGCACCCTATAGTGATTGAA
Organism: Costus lasius; assembly: GCA_027563935.2. Lineage (NCBI taxonomy): Eukaryota > Viridiplantae > Streptophyta > Magnoliopsida > Zingiberales > Costaceae > Costus > Costus lasius. The sequence continues at coordinate 97,919,847 of CM050450.1, read as the reverse complement.
AGTCCCCTAAAGAGGGAAGGAAACCCTAATAGGCGCAAGTAAGGGATTTAAAACAGCGGAAGAGGGTTTCTAAGATCGCATAGCATGTATTATGATCAACTTTAAAATATGAAAAAGAATTCATACCATGGCCATTTCAAGATGGCGCCTTGGAAGCAAATATCAAATGAGATCTTCTCCTTGTCGTCACACACAGGATGATGACGCTATCTCCCTTGGTGCTCCTTGTGCTAGCAAGGTTCCAAGAGGTCCTTGTCGAGTGAAAGGGAATGATGAGATCTCGATCTCTCTTGGCCAAATCCTCCTCTATCCTTCAAGCGTCGCCGCACTCACACAAGGTGTCGAGAGGAATATGGGCGAGAGGGAAAATCGTAGAGGCGAAAATAAAGCATACTCTATTTGGACGAGAGCGCTCTCCAAGTGGAGATCATGGTTACTAAAAATAGTAACCACTCATCGCCCCAACGTTCACACCAAGTGAACATGTCGTCAACTACTCTCCCCTTGAACCATGCGCTCATTTAGTGAGCCGGTTCATTTTGGTTCAATTTAAGAACCAATCAAGCCAAGCAACTAGCCCAAATCATAATTAAACCATAAGGCTTTTGATCTGACCGTTGATCTCTTAATGCTCCTGATCTGACCGATCTAGCATCCATTCTCTCGATCGAAGCTTACCGATCTCAAGCCCTAATCAATCAAACATGATCAGACCAGATCTCACTTACAATCAGAGATTAAATCCCTTTAAACTGAACCCAAACAATTCAGTCCACACGATCTGACTTAAGTAAGCCATATCATCAAATTGTGCGACCCTAAGGGTTTCCTTTAAATGTCGGTAACGATAACTCACGTCATCACGATCAGTGAGGGGTATCTAGCAACACATCACTGTCTCCCGATATAAAGAAAAGAGTCTTCCAAGACTACACCCAAAAACAGCACAAGTGTGAATCAACTTCACTAGGCATACATATGTCCTTTGCCACTGGATGTTCTTATTGGACAAGCGTGTCAAGCTTGTAACTCCAATATGACGAGCATGATTAGAACAGATGAACACTGTCACCTGGGTATGGCCATACTCTTTTCTCAATCATCTCATCCAGGGGGCCCCTTTAGAACATCACACTCCTTAAACAAGGAGACGGCAATCCTATGTCTATCACTAGTGCCCTAACCTGACTCAAGTTCACCATCCAAGATAGTCTATAATCATTATGTTTCAAATGATATTGAACTACCTCAAAACAATGACAATCATCATTTAGAAAACACAAGTGATCTCAAGTCAAAGGAAATGTGCCACTTGTTGCACTCAAGGATTATTCACATTGTGACAAACAATTGAATAACCTAGTAGGGTCTGTCCAGTACATCCAATGTACCCATGAGTCTACATCTTATTCCATGCTCGAAGCATCCTATAAGATTAGAACACATATTAGTCTCAATCATATCAAGGCTGTCTCATGTTCACCAAGATATCTCGACTAAGGACATATAGCATGTCAGCCCAGCTGAACAGCTTTGAGACATTATTCAGAAGAACATATATTGCAGCAGACAATGTAAACAACTGAATAATAACCATGCCTTTATAAACATAACAGTTTATTACATGATACAGATACTTTCCCATAGGCCTCAAACATTAGCCTTAAGGGCATACCCCAACAATCTCCCACTTGCACTTAATCTAATGGTTGAGAAATCTCAAACCCATATTATTACAGTGCTTCTCATGCTTCTGCTGCGCCAGAGGCTTGGTAAGCGGGTCTGCCAGATTGTCATCTGTATGAACCTTGCAGACTTTGATCTCGCCACGATCTATGATCTCCCTAATCAAATGAAACCGTCTTTGTATGTGCTTGGACTTCTGGTGCGACCGCGGTTCCTTTGCTTGTGCGATTGCTCCAGTGTTATCACAGAAGATAACCAAAGGATCTGCACTCGAAGGAACGACACCAAGTTCTCTCACGAACTTACGAATCCACACTGCCTCCTTGGATGCTTCCGAGGCTGCAACATACTCGGCTTCTGTTGTGGAATCAGCAACAGTTGACTGTTTGAAACTCTTCCACACCACTGCTCCTCCATTCAAGCTAAAAACATAGCCTGATTGCGATCGGAAATCATCCTGGTCCGACTGGAACGAAGCGTCAGTATATCCTTCAATACTGAGTTCTTCCTGACCACCATATATCAAGAACATATCTTTGGTCCTCCGCAGATATTTTAAAATGTTCTTGACTGCAATCCAGTGCGCCATACCTGGATTACTTTGGAAACGACTGGTTACGCTTAACCCGTAAGCGACGTCTGGGCGAGTACACAACATCGCATACATAATGGATCCAATAGCCGAAGCATAAGGCGTATTGTCCATTTCATCTTTCTCAGTCTGTGTTTGTGGACACTGACTCTTTGAAAGATTCAGACCATGTCTGACTGGAAGATATCCTCGTTTAGAATTCTCTAAATGAAATCTCTCCAGGACCTTATCGATGTAAGTACTCTGGCACAGCCCGAGAAGCCTCTTAGATCTATCCCTGTAGATCTTCACACCTAACACATAGGCTGCTTCTCCTAAATCTTTCATCTGGAAACATTTCCTCAGCCATGCCTTCACAGCATGCATTTCAGGAATGTCATTTCCAATGATCAAGATGTCATCGACGTAGAGGACTAGAAAAGCAATCACGCTCCCACTAAACCTCTTATATACACACGGGTCATCCTCGTTCTTGATGAAACCAAACTCAGTAACTGATTCATCAAAACGAATATTCCAGCTTCTTGATGCTTGCTTAAGTCCATAAATGGACTTCTTTAACTTGCATATCTTATGACGATCTGCTGGATTAGTGAAACCTTCTGGTTGTGTCATGTACACATCCTCATCCAGATTTCCATTCAGGAAAGCTGTTTTCACATCCATCTGCCAGATCTCATAATCATAGTATGCAGCTATCGCGAAAAGAATCCGAATAGACTTAAACATGGCTACAGGTGAGAAAGTTTCATCATAATCTATCCCGTAGATTTGTTTGAAACCTTTCGCAACTAGCCTGCCTTTATAGGTAACTACGTTACCATCCATGTCAATCTTCTTCTTGAAGATCCATTTACAGCCTATAGGGATAACTCCCGGAGGCGGATCAACCAAATCCCAAACTTGGTTATCTGACATGGAGTCCATTTCGGCGCGCATAGCTTCAAGCCATCTCGCTGACTCCGGTCCACTGACCGCATCCGCATAAGTGAGGGGTTCATCATTATCAATGATGTAGACTCCGTCATAACGCTCAGGTTGTCGACGGATCCTTCCCGATCTTCGCGGTTCCCGTGATATCTGAGCCTCAGGTTGTTCAATAACCTGTTCTACCGGCTCAGGCTCATCCAACTGTGCTTGACTACTTTGTCCTTCCTCTGGATTCTCATCCAGCTTTATTTCTCTCCCACTGGCCTCTTGCAGAAGTAACTCCTTCTCAAGAAATATGGCCGTCCGAGCAACAAAAACCTTGTTCTCTTTGGGATCGTAGAAATAATAACCCTTAGTTTCCTTAGGGTAACCGACAAAGATACATTTGTCAGATCTGCTCTCTAGTTTCCCAGAGGCGAGCTTTTTGACATAAGCCTCGCAGCCCCAGATCCTGATAAATGTCAAGCTTGGCTGTTTCCCATACCATAACTCATATGGCGTCTTTGAAACTGCCTTGGATGGCACTCGGTTTAGTACCTTTGCAGCTGTTTCCAGCGCAAAACCCCAAAAGGAGTATGGAAGAGTAGCCTGACTCATCATAGAACGAACCATATCAAGTAACGTTCTATTACTCCTCTCGGACACACCATTCCATTGCGGTGTTCCTGGCGGAGTGAGCTATGAGATGATCCCACACTCCTTCAGATAGTCAGTAAATGCATGACTTAGGTATTCACCACCTCGATCTGAGCGAAGTGCCTTGATATTTCGGCCTAGCTGATTCTGTACTTCATTTTTGAACTCTTTGAACTTGTCAAAAGATTCACTTTTATGTCTCATTAAAAAGACATACCCATACCTACTGAAATCATCAGTAAAGGTAATGAAGTACTGATAGCCACCTCTGGCATGTTTACTAAATGGCCCACACACATCACTGTGTATAAGGTCAAGTAAACCTGAAGCCCTTTGACCTTTGTGAAGAAAAGGTGACTTCGTCATTTTACCCATTAAACAAGCCTTGCATGTATCAATCTCCTTGTAGGAGAATGATCCCAGCAGTCCATGATCTTGCAACCGCTTAATGCGTTTCTCGTTAATATGGCCTAAACGACTATGCCATAGCAAGGTGCTGTCATCAGCATACTTGGCTTTCTTAATATCAATCTGCTGTATAGAACATTCCATGTCCAACATGTATAACCCATTGTTAATTGAACCAGTTGCATAAACAATATTATCAAAAGACAAAATACACTTTGAAATATTGCATTCAAAGGAAAATCCCTTCCTGACAAGAGCAGGAATGGAGATAATATTTTTAGTAATACTGGGAACAAAATAACAATTGTTTAGTTCCAATACAAGTCCAGATGGTAAAGAAATGAAATAGTCTCCTACAGCAACAGCAGCAACCCGTGCCCCGTTTCCAACGCGTAGGTCCACCTCATGCTGTCCCACCTGCCTTCTTCTCTTGAGTTCCTGTACATTTGAACAAATGTGAACTCCACATGCAGTGTCCAACACCCATGATATAGAAGAAGAGAACATGACCTCAGTCACGAATATACCTGAGCCAGAAGCGAAGCTTCCCCTCTTATCTCCTTGGAGCGCTTTACAGTCCTTTTTCCAGTGACCGAGCTGGCCACAGTGGAAACACCTGTATTCCTTGGACCGCTTAACCTTCTGCTTCAGAGCCTTGCTGTAGCTCTTGACAGGGGCCTTGCCCTTCTTCCCCTTCTTCTTGTTCCTAGAAGGAACCATCAAGACAGAGGTTGAAGGCTTACCCTTCAGAGTCTCCTCAGTGGTGAGGAGCATATTCAGCAGCTCTGCCGGAGTACAATCGATTTTGTTCATATTAAAATTAATAATGAACGCGTCGAATGAAGGCGGGAGAGACTGCAGAATAATATCCACAGCAAGCTCCTGGTTGATGGTGTGCCCCAGTTTCTCCAGAGCTTCCTTGTGCCCAATCATCTTGAGCACGTGAGCTCCCACTGGGCTCCCTTTAGCCAGTTTGCTCTGAAAGAAGAGCTTCGTCAAATTGTAGCGCTCTGTCCTCGCCTGTGCAGCATACAGCATCTTGAGGTTCGCTATAATCTCTATAGCCGACATATCCTCATGCTGACGCTGCAGCGGTGGCGTCATAGACGCTAGCATCAGGCAAGCGACATCAATGCTATCATTGACGTGCTTTTCATAGGCTTCCCGAACCGCCCTTGCGGCGTTCGGAGCGGGCTGCGGCGGTATCGCCGTCTCGAGGACATACAGTTTCCTCTCTGCCTTAAGAACGATCTTAAGGTGTCCAAACCAGTCAGAGAAGTTCGGCCCAGCAAACTTCTCCCTTTCCAGTAGGGATCGCACATTGAAGTTCATGGTGTTCGTTGCTGCAAGTATCTACAACAATGCAAGAACAGCAAGGTCAGTATCAATGTATAAGAATCAATCAGGACTTAAGAAAGATTCTTTTTCTCACTATTTTATCTGGCTGAAAAATCCAGCAAAACAGCCCGAAAGAGTAGTACTCTTTTAGTGAGATGGGATCCGAATTTCATACTTGGTCTCCGCGTGCCGCTCAGGCGAGATAAGATGCACAGAGAGTACAAGCACTAATCTCCGGTAGGCATTCCCTGCCGATCGCCAACCCATGCGATTCCCCTTCATCTGGGCAATCCAGCAGACTGTGCCAACTGAGTTGGTACAACACAGTCTCTGACCCCACAGATGGCTGCCTCCATGTGCTACCATATGCGCCACATATGTAGCCTACACGGTCAAGCTGACCCGACCTACTCCCTGGACCACCATGTGCTATGCTGAGCAACGAGAAGGGATAAATCCCCACTCTGTAACACACAGGTGTAGTCCCACACCGTCTGAAGATAGATGGACGTGCCCACTGAGTGGGTACAACACGGCTCCAACGATAATCAGAACAGTGAGGTTTCGCGTCAGAAGGCTTACGAGCTTGATATTAAGCGTTGGATTTTCACGGTCTTTTATCTTCTTCACTATCATGCAATTCCTATGGTGATAGCAGAAGATAAACTTAATCATGCAATTCTAATATTTAAACAATAAATAAAAGAAAGCATGAATCTTATGTGGTAAAAGCCCATAGCCCTAGTGAGACCTTAACCTAACTTAAGTCTTCACTTGCTCTTCATGGGTCTTTTGCTGCTCATCTGGCCCAAACCAGGGCCCAAGCGCCAATTACAGCACAGGTGCGCCCACCAGGGAAAATGCGCCTGGTCCCAGAGTCGAACCCTGGACCTCCCACCTGGTCAAGCCACTGCTGCATGCGCCTCTGCCAAGTGTGCTCTGTGCTCTTGTCTAATTAAATTACAAATTTAACTATCTAGACAAGATTGACACGCAGGTCAATTACAATTTTATAAATTAAAGCGATGTGATGCGCAGATCACAATAATTAATTTACAATTTTTAAATCCCAGGCACGCAGGCCCCAGCACAGCACACAATTAATATGAGCAGCCCACATAAGACTAAATAGACAAACATATGCATCCAATCAGCAATCATGTGATCCATAAAAATTAAAATTTTCAAAAAACCCCATGGGATCAATTTTAATTTCCTTATTCGCCCTTACTACCTTACAACGGTCCATTACTAGGGATCCACTCATCCAACCTAGTCAGATCCACTGCCCCTGCATGCACCAAGTCCTAACTGACTTGAGTCGACCATAAGGTCAACTATGCATGCGCCAGGGCTGAACAACCACAATGAGGTCTGGCAAGCGGGTGTGACCCCGGGCCTAACTCATGTGTGTTCATAAGTTGTCTCAATCAGACATCGCTACACACCTGTCTGCAGTCGACCTATAGCCACCATAGGCTTGCGCCAAGGTGCTAACTGGTCGACCCATTCAGGCTGTCAGATGGTCTGATCAGACTGTTGGATCTAACCTAGGGGATGACTTCAACCCTAGTAACCCGTCTAAGGGTTTACAGTAAGGCCTTAGATCTATAGTGAGTCGCGCATGTGTTTAAGTTTTTAAGAAAACCAACAACATTGTAAATGCGCCAAGACATCAAACATGCGCAAGATATAGAAACATACATATGGATGTATTTTCGCAAGATGATACTTAATATCATGAAACTTTCGCATGTGAATTAGATCTAGGCATATGCGCAAATATGGATCAAACATTAAGCAATCATAAAAACATGCATGATAAACTGGCTCTGATACCAATTGAAAGTCCCCTAAAGAGAGAAGGAAACCCTAATAGGCGCAAGTAAGGGATTTAAAACAGCGGAAGAGGGTTTCTAAGATCGCATAGCATGTATTATGATCAACTTTAAAATATGAAAAAGAATTCATACCATGGCCATTTCAAGATGGCGCCTTGGAAGCAAAGATCAAATGAGATCTTCTCCTTGTCGTCACACACAGGATGATGACGCTATCTCCCTTGGTGCTCCTTGTGCTAGCAAGGTTCCAAGAGGTCCTTGTCGAGTGAAAGGGAATGATGAGATCTCGATCTCTCTTGGCCGAATCCTCCTCTATCCTTCAAGCGTCGCCGCACTCACACAAGGTGTCGAGAGGAATATGGGCGAGAGGGAAAATCGTAGAGGCGAAAATAGAGCATACTCTATTTGGACGAGAGCGCTCTCCAAGTGGAGATCATGGTTACTAAAAATAGTAACCACTCATCGCCCCAACGTTCACACCAAGTGAACATGTCGTCAACTACTCTCCCCTTGAACCATGCGCTCATTTAGTGAGCCGGTTCATTTTGGTTCAATTTAAGAACCAATCAAGCCAAGCAACTAGCCCAAATCATAATTAAACCATAAGGCTTTTGATCTGACCGTTGATCTCTTAATGCTCCTGATCTGACCGATCTAGCATCCATTCTCTCGATCGAAGCTTACCGATCTCAAGCCCTAATCAATCAAACATGATCAGACCAGATCTCACTTACAATCAGAGATTAAATCCCTTTAAACTGAACCCAAACAATTCAGTCCACACGATCTGACTTAAGTAAGCCATATCATCAAATTGTGCGACCCTAAGGGTTTCCTTTAAATGTCGGTAACGATAACTCACGTCATCACGATCAGTGAGGGGTATCTAGCAACACATCACTATCTCCCAATATAAAGAAAAGAGTCTTCCAAGACTACACCCAAAAACAGCACAAGTGTGAATCAACTTCACTAGGCATACATATGTCCTTTGCCACTGGATGTTCTTATTGGACAAGCGTGTCAAGCTTGTAACTCCAATATGACGAGCATGATTAGAACAGATGAACACTGTCACCTGGGTATGGCCATACTCTTTTCTCAATCATCTCATCCAGGGGGCCCCTTTAGAACATCACACTCCTTAAACAAGGAGACGGCAATCCTATGTCTATCACTAGTGCCCTAACCTGACTCAAGTTCACCATCCAAGATAGTCTATAATCATTATGTTTCAAATGATATTGAACTACCTCAAAACAATGACAATCATCATTTAGAAAACACAAGTGATCTCAAGTCAAAGGAAATGTGCCACTTGTTGCACTCAAGGATTATTCACATTGTGACAAACAATTGAATAACCTAGTAGGGTCTGTCCAGTACATCCAATGTACCCATGAGTCTACATCTTATTCCATGCTCGAAGCATCCTATAAGATTAGAACACATATTAGTCTCAATCATATCAAGGCTGTCTCATGTTCACCAAGATATCTCGACTAAGGACATATAGCATGTCAGCCCAGCTGAACAGCTTTGAGACATTATTCAGAAGAACATATATTGCAGCAGACAATGTAAACAACTGAATAATAACCATGCCTTTATAAACATAACAGTTTATTACATGATACAGATACTTTCCCATAGGCCTCAAACATTAGCCTTAAGGGCATACCCCAACAGTGATAACATAAAATAAAACAATCAGAGCATGGCAATGAAAGCAGTAAAACATGATATGGTTATAGCCTAGACAAGGGAAACAAGCCTCTAGACCTAGACTGTACACCTAGCACTACCAAAAGCTCTAAGCGTTCAGCCCATGCTCCAAGATGTTGGCTCCTTGCTCTGAGTGCTGCAGGGTTCTACTCCAACCCTAGGTGCTCCGCCAAGGTTTTATGCCCCTCTTGTGTTAGCTCGCAAACCCTAGGCTCCACCTAGGGTTTGGCCAACACTCTCCTCTACCCTTGCCAGCTCGCAAACCCTAGGCGCCTCCTAGGGTTTGGCCAACATGGGGCGCCACCATGACCAAACAGGGGGCTGTATTGCATCACTTCTAGATCTGCCCATGAAACTAATTTGATGCGCCCCTAGGAAGCCCTAGAAACCATCAAAGTCTCAGCCAATCAAGAGGTGCACGCAAACCCTCTTCATCAACCCCTATTCCTTAAGGTGTGCCACTAGGAGGAACCCTAGAAGCCACCAGGAGTCGGCCAACAAAGAGGTTACCTATCTTGGTTAGGTGCGCAAGAGAGAAGGTTTGATGTGTTGGTGTATATGCCCTAGGACCTAGTTTTGGTCCATCTTTGTACTACTTAACTCGGATATTTATATATCTTTCTGGGATTGTGATTATCTATGTTTGTTTACATCTACGATTATGTACTTACATGATAATGTCCCTAGAGACAGATTGGATCTATGCTCAAATGATTGTCCCCAGTCAATGTACCTGAGTGGATATGAGACAGCTCTGGTACTTGTGAGACTGGTATGTGAGCTGGTTAGGCACAAGGTGCTAACGCAGACATATGGGTATGTCAATGATGGATATACAGGATAGACCCACTGTGAGGGAATTTCTTGGTGTCATGAGTTATCCTCACAAGTGACAGGAGATGCATTGATCCCTTGACTTGAGGTCATTGACCATTCTATATGGTTAGAGACATGCTTTGATACAACCTAACACCTCGCCCTAGTTGGGAGGTAATAATGGTTGTCATTGAGCATGTCACGACCCATATGAGAAGGTCAATGGACAAACAGAGGATTTGCCCCTTCCTAAGGGAAGCTTGATATCCAAGGAGCTCCTCTATGGTTCTATGACTGAAAGTGTATGGCCATACCCAGGTGAGAACCTGATTTAGTCATGACCATGTGATTGGGTGAAAATAAGTGGTGACACACTTGTCCAATCGGATATCAATTCGGCAAAGAGACTGTAATGCATTTGTACCCAGTTGCGATGACAGGGATGTCAAAGTCAATATCTATTCCAATGACTTGGGTAGTAGTGATGCACTGCTAGGTGCCACTCACTGCTTGTGGTGACCTTAGGTCAGCACCGCCAACGTCAAAGGTGTTGGTGTATATGCCCTAAGGACCTAATTCTGGTCCGTTACTTGTACTACTTGACATTGATATTTATATCATACTGGCATTGTCGTTATCATTATTTGTTTACATCTGCGAACATGTACTTATATGATAATGTCCCTAGAGACAGATTGGATCTGTGCTCAAACTATTGTCCCTAGTCAATGTACCTTAGTGGATATGGGACAGCTATGGTACTTGTAAGACTGGTATATGGGCTGGTTAGGCACGAGGTGCTAACGCAGGCATATGGGTATATCAGTGGTAGATATACTGGACCGACCCGCTGTGAGGCAATGACTTGGTGTCATGAGTTATCCTCACAAGTGATAGGAGATGCATTGATCCCTTGACTTGAGGTCATTGGCCATTCTATGTGGTTAGGGATATGCTTTGATACAACCTAACACCTCGCCGTAGTTGGGAGGTAATAATGGTTGTCATTGGGCATGTCACGACCCATATGAGAAGGTCAATGTACAGACATAGGATTTGCCCCTTCCTAAGGGAAGCATGATATCTATGGAGCTCCTCTATGGTTCTATGATTGAAAGTGTATGGCCATACCCAGCTTAGACCTGATTTAGTCATAGCCATGAGATTGGATAGAAACAAGTGGTGACACACTTGTCCAATCGGATATCAGTACGACAAAGAGACTGTAATGCATCTGTACCTGATTACGATGATGGGGATGTCGATGTCGATATCCATTCCGATGACTTGGGTAGCAGCGATGCACTGCTAGGTGCCACTCACTTCTTATGATGACCTTAGATTAGCACTGCCAACGTCAGAGGAACCTACAGGGTCGCACACCTTGATACTCGAGTTTTCGTATTGATCGGGAAGCCTTATGATCGAGTTATTGGATAACTCGGATCTATTTTGGAGATTTCATCAGCACCAATGGGCCTGATGAGATGGAAGAAATTTAATGGGGCCAATTTGACCTAGGGTTAAATTTGGATTGGATCCGTGGGCTTGGTTAACATGCATAATGGACATTGGGCTGGGCCCATTGATAGGTTGGGCTTAATGGGGTTAAGGAGGAGAAAAGGGATGGCGTGTGCATGGCATGTGCTTAACCCTAGTTAGACTAGGGTTAGCGTCTATGCATCATGAGGTTTGAAATTAATCTTGGGACTAATTATTTGAATTAATTAGAGTCCTAATTTATGAGGTTTAATGGGCTGATTTATTTGAATTAATTAGAGTCCTAATTGGATTAGGATTCAATTAATTAAATAAATAATCAAATCCTAATTGGATTAGGACTTGTTCAAACCGCCCATTGAATGTCCTAGTTGGATTAGGACTTGGGCTTGATCAAATCCTAATTAGATTAGGAATTAAACTTGATCAAACCGCCCACATGATCAAACCGTTCATAAGAGTCCTAATTGGATTAGGACATGATCTAACCGCCCAAATTAAGTCCTAATTGGACTAGGACTTAACTCCCTAAAATCTCTCCTAGCCGCACATTCAATTTGAATGGTGGCCACACATTAAGCCACCCCTTGCCCTATAAATAACACCCCAAGCCGCCCCTCTCAAGATACTTAGTCATTGGAGGCATGATCAAGAGAGGAGGCGAGTTCTAGCTCTTAAGGGCGAGAACAAAGAAGGCTTGGGCGAACACCTTCCATACCCTAGCCGCAAGGATCCTTCCTCCTTTCCTTTTGGCGCTTGGAGCTTTGGAGCTTGGCGGCTTGTCTTCTCTCCTCTTCCTCCTTGGCACAACTTCTCTAGAAGGTAGCACAAGTGAAGTGGTGATCTCCCCAAGGCTTGGATCTTCTTCCCGAGGCTAGCACCGGGCGTGGAAGAAGAGGACTTGAGCAATCCGTGTGTGTGAGACTGCAGAGGGCGCACACTTGGGCGCCTACGTTGACATCGGCCTCACCTTGCATTAAGGTATTTTCTATCACATCGTGTCGACTCTCTCGCTTGACGATCTTCACTGGGTTTTTGGGATTGGCCTATTTCGGGGATATTCTTCCGCTGCGCAATGTATTTGTGTCCATAAACCTCTGAAAAATTGTAAAATATCTCCGGGGTTTCCCAACAAAAGGAACCTATAGGGTCGCACACCTTGATACTTGAGTTTTCATATTGATCGGGTAGCCTTCAGATCGAGTTATTGGATAACTCAAATCTATTTGGGAGATTTCGTCAGCGCCAATGGGCCTAATGAGATGGAAGAGACTTATTGGAGCCAACTTCCATTTTTGGCATATTGACCAAACTAACCATTGTTAGCTTCATTTGACCTTGGATTAATTTGGATTGGATCCAATAGCTTGGTTAACATGCATAATGGACTTTGGCCTAGGCCCATTGCTTAGTTGGGCTTGCTAATAAGTTGTAATGAAGAGCTAAGAGGCTTAAAGGGTATAATGGGGAGGAATTTATGGCATAGGCGCACGGAAGAATCCTAGTTGGACTAGGATTGGCGCCTAGTGCATGTTTGGTATCTTCAAGTGATTGATTTGGATTAGGATTCAATCTAATCACTTGAGATATTGATTGAGAACTAATTGGGTGCAAGTGGGGCTGATTATTTACATAATTAGAGTCCTAATTAGATTAGGACTTGCGCCCATACCCCATTAGGAAACTCCTAATTTGCCTTGACTTGCACTTGGCGAATAGATGAGGAGTTTGCTTCTTAAGGAAATTGTTGGGTGCTTGTGGCATTGGCTGATTAAGGCAAGGCCTTGGCGCAATTAGAATTAAGGATTTGATCAATATTATTGATTAAATAAACTCCTTAATTCAGGCCCTAATTGCCAACTCTTTCCTAGTAACCCTAATTGCTTCTTATTCTTCTTTAAGGGACCCTTGCCGCCCCCCTCTTCATGTTACAATCCTTGGAGGCATGGTGATCTTGAGGGGCGACGGCTTGGAGTCTTGGAGCTCTTCTTCTTCCATCAAAGGGCGCAAGCAAGCTTCTTCTTTCTCCTCCTTCCTTTCCTTGGCGCAAAGGAACAAGATGGCTTGTGGCTTCCTCTCATCTTCATCCTCCTTGGCGCATCCCTTCTTGGTGGTGGCGCAAGGTGCTTGGAGGACTCTCCTAAGGCAAGGATCTTCTTCCCAAGGCTAGCACCGGGCGAGGAAGAAGAGAACTCGAGACATCCATGCGTGTAAGACTGCAGTGGGTGCATGCTTGGGCGCCTACCTCGACATCGGCCTCGTCTTGTTCCTAAGGTATTTTCTATCTCTTCGTGTCGACTCCCTCACTTGACGATCTTCATTGGGTTTTTGGGACTGGCTTGTTTCGGGGATATTCTTCCACTGTGCAATGCATTTGTGTTGATATGACTCTGAAAAATTATAAAATATCCCTAGGGTTTCCCAACATGATGTGCTATAATCTTCCCTAATCTTCAATTTGATTTTACAAAATAAATAAAAGAAAAAGGGGCGGTGCGCAGCCCTCACAATCATACATCCCAGGCATGCATTAGGGCTTGTCTATAACCATATCAAATGCATAAAGAAAAACACCAAAGACATGCTCTTCTATATGCAATGAAAAACTATAAAACCATATTTTAGTTTTTCATTAGAAAACATGTTCGTCAAATCTCAGCGATCTTATAAAAAATTCAGATTTGTTGTTTTCTCTCAGGAGTCTACAAGTGGCCATATATACCTTGATTATTGATGCCACTTGCAATCCCTAACTTGTACGGATTAGGGCAATCACCTAGTCCATGCCCTGAAATCTAGATACAAGTCTCACACTATGGTTCTTTCCCATGAGTGTGTGAAGAAATAAATTCTCACACATAGGGTCGATCCCTATGTGTAGAAATCGAAAATCATGAATATCATAAGAGTGAGAAATAACAAACCTACTATTTTTCTACACATAAAACATGGCACAAAGATTTTCAAAAAAATTTTATGACATGCGCATGCTAGAAAAACCATACACCGATGTATCTCGTAAATTGGCTCTGATACCACTGTTGGGAATCCCCGGGCTAATTAAAAATGAAAATAGCGGAAGCGATGTTGTGTCCGCAAGTGCACAGATACTCGAAGTAATAATTAAGATATCGAACCACAGAGACCTCGTTTGCCAAGTACCGAATAATTAATTTCTTACTAGCTAGGCAACCGAATATGATGAAAGCGTAAATAGAAATTATATGAAATATCAGAGAGAGAATCTGGGACTAGGGTTTCATTCACTTTAATTTCCATGACTAGATATGATTAGATGTTCGTCAGTCTAATTTCATTATGATAAAGACATAATTCACTTAATAGGGAAATCATCTCACTTTCGCACAGATTATTTACAAGAACCAATCCTCACTTTCGTGCAGGATCTATTCAATTGTTAAATAAAAGTGAATCATCAACAAAGAACTCAAGGATCACTTTCATCCATCTGAATTCTAAGTTAATAATCTCAAGTGGAAACTCAAGGATCACTTTCGCGCATCCGAATTTCAACACAGGTTCTGCTTAAGGTTCTCCAACAATCCAACTTAATCCTAGATCAGATTATCAATCATGGCATTAAACTTCTAAAATTAAGAAATAGGAACAAACCTAATTTCTTACGGTGAGTTCCTAACATTCAATTTTAGGGTTCCAAGTTCTCAAGCAAATCACCTTTCGGTCCTTAATGCGAAAACCCTAAAACATGCTTGATAATATGAATCCTATGAAAATTTAAAGAGCAATCATCACAGAAGCAGAATTATTATACTAAAATTATACTTGACGAAATTATGAAAGATTCATCTAGTCATTAAGAAATCAAAGGGAATTACTCCCCCATGTCCCAAAAGAAGTTTAAGCTAGCATGGTAGAAAGATTACAATAATCCATAGTATCAGAGGATTTAAAATCGAGGTGAAAAGGGAAAACAACTTTACAGCACGGCTGTAATGGAAATTACAGACGTAATTCCTGGCGTGAACAGTGTCGGCGGCGACTTCTTCGTTGATTTCTCTTCCGACCGATCTCCTTTTGCTCTGAAACTTCTAGGGTATCTTCTCCTCCTCTACGCGCAGCTTCCCTTCAAATTTCATGGCCAGAGATGTGCTGCACGCTTCTTGGTGGTGAAACTTAGGGCCGCGATGGAAAACTCGATTTCTCTCTAGAAAGTGGATGAAAATTAGGGCTTTTTGACTCTATGTCTTCTCCCCTGTCTCGTGAGTATTTCCCTTTTTATCGATCTTCAATTGATGGCCTGGATCGTCCTAAATCATCAGTGCAAGAATCGGGCTTCAAACAGTCCGAGAAAATCTTGTATACATGTTATAATTACAGCCGTGTAAATTGTTACAGCAGTGCCGTAATGTCAGTGATACAGAAATTGTTTGTAATTACGGTACCATAAAATTGATTGCGGCAATGCCGTATTTTCATTAAATCTCTTAGGTAAAAAATCGACTCGAAATACGGCCTATAATATCGGTTACGGCAGTACCGTAAAATCCACCAAACTTTGTGTACGAAATTGAACCTAGATTACAGCCCGTGAAGTCCATTATGGCAGGGTCATAATTTCTGCAAAACTTTATGTTCAAAATCGTCCCAAAATACGGCAGCACTAGGAAATTATGGCAGTATCGTGGTTTGTTCTGTGGGTTCAGTGAAACCACGGTACCGTAATTTTTATTACGGTAGTGCCATAATTTGGTTTGGAGCTCCAATTTGAATGAAATTTGGCATGTAATCTTCTCTTGATGGTGGGAATGTTGGGAAACCCCAGGGATATTTTACAATTTTCAGAGATAGAAATTACACAAAACATTGCATAGCGGAAGCAATATCCCCGAAATGAGCCGGTCCCAAAAAGCCAGTGAAGATCGCAAGCGAGGGAGTCGACATGATGAGATAGAAAGTACCTTGAGCAAGGTGAGGCTGATGTCATAGTAGGCGCCCAAGCGTGCGCCCTCTGCAGTCTCACACACACGGATCACCTCGAGTCCTCTTCTTCCACACCCGGTGCAGGCTCGGGAAGAAGATCCAAGCCTTGTTCTTATTCCTCAAGCCTTGCGCCACCTCCAAGGTATATGCGCCAAGAGGAAGATGAGGAGAAGGAAGTCGCCAAGCAACACCAAGTTCCCCACGCCAAGAGGAAAGGAAGATGAAGTGTTCTCGGCTAGGGTTGGATGGAAGAGAAGTGCGCCACTACCTCTTGCTCTCGCCTCTCTCTTGTGATCATGCCTTCAAGATTAATTATATGTCAAGAGGGGGCGTCTAGGGCCTCTTATATAGAGCAAGAGGCGGTCTAATGTGTGGCCACAATTCAAATCAAGTGGGCGGCTAGGAGAGGAAGTAGGAGAATTAATCAAGTTAATCAAGTCCTAATGCAATTAGGACTCTAATTGATTCAAACAATTAAATCCTAATCCAATTAGGATTCTAATTATTTAAACAACTAAATCCTAATCTAATTAGGATTCTAATTAATTAATTAAATAATTAGTCCTAATCCAATTAGGATTCTAATTAATTAATTAATTAACCCATATGATTAATTTCAAACCATAGGCGTTAACTCTAGTCCATGTAGATGAAGTAGTGGCGGTAGACACAAAAACATGAGTCAATGATGAAACCCAAAAGGTGAACGGGAGAGGATACTTACAAAACCTTTTGTGCCGAGTTTTTTTTTTTCTTCTCTTCTCCGTGCTTCTTTTTCAGAAATAAAAGTTAATTCTAAGATAAACCTAAGATAAAAGTAAATAAAAGGAAGTGAACTAAAGTTAGAAAGCTTGGGTTGCCTCCCAAGAAGCGCTAATTTAAAAGTCTTTAGCTTGACCCTTTAACACTCAGACATGATCGTGGTTCATCTAAATAAAAACTCTCTTTTTCTTCAATTAGCTCTTCTTGATAATAGTGCTTAAGTCTCTGACCATTAACCTTGAATTCTCCTGTTTCTTCACTCCATATATCCACGGCTCCGTAAGGATATGCTTTCTTTACCTGAAAAGGACCAGACCATCGAGACTTAAGTTTTCTAGGAAAAAGTCTCAATCTAGAATTGAACAAAAGAACAAAGTCACTTGGTTGGAAATCTCTCTTGAAAATATGTCGATCGTGCCATCTTTTGTCCTCTCCTTGTAAATTTTTGCATTTTCATATGCAGAGAGTCTAATCTCATCTAGCTCATTCAATTGTAATTTTTGTTTTTCCCCTACACTCTTTAAATCAAAATTTAGCATCTTGATTGCCCAGTATGCTTTGTGTTCAAGTTCCACAGGCAGGTGACATGATTTTCCATAAATCAATTAAAACGGAGACATACCTATTGGTGTTTTGAAAGCAGTCCGGTATGCCAACAAGGCATCATCAAGTTTGAATGCCCAATCTTTCCTAGTGCTTGACACGGTCTTTTCTAAAATTCCCTTGATTACTCTGTTTGATATTTCCACTTGTCTACTTGTTTGAGGATGATAAGGTGTTGCCACTCTATGATTCACTCCATATTTTCTAAGTAAGGCTGAAAATTTGTGTTCTATTAAATGTGAGCCTCCATCACTGATTACTACCCGCGGGGTCCCATACCGTGGAAATATGATCTTTTTCAAAAATTTAGCAACAACTCTTAAATCATTGGTCGGTGAAGCAAGAGCTTCAACCCATTTTGAAACATAGTCAACTGCTACCGGAATGTACTTGTTACCTCCTAAAGATGGGAAAGGTCCCATAAAGTCTATCCCCCAAACATCAAATATTTCAACTTCAAGAATGTTGGACAGTGGCATCTCATGTTTTCTACTAATGTTCCCCGTTCTTTGACATCTATCACAAGATAACACAAAGTTTCTAGCATCTTTGAAAATGGTAGGCCAATAAAATCCTGATTGTAACACTTTATAAGCAGTATTTTCAGTACTGGCATGACCACCATAAGAGGATCCATGACATTGGCACAAAATATCTGTGATTTCTTCTTCAGGTACACATCTTCTAAAAATACCATCTGTACATCTTCTAAATACATAAGGCTCATCCCAAAAATAGTGTTTTACCTCAGCCAAGAACTGAAAGTCCCCTATATTGGGGGGCGAAACCCTAGATAGGCGCATATAAAACTTTTGCAGCGGAAACAAGGGTTTCACGAGGATCTATGCATGAGATATGATCAACTATAATCGATTGCAAAGATAAGTAAGGAGTCATACCATCGCCATTGCTTTGGATGGCGCCTTGGAAGAAGAGAACAAATGAGATCTCCTCCAAAAGATGCGCACACAAGAAGATGTCGCCTACTCCTTGTTGATCCTTGTGCTAGCAAGGTTCTCCAAGTGAACCTGATCGAATGGAAGGGAAGAGAAGAATTCTTTTGCTTGGCGAGACCTCTCCCTTATCGTCAAAATGCTTCACCTCCCGATGTGTCGAGAGCCCCCAACAACAAAGAGACGACCATAGGGCAAGAGAAGAAGCGTGAAGAGAGGCAACGTGAGGCGTATCCACGATTAGAGAACATGTTATCCAAAAATAGCAAACCACTTCTCAACGTTCACGCGCTCATGAACAAGTCACAAACCTCTTCTCCCTTGAACCTTGCGCTCACTTGATGAGCCGGTTCAATTTGGTTTGGTTCAAAGACCAATTAACCCAAGCGATTTGGTCTAGATCATATTAAACCCTAAGGTTCCAGATCTAACCGTTCATCTCCTGATGCTCTTGATCTTACCGATCTAGCATCAATTCTCTCGATCGAAGCTTACCGATCTCAAGCCCTAATCAATCTAACATGATCAGACCAGATCTCACTCACAATTAGAGATTAAATCCCTTTAAACTGAAACCAAACAATTCAGTCCACACGATCTGACTTAAGTAAGCCATATCATCAAATTGTGCGACCCTAAGGGTTTCCTTTAAATGTCGGTAACGATAACTTATGTTATCACGATCAGTGAGGGGTATCTAGCAACACATCACTGTCTCCCGATATAAAGGAAAGAGTCTTCCAAGACTACACCCAAACCACAGCACAAGTGTGAATCCAGTTCACAAGGCATACATGCTTCCTTTGCCACTGGATGTTCTTTATTGGACAAGCGTGTCAAGCCTGTAACTCCAATATGATGAGCATGATTAGATCAGATGAACATAGTCATCTGGGTATGGCCATACACTTTCTGAATCATCTCATCCAGGGGGCCCCTTTAGAACATCACACTCCAAACTAGGAGATGGCAATCCTATGTCTATCACCAGCGCCCTAACATGACTCATGCTCACCATCCAAGATAGTCTATAACCATTATGTTTCAAATGATATCGAACTATCTCAAAACAATGCCAATCATCATTTAGAAACACAAGTGATCTCAAGTCAGAGGAAGTATGCCACTTGTCCGCATACAAGGATTATTCACATTGTGACAAGCAATTGAACATCCTAGTAGGGTCTGTCCAGTACATCCAATGTACCCATGAGTCTACATCTTATTCCATGCTCGAAGCATCCTATAAGATTAGAACACATATTAGTCTCAATCATATCAAGGCTGTCTCATGTTCACCAAGATATCTCGACTAAGGACTATACTATATGTCAGCCTAGCTGAACATCATTGAGACATTATTCAGAAGTATACATATTGCAGCAGATAATGTAACAACCTGAATAACAACGATTGCCTTTATAAACATAGAGTTTATACATGATACTGATATAATCCCAAGGCCTCAAACATTAGCCTCAAGGGCATACCCCAACAATCTCCCACTTGCACTTAATCTAATGGTTGAGAAATCTCAAACCCATATTATTACAGTGCTTCTCATGCTTCTGCTGCGCCAGAGGCTTTGTAAGCGGGTCAGCCAGATTGTCATCTATATGAACCTTGCAGACTTTGATCTCGCCACGATCAATGATCTCCCGGATCAAATGAAACCTTCTCTGTATGTGCTTGGACTTCTGGTGCGACCGTGGTTCCTTTGCTTGTGCTATAGCTCCAGTGTTATCACAGAAGATAACCAAAGGATCTGCACTCGAAGGAACAACACCAAGTTCCTGAACGAACTTACGAATCCACACTGCCTCCTTGGATGCTTCCGAGGCTGCAACATACTTGGCTTCTGTTGTGGAATCAGCAACAATAGACTGTTTGAAACTCTTCCACACCACTGCTCCTCCATTCAAGCTAAAAACATAGCCTGATTGCAATCGAAAATCATCCTGGTCAGATTGGAATGAAGCGTCAGTATATCCTTCAATACTGAGTTCTTCCTGACCACCATACACCAAGAACATATCTTTGGTCCTCCGAAGATATTTCAAAATGTTCTTGACCGCAATCTAGTGTGCCTTCCCTGGATTACTTTGGAATCGACTGGTCACGCTTAACCCGTAAGCGACGTCTGGGCGAGTACACAACATCGCATACATAATGGATCCAATAGCCGAAGCATAAGGCGTATTGTCCATTTCATCTTTCTCAGTCTGTGTTTGTGGACACTGACTCTTTGAAAGATTCAGACCGTGTCTGACTGGAAGATATCCTCGCTTAGAATTTTCTAAATGGAATCTCTCCAGGACTTTATCGATGTAAGTACTCTGGCACAGCCCGAGAAGCCTCTTAGACCTATCTCTGTAGATCTTCACACCTAATACATAGGCTGCTTCTCCTAGATCTTTCATCTGGAAACATTTTCTTAACCATGCTTTGACCACATGCAGTTCAGGAATATCGTTTCCAATGATTAAGATATCATCGACGTAGAGGACTAGGAAAGTAATTACGCTCCCACTAAACCTCTTATATACACACGGGTCATCTTCATTCTTGATGAAACCAAACTCACAGATTGATTCATCAAAATGAATATTCCAGCTTCTTGATGCTTGTTTAAGTCCATAAATGGACTTCTTTAACTTGCATATTTTATGACGATCTGATGGATTAGTGAAACCTTCAAGTTGTGTCATATACACATCCTCTTGCAAATTTCCATTAAGGAAAGCAGTCTTCACATCCATCTGCCAGATCTCATAATCATAATATGCTGCTATCGCAAGAATAATCCGAATAGACTTGAACATAGCTACAGGAGAGAAAGTTTCATCATAATCTATCCCGTAGATTTGTTTGAAACCTTTCGCAACTAGCCTGCCTTTATAGGTAACCACATTACCATCCATGTCAATCTTCTTCTTGAAGATCCATTTACAGCCTATAGGGATTACTCCCGGAGGCGGATCAACCAAATCCCAAACTTGGTTATCTGACATGGAGTCCATCTCGGCTCGCATAGCTTCAAGCCATCTCGCTGATTCCGGTCCATTGACCGCATCCGCATAAGTGAGGGGTTCATCATCAATGATGTAGACTCTGTCATAGCACTCAGGCTATCGTCGGATCCTTCCCGATCTTCGCGGTTCCCGTGATATCTGAGCCTCAGGTTGTTCAGTAACCTGATCTACTGGCTCAGGCTCATCCAACTGTGCTTGACTACTTTGTCCTTCTTCTGGACTCTCATCCAGCTTTATTTCTCTCCCACTGGCCTCTTGCAGAAGAAATTCCTTCTCAAGAAAAATAGCCGTTCGAGCAACAAATACTTTATTCTCTTTGGGATCGTAGAAATAATAACCCTTAGTTTCTTTAGGGTAACCGACAAAGATGCATTTCTCAGATCTGCTCTGCAGTTTCCTAGAGACGAGCTTTTTGACATAAGCCTCGCAACCCCAGATCTTAATAAATGTCAAGCTCGGCTGTTTCCCATACCATAACTCATATGGCGTCTTTGAAACGGCCTTAGATGGCACTCGGTTTAGTACCTTTGCAGCTATTTCCAGTGCAAATCCCCAAAAGGAGTAAGGTAGAGTAGCCTGACTCATCATAGAACGAACCATATCCAATAAGGTTCTGTTTCTCCTTTCGGACACACCATTCCATTGCGGTGTTCCTGGCGGAGTGAGCTGTGAGATAATCCCACACTCCTTCAGATAGTCAGTAAACTCTCGACTCAAGTATTCACCACCTCGATCTGAACGAAGTGCCTTGATATTTCGGCCTAGCTGATTCTGTACTTCATTTTTGAACTCTTTGAACTTGTCAAAAGATTCACTTTTATGTCTCATAAGATAGACATAACCATATCTACTGAAATCATCAGTAAAGGTAATGAAGTATGAATAGCTACCTCTGGCATGTTTACTAAAAGGCCCACACACATCACTGTGTATAAGGTCAAGTAAACCTGAAGCCCTTTGACCTTTCTTAGGAAAAGGAGACTTCGTCATTTTACCCATTAAACAAGCTTTACATGTATCAATCTCCTTATAGGAAAATGATCCCAGCAGTCCATGATCATGCAACCGCTTAATGCGCTTCTTGTTAATATGGCCTAAACGACTATGCCATAGCAAGGTGCTTTCATCAGCATACTTGGCTTTCTTAACATCAATCTGTTGTATAGAACATTCCATGTCCAACATGAATAACCCATTGTTAATTGACCTAGTAGCATAAACAATATTATCAAAAGAAATAATACACTTTGAAATATTGCATTCAAAGGAAAACCCTTTCCTGACAAGAGCAGGAATAGAGATAATATTTTTCGTAATGCTTGGTACAAAGTAACAATTGTCCAGTTCCAATACAAGTCCAGATGGTAAAGAGATGTAATAAACGCCTACAGTAACAGCAGCAACCCGTGCCCCGTTTCCAACTCGTAGGTCCACCTCATGCTGTCCCACCTGTCTTCTTCTCTTGAGTTCCTGTACATTTGAACAAATGTGAACTCCACATGTAGTGTCCAACACCCATGATATGGAAGAAGAAACCATGACCTCAGTCACAAAAATACCTGAGCCAGAAGCGAAACTTCCCTTCTTGTCTCCTTGGAGCGCTTTACAGTCCTTTTTCCAGTGACCCAGCTGGCCACAGTGGAAACATATGTATTCCTTCGACCGCTTAACCTTTTGTTTCAGAGCCTTGTTGTAGTTCTTGACAGGGGCCTTGCCCTTCTTCCCTTGCTTCTTGTTCCTAGAAGAAACCATCAAGACAGAGGATGAAGGCTTTCCCTTTAGAGTCAACTCTGTAGTCAAGAGCATATTCAGCAACTCTGCCGGGGTACAGTCGATCTTGTTCATATTAAAATTAATGATGAACGGAACAAAAGTAGCCAGAAGAGAGTGCAGGATAATGTCTTCAGCGAGCTCCTGATTGATGGTATGTCCCAGTTTCTCAAGAGCCTCCTTGTACCCAATCATCTTGAGTACGTGAGCTCCCACTGGACTCCCTTCAGCCAGTTTGCTCTGAAAGAAAAGCTTAGTCAAATTGTAGCGTTCAGTCCTAGCCTGTGCAGCATACAGCAGCTTGAGGTTTGCTATAATTTGTATAGCAGATAGATCCTCATGCTGACGCTGCAACTCTGGCGTCATAGACGCAAGCATCAGGCAAGCGACATCAATGCTATCATTGACATGCTTCTCATAGGCATCCCGAACCGCCCTTGCGGCGTTCGCAGCGGGTTGAGGCGGTATAGCCGTCTCGAGGACATACAGCTTCCTCTCAGCCTTAAGAACAATCTTAAGGTGTCTATACCAGTCTGAGAAGTTTGGTCCAGCAAACTTCTCCCTTTCCAGTAGGGATCGCACATTGAAATTCGTTGTGTTCGTTGCTGCAGTAATCTACAACAATGCAAGAACAGCAAGGTCAGTATCAATGTGAGAATCAATTCAGGACTTAAGAATGATTCTTTTCTCACTATTTTATATGGCTGAAAAATCCAGCAAAACAGCCCGAAAGAGTAAAACTCTTTTAGTGAGATGGGATCCAGATTTCATACTTGGTCTCCGCGTCCCGCTCAGGCGAGATAAGATGCACAGAGAGTACAAGCACTAATCTCTGGTAGGCAATCCCTGCCAATCGCCAGCCCGTGCGATTCCCCTTCATCTGGGCAATCCAGCAGACTGTGCCAACTGAGTTGGTACAACACAGTCTCTGATCCCACAGATGGCTGCCTCCATATAGCTACAATATGCGCCACATATGTAGCCTACATGGTCAAGCTGACCCGACCTACTCCCTGGACCACCACGTGCTATGCTGAGCAACGAGAAGCGATAAATCCCTTCCCTGTAACACGCAGGTGTAATCACACACCGTCTGAAGATAGATGGGCGTGCCCACTGAGTGGGTACAACACGGCCCCAACTATAGTCAGAACAGTGAGGTTTCGCGTCAGAAGGCTTACGAGCTTGATATTTTAGCGTTGGATTTTAACGGTCATTTATCTTCTTAACTATCATGCAAACCCTATGGTGATAGCAGAAGATTAAATCATGCAATTCTAATTATATAAACAATAAATAGAAAGCATGCTGATCTTATGTGGTAAAAGCCCATTAAGCCTAGGTAAGACCTTAATTTAACTTAAGTCTTCACTTGAGCTCTTGATGGGTCTTTTTCATCTCATCTGGCCCAACCCAGGGCCCAAGCGCCCACTGCAGCTCAGGTGCGCCCACCAGGTAAATGCGCCTGTCCCAGAGTCGAACCCTGGACCTTCCACCTGGTCAAGCCACTGCTGCATCCGCTACTGCCAAGTGTGCTCTGTGCTCATGTCTGATTAAAATTACAATTTAATCTATCTAGACATGATTGACACGCAGGTCAATTACACAATAAATTAATTAAAATGTGATGCGCAGATCACAAGAAAATAATTTACAATTAATTCAGGCACGCAGGCCCCAGCACAGTACACATTAAATTGGGCAGCCCACATAAGATTAAATAGACACCAAACATGGTATACAATCAACATGTGATCCAATAATAAGAAAATAAAATTTTCAAAAACCCATTGGCATTAATTTTATTTTCCTTATGTGCCCTACTACCTTACAACGGTCCATTAATAGGGATCCACTCATCAGATCTAGTCAGACCCACTGCCCTAGCATGCACCAAGTCCTAACTGACTTGAGTCGACCTAGTGGTCAACAATGCATGCAATTGGGCTGAACGACCCTCATGAGTTCAGGCAAGCGGGTGTGACCCCGGGCCCAACTCATGCGCGTTCACTGGTTATCTCAACCAGACATCGCTACACGCCTGTATGCAGTCGACCTATAGCCACCTCGTGCTTGCGCACAGGTGCCATCTGGTCAACCCATCTAGGCTGTCAGATAGTCTGATCAGACTGGTTGGATCTAGACTCGACTGTGACTTCAACCCTAATAACCCGTCTAAGTGTTTCAAGTAGGCGCCACTTAGATCTAAGGAGAGTCACGCAGGTGATGTAGTTTTAAGAAAAACTAATATGCGCCAACAAAAAGATACAACATGTAATATTTTCGCATATAACCTTTAGATCTAGTCTTTTGCGCAAACATGGATCACAAAGCAAACATAGCAATCATATTATCATGGAATAACTTGCCTCTGATACCAATTGAAAGTCCCCTATATTGGGGGGCGAAACCCTAGATAGGCGGATATAAAACTTTTGCAGCGGAAACAAGGGTTTCACGAGGATCTATGCATGAGATATGATCAACTATAATCGATTGCAAAGATAAGTAAGGAGTCATACCATCGCCATTGCTTTGGATGGCGCCTTGGAAGAAGAGAGCAAATGGGATCTCCTCCAAAAGATGCGCACACAAGAAGATGTCGCCTACTCCTTGTTGATCCTTGTGCTAGCAAGGTTCTCCAAGTGAATCTGATCGAATGGAAGGGAAGAGAAGAATTCTTTTGCTTGGCAAGACCTCTCCCTTATCGTCAAAATGCTTCACCTCCCGATGTGTCGAGAGCCCCCAACAACAAAGAGACGACCATAGGGCAAGAGAAGAAGCGTGAAGAGAGGCAACGTGAGGCGTATCCACGATTAGAGAACATGTTATCCAAAAATAGCAAACCACTTCTCAACGTTCACGCGCTCATGAACAAGTCGCAAACCTCTTCTCCCTTGAACCTTGCGCTCACTTGATGAGCCGGTTCAATTTGGTTTGGTTCAAAGACCAATTAACCCAAGCGATTTGGTCTAGATCATATTAAACCCTAAGGTTCCAGATCTAACCGTTCATCTCCTGATGCTCTTGATCTTACCGATCTAGCATCAATTCTCTCGATCGAAGCTTACCGATCTCAAGCCCTAATCAATCTAACATGATCAGACCAGATCTCACTCACAATCAGAGATTAAATCCCTTTAAACTGAAACCAAACAATTCAGTCCACACGATCTGACTTAAGTAAGCCATATCATCAAATTGTGCGACCCTAAGGGTTTCCTTTAAATGTCGGTAACGATAACTTATGTTATCACGATCAGTGAGGGGTATCTAGCAACACATCACTGTCTCCCGATATAAAGGAAAGAGTCTTCCAAGACTACACCCAAACCACAGCACAAGTGTGAATCCAGTTCACAAGGCATACATGCTTCCTTTGCCACTGGATGTTCTTTATTGGACAAGCGTGTCAAGCCTGTAACTCCAATATGATGAGCATGATTAGATCAGATGAACATAGTCATCTGGGTATGGCCATACACTTTCTCAATCATCTCATCCAGGGGGCCCCTTTAGAACATCACACTCCAAACTAGGAGATGGCAATCCTATGTCTGTCACCAGTGCCCTAACATGACTAATGCTCACCATCCAAGATAGTCTATAACCATTATGTTTCAAATGATATCGAACTATCTCAAAACAATGCCAATCATCATTTAGAAACACAAGTGATCTCAAGTCAGAGGAAGTATGCCACTTGTCCGCATACAAGGATTATTCACATTGTGACAAGCAATTGAACATCCTAGTAGGGTCTGTCCAGTACATCCAATGTACCCATGAGTCTACATCTTATTCCATACTCGAAGCATCCTATAAGATTAGAACACATATTAGTCTCAATCATATCAAGGCTGTCTCATGTTCACCAAGATATCTCGACTAAGGACTATACTACATGTCAGCCTAGCTGAACATCATTGAGACATTATTCAGAAGTATACATATTGCAGCAGATAATGTAACAACCTGAATAACAACCATTGCCTTTATAAACATAGAGTTTATACATGATACTGATATAATCCCAAGGCCTCAAACATTAGCCTTAAGGGCATACCCCAACAAGAACTTCTTCCTTTTTTGGTAGTTCAAATCAGGAGGAAAAACATTAGCAACAAGGTAATTTACTATATCAGCATACCAGGGAGCTCTGATCTATTCAATGGTTATAAGCTGTTCTTCAGGGAAGGAATCATTGATCTCATTATTCTTTTCAGTGTTTACCATTATTCTTGAGAGATGATCTGCAACAAGGTTTTCTGATCCCTTTTTGTCTTTAATCTCCAAATCAAATTCTTGCAGAAGTAAAATCCATCTGAGTAATCGTGGTTTGCTGTCTTTTTTCTGCATTAAGTATTTCACAGCTGCATGGTCAGTGTACAATACCACTTTGGAGTTAATTATGTATGACCTAAATTTATCAAAAGCAAATACTATGGCCAATAGTTCTTTCTCAGTGGTGGTGTAATTTTTCTGTGTCTCATCCGAAGTCTTGCTGGCATAGTGAATAACATGAGGTTTCTTATCTTTTCTCTGTCCCAAGACTGCTCCCACTGCATAATCACTAGCGTCGCACATGAGTTCAAAGGGCAAGTCCCAATCTGGGGGCTGAATGATGGGTGCTGAAACCAAAGCTTTCTTTAACTCCTGAAAAGCAAATAGACATTTCTCATCAAAGCAGAATTTGGCGTCTTTACAAAGCAAATTAGTTAAAGGGTTAGCAAGTTTAGAGAAGTCCCTGATGAATCTCCTGTAAAACCCTGCATGTCCCAAAAAGCTTCTGATCTCCTTGACAGTGGTGGGTGGTGCTAACTTCTCAATCACTTCTATCTTGGCCTTGTCCACTTCAATCCCTCTTTCTGAAACAAGATGGCCCAAAACTATCCCCTGTCTAACCATAAAGTGACACTTTTCCCAATTCAAGACAAGGTTAGTCTCTTCGCATCTCTATAAAAATCTAGAGAGATTAGCTAAGCAGTCATCAAAAGAGAAACCATAGATAGAGAAATCATCCATAAAAACATCCATGAAGTCTTCAATAAATTCAGAAAAAATTGCCATCATACACCTTTGAAAAGTGGCAGGTGCATTGCATAAACCAAAGGGCATTCTTCTATAAGCAAAAGTATCATAAGGACATGTAAAAGTGGTTTTATCCTGATCATCAGGATGAATAGGAATCTGAAAAAATCCGGAATACCCATCAAGAAAACAAAAGTGAGAGTGTTTGGCAAGTCTCTCCACCATTTGATCAATGAAAGGTTAGGGAAAATGATCTTTCCTAGTGGCAACATTTAATTTTCTATAATCAATACACATATGCCAACTAGTGACATTTCTAACAGGTATCAATTCATTATCCTTATTTTTCATTACAGTGACACCTCCCTTCTTTGGAACACAGTGTACAGGACTCACCCAATTACTATCTGAGATAGGGTAGATAATACCTGCATCTAACAATTTTAGTACTTCCTTCTTCACCACTTCCTTCATAGACAGGTTGAGCCTTCTCTGAAAATCTACATGCGGTTTGTGCTCATCCTCCATGTGAATCCTATGCATACAAAAAGAAGGATTAATCCCTTTTAAGTCATCAATGGAATACCCAATTACCTTTCTATGAATTCTTAGTTCCTTCAAGAGTAGATCAGTTTCCCTAACATCTAATTTAGCATCCACAATCATAGGGTAGGTGGAGTTAGGACCAAGAAATTCATATCTAAGATTATCAGGTAAAACTTTCAACTCAACTTTAGGGATCTTTTCACTTTCATTATTAAAAGTAGCACAATCTAAAATATCATGTTTTTCATCATCGAATTCATCAAAATCATTCTCAAAACCAGAATTATCAACTTTTTCACAAGAATTTTTCAAGGTATCAGAAAAAGAATCAGAAAAAGAAACATCAGTAAAAGAATCATCAAACAAACAACTAACATCATAAACTGTGTCATCAATGGCATGAATAGTGCAACAAGAACTAGTATATGCAGGTTTTTTCAATGAATTATTCAAATCAAACTCAATCTTATCATTGTCAATTCTTAAAGCAAGTCTACCGTTCCGTACATCAATAAGGGCTCCAGCAGTGGCTAAGAACGACCTACCCAAAATAATAGGAATCTTTGAAAGTCCCCAAACATGGGGGCGAAACCCTAATAGGCGCATGTAGAGGATTTAACGCAGCGGAATAGGTTTCTAGATCGATGCATGCAGTATGATCAACTTTAAATTTTCATATACATGAGGATCGATTCTTACCAATGCCATTTCTTGGATGGCGTCTAGGAAGAAGAGAGTCGAATGCTTCTCCTCCAAATGGTGCGCACACAAGGTGATGTCGCCTACTCCCTTTTGATCCTTGCGCTAGCAAGGTTCTCCAAAGGTCCTTGTCGTATGGAAGGGAAGAGAAGACAACTTTGCTTGGCGAAAAATCTCCTTTTTCGTCTCAACTTCTCCTTTCGAGAATGTGTGTAGAGACCAAGCCAAAGAGGCGACAAGAGGCGTGAAAGAGAGAACGTGAGGCGTGCCCACGTTTAGAGACATGTTTTCTAAAAATAGAAAAATCTCAACTTGTGATGCGACCATGGGTTTACCCCAATCGCAAAATCCTCTCCTCTTGAACCATGCGCTCACTTGATGAGCCGGTTCAATTTGGTCTGGTTCAAAGACCAATTAACCCAAGCAATTTGGTCTAGATCACAATAAACCCTAAGGCTCTAGATCTAACCGTTCATCTCTTGATGCTCCTGATCTCACTGATCTAGCATCCATTCTCTCGATCAAAGCTTACCGATCTCAAGCCCTAATCAATCAAACATGATCAGACCAGATCTCACTTACAATCAGAGTTTAAATCCCTTTAAACTGAACCCAAACAATTCAGTCCACACGATCTGACTTAAGTAAGCCATATCATCAAATTGTGCGACCCTAAGGGTTTCCTTTAATTGTCGGTAACGACAACTCACGTTATAACGATCAGTGAGGGGTATCTAGCAACACATCACTGTCTCCCGATATAAAGGAAAGAGTCTTCCAAGACTACACCCAAACCACAGCACAAGTGTGAATCCACTTCACTAGGCATACATGTTTCCTTTGCCACTGGATGTTCTTATTGGACAAGCGTGTCAAGCCTGTAGCTCCAATATGATGAGAATGATTAGATCAGATGAACATAGTCACCTGGGTATGGCCATACACTTTCTCAATCATCTCATCCAGGGGGCCCCTATAGAACATCACACTCCAAACTAGGAGACGGCAATCCTTTATCTATCACTAGCACCCTAACATGACTCATGCTCATCATCCAAGATAGTTTATAACCATTATGTTTCAAATGATATTGAACTACCTCAAAACAATGCCAATCATCATTTAGAAACACAAGTGATCTCAAGTCAGAGGAAGTATGCCACTTGTTTGCATACAAGGATTATTCACATTGTGACAAGCAATTGAATATCCTAGTAGGGTCTGTCCAGTACATCCAATGTACCCTTGAGTCTACATCTTATTCCATGCTCGAAGCATCCTATAAGATTAGAACACATATTAGTCTCAATCATATCAAGGCTGTCTCATGTTCACCAAGATATCTCGACTAAGGACAAAAATGCATGTCAGCCAAGCTGAACAGCATTGAGACATTATTCAGAAGTATATGTATTGCAGCAGATAATATAACAACCTGAATAACAACCATTGCCTTTATAAACATAGAGTTTATACATGATACTGATATAATCCCAAGGCCTCAAACATTAGCCTTAAGGGCATACCCCAACAATCTTGGCATCCTCTTCCATTTCAAGTACCACAAAATCAGCAAGTATGAAGTATTTACCAACTTGTATTACAACATCCTCTAGAATACCCACTGGATATTTTACCGATCGATCAGCGAGCTGCAAAGAAATTGTAGTCGGCTTAGGAGCTCCCATGTCCCATTTCCTGCACACAGACAAGGGCATAAGACTTACACTAGCCCCTAGATCACATAAGGCTCGGTCGAAAGCCATACTACCAATAAAACATGGGATAGAAAAACTACCTGGATCATTCCATTTTGGTGGTAACCTATTTTGAATAACAGCACTACATTCCTCAGTTAAAGCCACGGTACCATAGTTCTCTTTCTTTCTTTTGTTATACAGGATTTCTTTCAAAAATTTAGCATATATGGGCATTTGAGATAAAGCTTCAGTAAATGGTATGTTAATGTAATGCTTTTTCAAAACATCAAGAAATTTCCCAAATTGCTTATCTAACTTTTCTTGCACTATCCTTTGGGGAAAAGGTACTGGTGGTCTATAGGGTGGAGGTAGATTAGTCTTAGAATCATCTTCTTTACATGGCACATCCCCTTTTGGTTTACTTCCCTTTTGAGGTGTTAAACTAGGTAGGGTTTGTTCATGTTCAGAAGATTTTTCTAATTCTAATTCCTCATAATGATCATTAATAGACTCTTTCTCCTTAAGTTCTCCTAATTGTCTCCCACTTCTAGTGATAATGGCATTGCAATGTTCCCCTTAACTTAATATAGATATTTGTTCTTCTAGAACTTTATTGTACGCCACTAGGGATTCTAATTAAGAAGTAAGGTGACTAATAGTTTCTTCAAGATCCTTAATTTTTTTTGTGTTTTGAATTTGCAATGATTGAATTAGGCTAGCTGAAAGTTTCTCTACCATGGGTTCACTAACCTCTTCAGTCAAGGGTTGCTGATCCTCATTCTCATTCTTACCATGTTGATGACAATATAACATCTCCTCAAGTAACTTGAAAGCATCGTCAAATGTTCTACACATCAAGGCTTCCCCTGTGGCAGCATCAATAATTAGACGGGTATTATAAACTAAGCCATAATAAAATGTCTGAATTAGAAACTCATTTTCGAAGCCATGGTTAGGACACTTCCGTTGTACATCATTGAATCTCTCCCATGCCTCGCTGAGTGATTCTCCACTCTTCTGTTGAAAGTTCGTGATTTGATTCCTCAATTGGATAATCTTGCTCGGTAGAAAATATTTCATCAGAAAAGCTTTTGAAAATTGTTCCCATGTTGTGAAGGTATTGGGTCTACGATAATGCAACCAAGATTGTGCTTGATCCCTGAGAGAAAAGGGAACAATATCAGTTTTAGTGCGTCATCAGAAACTCCATGAATTTTTATGGTATCACAATATTCAAGAAATATATATATAAATGTGAATAAGGATCTTCGATTGATGATCCTCCAAACTGATTCTGCTGGATCATAGACAAGAAGGCAGGGTTAATTTCAAAGTTGGAGGCCTCAATTGTAGGTGTAGCAATGCTAAATTGTATCCTTTGAGGATTAGGGGTTGCATAGTCCATCAGTGATCTTTGATCAGCCATTAGAAATGAATTTCCTGTGCACACTAGAGCAATCAGATCAAATGATGTAAGTAAACAGAAAATAATAAAAAGATAAAACATAAATGAAACCTAGTCCAGCAATAATCTCAACGTCTCTAATATCGACAAAAACTAAGGTCCCCGGCAACGGTGCCAAAAACTTGTTGTGATCCGCAAGTGCACGGATATTCGAAGTAATAATTAAGATATCGAACCCACATAGACCTATGTTGCCGAATACTAAATAGTTGATTTCTTACTATCTAGGCTAATCGAAGTAGTGAGAATAGAAATCGGAAGCTAAAACGGAATTATCAGAGAGAAAAGCTGGGACTAGGGTTTCGTTCACTTTAACTTTTATGACTAGATATGAATAAGGATTTTGTCAGTTCAATTTTATCATGATGAAGATGTAATTTACTTAATAAAAGGATTGTTTCACTTTCGTGCAAACAACCGCACAGGGATTTGTCTTCGCTTTCACGCAAGATTCGTCCCAACGCTGAAGATCAGTAAATCATCAAACAATGAACTCAAGGATCACTTTCGTGCGTCCGAATTCTAGGTTGATAATCTCTAGCGGAGTCTCAAGGATCACTTTCGTGCATCCGAGTCTCTACACTAGTTTTACTCATGGATCTCCAATGTTCCGATCCTTGCTTTCGCACAATTATCACATGAGCAAAATATAATTAGTAACATGGACTTATAGAGAGTCTAAGCACAATTATCACATGAGCAAAATCATCATGTTAAGATTAAACTCAACGAAATAGTGAAAAAGTAGTTATCTAGTCATTAGAAATTAAGTGAATTACTCCCCCATGTCCCAAAAGTAGTTTAAGCTATCATCATGAAGGAATTACAATAAGTCATGGTTTCAGAGGATCAAAAATCAAAGGAAAAGAGAAGTTTAGAAAATACAGCACGGCTGTGAAGTATTTCACAGCCGTAATTTGCAAAGATCGTTGATGAACAGTGTCGGCGACTCCTTTTTCTTCGATTTCTCTTCCAATTGATCTCCTTTCGATCTAAAACTTCTGGCCCATTGTCTCCTCCTTCAGATGAAGCTTTAGTATGAAAATCATGGCCGGAGATCGTATGGATTGAGCGTGGCGGCGAAACCCTAGGCGGCGGCGTGAATCGCAATTTCTCTCTCCACCGTCGATGAAAATTGGGGCTTCCGGTATGTCTCCCCTCCTTTCGTCCAAAGCTCCCTTTTGCTTCTTACGGTAACCAATTTGGAGTTCTGGATCGCTCGCAATCCTCTCCACACGATTCGGGCATTGAAGTTGACCTGGGCGTCGCGTTCAGAACAGGAATTAGAATAGTGGAATAGTTTACGACACTGCCGTAAAATCGCTCGAGTCTTCTGTTCTGATGTCGTCCGGGAATTACGGCACCGTAATCTGGTTTACGGTAGTGCCGTAAAATCGGCTGAACTCTCTGTTCGCGAACGTTTGGTAATTACGGCCCGTGTAGTTTCTTATAGTAGTGCCGTAATATTGAGCGAAGTTTCTGTTCTGAAGCGTTCTAAAATACGGTACCGTAATATGGTTTACGGCGGTGCCGTAACATCTGAAAAAACTTTCTATTCGGAAATTCTTCAAAATACGGTAGGGCTCGGATTTTACGGTACTGTCTGAAAATACGGTACCGTAAAATGTTACGGCACTGCCGTAATTTGCTGACTTGCTCCGTTTTGCTTGAAATTTCTTGGGTGACCTCTTGATGATGGCAATCCTTCTATGTATTTGATTTCGCTTGAAAATGCCTAAAAATAGTGCCTTTTTACCTAAAAATCATCAAAAACAGAAAAGAGTGTAGATTCCGCAGATATTGATAAAATATGGCATAAAAATAAGCAAAGTCTATGAATATGACATATAAATATCAATAAAATGGCATAGAAATCACGATGAATTTCGGTGTCATCACTAAACAAGGTGCTCAATATCAATTCTTCCAATATCATACAACTCAATAGCATCAATTTCAAGAATTCAACTCAGAATAATCAGTACAACTCAATCGAATCAATATCAATATTAGAATGTTATAGAACCAAATCGAATACTATAGCAGTCAAATAGGAACAAGCAAGATAGCGATGGCAGACACAAAAGTTTGGAGGAGTAATCTCTACCTATAAAAGCATGAAACTTCAATAAGATAAGGAAAATGGAATACAAAGAAGTAAGGGAAAAAGATAGTCACAAAACTCTACTCATCATCATCTGATCTGATCCCCTCTGTTTCCTCAGGGGGTAGTGGAGTCGGCGTAGGGGCAGGTGAAAACACAAGTGAGAAATCCCAAAGACAGCTGAGGAATCATGCACTTAGAAAAAAAATACGGCCGTGATTTTTATTACGGCAGTGTCGTAATTTTGACAAGTTGGATAAAACGGCAGTTAGACTAATACGGTAGTGCTGTAGAATGCTAAAAATTTTCTGGTCAAAATTATGACACCGTAAAAATGGATACGGCACTGCCGTATTATGCTAAAAACCCTCGGGTCAATTTCGGAGAAAAAATACGACCCGTAAAAATACTTACGGCAGTGCCGTAATTGCATAAAAACTTTCTGTTCGAAAATGGTCGAAAATACGGCACCATAATTTGCATTACGGTAGTGCCATAATTTATACCAAAAATTGATTTTACCTACAAAAAGAGAAGAAAAATCAGTTCTAATGGCAAAAATAAAAACCAAGAAAAATAAAAGAGAATGAACTAAAGAAAGAGTGCTTGGGTTGCCTCCCAAGAAGCGCTAATTTAAAGGTCATTAGCTTGACTGTTCTACACTCGGATTTGATCGTGATGCATCAAGACAATATTTCTCTTTTTCTTCAATCAGTTCTTCTTGATAATAATGCTTCAATCTTTGACTGTTAATCTTAAACTCTCCTGTTTCCTCACTCCATATGTCCACAGCTCTGTAGGGGTAAGTCTTCTTTACCTGAAAAGGCCCAGACCATCGAGACTTAAGTTTTTAGGAAAAAGTTTCAATCTAGAATTGAACAAAGGATCAAAGTCACCTGGTTGGAAATCCTGTCTAAAAATATGTCGATCATGCCATCTCTTAGTTCTCTCCTAATAAATTCTTGCATTTTCGTAAGCGGAGAGTCTAATCTCATCTAGCTCGTTCAATTGTAACCTCCGTTTTTCACCCGCGCTCTTTAAGTTGAAGTTTAGTGTTTTGATTGCCTAGAACGCCTTATGCTCAAGCTATACAGGTAGATGACAAGATTTACCATAAACCAATTGAAAGGGAGACATACCTATTGGTGTTTTAAAAGTAGTCCGGTAGGCCCACAGTGCATCATCAAGTTTGAATGCCCAATCTTTCCTTGTGTGTGCCACTGTCTTTTCCAAATTTCCTTTTATTTCTCTATTTGATATCTCAACTTGTCCACTTGTTTGGGGGTGATTGATGTCTCGAATTTATATAGTCTTTATGACCTATATTTACCTATGAAACGAGGCCTATTTTCATGCTTTTACATCTCTTTCCATCTTATTTCATTAACTTTCTTCAGAAGCTTTACTACTTGTCGTGTTTGCTTAAATACAGGTCAATTCACTCACTTTTGGAGCTACATGGACGTACATTTACATATCTGAGTGAATTAGGAATCTCGATAAGAAGTTTGGTTGCAAACAGGAGTAACTTCAAGAATTACGGCTGAGGCCATAATCTACATCACGACCGTAATTCTTTGACAGGCTATACGAAGGACCCATTTCTATACGAGCATAGGTAAACGTGATCGAAAATTCTTCGACGATAACTTTTCTGATAAACACGCCCTCGATAACAAAATTACGGGCATAGCCGTGATTCGCCTCTCGACTGAAATCTCGCATCTGGCGCAAGAGTTTATCCGTAGCCGCCAGAATTTATTACCGGCCGTCGTGGATTAAATGAGCATTAATCATCTGAAGGTTACGAGATTTAATGAGGCTACAATTAATGCTTTACCGTTACAATCATAAAGGCGGAATTTATTTACATCATTTATTAGCCATCAAGAGCCATAATGGAAATTAAGTTTGGAATTCCAAGAGACATGCAATTAAGATGAGGATTTAATGCAGAATATGAAGATACACGCCATAATGGGGATTTAATCTAGAGTTTAATTCTGAATTTAATGCGGAATACGAAGAGGCACCAGGTTTTCTATATAAAGGACTCAAGATTACTGAATTGAGAGAGCGCCCGGGGAGCGCCCAGTTGGGGCTCTGGGAGAATAAGAGAGAGGAGGTACTACGCTCAAGAGCTCAGAGTTCGGTGGTGATGAAGAACGCGAGTCATTTCAAGAAGAAGAAGGTGACAACAAAGGAGGAGAGAAAGGAGTTTGTTTCAATTTTGTTCTCATCTTTACTTTGTTCAGTTTTCTTTACGTGCTGATCGAAAGGCTTGTACTTGTAGTAACCATATATGTATTAGCATAAAAACCTCAATCGGGATTTGGGCGTAGCCCGTCTTTTTGATTTATAAGTCTTAATGTTAAGAATTACTTTTGGATATCTTTCGAGGCCATCTGATCTTGGTTTGTTTCATTCGTGTTTATCGTTTCTTGGCCAGATCGGTTCTCACTGTTGGGGTATGCCCTTAAGGCTAATGTTTGAGGCCTTGGGATTATATCAGTATCATGTATAAACTCAATGTTTATAAAGGCAATGGTTGTTATTTAGGTTGTTACATTATCTGCTGCAATATGTATACTTCTGAATAATGTCTCAATGCTGTTCAGCTTGGCTGACATGCAGTATTGTCCTTAGTCGAGATATCTTGGTGAACATGAGATAGCCTTGATATGATTGAGACTAATATGTGTTCTAATCTTATAGGATGCTTCGAGCATGGAATAAGATGCAGACTCATGGGTACATTGGATGTACTGGACAGACCCTACTTAGGATGTTCAATTGCTTGTCACAATGTGAATAATCCTTATATGCAAACAAGTGGCATATTTCCTCTGACTTGAGATCACTTGTGTTTCTAAATGATGATTGGCATTGTTTTGAGGTAGTTCAATATCATTTGAAACATAATGGTTATAGACTATCTTGGATAATGAGCATGAGTCATGTTAGGGCACTAGTGATAGATATAGGATTGCCGTCTCCTTGTTGGAGTGTGAT
Organism: Costus lasius; assembly: GCA_027563935.2. NCBI lineage: Eukaryota > Viridiplantae > Streptophyta > Magnoliopsida > Zingiberales > Costaceae > Costus > Costus lasius. The sequence continues at coordinate 97,881,736 of CM050450.1, read as the reverse complement.
GTTCTGAAGGGGCCCCCTGGATGAGATGATTGAGAAAGTGTATGGCCATACCCAGATGACTATGTTCATCTGATCTAATCATTCTCATCATATTGGAATTACAGGCTTGACACGCTTATCCAATAAGAACATCCAGTTGCAAAGGAAACACATATGTCAAGTGACTTGGGTTCACACTTGTGCTGTGGTTTGGGTGTAGTCTTGGAAGACTCTTTCCTTTATATCGGGAGACAGTGATGTGTTTCTAGATACCCCTCACTGATCGTGATAACGTAAGTTATCATTACCGACATTTAAAGGAAACCCTTAGGGTCGCACAATTTGATGATATGGCTTACTTGAGTCAGATCGTGTGGACTGAATTGTTTTGGTTCAGTTTAAAGGAATTTAAACTCTGATTGTAAGTGAGATCTGGTCTAATCATGTTTGATTGATTAGGGCTTGAGATCGGTAAGCTTCGATCGAGAGAACTGATGCTAGATCGATGAGATCAAGAGCATCAAGAGATGAATGGTTAGATCTTGAACCTTTTGGTTTTATATGATCTAGACCAAGGCTTGGCTTAATTTGGTCTTTGAACCAAATTAATTGAACCGGCTCATCATAGTGAGCGCATGGTTCAATGGGAGAGGAAAATGCGATGGTTCAATCGGAGTGAACGCATCACACGTTGAGGGCTTGCTATTTTTGGAAGTTGAATTATTCCAAAATAGGATAACGCCTCCACGTTCGAGAGTAACGCCTCTCGTCGCCCCTCTTCCTGTTCACGCCTCCTCTCTCATGTGGTGAGTCTTCGCGCCAAGGAGAAGATCCAGTTAGCCAAGGAAAGACATCTCTTCTCTTCCACACAAAAGGACACCTTGGAGCCTTGCTAGCACAAGGATCGACAAGGAGTAGGCGATCAATCATCTTTGTGTGTGATTGCTTTGGAGGAGAGCCGCTCGCCCTCTTGCTTCCAAGACACCATCCAAGAAATGGCATTGGTATGATCTCTCTTTTGATCTAATACAATCTTCAAGTTGATCATATATTCATGCATGCGATCCTAGGAAACCCTAGATTCCGCCCATGCAAATTTTATATGCGCATGCTTTAGGGTTTCGCCCCCCCCCCCCCCTTTAGGGACTTTCAATTGGTATCAGAGCGGTGTTTCTGTATGAATCATATGATTTCTTTGTGTGATCCATGTTTCCGATAAGTAGATCTAAGATAATGATCATGCCGAAAACTACATGCTTGTATGTTTTACTTTTGGTGGCGCATGATTCATGTTGGCGCTTGTTGAAGTTGTTTTACCTAAACTTAACATATTGCGCGCATCCACTTAGATCTAAGCACCTACTTGAAAAACTTAGACGGGTTATTAGGGTTGAAGTCATCAGTCTAGTCTAGACCCAACAGTCTGATCAGACCATCTGACAACCTAGATGGGTTGACTAGATAGCACCTATGTGCAAGCATGAGGTGGCTATAGGTCGACCGCAGAAAGGCATGTAGCGATGTCTGATTGAGACAACCAATGAATGCTCATGATTCAGGCCCGGGGTCACACCCGCTTGCCAGAACTCGTGAGGGACGTTCAGCCCTTAACGCATGCATTGTTGACCATTAGGTCAACTCAAGTCGGTTATGACTTGGTGCATGCAAGGGCAGTGGGTCTGACTAGGTCTGATGTGTGGATCCCTATTAATGGACCGTTGTAAGGTAGTAGGGCACATAAGGAAATAAAATTGATGCCAATGGGATTTTCGAAAATTTTATTTTCTTGAATGGATCACATGATGTTTGTATAACACGATTGAGTGTTTATTTAATCTTATGTGGGCTGCCCAAAATTTAATGTGTGCTGTGCTGGGGCCTGCGTGCCTGAATTATTTTTATAAATTATTTATTGTGATTTGCGCATCACATTTTAATTAATTTATAAAGTGTAATTGACCTGCGAGTCAATCATGTCTAGATAGATTAAAATGTAATTTAATCAGACATGAGCACAGAGCACACATGGCAGAGGCGCATGCAGCAAGTGGCTTCACCAGTGGGAGGTCTAGGGTTTCGACTCTAGGACAGGCGCATTTTACCTGGTGGGCGCATCTCAACTGCACAGGGCGCTTGGGCCCGGGTTGGGCCAGATGAAATGCTAAAGACCCATGAAGAGCTCAAGTGAAGACTTAAGTTAATTAAGGTCTTACTTAGGCTTAATGGGCTTTTAACACATAAGATAATCATGCTTTCAATTTACTGTTTAAGTAATTTAGTAACTGCATGATTGATTCTTCTGCTATCACCATAGGATTTGCATGATAGTAAGAAGATAAAAGGACCGTTAAAATCCAACGTTAAATATCAAGCACGATAGCCTTCTGACGCGAAACCTCACTGTTCTGACTATCGTTGGGGCCGTGTTGTACCCACTCAGTGGGCACGCCCATCTATCTTCAGACGGTGTGTGATTACACCTGCGTGTTACAGAGAAGGGATTTATCGCTTCTCATTGCTCAGCATAGCACGTGGTGGTCAAGGGAGTAGGTCGGGTCAGCTTGACCATGTAGGCTACATATTGAGCATATGGTAGCTATATGGAGGCAACCATCTGTGGGATCAGAGACTGTGTTGTACCAACTCAGTTGGCACAGTCTGCTAGATTGCCCAGATGAAGGGGAATCACACGGGTTGGCGATTGGCAGGGATTGCCTACCAGAGATTAGTGCTTGTACTCTCTGTGCATCTTATCTCGCCTGAGCGGGACGCGGAGACCAAGTATGAAATCTGGATCCCATCTCACTAAAAGAGTTTCACTCTTTCGGACTGTTTTACTGGATTTTTCAGTCAGATAAAATAGTGAGAAAAGAATCATTCTTAAGTCCTGGATTGATTCTAACATTGATACTGACCTTGCTGTTCTTGCAATGTTGTAGATTCCTGCAGCAACGAACACCACAAATTTCAATGTGCGATCCCTACTGGAAAGGGAGAAGTTTGCTGGGCCAAACTTCTCAGACTGGTACGGACACCTTAAGATTGTTCTTAAGGCTGAGAGGAAACTGTATGTCCTCGAGACGGCTATACCGCCTCAACCCGCTGCGAACGCCGCAAGGGCGGTTCGGGAAGCTTATGAGAAGCATGTCAATGATAGCATTGATTTCGCTTGCCTTATGCTTGTGTCTATGACGCCAGAGCTTCAGTGTCAGCACGAAGATTTATCTGCTATTGAAATTATAGCAAATCTCAAGATGCTATATGCTGCACAGGCAAGGACTGAACGCTATAACTTGACTAAACTTTTCTTTCAGAGCAAACTGACTGAAGGGAGTCCAGTGGGAGCTCACGTACTCAAGATGATTGGGTACAAGGAGGCTCTAGAGAAACTGGGACACACCATCAATCAGGAGCTTGTTGTAGACATCATCCTGCAGTCTCTCCCGGCCTCTTTCGATTCATTCATTATTAATTTTAATATGAACAAAATCGACTGTATGCCGGCAGAGTTACTGAACATGCTCTTGACTACAGAGCAGACTCAGTCTCGTGAGAAGGGAAAGCCTTCATCCTCTGTCCTAATCGTTCCTTCAAGGAATAAGAAGAAGGGGAAGAAGGGCAAAGCCCCTATCAAGAGCTACAACAAGGCTCTAAAACAAAAGATAAAGCGGTCGAAGGAATACAGATGCTTCCATTGTGGCCAGCTGGGTCACTGGAAGAAGGACTGTAAAGCGCTCCAAGGAGATAAGAAGGGAAGCAACCCTTTCGCTTCTGGCTCAGGTATTTTTGTGACTGAAGTCATGCTATCTTCTTCTATTTCATGGGTGTTGGACACTGCATGTGGAGTTCACATTTGTTCAAATGTACAGGAACTCAAGAGAAGAAGACAGGTGGGACAGCATGAGGTGGACCTACGAGTAGGAAATGGGGCACGGGTTGCTGCTGTTGCTGTAGGAGAATATCACATCTCTTTACCATCTGGTCTTGTATTAGAACTGGACAATTGTTATTTTGTACCGAGCATAACTAAGAATATTATCTCTATTCCTGCTCTTGTCAGGAAAGGGTTTTCCTTTGAATGCAAAATTTCAAAGTGTTATATTTCTTTTGATAATATTGTTTATGCTAGTGGGTCGATTAACAATGGGTTATTCATGTTGGACATGGAATGTTCTGTACAACAAATTGATAATAAGAAAGCCAAGTATGCTGATGACAGCACCTTGCTATGGCATAGTCGTTTAGGCCACATTAACAAGAAGCGCATTAAGCGGTTGCATGACCATGGACTGCTGGGATCATTCTCCTATGAGGAGCTTGATACATGCAAAGCTTGTTTAATGGGTAAAATGACGAAGTCTCCTTTTTCCAATAAAAGTCAAAGGGCTTCAGGTTTACTTGACCTCATTCACAGTGATGTGTGTGGGCCATTTAGTAAACATGCCAGAGGTGGCTATTCATACTTCATTACCTTTACTGATGATTTCAGTAGATACGGTTATGTCTATCTTATGAGACATAAGAGTGAATCTTTTGACAAGTTCAAAGAGTTCAAAAATGAAGTACAGAATCAGCTAGGCCGTTCTATCAAGGCACTTCATTCAGATCGAGGTGGAGAATACTTGAGTCATGAGTTTACTGACTATCTGAAGGAGTGTGGGATTATCTCACAGCTCACTCCGCCAGGAACACCACAATGGAATGGTGTGTCTGAGAGGAGAAATAGAACCTTACTGGATATGGTTCGTTCTATGATGAGTCAGGCTACTCTACCTTACTCTTTTTGGGGATTTGCACTGGAAACAGCTGCAAAGGTACTAAACCGAGTGCCGTCCAAGGCCGTTTCAAAGACGCCATATGAGTTATGGTATGGGAAACAACCGAGCTTGACATTTATTAAAATCTGGGGTTGCGAGGCTTATGTCAAAAAGCTCGCCTCTGGGAAACTGGAGAGCAGATCTGATAAATGCATCTTTGTCGGTTACCCTAAAGAAACTAAGGGTTATTATTTCTACGATCCCAAAGAGAACAAAGTATTTGTTGCTCGAACGGCTATTTTTCTTGAGAAAGAATTTCTTCTGCAAGAGGCCAGTGGGAGAGAAATAAAGCTGGATGAGACTCTAGAAGAAGGACAAAGTAGTCAAACTCAGTTGGATGAGCCTGAGCCAATAGAACAGGTTGATGTTCAACCTGAGGCTCAGATATCACGGGAACCGCGTAGATCGGGAAGGATCCGTCGACAGCCTGAACGCTATGACGGAGTCTACATCATTGATGATGAACCCCTCACTTATGCGGATGCGGTCAGTGGACCGGAATCAGCGAGATGGCTTGAAGCTATGCGAGCCGAGATGGACTCCATGTCAGATAACCAAGTCTGGGATTTGGTTGATCCGCCTCCGGGAGTAATCCCTATAGGCTGTAAGTGGATCTTCAAAAAGAAGGTTGACATGGATGGTAACGTGGTTACCTATAAAGGCAGGCTAGTTGCGAAAGGTTTCAAACAAATCTACGGGATAGATTATGATGAAACTTTCTCTCCTGTAGCCATGTTCAAGTCTATTCGGATTATTCTTGCGATAGCGGCATATTATGATTATGAGATCTGGCAAATGGATGTGAAGACCGCTTTCCTTAATGGAAAACTAGAAGAGGATGTGTATATGACACAACCTGAAGGTTTCATCAATCCATCAGATCGTCATAAAATATGCAAATTAGAGAAGTCCATTTATGGACTTAAACAAGCATCAAGAAGCTGGAATATTCGTTTTGATGAATCAATCTGTGAATTTGGTTTCATCAAGAATGAAGATGACCCGTGTGTATATAAGAGGTTTAGTGGGAGCATGATTACTTTCCTAGTCCTCTACGTCGATGATATCTTGATCATTGGAAACGATATTCCTGAACTGCATGCCGTCAAAGCATGGTTAAGAAAATGTTTCCAGATGAAAGATTTAGGAGAAGCAGCCTATGTATTAGGTGTGAAGATCTATAGAGATAGATCTAAGAGGCTTCTCGGGCTGTGCCAGAGTACTTACATCGATAAAGTCCTGGAGAGATTCCATTTAGAAAATTCTAAAAGAGGATATCTTCCAGTCAGACATGGTCTGAATCTTTCAAAGAGTCAGTGTCCACAAACACAGACTTGTTGGGGTATGCCCTTAAGGCTAATATTTGAGGCCTTGGGATTGTATCAGTATCATGTAATAAACTCTTGTGTTTATAAAGGCATGGTTATTATTCAGGTTGTTACCTTGTCTACTGTAATAAGTGTACTACTGAATAATGTCTCAAAGCTGTTCAGCTAGGCTGACATGCTAAATGTCCTTAGTCGATATATCTTGGTGAACATGAGACAGCCTTGATATGATTCAGACTAATATGTATTCTAATCTTATAGGATGCTTCGAGCATGGAATAAGATGTAGACTCATGGGTACATTGGATGTACTGGACAGACCCTACTAGGATATTCAATTGCTTGTCACAATGTGAATAATCCTTGTATGCTACAAGTGGCACATGTCCTTTGACTTGAGATCACTTGTGTTCCTAAATGATGAATGTCATTGTTTTGAGGTAGTTCAATATCATTTGAAATATAATGGTTATAGACTATCTTGGATAATGATCATGAGTCAGGTTAGGACACTAGTGATAGATAAAGGATTGCCGTCTCCTTGTTTAAGGAGTGTGATGTTCTAAGGCCCCCCCTATATGAGATGATTGAGAAAGTGTATGGCCATACCCAGATGACTATGTTCATCTGATTTAATCATGCTCATCGTATTGGAGTCACAAGCTTGACACGCTTGTCCAATAAGAACATCCAGTGGCAAAGGATACATGTATGCCTTGTGAAGTGGATTCACACTTGTGCTATAGTTTGGGTGTAGTCTTGGAAGACTCTTTCCTTTATATCGGGAGACAGTGATGTGTTGCTAGATACCCCTCACTGATCGTGATAATGTAAGTTATTGTTATCGACATTTAAAGGAAACCCTTAGGGTCGCACAATTTGATGATATGGCTTACTTGAGTCAGATCGTGTGGACTGAATTGTTTGGGTTCAGTTTAAAGGGATTTAATCTCTGATTGTAAGTGAGATCTGGTCTGATCATGTTTGATTGATTAGGGCTTGAGATCGGTAAGCTTCGATCGAGAGAGATGATGCTAGATCGGTGAGATCAAGAGCATCATGAGATGAACGGTTAGATTGGAAACCTTAGGGTTTAGTTGATCTAGACCGATTGGCTTGGGCTGGCTTGGTTTGGCCTTTGGACCGAACACATTTACTTTGAACCGGTTCATGAGCTTGAACGTATGGTTCATTGTTTTGGCATTTTGATCGATTTAGTGATCATGAACGCATGGCTTAATGGATTTTCCAATTTTGGAAAGTCATTTAGCGCATGTTCCCTTGAACGCCAAATGACTTGATCGCTCCATTCAACTCTCGTCTCCTTGCTCTTGCTTGATGAGACTTTGGCGTGGAGAAGGCGAGGTCTTGGTGGAGGTTCGGCAAGCCTAGACATCATCTCTCATTTCCTTACCATACGAGAGGGACCCATGAAGGACCTTGCTAGCACAAGGATCTCCAAGGAGCAAGCACATCATCTTGTGTGCGTCAACTAGGGAGAAGATCCCTTTCGATCTTTCTCTTCCAAGTCGCCATCTTCCTCATGGCTTTGGTATGGATCTAAACTTCATCAAGTTGATCATATTATCTTGCTAAGATCCATGAAAAACCCTTGCTTCCGCTTGCAATTTTTATGCGCCACCCTTAAGGGTTTTTCGCCCCCCTCTTGAAAGGGGTTTCATCTGCTTGCGCTCCCCCTTGAAGGGTACTCTTCAAGACTGAGAAAGATGAAATGGACAATACGCCTTATGCTTCGGCTATTGGGTCCATTATGTATGCGATGTTGTGTACTCGCCCAGACGTCGCTTACGGGTTAAGCGTGACCAGTCGATTCCAAAGTAATCCAGGGAAGGCACACTGGATTGCGGTCAAGAACATTTTGAAATATCTTCGGAGGACCAAAGATATGTTCTTGATATATGGAGGTCAGGAAGAACTCAGTATTGAAGGATATACTGACGCTTCATTCCAGTCTGACCAGGATGATTTTCGATCGCAATCAGGCTATGTTTTTAGCTTGAATGGAGGAGCAGTGGTGTGGAAGAGTTTCAAACAATCAATTGTTGCTGATTCCACAACAGAAGCCGAGTATGTTGCAGCCTCAGAAGCATCCAAGGAGGCAGTGTGGATTCGTAAGTTCGTTCAGGAACTTGGTGTTATTCCTTCGAGTGCAGATCCTTTGGTTATCTTCTATGATAACACTGGAGCAATAGCACAAGCAAAGGAACCACGGTCGCACCAGAAGTCCAAGCACATACAGAGAAGGTTTCACTTGATCCGGGAGATCATTGATCGTGGTGAGATCAAAATCTGCAAGGTTCATATAGATGACAATCTAGCTGACCCGCTTACAAAGCCTCTGGCGCAGCAGAAGCATGAGAAGCACTGTAATAATATGGGTTTGAGATTTCTCAACCATTAGATTAAGTGCAAGTGGGAGATTGTTGGGGTATGCCCTTAAGGCTAATGTTTGAGGCCTTGGGATTATATCAGTATCATGTATAAACTCAATGTTTATAAAGGCAATGGTTGTTATTCAGGTTGTTACATTATCTGCTGCAATATGTATACTTCTGAATAATGTCTCAATGCTGTTCAGCTTCGCTGACATGCAGTATTGTCCTTAGTCGAGATATCTTGGTGAACATGAGACAGCCTTGATATGATTGAGACTAATATGTGTTCTAATCTTATAGGATGCTTCGAGCATGGAATAAGATGTAGACTCATGGGTACATTGGATGTACTGGACAGACCCTACTTAGGATGTTCAATTGCTTGTCACAATGTGAATAATCCTTATATGCAAACAAGTGGCATATTTCCTCTGACTTGAGATCACTTGTGTTTCTAAATGATGATTGGCATTGTTTTGAGGTAGTTCAATATCATTTGAAACATAATGGTTATAGACTATCTTGGATAATGAGCAAGAGTCATGTTAGGGCACTAGTGATAGATATAGGATTGCCGTCTCCTTGTTGGAGTGTGATGTTCTGAAGGGTCCCCCTGGATGAGATGATTGAGAAAGTGTATGGCCATACCCAGATGACTATGTTCATCTGATCTAATCATTCTCATCATATTGGAATTACAGGCTTGACACGCTTGTCCAATAAGAACATCCAGTGGCAAAGGAAACACATATGTCAAGTGACTTGGGTTCACACTTGTGCTGTGGTTTGGGTGTAGTCTTGGAAGACTCTTTCCTTTATATCGGGAGACAGTGATGTGTTGCTAGATACCCCTCACTGATCGTGATAACGTAAGTTATCGTTACCGACATTTAAAGGAAACCCTTAGGGTCGCACAATTTGATGATATGGCTTACTTGAGTCAAATCGTGTGGACTGAATTGTTTTGGTTCAGTTTAAAGGAATTTAAACTCTGATTGTAAGTGAGATCTGGTCTAATCATGTTTGATTGATTAGGGCTTGAGATCGGTAAGCTTCGATCGAGAGAACTGATGCTAGATCGATGAGATCAAGAGCATCAAGAGATGAATGGTTAGATCTTGAACCTTTTGGTTTTATATGATCTAGACCAAGGCTTGGCTTAATTTGGTCTTTGAACCAAATTAATTGAACCGGCTCATCATAGTGAGCGCATGGTTCAATGGGAGAGGAAAATGCGATGGTTCAATCGGAGTGAACGCATCACACGTTGAGGGCTTGCTATTTTTGGAAGTTGAATTATTCCAAAATAGGATAACGCCTCCACGTTCGAGAGTAACGCCTCTCGTCGCCCCTCTTCCTCTTCACGCCTCCTCTCTCGTGTGGTGAGTCTTCACGCCAAGGAGAAGATCCGGTTAGCCAAGGAAAGACATCTCTTCTCTTCCACACAAAAGGACACCTTGGAGCCTTGCTAGCACAAGGATCGACAAGGAGTAGGCGATCAATCATCTTTGTGTGTGATTGCTTTGGAGGAGAGCCGCTCGCCCTCTTGCTTCCAAGACGCCATCCAAGAAATGGCATTGGTATGATCTCTCTTTTGATCTAATACAATCTTCAAGTTGATCATATATTCATGCATGCGATCCTAGGAAACCCTAGATTCCGCCCATGCAAATTTTATATGCGCATGCTTTAGGGTTTCACCCCCCCCCCCTTTAGGGACTTTCACTCACTTTAGTTGATTGTGGTAACAACTGAGAGGTGAATCACAATCAACGGATCCGCCTAGATCATTCTTGTGTGCTCTATTACTTGAAGACTTGATATGAACGAGAGTCTTAGAGACCACTTGGGGAATCTTCGTGTCCTATTTCAACACAATCTACTTACGCTTAGTCGACCGTGAGAGTAGGAGATTAACTAAGTAGATCGTGTAGTTGTCCACCACGAGAGTAGGAGACTAACTAAGTTGCTGAGTTGTGCACTTGAGAGGGGTACGGCTCAAGGGGACATGTCCTTGGTTTCCGAAAGATTTTCTAAGCAGTACTTCTCATTTCGCTTGTAGGTTGATTAACATGGTGAACCCTGAATTTCCGATTTCTCTCATATCTGTAGGACCTTTATCTTATTGCACTTTTAGCTTAGTTTGTATCATCGACTGAGATTTTCAATCGCTTAGCTATCAAAGATTGGAAGATTTGGTACTTGACAATCCATCCCTGTGGGAACGATATCTTAAGTACTACATCGGTAAGTCGTGCCCTTGCGGATTTTGTGCATCAGTGATAACGTGTTGCAACTCAATGATTTTCCCCATACTTTCTAAGCAAGGCTGAGAACTTATGTTCTATGAAATGTGAGCCTCCATCACTAATAACTACTCGCGGTGTCCCAAACCTTGGAAAGATAATATTTTTGAATAGTTTAACAACAACTCTGGAATCATTAGTAGGAGAAGCAAGAGCTTCAACCCACTTTGAAACAAAATCTACCGCCACAAGTATGTACTTGTTACCTCCAAAAGATGGAAAGGGTCCCATGAAATCAATCCCCCAGACATCAAATATCTCAACCTCAAGAATGGTGGACAATGGCATCTCATGTCTTCTATTAATGTTGCCTGTCTTTTGACATCTATCACAAGATAAGATAAAGTTTCTAGCATCTTTAAAAATTGAAGGCCAGTAAAATCCTGATTGCAAAACTTTGAAAGCAGTTTTTTCAGTACTAGCATGCCCACCATAAGAAGATCCATGACACTGAAACAATATATCTATGATTTCCTCTTCAGGTATACATCTTCTAAAAACACCATCTGCACATCTTCTAAAAACATAAGCTCATCCTAAAAATAGTGCTTTACCTCAGCCAAGAATCTCTTCTTTCTTTGGTAATTTAATTCAGGAGGAAGAACATTAGCTACTAAGTAATTCACTATGTCAGCATACCATGGGGCTCTGATTTGTTCAATGGCCAAGAGTTGTTCTTCAGGGAAGGAATCATTCTTTTCAATATTCACTATTATCCTTGAAAGATGATTTGCAACAAAGTTTTCTGATCCCTTTTTGTCTTTAATTTCCAAATAAAACTCCTGCAAGAGTAAAATCCATTTGAGCAAGCGTGGTTTACTATCCTTTTTCTGCCTAAGTACCTCACAGCTGCATGATCAGTGTACACCACCACTTTGGAGTTAATCAAGTATGATCTAAATGAAAGTCCTTAAAGGGGGGGGGGGGGGCGAAACCCTAAAGCATGCGCATATAAAATTTGCATGGGCGGAATCTAGGGTTTCCTAGGATCGCATGCATGAATATATGATCAACTTGAAGATTGTATAGATCAAAAGAGAGATCATACCAATGCCATTTCTTGGATGGCATCTTGGAAGCAAGAGGGCGATCGGCTCTCCTCCAAAGCAATCACACACAAAGATGATTGATCGCCTACTCCTTGTCGATCCTTGTGCTAGCAAGGCTCCAAGGTGTCCTTTTGTGTGGAAGAGAAGAGATGTCTTTCCTTGGCTAACCGGATCTTCTCCTTGGCGTGAAGACTCACCACACGAGAGAGGAGAGGCGACAAGAGGAAGATGAAAGCGAGAATAGAGCAATGCACTCGAACGTGAGGCGTGCTCCCTATTTTGGAAAGCATGACTTCCAAAAATAGTAAACCCTCAATGTGTTCAAGTGTTCACGCTTAGTGAACAAATCGCAATGTTCTCCCCTTTGAACCATGTGCTCACTTGATGAGCCGGTTCAATTACATTTGGTTCAAGGACCAAATCAAACCAAGCCTTGGTCTAGATCAAATTAAACCATAAGGCTCAAGATCTAACCATTCATCTCTTGATGCTCTTGATCTCATCGATCTAGCATCAGTTCTCTCGATCGAAGCTTACCGATCTCAAGCCCTAATCAATCAAACATGATCAGACCAGATCTCACTTACAATCAGAGTTTAAACTCCTTTAAACTGAACCAAAACAATTCAGTCCACACGATCTGACTCAAGTAAGCCATATCATCAAATTGTGCGACCCTAAGGGTTTCCTTTAAATGTCGGTAATGATAACTTACGTTATCACGATCAGTGAGGGGTATCTAGCAACACATCACTGTCTCCCGATATAAAGGAAAGAGTCTTCCAAGACTACACCCAAACCACAGCACAAGTGTGAACCCAAGTCACTTGACATATGTGTTTCCTTTGCCACTGGATGTTCTTATTGGACAAGCGTGTCAAGACTATAATTCCAATATGATGAGAGTGGTTAGATCAGATGAACATAGTCATCTGGGTATGGCCATACACTTTCTCAACCATCTCATCCAGGGGGCCCCTTTAGAACATCACACTCCAATCAAGGAGACGGCAATCCTATATCTATCACTAGTGCCCTAACATGACTCATGCTCATTATCCAAGATAGTCTATAACCATTATGTTTCAAATGATATTGAACTACCTCAAAACAATGCCAATCATCATTTAGAAACACAAGTGATCTCAAGTCAGAGGAAATATGCCACTTGTTTGCATATAAGGATTATTCACATTGTGACAAGCAATTGAACATCCTAAGTAGGGTCTGTCCAGTACATCCAATGTACCCATGAGTCTACATCTTATTCCATGCTCGAAGCATCCTATAAGATTAGAACACATATTAGTCTCAATCATATCAAGGCTGTCTCATGTTCACCAAGATATCTCGACTAAGGACAATACTGCATGTCAGCCAAGCTGAACAGCATTGAGACATTAATCAGAAGTATACATATGACAGCAGATACTGTAACAACCTGAATAACAACCATTGCCTTTATAAACATTGAGTTTATACATGATACTGATATAATCCCAAGGCCTCAAACATTAGCCTTAAGGGCATACCCCAACAATCTCCCACTTGCACTTAATCTAATGGTTGAGAAATCTCAAACCCATATTATTACAGTGCTTCTCATGCTTCTGCTACGCCAGAGGCTTTGTAAGCGGGTCAGCTAGATTATCATCTGTATGAACCTTGCAGATTTTGATCTCGCCACGATCAATGATCTCCCGGATCAAGTGAAACCTTCTCTGTATGTGCTTGGACTTCTGGTGCGACCGTGGTTCCTTTGCTTGTGCTATTGCTCCAGTGTTATCACAGAAGATAACCAAAGGATCTGCACTCGAAGGAACAACACCAAGTTCTTGAATGAACTTACGAATCCACACTGCCTCCTTAGATGCTTCTGAGGCTGCAACATACTCGGCTTCTGTTGTGGAATCAGCAACAATTGATTGTTTGAAACTTTTCCACACCACTGCTCCTCCATTCAAGCTAAAAACATAGCCTGATTGCGATCGGAAATCATCCTGGTCAGATTGGAACGAAGCGTCAGTATATCCTTCAATACTGAGTTCTTCCTGACCTCCATAAATCAAGAACATATCTTTGGTCCTCCGAAGATATTTCAAAATGTTCTTGACCGCAATCCAGTGTGCCTTTCCTGGATTACTTTGGAATCGACTGGTCACGCTTAACCCGTAAGCGACGTCTGGGCGAGTACACAACATCGCATACATAATGGACCCAATAGCCGAAGCATAAGGCGTATTGTCCATTTCATCTTTCTCAGTCTGTGTTTGTGGACACTGACTCTTTGAAAGATTCAGACCATGTCTGACTGGAAGATATCCTCTTTTAGAATTTTCTAAATGGAATCTCTCCAGGACTTTATCGATGTAAGTACTCTGGCACAGCCCGAGAAGCCTCTTAGATCTATCTCTGTAGATCTTCACACCTAATACATAGGCCTCTTGCAGCTTTATTTCTCTCCCACTGGCCTCTTGCACAAGAAATTCTTTCTCAAGAAAAATAGCCGTTCGAGCAACAAATACTTTGTTCTCTTTGGGATCGTAGAAATAATAACCCTTAGTTTCTTTAGGGTAACCGACAAAGATGCATTTATCGGATCTGCTCTCCAGTTTCCCAGAGGCGAGCTTTTTGACATAAGCCTCGCAACCCCGGATCTTAATAAATGTCAAGCTCGGCTGTTTCCCATACCATAACTCATATGGCGTCTTTGAAACGGCCTTGGATGGCACTCGGTTTAGTAAGGTAGAGTAGCCTGACTCATCATAGAATGAACCATATCCAGTAAGGTTCTATTTCTCCTCTCGGACACACCATTCCATTGCGGTGTTCCTGGCGGAGTGAGCTGTGAGATAATCCGACACTCCTTCAGATAGTCAGTAAACTCTCGACTCAAGTATTCTCCACCTCGATCTAAACGAAGTGCCTTGATATTTCGGCCTAACTGATTTTGTACTTCATTCTTGAACTCTTTGAACTTGTCAAAAGATTCACTCTTATGTCTCATAAGATAGACATAACCGTATCTACTGAAATCATCAGTAAAGGTAATGAAGTATGAGTAGCCACCTCTGGCATGTTTACTAAATGGCCCACACACATCACTGTGAATGAGGTCAAGTAAACCTGAAGCCCTTTGACCTTTATTGGAAAAAGGAGACTTCGTCATTTTACCCATTAAACAAGCTTTGCATGTATCAAGCTCCTCATAGGAGAATGATCCCAGCAGTCCATGGTCATGCAACCGCTTAATGCGCTTCTTGTTAATGTGGCCTAAACGACTATGCCATAGCAAGGTGCTGTCATCAGCATACTTGGCTTTCTTATTATCAATTTGTTGTACAGAACATTCCATGTCCAACATGAATAACCCATTGTTAATCGACCCAGTAGCATAAACAATATTATCAAAAGAAATATAACACTTTGAAATTTTGCATTCAAAGGAAAACCCTTTCCTGACAAGAGCAGGAATAGAGATAATATTCTTAGTTATGCTTGGTACAAAATAACAATTGTCCAGTTCTAATACAAGACTAGATGGTAAAGAGATGTGATATTCTCCTACAGCAACAGCAGCAACCCGTGCCCCGTTTCCTACACGTAGGTCCACCTCATGCTGTCCCACCTGTCTTCTTCTCTTGAGTTCCTGTACATTTGAACAAATGTGAACTCCACATGCAGTGTCCAACACCCATGAAATAGAAGAAGAAGATACCATGACTTCAGTCACGAAAATACCTGAGCCAGAAGCGAAAGGGTTGCTTCCCTTCTTATCTCCTTGGAGCGCTTTACAGTCCTTCTTCCAGTGACCCAGCTGGCCACAATGGAAGCATCTGTATTCCTTCGACCGCTTTATCTTTTGTTTTAGAGCCTTGTTGTAGCTCTTGATAGGGGCTTTGCCCTTCTTCCCCTTCTTCTTGTTCCTTGAAGGAACGATTAGGACAGAGGATGAAGGCTTTCCCTTCTCACGAGACTGAGTCTGCTCTGTAGTCAAGAGCATGTTCAGTAACTCTGCCGGCGTACAGTCGATTTTGTTCATATTAAAATTAATAATGAATGAATCGAAAGAGGCCGGGAGAGACTGCAGGATGATGTCTACAACAAGCTCCTGATTGATGGTGTGTCCCAGTTTCTCTAGAGCCTCCTTGTACCCAATCATCTTGAGTACGTGAGCTCCCACTGGACTCCCTTCAGTCAGTTTGCTCTGAAAGAAAAGTTTAGTCAAGTTATAGCGTTCAGTCCTTGCCTGTGCAGCATACAGCATCTTGAGATTTGCTATAATTTCAATAGCAGATAAATCTTCATGCTGACGCTGAAGCTCTGGCGTCATAGACGCAAGCATAAGGCAAGCGACATCAATGCTATCATTGACATGCTTCTCATAAGCTTCCCGAACCGCCCTTGCGGCGTTCGCAGCGGGTTGAGGCGGTATTGCCGTCTCGAGGACATACAGTTTCCTCTCAGCCTTAAGAACAATCTTAAGGTGTCCGTACCAGTCTGAGAAGTTTGGCCCAGCAAACTTCTCCCTTTCCAGTAGGGATCGCACATTGAAATTTGTGGTGTTCGTTGCTGCAGGAATCTATAACATTGCAAGAACTGTAAGGTCAGTATCAATGTTAGAATCAATCCAGGACTTAAGAATGATTCTTTTCTCACTATTTTATCTGACTGAAAAATCCAGTAAAACAGTCCGAAAGAGTAAAACTCTTTTAGTGAGATGGGATCCAGATTTCATACTTGGTCTCCGCGTCCCGCTCAGGCGAGATAAGATGCACAGAGAGTACAAGCACTAATCTCTGGTAGGCAATCTCTGCCAATCGCCAACCCGTGCGATTCCCCTTCATCTGGGCAATCTAGTAGACTGTGCCAACTGAGTTGGTACAACACAGTCTCTGATCCCACAGATGGCTGCCTCCATATAGCTACCATATGCTCAATATGTAGCCTACATGGTCAAGCTAACCCGACCTACTCCCTTGACCACCACGTGCTATGCTGAGCAACGAGAAGGGATAAATCCCTTCTCTGTAACACGCAGGTGTAATCACACACCGTCTGAAGATAGATGGGCGTGCCCACTGAGTGGGTACAACACGGCCCCAACAATAGTCAGAACAATGAGGTTTCCCGTCAGAAGGCTTTCGTGCTTGATATTCATCATTGGATTTTAACGGTCCTTTTATCTTCTTACTATCATACAAATCCTATGGTGATAGCAGAAGAATAAATCATGCAATTACTAAATTACTTAAACAGTAAATTGAAAGCATGATTATCTTATGTGGTAAAAGCCCATTGAGCCTAAGTAAGACCCTAATTTAACTTAAGTCTTCACTTGAGCTCTTCATGGGTCTTTAGCATTTCATCTGGCCCAACCCGGGCCCAAACGCCCACTACAGCTCAGATGCGCCCACCAGGTAAAATGCGCCTGTCCTAGAGTCGAACCCTAGACCTCCGACTGGTGAAGCCACTTGCTGCATGCGCCTCTGCCATGTGTGCTCTGTGCTCATGTCTGATTAAGTTACAATTTAATCTATCTAGAAATGATTGACACGCAGGTCAATTACACTTTATAAATTAATTAAAAATGTGATACGCAGATCACAATAAATAATTTACAATAATAATCCAGGCACGCAGGCCCCAGCACAGCACACATTAAATTTTGGGCAGCCCACATAAGATGAAATAAACACTCATCATGTTATACAAACAACATGTGATCCAAACAGGAAAATAAAATTTTCGAAAATCCCATTGGCATCAATTTTATTTCCTTATGTGCCCTACTACCTTACAACGGTCCATTAATAGGGATCCACTCATCAGACCTAGTCAGACCCACTGCCCTTGCATGCACCAAGTCATAACCGACTTGAGTTGACCTAATGGTCAACAATGCATGCGTTAAGGGCTGAACGTCCCTCACGAGTTCTGGCAAGCGGGTGTGACCCCGGGCCTGAATCATGAGCGTTCATTGGTTGTCTCAATCAGACATCGCTACACGCCTTTCTGCAGTCGACCAATAGCCACCTCATGCTTGCGCATAGGTGCCATCTGGTCGACCCATCTAGGCTGTCAGATGGTCTGATCAGACTGTTGGGTCTATACTGGACGATGACTTCAACCCTAATAACCCGTCTAAGATTTTAAAGCAGGCGCTTAGATCTAATGGATGCGCGCAAGATAAGTTTTGTTTTTGACAAAAACAACAACATGCGCCAAACATCATACATGCGCCAACAAGTAATGAAACATACATCTAGTTTCGCATGATGACCTATACCTTTAGATCTACTCTTAAGCGCAAACATGGATCACACAAAGGAATCATATGATTCATACAGAAACACTGCTCTGATACCAATTGAAAGTCCTTAAAGGGGGGGGGGCGAAACCCTAAAGCATGCGCATATAAAATTTGCATGGGCGGAATCTAGGGTTTCCTAGGATCGCATGCATGAATATATGATCAACTTGAAGATTGTATAGATCAAAAGAGAGATCATACCAATGCCATTTCTTGGATGGCGTCTTGGAAGCAAGAGGGCGAGCGGCTCTCCTCCAAAGCAATCACACACAAAGATGATTGATCGCCTACTCCTTGTCGATCCTTGTGCTAGCAAGGCTCCAAGGTGTCCTTTTGTGTGGAAGAGAAGAGATGTCTTTCCGTGGCTAACCGGATCTTCTCCTTGGCGTGAAGACTCACCACACGAGAGAGGAGAGGCGACAAGAGGAAGATGCGAGCGAGAATAGAGCAATGCACTCGAACGTGAGGCGTGCTCCCTATTTTGGAAAGCATGACTTCCAAAAATAGTAAACCCTCAATGTGTTCAAGTGTTCACGCTTAGTGAACAAATCGCAATGTTCTCCCCTTTGAACCATGCGCTCACTTGATGAGCCGGTTCAATTACATTTGGTTCAAGGACCAAATCAAACCAAGCCTTGGTCTAGATCAAATTAAACCATAAGGCTCAAGATCTAACCATTCATCTCTTGATGCTCTTGATCTCATCGATCTAGCATCAGTTCTCTCGATCGAAGCTTACCAATCTCAATCCCTAATCAATCAAACATGATCAGACCAGATCTCACTTACAATCAGAGTTTAAACTCCTTTAAACTGAACCAAAACAATTCAGTCGACACGATCTGACTCAAGTAAGCCATATCATCAAATTGTGCGACCCTAAGGGTTTCCTTTAAATGTCGGTAACGATAACTTACGTTATCACGATCAGTGAGGGGTATCTAGCAACACATCACTGTCTCCCGATATAAAGGAAAGAGTCTTCCAAGACTACACCCAAACCACAGCACAAGTGTGAACCCAAGTCACTTGACATATGTGTTTCCTTTGCCACTGGATGTTCTTATTGGACAAGCGTGTCAAGCCTGTAATTCCAATATGATGAGAGTGGTTAGATCAGATGAACATAGTCATCTGGGTATGGCCATACACTTTCTCAACCATCTCATCAAGGGGACCCCTTTAGAACATCACACTCCAATCAAGGAGACGGCAATCCTATATCTATCACTAGTGCCCTAACATGACTCATGCTCATTATCCAAGATAGTCTATAACCATTATGTTTCAAATGATATTGAACTACCTCAAAACAATGCCAATCATCATTTAGAAACTGTAACAACCTGAATAACAACCATTGCCTTTATAAACATTGAGTTTATACATGATACTGATATAATCCCAAGGCCTCAAACATTAGCCTTAAGGGCATACCCCAACACTAAATTTATCAAAGGAAAATACTATAGCTAAAAGTTCTTTCTCAGTGGTGGTGTAATTCCTTTGTGTCTCATCCAAAGTCCTACTATCATAATGAATAACATAAGACTTTTTCTCCTTTCTCTGTCCCAAAACTGCTCCTATTGCATAATCACTAGCATCACACATAAGCTCGAAGGGCAAGTCCCAATCTGGGGGCTTAATGATAGGTGCTGAAACCAAAGCATTCTTTAATTCCTGAAAAGCAGATAAACAATACTCATCAAAAGAAAATTTATCATCTTTACAAAGTAAATTTGTAAGAGGTCTAGCAAGTTTAGAGAAATCCTTGATGAATCGCCGGTAGAATCCTGCATGTCCGAAAAAGCTCGGACCTCCTTCATTGTGGTGGGTGGCTCTAATTTCTCTATCACCTCAACTTTGGCTCTATCAACTTCAATCCCTCTTTCTGAAATCAAGTGCCCCAAAACTATCCCTTGCCTAACCATGAAATGACATTTTTCCTAATTAAGCACGAGGTTAGTTTCTTCACACCGCTGCAAAACTCGAGATAAATTAGCCAAACAATCATCAAAAGAAGAACTATATACTGAGAAATCCTCCATAAATACATTCATAAAGTCCTCAATAAAATCAGAAAAAATAGCCATCATGCATCTCTGAAAAGTAGCAGGTGCATTACATAGACCAAAAGGCATTCTCCTATATGCAAAAGTACCATACGGGCAAGTGAAAGTGGTCTTATCTTGGTCATCAGGGTGTATAGGAATTTGGAAAAAATCCACAGTATCCATCTATGAAACAAAAGTGAGAATGGTTTGCAAGCCTTTCAACCATTTGATCAATAAAAGGTAAGGGAAAATGGTCTTTCCTAGTAGCAGCATTCAATTTTCTATAATTTATGCACATGCGCCAACTAGTAACAGTTCTAACAGGAATTAATTCATTGTATTTGTTTTTCATGACAGTTACCCCTCCTTTCTTAGGAACACAATGTACATGACTTACCCATTTACTATCAGAGATAGGATAGATAATACCTGCATCAAGTAATTTCAAAACCTCCTTCTTCACAACTTCTTTCATAGAGGGGTTAAATCTCCTTTGAAAATCTGCATGTGGCTTCTGTTCCTCTTCCATCAAGATCTTGTGCATACAAAAAGAAGGGTTAATTCCCTTTAAGTTATCAACTGTGTACCCAATTACCTTTCTATGAATCCTTAATTCTTTGAGAAGCAAATCTGTCTCCCTTTCCCAAGCTGTGCATCAACAATAACAGGGTAAATAGAATCAGGACCAAGAAATTCATAACGAAGGTTATCAGGTAAAGCTTTAAGTTCTACTTTTGGAGCCTTCCTTTCTTCATTCTTTTCATTATCACAAGCACTGCAGTCTAATAATTCATCAATTTAAGAATTGGTCTCTACCTTAGAATCAAGAGCAGAATCTAAATCAGAATCATATTCAGAGGTTTCAACAAACAAATCATTAAGATCATAGATAATGTCATCAATAGCATGTATACTACAACAAGATCCAGAATTTGATGGGTTTTTCATGGCCTCATTCAAGTCATACTCAATTCTTTCATCCCCAATGTTAAGTGTAAGCTTACCATTCTTTACATCTATAAGTGCTCCTGCTGTGGCTAAGAATGGTCTACCAAGTATGATGGGGATTCTTGCATCTTCCTTCATCTCAAGGACTACAAAGTCTACTGGAATGAAATATTTACCTACTTGGATAGGCACATTTTCAAGAATCCCTACATGATACTTTACTGAATGATCGACGAGCTGCAAAGATATTGAAGTTGGTTTAAGCTCTCCCATGTCCACTTTCCTGCAAATAGACAATGGCATTAGACTCACACCAGCACCCAAATCACATAAGGCTCGGTCAAAAGCCATGCTCCCAATAAAATAAGGTATAGAGAAACTACCTGGATCTTTTAATTTCGGTGGTAACTTGTTTTGGAAAATAGCACTACATTATTCAGTAAGAGCCATAGTACCATAGTCCTCTATCTTTCTTTTATTAGACAAAATTTCTTTCAAAAATTTATCATATGTGGGCATTTGAGATAAGGCTTCAGTAAATGGAATGTTAATGTAAAGCTTTTTCAAAACATCAAGAAATTTTCCAAATTGTTTGTCTAATTTTGCTTGCACTAACCTTTGAAGAAAGGGTATAGGTGGCCTATATGGTGTAGGAGAATTAGGTTTAGAAATATTATTCTGATATGGCACATTACCTTTAGGTTCATCACCTTAGTGAGGTGGCAAATTAGTTTGGGATTGCTCATGCTTAGAAGATTTTTCTAAGTCTAATTCATGATCATGTTCATTACTAGGGTCTTTTTCTTTATTTTCAACTCTCCCTTTTGGCCCATATAATTGCCTTCCACTCCTAGTAATGATAGCATTACAGTGTTCCCTAGGGTCTAATTCATGTATTTGATCCTCTAGAGTTTTATTGTAAGCAGCTAAGGATCCTACTTGAGACGTAAGATGACTAACCAATCCCTTATAATCTTCAATCTTTTTATTTTGATTTGTCATTATTTGATTTTGACGAGCCATAAACTTCTCTAGTATGGAATCTAAACTAAAAGAATTTACCTCTTCAGTCAAGGTTCGTCGTCCCTCATTCTCATTCTTACCATGTTGATGACAATACATCATTCCTTCTTCAAGAGCCCATTGGTTATGGTTCAGGGACATCTTTTCAAATAAGGTGAAAGCATCTTCAATGGTTTTTCTCATGAGGGCTCCTCCTACAGCAGCATCAACAATTAGACGGGTACTATAAAGTAGGCCATTATAAAATGTAAGAATTGAAACCCAATTTTCAAGGCCGTGGTGAGTACACTTCCGTTGGAAATCGTTGAAACGCTCCCATGCCTCGCTAAAGGATTCGCCATCCTTCTGTGTAAAGCTTGTAATTTGATTTCTCAACTGGATGGTTTTGCCGGGTGGAAAGTACTTCATCAAGAAAGCATTTGATAGTTGTTCCCATGTGGTGAAGGTGCCGGTAGGTCGAGAATGTAGCCAACAACATGCTCGGTCCCTAAGAGAAAATGAAAATAATCTTAGTTTTAATGCATCATCAGAAACTCCATTAATTTTAATGGTGTCACAATATTGAAGAAAAAGATATAAATGTTGATAAGGATCTTCAATTGGTGATCCTTCGAACTGATTCTACTGGATCATAGACAAGAAAGCATGATTGATCTCAAAATTATTGACCTCAATAGTTGGTCTAGCGATGCAAAAGTGTATCTCCTGTGGATTAGGGGCTGCATAGTCCCTAAGTGATCTCCGGTCCTCCATCAGATCTAAATTTCCTGTGCAGTCTAAAGCAGAGATATCAAATAACTCAAGTAAACAGAAAAGAACAAAAAGATAGAACATAAATAGGAAGTAACAAAACCTAGTCTAGCAATACTTTCAATATCTTCAATATTGACAAAAACCAAGGTTCCCGGCAACGGCGCCAAAAACTTGTTGTGTCCGCAAGTGCACAGATACTCGAAGTAATAATTAAGATACAGAACCATAGAGACCTCGTTTGCCAAGTACCGAATAATTAAATTCTTACTAGCTAGGCAACCGAATATGATGAAAGCGTAAAAAGAAATTGTATGAAATATCATAGAGAGAATCTGGGACTAGTGTTTCATTCACTTTAATTTTCATGACTAGATATGAATAGATGTTCGTCAGTCTAATTTCATTATGATAAAGACATAATTCACATAATAGGGAAATCATCTCGCTTTCGCACAGACAATTTACAAGAACCAATCCTCACTTTTGTGCAGGATCTATTCGATTGTTAAATAAAAGTGAATCATCAACAAAGAACTCTAGATCACTTTCATGCATCTGAATTCTAAGTTAATAATCTCAAGTGAAAAATCAAGGATCTCTTTCGCGCATCCAAATTTCAACACAGGTTCTGCTTAAGGTTCTCAAACAATCTAATATTCAATTTCTTGCAATATCGTCATGTTTGTTTCATTAACTCAATCCTATATCAGATTATCAATCATGGCATTAAACTTCTAAAATTAAGAAATAAGAACAAACCAAATTTCTTACGGTGAGTTCCTAACATTCAATTTTAGGGTTCCAAGTTCTCAAGCAAATCACCATTTAGTCCTTATTGCGAAAACTCTAAAACAAGCTTGATAATATGAATCATATGGAAAATCAAAGAGCAATAATCACAGAAGGAAAATTATCATACTAAAATTATACTTGACAAAATAATAAAAGATTCATTTAGTCATTAAGAAATCAAAGGGAATTACTCCCCCATGTCCCAAAAGAAGTTTAAGCTAGCATGGTAGAAAGATTACAATAATCCATAGTATCAAAGGATCAAAAATCGAGGAGAAAAGGGAAAACAACTTTACAGAACAGCTTTAATGGAAATTACAGCCGTAATTCCTGGCGTGAATAGTCTCGACGGTGACTTCTTCGTTGATTTCTCTTCCGATCAATCTTCTTTCGCTCTGAAACTTCTGGGGTATCTTATCCTCCTCTATGTGCAGCTTCCCTTCAAATTTCATGGCCGGAGATGCTCTGTATGCTTCCTGGCAGCAAAACCTAGGGCAGCGGTTGAAAACTCGATTTCTCTCTAGAAAGTGGATGAAATTTGGGCTTTTGGCTCTATGTCTTCTCCCCTGTCTCATGAGTTTTTCCTTTTTTATCGATCTTCAATTGATAGCCTGGATCGCCCGAAATCATCAGCACAAGAATCGGGCTTCAAACAGTCCGAGAAATTGCATATACAGGTTATAATTACGGCCGTGTAAATGGTTACAGGAGTGCAGTAATGTTAGCGATACAGAAATCGTTTGAAATTATGACACCGTGAAATTGATTACGGTAGTGCAGTATTTTTATTAAATCTCTCGGGTGAAAAATCTACTTGAAATACGGCCTGTAATATCGGTTATGGCAGTACCGTATAATCCACCAAACTTTCTATACGAAATTGAACCAAGATTACGACCCGTGAAGTCCATTACGACAGGACTATAATTTTTGCAAAACTTTCTGTTCAAAATCGTCCCAAAATACGACTTCACTCAAAAATTACGGCAGTACCGTGGTTTGTTCTGTAGGTGCAGTGAAACCACAGTACCGTAATTTTTATTACAGTAGTGCCATAATTTGGTTTGAAGCTCCAATTTGTGTGAAATTTGACATGTAATCTTCTCTTGATGGTGGGAATCCATCCATTCATCTGAATTTGCTTGAAAATGCCTAAAAATAGTGTCTTTTTACTTGAAAATCATCAAAAACTAGAAAAGAAGTAGATCCTGCAATAATTGATAAAAAAGGAATGAAAATGTGCAAGGAAACATGAATATGACACGAAAAAGTTTTTCAATTGGCACAAAATTTACCATAAATTTTGGTGTAATCAAGCAAGCCCAAAATGAGATTCCTAATTCAACAATAAAGACCGTTTACGAAGAATACAAAAGATGTGATAGGGGTATACCTTAGCTTGAAGTGATCGATGTCGACGACTGGAGATGCGCAATCGGCCCGTCCTCTACACTCATGCACACACCAACTACCTCGAGACTCCTCCATTCCATGCACGTGCTAGCTTTGGGAGAAGAGATCCACGTCTCAAATGTCTTCTCTACTTGCGCTAATCACGAAGACCATGCGCCAAGGAGAAGGGGAAGTGTTGGCGACAAGGAGTGGGCAGCACTACAACTTGTCCCAACTTTGATGCAAAAATTTACTTATTGTCGTCACCTTGAAGACCCTCATGCCAAGGAGCAGAGAGGAGGCGACAACAGGAGATGAGAGAAGAGACTGTTGCAAAAATCTCCCATGAGGGCTTCTCTATTTATAAGAGAGGAACCAGCTAGACTTGGAGATTTTATCCATGTGGGATTATGTATTGGCGCCTATCCTGGTCTGAGAGGGCATGGGTTCAAATCCAACTCTCAACACCACACCAATTTAATTCCAAAATTCAATTGCAAATGTGCCAAGCTCAATTAATTAGCCAAGATAAAAATTATCTTGCCAATTAATTATTTTATTTTATTCATGTGACTAAAGTGCCAAGTCCAAACTTGCACTAAGACCCTTGTTTAACTCATTTTGACAACTCAGGTCAATAGAGGTCAAATGTGGTCCACTAGAGTCAACTAGTGGTCAAACATGAACAAAATAAAATATCATCTCCTCGTAAGAAATCTCATAGCATCAGCTTCCCAAAATGATATGAATCACCTAATGATTCGATCAGAGGCTAACCGATCAATACGGAGTCTCTAGCATCTAGGTGTGCGATCCTGTAGATCCCTCTGACATTGGCAGTGATGACCTAATCATCACAAGCGGTGAGTGGCACCTAGCAGTACATTGCCACTACCTAAGTCATCATAATAAATGTCGCCATCGACAACCTCAAAACTGTGATAAGGTATAAGAGTATCTATGTCCCTTTGCCAGGCTAATCGTCCAAGTTGGACAAGCATGTCACACTTGTTTATTCCAACTACGATGGTCATGACTAAATCAGGCTAAACCCGGGTGTGGCCACATGCTTTCAGTCATGCACCATCTAGGGGCCCATGGACATCATGCTTCCCCGTAGGGAAGGGGCAAATCCTCTATCAGTAAGATATACCTCTCGTATTGCTTAAGACACACCCAATAACAACCATTATGACCTCCCTATTACGGCGAGGTGTTAGGTTGTATCAACATATACCCCTTATAACACAGAGATACAATCTTCCTTGAGTCAAAGGACAGATTCAACTCTATCACTGTGAGATTCTTCCTGAGACACCAAGAAGAACTCTCACGACGGGTCGGTCCAGCATATCTCCCTTGATATACCCTTATGCCTGCGTTAAGCAACCCGTGCCAACCAGCGCATAAATGAGTCTCACCAGTGAGGCTGAGCATGGAAGGGATTCAGGAATAGGCTGCTCAAGGACATACAGCTTCTTCTCATGCTTGAGAACAATCATCAAGTTGAGATACCAGTCCAATAAGTTGGTTTCAACCAACTTGTTCCTTTCTAGGATAGATCGCAGTGACCATCTGCTATTGTTTGTTGTCATTATATTTACAACAATGAAGAAAAAGCAGATTAATACTACTTTGAATCATTTAATCTGGACTTGTATTAAATGATTGTGGCTCCCACTATTTTAATTGAATTGACAACCCACAAAGTGTTGGGGTATGCCCTTAAGGCTAATGTTTGAGGCCTTGGGATTGTATCAGTATCATGTATAAACTCTATGTTTATAAAGGCAATGGTTGTTATTCAGGTTGTTACATCATCTGCTGCAATATGTATACTTCTGAATAATGTCTCAATGATGTTCAGCCTGGCTGACATGCAGTATAGTCCTTAGTCGAGATATCTTGGTGAACATGAGACAGCCTTGATATGATTGAGACTAATATGTGTTCTAATCTTATAGGATGCTTCGAGCATGGAATAAGATGTAGACTCATGGGTACATTGGATGTACTGGACAGACCCTACTAGGATATTCAATTGCTTGTCACAATGTGAATAATCCTTGTATGCAACAAGTGGCATATTTCCTCTGACTTGAGATCACTTGTGTTTCTAAATGATGATTGTCATTGTTTTGAGGTAGTTCAATATCATTTGAAACATAATGGTTATAGACTATCTTGGATAATGATCATGAGTCAGGTTAGGACACTAGTGATAGATAAAGGATTGCCGTCTCCTAGTTTGGAGTGTGATGTTCTATAGGGGCCCCCTGGATGAGATGATTGAGAAAGTGTATGGCCATACCCAGATGACTATGTTCATCTGATCTAATCATTCTCATCATATTGGAGTTACAGGCTTGACACGCTTGTCCAATAAAGAACATCCAGTGGCAAAGGAAGCATGTATGCCTTGTGAAATGGATTCACACTTGTGCTGTGGTTTGGGTGTAGTCTTGGAAGACTCTTTCCTTTATATCGGGAGATAGTGATGTGTTGCTAGATACCCCTCACTGATCGTGATAACGAAAGTTATCGTTACCGACATTTAAAGGAAACCCTTAGGGTCGCACAATTTGATGATATGGCTTACTTAAGTCAGATCGTGTGGACTGAATTGTTTTGGTTCAGTTTAAAGGGATTTAAACTCTGATTGTAAGTGAGATCTGGTCTGATCATGTTTGATTGATTAGGGCTTGAGATCGGTAAGCTTCGATCGAGAGAATTGATGCTAGATCAATGAGATCAAGAGCATCATGAGATGAATGGTTAGATCTTGAGCCATTTGGTTTGATAAGATCTTAACCTAGGCTTGGTTTAATTTGGTCCTTGAACCAAATACAAGTAACCGAATAATTAGAACCGGTTCACTAGGTGAACGCTTGGTTCAATGGGAGAAAGAAAGTTTCGATGGTTCACAAGGTGTGAACGCATGAAACATTGAGGACTTACTATATTTGGAAGTCGGTTTTCCAAATGGAAAAATGCTCCCACGTTGTAACGTTGCTCGCCCATCTTCTCCTCTCATTCTTCTCGTGTGGCGAAGTGGTTCTTCACGCCAAGGAGATAGAGAGCTTTCCCCTTTAGCCGTAAGAAGATCATCTCATCCCTTCCATACGACAAGCACCCTTGGAGAACCTTGCTAGCACAAGGATCAACAAGGAGTAGGCGACATCTTCTTGTGTGCGCATCCTTTGGAGGAGATCCCATTCGCTCTCTTCTTCCAAGGCGCCATCCAAAGTAATGGCGATGGTATTTCTCTTCACTTATATTTGCAATCGAATATAGTTGATCATATCTCATGCATAGATCCTGTTGAAACCCTTGTTTCTTCTGCAAAAGTTTTATATGTGCCTAGTTAGGGTTTCGCCCCCCCCTTGATTAGGGGACTTTCAATTGGTATCAGAGGAAAGGTTATTGCATGTTAATATGATTGCTATGTTTGCTTTGTGATCCATGTTTGCGCAAAAGACTAGATCTATAAGACATGCGACACTTGTTGTATCGTTTTATGTTGGCGAAAATACATGCTTGTTATAGATGTTATTTTCTCCTTGGCGCATGTTGCATGTTGTTTCTAAAACAAAAAGGGAACTTGCGCGCTTACCATTAGATCTAAGAAGCGCCTACTTTAAATCCTTAGACGGGTTGATAGGGTTGAAGTCATCGTCTAGTCTAGATCCAACCAGTCTGATCAGACCATCTGACAGCCTAGATGGGTCGACCAGATGGCACCTGTGCGCAAGCACGAGGTGGCTATAGGTCGACTGCATCAAGAGCGTGTAGCGAGGTCTGGTTGAGACAACCAGTGAACGCGCATGAGTTAGGCCCGGGGTCACACCCGCTTGCCAGAACTCATGAGGGTCGTTCAGCCCAAGGCATGCATGGTTGACCATTAGGTCAACTCAAGTCAGTTAGGACTTGGTGCATGCAAGGGCAGTGGATCTGACTAAACATGATGAGTGGATCCCTATTAATGGACCGTTGTAAGGTAGTAGGGCACATAAGAAAATTAAAATTGATGCCAATGGGTTTTCAAAAATTTTATTTTCTTATTAATGGATCACATGTTGATTGGATGCCATGATGCTTGTTTATTTAATCTTGTGTGGGCTGCCTAATTTAATGTGTGCTGTGCTGGGGCCTGCGAGCCTGGAATTAAATTGTAAATTAATTTTATTGTGATCTGCGCATCACATGTTATTTAATTTATAAAGTGTAATTGACCTGCGAGTCAATCTTGTCTAGATAGATTAAATTGTAATTTAATCAGACAAGAGCACAGAGCACACATGGCAGAGGCGCATGCAGCTTGAGGCTTAACCAGGTGGGAGGTCCAGGGTTCAACTCTGGGACAGGCGCATTTACCTGGTGGGCGCACCTGAGCTGCAGTGGACGCTTGGGCCCTGGGTTGGGCCAGATGGGATGCAAGAGACCCATGAAGAGCTCAAGTGAAGACTTAAGTTAAAATTAAGGTCTTACCTAGGCTTAATGGGCTTTTACCACATAAGATCAGCATGCTTTCTATTTATCGTTTATATAATTAGAATTGCATGATTTAATCTTCTGCTATCACCATAGGGTTTGTATGATAGTTAAGAAGATAAAAAGACCGTTAAAATCCAAACGTGAAATATCAAGCACGATAGCCTTCTGACGCGAAACCTCACTGTTCTGACTATCGTTGGGGCCGTGTTGTACCCACTCAGTGGGCACGCCCATCTATCTTCAGACGGTGTGTGATTACACCTGCGTGTTACAGAGAAGGGATTTATCGCTTCTCGTTGCTCAGCATAGCACGTGGTGGTCCAGGGAGTAGGTCGGGTCAGCTTGACCATGTAGGCTACATATGTGGCGCATATGGTAGCTATATGGAGGCAGCCATCTGCGGGATCAGAGACTGTGTTGTACCAACTCAGTTGGTACAGTCTGCTGGATTGCCCAGATGAAGGGGAATCTCACGGGTTGGCGATTGGCAGGAATTGCCTACCAGAGATTAGTGCTTGTACTCTCTGTGCATCTTATCTCGCCTGAGCGGGACGCGGAGACCAAGTATGAAATCTGGATCCCATCTCACTAAAAGAGTTTTACTCTTTCGGACTGTTTTACTGGATTTTTCAGTCAGATAAAATAGTGAGAAAAGAATCTTCCTTAAGTCCTGGATTGATTCTAAACATTGATACTGACCTTGCTGTTCTTGCATTGTTGTAGATTACTACAGCAACGAACACCACGAATTTCAATGTGCGATCCCTACTGGAAAGGGAGAAGTTTGCTGGACCAAACTTCTCAGACTGGTACGGACACCTTAAGATTGTTCTTAAGGCAGAGAGGAAGCTGTATGTCCTCGAGACGGCTATACCGCCTCAACCCGCTGCGAACGCCGCAAGGGCGGTTCGCGATGCTTATGAAAAGCATGTCAATGATAGCATTGATGTCGCTTGCCTGATACTTGCATCTATGACGCCAGAGCTGCAGCGTCAGCATGAGGATCTATCTGCTATACAAATTATAGCAAACCTCAAGCTGCTGTATGCTGCACAGGCTAGGACTGAACGCTACAATTTGACTAAACTTTTCTTTCAGAGCAAACTGGCTGAAGGGAGTCCAGTGGGAGCTCACGTACTCAAGATGATTGGGTACAAGGAGGCTCTAGAGAAACTGGGACATACCATCAATCAGGAGCTTGCTGTAGACATCATATTGCAGTCTCTCCCGACCTCTTTCGATCCATTCATTATTAATTTTAATATGAACAAGATCGACTGTACGCCGGCAGAGTTACTGAATATGCTCTTGACTACAGAGTTGACTCTTAAGGGAAAGCCTTCAACCTATGTCTTGATGGTTACTTCCAGGAACAAGAAGAAGGGGAAGAAGGGCAAAGCCCCTGTCAAGAGCTACAGCAAGGCTCTGAAACAAAAGGTTAAGCGGTCGAAGGAATACAGATGTTTCCACTGTGGCCAGCTGGGTCACTGGAAAAAGGACTGTAAAGCGCTCCAAGGAGACAAGAAGGGAAGCATTGCTTCTGGCTCAGGTATATTTGTGACTGAAGTCATGATATCTTCTTCTACTATTTCATGGGTGTTGGACACTGCATGTGGAGTTCACATTTGTTCAAATGTACAGGAACTCAAGAGAAGAAGACAGGTGGGACAGCATGAGGTGGACCTACGAGTTGGAAACGGAGCACGGGTTGCTGCTGTTGCTGTAGGAGAATATCACATCTCATTACCATCTGGACTTGTATTAGAATTGAACAATTGTTATTTTGTACCTAGCATAACGAAAAATATTATCTCTATTCCTGCTCTTGTCAGGAAAGGGTTTTCCTTTGAATGCAATATTTCAAAGTGTGTTATTTCTTATGATAATATTGTTTATGCTACTGGATCAATTAACAATGGGTTATTCATGTTGGACATGGAATATTCTATACAAAATATTGATAATAAGAAAGCCAAGTATGCTGATGACAGCACCTTGCTATGGCATAGTCGTTTAGGCCATATTAACGAGAAACGCATTAAGCGGTTGTATGATCATGGACTGCTGGGATCATTCTCCTATGAGGAGCTTGATACATGCAAAGCTTGTTTAATGGGTAAAATGACGAAGGCTCCTTTTTCTAACAAAGGTCAAAGGGCTTCAGGTTTACTTGACCTCATTCACAGTGATGTGTGTGGGCCATTTAGTAAACATGCCAGAGGTGGCTATTCATACTTCATTACCTTTACTGATGATTTCAGTAGATACGGGTATGTCTATCTAATGAGACATAAGAGTGAATCTTTTGACAAGTTCAAAGAGTTCAAAAATGAAGTGCAAAATCAGCTAGGCCGAAATATCAAGGCACTTCGCTCAGATCGAGGTGGAGAATACCTAAGTCGAGAGTTTACTGACTATCTGAAGCAGTGTGGGATTGTCTCACAGCTTACTCCGCCAGGAACACCGCAATGGAATGGTGTGTCCGAGAGGAGGAACAGAACCTTATTGGATATGGTTCGTTCAATGATGAGTCAGGCTACTCTACCTTACTCCTTTTGGGGATTTGCACTGGAAACAGCTGCAAAGGTACTAAACCGAGTGCCATCCAAGGTAGTTTCAAAGACTCCATATGAGTTATGGTATGGGAAACAGCCGAGCTTGACATTTATGAAGATCTGGGGTTGCGAGGCTTATGTCAGATCTGAGAAATGCATCTTTGTCGGTTACCCTAAGGAAACTAAGGGTTATTATTTCTACGATCCCAAAGAGAACAAGGTATTTGTTGCTCGGACGGCCATTTTTCTTGAGAAGGAATTTCTTCTGCAAGAGGCCAGTGGGAGAGAAATAAAGCTGGATGAGAATCCAGAGGAAGGACAAAGTAGTCAAGTACAGTTGGATGAGCATGAGCCAGTAGAACAGGTTATTGAACAACCTGAGGCTCAGATATCACGGGAACCGCGAAGATCGGGAAGGATCCATCGACAGCCTGAGCGCTATGACGGAGTCTACATCATTGATCATGATGAACCCCTCACTTATGCGGATGCGGTCAGTGGACCGGAATCAGCGAGATGGCTTGAAGCTATGCGAGCCGAGATAGACTCCATGTCAGATAACCAAGTTTGGGATTTGGTTGATCCGCCTCCGGGAATAATCCCTATAGGCTGTAAATGGATCTTCAAGAAGAAGATTGACATGGATGGTAACGTGGTTACCTATAAAGGCAGGCTAGTTGCGAAAGGTTTCAAACAAATCTACGGGATAGATTATGATGAAACTTTCTCTCCTGTAGCCATGTTCAAGTCTATTCGGATCATTCTCGCAATAGCAGCATATTATGATTATGAGATCTGGCAGATGGATGTGAAGACCGCTTTCCTTAATGGAAATCTGGATCAGGATGTGTATATGACACAACCTGAAGGTTTCACTAATCCATCAGATCGTCATAAAATATGCAAGTTAAAGAAGTCCATTTATGGACTTAAGCAAGCATCAAGAAGCTGGAACATTCGTTTTGATGAATCAATCTGTGAATTTGGTTTCATCAAGAATGAAGATGACCCGTGTGTATATAAGAGGTTTAGTGGGAGCGTAATTACATTCCTAGTCCTCTACGTCGATGATATCTTGATCATTGGAAACGATATTCCTGAAATGCATGCGGTTAAGGCATGGTTAAAGAAATGTTTCCAGATGAAAGATTTGGGAGAAGCAGCCTATGTCTTAGGTGTGAAGATCTACAGGGATAGATCTAAGAAGCTTCTCGGGCTATGCCAGAGTACTTACATCGATAAAGTCCTGGAAAGATTTCATTTAGAGAATTCTAAAAGAGGATATCTTCCAGTCAGACATGGTCTGAATCTTTCAAAGAGTCAGTGTCCACAAACACAGACTGAGAAAGATGAAATGGACAAAACGCCTTATGCTTCGGCTATTGGGTCCATTATGTATGCGATGTTGTGTACTCGCCCAGACGTCGCTTACGGGTTAAGCGTGACCAGTCGATTCCAAAGTAATCTAGGTCAGGCACACTGGATTGCAGTCAAGAACATTTTAAAATATCTGCGGAGGACCAAAGATATGTTGTTGGTGTATGGTGGTCAGGAAGAACTCAGTATTGAAGGATATACTGACGCTTCATTCCAGTCTGACCAGGATGATTTCCGATCGCAATCAGGCTATGTTTTTAGCTTGAATGGAGGAGCAGTGGTGTGGAAAAGTTTCAAACAATCTATTGTTACTGATTCCACAACAGAAGCCGAGTATGTTGCAGCCTCAGAAGCATCTAAGGAGGCAGTGTGGATTCGTAAGTTCATTCAGGAACTTGGTGTTGTTCCTTCGAGTGCTGATCCTTTGGTTATCTTCTGTGATAACACTGGAGCAATCGCACAAGCAAAGGAACCACGGTCGCACCAGAAGTCCAAGCACATACAGAGACGGTTTCACTTGATCCGGGAGATCATTAATCGTGGCGAGATCAAAGTCTGCAAGGTTCATACAGATGACAATCTAGCTGACCCGCTTACTAAGCCTCTGGCGCAGGAGAAGCATGAGAAGCACTGTAATAATATGGGTTTGAGATTTCTCAACCATTAGATTAAGTGCAAGTGGGAGATTGTTGGGGTATGCCCTTAAGGCTAATGTTTGAGGCCTTGGGATTGTATCAGTATCATGTATAAACTCTATGTTTATAAAGGCAATGGTTGTTATTCAGGTTGTTACATCATCTGCTGCAATATGTATACTTCTGAATAATGTCTCAATGATGTTCAGCCTGGCTGACATGCAGTATAGTCCTTAGTCGAGATATCTTGGTGAACATGAGACAGCCTTGATATGATTGAGACTAATATGTGTTCTAATCTTATAGGATGCTTCGAGCATGGAATAAGATGTAGACTCATGGGTACATTGGATGTACTGGACAGACCCAACTAGGATATTCAATTGCTTGTCACAATGTGAATAATCCTTGTATGCAACAAGTGGCATATTTCCTCTGACTTGAGATCACTTGTGTTTCTAAATGATGATTGTCATTGTTTTGAGGTAGTTCAATATCATTTGAAACATAATGGTTATAGACTATCTTGGATAATGATCATGAGTCAGGTTAGGACACTAGTGATAGATAAAGGATTGCCGTCTCCTAGTTTGGAGTGTGATGTTCTATATGGGCCCCCTGGATGAGATGATTGAGAAAGTGTATGGCCATACCCAGATGACTATGTTCATCTGATCTAATCATTCTCATCATATTGGAGTTACAGGCTTGACACGCTTGTCCAATAAAGAACATCCAGTGGCAAAGGAAGCATGTATGCCTTGTGAAATGGATTCACACTTGTGCTGTGGTTTGGGTGTAGTCTTGGAAGACTCTTTCCTTTATATCGGGAGATAGTGATGTGTTGCTAGATACCCCTCACTGATCGTGATAACGAAAGTTATCGTTACCGACATTTAAAGGAAACCCTTAGGGTCGCACAATTTGATGATATGGCTTACTTAAGTCAGATCGTGTGGACTGAATTGTTTTGGTTCAGTTTAAAGGGATTTAAACTCTGATTGTAAGTGAGATCTAGTCTGATCATGTTTGATTGATTAGGGCTTGAGATCGGTAAGCTTCGATCGAGAGAATTGATGCTAGATCAATGAGATCAAGAGCATCATGAGATGAATGGTTAGATCTTGAGCCATTTGGTTTGATAAGATCTTAACCTAGGCTTGGTTTAATTTGGTCCTTGAACCAAATACAAGTAACCGAATAATTAGAACCGGTTCACTAGGTGAACGCTTGGTTCAATGGGAGAAAGAAAGTTTCGATGGTTCACAAGGTGTGAACGCATGAAACATTGAGGACTTACTATATTTGGAAGTCGGTTTTCCAAATGGAAAAACGCTCCCACGTTGTAACGTTGCTCGCCCATCTTCTCCTCTCATTCTTCTCGTGTGGCGAAGTGGTTCTTCACGCCAAGGAGATAGAGAGCTTTCCCCTTTAGCCGTAAGAAGATCATCTCATCCCTTCCATACGACAAGCACCCTTGGAGAACCTTGCTAGCACAAGGTGAAAGTCCCCTTAACAAAGGGGGCGAAACCCTAGATAGGCACATATGGAGGTTTTCATGCAGCGGAAGGGGTTTCTAGGATCTTTTTCATATTATATGATCAACTTATAAGTGATTGCAAATAAGAATCAAGGAATCGATTCTCACCAAAGCCATTGCTTGGATGGCGTCTAGGAAGAAGAGACTCAAGCGCTTCTCCTCCAAATGGTGCGCACACAAATGATGTCGCCTACTCCCTTAGTGCTCCTTGTGCTAGCAAGGTTCTAAGGAGTTCTTGTCGAGTGAAAGGGATGAGAAGATTTTTCCTTCTTGGCTGAATCCTCACGAAGCTTCAAGGTGTCGCCACACACGAAAACGTCAAGAGGGATCTCGGGAAAGGCGAGAATAGAACTCACTTCTATTCGAACGTGAAGCATGTCTCATGTGGAGATCATGGTTTCCATAAATAGAAACCCACATACGCTTAAATGTTCACGCCAAGTGAACTAGTCGTTACACCCTCTCCCCTTGAACCATGCGCTCACTTGATGAGCTGGTTCATTTTGATTTGGTTCAAAAACCAATCAAGCCAAGCCTTTAGTCCAGATCAAATTAAACCCCAAGGTTCCAGATCTAACCGTTCATCTCTTGATGCACCCTGATCTCACCGATCTAGCATCCATTCTCTCGATCGAAGCTTACCGATCTCAAGCCCTAATCAATCAAACATGATCAGACTAGATCTCACTCACAATCAGAGATTAAATCCCTTTAAACTGAACCCTGACAATTCAGTCCACACGATCTGACTTAAGTAAGCCATATCATCAAATTGTGCGACCCTGAGGGTTTCCTTTAAATGTCGGTAACGATAACTTACGTTATCACGATCAGTGAGGGGTATCTAGCAACACATCACTGTCTCCCGATATAAAGGAAAGAGTCTTCCAAGACTACACCCAAACCACAGCACAAGTGTGAATCCATTTCACAAGGCATACATGATTCCTTTGCCACTGGATGTTCTTATTGGACAAGCGTGTCAAGCCTGTAGCTCCAATATGATGAACATGATTAGATCAGATGAACATAGTCACCTGGGTATGGCCATACACTTTCTCAATCATCTCATCCAAGGGGCCCCTTTAGAACATCACACTCCTTAAACAAGGAGACGGCAATCCTATATCTATCACTAGTGCCCTAACATGACTCATGATCATTATCCAAGATAGTCTATAACCATTATGTTTCAAATGATATTGAACTACCTCAAAACAATGACAATCATCATTTAGAAACACAAGTGATCTCAAGTCAGAGGAAATGTGCCACTTGTTGCAATCAAGGATTATTCACATTGTGACAAGCAATTGAATATCCTAGTAGGGTTTGTCCAGTACATCCAATGTACCCATGAGTCTACATCTTATTCCATGCTCGAAGCATCCTATAAGATTAGAACACATATTAGTCTCAATCATATCATGGCTGTCTCATGTTCACCAAGATATCTCGACTAAGGACATAGAGCATGTCAGCCTAGCTGAACAGCATTGAGACATTATTCAGAAGGACACTTATTGCAGCAGACAATGTAATAAACTGAATAACAACCATTGCCTTTATAAACAGAAGAGTTTATACATGATACTAAAAGAATCCCAAGGCCTCAAACATTAGCCTTAAGGGCATACCCCAACAATCTCCCACTTGCACTTAATCTAATGGTTGATATATCTCAAACCCATATTATTACAGTGCTTCTCATGCTTCTGCTGCGCCAGAGGCTTGGTAAGCGGGTCAGCCAGATTGTCATCTGTATGAACCTTGCAGACTTTGATCTCGCCTCGATCAATGATCTCCCGGATCAAGTGAAACCGTCTCTGTATGTGCTTGGACTTCTGGTGCGACCGTGGTTCCTTTGCTTGTGCGATTGCTCCAGTGTTATCACAGAAGATAACCAAAGGATCTGCACTCGAAGGAACAACACCAAGTTCCTGAACGAACTTGCGAATCCACACTGCCTCCTTGGATGCTTCCGAGGCTGCAACATACTCGGCTTCTGTTGTGGAATCAGCAACGATAGACTGTTTGAAACTTTTCCACACCACTGCTCCTCCATTCAAGCTAAAAACATAGCCTGATTGCGATCGGAAATCATCCTGGTCCGATTGGAACGAAGCGTCAGTGTATCCTTCTATACTGAGTTCTTCCTGACCACCATATACCAAGAACATATCTTTGGTCCTCCGCAGATATTTTAAAATGTTCTTGACTGCAATCGATGTAAGATATTTTAAAATGTTTCCTGACCATGTCTGACTGGAAGATATCCTCTTTTAGAATTATCTAAATGGAATCTCTCTAGGACTTTATCGATGTAAGTACTCTGGCACAGCCCGAGAAGCCTCTTAGATCTATCACTGTAGATCTTCACACCTAATACATAGGCTGCTTCTCCTAGATCTTTCATCTGGAAACATTTTCTTAACCATGCTTTAACAGCATGCAGTTCAGGAATATCGTTTCCAATGATTAAGATATCATCGACGTAGAGGACTAGGAAAGTAATCACGCTCCCACTAAACCTCTTATATACACACGGGTCATCTTCATTCTTGATGAAACCAAACTCAGAGATTGATTCATCAAAACGAATATTCCAGCTCCTAGATGCTTGTTTAAGTTCATAAATGGACTTCTTTAACTTGCATATTTTATGACGATCTGATGGATTAGTGAAACCTTCAGGTTGTGTCATATACACATCCTCATCCAGTTTTCCATTAAGGAAAGCCGTCTTCACATCCATCTGCCAGATCTCATAATCGTAATAAGCTGCTATCGCGAGAATAATCCGAATAGACTTGAACATGGCTACAGGAGAGAAAGTTTCATCATAATCTATCCCGTAGATTTGTTTGAAACCTTTCGCAACTAGCCTGCCTTTATAGGTAACCACGTTACCATCCATGTCAATCTTCTTCTTGAAGATCCATATACAGCCTATAGGGATAACTCCCGGAGGCGGATCAACCAAATCCCAGACTTGATTATCTGACATGGAGTCCATCTCGGCTCGCATAGCTTCAAGCCATCTCGCTGACTCCGGTCCACTGACCGCATCCGCATAAGTAAGGGGTTCATCATGATCAATGATGTAGACTCCGTCATAGCGCTCAGGCTGTCGACGGATCCTTCCCGATCTTCGCGGTTCCCGTGATATCTGAGCCTCAGGTTGTTCAATAACCTGTTCTACCGGCTCAGGCTCATCCAACTGTGCTTGACTACTTTGTCCTTCCTCTGGATTCTCATCCAGCTGTATTTCTCTCCCACTGGCCTCTTGCAGAAGAAACTCCTTCTCAAGAAAAATGGCCGTCCGAGCAACAAATACCTTGTTCTCTTTGGAATCGTAGAAATAATAACCCTTAGTTTCCTTAGGGTAACTGACAAAGATACATTTCTCAGATCTGCTCTCTAGTTTCCCAGAGGCGAGCTTTTTGACATAAGCCTCGCAACCCCAAATCTTAATAAATGTCAAGCTCGGCTGTTTCCCATACCATAATTCGTATGGAGTCTTTGAAACTGC
This sequence comes from Costus lasius, assembly GCA_027563935.2. NCBI lineage: Eukaryota > Viridiplantae > Streptophyta > Magnoliopsida > Zingiberales > Costaceae > Costus > Costus lasius. The sequence continues at coordinate 97,842,453 of CM050450.1, read as the reverse complement.
CTTGGATGGCACTCGGTTTAGTACCTTTGCAGCTGTTTCCAGTGCAAATCCCCAAAAGGAGTAAGGTAGAGTAGCCTGACTCATCATAGAACGAACCATATCCAGTAAGGTTCTGTTCCTCCTCTCGGACACACCATTCCATTGCGGTGTTCCTGGCGGAGTGAGCTGTGAGATAATCCCACACTCCTTCAGATAGTCAGTAAATTCTCGACTTAGGTATTCTCCACCTCGATCAGAGCGAAGTGCCTTGATATTTCGGCCTAGCTGATTCTGTACTTCATTCTTGAACTCTTTGAATTTGTCAAAAGATTCACTTTTATGTCTCATTAGATAGACATACCCATATCTACTGAAATCATCAGTAAAGGTAATGAAGTATGAATAGCCACCTCTGGCATGTTTACTAAATGGCCCACACACATCACTGTGTATAAGGTCAAGTAAACCTGAAGCCCTTTGACCTTTGTTAAGAAAAGGAGACTTCGTCATTTCGCCCAATAAACAAGCTTTGCATGTATCAATCTCCTCATAGGAGAATGATCCCAGCAGTCCATGGTCATGCAACCGCTTAATGCGTTTCTTGTTAATATGGCCTAAACGACTATGCCATTGCAAGGTGCTGTCATCAGCATACTTGGCTTTCTTATTATCAATATTTTGTATAGAACATTCCATGTCCAACATGAATAACCCATTGTTAATTGACCCAGTAGCATAAACAATATTATCAAGAGAAAGATAACACTTTGAAGTCTTGCATTCAAAGGAAAACCCCTTCCTGACAAGAGCAGGAATGGAGATAATATTTTTAGTAATGCTTGGTACAAAATAACAATTGTTTAGTTCTAATACAAGTCCAGATGGTAATGAGATGTAATAAACCCCTACAGCAACAGCAGCAACCCGTGCCCCGTTTCCAACTCGTAGGTCCACCTCATGCTGTCCCACCTGTCTTCTTCTCTTGAGTTCCTGTACATTTGAACAAATGTGAACTCCACATGTAGTGTCCAACACCCATGAAATAGAAGAAGAAGATATCATGACTTCAGTCACAAATATACCTGAGCCAGAAGCGAAACTTCCCTTCTTATCTCCTTGGAGCGCTTTACAGTCCTTTTTCCAGTGACCCAGCTGGCCACAATGGAAACACCTGTATTCCTTCGACCGCTTAACCTTTTGTTTCAGAGCCTTGTTGTAATTCTTGACAGGGGCTTTGCCCTTCTTCCCCTTCTTCTTGTTCCTTGACGGAAACATCAAGACAAAGGTTGAAGGCTTTCCCTTCAGAGTCTCCTCTGTAGTCAAGAGCATATTCAGCAACTCCGCCGGAGTACAGTCGATCTTGTTCATATTAAAATTAATAATGAACGGATCAAAAGAGGCCGGGAGGGACTGCAGAATAATGTCTACAGCAAGCTCCTGATTGATGGTATGCCCCAGTTTCTCTAGAGCTTCTTTGTGCCCAATCATCTTGAGCACATGAGCTCCCACTGGACTCCCTTCAGCCAGTTTGCTCTGAAAGAAAAGCTTGGTCAAATTATAGCGCTCAGTCCTCGCCTGTGCAACATATAGCATCTTGAGGTTTGCTATCATTTCTATAGCAGACATATCCTCATGCTGACGCTGCAGCTGTGGCGTCATAGACGCTAGCATCAGGCAAGCGACATAAATGCTATCATTGACATGCTTTTCATAGGCATCCCGAGCCGCCCTTGCGGCGTTCGGAGCGGGTTGAGGCGGTATAGCCATCTCGAGGACATACAGTTTCCTCTGTGCCTTAAGAACAATCTTAAGGTGTCCGAACCAGTCTGAGAAGTTTGGCCCAGCAAACTTCTCCCTTTCCAGTAGGGATCGCACATTGAAGCTCATGGTGTTCGTTGCTGCAGGAATCTACAACAATGCAAGAACAGCAAGGTCAGTATCAATGTTTAGAATCAATCCAGGACTTAAGAAAGATTCTTTTCTCACTATTTTATCTGACTGAAAAATCCATTAAAACAGTCCGAAAGAGTAAGACTCTTTTAGTGAGATGGGATCCAGATTTCATACTTGGTCTCCGCATCCCGCTCAGGCGAGATAAGATGCACAGAGAGTACAAGCACTAATTTCTGGTAGGCAGTCCCTGCCAATCGCCAACCCGTGCGATTCCCCTTCATCTGGGCAATCCAGCAGACTGTGCCAACTGAGTTGGTACAACACAGTCTCTGATCCCACAGATGGCTGCCTCCATATAGCTAACATATGCCCCATATGTAGCCTATATGGTCAAGCTGACCTGACCTACTCCCTGGACCACCACGTGCTATGCTGAGCAACGAGAAGCGATAAATCCCTTCCCTGTAACACGCAGGTGTAATCCTGCACCGTCTGAAGATAGATGGGCGTGCCCACTGAGTGGGTACAACACGGCCCCAACGATAGTCAGAACAGTGAGGTTTCGCGTCAGAAGGCTTACGAGCTTGATATTTAGCGTTGGATTTTAACGGTCTTTTATCTTCTTAACTATCATGCAAACCCTATGGTGATAGCAGAAGATAAATAAATCATGCAAGTCTAATTATTTAAACAATAAAAGAAAGCATAATGATCTTATGTGGTAAAAGCCCATTAACCCTAAGTAAGACCTTAATTTAACTTAAGTCTTCACTTGAGCTCTCCATGGGTCTTTTGCATCTCATCTGGCCCAACCCAGGGCCCAAGCGCCCACTGCAGCTCCATGGGTCTTTTGCATCTCATCTGGCCCAACCCAGGGCCCAAGCGCCCACTGCAGCTCAGGTGCGCCCACCAGGTAAATGCGCCTGTCCCAGAGTCGAACCCTGGACCTCCCACCTGGTCAAGCCACTGCTGCATGCGCCTCTGCCATATGTGCTCTGTGCTCTTGTCTGATTAAATTACAATTTAATCTATCTAGACAAGTCTGACTCGCAGGTCAATTACACTTTATAAATTAAATGAAATGTGATGCGCATATCACAAAAAAATTAATTTACAATTTATTAACCAGGCACGCAGGCCCCAGCACAGCACACATTAACACGGGCAGGCCACATAAGATTAAATAAACAAGCATATGCTTACAATCAACATGTGATCCATTATGAAAATAAAATTTTGAAAAACCCCATTGGCATCAATTTTATTTTTCCTTATGTGCCCTACCACCTTACAACGGTCCATTAATAGGGATCCACTCATCATGACTAGTCAGATCCGCTGCCCTTGCATGCACCAAGTCCTAACTGACTTGAGTTGACCTAATGGTCAACTAGGCATGCGCCAAGGGCTGAACAGCCTTCATGAGTTCTGGCAAGCGGGTGTGACCCCGGGCCTAACTCATGCGCGTTCACTGGTTGTCTCAACCAGACCTCGCTACACGCCCTTGATGCAGTCGACCTATAGCCACCTAATGCTTGCGCATAGGTGCCATCTGGTCGACCCATCTAGGCTGTCAGATGGTCTGATCAGACTAGTTGGATCTTAACTAGAGATGACTTCAACCCTACTAACCCGTCTAAGGGTTTATAGTAGGCGCCACTTAGATCTAATGATAGTCGCGCATGTCATGAAGTTTTTGAGAAAAACAACATAGCGCAAACAACCATGCGCTAATGAAACATATATCAAGTTTCGGCATGAATAACTTATATGTGAATTTCGCATGTAATGAAGATCTAAGCATACAAGGATCACAAAAGGTTAAAGCAATCATAAAATATGCATAAAACGATGGCTTTGATACCAATTGAAAGTCCCCTTAACAAAGGGGGCGAAACCCTAGATAGGCGCATATGGAGGTTTTCATGCAGCGGAAGGGGTTTCTAGGATCTTTTTCATATTATATGATCAACTTATAAGTGATTGCAAATAAGAATCAAGGAATCGATTCTCACCAAAGCCATTGCTTGGATGGCGTCTAGGAAGAAGAGACTCAAGCGCTTCTCCTCCAAATGGTGCGCACACAAATGATGTCGCCTACTCCCTTAGTGCTCCTTGTGCTAGCAAGGTTCTAAGGAGTTCTTGTCGAGTGAAAGGGATGAGAAGATTTTTCCTTCTTGGCTGAATCCTCACGAAGCTTCAAGGTGTCGCCACACACGAAAACGTCAAGAGGGATCTCGGGAAAGGCGAGAATAGAACTCACTTCTATTCGAACGTGAAGCATGTCTCATGTGGAGATCATGGTTTCCATAAATAGAAACCCACATACGCTTAAATGTTCACGCCAAGTGAACTAGTCGTTACACCCTCTCCCCTTGAACCATGCGCTCACTTGATGAGCTGGTTCATTTTGATTTGGTTCAAAAACCAATCAAGCCAAGCCTTTAGTCCAGATCAAATTAAACCCCAAGGTTCCAGATCTAACCGTTCATCTCTTGATGCACCCTGATCTCACCGATCTAGCATCCATTCTCTCGATCGAAGCTTACCGATCTCAAGCCCTAATCAATCAAACATGATCAGACTAGATCTCACTCACAATCAGAGATTAAATCCCTTTAAACTGAACCCTGACAATTCAGTCCACACGATCTGACTTAAGTAAGCCATATCATCAAATTGTGCGACCCTGAGGGTTTCCTTTAAATGTCGGTAACGATAACTTACGTTATCACGATCAGTGTGAATCCATTTCACAAGGCATACATGATTCCTTTGCCACTGGATGTTCTTATTGGACAAGCGTGTCAAGCCTGTAGCTCCAATATGATGAACATGATTAGATCAGATGAACATAGTCACCTGGGTATGGCCATACACTTTCTCAATCATCTCATCCAGGGGGCCCCTTTAGAACATCACACTCCTTAAACAAGGAGACGGCAATCCTATATCTATCACTAGTGCCCTAACATGACTCATGATCATTATCCAAGATAGTCTATAACCATTATGTTTCAAATGATATTGAACTACCTCAAAACAATGACAATCATCATTTAGAAACACAAGTGATCTCAAGTCAGAGGAAATGTGCCACTTGTTGCAATCAAGGATTATTCACATTGTTACAAGCAATTGAATATCCTAGTAGGGTCTGTCCAGTACATCCAATGTACCCATGAGTCTACATCTTATTCCATGCTCGAAGCATTCTATAAGATTAGAACACATATTAGTCTCAATCATATCAAGGCTGTCTCATGTTCACCAAGATATCTCGACTAAGGACATAGAGCATGTCAGCCTAGCTGAACAGCATTGAGACATTATTCAGAAGTACACTTATTGCAGCAGACAATGTAACAAACTGAATAACAACCATTGCCTTTATAAACAGAAGAGTTTATACATGATACTGAAAGAATCCCAAGGCCTCAAACATTAGCCTTAAGGGCATACCCCAACACAAGGATCAACAAGGAGTAGGCGACATCTTCTTGTGTGCGCATCCTTTGGAGGAGATCCCATTCGCTCTCTTCTTCCAAGGCGCCATCCAAAGTAATGGCGATGGTATTTCTCTTCACTTATATTTGCAATCGAATATAGTTGATCATATCTCATGCATAGATCCTGTTGAAACCCTTGTTTCTTCTGCAAAAGTTTTATATGCGCCTAGTTAGGGTTTCGCCCCCCCTTGCTTAGGGGACTTTCACAAAGTCAATCGAGAAATCCATGATTTCCTAGTGGGATGGGATCCTTATTTCACATGAGACTTTGCGTCCTACGAGGGTGGGATGAGATGCACAAAGTAACCCATGTTTCTCAAGGTGGGCACATCGGCCGATTGCACTTGGCAAGTCCCCTTATCGAGACATCTAGGAATTTCATGTCCAGCGAGGGCGGGATATAGCATGAAACCCTAACCTCTCAACGATGCCTCTATAGTTTCACCCTATGGCCACCATATGTGAAAAACTAGTCAAGTCTATTCCTAACTGTTATGCTCAGTGCCAACGATTTTCCTTGTGAAGGCACATCCAGGTTAAAACTGGACTTGGGAAACCATTGACACCACGCACCTTCTAAAGATAAGTGGGTGTGTCCCACGAGGGTGGGAAATAGTGCACAATGCCACTGATCGATAGCCTGATGAGGGCTACGAGTTAGAAGGCTTATTTTAGACTTGATATTTTATTTGAGGGTTTTTGAGGTCTTATCCTCTTAGTTTTATCTTTTGTCTAACATTACATGCATGCAATCCTATGGTGATAACAACAAGATAAAACAACACAGGCATAGGCATGCTTTAGCAGATATGGAAAGCAGTAAACAAGTGGTGTGGTTATAGCCTAATCAACACATTGAACCAATGCATGCCAATAGGGTTCAATGCATGACCTTGGTGACAAGCCCCAAAGACTAGACCTAACCTAGCCGCCACTAAGAACTTTGTCCATGCTCGGCTTCAAGGTCCTCCAATCCAAGGGATAGCTCTCAAACCCTAGAAGTACCTCTAGGAAAACCTAGAAGCACTCCATGAGGTTCGGCCAAACCCTCTTTGATGCCGCCACCTTCAAGTTGCTCCAAGCAAGGTGGATGCGCCTATTGGGAAACCCCGGGGATATTTTATAATTTTTGGCATTACAGACTACAAAACGCAACAGAATAATATCCCTGAAACAGGCCAGTCCCAAAAATCCAGTGAAGATCGTCATGCGAGGGGGTCGACGCGATGTGATAGAAAGTACCTAGAGCGAGAGTGGAAGTCGACATCGAAATAGGTGCCCAAGCGTTCGCCCTCTGCAGTCTCACACACATGGATGCCTCGAGCTCTCTTCTTCCACGCCCGATGCTAGCTTCGGGAAGAAGATCCAAGCCTTCGTGCTCCTTATTCTATGCTTGCGCCACACTCAATGATGAGGTGCCAAGATAGGAGCAGGATGGAGATGATGCCGCCAACCGCATGCCCTTGTTGCACCAAGAGGAGAAGGAGAAGAGGAAGAAGACATGCGACCAATTGATGGAAGAAGGAAGCTTGCGCCAAGGCTTCTTGCTCTCGCCCCTTTAATGTTGCCCATGCCAATTGAATTAATAACCCTTTAGCTCTCACATATACAAGTGTATATATAGAGCAAGGGGCGGCTAGGCAAGAGATATGGGCGCAACTTACAAAGAGGGAGGCGGCTAGGGTAAAGTTGAGTGGGCAGCTAGGGTTTGAAGCAAGGAAAGACTCAAGGAATTTCCATAAACCCCTAACCCTCTTCCATATGTGCCTAGGACTTACCATACAAGTCTCTAAGGCCATATGCGCCCCCATCCTTGCCATAGAGGCAAGGTTACTATCCAAGGTAGAGGGGGGAGGCGCCAATTGCTTCCTTATGAGGCATTAGGCGCCTACTCCTCCCCATTATACCCTTTTGTCTCATTACCTCTTCATGACAACTTGTTATTGGGCCTCATTGGGTAATGAGCTAGCCCAAACTTTATCGCATGGGTTGATTAAGCCAATGGATTCAATCCAATGCAACCCTAATCCAAATGTGACCAATCTTGGTCAATTTTGGGTCAACCTACCAAAAATGAATTTTGGCTCCAATAACTCTCTTCCATCTCATCAGGCCCATTGGCGCTAATGAAATCTCCCAAATAGATCCGAGTTATCCAATTACTCGATCTTAAGGCTTCCCGATCAATATGAGAACTCGAGTATCAAGGTGTGCGACCCTACAGCTTCCTCTGACGTTGGCAATGCTAACCAAAGGTCACCACAAGCAGTGAGTGGCACCTAGCAGTGCATCGCTGCTACCCAAGTCATCGAAATGGATATCGACATCGACATCCCCATCATTGCAAATAGATACAGATACATTATAGTCTCTTTACCGAACTAATATCCGATTGGACAAGTGTGTCATCACTGGTTTTCACACAATCACATGATTATGACTAAATCAGGTTGTCACCTAGGTATGGACATACACTTTTAGTTATAGAACCATAGAGGAGCTCCATGGATATCAAGCTTCCCATTAGGAAGGGGCAAATCCTCTGTCTATACATTGACCTTCTCATATCGGTCGTAACATACTCAATGACAACTGTAATAACCTCCTAACTACGGCGACATGTTAGGTTGCATCAAAGTTTGTCTCTAACCATATACAAGAGTCAATGACCTCAAGTCTAGGGTGAAAGTCCCCTAACTAAGGGGGCGAAACCCTATAGGAGGCGCATATGAAAAAAACTTTGATGCAGCGGAAGGGGTTTCAAGGATCTATGCATATAATATGTTCAACTTTAAATTCCAAAACGATTCTCACCATTGCCATCGCTTAGATGGTGTCTTGGAAGGAAAGGCGCAAGTGCTCCTTCTCCAAAGGTGACGTACACAATTGGTGTCGCCTACTCTTCCTTGGTGCTCCTTGTGCTAGCAAGGTTCCAAGAAGTCGTTGTCGAATGGAAGGGGAGAGATCTCCTTTGCTTAGCGATTACTTCCTTCTCCTTTCGTCAATCTCTTCACCACACGAGAGTGCCAAAACCGAATAACTCAAGTTGGCAACAAAAGAGAAGGAGAGGCGAGAGAGTAGAGCGCCTTAGGCGTGAACGTGAGTAATGGTCACGTATGTGATCATGCTTTCTAAAAATAGAAAGCCACTCACTCACATGCGATCATGGGTTTACCCCAATCGCAAACTCCTCTCAATTTGAACCATGCGCTCAACCAATGAGCTGGTTCAATTTGGTTTGGTTTAATAACCAAATAAACCAAGCAATCAGTCCAGACCATAATAAACCCTAAGGCTCTTGATCTGACCGTCGATCTCTTGATGCTCCTGATCTCACTGATCTAGCATCCAATCTCTCGATCGAAGCTTACCGATCTCAAGCCCTAATCAATCAAACATGATCAGACCAGATCTCACTTACAATCAGAGATTAAATCCCTTTAAACTGAACCTGAACAATTCAGTCCACACGATCTGACTTAAGTAAGCCATATCATCAAATTGTGCGACCCTGAGGGTTTCCTTTAAATGTCGGTAACGATAACTCACGTTATCACGATCAGTGAGGGGTATCTAGCAACACATCACTGTCTCCCGATATAAAGAAAAGAGTCTTCCAAGACTACACCCAAACCACAGCACAAGTGTGAATCAACCTCACAAGGCATGCATGTTTCCTTTGCCACTGGATGTTCTTATTGGACAAGCGTGTCAAGCTTGTAGCTCCAATATGATAAGTATGATTAGAACAGATGAACACAGTCACCTGGGTATGGCCATACACTTTCTCAATCATCTCATCCAGGGGGCCCCTTTAGAACATCACACTCCTTAAACAAGGAGACGGCAATCCTTTGTCTATCACTAGTGCCCTAACCTGACTCAAGCTCACCATCCAAGATAGTCTATAATCATTATGTTTCAAATGATATTGAACTAACTCAAAACAATGACAATCATCATTTAGAAACACAAGTGATCTCAAGTCAGAGGAAATGTGCCACTTGTCGCAATCAAGGATTATTCACATTGTGACAAACAATTGAATATCCTAGTAGGGTCTGTCCAGTACATCCAATGTACCCATGAGTCTACCTCTTATTCCATGCTCGAAGCATCCTATAAGATTAGAGCACATATTAGTCTTAACCATATCAAGGCTGTCTCATGTTCACCAAGATATCTCGACTAAGGACATTATAGCATGTTAGCCTAGCTAAACAGCTTTGAGACATTATTCAGAAGTACAATTATTGCAGCAGACAATATAACAACCTGAATAACAACCATGCCTTTATAAACATAAGAGTTTATTACATGATACTGATACAATCCCAAGGCCTCAAACATTAGCCTTAAGGGCATACCCCAACAATCTCCCACTTGCACTTAATCTAATGGTTGAGAAATCTCAAACCCATATTATTACAGTGCTTCTCATGCTTCTGCTGCGCCAGAGGCTTGGTAAGTGGGTCTGCCAGATTATCGTCTGTATGAACCTTGCAGACTTTGATCTCGCCACGATCAATGATCTCCCGGATCAAATGAAACCGTCTCTGTATGTGCTTGGACTTCTGGTGCGACCGTGGTTCCTTTGCTTGTGCGATTGCTCCAGTGTTATCACAGAAGATAACCAAAGGATCTGCACTCGAAGGAACAACACCAAGTTCTCTCACGAACTTACGAATCCACACTGCCTCCTTGGATGCTTCCGAGGCTACAACATACTCGGCTTCTGTTGTGGAATCAGCAACAGTTGACTGTTTGAAACTCTTCCACACCACTGCTCCTCCATTCAAGCTAAATACATAGCCTGATTGCGATCGGAAATCATCCTAGTCAGACTGGAACGAAGCGTCAGTATATCCTTCAATACTGAGTTCTTCCTGACCACCATATATCAAGAACATATCTTTGGTCCTCCACAAATATTTTAAAATGTTCTTGACTGCAATCCAATGCGCCAAACCTGGATTACTTTGGAACCGACTGGTCACGCTTAACCCGTAAGCAACGTCTGGGCGAGTACACAACATTGCATACATAATGGACCCAATAGCCGAAGCATAAGGCGTATTGTCCATTTCATCTTTCTCAGTCTGTGTTTGTGGACACTGACTCTTTGAAAGATTCAGACCATGTCTGACTGGAAGATATCCTCTTTTAGAATTCTCTAAATGAAATCTCTCCAGGACTTTATCGATGTAAGTACTCTGGCACAGCCCGAGAAGCCTCTTAGATCTATCCCTGTAGATCTTCACACCTAATACATAGGCTGCTTCTCCTAGATCTTTCATCTGGAAACATTTCCTTAGCCATGCCTTAACCGCATGCATTTCAGGAATGTCATTTCCAATGATCAAGATATCATCGACGTAGAGGACTAGGAAAGTAATCACGCTCCCACTAAACCTCTTATATACACACGGGTCATCCTCGTTCTTGATGAAACCGAACTCACTGATTGAAACATCAAAACGAATATTCCAGCTTCTCGATGCTTGTTTAAGTCCATAAATAGACTTCTTTAATTTGCATATCTTACGACGATCTGATGGATTAGTGAAACCTTCTGGTTGTGTCATATACACATCCTCATCCAGATTTCCATTCAGGAAAGCGGTCTTCACATCCATCTGCCAAATCTCATAATCATAATATGCTGCTATCGCGAAAAGAATCCGAATAGACTTAAACATAGCTACAGGTGAGAAAGTTTCATCATAATCTATCCCGTAGATTTGTTTGAAACCTTTCGCAACTAGCCTGCCTTTATAGGTAACCACGTTACCATCCATGTCAATCTTCTTCTTGAAGATCCATTTACAGCCTATAGGGATAACTCCCGGAGAGCGGATCAACCAAATCCCAGACTTGGTTATCTGACATGGAGTCCATCTCGGCGCGCATAGCTTCAAGCCATCTCGCTGACTCCGGTCCACTGACCGCATCCGCATAAGTGAGGGGTTCATCATTATCACTGATGTAGACTCCGTCATAGTGCTCAGGCTGTCGACGGATCCTTCCCGATCTTCGCGGTTCCCGTGATATCTGAGCCTCAGGTTGTTCAATAACATGTTCCACCGGCTCAGGCTCATCCAACTGTGCTTGACTACTTTGTCCTTCCTCTGGATTCTCATCCAGCATTATTTCTCTCCCACTGGCCTCTTGCAGAAGAAACTCCTTCTCAAGAAATATGGCCGTCCGAGTAACAAATACCTTGTTCTCTTTGGGATCATAGAAATAATAACCCTTAGTTTCCTTAGGGTAACCGACAAAGATACATTTGTCAGATCTGCTCTCTAGTTTCCCAGAGGCGAGCTTTTTAACATAAGCCTCGCAGCCCCAGATCCTGATAAATGTCAAGCTCGGCTGTTTCCCATACCATAACTCATATGGCGTCTTTGAAACTGCCTTGGATGGCACTCGGTTTAGTACCTTTGTAGCTGTTTCCAGTGCAAAACCCCAAAAGGAATATGGAAGAGTAGCCTGACTCATCATAGAACGAACCATATCAAGTAGGGTTCTATTTCTCCTTTCGGACACACCATTCCATTGCGGTGTTCCTGGCGGAGTGAGCTGTGAAATAATCCCACACTCCTTTAGATAGTCAGTAAATTCTCGACTTAGGTATTCACTACCTCGATCAGAACGAAGTGCCTTGATACTTCGGCCTAGCTGATTCTGTACTTCATTCTTGAACTCTTTGAACTTGTCAAAAGATTCACTTTTATGTCTCATCAAATAGACATACCCATACCTACTGAAATCATCAGTAAAGGTAATGAAGTACTGATAGCCACCTCTGGCATGTTTACTAAATGGCCCACACACATCACTGTGTATAAGGTCAAGTAAACCTGAAGCCCTTTGACCTTTGTTAAAAAAAGGTGACTTCGTCATTTTACCCATTAAACAAGCTTTACATGTATCAATCTCCTCATAGGAGAATGATCCCAGCAGTCCATGATCATGCAACCGCTTAATGCGTTTCTTGTTAATATGGCCTAAACGACTATGCCATAGCAAGGTGCTGTCATCAGCATACTTGGCTTTCTTAATATCAATCTGCTGTATAGAACATTCCATGTCCAACATGAATAACCCATTATTAATTGAACCAGTAGCATAAACTATATTATCAAGAGATAAAACACACTTTGAAATATTGCATTCAAAGGAAAATCCCTTCCTGACAAGAGCAGGAATGGAGATAATATTCTTAGTAATGCTGGGAACAAAGTAACAACTGTTTAGTTCTAATACAAGCCCAGATGGCAAAGAGATGAAATAGTCTCCTACAGCAACAGCAGCAACCCGTGCCCCGTTTCCAACTCGTAGGTCCACCTCATACTGTCCCACCTGCCTTCTTCTCTTGAGTTCCTGTACATTTGAACAAATGTGAACTCCACATGCAGTGTCCAACACCCATGATATAGAAGAAGATGAAACCATGACTTCCGTCACGTTTATACCTGAGCCAGAAGCGAAGCTTCCCCTCTTATCTCCTTGGAGCGCTTTACACTCCTTTTTCCAGTGACCCAGCTGGCCACAATGGAAACACCTGTATTCCTTTGACCGCTTAACTTTTTGCTTCAGAGCCTTACTGTAACTCTTGACAGGGGCCTTGCCCTTCTTCCCCTTCTTCTTGTTGTTCCTAGAAGGAACCATTAAGACAGAGGTCGAAGGCTTTCCCTTCAGAGTCTCCTTAGTAGTCAAGAGCATATTCAGCAGCTCTGCCGGAGTACAATCGATTTTGTTCATATTAAAGTTAATGATGAACGCATCGAAAGAGGGCGGAAGAGACTGCAGAATAATGTCTACAGCAAGCTCCTGGTTGATGGTATGCCCCAGTTTCTCTAGAGCCTCCTTGTGCCCAATCATCTTGAGCACGTGAGCTCCCACTGGGCTCCCTTCAGCCAGTTTTCTCTGAAAGAACAGCTTTGTCAGATTATAGCGTTCTGTCCTCGCCTGTGCAGCATAGAGCATCTTGAGGTTTGCTATCATGTCTATAGCAGACATATCCTCATGCTGACGCTGCAGCGGTGGCGTCATAGACGCTAGCATCAGGCAAGCGACATCAATGCTATCATTGACATGCTTTTCATAAGCTTCCCGAACCGCCCTTGCGGCGTTCGGAGCGGGCTGAGGCGGTATAGCCGTCTCGAGGACATACAGTTTCCTCTCTGCCTTAAGAACAATCTTAAGGTGTCCGAACCAGTCTGAGAAGTTCGGCCCAGCAAACTTCTCCCTTTCCAGTAGGGATCGTACATTGAAGCTCATGGTGTTCGTTGCTACAGGTATTTACAACAATGCAAGAACAACAAGGTCAGTATCTGATGTAGGAGAGAGCCATGCCTGCCTCACAAGGGCCGTCCGGACATGTATGTCTGCCTCATTCGTCGCATCTGACATAAGCGACCCATGCCTGCCTCATTCGGCGCGTCTGACATGTTCGCCCCCCTCCCCTACAACACTAAGGACCGGCGGAGCTCCACCGATCCCCTCGAGGTTAGGCATCCCAGAGACCTAACCCGCAAGGTCCAGGGTGTCGAATCCTGGCATAGTTATAGGCTGTGCAAATTTCATCTGCAGCAGGATTCGAACCCTCGACTTGGCCTTCACAAACCAAGTCCCTCTAACCATTGAACTGCAGCTCAATGGTTAGAGGGACTTGGTTTGTGAAGGCCAAGTCGAGGGTTCGAATCCTGCTGCAGACGAAATTTGCACAGCCTATAACTGTGCCAGGATTCGACACCCTGGACCTTGCGGGTTAGGTCTCTGGGATGCCTAACCTCGAGGGGATCGGTGGAGCTCCGCCGGTCCTTAGCCTTTTATGATGTAGGAGAGAGCCATGCCTGCCTCACAAGGGCCGTCCGGACATGTATGTCTGCCTCATTCGGCGCATCTGACATAAGCGACCCATGCCTGCCTCATTCGGCGCGTCTGACATGTTCGCCCCCCTCCCCTACAACACTAAGGACCGGCGGAGCTCCACCGATCCCCTCGAGGTTAGGCATCCCAGAGACCTAACCCGCAAGGTCCAGGGTGTCGAATCCTGGCACAGTTATAGGCTGTGCAAATTTCGTCTGCAGCAGGATTCGAACCCTCGACTTGGCCTTCACAAACCAAGTCCCTCTAACCATTGAGCCTCAAAGTGGCTCTATTTCATTATATTCCATCTATATCCCAATTCCATTCATTTAATATCCCTTTGGTGTCATTGACATAAGAGATGTCATTTATAGTCTATCTGTTTCTATATATGGAAAGTTAAGAAATCATCATATAATAATCGAGAAATTGCAATAGAAAAGAAAAAGGGGGGTTTGTGATGATGTTGAAATCTTTTCTACTAGGTAATCCATTATCCTTATGCATGAAGATAATAAATTCGGTCGTTTTGGTCGAACTCTATTATGGCACATCGGCAGCCAACGCTCGTCTTCAGCGATGCAAAAAAAATGGAAGTTCTCCAACGTCTCCTTGCTGCCAACGCTCATCTTCAACCAAAATGGAAGCTTCAACGTCTACACCAGCTCCTCACGTGGAAGCCTCAAATGGAAATCGCAACGTTCCTCTGCAGCAACGTCTCTCCCAATCTTCTCCTATATGTATCAAAGTTTGAACCTTGTAAACGCAGATTTTGCAGAATTTTGTTGAATGGAAATAGTTTTTCGTCCTCAATCGGATGTCTCCGATCTTCTTCTCCTCTGAGGCGCTTGTGTCGCCTATCCTTCCCCTCATCTCCTTCTAGGGCTGAGTCCCTCCATCTTCCCTTCTTCTCCTCTTCTCTAATCCCTCTCCATTACTCTCCTGCTCTGCTGCAATCATCCGCACATTACAGCCAACTCCCAGATTTTCTGAATCTTTGTGAGCACGCTGCCGACGATCCGCCGGTCTGATCCTCACAAGGTTTCGAACATCACTCCTCCTCTCCAAGACGAGTCTTCAGCCACCGGCATCCGCCAATCCTCCCTTCCGATCACCGGAATCGAACACCCGTTCGAATCCTCTGTTCTCGCCAGCCTTTCCGCCCTAATTCCGTCTTCCAGCACCGTTCTCCTCCGACCTGCCACCAATCGCTCTCAAACTCTGGCCACCATTTCACCATCGTCAGAGGGACCTCCAACTGTAACAGGTCCGGCGATCGTGGACCACCGGACGAACACCGGCCAACTCTGCTCTGCGCTCGTGTTTCCCCTGCTTCCACTATGCTCTCGCCTCAGTTTCGCCTTTCATCGTCGCCCTCCTCCGTCCGGCAACCATTCGACCAGAAACTCCAGCCACCTCTTCTCCATCACCACAGCAACTCCCAACTATAACAGGTTTTGATTCCGTGCATCACCGGCCGTCCGGCGACGACCCCTGCTCCACGCGCGACTTCCCCTGTTCTTGCCAGCCTTCCGCTCAATCGTCGCTATTCAACGTCTGCCACCTCCGACCGACCACCATCCGCTCCGAACCTCCGGCCACAGCTCCGCCACCATCACATGAACTCCCAGTTGTAGCAGTTTCGACCATTCCAACCTCGCCTACAATCTCTTGGTCGTCATCCAAACTACAAGCAACACAGTCCGCATCGCCTACTCTCCACCAGACGAAGAACGAATTCAAGGAACCCAGATCCCTTGTTCCCAGACTCGCTAGCCACACGCGGCACGATTTTGCTGCGTCGCTCCACAACCCCTCGCCGAGCTCCGACGCCGACAAGACCATCTCGTCCTCCCTTTGCCTCCAACACCGCCCATGAGTGATCCAAACCCCGCCGTCATTGATCGGCGCATGCTAGCCTGCTTCCAAATCTCTCTGTTTCCTGCAGCCTGTTTCTCTTCGCAATATTAATCTAATTAAGCTTTTCTTTGCAGGTTTCTAACACGCTCGGACAGGCCTAAACTTCTGATCGTTGGATCCATCAGAAAGAACAAATCTTCGTCTACAAGCGGGTCTAATCTATTTGAATTTTGGTTCATTCGATCCTAAATGCAACCTATAGTTACTTTTCTTAAATAATACTTTTATGCAATCCTAGAATTCTGGCTGTTTCATGAATATGCTGTTTTTCTGAAAACTTCAAAATAAATAATTGAATTTTAATTTAGTAGTTTATTGTCACACGCTTCCCCCCTACATCAGTATCAATGTTAAGAATCAATCAGGACTTAAGAAAGATTCCTTTTCTCACTATTTTATCTGGCTGAAAAATCCAGCAAAACAGCCCGAAAGAGTAGAACTCTTTTAGTGAGATGGGATCCAGATTTCATACTTGGTCTCCGCGTCCCGCTCAGGCGAGATAAGATGCACAGAGAGTACAAGCACTAATCTCTGGTAGGCAGTCCCTGCCAATCGCCAACCCGTGCGATTCCCCTTCATCTGGGCAATCCAGCAGACTGTGCCAACTGAGTTGGTACAACACAGTCTCTGACCCCACAGATGGCTGCCTCCATGCGCTACCATATGCGCCACATATGTAGCCTACATGGTCAAGCTGACCCGACCTACTCCCTGGACCACCACGTGCTATGCTGAGCAACGAGAAGCGATAAATCCCTTCTCTGTAACATGCAGGTGTAATCCCGCACCGTCTGAAGATAGATGGACGTGCCCACTGAGTGGGTACAACACGGCTCCAACGATAATCAGAACAGTGAGGTTTCGCGTCAGAAGGCTTACGAGCTTGATATTTAAGCGTTGGATTTTAACGGTCTTTTATCTTCTTCACTATCATGCAATTCCTATGGTGATAGCAGAAGATAAATAAATCATGCTGTTCTACTTATTTAAACAATAAAAGAAAGCATGAATCTTATGTGGTAAAAGCCCATAGCCTAAGTAAGACCTTAAGATACTTAAGTCTTCACTTGCTTTTCTTCATGGGACTTTAGCTGCTCATCTGGCCCAAACCAGGGCCCAAGCGCCATCTGCAGCTCAGGTGCGCCCACCAGGGAAAATGCGCCTGGTCCCAGAGTCGAACCCTGGACCTCCCACCTGGTCAAGCCTCTGCTGCATGCGTCTGTGCCAAGTGTGCTCTGTGCTCTTGTCTGATTAATTTACAAATTAATCTATCTAGACAAGATTGACACGCAGGTCAATTACATTTTATAAATTAAATACAATGTGATACGCAGATCACAATAATTAATTTACAACTTTAAAGTCCAGGCACGCAGGCCCCAGCACAGCACACATTTAATATGGGCAGCCCACATAAGAATAAATAAACAAACATAGGCATCATCCAAGATGTGATCCAGTCAAGAAAATTAAATTTTTTGAAAAACCCCATAGGCATCAATTTTAATTTCCTTATTTGCCTTACAACCTTACAACGGTCCATTACTAGGGATCCACTCATCCAACCTAGTCAGATCCACTGCCCTTGCATGCACCAAGTCCTAACTGACTTGAGTCGACCAAAGGTCAACCATGCATGCGCCAGGGCCGAACAACCCTCATGAGTTCTGGCAAGCGGGTGTGACCTCGGGCCTAACTCATGTGTGTTCGCTAGTCGTCTCAATCAGACATCGCTACACGCCTGTCTGCAGTTGACCTATAGCCATCTGGTGCTTGCGCACAGATGCTATCTGGTCAACCCATCAAGGCTGTCAGATGGTCTGATCAGACTGTCTGGATCTAACCTAGGGGATGACTTCAACCCTAATAACCCGTCTAAGGGTTTAATGCAGGGCCTTAGATCTATAATGAGTCGCGCAAGTCATAAGAAGTTTGAGAAAACAAACATATGCGCCTACATGAACAAATGCGCCTACATGAAAACATGCGGCTAAGAGAAATAAAAATATCTCTAACATCATGTAACATATAGATCAATGCATAGGATCACAAAGAAAGCAAACATATTAGCATGCAATAACTCCTCTGATACCAATTGAAAGTCCCCTAACTAAGGGGGCGAAACCCTATAGGAGGCGCATATGAAAAAAACTTTGATGCAGCGGAAGGGGTTTCAAGGATCTATGCATAGAATATGTTCAACTTTAAATTCCAAAACGATCTTGGAAGGAAAGGCGCAAGTGCTCCTTCTCCAAAGGTGACGCACACAATTGGTGTCGCCTACTCTTCCTTGGTGCTCCTTGTGCTAGCAAGGTTCCAAGAAGTCATTGTCGAATGGAAGGGGAGAGATCTCCTTTGCTTGGCGATTACTTCCTTCTCCTTTCGTCAATCTCTTCACCACACGAGAGTGCCAAAACCGAATAACTCAAGTTGGCGACAAAAGAGAAGGAGAGGCGAGAGAGTAGAGCGCCTTAGGCGTGAACGTGAGTAATGGTCACGTATGTGATCATGCTTTCTAAAAATAGAAAGCCACTCACTCACATGCGATCATGGGTTTACCCCAATCGCAAACTCCTCTCAATTTGAACCATGCGCTCAACCAATGAGCTGGTTCAATTTGGTTTGGTTTAATAACCAAATAAACCAAGCAATCAGTCCAGACCACAATAAACCCTAAGGCTCTTGATCTGACCGTCGATCTCTTGATGCTCCTGATCTCACTGATCTAGCATCCAATCTCTCGATCGAAGCTTACCGATCTCAAGCCCTAATCAATCAAACATGATCAGACCAGATCTCACTTACAATCAGAGATTAAATCCCTTTAAACAGAACCTGAACAATTCAGTCCACACGATCTGACTTAAGTAAGCCATATCATCAAATTGTGCGACCCTGAGGGTTTCCTTTAAATGTCGGTAACGATAACTCACGTTATCACGATCAGTGAGGGGTATTTAGCAACACATCACTGTCTCCCGATATAAAGAAAAGAGTCTTCCAAGACTACACCCAAACCACAGCACAAGTGTGAATCAACCTCACAAGGCATGCATGTTTCCTTTGCCACTGGATGTTCTTATTGGACAAGCGTGTCAAGCTTGTAGCTCCAATATGATAAGTATGATTAGAACAGATGAACACAGTCACCTGGGTATGGCCATACACTTTCTCAATCATCTCATCCAGGGGGCCCCTTTAGAACATCACACTCCTTAAACAAGGAGACGGCAATCCTTTGTCTATCACTAGTGCCCTAACCTGACTCAAGCTCACCATCCAAGATAGTCTATAATCATTATGTTTCAAATGATATTGAACTAACTCAAAACAATGACAATCATCATTTAGAAACACAAGTGATCTCAAGTCAGAGGAAATGTGCCACTTGTCGCAATCAAGGATTATTCACATTGTGACAAACAATTGAATATCCTAGTAGGGTCTGTCCAGTACATCCAATGTACCCATGAGTCTACCTCTTATTCCATGCTCGAAGCATCCTATAAGATTAGAGCACATATTAGTCTTAACCATATCAAGGCTGTCTCATGTTCACCAAGATATCTCGACTAAGGACATTATAGCATGTTAGCCCAGCTAAACAGCTTTGAGACATTATTCAGAAGTACAATTATTGCAGCAGACAATATAACAACCTGAATAACAACCATGCCTTTATAAACATAAGAGTTTATTACATGATACTGATACAATCCCAAGGCCTCAAACATTAGCCTTAAGGGCATACCCCAACATAGGGATCAATGCATCTCATGTCACTTGTGAGGATCACTCATGACACTAAGTCATTGCCTCACAGCGGGTCGATCTAGTATATCTATCACTGATATACCCATATGTCTGCGCTAGCACCTCGTGCCTAATCAGCCCATATACTAGTCTCTCATGTACCATAGCTGTCTCATATCCACTAAGGTACATTAACTGGGGACAAGAGTTTGAGCATAGATCCAATCTGTCTCCAGGGACATTATCATGTAAGTACACAATCGCAAATGTAGACAAACAATGATAACGACAATGCTCGAATGATATATAAATATCATAGTCAAGTAGCACAAACATGGACCAATACTAGGTCTCAGGGCATATACACCAACAATCTCCCACTTGCACTAAGACCTAGAGGTTAGGGAATCTCAACCCCATATCCCTAGCGTGACCATCATGCTTCTACTGCACCAAAGCCTTAGTCAGTGGGTTTGCTAGATTGTTCTCTGTGTCAACTCTGCTAATCTTGACATCACCTCGGTCAATGATCTCTCTGATTAGGTGAAATCTCCTGAGTATGTGTTTGGAACTTTGATGAGACCGTAGTTCCTTAGCTTGTGCAATTGCCCCATTGTTGTCACAGTAGAGCTCAATGGGATCCATTACACTTGGAACCACCTGAAGTTCAGAAATGAACTTCCTTATCCAAACGGCTTCTTTGGCTGCCTTAGAAGTGACCACATACTCAGCTTTGGTTGTAGAATAAGCTATGGTGGATTGCTTGAAGCTTTTCCAGCATACAGTGCCTCAATTCATTTTGAACACATAGCCTTGAATACTGAGCTCTTTCTGTCCCCCGTAGACCAAGAACAGATCTTTAGTTCTTCTCAAATACTTTAGGATGTTCTTTACAGCCACCTAGTGTTACAGACCTAGATTGGATTGGTATCGGCTGGTTATGCTCACAGCATAAGGCACATCTGGTCTAGTACACAATATTGCATACGTGATCGATCCCACTGCCGAAGCATAGGGCACTCAACTCATTTCATCCCTCTTAGCCTCTGTGTAGGACACTGGCTCTTTGAGAGAGTAAGGCCACGTCTTACTGGAAGGTATCCTTTCTTAGATTGCTCCATGTAGAACCTTTCCAGGACCTTATCAATGTAGGTACTTTAACTAAGGGTGAGGATCCTCTTCGATCTATCCCGGTAGATCTTTACGCCTAAGATATAGGCGGCCTCCCCTAAGTCCTTCATCTCGAAACACTTCCCCAACCATGTCTTCATAGATTGAAGACTAGGGATGCCGTTTCCAATGAGTAGTACGTCATCGACATACAAGACCAGAAAAGTCACCAAACTCCCACTGAATTTTCTGTATACACAGGCATCATCTTCACTTTTAATAAAGCCATAATCTCTCACAGCTTCATCAAACCAAAGATTCTAACTTCGAGATGCTTGCTTTAATCCATAAATGGATTTCTGTAGCCTGCATACCATATTGACTTCTATAGGATGGATGAAGCCATCAGGTTGTGTCATATACACATCCTCTGTCAACTTCCCGTTAAGGAACGCTATCTTAACATCCATCTACCATATCTCATAATCATGATATGTAGCTATAGCAAGTAGAATCTGAATGGATTTTATCATGGCAACCGGCGAAAAGGTTTCATCATAGTCCACCCCTTGGACTTTTCTGAATCCTTTAGCCACTAGTCTACCTTTATAGGTAACTATGTCGCCATCCATGTCGGTCATCCTTTTGAAGACTCATATACACCCCATGGGTTTTACCCCATCAGGTAGCTCAACCAAATCCCAGACTTGGTTAGCAGACATGGAATCCATCTCAGATTTCATGGCCTCAAGCCATTTCTCGGAGTTCGGTCCAGTGACCGCCTCATCATAAGTCCTGGGCTTATCCTCAATGATGAAGATCCCGTCGTGTTGGGTCGACAGCGACCCATACCTCTCAGGTCCATGACGAATCATCCCAGACCTACGTGGGACCTGTGTCTGAGGCTCAGGTTGCCTAGCAACCGGTGCAGGCGGCTCAGGTTCCATCTCCTTGTCCTGTGGTTGCACTTGGACCTCTTCCAAGTCAAACTTCCTCCCACTGACTTCTTTCATGATAAATTCTTTCTCTAGAAATCTTTGTTCTCGGTGGGAATATAGAAGTAGCATCCCTTAGTTTCCTTAGGATACCCCACAAAGATACATTTATTAGATCTAGGTTCTAGCTTGCTAGAATCCTGACGTTCGGCATAAGCCTCACATCCCAAGATCCTGATAAAAGAGAGGTTAAGGCGTCTCCCACTCCATACCTCGTACGGAATCTTGAATACACTCTTAGATGGAACATTATTCAGTATAAGAGAAGCTGTCTCAAGTGCATGACCCCAGAATGAGGAAGGTAGAGTTGCATGACTCATCATAGATCGAACAATGTCCAACAAAGTTCGATTTCTCCTTTCAGACACCATTCCATTGGGGTGTTCCAGGAGGAGTGAGTTGGGATAGGATCCCACACTCTCTTAGATATGTTAGGGAATATCGGGTGTAATTTAAAATTTTTGCAGTCCCAGGACGCAGCGGAAGCATTACACCCGAAACATATTCCTTTTGCCCAAGGATCCATGCGAGGGAGAACACAAGGATGTGACAAGGATAATACCTCTATCGCTTGCTCGGTTCTTGAAGCCATGTTCGAAGACGATCAAGTGCTCGCCCTCTACAAGTATCCACGCGTCGACTCCTTGATCGTTGCTCCCTTCCACGCTTGGTGCTAGCCTCAGGAAGAGAATCAAGCCTTAGGGTTCCTTCACTTTTCTTGTGCCACGTCCAAGATGAAAGCGCCAAGAAGAGATGAGGAGGAAGATGATGCACCAAGTGCTTCCTTCTTCTTCTTTGTATGCGCCACCTTCAAGCAAGGTGCGCCTATGGCCAAGGAACGGAGAGGGCTTGTGGCAAGGAGATGCCACCAAACACTAAGAGTCCTTGCACCAAGAAGAGAGGGAGAAGAAGAAGAACTTGCAACTATGGAAGAAGATTGCTCTCCTTGATGAAGAAGGAGAGCTCCAAGCTCTCAAGTTGTCGCCACCTTAAGCCTCCACGTCTCCTTGTGTATGAGACATCACGTCTTCCAGGAAGGGAACCCAAGAGGGGGCGACAAGGGGTCCTATAAATAGGACTAGAGGCGGTTTGGGCAAGGGCTAGGATCATGCCAAGTGTATGGCTAGGATGAGGTGTCTTGAGGCAAGGAAAGTCTCCAAGACTTTACCATAAACCTCATTCAACCTATCCATAAATGTCCAAGCACTATATCAGCCCAAGACATGCCTCGAATGCATTCTTACCATCAAAGGAGAAGTGGCTAGGCGCAACATGCAAGAGGAATTCGACTAGGGTGGTGTCTTGGGAGAAACTAGGGTTTGAGGTAAGGTAAGTCTCCAAGACATTACCATATACCTCTTCCCTATATCCATATGCGCCTAGGAACTTCCCATAAAGGTTCTCAAGCCATATCAGCCCCAAGACTTGCCTTAGAGGCAAGTATTCCATCCAAGGAAGAGGGGCTAGGCACCCTTTACTTCCATAATGAAGCAAAGGCACCTCCCTCACCCCATTATGCCCCTAGGCGCAAATGGGGTGAGATTTCTCCCCATTATACCCTTTTAAGCCAATTCCCTCTTCATGACAACTAATTATTGGGCCTCATTGGATAATGAGCTAGCCCAAACTTCATGGCATGGGTTGATTAAGCCATTGGATCTAATCCAATGCAACTCTAATCCAAATGTGACCAATTAAGGTCAATTTCGGGTCAACTTGCCAAAAATGAAGTTTGGCTCCAATAACTTTCTTCCAACTCATCAGGCCCATTGGCGCTGATGAAATCTTCCAAATTGATCCAAGTTATCCAATAACTTGATCATAAGGCTTCTGATTAAATTAACGTCAAGAGTCTATTGCGTGTGACCCCGTAGGATCCATATGACGATGGCAATGATGTAAACATCATAAGTAGTGAGGGGTATCTAGCAACACATCACTACTACCCATGTCATAGGACTTAAGTCATTATGGCAACAACTCCTAACAAGCAACGAGGATTCCCATTGCATTATAGATCCCTTTGCCTAAACTGATATCCTGCCATTGGATTAGTCTCAAGTTTATCAATCCAATGCATTGGTCATGACTCAACAAGTGTGGCCACACATTCCTGTCATGCACCAATAAGGTGGGGCGCCCCGAGTGGATATCATGCTTCCAATAAGGAAGGGGCAAATCCTACTATTGGTCATCCATATCTCTACATGACTTATGACATGCCCAATGTCAGTCGTTTCGGTCTCCCAATTACGGAGAGACGTAAGACTGTATCAAAGCATACCCATCATCAAATCTAGACATGAATACCTCAAGTCTAAGGATCAATGCAAACCTCTTGCATGTGAGATTGACTTGTTGACTAGACAAGTCAATCCTCACGGTGGACCACTCCAGTGTTCGGTCCCCTTCAAGGGGGAGCGCAAGGGGGTGAAACCCTAAAGGTGGCGCATGTCATTCTTTTGCAGCGGAAGTAGGGTTTCATGAAGATCAGATGCTATACATTCATATGATCAACTTTCAAGAAGCATGAAGATCGAAAGATAATCATACCGAAGCCATGTGTTGGATAGCGTCAAGGAAGAAGAGACTCGAATGAAACTCCTCCAAAAGGTGCGCACACAAGGTGATGCCGCCTACTCCTTGAGATCCTTGTGCTAGCAAGGTGCTTCAAGGGTCTTTGATCGATTCAAGAGGATGAGATGTTTTCTCCACTTGGCCGAGAGCTCTCCAAGTCGTGAAGAAAAATTTCCACACGAGAGAAGGGCGTCGAGAGGAATGGATGAAGTGTTGAGGCGTTGAGAAGAGGTGGCGCATTATGGCTTTCCAAAAATAGCAAGCCATGAAGCCATGCGCCCACTTCTTCAAAAACCGACCAAAACGTTTCTTAGCATTGAACCATGCGTTCATTGCCTTGAACCGGTTCAATCTAATTGACCCAACCCAATTTGGTTCAAATACCAAATTAAAACAGCCCAAGCCATGGTCTAGATTCCTCTGAACCAAATGGTTCAAGATCTAACCGTTCATCTCTAGATGCTTCCGATCTCACCGATCTAGCATCAATACTCTCGATCGAAGCTTACCGATCTCAAGCCCTAATCAATCAAACATGATCAGACCAGATCTCACTTACAATCAGAGTTTAAACCCCTTTAAACTGAACTCAAACAATTCAGTCCACACGATCTGACTTAAGTAAGCCATATCATCAAATTGTGCGACCCTAAGGGTTTCCTTTGAACGTCGGTAACGATAACTTACGTTATCACGATCAGTGAGGGGTATCTAGCAACACATCACTGTCTCCCGATATAAAGGAAAGAGTCTTCCATGACTACACCCAAAACACAGCACAAGTGTGAATCCAATTCACAAGGCATACATATTTCCTTTGCCACTGGATGTTCTTATTGGACAAGCGTATCAAGCTTGTAGCTCCAATATGATGAGCATGATTAGATCAGATGAACATAGTCATCTGGGTATGGCCATACTCTTTTCTCAATCATCCCATCCAGGGGGCCCCTTTAGAACATCACACTCCTTAAACAAGGAGACGGCAATCCTTTATCTATCACAAGTGCCCTAACCTGACTCAAGATCATTGTCCAAGATAGTCTATAATCATTATGTTTCAAATGATATTGAACTACCTCAAAACAATGACAATCATCATTTAGAAACACAAGTGATCTCAAGTCAAAGGACATGTGCCACTTCATGCAAACAAGGATTATTCACATTGTGACAAGCAATTGAATATCCTAGTAGGGTCTGTCCAGTACATCCAATGTACCCATGAGTCTACATCTTATTCCATGCTCGAAGCATCCTATAAGATTAGAACACATATTAGTCTCAAGCATATCAAGGCTGTCTCTAGTTCACCAAGATATCTCGACTAAGGACTTTATAGCGTGTCAGCCTAGCTGAACAGCTTTGAGACATTATTCAGTAGTACACTTATTACAGCAGACAAGGTAACAACCTGAATAATAACCATGCCTTTATAAACACAGGAGTTTACTACATGATACTGTTATAATCCCAAGGCCTCAAACATTAGCCTTAAGGGCATACCCCAACAATCTCCCACTTGCACTTAATCTAATGGTTGAGAAATCTCAAACCCATATTATTACAGTGCTTCTCATGCTTCTGCTGCGCCAGAGGCTTGGTAAGCGGGTCAGCCAGATTGTCATCTGTATGAACCTTGCATATTTTGATCTCGCCACGATCTATGATCTCCCTGATCAAGTGAAACCGTCTCTGTATGTGCTTGGACTTCTGGTGCGACCGTGGTTCCTTTGCTTGTGCGATTGCTCCAGTGTTATCACAGAAGATAACCAAAGGATCGACACTCGAAGGAACAACACCAAGTTCTCTCACGAATTTACGAATCCACACTGCCTCCTTGGATGCTTCCGAGGCTGCAACATACTCGGCTTCTGTTGTGGAATCAGCAACAGTTGACTGTTTGAAACTTTTCCACACCACTGCTCCACCATTCAAGCTAAAAACATAGCCTGATTGCGATCGGAAATCATCCTGGTCCGACTGGAACGAAGCGTCAGTATATCCTTCTATACTGAGTTCTTCCTGACCACCATATATCAAGAACATATTTTTGGTCCTCCGCAGATATTTTAAGATGTTCTTGACTGCAATCTAGTGCGCCAAACCTGGATTACTTTGGAACCGACTGGTCACGCTTAACCCGTAAGCGACGTCTGGGCGAGTACACAACATCGCATACATAATGGATCCAATAGCCGAAGCATAAGGCGTATTATCCATTTCATCTTTCTCAGTCTGTGTTTGTGGACACTGACTCTTCGAAAGATTCAGACCATGTCTGACTGGAAGATATCCTCTTTTAGAATTCTCTAAATGGAATCTCTCCAGGACTTTATCGATGTAAGTACTCTGGCACAACCCGAGAAGCCTCTTAGATCTATCCCTGTAGATCTTCACACCTAACACATAGGCTGCTTCTCCAAGATCTTTCATCTGGAAACATTTCCTTAACCATGCCTTAACCGCATGCATTTCAGGAATGTCATTTCCAATGATCAAGATGTCATCGACGTAGAGGACTAGGAAGGTAATTACGCTCCCACTAAACCTCTTATATACACACGGGTCATCTTCGTTCTTGATGAAACCAAATTCAGAGATTGATTCATCAAAACGAATATTCCAGCTTCTAGATGCTTGTTTCAGTCCATAAATGGACTTCTTTAACTTGCATATCTTATGACGATATGATGGATTAGTGAAACCTTCAGGTTGTGTCATATACACATCCTCATCCAGATTTCCATTAAGGAAAGCTGTTTTCACATCCATCTGCCAGATCTCATAATCGTAATATGCTGCTATCGCGAAAAGAATCCGAATAGACTTAAACATGACTACAGGTGAGAAAGTTTCATCATAATCTATCTCGTAGATTTGTTTGAAACCTTTCGCAACTAGCCTGCCTTTATAGGTAACCACGTTACCATCCATGTCAATCTTCTTCTTGAAGATCCATTTACAGCCTATAGGGATTACTCCCGGAGGCGGATCAACCAAATCCCAGACTTGGTTATCTGACATGGAGTCCATCTCGGCTCGCATAGCTTCAAGCCATCTAGCTGACTCCGGTCCACTGACCGCATCCGCATAAGTAAGGGGTTCATCATTATCAATGATGTAGACTCCGTCATAGCACTCAGGCTGTCAACGGATCCTTCCCGATCTTCGCGGTTCCCGTGATATCTGAGCCTCAGGTTGTTCAGTAACCTGTTCTACTGGCTCAGGCTCATCCAACTGTGCTTGACTACTTTGTCCTTCCTCTGGATTCTCATCCAGCTTTATTTCTTTCCCACTGGCCTCTTGCAGAAGAAAGTCCTTCTCAAGAAATATGGCCGTCCGAGCAACAAAAACCTTGTTCTCTTTGGGATCGTAGAAATAATAACCCTTAGTTTCCTTAGGGTAACCGACAAAGATGCATTTCTCAGATCTGCTCTCTAGTTTCCCAGAGGCGAGCTTTTTGACATAAGCCTCGCAACCTCAGATCCTGATAAATGTCAAGCTCGGCTGTTTTCCATACCATAACTTGTATGGAGTCTTAGAAACGGCCTTGGATGGCACTCGGTTTAGTACCTTTGCAGCTGTTTCCAGTGCAAAACCCCAAAAGGAGTATGGAAGAGTAGCCTGACTCATCATAGAACGAACCATATCAAGTAGCGTTCTATTTCTCCTCTCGGACACACCATTCCATTGCGGTGTTCCTGGCGGAGTGAGCTGTGAGATAATCCCACACTCCTTCAGATAGTCAGTAAACTCATGACTTAGGTATTCTCCACCTCGATCAGAACGAAGTGCCTTGACATTTCGGCCTAGCTGATTTTGTACTTCATTCTTGAACTCTTTGAACTTGTCAAAAGATTCATTCTTATGTCTCATTAGATAGACATACCCATATCTACTGAAATCATCAGTAAAGGTAATGAAGTACTGATAGCCACCTCTGGCATGTTTACTAAATGGCCCACACACATCACTGTGTATAAGGTCAAGTAAACCTGAAGCCCTTTGACCTTTGTGAGAAAAAGGTGACTTCGTCATTTTACCCATTAAACAAGCTTTGCATGTATCAATCTCCTCGCAGGAGAATGATCCCAGCAGTCCATGATCATGCAACCGCTTAATGCGTTTCTCGTTTATATGGCCTAAACGACTATGCCATAGCAAGGTGCTGTCATCAGCATACTTGGCTTTCTTATTATCAATATTTTGTATCGAACATTCCATGTCCAACATGAATAACCCATTGTTAATTGAACCAGTTGCATAAACAATATTATCATAAGATAAAACACACTTTGAAATATTGCATTCAAAGGAAAATCCCTTCCTGACAAGAGCAGGAATGGAGATAATATTTTTAGTAATACTGGGAACAAAATAACAACTGTTTAGTTCCAATACAAGTCCAGATGGTAAAGAGATGAAATAGTCTCCTACAGCAACAGCAGCAACCCGTGCCCCGTTTCCAACGCGTAGGTCCACCTCATGCTGTCCCACCTGTCTTCTTCTCTTGAGTTCCTGTACATTTGAACAAATGTGAACTCCACATGCAGTGTCCAACACCCATAATATAGAAGAAGATGAAAACATGACTTCAGTCACGAATATACCTGAGCCAGAAGCGATGCTTCCCCTCTTATCTCCTTCGAGCGCTTTACAGTCCTTTTTCCAGTGACCTAGCTGGCCACAGTGGAAACACCTGTATTCCTTGGACCGCTTAACCTTCTGCTTCAGAGCCTTGCTGTAGTTCTTGACAGGGGCTTTGCCCTTCTTCCCCTTCTTCTTGTTCCTGGAAGGAACCATTAAGACAGAGGTTGAAGGCTTTCCCTTCAGAGTTTCCTCAGTAGTCAAGAGCATATTCAGCAGCTCTGCCAGAGTACAATCGATTTTGTTCATATTAAAGTTAATAATGAATGCATCGAAAGAAGGCGGGAGAGACTGCAGAATAATATCTACAGCAAGCTCCTGGTTGATGGTATGCCCCAGTTTCTCCAGAGCCTCCTTGTGCCCAAACATCTTGAGCACGTGAGCTCCCACTGGGCTCGCTTCAGCCAGTTTGCTCTGAAAGAAAAGCTTTGTCAGATTATAGCGTTCTGTCCTCGCCTGTGCAGCATACAGCATCTTGAGGTTCGCTAAAATCTCTATAGCCGACATATCCTCATGCTGACGCTGCAGCGGTGGCGTCATAGACGCTAGCATCAGGCAAGCGACATCAATGCTATCATTGACGTGCTTTTCATAGGCATCACGAACCGCCCTTTGCGGCGTTCGCAGCGGGTTGAGGCGGCACTGCCGTCTCGAGGACATACAGTTTCCTCTCTGCCTTAAGAACGATCTTAAGGTGTCCGAACCAGTCTGAGAAGTTTGGCCCAGCAAACTTCTCCCTTTCCAGTAGGGATCGCACATTGAAGCTCATGGTGTTCGTTGCTGCAGGAATCTACAACAATGCAAGAACAGCAAGGTCAGTATCAATGTATAGAATCAATCCAGGACTTAAGAAAGATTCTTTTTCTCACTATTTTAACTGGCTGAAAAATCCAGCAAAACAGCCCGAAAGAGTAGAACTCTTTTAGTGAGATGGGATCCAGATTTCCTACTTGGTCTCCGCGTCCTGCTCAGGCGAGATAAGATGCACAGAGAGTACAAGCACTAATTTCTGGTAGGCTGTCCCAGCCAATCGCCAACCCGTGCGATTCCCCTTCATCTGGGCAATCCAGCAGACTGTGCCAACTGAGTTGGTACAACACAGTCTCTGACCCCACAGATGGCTGCCTCCATGTGCTACCATATGCGCCACATATGTAGTCTACATGGTCAAGCTGACCCGACCTACTCCCTGGACCACCACGTGCTATGCTGAGCAACGAGAAGGGATAAATCCCTACTCTGTAACACGCAGGTGTAATCCCACACCGTCTGAAGATAGATGGACGTGCCCACTGAGTGGGTACAACACGGCTCCAACGATAATCAGAACAATGAGGTTTCGCGTCAGAAGGCTTACGAGCTTGATATTTTAGCGTTGGATTTTAACGGTCTTTTATCTTCTTATCTATCATACAAACCCTATGGTGATAGCAGAAGATAAATTCATGCAATTCTAATTATATTATCAATAAAAAGAAAGCATGGTTCTTATGTGGTAAAAGCCCATAGCCTAAGTAAGACCTTATTATCACTTAAGTCTTCACTTGCTTTTCTTCATGGGACTTTTGCTGCTCATCTGGCCCAACCCAGGGCCCAAGCGCCATCTGCAGCTCAGGTGCGCCTACCAGGGAAATGCGCCTGTCCCAGAGTCGAACCCTGGACCTCCCACCTGGTTAAGCCACTGCTGCATGCGCCTCTGCCAAGTGTGCTCAGTGCTCTTGTCTGATTAATTTATAAATTAATCTATCTAGACAAGATTGACTCACAGGTCAATTACATTTGATAAATTAAAAACAATGTGATGCGCAGATCACAATAATTAATTTACATTTAAATACAGGCACGCAGGCCCCAGCACAGCACACATTTAACATGGGCAGCCCACATAAGAATAAATAAACAAACATATGCCACAATCAAACATGTGATCCATTCAAGAAAATTAAATTTCGAAAACCCCATAGGTATCAATTTTAATTTTCCTTATGTGCCCTACTACCTTACAACGGTCCATTACTAGGGATCCACTCATCCAACCCAGTCAGATCCACTGCCCACACATGCACCAAGTCCTAACTGACTCGAGTCGACCCAATGGTCAACTATGCATGCGCTAGGGCTGAACAACCACAATGAGGTCTGGCAAGCGGGCGTGACCCCGGGCCTAACTCATGTGTGTTCACTAGTCGTCTCAACCAGACATCGCTACACGCCTGTCTGCAGTCGACCTATAGCCACCAAGTGCTTGCGCACAGGTGCTATCTAGTCAACCCATCAAGGCTGTCAGATGGTCTGATCAGACTGTCTGGATCTAACCTAGGGGATGATTTCAACCCTAATAACCCGTCTAAGGGTTTAAAGTAGAGCCTTAGATCTAGAGTGAGTCGCGCATGTCAAGTAGGTTTTTGAGAAAAACATGAAGCATGCGCCAACAACATGCGCCAAGAAAATATACATCAAGTTTGCATGTACAACAACTCAAATGAAATTTTCGCATGTAACCCTAGATCTAGAGATATGCGTAAGCAAGGATCATGGATCACAAAGCAAAGCAATCATAATAACAATGCATAGAACCGCTCTGATACCAATTGTTGGGTCCCCTTCAAGGGGGAGCGCAAGGGGGTGAAACCCTAAAGGTGGCGCATGTCATTCTTTTGCAGCGGAAGTAGGGTTTCAAGAAGATCAGATGCTATACATTCATATGATCAACTTTCAAGAAGCATGAAGATCGAAAGATAATCATACCGAAGCCATGTGTTGGATGGCGTCAAGGAAGAAGAGACTCGAATGAAACTCCTCCAAAAGGTGCGCACACAAGGTGATGCCGCCTACTCCTTGAGATCCTTGTGCTAGCAAGGTGCTTCAAGGGTCTTTGATCGATTCAAGAGGATGAGATGTTTTCTCCACTTGGCCGAGAGCTCTCCAAGTCATGAAGAAAAATTTCCACACGAGAGAAGGGCGTCGAGAGGAATGGATGAAGCGTTGAGGCGTTGAGAAGAGGTGGCGCATTATGGCTTTCCAAAAATAGCAAGCCATGAAGCCATGCGCCCACTTCTTCAAAAACCGACCAAAACGTTTCTTAGCATTGAACCATGCGTTCATTGCCTTGAACCGGTTCAATCTAATTGACCCAACCCAATTTGGTTCAAATACCAAATTAAAACAGCCCAAGCCATGGTCTAGATTCCTCTGAACCAAATGGTTCAAGATCTAACCGTTCATCTCTGGATGCTTCCGATCTCACCGATCTAGCATCAATACTCTCGATCGAAGCTTACCGATCTCAAGCCCTAATCAATCAAACATGATCAGACCAGATCTCACTTACAATCAGAGTTTAAACCCCTTTAAACTGAACTCAAACAATTCAGTCCACACGATCTGACTTAAGTAAGCCATATCATCAAATTGTGCGACCCTAAGGGTTTCCTTTGAACGTCGGTAACGATAACTTACGTTATCACGATCAGTGAGGGGTATCTAGCAACACATCACTGTCTCCCGATATAAAGGAAAGAGTCTTCCACGACTACACCCAAAACACAGCACAAGTGTGAATCCAATTCACAAGGCATACATATTTCCTTTGCCACTGGATGTTCTTATTGGACAAGCGTGTCAAGCCTGTAGCTCCAATATGATGAGCATGATTAGATCAGATGAACATAGTCATCTGGGTATGGCCATACTCTTTTCTCAATCATCCCATCCTGGGGGCCCCTTTAGAACATCACACTCCTTAAACAAGGAGACGGCAATCCTTTATCTATCATAAGTGCCCTAACCTGACTCAAGATCATTGTCCAAGATAGTCTATAATCATTATGTTTCAAATGATATTGAACTACCTCAAAACAATGACAATCATCATTTAGAAACACAAGTGATCTCAAGTCAAAGGACATGTGCCACTTCATGCAAACAAGGATTATTCACATTGTGACAAGCAATTGAATATCCTAGTAGGGTCTGTCCAGTACATCCAATGTACCCATGAGTCTACATCTTATTCCATGCTCGAAGCATCCTATAAGATTAGAACACATATTAGTCTCAAGCATATCAAGGCTGTCTCTAGTTCACCAAGATATCTCGACTAAGGACTTTATAGCGTGTCAGCCTAGCTGAACAGCTTTGAGACATTATTCAGTAGTACACTTATTACAGCAGACAAGGTAACAACCTGAATAATAACCATGCCTTTATAAACACAAGAGTTTACTACATGATACTGTTATAATCCCAAGGCCTCAAACATTAGCCTTAAGGGCATACCCCAACATCCAGTGCATCCAATGCACCTGTATGCCTGCGTTACTGTACCCCGCACTTAACCAACCCATACACCAGTCTCACATGTACCAAAGTTGTCCCTTATCGGCTAAGGTACCTTGACTAGGGATAGCTTATGAGAATGGATCCAATCCAAACTCATGGGACATTATTTATGCAACTCAATACATCAACGCAGGTAGAGAAGTCTGCATAATAATGACCATGCCTTTATAGAGAATAATAATTATATCAAAGTACATTTAAACAATGCCCGACCATGTCCAAACATTGGTCTGCAGGGCATAAACACCAACAATCTCCCACTTGCACTAAGACCAAGGGCAACTGATGTTTAGTCAGTTCCAATGTCTCTAGTATGACCCATTTAGCTTCTGCTGCGCCAGAGGCTATGTCAGTGGGTTTTTCGAGATTGCTATCTGTGTTTATTTTAACAAATTTGATCATCATCCTTATCCATGATCTCTAAGATCAGATGATATGCTGCAGTACATACTTGAGCACTAAGTTCCTGAAAGGTCCCCACAAGGGGGCGAAACCCTAAATCATAGGCGCATATGAAGAATGAAAGCAACGGAATGGTGTTTTCTAGATCTTGCATGGTATTATGATTAACAAAACCGATTGTATAGTAGTGATAGAACCATACCATAGCCATTTCTAGATGGCGTCTTGGAAGCTAGAGAACAAGAGAGGTCTCCTCCAAATTGTCGCACACAAGATGAGGTATAGCTTCTTCTTGTCGTCCCTTGTGCTAGCAAGGATCGTCCAAGTATCCTTCTCGTATGGAAGGGATGAGATCTTCTTGGCTTGGCGAAAAACTTCCTTCTCCTTTCGTCAACACCACATGCACTCTCGAATGAGCAAGCGACGAGAGGAAGGAGCGACAATAGGCGTGAGAGAGGAGTAACGTGAGGCGATGTCACGTTTAGGAGTCATGGTTTCTAAAAATAGAAACACTCCCACGTTCATGCACTCATGCGACCATGGGTTTACCCCAAGCACAAACTTCTCTTCACCCTTGAACCATGCGCTCATTCATGAGCCGGTTCACTTTGGTTCGGTTCAATAACCAAATAAGCCAAGCATTCAGTCCAGACCATAACAAACACTTAGGTTCTTGATCTGACCGTCAATCTCTTGATGCTCCTGATCTGACCAATCTAGCATCCAATCTTTCGATCGAAGCTTACCGATCTGAAGCCCTAATCAATCAAATATGATCAGACCAGATCTCACTCACAATCAGAGATTAAATCCCTTTAAACTGAACTCAAACAATTCAGTCCACACGATCTGACTTAAGTAAGCCATATCATCAAATTGTGCGACCCTGAGGGTTTCCTTTGAATGTCGGTAACGATAACTCACGTCATCACGATCAGTGAGGGGTATCTAGCAACACATCACTGTCTCCCAATATAAAGGAAAGAGTCTTCCAAGACTACACCCAAAAACAACACAAGTGTGAATCAACTCACAAAGCATACATATTTGCTTTGCCACTGGATGTTCTTATTGGACAAGCGTGTCAAGCTTGTAACTCCAATATGATGAGCATGATTAGATCAGATGAACATAGTCACCTGGGTATGGCCATACACTTTCTCAATCATCTCATCCAGGGGGCCCCTTTAGAACATCACACTCCTTAAACAAGGAGACGACAATCCTTTGTCTATCACTAGTGCCCTAACCTGACTCAAGCTCATCATCCAAGATAGTCTACAACCATTATGTTTCAAATGATATTGAACTACCTCAAAACAATGACAATCATCATTTAGAAAACACAAGTGATCTCAAGTCAGAGGAAATGTGCCACTTGTTACATTCAAGGATTATTCACATTGTGACAAACAATTGAATATCCTAGTAGGGTCTGTCCAGTACATCCAATGTACCCATGAGTCTACATCTTATTTCATGCTCGAAGCATCCTATAAGATTAGAACACATATTAGTCTTAACCATATCAAGGCTGTCTCATGTTCACCAAGATATATCGACTAAGGACTTTATTGCTTGTCAGCCTAGCTGAACAGCTTTGAGACATTATTCAGAAGAACATATATTGCAGCAGACAATGTAGCTAACTGAATAATAACCATGCCTTTATAAACATAACAGTTTATTACATGATACCGATACAAACCCAAGGCCTCAAACATTAGCCTTAAGGGCATACCCCAACAATCTCCCACTTGCACTTAATCTAATGGTTGAGAAATCTCAAACCCATGTTATTACAGTGCTTCTCATGCTTCTGCTGCGCCAGAGGCTTGGTAAGCGGGTCTGCCAGATTGTCATCTGTATGAACCTTGCAGATTTTGATCTCGCCACGATCTATGATCTCCCTGATCAAGTGAAACCGTCTCTGTATGTGCTTGGACTTCTGGTGCGACCGTGGTTCCTTTGCTTGTGCGATTGCTCCAGTGTTATCACAGAAGATAACCAAAGGATCTGCACTCGAAGGAACAACACCAAGTTCTCTCACGAACTTACGAATCCACACTGCCTCCTTGGATGCTTCCGAGGCTGCAACATACTCGGCTTCTGTTGTGGAATCAGCAACAGTTGACTGTTTGAAACTCTTCCACACCACTGCTCCTCCATTCAAGCTAAAAACATAGCCTGATTGCGATCGGAAATCATCCTGGTCAGACTGGAACGAAGCATCAGTATATCCTTCAATACTGAGTTCTTCCTGACCACCATATATCAAGAACATATCTTTGGTCCTCCGAAGATATTTTAAGATATTCTTGACTGCAATCCAGTGTGCATGACCTGGATTACTTTGGAACCGACTGGTCACGCTTAACCCGTAAGCGACGTCTGGGCGAGTACACAACATCGCATACATAATGGAACCAATAGCCGAAGCATAAGGCGTATTGTCCATTTCATCTTTCTCAGTCTGTGTTTGTGGACACTGACTCTTCGAAAGATTCAGACCATGTCTGACTGGAAGATATCCTCGTTTAGAATTCTCTAAATGAAATCTCTCCAGGACTTTATCGATGTAAGTACTCTGGCACAGCCCGAGAAGCCTCTTAGATCTATCCCTGTAGATCTTCACACCTAATATATAGGCTGCTTCTCGTAAATCTTTCATCTGGAAACATTTCCTTAACCATGCCTTAACTGCATGCATTTCAGGAATGTCATTTCCAATGATCAAGATATCATCGACGTAGAGGACTAGGAAAGTAATCACACTCCCACTAAACCTCTTATATACACACGGGTCATCCTCGTTCTTGATGAAACCAAATTCAGTGACTGATTCATCAAAACGAATGTTCCAGCTTCTTGATGCCTGCTTAAGTCCATAAATAGACTTCTTTAACTTGCATATCTTATGACGATCTGATGGATCAGTGAAACCCTCAGGTTGTGTCATGTACACATCCTCATCCAGGTTTCCATTAAGGAAAGCTGTTTTCACATCCATTTGCCAGATCTCATAATCATAATATGCAGCTATCGCGAAAAGAATCCGAATAGACTTAAACATGGCTACAGGTGAGAAAGTTTCATCATAATCTATCCCGTAGATTTGTTTGAAACCTTTCGCAACAAGCCTGCCTTTATAAGTAACTACGTTACCATCCATGTCAATCTTCTTCTTGAAGATCCATTTACAGCCTATAGGGATTACTCCCGGAGGCGGATCAACCAAATCCCAAACTTGGTTATCTGACATGGAGTCCATCTCGGCGTGCATAGTTCAAGCCATCTCGCTGACTCCGGTCCACTGACCGCATCCGCATAAGTGAGGGGTTCATCATTATCAATGATGTAGACTCCGTCATAGCGCTCAGGCTGTCGACGGATCCTTCCCGATCTTCGCGGTTCCCGTGATATCTGAGCCTCAGGTTGTTCAATAACCTGTTCCACCGGCTCAGGCTCATCCAACTCTGCTTGATCACTTTGTCCTTCCTCTGGATTCTCATCCAGCTTTATTTCTCTCCCACTGGCCTCTTGCAGAAGAAACTCCTTCTCAAGAAATATGGCCGTCCGAGCAACAAAAACCTTGTTCTCTTTGGGATCGTAGAAATAATAACCCTTAGTTTCCTTAGGGTAACCGACAAAGATGCATTTGTCAGATCTGCTCTCTAGTTTCCCAGAGGCGAGCTTTTTGACATAAGCCTCGCAGCCCCAGATCCTGATAAATGTCAAGCTCGGCTGTTTCCCATACCATAACTCGTATGGAGTCTTAGAAACTGCCTTGGATGGCACTCGGTTTAGTACTTTTGCAGCTGTTTCCAGTGCAAATCCCCAAAAGGAATATGGAAGAGTAGCCTGACTCATCATAGAACGAACCATATCAAGTAACGTTCTATTTCTCCTCTCGGACACACCATTCCATTGCGGTGTTCCTGGCGGAGTGAGCTGTGAGATAATCCCACACTCCTTTAAATAGTCAGTAAACGCATGACTTAGGTATTCTCCACCTCGATCTGAGCGAAGTGCCTTGATATTTCGGCCTAGCTGATTTTGTACTTCATTTTTGAACTCTTTGAACTTGTCAAAAGATTCACTTTTATGTCTCATTAAATAGACATACCCATACCTACTGAAATCATCAGTAAAGGTAATGAAGTACTGATAGCCACCTCTGGCATGTTTACTAAATGGCCCACACACATCACTGTGTATAAGGTCAAGTAAACCTGAAGCCCTTTGACCTTTGTGAGGAAAAGGTGACTTCGTCATTTTACCCATCAAACAAGCTTTGCATGTATCAATCTCCTTATAGGAGAATGATCCCAGCAGTCCATGATCATGCAACTGCTTAATGCGTTTCTCGTTAATATGGCCTAAACGACTATGCCATAGCAAGGTGCTGTCATCAGCATACTTGGCTTTCTTATTATCAATATTTTGTATAGAACATTCCATGTCCAACATGTATAACCCATTGTTAATTGAACCAGTTGCATAAACAATATTATCAAAAGATAAAACACACTTTGAAATGTTGCATTCAAAGGAAAATACCTTCCTGACTAGAGCAGGAATGGAGATAATATTTTTAGTAATACTGGGAACAAAATAACAATTGTCTAGTTCCAATACAATTCCAGATGGTAAAGAAATGAAATAGTCTCCTACAGCAACAGCAGCAACCCGTGCCCCGTTTCCAACGCGTAGGTCCACCTCATGCTGTCCCACCTGTCTTCTTCTCTTGAGTTCCTTCACATTTGAACAAATGTGAACTCCACATGCAGTGTCCAACACCCATGATATAGAAGAAGAAAACATGACCTCAGTCACATAAATACCTGAGCCAGAAGCGAAGCTTCCCCTCTTATCTCCTTGGAGCGCTTTACAGTCCTTTTTCCAGTGACCCAGCTGGCCACAATGGAAACACCTGTATTCCTTGGACCGCTTCACCTTCTGCTTCAGAGCCTTGCTGTAGCTCTTGACAGGGGCTTTGCCCTTCTTCCCCTTCTTCTTGTTCCTGGAAGGAACCATTAAGATAGAGGTCGAAGGCTTTCCCTTCAGAGTCTCCTCAGTAGTGAGGAGCATATTCAGCAGCTCTGCCGGAGTACAATCGATTTTGTTCATATTAAAATTAATAATGAACGCATCGAAAGAGGGCGGGAGAGACTGCAGAATAATATCTACAGCAAGCTCCTGATTGATGGTATGCCCCAGTTGTTGGAGTATGCCCTTAAGGCTAATGTTTGAGGCCTTTGGGATTGTAATAGTATCATGTAATAAACTCTTATGTTTATAAAAGGCATGGTTATTATTCAGCTTGTTACCTTGTCTGCTGTAATAAGTGTACTTCTGAATAATGTCTCAAAGCTGTTCAGCTAGGCTGACAGGCTATAAGTCCTTAGTCGAGATATCTTGGAGAACATGAGACAGCCTTGATATGATAGAGACTAATATGAGTGCTAATCTTATAGGATGCTTCGAGCATGGAATAAGATGTAGACTCATGGGTACATTGGATGTACTGGACAGACCCTACTGGGATATTCCATTGCTTGTCACAATGTGAATGATCCTTGTAAGCAACAAGTGGCACATGTCCTCTGACTTGAGATCACTTGTGTTTCTAAATGAGGATTGTCATTGTCTTGAGCTAGTTCAATATCATTTGAGATATAATGATTATAGACTATCTTGGATGGTGAGCTTGAATCAGGTTAGGGCACTTGTGATAGATAAAGGATTGCCGTCTCCTTGTTTAAGGAGTGTGATGTTCTATAGGGCCACACTATATGAGATGATTGAGGAAGTGTATGGCCATACCCAGATGACTATGTTCATCTGATCTAATCATGCTCATCGTATTGGAGTTACAAGCTTGACATGCTTGTCCAATAAGAACATCCAGTGGCAAAGGACAAATGTATGCCTTGTGAATTGAGTCACACTTGTGCTGTGTTTTGGGTGCAGTCTTGGAAGACTCTTTCCTTTATATCGGGAGACAGTGATGTGTTGCTAGATACCCCTCACTGATCGTGATAACGTAAGTTATCGTTACCGACATTTAAAGGAAACCCTCAGGGTCGCACAATTTGGTGATATGGCTTCCTTAAGTCAGATCGTGTGGACTGAATTGTTTTGGTTCAGTTTAAAGAGATTTAATCTCTGATTGTAAGTGAGATCTGGTCTGATCATGTTTGATTGATTAGAGCTTTAGATCGGTAAGCTTCGATCGAGAGAGATGATGCTAGATCGGTGCGATCAGAAGCGTCAGATGATGAAGGGTCAGATCTAGGACCTTGTGGTCTAATTTGGTCTAGACTTAATTCTGGGCTGATTTGGTTTCGAAATTGAACCAATGAAATTGAACCGGCTCATGGGTTGAGCGCTTGGTTCAAGAGGGAGAAGAGGTTGCGTTTGGTTCATGGAAACATGAACCATGAACGCCAACTCTTAATCGTTGCCATTTATGGAAAGTTCCATAAGCTAAACGCATATGCGTTCATGGCTTGATTACTCTCTAATGCTTTCGGTTTTGCTCTTTGGGCGTGGAGAAAACGGCTTGCTCTTGGAGAAGGCGTTGTTCTTGCGAAAAGAAGGAAGAACTCTCGAAAAGAAGGCAGCCCTTTTCATCTAATCTCCTACACACGGTTGAAAGAGCTTGCCAATCTTGCTAGCACAAGACTTGCGCAAGGAGGAAGCTTTCATCCCTTGTGTGTGATTTCTTTGGAGAAGATCCCTTCGGTCTTTCTTCTTCCAAGCCGCACCATCTACATGGCTATGGTATGATCTTGTTCTTATCAATCTTTGATAGTTGAACAATTGGCATGCAAACGATTTTAAAAACCCTTGCTTCCGCTTGCATCATTTTTCATTAGCGCCATGCTTAGGGTTTTTGCCCCCTTTATCTTTGGGGTTCCTTCAATTGGTATCAGAGCTTGGCTCTTTGCATGCTATTTTGTTTGCTAATGTGATCCATACTTGTTGCGCCTACTTTGTTTACATGTTGGATGCGCTTACCTTGGTTTGGTTTCATGAAAGTTGCGCTTGTATCATGGCTTCATGAAGGTTGCGCATGTATCATTTGATGACATGTAGTTTGCGCTCCCCCTTGAAGGGGACTCCCTGAAGTTTGCGCTCCCCCTTGAAGGGGACCCCCTTAGATCTAAGGGTTATCAAGCATGTTGTTTGTTTGTTTGCGCATGTACTAGATGTTTTTAAAAAAACAAACTTACATCTTGCGCGCATGATTAGATCTAAGGTGTCCCTACAATAAACCCTTAGATGGGTTGATGGGGTTGAAGTCACCACTAGGTTAGATCCAAGTCTGATCAGACCATCTGACAGCTCAGATGGGTTGACCCAATAGCACCTATGCGCAAGCACAAGGTGGCTATAGGTTGACTGCATCTAGGGCGTGTAGCGAGGTCTGGTTGAGACAACTACTGAACACACTTGAGTTAGGCTCGGGGTCACACCCGCTTGCCAAAACTCATGGGGTGGTTCAGCCCTTGGGGCATGCATGGTTGACCATTAGGTCAACTCGGGTCAGTTAGGACTCGGTGCATGCAAGGGCAAAGGATCTAGCTAGACGGATGAGTGGATCCCCATCAATGGACCATTGTAAGGTTATAGGGATCATAAGGAAATTAAAATTGATGCCATGGGGTTTTTCAAAACTTTTAATTTCAAGATGATTGGATCACATGTTGATTGAACCATTTGCTTGTTTATTTAGTCTTATGTGGGTTGCCCTATTGTGTGCTGTGCTGGGGCCTGCGTGCCTGGATT
The DNA here is from genome assembly GCA_027563935.2 of Costus lasius. Taxonomy (NCBI): domain Eukaryota; kingdom Viridiplantae; phylum Streptophyta; class Magnoliopsida; order Zingiberales; family Costaceae; genus Costus; species Costus lasius. The sequence continues at coordinate 97,800,656 of CM050450.1, read as the reverse complement.
TAAAATTGTAAATTAATTTGTGATCTGCGAATCACATTGTACTTAATTTATAATATGTAGTTGACCTGCGAGTCAACCTTGTCTAGATAGATCAAATGTATTTGATTAGACAAGAGCAAAGGCACACATCCCAAAGGGGCATTCAGCTGGTAACGCACCTGAGGTGCTCTTGGCGCTAGGGCCCTAGGTTGGACCAGATGAGATGCCAAGGAGCTCAAGTGAAGACTTAAGTAAATTAAGGTCTTACTAGGGTTCATGGGCTTTTACCACATAAGATCATGCTTTCTTCTTATTGCTTATAATTAGAATTGCATGTTTAAGTTTATCTTCTGCTATCACCATAGGACTTGCATGATAGTTAAGAAGATAAAAGACCGATAAAATCCAACGCTAATATATCAAGCTCGTAAGCCTTCTGACGCGAAACCTCACCTTTCTGATTATCGTTGGAGCCGTGTTGAACCCACTCAGTGGGCACGTCCATCTATCTTCAGACGGTGCTGGATTTCACCTGCGTGTTACAGAGTTGGGATTTATCCCCTCTCGTTGCTCAGCATAGCACGTGGTGGTCCAGGGAGTAGGTCAGGTCAGCTTGACCATGTTGGCTACATATGTGGCGCATATGGTAGCACATGGAGGCAGCCATCTCTGGGATCAGAGACTGTGTTGTACCAACTCAGTTGGCACAGTCTGCTGGATTGCCAAGATGAAGGGGAATCGCACGGGTTGGCGATTGGCTGGGACAGCCTACCAGAAATTAGTGCTTGTTATCTCTGTGCATCTTATCTCGCCTGAGCGGGACGCGGAGACCAAGTATGAAATCTGGATCCCATCTCACTAAAAGAGTATTACTCTTTCGGACTGTTTACTGGATTTTTCAGTCAGACAAAATAGTGAGAAAAGAATCTTTCTTAAGTCCTGGATTGATTCTAAACATTGATACTGACCTTGCTGTTCTTGCTTGTTGTAGATTCCTGCAGCAACGAACACCATGAGCTTCAATGTGCGATCCCTACTGGAAAGGGAGAAGTTTGCTGGGCCGAACTTCTCTGACTGGTTCGGACACCTTAAGATTGTTCTTAAGGCAGAGAGGAAACTGTATGTCCTCGAGATGGCGATACCGCCGCAGCCCGCTCCGAACGCCGCAAGGGCGGTTCGGGAAGCCTACGAAAAGCACGTCAATGATAGCATTGATGTCGCTTGCCTGATGCTAGCGTCTATGACGCCACCGCTGCAGCGTCAGCATGAGGATATGTCAGCTATAGAGATTATAGCGAACCTCAAAATGCTGTATGCTGCACAGGCGAGGACTGAGCGCTATAATCTGACGAAGCTCTTCTTTCAGAGCAAACTGGCTGAGGGGAGCCCAGTGGGAGCTCACGTGCTCAAGATGATTGGGCACAAGGAGGCTCTAGATAAACTGGGGCATACCATCAACCAGGAGCTTGCTGTAGACATAATTCTACAGTCTCTTCCGCCTTCTTTCGATGCGTTCATCATTAACTATAATATGAACAAAATCGATTGTACGCCGGCAGAGCTGTTGAATATGCTCTTGACAACTGAGGAAACTCTGAAGGGTAAGCCTTCAACCTCTGTCTTAATGGTTCCTTCTAGGAACAAGAAGAAGGGGAAGAAGGGCAAGGCCCCTGTCAAGAATTATAGCAAGGCCCTGAAACAGAAGGTGAAGCGGTCGAAGGACAACAGGTGTTTCCACTGTGGCCAGCTGGGTCACTGGAAAAAGGACTGTAAAGCGCTCCAAGGAGATAAGAGGGGAAGCATCGCTTCTGGCTCAGGTATATATGTGACTGAGGTCATGTTATCTTCTTCTACTATATCATGGGTGTTGGACACCGCATGTGGAGTTCACATTTGTTCAAATGTGCAGGAACTCAAGAGAAGAAGGCAGGTGGGACAGCATGAGGTAGACCTACGAGTTGGAAACGGGGCACGGGTTGCTGCTGTTGCTGTAGGAGACTATTTCATTACTTTACCATCTGGCATTGTATTAGAATTAAACAATTGTTACTTTGTACCCAGTATTACCAAGAATATTATCTCTATTCCTGCTCTTGTCAGGAAAGGATTTGCCTTTGAATGCAAGATTTCAAAGTGTGTTTTGACTTATGATAATATTGTGTATGCGACTGGTTCAATTAACAATGGGTTATACATGTTGGACATGGAAAATTCTATACAAAACATTGATAATAAGAAAGCCAAGTATGCTGATGACAGCACCTTGTTATGGCATAGTCGTTTAGGCCATATAAACGAGAAGCGCATTAAGCGGTTGCATAATCATGGACTGCTGGGATCTTTCTCCTATGAGGAGATTGATACATGCAAAGCTTGTTTGATGGGTAAAATGACGAAGTCACCTTTTCTTCACAAAGGTCAAAGGGCTTCAGGTTTACTGGACCTTATACACAGTGATGTGTGTGGGCCTTTTAGTAAACAAGCCAGAGGTGGCTATCAGTACTTCATTACCTTTACTGATGATTTCAGTAGGTATGGGTATGTCTATTTAATGAGACATAAAAATGAATCTTTTGACAAGTTCAAAGAGTTCAAAAATGAAGTACAAAATCAGTTAGGCCGAAATATCAAGACACTTCGTTCTGATCGAGGTGGTGAATACCTGAGTCATGCGTTTACTGACTATCTGAAAGAGTGTGGGATTATCTCACAGCTCACTCCGCCAGGAACACCGCAGTGGAATGGTGTGTCCGAGAGGAGAAATAGAACGTTACTTGATATGGTTCGTTCTATGATGAGTCAGGCTACTCTTCCATACTCCTTTTGGGGTTTTGCACTGGAAACAGCTGCAAAGGTACTAAACCGAGTGCCATCCAAGGCAGTTTCAAAGACGCCACATGAGTTATGGTATGGGAAACAGCCTAGCTTGACATTTATCAAGATCTGGGGTTGCGAGGCTTATGTCAAAAAGCTCGCCTCTGGGAAACTAGAGAGCAGATCTGACAAATGCATCTTTGTCGGTTACCCTAAGGAAACTAAGGGTTATTATTTCTTCGATCCCAAGGAGAACAAGGTTTTTGTTGCTCGGACGGCCATATTTCTTGAGAAGGAATTTCTTCTGCAAGAGGCCAGTGGGAGAGAAATAAAGCTGGATGAGAATCCAGAAGAAGGACAAAGTAGTCAAGCACAGTTGGATGAGCCTGAGCCGGTAGATCAGGTTATTGAACAACCTGAGGCTCAAATATCACGGGAACCGCGAAGATCGGGTAGGATCCGTCGACAGCCTGAGCGCTATGACGGAGTCTACATCATTGATAATGATGAACCCCTAACTTATGCGGATGCGGTCAGTGGACCGGAGTCAGCTAGATGGCTTGAAGCTATGCGAGCCGAGATGGACTCCATGTCAGATAACCAAGTCTGGGATTTGGTTGATCCGCCTCCGGGAGTAATCCCTATAGGCTGTAAATGGATCTTCAAGAAGAAGATTGACATGGATGGTAACGTGGTTACCTATAAAGGCAGGCTAGTTGCGAAAGGTTTCAAACAAATCTACGGGTTAGATTATGATGAAACTTTCTCACCAGTAGCCATGTTTAAGTCTATTCGGATTCTTTTCGCGATAGCTGCATATTACGATTATGAGATCTGGCAGATGGATGTGAAGACAGCTTTCCTCAATGGAAATCTGGATGAGGATGTGTATATGACACAACCGGAAGGTTTCACTAGTCCATCAGATCGTCATAAAATATGCAAGTTAAAGAAGTCCATTTATGGACTGAAACAAGCATCAAGAAGCTGGAACATTCGTTTTGATGAATCAATCTCTGAGTTTGGTTTCATCAAGAACGAAGATGACCCGTGTGTATATAAGAGGTTTAGTGGGAGCGTGATTACATTCCTAATCCTCTACGTCGATGATATCTTGATCATTGGAAACGATATTCCTGAACTGCATGCTGTTAAGGCATGGTTAGGAAAATGTTTCCAGATGAAAGATCTAGGAGAAGCAGCCTATGTATTAGGTGTGAAGATCTACCGGGATAGATCTAAGAGGCTTCTCGGGCTGTGCCAGAGTACCTACATCGATAAGGTCCTGGAGAGATTCCATTTAGAGAATTCTAAACGTGGATATCTTCCAGTCAGACATGGTCTGAATCTTTCGAAGAGTCAGTGTCCACAAACACAGACTGAGAAAGATGAAATGGACAATACGCCTTATGCTTCGGCTATTGGGTCCATAATGTATGCGATGTTGTGTACTCGCCCAGACGTCGCTTACGGGTTAAGCGTGACCAGTCGATTCCAAAGTAATCCAGGTTTGGCGCACTGGATTGCGGTCAAGAACATTTTAAAATATCTGCGGAGGACCAAAGATATGTTCTTGATATATGGTGGTCAGGAAGAACTCAGTATAGAGGGATATACTGACGCTTCGTTCCAGTCAGACCAGGATGATTTCCGATCGCAATCAGGCTATGTTTTTAGCTTGAATGGTGGAGCAGTGGTGTGGAAAAGCTTCAAACAGTCTACTGTTGCTGATTCCACAACAGAAGCCGAGTATGTTGCAGCCTCGGAAGCATCCAAGGAGGCAGTGTGGATTCGTAAGTTCGTGAGAGAACTTGGTGTCGTTCCTTCGAGTGCAGATCCTTTGGTTATCTTCTGTGATAACACTGGAGCTATAGCACAAGCAAAGGAACCTCGGTCGCACCAGAAGTCCAAGCACATACAGAGACGGTTTCACTTGATCCGGGAGATCATTGATCGTGGCGAGATCAAGATTTGCAAGGTTCATACAGATGACAATCTGGCAGACCCGCTTACCAAGCCTCTGGCGCAGCAGAAGCATGAGAAGCACTGTAATAATATGGGTTTGAGATTTCTCAACCATTAGATTAAGTGCAAGTGGGAGATTGTTGGAGTATGCCCTTAAGGCTAATGTTTGAGGCCTTTGGGATTGTAATAGTATCATGTAATAAACTCTTATGTTTATAAAAGGCATGGTTATTATTCAGCTTGTTACCTTGTCTGCTGTAATAAGTGTACTTCTGAATAATGTCTCAAAGCTGTTCAGCTAGGCTGACAGGCTATAAGTCCTTAGTCGAGATATCTTGGAGAACATGAGACAGCCTTGATATGATAGAGACTAATATGAGTGCTAATCTTATAGGATGCTTCGAGCATGGAATAAGATGTAGACTCATGGGTACATTGGATGTACTGGACAGACCCTACTGGGATATTCCATTGCTTGTCACAATGTGAATGATCCTTGTAAGCAACAAGTGGCACATGTCCTCTGACTTGAGATCACTTGTGTTTCTAAATGAGGATTGTCATTGTCTTGAGCTAGTTCAATATCATTTGAGATATAATGATTATAGACTATCTTGGATGGTGAGCTTGAATCAGGTTAGGGCACTTGTGATAGATAAAGGATTGCCGTCTCCTTGTTTAAGGAGTGTGATGTTCTATAGGGCCACACTATATGAGATGATTGAGGAAGTGTATGGCCATACCCAGATGACTATGTTCATCTGATCTAATCATGCTCATCGTATTGGAGTTACAAGCTTGACATGCTTGTCCAATAAGAACATCCAGTGGCAAAGGACAAATGTATGCCTTGTGAATTGAGTCACACTTGTGCTGTGTTTTGGGTGCAGTCTTGGAAGACTCTTTCCTTTATATCGGGAGACAGTGATGTGTTGCTAGATACCCCTCACTTGTATCGGAAGACTCTTTCCTTTATATCAGAGCTTGGCTCTTTGCATGCTATTTTGTTTGCTAATGTGATCCATACTTGTTGCGCCTACTTTGTTTACATGTTGGATGCGCTTACCTTGGTTTGGTTTCATGAAAGTTGCGCTTGTATCATGGCTTCATGAAGGTTGCGCATGTATCATTTGATGACATGTAGTTTGCGCTCCCCCTTGAAGGGGACTCCCTGAAGTTTGCGCTCCCCCTTGAAGGGGACCCCCTTAGATCTAAGGGTTATCAAGCATGTTGTTTGTTTGTTTGCGCATGTACTAGATGTTTTTAAAAAAACAAACTTACATCTTGCGCGCATGATTAGATCTAAGGTGTCCCTTCAATAAACCCTTAGATGGGTTGATGGGGTTGAAGTCACCACTAGGTTAGATCCAAGTCTGATCAGACCATCTGACAGCTCAGATGGGTTGACCCAATAGCACCTATGCGCAAGCACAAGGTGGCTATAGGTTGACTGCATCTAGGGCGTGTAGCGAGGTCTGGTTGAGACAACTACTGAACACACTTGAGTTAGGCTCGGGGTCACACCCGCTTGCCAAAACTCATGGGGTGGTTCAGCCCTTGGGGCATGCATGGTTGACCATTAGGTCAACTCGGGTCAGTTAGGACTCGGTGCATGCAAGGGCAAAGGATCTAGCTAGACGGATGAGTGGATCCCCATCAATGGACCATTGTAAGGTTATAGGGATCATAAGGAAATTAAAATTGATGCCATGGGGTTTTTCAAAACTTTTAATTTCAAGATGATTGGATCACATGTTGATTGAACCATTTGCTTGTTTATTTAGTCTTATGTGGGTTGCCCTATTGTGTGCTGTGCTGGGGCCTGCGTGCCTGGATTTAAAATTGTAAATTAATTTGTGATCTGCGAATCACATTGTACTTAATTTATAATATGTAGTTGACCTGCGAGTCAACCTTGTCTAGATAGATCAAATGTATTTGATTAGACAAGAGCAAAGGCACACATCCCAAAGGGGCATTCAGCTGGTAACGCACCTGAGGTGCTCTTGGCGCTAGGGCCCTAGGTTGGACCAGATGAGATGCCAAGGAGCTCAAGTGAAGACTTAAGTAAATTAAGGTCTTACTAGGGTTCATGGGCTTTTACCACATAAGATCATGCTTTCTTCTTATTGCTTATAATTAGAATTGCATGTTTAAGTTTATCTTCTGCTATCACCATAGGACTTGCATGATAGTTAAGAAGATAAAAGACCGATAAAATCCAACGCTAATATATCAAGCTCGTAAGCCTTCTGACGCGAAACCTCACCTTTCTGATTATCGTTGGAGCCGTGTTGAACCCACTCAGTGGGCACGTCCATCTATCTTCAGACGGTGCTGGATTTCACCTGCGTGTTACAGAGTTGGGATTTATCCCCTCTCGTTGCTCAGCATAGCACGTGGTGGTCCAGGGAGTAGGTCAGGTCAGCTTGACCATGTTGGCTACATATGTGGCGCATATGGTAGCACATGGAGGCAGCCATCTCTGGGATCAGAGACTGTGTTGTACCAACTCAGTTGGCACAGTCTGCTGGATTGCCAAGATGAAGGGGAATCGCACGGGTTGGCGATTGGCTGGGACAGCCTACCAGAAATTAGTGCTTGTTATCTCTGTGCATCTTATCTCGCCTGAGCGGGACGCGGAGACCAAGTATGAAATCTGGATCCCATCTCACTAAAAGAGTATTACTCTTTCGGACTGTTTACTGGATTTTTCAGTCAGACAAAATAGTGAGAAAAGAATCTTTCTTAAGTCCTGGATTGATTCTAAACATTGATACTGACCTTGCTGTTCTTGCTTGTTGTAGATTCCTGCAGCAACGAACACCATGAGCTTCAATGTGCGATCCCTACTGGAAAGGGAGAAGTTTGCTGGGCCGAACTTCTCTGACTGGTTCGGACACCTTAAGATTGTTCTTAAGGCAGAGAGGAAACTGTATGTCCTCGAGACGGCGATACCGCCGCAGCCCGCTCCGAACGCCGCAAGGGCGGTTCGGGAAGCCTACGAAAAGCACGTCAATGATAGCATTGATGTCGCTTGCCTGATGCTAGCGTCTATGACGCCACCGCTGCAGCGTCAGCATGAGGATATGTCAGCTATAGAGATTATAGCGAACCTCAAAATGCTGTATGCTGCACAGGCGAGGACTGAGCGCTATAATCTGACGAAGCTCTTCTTTCAGAGCAAACTGGCTGAGGGGAGCCCAGTGGGAGCTCACGTGCTCAAGATGATTGGGCACAAGGAGGCTCTAGATAAACTGGGGCATACCATCAACCAGGAGCTTGCTGTAGACATAATTCTACAGTCTCTTCCGCCTTCTTTCGATGCGTTCATCATTAACTATAATATGAACAAAATCGATTGTACGCCGGCAGAGCTGTTGAATATGCTCTTGACAACTGAGGAAACTCTGAAGGGTAAGCCTTCAACCTCTGTCTTAATGGTTCCTTCTAGGAACAAGAAGAAGGGGAAGAAGGGCAAGGCCCCTGTCAAGAATTACAGCAAGGCCCTGAAACAGAAGGTGAAGCGGTCGAAGGACAACAGGTGTTTCCACTGTGGCCAGCTGGGTCACTGGAAAAAGGACTGTAAAGCGCTCCAAGGAGATAAGAGGGGAAGCATCGCTTCTGGCTCAGGTATATATGTGACTGAGGTCATGTTATCTTCTTCTACTATATCATGGGTGTTGGACACCGCATGTGGAGTTCACATTTGTTCAAATGTGCAGGAACTCAAGAGAAGAAGGCAGGTGGGACAGCATGAGGTAGACCTACGAGTTGGAAACGGGGCACGGGTTGCTGCTGTTGCTGTAGGAGACTATTTCATTACTTTACCATCTGGCATTGTATTAGAATTAAACAATTGTTACTTTGTACCCAGTATTACCAAGAATATTATCTCTATTCCTGCTCTTGTCAGGAAAGGATTTGCCTTTGAATGCAAGATTTCAAAGTGTGTTTTGACTTATGATAATATTGTGTATGCGACTGGTTCAATTAACAATGGGTTATACATGTTGGACATGGAAAATTCTATACAAAACATTGATAATAAGAAAGCCAAGTATGCTGATGACAGCACCTTGTTATGGCATAGTCGTTTAGGCCATATAAACGAGAAGCGCATTAAGCGGTTGCATAATCATGGACTGCTGGGATCTTTCTCCTATGAGGAGATTGATACATGCAAAGCTTGTTTGATGGGTAAAATGACGAAGTCACCTTTTCTTCACAAAGGTCAAAGGGCTTCAGGTTTACTGGACCTTATACACAGTGATGTGTGTGGGCCTTTTAGTAAACAAGCCAGAGGTGGCTATTAGTACTTCATTACCTTTACTGATGATTTCAGTAGGTATGGGTATGTCTATTTAATGAGACATAAAAATGAATCTTTTGACAAGTTCAAAGAGTTCAAAAATGAAGTACAAAATCAGTTAGGCCGAAATATCAAGACACTTCGTTCTGATCGAGGTGGTGAATACCTGAGTCATGCGTTTACTGACTATCTGAAAGAGTGTGGGATTATCTCACAGCTCACTCCGCCAGGAACACCGCAGTGGAATGGTGTGTCCGAGAGGAGAAATAGAACGTTACTTGATATGGTTCGTTCTATGATGAGTCAGGCTACTCTTCCATACTCCTTTTGGGGTTTTGCACTGGAAACAGCTGCAAAGGTACTAAACCGAGTGCCATCCAAGGCAGTTTCAAAGACGCCACATGAGTTATGGTATGGGAAACAGCCTAGCTTGACATTTATCAAGATCTGGGGTTGCGAGGCTTATGTCAAAAAGCTCGCCTCTGGGAAACTAGAGAGCAGATCTGACAAATGCATCTTTGTCGGTTACCCTAAGGAAACTAAGGGTTATTATTTCTTCGATCCCAAGGAGAACAAGGTTTTTGTTGCTCGGACGGCCATATTTCTTGAGAAGGAATTTCTTCTGCAAGAGGCCAGTGGGAGAGAAATAAAGCTGGATGAGAATCCAGAAGAAGGACAAAGTAGTCAAGCACAGTTGGATGAGCCTGAGCCGGTAGATCAGGTTATTGAACAACCTGAGGCTCAAATATCACGGGAACCGCGAAGATCGGGTAGGATCCGTCGACAGCCTGAGCGCTATGACGGAGTCTACATCATTGATAATGATGAACCCCTAACTTATGCGGATGCGGTCAGTGGACCGGAGTCAGCTAGATGGCTTGAAGCTATGCGAGCCGAGATGGACTCCATGTCAGATAACCAAGTCTGGGATTTGGTTGATCCGCCTCCGGGAGTAATCCCTATAGGCTGTAAATGGATCTTCAAGAAGAAGATTGACATGGATGGTAACGTGGTTACCTATAAAGGCAGGCTAGTTGCGAAAGGTTTCAAACAAATCTACGGGTTAGATTATGATGAAACTTTCTCACCAGTAGCCATGTTTAAGTCTATTCGGATTCTTTTCGCGATAGCTGCATATTACGATTATGAGATCTGGCAGATGGATGTGAAGACAGCTTTCCTCAATGGAAATCTGGATGAGGATGTGTATATGACACAACCGGAAGGTTTCACTAGTCCATCAGATCGTCATAAAATATGCAAGTTAAAGAAGTCCATTTATGGACTGAAACAAGCATCAAGAAGCTGGAACATTCGTTTTGATGAATCAATCTCTGAGTTTGGTTTCATCAAGAACGAAGATGACCCGTGTGTATATAAGAGGTTTAGTGGGAGCGTGATTACATTCCTAATCCTCTACGTCGATGATATCTTGATCATTGGAAACGATATTCCTGAACTGCATGCTGTTAAGGCATGGTTAGGAAAATGTTTCCAGATGAAAGATCTAGGAGAAGCAGCCTATGTATTAGGTGTGAAGATCTACCGGGATAGATCTAAGAGGCTTCTCGGGCTGTGCCAGAGTACCTACATCGATAAGGTCCTGGAGAGATTCCATTTAGAGAATTCTAAACGTGGATATCTTCCAGTCAGACATGGTCTGAATCTTTCGAAGAGTCAGTGTCCACAAACACAGACTGAGAAAGATGAAATGGACAATACGCCTTATGCTTCGGCTATTGGGTCCATAATGTATGCGATGTTGTGTACTCGCCCAGACGTCGCTTACGGGTTAAGCGTGACCAGTCGATTCCAAAGTAATCCAGGTTTGGCGCACTGGATTGCGGTCAAGAACATTTTAAAATATCTGCGGAGGACCAAAGATATGTTCTTGATATATGGTGGTCAGGAAGAACTCAGTATAGAGGGATATACTGACGCTTCGTTCCAGTCAGACCAGGATGATTTCCGATCGCAATCAGGCTATGTTTTTAGCTTGAATGGTGGAGCAGTGGTGTGGAAAAGCTTCAAACAGTCTACTGTTGCTGATTCCACAACAGAAGCCGAGTATGTTGCAGCCTCGGAAGCATCCAAGGAGGCAGTGTGGATTCGTAAGTTCGTGAGAGAACTTGGTGTCGTTCCTTCGAGTGCAGATCCTTTGGTTATCTTCTGTGATAACACTGGAGCTATAGCACAAGCAAAGGAACCTCGGTCGCACCAGAAGTCCAAGCACATACAGAGACGGTTTCACTTGATCCGGGAGATCATTGATCGTGGCGAGATCAAGATTTGCAAGGTTCATACAGATGACAATCTGGCAGACCCGCTTACCAAGCCTCTGGCGCAGCAGAAGCATGAGAAGCACTGTAATAATATGGGTTTGAGATTTCTCAACCATTAGATTAAGTGCAAGTGGGAGATTGTTGGAGTATGCCCTTAAGGCTAATGTTTGAGGCCTTTGGGATTGTAATAGTATCATGTAATAAACTCTTATGTTTATAAAAGGCATGGTTATTATTCAGCTTGTTACCTTGTCTGCTGTAATAAGTGTACTTCTGAATAATGTCTCAAAGCTGTTCAGCTAGGCTGACAGGCTATAAGTCCTTAGTCGAGATATCTTGGAGAACATGAGACAGCCTTGATATGATAGAGACTAATATGAGTGCTAATCTTATAGGATGCTTCGAGCATGGAATAAGATGTAGACTCATGGGTACATTGGATGTACTGGACAGACCCTACTGGGATATTCCATTGCTTGTCACAATGTGAATGATCCTTGTAAGCAACAAGTGGCACATGTCCTCTGACTTGAGATCACTTGTGTTTCTAAATGAGGATTGTCATTGTCTTGAGCTAGTTCAATATCATTTGAGATATAATGATTATAGACTATCTTGGATGGTGAGCTTGAATCAGGTTAGGGCACTTGTGATAGATAAAGGATTGCCGTCTCCTTGTTTAAGGAGTGTGATGTTCTATAGGGCCACACTATATGAGATGATTGAGGAAGTGTATGGCCATACCCAGATGACTATGTTCATCTGATCTAATCATGCTCATCGTATTGGAGTTACAAGCTTGACATGCTTGTCCAATAAGAACATCCAGTGGCAAAGGACAAATGTATGCCTTGTGAATTGAGTCACACTTGTGCTGTGTTTTGGGTGCAGTCTTGGAAGACTCTTTCCTTTATATCGGGAGACAGTGATGTGTTGCTAGATACCCCTCACTGATCGTGATAACGTAAGTTATCGTTACCGACATTTAAAGGAAACCCTCAGGGTCGCACAATTTGGTGATATGGCTTCCTTAAGTCAGATCGTGTGGACTGAATTGTTTTGGTTCAGTTTAAAGAGATTTAATCTCTGATTGTAAGTGAGATCTGGTCTGATCATGTTTGATTGATTAGAGCTTTAGATCGGTAAGCTTCGATCGAGAGAGATGATGCTAGATCGGTGCGATCAGAAGCGTCAGATGATGAAGGGTCAGATCTAGGACCTTGTGGTCTAATTTGGTCTAGACTTAATTCTGGGCTGATTTGGTTTCGAAATTGAACCAATGAAATTGAACCGGCTCATGGGTTGAGCGCTTGGTTCAAGAGGGAGAAGAGGTTGCGTTTGGTTCATGGAAACATGAACCATGAACGCCAACTCTTAATCGTTGCCATTTATGGAAAGTTCCATAAGCTAAACGCATATGCGTTCATGGCTTGATTACTCTCTAATGCTTTCGGTTTTGCTCTTTGGGCGTGGAGAAAACGGCTTGCTCTTGGAGAAGGCGTTGTTCTTGCGAAAAGAAGGAAGAACTCTCGAAAAGAAGGCAGCCCTTTTCATCTAATCTCCTACACACGGTTGAAAGAGCTTGCCAATCTTGCTAGCACAAGACTTGCGCAAGGAGGAAGCTTTCATCCCTTGTGTGTGATTTCTTTGGAGAAGATCCCTTCGGTCTTTCTTCTTCCAAGCCGCACCATCTACATGGCTATGGTATGATCTTGTTCTTATCAATCTTTGATAGTTGAACAATTGGCATGCAAACGATTTTAAAAACCCTTGCTTCCGCTTGCATCATTTTTCATTAGCGCCATGCTTAGGGTTTTTGCCCCCTTTATCTTTGGGGTTCCTTCACCAGTTTCTCTAGAGCCTCCTTGTGCCCAATCATCTTGAGCACGTGAGCTCCCACTGGGCTCCCTTCAGCCAGTTTGCTCTGAAAGAACAGCTTTGTCAAATTATAGCGTTCTGTCCTCGCCTATGCAGCATACAGCATCTTGAGGTTTGCTATCATGTCTATTGCAGACATATCCTCATGCTGACGCTGCAGCGGTGGCGTCATAGACGCTAACATCAGGCAAGCGACATCAATGCTATCATTGACGTGCTTTTCATAGGCTTCCCGAACCGCCCTTGCGGCGTTCGGAGCGGGCTGAGGCGGTATAGCCGTCTCGAGGACATACAGTTTCCTCTCTGCCTTAAGAATAATCTTAAGGTGTCCAAACCAGTCAGAGAAGTTTGGCCCAGCAAACTTCTCCCTTTCCAGTAGGGATCGCACATTGAAGTTCATGGTGTTCGTTGCTGCAGGTATCTACAACAATGCAAGAACAGCAAGGTCAGTATCAATGTTAAGAATCAATCAGGACTTAAGAAAGATTCTTTTTCTCACTATTTTATCTGACTGAAAAATCCATTAAACAGTCCGAAAGAGTAAACACTCTTTTAGTGAGATGGGATCCAGATTTCATACTTGGTTTCCGCGTCCCGCTCAGGCGAGATAAGATGCACAGAGAGTACAAGCACTAATCTCTGGTAGGCTGTCCCAGCCAATCGCCAACCCGTGCGATTCCCCTTCATCTGGGCAGTCCAGCAGACTGTGCCAACTGAGTTGGTACAACACAATCTCTGACCCCACAGATGGCTGCCCCCATGTGCTACCATATGCGCCACATATGTAGCCTACATGGTCAAGCTTACCCGACCTACTCCCTGGACCACCACGTGCTATGCTGAGCAACGAGAAGGGATAAATCCCTACTCTGTAACACGCAGGTGTAATCCCGCACCGTCTGAAGATAGATGGACGTGCCCACTGAGTGGGTACAACACGGCTCCAACGATAGTCAGAACAGTGAGGTTTCGCGTCAGAAGGCTTACGAGCTTGATATTTTAGCGTTGGATTTTAACGGTCTTTTATCTTCCTCACTATCATGCAATTCCTATGGTGATAGCAGAAGATAAATTAAAACATGCTGTTCTACTTATATAAGCAATAAAAGAAAGCATGGATCTTATGTGGTAAAAGCCCATAGCCTAAGTAAGACCTTAACCTAACTTAAGTCTTCACTTGCTTTTGCTTCATGGGGCTTTTGCTGCTCATCTGGCCCAAACCAGGGCCCAAGCGCCATTTGCAGCTGAGGTGCGCCCACCAGGTAAACGCGCCTGGTCCCAGAGTCGAACCCTGGACCTCCCACCTGGTCAAGCCTCAAGCTGCATGCGCCTCTGCCAAGTGTGCTCTGTGCTCTTGTCTAATTAAATTACAAATTTAACTACCTAGACAAGATTGACACGCAGGTCAATTACATTTTATAAATTAAAAGCAATGTGATTCGCAGATCACAATCTAAAATTAATTTACAAAATTAATACAGGCACGCAGGCCCCAGCACAGCACAGAATTAACATGGGCAGCCCACATAAGAATAAATAGACAAACACATGGCATCAATCATCATGTGATCCAATCATTAAAATAAAATTTTTGAAAAACCCCATGGGCATCAATTTTATTTTGCTTATATGCCCTACAACCTTACAACGGTCCATTACTAGGGATCCACTCATCCAACCTAGTCAGATCCACTGCCCTTACATGCACCAAGTCCTAACTGACTTGAGTCGACCATAAGGTCAACTATGCATGCGCCAGGGCTGAACAACCACAATGAGGTCTGGCAAGCGGGTGTGAGCCCGGGCCTAACTCATGTGCGTTCATAGGTTGTCTCAATCAGACATCGCTACACGCCTGTCTGCAGCCGACCTGTAGCCACCACGTGCTTGCGCACAGGTGCTACCTGGTCAACCCATCAAGGCTGTCAGATGGTCTGATTAGACTTTTGGATCTAACCTAGGGGGTGACTTCAACCCTAATAACCCGTCTAAGGGTTTAATGCAAGGCCTTAGATCTAGTGAGTCGCGCATGTTATAATAGTTTTTGTAGGGTCCCCTTCAAGGGGGAGCGCAAGCATGTGAAACCCCTTTCAAGAGGGGGGCGAAAAACCCTTAAGGGTGGCGTATGACAATTACAAGCGGAAGCAAGGGTTTTCCATGGATCTTAGCAAGATAATATGATCAACTTGATGAAGTTTAGATCCATACCAAAGCCATGAGGAAGATGGCGACTTGGAAGCAAGAGAACAAGAGAGGTCTCCTCCACAAGGCGCGCACACAAGAAGAAGTTGGCTTGCTCCTTGTCGTCCTTTGTGCTAGCAAAGGGCTTGAAGAATCCAAATCGCTTGAAGGAGAATCCTTGGATGTCTTCTTGGTTTGGCTTGCCGAATGCCTCTCTCCAACTCTCGGCGATCATCCACACTCAAGAGCACACATTCGCCCAAGAGAGAAGCCATCACGCAAAGGCGTTTCTTGGCTTAAGCGTTTAGGCGTTGAGACTTCCATATATGGTAAGTCTTCACTCCACACGTTCACACTTAGTGAACTAATCAAAACGCTTAATTAATTTGAACCATGCGTTCACATCCTTGAACCGGTTCAATTGACTTTGGTTCAACAACCAAATCAAACCAAGACCAAACCAAGACATGCCATGGTCTAAATCTAGTATGAACCATGAAGGTTCAAGATCTAACCATACATATCTAGATGCACTTGATCTCACTGATCTAGCATCAATACTCTCGATCGAAGCTTACCGATCTTAAGCTCTAATCAATCAAACATGATCAGACCAGATCTCACTTACAATCAGAGTCTACTCTCCTTTAACTGAACCAAAACAATTCAGTCCACACGATCTGACATGAGTAAGCCATATCATCAAATTGTGCGACCCTGAGGGTTTCCTTTAAATGTCGGTAACGACAACTTACATTATCACGATCAGTGAGGGGTATCTAGCAACACATCACTGTCTCCCGATATAAAGGAAAGAGTCTTCCAAGACTACACCCAAACCACAGCACAAGTGTGAATCAAACTCACGAGGCATGCATGTTTCCTTTGCCACTGGATGTTCTTATTGGACAAGCATGTCAAGCCTGTAACTCCAATAGGATGAGCATGATTAGATCAGATGATCACTGTCATCTGGGTATGGCCATACACTTTCTCAATCATCTCATACAGGGGGGCCCTCTAGAACATCACACTCCTTGAACAAGGAGACGGCAATCCTTTATCTATCACTAGTGCCCTAACCTGACTCAAGCTCATCATCCAAGATAGTCTATAATCATTATGTTTCAAATGATATTGAACTACCTCAAAACAATGACAATCATCATTTAGAAACACAAGTGATCTCAAGTCAAAGGAAAATGTGCCACTTGCTGCTATCAAGGATTATTCACATTGTGACAAACAATTGAATATCCTAGAAGGGTCTGTCCAGTACATCCAATGTACCCATAAGTCTACATCTTATTCTGTTGGGGGATGCCCTTAAGGCTAATGTTTGAGGCCTTGGGATTGTAAAAGTATCATGTAATAAACTCTTATGTTTATAAAAGGCATGGTTATTATTCAGGTTGTTACCTTGTCTACTGTAATAAGTGTACTTCTGAATAATGTCTCAAAGCTGTTCAGCTAGGCTGACAGGCTATAAGTCCTTAGTCGAGATATCTTGGTGAACATGAGACAGCTTTGATATGGTTAAGACTAATATGTGTTCTAATCTTATAGGATGCTTCGAGCATGGAATAAGATGTAGACTCATGGGTACATTGGATGTACTGGACAGACCCTTTTAGGATATTCAATTGTTTGTCACAATGTGAATAATCCTTGATAGCAGCAAGTGGCACATTTCCTTTGACTTGAGATCACTTGTGTTTTTAAATGATGATTGTCATTGTTTTGAGGTAGTTCAATATCATTTGAAAAATAATGATTATAGACTATCTTGGATGGTGAGCTTGAGTCAGGTTAGGGCACTAGTGATAGATAAAGGATTGCCGTCTCCTTGTTTAAGGAGTGTGATGTTCTAAAGGGGCCCCCTTATATGAGATGATTGAGAAAGTGTATGGCCATACCCAGATGACTATGTTCATCTGATCTAATCATGCTCATCGTATTGGAGTTACAGGCTTGACATGCTTGTCCAATAAGAACATCCAGTGGCAAAGGAAACATGCATGCCTTGTGAGTTTGATTCACACTTGTGCCATGGTTTGGGTGTAGTCTTGGAAGACTATTTCCTTTATATCGGGAGACAGTGATGTGTTGCTAGATACCCCTCACTGATCGTGATAACGTAAGTTATCGTTACCGACATTTAAAGGAAACCCTCAGGGTCGCACAAATTGATGATATGGCTTTCTTGAGTCAGATCGTGTGGACTGAATTGTTTTGGTTCAGTTTAAAGGAGTTTAAACTCTGATTGTAAGTGAGATCTAGCCTGATCATGTTTGATTGATTAGGGCTTGAGATCGGTAAGCTTCGATCGAGAGTAGTGATGCTAGATCGGTGAGATCAAAGGCATCAAGGGATGTACGGTTAGATCTCGAACCTTCATGGTTCAGATGAGATTTAGACCATTGCTTGGCTTGGTTCAATTTAGTTTTTAAACCGAATTCAATTGGACCGAATTCAATTGAACCGGTTCACATATGTGAACGCATGGTTCAATCGAATTGGCGTTTTGTTTTGGTTCATTAGACATGAACGTTTGAAGTGATGACTTACCATTTTGGGAATGGAGGTTTCGGAAATGGTTCTTCAACGCCTCACTTGGATGAAAAAAAAAAACGCTTGTCTCTTCTCAACGATTGCTGCTTGCTTTCATTGTGGTGAGTTTGGACGAGGACAAGGAAGAGTTCATCCACGCCAAGTTCATCCTTCATCTCCTTCACGCGACAAGTGCACTTGAAGTCCTTGCTAGCACAAGGAGCAACAAGAAGAAAGGCCACTTCTCATCTTGTGTGCGCATCTTGTGGAGGAGACCCCTATTTGATCTCTTCTTCCAAGCCGACCTCCAACTCTATGGCTATGGTATAGATCTAAACTCATTCAAGTTGATCATATGCTCATGCTAAGATCGTTGAAAACACATGCTTCCGCTTGCAATTTTATGCGCCACCCCTTAGTGTTTTCGCCCCCCCTCTTGAAAGGGATTGCATCAGGTTTGCGCTCCCCCTTGAAGGGGACCCTACAATTGGTATCAGAGCATGTTGAAGCATGTTAATATGATTGCTTGATATTTCTGTGATCCATGTTTGCGCATCTTCATGTATGCTTAGATCTTGTTCACATGCGAAAATTGACATGCTATTTCTCCATGCGAAAGTAAGATGTTTACTTATCTAGGCGCATGTTGTTTGTTCATGATGTCGCATGTCTTGTGTTGGCGCTTAGTTTATGTTGTTTTATCAAACAAAACCCTAACTTGCGCGCCTATGACTAGATCTAAAGTGCCACCTACTATAAACCCTTAGATGGGTTGATGGGGCTGAAGTCACCTCTAGGTTAGATCCAATAGTCTGATCAGACCATCTGACAGCCTAGATGGATCGACCAGATGGCACCTGTGCGCAAGCACGAGGTGGCCATAGGTCGATTGCATCTTAGGCGTGTAGCGAGGTCTGGTTGAGACAACCAGTGAACACTCTTGAGTTAGGCCCGGGGTCACACCCGCTTGCCAGAACTCTTGATGGTTGTTCAGCTCTTAGCGCATGCATGGTTGACCATTAGGTCAACTCGGGTCAGTTAGGACTCGGTGCATGCAAGGGCAGAGGATCTAACTAGATGGATGAGTGGATCCCTATCAATGGACCATTGTAAGGTTGTAGGGCACATAAGGAAGTTAAAATTGATGCCTATGGGGTTTTCAAAATTTTAATTTCTTGATTGGATCACATGATGATTAAGACCATATGCTTGTTTATTTAATCTTATGTGGGTTGCCCAAATGTGTGCTGTGCTGGGGCCTGCGTGCCTGGTTAATTATAAGTTAATATTATTGTGATCTGCGAATCACATTTTTCATTAATCTATTGTATAATTGACCTGCGAGTCAAAGCTTGTCTAGATAGATCAAAATGTATTTTGATTAGACAAGAGCATAAAGGCACACATCCAAGAGGGGCATTCAGCTGGTGGCGCACCTGAGGTGCTCTTGGTGCTAGGGCCCTGGGTTGGACCAGATGAGATGCAAAGGAGCTCAAGTGAAGACTTAAGTAAAATTAAGGTCTTACTTAGGGTTCATGGGCTTTTACCACATAAGATCATGCTTTCTATTTATTGCTTATATAATTAGAATTGCATGTGTTTATCTTCTGCTATAGCCATAGGATTTGCCTGATAGTAAGAAGATAAAAGACCGTTAAAATCCAACGCTAACATATCAAGCTCGGAAAGCCTTCTGACGCGAAACCTCACCGTTCTGACTATCGTTGGAGCCGTGTTGTACCCACTCAGTGGGCACGTCCATCTATCTTCAGACGGTGCTGGATTTCACCTGCGTGTTACAGAGAAGGGATTTATCGCTTCTCGTTGCTCAGCATAGCACGTGGTGGTCCAGGGAGTAGGTCAGGTCAGCTTGACCATGTAGGCTACATATGTGGCGCATATGGTAGCACATGGAGGCAGCCATCTGTGGGATCAGAGACTGTGTTGTACCAACTCAGTTGGCACAGTCTGCTGGATTGCCCAGATGAAGGGGAATCGCACGGGTTGGCGATTGGCTAGGACAGCCTACCAGAAATTAGTGCTTGTCATCTCTGTGCATCTTATCTCGCCTGAGCGGGACGCGGAGACCAAGTATGAAATCTGGATCCCATCTCACTAAAAGAGTGTTACTCTTTCGGACTGTTTACTGGATTTTTCAGTCAGACAAAATAGTGAGAAAAGAATCTTTCTTAAGTCCTGGATTGATTCTGAACATTGATACTGACCTTGCTGTTCTTGCTTGTTGTAGATTCCTGCAGCAACGAACACCATGAGCTTCAATGTGCGATCCCTACTGGAAAGGGAGAAGTTTGCTGGGCCGAACTTCTCTGACTGGTTCGGACACCTTAAGATCGTTCTTAAGGCAGAGAGGAAACTGTATGTCCTCGAGACGGCGATACCGCCGCAGCCCGCTCCGAACGCCGCCAGGGCGGTTCGGGAAGCCTATGAAAAGCACGTCAATGATAGCATTGATGTCGCTTGCCTGATGCTAGCATCTATGACGCCACCGCTGCAGCGTCAGCATGAGGATATGTCGGCTATAGAGATTATAGCGAACCTCAAGATGCTGTATGCTGCACAGGCGAGGACAGAACGCTATAATCTGACGAAGCTCTTCTTTCAGAGCAAACTGGCTGAAGGGAGCCCAGTGGGAGCTCACGTGCTCAAGATGATTGGGCACAAGGAGGCTCTGGAGAAACTGGGGCATACCATCAACCAGGAGCTTGCTGTAGATATTATTCTGCAGTCTCTCCCGCCCTCTTTCGATGCGTTCATCATTAACTTTAATATGAACAAAATCGATTGTACGCCGGCAGAGCTGCTGAATATGCTCTTGACTACTGAGGAAACTCTGAAGGGCAAGCCTTCAACCTCTGTCTTAATGGTTCCTTCTAGGAACAAGAAGAAGGGGAAGAAGGGCAAGGCCCCTGTCAAGAACTACAGTAAGGCACTGAAACAGAAGGTGAAGCGGTCGAAGGACAACAGGTGTTTCCACTGTGGCCAGCTGGGTCACTGGAAAAAGGACTGTAAAGCGCTCCAAGGAGATAAGAGGGGAAGCATCGCTTCTGGCTCAGGTATTTACGTGACGGAAGTCATGGTTTCATCTTCTTCTATGTCATGGGTGTTGGACACTGCATGTGGAGTTCACATTTGTTCAAATGTACAGGAACTCAAGAGAAGAAGGCAGGTGGGACAGCATGAAGTAGACCTACGCGTTGGAAACGGGGCACGGGTTGCTGCTGTTGCTGTAGGAGACTATTTCATTTCTTTACCATCTGGCATTGTATTGGAATTAAACAATTGTTATTTTGTACCGAGTATCACCAAGAATATTATCTCTATTCCTGCTCTTGTCAGGAAAGGATTTGCCTTTGAATGCAATATTTCAAAGTGTGTTTTATCTCTAGATAATATTGTGTATGCAACTGGTTCAATTAACAATGGGTTATTCATGTTGGACATGGAAAATTCTATACAAAACATTGATAATAAGAAAGCCAAGTATGCTGATGACAGCACCTTGCTATGACATAGTCGTTTAGACCATATTAACAAGAAGCGCATTAAGCGGTTGCATGATCATGGACTGCTGGGATCATTCTCCTATGAGGAGATTGATACATGCAAAGCTTGTTTGATGGGTAAAATGACGAAGTCACCTTTTCCTAACAAAGGTCAAAGGGCTTCAGGTTTACTTGACCTTATACACAGTGATGTGTGTGGGCCATTTAGTAAACATGCCAGAGGTGGCTATCAGTACTTCATTACCTTTACTGATGATTTCAGTAGGTATGGATATGTCTATTTAATGAGACATAAGAGTGAATCTTTTGACAAGTTCAAAGAGTTCAAGAATGAAGTACAGAATCAGCTAGGCCGAAATATCAAGGCACTTCGTTCTGATCGAGGTGGAGAATACCTAAGTCGAGAATTTACTGACTATCTGAAAGAGTGTGGGATTATCTCACAGCTCACTCCGCCAGGAACACCGCAATGGAATGGTGTGTCCGAGAGGAGAAATAGAACGTTACTTGATATGGTTCGTTCTATGATGAGTCAGGCCACTCTTCCATACTCCTTTTGGGGTTTTGCACTGGAAACAGCTGCAAAGGTACTAAACCGAGTGCCATCCAAGGCAGTTTCTAAGACGCCATATGAGTTATGGTATGGGAAACAGCCTGGCTTGACATTTATCAGGATCTGGGGTTGCGAGGCTTATGTCAAAAAGCTCGCCTCTGGGAAACTGGAGAGCAGATCTGAGAAATGTATCTTTGTCGGTTACCCTAAGGAAACTAAGGGTTATTATTTCTACGATCCCAAAGAGAACAAGGTATTTGTTGCTCGGACTGCCATATTTCTTGAGAAGGAATTTCTTCTGCAAGAGGCCAGTGGGAGAGAAATAAAACTGGATGAGAATCCAGATGAAGGACAAAGTAGTCAAGCACAGTTGGATGAGCCTGAGCCGGTAGATCAGGTTATTGAACAACCTGAGGCTCAGATATCACGGGAATCGCGAAGATCGGGAAGGATCCGTCGACAGCCTGAGCGCTATGACGGAGTATACATCATTGATAATGATGAACCCCTTACTTATGCGGATGCGGTCAGTGGACCGGAGTCAGCTAGATGGCTTGATGCTATGCGAGCCGAGATGGACTCCATGTCAGATAACCAAGTCTGGGATTTGGTTGATCCGCCTCCGGGAGTAATCCCAATAGGCTGTAAATGGATCTTCAAGAAGAAGATTGACATGGATGGTAACGTAGTTACCTATAAAGGCAGGCTAGTTGCGAAAGGTTTCAAACAAATCTACGGGATAGATTATGATGAAACTTTCTCTCCTGTAGCCATGTTTAAGTCTATTCGGATTCTTTTCGCAATAGCTGCATATTACGATTATGAGATCTGGCAGATGGATGTGAAAACAGCTTTCCTTAATGGAAATCTGGATGAGGATGTGTATATGACACAACCGGAAGGTTTCACTGATCCATCAGATCGTCATAAAATATGCAAGTTAAAGAAGTCCATTTATGGACTGAAACAAGCATCTAGAAGCTGGAACATTCGTTTTGATGAATCAATCTCTGAGTTTGGTTTCATCAAGAACGAAGATGACCCGTGTGTTTATAAGAGGTTTAGTGGGAGCGTAATTACATTCCTAATCCTCTACGTCGATGATATCTTAATCATTGGAAATGATATTCCTGAACTGCATGCTGTTAAAGCATGGTTAGGAAAATGTTTCCAGATGAAAGATTTAGGAGAAGCAGCCTATGTGTTAGGTGTGAAGATCTACCGGGATAGATCCAAGAGGCTTCTCGGGCTGTGCCAGAGTACTTACATCGATAAAGTCCTGGAGAGATTCCATTTAGAGAATTCTAAACGTGGATATCTTCCAGTCAGACATGGTCTGAATCTTTTGAAGAGTCAGTGTCCACAAACACGGACTGAGAAAGATGAAATGGACAATACGCCTTATGCTTCGGCTATTGGGTCCATTATGTATGCGATGTTGTGTACTCGCCCATACGTCGCTTACGGGTTAAGCGTGACCAGTCGATTCCAAAGTAATCCAGGTTTGGCGCACTGGATTGCGGTCAAGAACATTATAAAATATCTGCGGAGGACCAAAGATATGTTCTTGATATATGGTGGTCAGGAAGAACTCAGTATTGAAGGATATACTGACGCTTCGTTCCAGTCGGACCAGGATGATTTCCGATCGCAATCAGGCTATGTTTTTAGCTTGAATGGTGGAGCAGTGGTGTGGAAGAGTTTCAAACAGTCAACTGTTGCTGATTCCACAACAGAAGCCGAGTATGTTGCAGCCTCGGAAGCATCCAAGGAGGCAGTGTGGATTCGTAAGTTCGTGAGAGAACTTGGTGTCGTTCCTTCGAGTGCAGATCCTTTGGTTATCTTCTGTGATAACACTGGAGCAATTGCACAAGCAAAGGAACCACGGTCGCACCAGAAGTCCAAGCACATACAGAGACGGTTTCACTTGATCCGGGAGATCATTGATCGAGGCGAGATCAAGATTTGCAAGGTTCATACAGATGACAATCTGGCAGACCCGCTTACCAAGCCTCTGGCGCAGCAGAAGCATGAGAAGCACTGTAATAATATGGGTTTGAGATTTCTCAACCATTAGATTAAGTGCAAGTGGGAGATTGTTGGCGTACGCCCTTAAGGCTAATGTTTGAGGCCTTGGGATTGTAAAAGTATCATGTAATAAACTCTTATGTTTATAAAAGGCATGGTTATTATTCAGGTTGTTACCTTGTCTGCTGTAATAAGTGTACTTCTGAATAATGTCTCAAAGCTGTTCAGCTAGGCTGACAGGCTATAAGTCCTTAGTCGAGATATCTTGGTGAACATGAGACAGCCTTGATATGGTTAAGACTAATATGTGTTCTAATCTTATAGGATGCTTCGAGCATGGAATAAGATGTAGACTCATGGGTACATTGGATGTACTGGACAGACCCTTTTAGGATATTCAATTGTTTGTCACAATGTGAATAATCCTTGATAGCAGCAAGTGGCACATTTCCTTTGACTTGAGATCACTTGTGTTTCTAAATGATGATTGTCATTGTTTTGAGGTAGTTCAATATCATTTGAAAAATAATGATTATAGACTATCTTGGATGGTGAGCTTGAGTCAGGTTAGGGCACTAGTGATAGATAAAGGATTGCCGTCTCCTTGTTTAAGGAGTGTGATGTTCTAAAGGGGCCCCCCTTATATGAGATGATTGAGAAAGTGTATGGCCATACCCAGATGACTATGTTCATCTGATCTAATCATGCTCATCGTATTGGAGTTACAGGCTTGACATGCTTGTCCAATAAGAACATCCAGTGGCAAAGGAAACATGCATGCCTTGTGAGTTTGATTCACACTTGTGCCATGGTTTGGGTGTAGTCTTGGAAGACTATTTCCTTTATATCGGGAGACAGTGATGTGTTGCTAGATACCCCTCACTGATCGTGATAACGTAAGTTATCGTTACCGACATTTAAAGGAAACCCTCAGGGTCGCACAAATTGATGATATGGCTTTCTTGAGTCAGATCTTGTGGACTGAATTGTTTTGGTTCAGTTTAAAGGAGTTTAAACTCTGATTGTAAGTGAGATCTAGCCTGATCATGTTTGATTGATTAGGGCTTGAGATCGGTAAGCTTCGATCGAGAGTAGTGATGCTAGATCGGTGAGATCAAAGGCATCAAGGGATGTACGGTTAGATCTCGAACCTTCATGGTTCAGATGAGATTTAGACCATTGCTTGGCTTGGTTCAATTTAGTCTTTAAACCGAATTCAATTGGACCGAATTCAATTGAACCGGTTCACATATGTGAACGCATGGTTCAATCGAATTGGCGTTTTGTTTTGGTTCATTAGACATGAACGTTTGAAGTGATGACTTACCATTTTGGGAATGGAGGTTTCGGAAATGGTTCTTCAACGCCTCACTTGGATGAAAAAAAAAACGCTTGTCTCTTCTCAACGATTGCTGCTTGCTTTCGGTGTGGTGAGTTTGGACGAGGACAAGGAAGAGTTCATCCACGCCAAGTTCATCCTTCATCTCCTTCACGCGACAAGTGCACTTGAAGTCCTTGCTAGCACAAGGAGCAACAAGAAGAAAGGCCACTTCTCATCTTGTGTGCGCATCTTGTGGAGGAGACCCCTATTTGATCTCTTCTTCCAAGCCGACCTCCAACTCTATGGCTATGGTATAGATCTAAACTCATTCAAGTTGATCATATGCTCATGCTAAGATCGTTGAAAACACATGCTTCCGCTTGCAATTTTATGCGCCACCCCTTAGTGTTTTCGCCCCCCCCCTCTTGAAAGGGATTGCATCAGGTTTGCGCTCCCCCTTGAAGGGGACCCTACATATTCCATGCTCGAAGCATCCTATAAGATTAGCACACATATTAGTCTCAATCATATCAAGGCTGTCTCATGTTCACCAAGATATCTCGACTAAGGACATAGAGCCTGTCAGCCTAGCTGAACAGCTTTGAGACATTATTCAGAAGTACACTTATTACAGCAGACAAGGTAACAACCTGAATAATAACCATGCCTTTATAAACATAAGAGTTTATTACATGATACTTATAGAATCCCAAGGCCTCAAACATTAGCCTTAAGGGCATACCCCAACAATCTCCCACTTGCACTTAATCTAATGGTTGAGAAATCTCAAACCCATATTGTTACAGTGCTTCTCATGCTTCTGCTGCGCCAGAGGCTTGGTAAGCGGGTCTGCCAGATTGTCATCTGTATGAACCTTGCAAATCTTGATCTCGCCTCGATCAATGATCTCCCGGATCAAGTGAAACCGTCTCTGTATGTGCTTGGACTTCTGGTGCGACCGTGGTTCCTTTGCTTGTGCGATTGCTCCAGTGTTATCACAGAAGATAACCAAGGGATCTGCACTCGAAGGAACGACACCAAGTTCTCTCACGAACTTGCGAATCCATACTGCCTCCTTGGATGCTTCCGAGGCTGCAACATACCTCCGCATGACATGGTAGAGCTCCCCCAGTTTAGCTTTGAAGATCTTACTCCAGATATGGGAGAGCCATTTCTTTTTTCCTTAGGAAGTCCAATCCTAGAGGCGCCCCTCACCCTTCTTGAGTTAGACATTAGCCCACCTGAATATGAAGAAGAATTTACTTTAGATCCTCTTGAGTTTCCCATGCTAGGATATGATTTAGAACCTAACTTGTCTGAGTTGGCAACATCCCCCATCTCTCCTTTAGACCTTGAGTCTGGCCTTAGTACTCCAGGGTTAAAGAAAATTCAATTGAATAATGATTTGCTTTCCCTCCCAGAACTTGAACACTTTGAGTTTGTTATACCTGAATCTTTTAGTAGGCCTGTATACCACAAACATACTAATGAATATGGCCGAGAAAGGACATTCTGTGTAGGAGACCCTGAATTTAAGGAGCATGAAGATTGGGATGAAGAGATTGATTGCTGTGATGCTGCTGACACTGATTTTTGGACCCCCATCACTTTTGATGTGGATGACTTCATATTGCATAAGCACCATTCCACCCCATACTATGACCCCACTTGTGAGCATATGATTGAGTCCATCCTTGAGGACCAAACCCATTTCACCCGTAATGAGGTAGAGTTACTCTACTTAGTTGGATATGACCATGGTGAAGAGGGTTGGCTCCCTGAGGAAGAACTCACCCTTACTACCTCAAAGCTCCTCATGGATAAGGACAAATCTTCGGAGAAGAATTTTTCTCACCCGGGGAGAGCTGATGTGGGGAGGCGACATGACCCACGGAAATACAAATGGAGTTTAAGGTTACCCTAGCTAGGGCACCTAAATTCCCATCTCTTGCATTGCATGCATCTTTAAGTTAGATTTTCATTCCTTGCATTGCATACATCCTTTAAGTTATTTCCATCTCTTGCATTGCATGCATCTTTAGGTTAGATTTTCTAGCATAACTTGCATCATATGGTAGGTTAGATCCACCCACTAATTACACCATGTAGTTACATGCCTAGGATCCGCCACTTATGTATGGTAGGTTAGTGCATGAAATTGATGTAATAGTATAGGTCAACTCCATCTTTGGATACAAGTCAAAATCAAGTCAAGACAACTCCAAGAGATGCCATGGGCCATCAGCCCAACTCATGAAGAAATCAGCCCACCCCAATGGATCAACACCACAAGCACCCCAAATTCCACCATCCTAGTTGGCTGCCATGTGGAGTTGCCTTCATCTCTAATCAAGTCAAGGAGCAGCCTGCTCAATGTCCCTACTTCAGCTCAACTTACGCCAGCCACCAAAGTCAAGAGGCAGCTGCACAATGTCCCATCTCAGTCCACCATGCGCCAGCCACCAAGGTCAAGGAGCAGCTGAACTATGTCAGCCCTTGCAGCAACTTCAGTCCCTTCAAGTGCCAACCGCCCATACCAAGCTGCAGCCTGCACAATACTAGCCTTTTGCAGCCTCTTCAGTCCATCATTACCTCAGCGTTTGAACCTGCCATCCTGAAGAAAACTTCAAGCTAAACCTCAAAGCAATCTGCCCATTTGAGGAAAGGAATCTGCCCATTGAGTTGTCTACATCCTGCTGACTTTTGTGACTTGTCTTTGCGCTTAGAGAAGGGAGACAACCGTTGGAAGCCTCCTATATGTTGTAACCTCTTGTAAACCTCAAGTTAGAGTTGAATGAATTTCAAATTTCAGAAGTGTGTCTTCTAATGGTGTGTGTCACCTAACCCCTCCCTTTCTTCCAACCATTGCCGAGAGTCTATTCCATCCCCTCTTGCTCTTCAACCTTCCACCTCCACTTGCGCTTGTCATGAAGATGGGAGCTCACGCCACTTCCTCCCTCTAGCCTTGAAGAGTCCTCAGCCATGATGAGGAGCTGGACACATCCGAGACTCAAGAAGGTGTCATCAACCCTATGCCAAGATCAAGTCACCACCCTAAGTTAGCTAAGTCTCTCTTCTTCCTTGGCTGATGTTTCTTGAAGTTTCTGAACATGCATCTGCACTCACTAAGGTCTCTTCTCAGGTTGCGCAAGGCCAAGGAGGGCATACAAGTTCATTCCCCCCTTCCCCCCCTTAACTAGTTAGTCTCAAAAGTGTTAGCAAGGGAATTTGGAGGCTATCCTCCCCCTTGAATGTTCTTGTGTTAAGTGGCCTCTTAATATTATTTCAAATTCACCCACGCATGTGTGGGATGCTGCAATGCCATGTGTGTAAGCTCATAGGGCCCTACTTCGTGAGATTCAACCATTGGACCGGTGAAGAACGGGAAGGTCACCCTTTCTATTCTCAAAGGGTGCAAGGTGAGTTTCTCCCCTAGAGTAGCTTTATTGCTTATGGTAGAACCGCATGCTAGATCTAATTGAGGTTATAGAATCGCATGATAAGCTTTGTCAAATTTCATTTTATCTAGAAGTGCATGCTAGGATAGTTTCGGTTTTCACTACTACTTACTAAAACAAGCTAGTTTCAAACTACGATAGCTCAAGGGGTTTACTAAGTTATACTTATTTAGCAAAATGTTTTCAAAGCGCGTTGTTTGAATGTTGCATGCTTGGCCCCCCATCATTAAGGCTAAACGTGAGAGGGGAATTACCATTGATAATGCTCTTTGGAAGTTTGAGACTACCAAATATTACTGCACTGTCATTCATGCCCATGGACGCCGTGACTTTATCAAAAATATGATCACTGGAACCTCTCAGGCTGATTGTGCCGTTCTCATCATCGACTCAACAACTGGAGGTTTTGAAACCGGTATGTATCTCCAAGGATGGACTGACCCGCGAGCATGCCTTACTTACATTTACACTTCGTGTTAAGCAGATGATTGGCTGCTGCAACAAGGAATGCATTTGTTCAATTTAAATATTGCATTTGCTATGCCTTCGTTTGACCAAACGCCATCTCATTAACCGTCAGTGGTTACTCTTCTTTTTGTCTCAACCATTTAGCTTAATATGTTGCGTTTACCTTCTTTCTGTTGTTTCAGATGGATGCAACAACTCCCAAGTACTCTAAGGTAAGATATGATGAAATTGTGAAGGAGGTTTCTTCGTATATCAAGAAAGTTGGTTATAACCCTCCCAAAAATTCCTTTTGGTTGTGTTTTCTTCCACGGATGTAAAATAAAAGGGAAATCAGTAGGAAGAGGAAAGCAAATCGCTACGGAAGGAAAAGGAGTCACATGAGAGTCATGTGAATCCGCACATGAACGTGAATCGCACTATGGGGGAGGGGCAGCAGCGGACACCGTTCGCGCTGCTGCACACGGACGCGGAGGAGTAGCAGGCGTCTCCAGCATCGGCTCTAAGCTTCATTGAGGGCGAGCGAGGCATCAATCGAGCGTGACTCCGAGCTTTGTCGAGGAGGAGCGAGGTTGAGAGCGGGGGTGGGGGGGAGGCAATGGTCTTTGGGCAGCGGTGAAGGAAATACAGTGTGGTATATAGAAGGAAATACACAATGTTATAGCGTATGACCATCATAACCAACAGTATGTGAGTTTATTAATTTGAGGTAAATTATGTTAGTGTTAAGGTGATGGAAGGCCAAGCCACTCCCATCGAAGGACTACAGGGAACGTAAGGCCACCCTAGCCCGAGGGAACCCTCCAAAGTTTCACTCTTGCATAACACGTATCATTTTAGGTTATATTAGCATAAAAATTACTATACATCTATATAGAGCTAGCTATATTTGGTAGGTTGTACTCATGCATGCATCTATCCCCCAACATTATGAAATGTAATTTAAGCATCATGGTAAGATTAGAGCACATTCTATTTTTGTGCATTACAATATAATATTAGCTAGTTTCTCAAGAGCTAATCTAGCTAGTAAGCTGGCTCAGAGATGGAGAGTAAGCCTCAAACTCAATTCAAATGAATTCTTTAGATGAAAGCACTTTCTCATATTCCAAAAGAGTGGACCACCCTTCCATCAAGAAGAAATCAGCTTTCTCACCTTTCAATCAAGTTATTTGTGCTAACTCAACATGTCTACAATGAGGAAATTCAAATGCAAATCAAGGCTCTCAATTTAGATCCACAAATCAAGGGGTCCTATTAATTCGTCCACACTATTGAAGGAAGCCAATTCAAATATCAAACAAGAGACTCCAATTTTCACTAAGGCCAAGAAGGAACCTTCCCAACCAAACATGGAATGAATTCAAAGACCAATTATCCAAAGCGAGGAAAACAACCATCAAGTCGTTCACACCTAAGAACGAAGCATGCCTAATACATCTTGGAAAGTTTTCAAAATTCGAATGAAGAAGGGATTGGCCACACCAAATCAAGGAAGGAGATGTACCCTATAATGAAGAAGGTGACTAGTGCTATTAAGCTTCAAAACCCCTCTCAAGGAACTTGCACAACTCCTCCCCTCTCAATCTCTTACTCTAGTTTACATGTTAAAAAAGAGGAACATGGGAGAGCCCCCCTCTCTGCAATTGGGTTATAATAATAATATTTTCTTATTCACCTGTGCGTGCATGGGCTCTAGTCTTATGAGTGCTTCTAAATGCCCCCATTGATGTAATTGACATCAACTATTGTATCGGTGAAAAATAAAAAAAAAATTGACCCCTCCATTCTTTTAAGGGGTCTATAATAAGCACTTTTTATGTTAATGTTATTTACTTTTAGGTAATTTCATTTTTTTTAGTATTTTTATGATTTTGTTGTATGCTAGTTTTAGTTTTTTTATTAAAAAATAAAAAATATATATTTTTTAAAAATTTGTTAACTCATCACATGTTCACTATTTGCATCATAAGGGATTTATTTGTGCATGTTTTGAAGTACCAAGTCTAAGTGAGAAAATGTAAGAATTATGCCTCTAATTAAGTGGTTATATTCTATATTCTTGTTGTAGGTAAAATTTATGATTCTTTAGAAGTGTCTAAGATATTAAGTTAATGATTATTTTAAAGTTATCTTCTCACAAATAAATGGCATAGATATTAATGTTATGAGTTAATTAACTCAACATTCTCATTTTCAAATTCCATCCTTAATGATGAATTAGTTTGTTGTGACTTGATGAACGTACCACACCAAGAAACAGAATGCATAAAATAGATTCTCTCCTATGTAAGGAAGATATAAGAAAGTGTCTTTCCATCAAGACTTTTATGAAAGTATGACGATTTCTTATACTCTCTTCAACTACGATTTCTATTTTACATGTATTTTTATAAAGTGTAATTTTTTGTTTTTGTTTTTATACAGTCTTTTATTTTAACTGTCTTACTTGCCACACTAACAGTAAGCACACAATTTTTTTTTTTAAAAAAATATTTGTTTATAAATTCTCGCCTGCGTCTGAGCATGCCATTTTTCAGATCTCTCCTTCAATCATTTACAATGGTGAATGCGGACGAATCCAGCCCTCTCCTGGGGAGCGCCGACGCCCTCAAGGATCCCTCTCCTCTCCTTGTCCCCGAAGAGAAGGCCCCGAACTCGCTACCGCCGGTTGTCCCTGCACCCCAGAAGAAGGCACCGTCGCCAGCCGCCGTCAAATGGCCCTCCGTTTGGACGGCAGACGGCGTCCCTGTCGGCCGTGGTGACATCTTCCAAGATCCGGACGGCCGTGTCCAGTGGAACTCCGGCCTCTTTACTTGTCTCGGCCGCAACGACGAGTTCTGCAGCAGCGATCTGGAAGTTTGTATGTCCTGTTAACTCTCTCTCGTCCGGTGCCCTTCGTATGCCTTCTTGATTTCGTATATTTTCGTTTAGATCTCGCACATCTGTTAAAATTGGACGACGGAATGTCGTAGATATTTCTGCTGGTTTTACTTGCTCTGTAATAATTTATGAAATTGGTCGTAAATTGAGTCATCTTCCATATCTATGTTGTCTAGAATGCTGTTCCACCAAGATCGTAAGATTTTCTGTCACTAGGGTCAATGTTTGTGCTGGACATTTGACATAGACTTTTATCTTCATTCTGGAGACATGTTCTATTCATAAATCTAGTGCAAGTGGGGATAACTAGAACACGTTAAATTGTTGAAGACAATATGCTTAAACTAGTTTGAAATAGTTCTCATATTTTCTTCGGAAGCTATTATTTGTAATTTATAGTACCCATTTGAGCAAGACCTTGGCTCAATTTTGTTGCCTAAGAAACTAAATTCCTATTCCATTTTTCTTTATGCTTCTTTTAGCTACATATGGTTATTGCCTTAGGCTGGATTAAATTAATCATAGACGCATAGTCCTAGGATTCTTATTTCTGTTGCTGCCCTGGGCACGATGAAGCATCAAAAGCCCCATACTGACTATGATGGTATTTCTTTATGCGTGATGCTATTGTGCCATTCAATACTGACTATGATGTCAATTTTCAGGTCTTCTTGGTTGCTTTGCTCCTTGCGTGCTCTATGGAAGTAATGCAGAGTGGTTTGGTGCGGTTCCTGGGACTTTTGCAGATAACTGCTTGCCTTACGCTGGTCTTTATCTGCTTGGAAATGCTCTCTTTGGTTGTAATTGTCTTGCACCGTGGTTCTCGCATCCTAGCCGAACAATGATCCGTCAAAAGTTTAATCTTGAAGTATGTTTTCTCTCAGGTCAAAGATGCATTATATTTTCCTTATAATAATGGTTTAATAAATGATTATTATGATCTATGGAGCTTTAATTAGTCGAGAGAGCCCTGCAGGCTTGCAGCTAAGCCTCAGTGAACGATCCTATGCATTATATGCCTCCCATACGTCATAGGTCAAAATAGAATCCTTGTAGCATGTATGCCACTAGTTGCATCCTCAGTGAACATTATGGTTGTGATTTTCAAGACTAAATTTATATTCTAACATAGGTCATAGGGAATTTCCATTGGAGAAATACTATGACTATTTTGTTGATTGTTCAGAGAGATGAATTTTGTGTTTTAACTTTTTGTATCCATCATTACCCAGATTATCTGGTGTCAAAATATACCACATGTTAAATTTTCTAAGATTCCATTAGTCATCATTTTGGCTTAGGTCTGCTTCTTTTAAAGGATAACTTGTGCAATATGGTCTGCATTGTATTGGTGTGTCCAGCTATATTTTAGTTGGCAGGTTTGGTCCCATCTTGGGTTCATGCCAACTATCAAACATTTCCTGTATTCTTGATCTTTGTAAGCGCCTCTCTTAAGATAACAGTCATGTGAATTCCAAGGGCCTGCATTATGGTGTACTGTAGTAGGATTCATCATGAAGATGTCGAATGTTTGTATCCCACTTGTTATTGACAGAATTAATGGCATCATGTGATCACACTTGCATTTAATATTGATAGGCACGAATACACTATAATTATACGTTTTGAGATAAATGCATTAGTTTTGCTCCATCTGCTGTGCTTTGATTTTTATTACCTTTTTAATGGCTAAGCAACATAAATAATACAATTATTTGCGCCCAATTAACGTGAAGACGTTTACTCCATTTTGTTCAATTAGGTAACACATTGTCTTTTTGCTCAATCGTCTAGAAGCAGTATTTCTTTCCTATGCTTTGTAGCCTTACGACACCTATATATATATCCCTGACAGTTATAATTAACGCATTTGTTTTTTTTTTCTTTCTGTTTGTTTGTTTGTTTGTTTGTTTTTTATGCATGAATCAACTGGTGGCAGATTCAGCTACCAATTGCTTGATTCCCGTTTAAAATGTTTACCAATACATTATTGAGTTTGTCTTTTTCATGGTCAGCCTATGATACAACTAACAATCGCATATTATAATACCCTATTTAACTTGTATACCATAGAATCAACTGCATTTTTTTTGTTACTCCTAGCTTTTCAGATTCATACACTTCACAAATGCTTTAATAAATAAATGAATATGTTCTTGTATCTTGATCAAGTTGTTTTCTTATCGTGTTTTTGTGAAGAATTCATGATTCAACGCATATGCCTCTCTTTGTTATGATGGACAGGGTAGCTTTGAGGCGTTCACCAGATCTTGCGGATGCTGCCGTGGTGCAGTAGAGGATGACCTGATGCGTGAGCAACTGGAACGAGTTTGTGACTTTGCTACACACTGCATGTGCCACCCTTGCTCCCTCTGCCAGGAAGGTCGCGAGCTGCGTCGCAGGTTGCCACACCCCGGATTCGGTGCGCAACCAGTGTATGTAATGATGCCTCCTCCCATGGAGCAAGCTATGAGCCGTGGTGCCTGAAACTTTGAGCAAACTGCTGCGGATGTTTGAGGCGTATTAAGCTAAATTAAAGATGCTGTAAACCAGGTTAATAAGACTGGGAGTATATGTGCATTGAAGCTGTGTTGAAGACATTGTAGCCCAGGTTACAGGGTGTATACGTGTGCCAGTGTGAATCCTATTATATTCTCTAGCTTGTCTGTATGGATTAACCGTTTAGAAATCTATGTGGTGTAAGGAAATATGCTTATTGTGCAGCTAAATAGCCGTTTGGTGTTTGCTTGAATCTCGAGCTCCACGACGCATGGAACAAAAAATATCGCCGAGAAAATGCAGATTTACATAGAGACGCTGCATTTGATTCCAAGTGCCAAATGCTTTTGGAGTGCATGGTTTGAAGTATTGGTAATGTAAAGAGTAGTAAATTCAATAATGATTAACCCGGACATAATTTGATTCTTGTATATATCAGGATTATTTACTGAATATCAATGGAGATGAGTATGCTCTTTATATGCAATTGTGTTGGCTCATTTAGGGGCTCAATTAGCGCCTATTTTGCCCCAATTTTACCCCACTGTTAATAGCTTTATAACTATGCTAATCTGTGATGTATAGGGGTGTCAATAGGTACCCGACTTCGCGGGTACTCGACCCGTCCCGACCCATTTATGGCGGGTTCGGGTACCCGATTAGCTAATCGGGTCGGGTTTGGGTATACTCCCATGGGTACCCGCGGGTACCTGATACCCGATTATATATAATAATATATATATATATATTTATATTTATATAATAACAATTTTTTATAAATATATTTATTATTATTATTATTTTATAGTTATAGTTTTTTAAAAATAATTTAAAAAATAATTTAAAAATAAATATTTTAATTTAAACAGGTACCCGCGGGTACCCGTTTTAATACCCGACTCAGGTTTAACTAGGTTCAGGTTTGGGTCGGGTCGAGTCGGGTTCGGGTTTGGCCAAAAAGGGTGGGTACCCGACCCGTTGACATCCCTAGATGTACTGTACTATGCTGCACTGTTAAAATTTATAAGATGTTTGGTTAATAACTTTTTAACTGCTGTTAAAATTTTAAAAAATAAATAACTATATTATTTTAAATTATTTAAAATAATAATATATTTTATTTTCTTTTAGTATTAAAATTTTAAATTATTTAAAATAATAATACTTAATATTTTAAATAAATTATGTAAATTACTTTTTTTAAAAAAAAATAGCTGAAAAATATCAAATTGTAGTTTTCCTAACTTTTGCCTTTTTTTACTTCTGCTTTTTATTACCAAACAGTTTTTTAACTACTTTTTACTTAAAAGCTGCTTAAAATCAGTTTTAAAGTGGGGCCAAATAGGCCCTTAATATGCTTGTCAATATTTTGGTACCACTTATCTAAGTTATGTTGAATATTTTAAATTAGATATAACCAAAGATTAGTGATTAGTAGTGTTCAAGCTAAGTGTTAGGCCCAAGCCTGTTTTGACCGGCCTAGTCAAACAAAATCGGCCTAGGCCCAAGGGAGAAATCGGAGTGTGATTTTGGGGAAAAATCCAACATCAGCGGAAATCATTTCCGCGTTCGCCGAAGGCACCGACAGCTGACCGAAGCCGCCCGACCTTCGTGTTCACTGACGGGAATCGACACCCTCTAGCCCCTTGTCGCCGGACAAAGGATCGTCGATGATCGGAGCATCGAATTGTGCGAACAGCGATGGCGACTTGACGACATGTCAAACAGCATCTCATCAGGCAGTTGCCTTTAATCTAGCAGGTCGAAGCACGGCAATGCTCGATCTAGTGGGTTGAAGGGAGGAGTTAGGCGGCAGGTGGCCATGCAGCGTGGGGAGGCATGGGCGATTGGGGGGGGGGGGGGGGGGGGGTGGTGGGGGGGAGGTGCAAGAAGGAGACGAGGGGTTGCGAACTATGAGAGGCGGGACGGAGGAGGATAAACCGCCGAGCCTCGACAACGTTCTAGCGATCTGAACTCACCTAGGAATGAAGCTACCTTGTCCCTTGGTCTCCTCCTCTACCTTCGAACTCGACGTACGACCATTCGGCGAGGACTTGCGGTGTTCTCTCGTTGGAGCTTTGGTGGTAAGGTTCGGAGCGCCGTCGACATATAGTTCCCCTGCGGCCTCTTCCCGTCGTCCCTTCCTTCCATGGCGAACCCAGGTCACCAGCTCCATGCGAACACCGAACTCGAGTGAAGTGTTTCTCGCTCGTTCGACAAAGGACGGGAGGGAGGCGACTCTCATCAGAAAGGTACGCCGCAACGGTGTACACTGGGAGAAGGCTATAATGCCTTGTCTGCATCTCAACGCAAGTGCACCGTCGAGAACTCAGACGCTGCGTCGACGCGAGCGCAGGCACAAGTGTGAACGCAAGCGGGCGATGATGTGAGCGGGCGTTGACTGAGATTTCAAACTAGGACTATCCGTCTCGGGTGCGGACGCGGCGACCACGTGTTTATCAAAGGATGTTGTAGTCCACAAATGCACAGATACTCGAAGTAATATTTAAGATATTGAACCATAGAGACCTTGTTGTTAAGTACCGACAAATTGAATTCTCACTAGCTAGACAAATCGTATATGACGCGAATAAACGATCGAACTGTGTACAGAAGATCAGAGAGAAATACTTGAGACTAGGGGTTCATCCACCTTAAGATTTATGACTAGACACGATTAAAGGTTCATCAATCTATTTTTTGTTATGGTAAAGATATAGTTTACTTAATAAAGAAATTAACTCACTCTCGCGCAGTCAATTTACAATGAACGATTCTCACTCTTGTGCAAGATCAATTCAATGTTTAATAAAAGTAAACTTTGATCAAAGAGATTAACAATCACTCTCGTGCATTCCATCTCAATATCAAGATCTCAAGCAAAACTAAGCACTCTCGTACCTTAGTTTCACCGGTTTTACTTAAGGTTTTCAAACAATCCAATATCTATCTCTAGCATATTTTCATGTCTAAAATAATAATAATTCCTAGGTCAAAATATCAACAAGAATTAAGCTCTTAAAATATAAAGATAAGAACATAACTAATCTCTTACGATGCATTCCTATCATAAATTCTAGGATTCCAAGCTTTGTGTTATCATCTTCTCAGTCCATAACACAAACTCTAACACATGTTAATGCATGAAACTAGAAAGGATTAAAGACATAAATCTCTCTTGATCGGTCTTTTTTCACTCTGAAACTTCTGTGGCATGTTCTCCTTCCTCAGGTGAAGCTTCCTTGTAAATTTCATGGCCGGAGATGGTCTGTGCAACGAACGGCGATGAACCCTAGCGCATTGCAATCTTTTTTAATTCTCCCCAAATCGTTGATAAAAATTGTTCCTTTTGCTTCGATTATCTCTCCCTCCTAATGCTCAGTCTTCCCCTTTTTACGGATTTTTAATTGGTACCCTAAATCTCGAGAAAACATCTTTTTAATCTTTCGGCGGAAAAATTGGGAATTTGGGTGCAGAATTACGGTACCGTGAAATTAATTACGGTACTGCCGTGATTGCTTCTGAATGTTCTGTAAAGAATTGGCTCGGAATCACGACACCATAAAAGTTTAGCCCAAAATTACAGTAGTGTCATATTTCTCTCGGTTGTCTCTGAAAGTTTCTATATGAAATTTGTCCGAAATTACGACACCGTGAAAAATATTACGGCATTGCCGTAATTTTCCAAAAAACTCACTGCAATCTGCTACTGTGAAATCCATTACGGTAGTGCCCTGATTTCATATTACAACCATAAAAATAATTACAGCACTACCGTAATTTCTCTAGAAAGCTTGGTTTGGGTTAAAATTTGATGTGCAAACTCCTCTTGATGATTAGAACTCATTCGTGCATCGAAATTGCTTGAAAACGCGCGATAGTGATGCCTTTTTACCTGAAATTGATTAAGAACCAAAGAAAGTGTAGATTCTGAAGTATTTGGCAAATAAGGCATAAAAATAAAGTAAAAGAGCAAGATTATGACTCAAAAGGTTAGTTAATCAGTATGAAAACACTAAAATTTAGAGTCATCAAAGGACACGACAGATGCGCGTTTGTCGGAACAAGGACGTGAGTGCCCTCCATTGAGACGAGCGCAGCTCGAATGCACGTGCGAGCCCTGGACACAGTTGTTGGTTTCGGCTGAACACCGAGCTCACTTGGGGCGACGAGCTCTCGTCGGACTCGAGGAGTGGCGGCTCACTGAAGACGACGAGTGCCTCGACGTGAATGTGACGACGCATATGACTTCATCCTTCGAATACGAGCGTTGATCGAAAGCACACATAGACACGAAATCAGTCTCGGGTGCGAACGCGTGGGAATTTGATAGTGATGCAGGAGTAACCCACATTGACGAACCTATGAAGACACATGAGGATAGCCCAACCCCTCTAGAAGGCATTTGGGGAGACTCCCCAGGACTTGGGGAATTTTTAGCCCGATCAGAGCTCTCGAGACCCCGACACGGCCAGGTCGTGACGGTGGACACGGCCGTGATGAGCACGTAGACCACCAGCACACCCATTCTTCCTGCCGTGTTTGACGCCGCCAGACCTAGCCCACCCAGACATGGTCGGGCCGTGATGGAAAGCACGGTGGTGACACGGTCAAGGAAGCACGCGAATGCAAGTATGGCCCGCGACACGCCAATGCCACCGACCGTATTCTCATCGACAGAACCTGGAGCTTCCGAACACGGCTGTGTTCGCCCTTGAAGATCTGATGAAGCCCCAGCGACCCCATCTCGACATACACCACCCACCCTTCCATGTTGCTCCACCTCATGACGATCTCAAGGAGTCCAACAAGGTAACAATCCGACGATCCCAACGCCAAAGCATGCCATCGGACCGCTTTACGAGCGTCATCAGCCCCCTTTCCACCCACACCGAGGTGACTCAGCCCAAGGACACCACAAGCCGACCTCCGGAGGGCCCAGCTCCAACTAGGCCGCTCAATCTCATCAGCAATATGGCCCAAGATCGGGCCACAACGGTGGTAACCCAGCCCACAACGTCTAAGTTTTGCTGCTTGGTCGCGATGTGGTCCGAGCGCGTCTAAATTACCCCCGTACGGAGACGCAGGATCGTGCTACCAGCTTCAAGGAATATTAGTTAGTTTGTTATTTCTTATCTTGTAGTTGCAGATTGACCACTTTAGTGGCCTGCAAAGGTTGTTAGGTTGTTAAAGTAGGTTGTCTTTAGTAGCCTTGTCTTGTCCCTCTCCTCTTGTTCTATAAAAGAGGAGGTTAGGGTAGCTTCTTAGTTAGTTCTCTTAGAGTGTAGAGACCTCCTGGTGAGCTGAGAGCCTTCCAGCACGTGGAAAACGAGCTGGTGCCTCGCCTTCATAGTTGTTCTGGTCGAGGACGTCTCCTCGATTACAAGTTGTTCCATTTCCTGCTGAAAGTAAATACCACCCTTCCGGTGGGTCAGGTTCACCTGTTTTCTCATTTTGTTGTGTGTTTTTTCCACTATAGTTTTCCCATCCTTCACCCATGGCCGTTCGCACGTCAGAGGCGTGGTTGGATTTCTTGTCTTTTGGTGTGTTTCAGCTTCATAGACGCGCGAGCTGAACTCTGCGCAACCGCTGTCCCCCAACGCATGCTGAGCTTATACGTGCTAAGTGAGCTGCTAAAATTGCTAAGAGGTTAGTGTGTTATATTAAGTAGTTGGGTGCCATTGTCTTTCATTCGCATTTGTGTTTCCCCGATTGAGTTCTACATCATTTCATCGTGTTTCTACCGGTTTCCCTGCATTTTCTGACACGTTTTCTCTTCCCTCGTCTCACGACCCTCTCCCGTTTAGTGTGCACCGTGTAGAACCCTAGAGTACGGCATTAAGGACCATCCTTCCCATTAGATGCTTCATCAATTCTGGTATTAGAGGAGGTTGTGCGTTCGATTCTTATCGTTCGCACGATCTCACTCCCTCGCATTGCATATTTCTGCACTATTTCAGCATTTTCAGCATCTTGCATTAGTCGCATCCCCCTTGTTTGTACTTGGTGACTACGAGGTCACAAATCATATCCTCCCAATACCCGGAAACCATTCCCGACACCCAAGAACCGGTTCAGCCTTCGGAAGGGGCTATCACCCGTTTAGAGTCTATGGCTGCGCTTGAGGCACGAATCGATGCGAAGCTTGAGGCGTTGTCCGCACGAGTGGACGCCCATCAAGCACACGCACACCATGGTTCAGCAGATTTTGGCTGGGATCCAACACCTCCTTGGTCAACCCAGGTCCATGGAACATGGGCGCCCGAGCTCGGTTATCCCTCCGGTGTCCGTAAACCTTGCCCCCACTAGAGAGTTACCTCCATTGGCCATGCCCACCCGGCGGCGTGTCTTCGAGGAGGAATGGGGTCGCACACGGCCTTACGAGGCCCATAGGGGCCTGAGTCACGGTGACGACCCCCTTGATGACGATGATATTTAGGCCGCACAAGTCCTCAACCCAATGGTCGCTTTGGCCATGCTTGGGCCGCACATCGCACCCCCAGCCCAAACCCATGTCGAACGTCCCCGGGCGGATGACGATTTCCGCCGCTTCATTCGTAACACCCCTGCACCTTTCTCGAGTGGTCTCTACCGCTCTCGGTTCCTCGATTGGGTCACATCCGTTGATGAGTATTTTGACCTCAGTGAGTGCTCACAGCAATCGCGCGTCCGGTATGTGCGCACCTTGCTTGAGGGGCCTGCGCGTTTACATTGGGAAAACGTGGAATGCCAAAATGCGCAGCAAGCCCTTCCCCCCATCACCGAATGGGCGGAAATGCGGTATTGCCTCCATGAGCGATACACCACCTTCGTATGGGTAGCGTCTCCTTAACCAATATAGCAGCCTACACCAAGGCTCGGGTACCGTGGAGGAGTACCGTCTCACCTTTGAGACATTGCAACACCGTTGTAACCTACATGAGGATCCCGAGTTAGTCTTGTTCAAGTTTAAGAACGGGCTCCGTGCCGATATCTACCGAGCTTTACCCACATATGGTTCGGAGACATTTGACCAAACCTTTCAGCGCACTAGAGACATCGAGCATGACCTTTGCGCCGCGGCTAGGCGCAGCGATGTCGGACCCCATAGGCATCCTCATGCAGGCAGTCCCCCGCAACCCCACCCGCGACTTGAGCGTCCAGAGCCTCGTCCGAACCCGCAACACGCACCCAAGGATCACATTAGTCCCCTAGGCGCCCACACCTCGAGGCTTCGTCCTATTGACCCACTTGGGAGGAGAAGGGCAAGGCCCCCGCGGTTGGGTCCTCTAACCGAATCACCTGTTACAACTATTTGCAACCGGGCCATCTGTCACGTGAGTGTCCCAAAAAACCTGCCAGAGCCGACGTGGGCCTGGCCCGCGTCGCTACCATCACCCCCGCTGAGCACGACGTTGAGGCCAAGTTCTACACGAGTGGTGAGGAGTCCGGTCCCTCCACACTTGTGGTGCACTGCAATCTTGTCCAACCCGTGCCCTCCGAGGATTGGAGGCACTCGAGCATTTTCATGACTTACATAAAGTGCAATGGGCACTCGTGTAAGAATGTCATTGATGGCAGTAGCAACTTGAACATGGTCTCGCGGACTGCGGTCACGCGTTTCGGCCTTCCCCTTGAGCCCCACCTGAGACCCTACTCTATTGCTTGAGTAGATGCGACGAGTCTTCTGGTCACACACCAATGTCAAGTTCCCATCACTTTTGGGAACTATCATGAGAAGGTCTCGTGCGATGTAGTGACCATGGACGTCGCGCACGTCCTCCTCGGCCGTCCATGGCTGTTTGATAGGGACGTGGTCCACTATGGCCGGTCGAACACTTACGTGTTTGACTACAATGAGCAGAAGATCCGCTTGATCCCGGCTCCACCCAAGGAGCTTCGCGCGTCCACTTCTATGGGCCTGATCACACTGTTGTGTCCGCAAGTGCACGGATACTCGAAGTAATAAAAATATCGAACCACAGAGACCTTATTGTTAAGTACCAAATAGTTGTATTCTCACTAGCTAAGCAAACCGAATATGATGAAAAGCAATGATAGAGAACACACGAAAAAGACAATCAGAGAGAAACTGAGACTAGGGTTTCATCCACCTTAATTCTAATGACTAGAAGGAAATAAAGGTTGTCAGTTTAATTCTATTATGATAAAGACCTAATTCACTTTATAAAGGTATTGTCTCAC
Organism: Costus lasius; assembly: GCA_027563935.2. Taxonomy (NCBI): domain Eukaryota; kingdom Viridiplantae; phylum Streptophyta; class Magnoliopsida; order Zingiberales; family Costaceae; genus Costus; species Costus lasius. The sequence continues at coordinate 97,757,780 of CM050450.1, read as the reverse complement.
TTTCGTGCAGACAATCATGCAGATAACCGATCCTCACTCTCGTGCAAGATCTATTCTCAATGCTAAAGATAAGTGAATCATTGAACAAAGAACTCAAGGATCACTCTCGTGCATCTGAATTCTAAGTCAATCACCTCAAGTGGAATCTCAAGGATCACTCTCGTGCATCCTGAAACTCAACACAGGTTTTACTTATGGTTTTCCGATGACTCGATCCTCACTCTCGTGCAAGATCAAATCAAGTCTACACATCAACTCAATCCAAAGTATTAGAAATTCAACATGGCAATAAAATCACTAAAAATCAGAATTCGAAGAACTACCTAATCTCTTATGATAGTTCCAAACTCAACAATTCCTAGGGTTTCGAATTTCAAACGATCAACCTCTCAGTCTATTTCGCAAAACTCTAAAACATGCTGATATTTATAAAACTAAAGAGAATTAAAGACAAGTCATCACATAAGTAAAATTATCATACTAAAATTAAACTTGACAAAAATCGATGTTCTCTAGTCATTAACAAACCAAGGGGATTACACCCCATGTCCCATAAAAGGATCTAAGCTAGCATGAAGGAAAGATTACAATCAACCATAGTTTCAAAGTATCAGAAATGAAAGGAGAAGGGTATAAGTTACAAAACACGGTGCTGTAATCGAAATTACAGCACCGTAATTGCCTTTGAACAGCGCTGTCACCACTGTTTTATTGATTTCTCCTCCGATCGGACTCCAAACGCTCTGAAACTTCTGGTGCGTCCTTCTCTCCTCTAGGAGAGGTGATGTAGGACAGGGGGGGGGGGGGGTCTAGAGCATTCAAACAACGGTTTTGAAAAACTGATTTTGATAAATAGTTTAATAGTAAGAGAAAACCGAAGTTATACTAACGAGGTTAAGAAACTAATTTTTTTTGTATTTTAAAGTATAGGAAAACCCGAGTTTAAACTAAGAACAGTAAATCAAAATTACACTAGAAAGCTGTAAATGCAGGAAAATAAACTTACAGTGCAGCCCTTGAGGATTGAAGGGCTGTGCTTCCCGATCTTCACCGGTCCAACTCTGATGGAAGGTGTAGGGTGGAGCTTACAAGCAAACACAGAAGATCCGTACAAGTCACGGATTTTAATACAGGAATAAATCAAGGGGTGAGGTTAAGCCTCACAAATTCCCTTGCTAATCTTAGGCAACTAGAGAGAGGGGGAGAAGGAGAAGGGGAGGGGGAAACGCCCCTCTTAGACCACTCCAAGCGCAACCTATAAGTTATATAAACAAAGATGAGTGTAGAGGAGAGTTCTTAAAGTTAAATAAGAGGTGTAGAGAAGAAGACTTAGCCGAAAGGGATGAGAACTCCTTGAGGCCGAGGGTGCTTCTCTTCTTGCTCCAAACCGAGGGTGAAGAAGTACTCCTTGTGGTGGCACACACAAACAAAGAGGAGAGCTTCTTAGGGTTTCGGTGGAAGAGCTAGAAGAAGGTGAAGAGCTCGGCTAAAGGGAATTTTATCACTAACACAAGTAATTAAGCTAGGCAACTAATAGACAATGTATTTCATCAAGAGGTAATCGAATACAAGGGGGAAGACTATGCTTTTATAGGCGAGATGGGGCTAGGGCAGGATAGTCATTAGCTTCCATGCGCCTACTACAAAGATGGATGGAATTTGAAATTCAAAATCAAGAGGTGGGCGCAAATCCTCTTTAAGAGCTTCCTTCTTTGGGTGATCTTCTCTTGGCAACTCATTAATTGTTTTGATGGGCGATGAGAGTATCTTCTTATCCTTTGGTGAATTGTTTGTTGGCGCATGGATAAGAGATTCAAATTTTGAATCCTTTCCATGAGGGCTTGGGCGGCAACAAGAGATGGCAATTCATCATAAATGTCTTCATAAATGCTCTCCTTTGATTGTGGATCTTGATGGATATTCCCTTTGATTTTGGATCTTGATGGATGAGGGAATTGAATTCGTTCCTTGCTTGGACTAGAGGTTGGCGCATATCATCTTGGGTGGATGATGAGGTGGCTGATTTGCCCTCTTGAATAGGCGCCCAACAAGGATGGCAAGTGAGTCATAGCATGGCTTTGAAGTGAACTTGGACTTTGAAGTCTTCCTTCCTTTTCTGGAGCTGAACTTGGTGAGTGGACCTTGAGTGATGTTGAGCTGGAGCTTGAGCTGCTTCTTACTTGAGTGACCTGCCAAATGGAGCCTACTGTATGCGTGCACTACTCTATTATGATGCAAGAGTACATAAAGTTTCATGAATTACAATGCACTACCTACTACAAGTGGACTTACCATATTTGACTACATGATGCATGGTGTTATTGAAAACAACTTAGCCTAAAATGCAATGCAAGAGAGAGGGGACTCTAAGGGAACCCATATCGATTAGGTACCCTACGAGTCCGAGCAGATCTCCTCAGAGCAGGGCTACTGCCTCCATCAAGAGGCTTCAGTGTAAAAATCACGGCCCGAGGTGACCTCCACGCCTCTCGGCGTGAAGCCAAACCCTAAGCGCCGTACTATCAATTTCTCTCTCGATACTGGATAAATGTTTCTTTCCACTTCGTGCATCTTCTCCTCTTAAAGACGAGTTCGCCACTTCTTTCGGATCTCAATTTGGACTTCTGGATCAAAAGTTATGGCCCGCACAAGAATCAGCCCGAAAAAGTCGCGAATCTGGTTTACAAATACGGTACCATATTCGGATTACGGCAGTGCCATATTTTCCTTATGTGAAATCCGGGTAGAAAACACGGCACCGTGTATTTTCCCATGGCCGTGCCATATTTGTGCAAAAATCTCTCTAGTCAAAATTGATGGAAAATACGGTACCGTGATGAAATCGGAGTGAAATACGGTAGTGCCGTATTTCTGCTGAAACTTTCTGTTCTGGATCGCCAAAAATTACGGTACCGTGTACTTCTACACGGCAGTGCCATATTATTGCTTAGGTCTTCTGGATGAAATCATCACAAAATACGGTACCGTGAACGTTCTGGGGCAAAATACGGCAGCGCCGTATCTTCGTCTGGTTGAAAGCGGTGAAATACGGTACCGTGTATATTTACACGGCAGTGCCGTATTTTAGTTAGGAGTATCCTTTTGACTTGAAATTTGAGAGTTAGCTTTTTTTCGACGTCTAGAATCCATTTGTTTGTTCAAATCTTTCAAAATCCATCAAAATATGGCACTTTTAACCTAAAAATGATCAAAAATAAGAAATGGTGTAGATTCTGCAATAGTTGACAAATAAGGCTTAAAAACAAGCAAAAGAACATAAATATGACACAAAAAGACACATCAAATGACACAGAATATACTATGAATTTTGGTGTTATCAAACACATAAGGCTCAAACTTTGCTTGTCCTCGAGCAAATAAAATAAAGAACAATGCTAAGTATGGAAAATATGCTCTTTTATGAAAAATAAATTTTTAAAATATAATCACTCATGAAATATTCCATCAACTTTTTGCACAAAATTTTAGATAAATACATCGTCCTCTGAAATTAATCTGTAAGATCTACAACTTTGATTAAATAAAACTTCGCAACTCGCATAATGAAAAGAATTTCAGTCTCATGAATTCACCTAATTTTTAGTTTAAATCTATCAAACCTTTGTTTATAGGAATAAAGTTTCCTAGATCTTTTTCCACACAGAATCTCTCTTTTCTTGCTCCTCTCTCTCTCTCTTTTTTTTGTGTTTTTGATGGTATGTACCCACATAGATACACACTTTTATTTGGACTTCAACTCTTATCTTCGGTACCATTGTCAATTTTGCACAGTGCCAAGTAGAGGAGTCATTCTCTCATGCCTACCCAAAATTTTTCTCTCATCAAATTTTTTATTATTTTTGACTTCAACCCATGTCTTATGTACCACTGTCAATTTTGCACAGTGCCAAGTAGGGGAGTCTCTCACTATTTTTGTGGATCATGGATTCTTCCTTCCCAACAAATAGTAAAACAGACCAAACATCAACTAGGCTAATCAATTGACATCACTTCAAAAATTACACTCATATGCTCATTTTATTTAAGAAAGATGCTTCACTCTTAGATTACATTCATCAAACAACATACCTACCCAAAACATATGCATCAATCAATGGATAATTTCAGCAAGTAGATATATATTGAAGAAATAAATTCAACATAATAAGTATATCTTCATTCACAGGCATTAGCATGAACTTTCATAATCAATGTAGAAAAATCTACCCATCTAAGAAAAACATATCATCAACTTATCAATCTTATCATGTCCATAAAAAATTTCTAATTCAATGCAAAAGGTGTGAAGCATGAAAACTCATATAATCATAGTCAAAAGTGTAACATGATTGGTCCATATAATCACATAAGGCTCAAACAATGCAAAGGGTGTAAAGTGATCACAAATCAAAGTTGCAACCATATGAAAAAATCTTGAATACAAGAGAGTGTAAACAATACTCACAAAACTATATAGCAAGTTCTTACCAAAAATTACATAAGGCTCAGATCAAAATTAGTGTCGGGGCAAATGCCGTATGGTCCAAAGGTGTGCCTTTTGAAAATTTTATCTGCAAAATTTAAGGTACATAAGGCTCAGTTCAAAAAAAATAGTCTCTAAAAATAATAATAATAAAAATAATTTTCTCAAAGAATAATAAGAGATATCATCGATGGTCCAGAAGAGTGCTGGTGAAAAGAGCTGATGCAGCTGAGATGCAGAGGGTGAAATAGATGCTAGCTGAAGAACTGCTAACGATGATGGTGATGCCGACAGTAAAGTGAGTAATCTGTAGTGGCCTGCTAGAGACTACAATCCTGGAGGTGAGATCGTTGGTCGGTGCAAAAGATAGTACTGCATAAAAAAATCAGAGTCAATAATAAAGAACTGCTGCAAAAATAAATAATATCATGGAATAAGAGGCAGCAAAAGAAATAATAATTTGCTGGTGGTATGATCCAGTGTCAACGGCTGGAGACAGTGATGTCAGAGGCAGATGCAGTGGTGGCTATAGGTGCTGCAAATTTGAAGAAGAAGCCTCAGGTGTCCAAGGAATGCAGTGCGGCCTAAAAGCAGACTACGGTCGTGCCGTTTTTTTTTTTCAAAATTTTATTTTTCCTTGCAAAAAGAAAAGAAAAAAATTCTAAAAAAAAAAATTAAACTAAGTAATAGAGCTTGGGTTGCCTCCCAAGAAGCGCTAATTTTAGGTCCATAGCTTGACCGAAAATCAAATCTCATGGTGAAGCAGGTGAATCAGTTCCAAAATATAAAGCATATAATTTTCTGCATTTCCTTTTTCCCAAAAGTTTAGCCAATAATCCAAATATCCAAAATTTCACACAATTCATGATTGATGTGGCTTTCTTAAACATGCAGAATTTAAAATCAAGATTTTCAAATCCACTCAAAGTAATCTCTATGATCTTCCTATGTTTATCAAAAAGCAAAATCATAAGTCCTTTCTTTAGATTAATATTTTCAATAGCAATAGAAGTAGGACTTTCATCAAAATAATCAAGCATTGGATCATCATAATAATGTTTATGTCTTTCATTAGATTCCTCAATAAAGCATAATTTTTCAAATTCATCAAAATATTCAACAAAAGATATGGGCAAAACATCAGAATGAGATTCATCAGTGTTTGTATTTTTCAAATCTTTTTCAATTTCCTCATGTTCATCATCAAACAATTTTTCAATATCAAAATTATCAACAAAATCAAGATGAAACTCTTTAAAATCAATTTCCTCATGCCTCCCCACAAATAATTCATCATTAGAAGAGTCAAAATTAGAATCATATGAAGAATCATGAGATTTATCAATGTTAGAAAAAGAATTAATAGAACCAGAGTTAGCCACAAAATATTTATCATTAATTTCAACAATATCATCAAAATCAAATTGAGGTACATGAATATCACAATTTTCAAACTCATCAGATTTAACCATAAATGATATATCATCAAAAGCATCAATTTCATCAAAAGAGGGTTTTTCAATTTCAATTTCCACAACTTTTTCCAATAATACATTATCAAAGGAATCAATTTCAGAATTATCAAAATCAGAGTGAGATGCATTAATGTCCACATAAAGCTCAATCTCAAAACAATCATAATCAGTGGGGGAATTTTCTAAATCAATCTTTTCAGCTTCCAAATCAAACTCAACTAAACATGCTTGTTGTGCTAATTGGGTTTCTAAAATTTCATTGTGTGCAACCATGTCATCCAACTTAGAATTGATTTGTTTGAGGGTCTCACTCACATCTTGTTTCAATTGTGAACTCATGAATTTCTCAAACATGCCCTCTAAACTAGATTTTTCAGTTTTCTCAAAGCATGGTTCATAATTATTGTTTGAGCAATCACCATAAAATGGAGTTTGATTTTCCCAACTAGATTCATAATGATCATCTTGATACCATGAAGAATTAGAATTTGGAGGAATTAAAAATTTGCAATCAGAAGTATAATGATCAGGTGATTTACAAATATTACATGTAACAAAATAGGAGTGTAATTTCGATATATCTACAAGAGTGCATCGTGAATCATTTTGTGGCATGTACACCTTACCTCTTTCAGTTGCCCAGGAGTTGTGACAAAAAGACATATTTTCAACTCTATCAATAACAGAAAGATTATCCAACACCAATCAATATGATTTTAATTTTTTTTTTCAGAATATCTAAAAAATTTAAAAAGAATAAAACACACGCAATTCACAAATTTAAGAATTCACAGTTCTGTCACAACTATGAAAAATCCAAAACCTGCAAAAACAAAAAACAAAGTTAAATCTATAAACAAATAAAACCTAGTCTAGCAATACTAACAACAATTTTGATATTAACAAAACTAAGGTCCCCGGCAACGGCGCCAAAAACTTGTTGTGTCCGCAAGTGCACGGATACTCGAAGTAATAAAAATATAGAACCACAGAGACCTTATTGTTAAGTACGAAATAATTGTATTCTCACTAGCTAAGCAAACCGAATATGATGAAAAGCAATGATGGAGAACACACGAAAAAGACAATCAGAGAGAAACTGAGACTAGGGTTTCATCCACCTTAATTCTAATTACTAGAAGGAAATAAAGGTTGTCAGTTTAATTCTATTATGATAAAGACCTAATTCACTTCATAAAGGTATTGTCTCACTCTCGTGCAGACAATCATGCAGATAACCGATCCTCACTCTCGTGCAAGATCTATTCTCAATACTAAAGATAAGTGAATCATTGAACAAAGAACTCAAGGATCACTCTCGTGCATCCGAATTCTAAGTCAATCACCTCAAGTGGAATCTCAAGGATCACTCTCGTGCATCTTGAAACTCAACACAGATTTTACTTATGGTTTTTCGACGACTCGATCCTCACTCTCGTGCAAGATCAAATCAAGTCTACACATCAACTCAATCCAAAGTATTAGAAATTCAACATGGCAATAAAATCACTAAAAATTAGAATTCGAAGAACTACCTAATCTCTTACGATAGTTCCAAACTCAACGATTCCTAGGGTTCCGAATTTCAAACGATCAACCTCTCGGTCTATTTCGCAAAACTCTAAAATATGCTGATATTTATAAAACTGAAGAGAATTAAAGACAAGTCATCACATAAGTAAAATTATCATACTAAAATTAAACTTGATAAAAATCGATGTTCTCTAGTCATTAACAAACCAAGGGGATTACGCCCCATGTCCCATAAAAAGATCTAAGCTAGCGTGAAGGAAAGATTACAATCAACCATAGTTTCAAAGTATCAGAAATCAAAGGAGAAGGTTAGAAGTTACAAAACACGGTGCTGTAATCGAAATTATAGCACCGTAATTGCCTTTGAACAGCGCTGTCACTGCTGTTGATTTCTCCTCCGATCGGACTCCAAACGCTCTGAAACTTCTGGTGCATCCTTCTCTCCTCCAGGAGAGGCTTCAGTGTAAAAATCACGGCCCGAGGTGGCCTCCATGCCTCTCGGCGTGAAGCCAAACCCTAAGCACCGTTCTATCAATTTCTCTCTTGATACTGGATAAAAGTTCCTTTCCACTTCATGCGTCTTCTCCTCTTAAAGACGAGTTCGCCACTTCTTTCGGATCTCAATTTGGACTTCTGGATCAAAAGTTATGGCCCGCACAAGAATCAGCCCGAAAAAGTCGCGAATCTGGTTTACAAATACGGTACCGTATTCGGATTACGGCAGTGCCGTATTTTCTTTCTGTGAAATTCGGGCAGAAAACACTACACCATGTATTTTCCCATGGCCGTGCCATATTTGTGCAAAAATCTCTCTGGTCAAAATCGATGGAAAATACGGTACCATGATGAAATCGGAGTGAAATACGGTAGTGCCGTATTTCTGCTGAAACTTTCTGTTCTGGATCACCAAAAATTACGGTACCGTGTACTTCTACACGGCAGTGCCATATTATCGCTTAGGTCTTCTAGATGAAATCAGCACAAAATACGGTACTGTGAACGTTCTGGGGCAAAATACGGTAGCGCCGTATTTTCGTCTGGTTGAAAGCGGTGAAATACTGTACCATGTATATTTACACGGCAGTGCCGTATTTTAGTCAGGAGCATACTTTTGACTTGAAATTTGAAGGTTAGCTTTGTTTCGACGTCTGGAATCCATTGGTGTGTTCAAATCTTTCAAAATCCATCAAAATATGGCACTTTTAACCTGAAAATGATCAAAAACAAGAAATGGTGTAGATTCTGCAATAGTTGACAAATAAGGCTTAAAAACAAGCAAAAGAACATAAATATGACACAAAAAGACACATCAAATGACACAAAATATACTATGAATTTTGGTGTCATCACACACCCTCGATACCTACTCCTTCACCCCCCGCCATGGTCTCCCTCATGCGCACCCCCGCCCTCGTCCGCGAGGCCAATGAGACCAAGGCCGTCTATGCACTCATGCTGCACGAAGTGCAGAATCCTGTCTTGTGCATGGATGAGGCACCGCCTACTAAGGTGTCCACCCTCCTTTCCGAGTTTCGTGATATCAGCCCCGAGGACTTGCCTCATGGCCTTCCTCTGGACAGGGAAATCCAGCATGCAATTGACATCATCCCCGGAGCACCCCGCCCTAACTTGCCCCATCACCGGCTCAATCCCACAAAACATGCTGAACTGCAGTGTCAGGTGGATGAACTCCTTACTAAGGGGTGCATCCGCGAGAGTCTTAGCCCTTGTGCCATTCCCGCGCTGCTCACGCCTAAGAAAGATGGGTCGTGGTGCATGTGTGTAGATAGCCGCGGTATTAACTGGATCACCATCAAGTATAGGTTCCCCATCCCCCGACTTGACGACATGTTGGACTTGATTTCTGGGGCGTCGTGGTTTTCCAAGCTCGACATCCATAGCGGATATCACCAAGTCCGCATTCGCGAGGGCGACGAGTGGAAGACCGCCTTGAAGACTAAGGACGGTCTCTATGAATGGGTTGTCATGCCATTTGGTTTGTCCAATGCCCCGTCCACCTTCATGCACCTGATGAGTCAAGTTCTTCGGCCCTACATGGGCAAGTTCTTGGTCGTCTACTTTGATGACATCTTGATCTATAGTCAAACCCATGATGAGCATTTGGAGCATCTTCGCTCCACCTTCGAACTCCTACGCAAGGAACGCTTCTTCCTTAACACGAAGAAGTGTGCCTTTATGACTAACCGCGTGTATTTCCTTGGCTACATTGTGTCCGACCAAGGTATGTCCGTTGACCCTACTAAGGTTGAGGCCATTCGGCATTGGCCCGAGCCTCATACGGTGTCGGATGTCCATAGTTTCCTAGGTCTTGCGGGATTCTACCGTTGATTTATCCGTGGGTTCAGCACCATTGCAACCCCCCTAACCCAGCATCTCTCTAAGGACGAGTTTGAGTGGACCCCTACCACCCAACAAGCTTTCGATGCACTTAAGGACGCCTTAAACATTGCCCTTGTCCTGCGCCTCCCAGACTTTTCGAAAGTCTTCGAGGTTGCGTGCGATGCCTCTGGTTCCAGCATCGGTGGTTCCCTTAGCTAGGAAGGCCACTGTTGCATCCCAACAAGTAGTTAGACAGAAACTTATTTCTGGCGTTGCTGCCAAAAACATGTTGTGTCCAAAAACCTATTGTGTCCGCAAGTGAACGGATACTCAAAGTAAAAAAATATCGATCCCACAGAGACCTTGTTTGTCAAGGACCGAATAATTGAGTTCTTACTATCTAGGCAATCGAAACTATGCAAGTGAATTATCAAAAGCTAACGAAAATACCAGAGAGAGAAACTGGGACTAGGGTTTCATCCACCTTGATTTCTATGACTAGATATGAATAGTAATTTGTTAGTTTAATTTTATCATGATAAAGACATAATTTACTTCATAAAAGAATTATCTCACTTTCGTGCAGACAACCATGTAGGGACCGATCCTCGCTTTCACGCAAGATCTATCCGAAGTTGAAAATAAGTAAATCATCTATCGAAGAACTCAAGGATCACTTTCGTGCATCCGAATTCTAAGTGGATCATCTCGTGTGGAATCTCAAGGATCACTTTCGTGCATCCGAGTCTCAACACAAGTTCTACTTATGGTTCTCTAACGTTCTGATCCTTACTTTCGCACAAGATCTCAACGTTTGATAAATTGACTTAATCCTAGATTCATATTATTAAGCATGGCAATTATTCTTCTAAAATCAAGAAATAAGAACTAACCTAATTTCTTACAGTAAGTTCCTATCATGCAATTCTAGGGTTCCAAGTCCTCAAGCAAGTCACCTTTCGGTCCTTATTGTGAAAATTCTAAAACATGATTAATAATATGTTTCTATGGAGAATCAAAGAGCAATTATCACATAAGTAGAATCATCATGCTAAAATTATACATGACAAAGTAATGAAAAGTTTATCTAGTCATTAAGAAATCAAAGGGAATTACTCCCCCATGTCTCACAAAAGGTTTAAGCTAGCATGGAGAAAAGATAACAATAAACCATAGTTACTAGAGATCAGAAATCAAAAAGAAGGGGAAGAACGAATAACCACACGGCTGTAATGGAAATTATAGCCGTAATTTCCTAGCGTGAATAGTGCTGGCGCTGGGTTCACCGTCGATTTCTCCTCCGATCGAGATCCTTTCGCGTTGAAACTTCTGGGGTATGTTCTCTAGCTCCAGGCGAAGCTTCCCTTCAAATTTCACGGCCGGAGATGCGATGTATGCTTCCCGGCAACCAAACCTTGGTCGGCGGCATGAAAGTCGATTTCTCCTTTGTTAGTGGATGAAATTTAGGGCTTTTGGTGTCTCCTCCTTCATCCCGTCGAAAGCTCCCTTTTTTGCTTCTTACAGGTTTGGATTTAATGGCCTAGATCATCTGCAATCGATCCCGTAAAAATCGGACTCAAATTTGATCGTGAAAATCGCATCTCCAGGTTGTAATTATGGCCGTAAAAATGATTATGGCACTGTCGTAATTTCGGTTGAGTTCTCGGGTGGAAATCTGTCAGGAATTACGGTACCGTGAAATCCTTTACGGCAGTGCCATATTTTCAGCCAAAGTTTCTGGTCAGAAAGCGCACCAAATTACGGCCCGTAAAAATCTTTACGGTAGTGCCGTAATTTTTGAAAATCTTTCTGGATGAAAAATTCTCAAATTACGGCAGTACTCTGTTATTACGGTAGCCGTCAAAATTACAGTACCGTAATATAGATTACAGCCCTGCCGTAATTTGGTCTTAAGCTCCAATCTTCATGAAATTTATAGTTTAATCTCCTCTTGATGGTGGGAACTCATCCATGCATATGTATTGCTTGAAAACACCTAAAAATCATGCATTTTTACCTGAAAATCATCAAAAACCAAAAAGGGTGTAGATTCCGTAGTAATTGATAAAAAAGGCATAAAAATAAGCAAAGGCTCATGAATTTGACACAAAAAGATATATGAAATGGTTTGAAATTTACTATAAATTTCTGAAGAGTCCCCTTCAAGGGGGAGCGCAAGGGGGTGAAACCCTAAAGGTGGCGCATGTCATTCTTTTGCAGCGGAAGTAGGGTTTCATGAAGATCAGATGCTATACATTCATATGATCAACTTTCAAGAAGCATGAAGATCGAAAGATAATCATACCGAAGCCATGTGTTGGATGGCGTCAAGGAAGAAGAGACTCGAATGAAACTCCTCCAAAAGGTGCACACACAAGGTGATGCCGCCTACTCCTTGAGATCCTTGTGCTAGCAAGGTGCTTCAAGGGTCTTTGATCGATTCAAGAGGATGAGATGTTTTCTCCACTTGGCCGAGAGCTCTCCAAGTCGTGAAGAAAAATTTCCACACGAGAGAAGGGCGTCGAGAGGAATGGATGAAGCGTTGAGGCGTTGAGAAGAGGTGGCGCATTATGGCTTTCCAAAAATAGCAAGCCATGAAGCCATGCGCCCACTTCTTCAAAAACCGACCAAAACGTTTCTTAGCATTGAACCATGCGTTCATTGCCTTGAACCGGTTCAATCTAATTGACCCAACCCAATTTGGTTCAAATACCAAATTAAAACAGCCCAAGCCATGGTCTAGATTCCTCTGAACCAAATGGTTCAAGATCTAACCGTTCATCTCTGGATGCTTCCGATCTCACCGATCTAGCATCAATACTCTCGATCGAAGCTTACTGATCTCAAGCCCTAATCAATCAAACATGATCAGACCAGATCTCACTTACAATCAGAGTTTAAACCCCTTTAAACTGAACTCAAACAATTCAGTCCACACGATCTGACTTAAGTAAGCCATATCATCAAATTGTGCGACCCTAAGGGTTTCCTTTGAACGTCGGTAACGATAACTTACGTTATCACGATCAGTGAGGGGTATCTAGCAACACATCACTGTCTCCCGATATAAAGGAAAGAGTCTTCCACGACTACACCCAAAACACAGCACAAGTGTGAATCCAATTCACAAGGCATACATATTTCCTTTGCCACTGGATGTTCTTATTGGACAAGCGTGTCAAGCCTGTAGCTCCAATATGATGAGCATGATTAGATCAGATGAACATAGTCATCTGGGTATGGCCATACTCTTTTCTCAATCATCCCATCCAGGGGGCCCCTTTAGAACATCACACTCCTTAAACAAGGAGACGGCAATCCTTTATCTATCACAAGTGCCCTAACCTGACTCAAGATCATTGTCCAAGATAGTCTATAATCATTATGTTTCAAATGATATTGAACTACCTCAAAACAATGACAATCATCATTTAGAAACACAAGTGATCTCAAGTCAAAGGACATGTGCCACTTCATGCAAACAAGGATTATTCACATTGTGACAAGCAATTGAATATCCTAGTAGGGTCTGTCCAGTACATCCAATGTACCCATGAGTCTACATCTTATTCCATGCTCGAAGCATCCTATAAGATTAGAACACATATTAGTCTCAAGCATATCAAGGCTGTCTCTAGTTCACAAAGATATCTCGACTAAGGACTTTATAGCGTGTCAGCCTAGCTGAACAGCTTTGAGACATTATTCAGTAGTACACTTATTACAGCAGACAAGGTAACAACCTGAATAATAACCATGCCTTTATAAACACAAGAGTTTACTACATGATACTGATACAATCCCAAGGCCTCAAACATTAGCCTTAAGGGCATACCCCAACAATCTCCCACTTGCACTTAATCTAATGGTTGAGAAATCTTAAACCCATATTATTACAGTGCTTCTCATGCTTCTGCTGCGCCAGAGGCTTGGTAAGCGGGTCAGCTAGATTGTCATCTGTATGAACCTTGCAGATTTTGATCTCGCCACGATCTATGATCTCCCTGATCAAGTGAAACCGTCTCTGTATGTGCTTGGACTTCTGGTGCGACCGTGGTTCCTTTGCTTGTGCGATTGCTCCAGTGTTATCACAGAAGATAACCAAAGGATCTGCACTCGAAGGAACGACACCAAGTTCTCTCACGAACTTACGAATCCACACTGCCTCCTTGGATGCTTCCGAGGCTGCAACATACTCGGCTTCTGTTGTGGAATCAGCAACAGTTGACTGTTTGAAACTTTTCCACACCACTGCTCCACCATTCAAGCTAAAAACATAGCCTGATTGCGATCGGAAATCATCCTGGTCCGACTGGAATGAAGCGTCAGTATATCCTTCTATACTGAGTTCTTCCTGACCACCATATATCAAGAACATATCTTTGGTCCTCCGCAGATATTTTAAGATGTTCTTGACTGCAATCCAGTGTGCCTGTCCTGGATTACTTTGGAAACGACTGGTCACGCTTAACCCGTAAGCGACGTCTGGGCGAGTACACAACATCGCATACATAATGGACCCAATAGCCGAAGCATAAGGCGTATTGTCCATTTCATCTTTTTCAGTCTGTGTTTGTGGACACTGACCCTTCGAAAGATTCAGACCATGTCTGACTGGAAGATATCCTCTTTTAGAATTCTCTAAATGGAATCTCTCCAGGACTTTATCGATGTAAGTACTCTGGCACAACCCGAGAAGCCTCTTAGATCTATCCCTGTAGATCTTCACACCTAACACATAGGCTGCTTCTCCAAGATCTTTCATCTGGAAACATTTCCTTAACCATGCCTTAACCGCATGCATTTCAGGAATGTCATTTCCAATGATCAAGATGTCATCGACGTAGAGGACTAGGAAGGTAATTACGCTCCCACTAAACCTCTTATATACACACGGGTCATCTTCGTTCTTGATGAAACCAAACTCAGAGATTGATTCATCAAAACGAATATTCCAGCTCCTAGATGCTTGCTTAAGTCCATAAATGGACTTCTTTAACTTGCATATTTTATGACGATCTGATGGATTAGTGAAACCTTCAGGTTGTGTCATATACACATCCTCATTAAGATTTCCATTAAGGAAAGCTGTCTTCACATCCATCTGCCAGATCTCATAATCGTAATATGCAGCTATCGCGAAAAGAATCCGAATAGACTTAAACATGGCTACAGGTGAGAAAGTTTCATCATAATCTATCCCGTAGATTTGTTTGAAACCTTTTGCAACTAGCCTGCCTTTATAGGTAACTATGTTACCATCCATGTCAATCTTCTTCTTGAAGATCCATTTACAGCCTATAGGGATTACTCCCGGAGGCGGATCAACCAAATCCCAGACTTGGTTATCTGACATGGAGTCCATCTCGGCTCGCATAGCTTCAAGCCATCTAGCTGACTCCGGTCCACTGACCACATCCGCATAAGTAAGGGGTTCATCATTATAAATGATGTAGACTCCGTCATAGCGCTCAGGCTGTCGACGGATCCTTCCCGATCTACGCGGTTCCCGTGATATCTGAGCCTCAGGTTGTTCAGTAACCTGTTCTACCGGCTCAGGCACATCCAACTGTGCTTGACTACTTTGTCCTTCCTCTGGATTCTCATCCAGTTTTATTTCTCTCCCACTGGCCTCTTGCAGAAGAAACTCCTTCTCAAGAAATATGGCCGTCCGAGCAACAAATACTTTGTTCTCTTTGGGATCGTAGAAATAATAACCCTTAGTTTCCTTAGGGTAACCGACAAAGATGCATTTCTCAGATCTGCTCTCTAGTTTCCCAGAGGCGAGCTTTTTGACATAAGCCTCGCAACCCCAGATCCTGATAAATGTCAAGCTCGGCTGTTTTCCATACCATAACTCGTATGGAGTCTTAGAAACGGCCTTGGATGGCACTCGGTTTAGTACCTTTGCAGCTGTTTCCAGTGCAAAACCCCAAAAGGAGTAAGGAAGAGTAGCCTGACTCATCATAGAACGAACCATATCAAGTAGCGTTCTATTTCTCCTCTCGGACACACCATTCCATTGCGGTGTTCCTGGCAGAGTGAGCTGTGAGATAATCCCACACTCCTTCAGATAGTCAGTAAACGCATGACTTAGGTATTCTCCACCTCGATCAGAACGAAGTGCCTTGACATTTCGGCCTAGCTGATTTTGTACTTCATTCTTGAACTCTTTGAACTTGTCAAAAGATTCACTCTTATGTCTCATTAGATAGACATACCCATATCTACTGAAATCATCAGTAAAGGTAATGAAGTACTGATAGCCACCTCTGGCATGTTTACTAAATGGCCCACACACATCACTGTGTATAAGGTCAAGTAAACCTGAAGCCCTTTGACCTTTGTTAGGAAAAGGTGACTTCGTCATTTTACCCATTAAACAAGCTTTGCATGTATCAATCTCCTCATAGGAGAATGATCCCAGCAGTCCATGATCATGCAACCGCTTAATGCGCTTCTTGTTAATATGGCCTAAACGACTATGCCATAACAAGGTGCTGTCATCAGCATACTTGGCTTTCTTATTATCAATGTTTTGTATAGAATATTCCATGTCCAACATGAATAACCCATTGTTAATTGAACCAGTAGCATAGACAATATTATCAAGAGTAAGATAACACTTTGAAATCTTGCATTCAAAGGAAAACCCTTTCCTGACAAGAGCAGGAATAGAGATAATATTTTTGGTGATACTAGGTACAAAATAACAATTGTTTAATTCCAATACAATGCCAGATGGTAAAGAAATGAAATAGTCTCCTACAGCAACAGCAGCAACCCGTGCCCCGTTTCCAACGCGTAGGTCTACCTCATGCTGTCCCACCTGCCTTCTTCTCTTGAGTTCCTGTACATTTGAACAAATGTGAACTCCACATGCAGTGTCCAACACCCATGAAATAGAAGAAGATGAAACCATGACTTCCGTCACGTAAATACCTGAGCCAGAAGCGATGCTTCCCCTCTTATCTCCTTGGAGCGCTTTACAGTCCTTTTTCCAGTGACCTAGCTGGCCACAGTGGAAACACCTGTATTCCTTGGACCGCTTAACCTTCTGCTTCAGAGCCTTGCTGTAATTCTTGACAGGGGCTTTGCCCTTCTTCCCCTTCTTCTTGTTCCTGGAAGGAACCATTAAGACAGAGGTTGAAGGCTTTCCCTTCAGAGTTTCCTCAGTAGTCAAGAGCATATTCAGCAGCTCTGCCGGAGTACAATCGATTTTGTTCATATTAAAGTTAATAATGAACGCATCGAAAGAAGGCGGGAGAGACTGCAGAATAATATCTACAGCAAGCTCCTGGTTGATGGTATGCCCCAGTTTCTCCAGAGCCTCCTTGTGCCCAATCATCTTGAGCACGTGAGCTCCCACTGGGCTCCCTTCAGCCAGTTTGCTCTGAAAGAAAAGCTTTGTCAGATTATAGCGTTCTGTCCTCGCCTGTGCAGCATACAACATCTTGAGGTTCGCTATAATCTCTATAGCCGACATATCCTCATGCTGACGCTGCAGCGGTGGCGTCATAGACGCTAGCATCAGGCAAGCGACATCAATGCTATCATTGACGTGCTTTTCATAGGCATCACGAACTGCCCTTGCGGCGTTCGCAGCGGGTTGAGGCGGCACAGCCGTCTCGAGGACATACAGTTTCCTCTCTGCCTTAAGAACGATCTTAAGGTGTCCGAACCAGTCTGAGAAGTTTGGCCCAACAAACTTCTCCCTTTCCAGTAGGGATCGCACATTGAAGCTCATGGTGTTCGTTGCTGCAGGAATCTACAACAATGCAAGAACAGCAAGGTCAGTATCAATGTATAGAATCAATCCAGGACTTAAGAAAGTTTCTTTTTCTCACTATTTTATCTGGCTGAAAAATCCAGCAAAACAGCCCGAAAGAGTAGATCTCTTTTAGTGAGATGGGATCCAGATTTCATACTTGGTCTCCGCGTCCCGCTCAGGCGAGATAAGATGCACAGAGATGACAAGTACTAATTTCTGGTAGGCAGTCCCTGCCAATCGCCAACCCGTGCGATTCCCCTTCATCTGGGCAATCCAGCAGACTGTGCCAACTGAGTTGGTACAACACAATCTCTGACCCCACAGATGGCTGCCTCCATGTGCTACCATATGCGCCACATATGTAGCCTACATGGTCAAGCTGACCCGACCTACTCCCTGGACCACCACGTGCTATGCTGAGCAACGAGAAGCGATAAATCCCTTCTCTGTAACACGCAGGTGTAATCCAGCACCGTCTGAAGATAGATGGACATGCCCACTGAGTGGGTACAACACGGCTCCAACGATAGTCAGAACAGTGAGGTTTCGCGTCAGAAGGCATTACGTGCTTGATATTTTAGCGTTTGGATTTTAACGGTCTTTTATCTTCTTACTATCAGGCAAATCCTATGGCTATAGCAGAAGATAAATAAATCATGCTTTTCTACTTATATAAACAATAACAGAAAGCATGGATCTTATGTGGTAAAAGCCCATAGCCTAAGTAAGACCTTAAGATACTTAAGTCTTCACTTGCTTTTCTTGGGTCTTTAGCATCTCATCTGGTCCAACCCAGGGCCCTTGCGCCAAGAGCACCTCAGGTGTGCCACCAGCTGAATGCCCCTCTGGGATGTGTGCCTTTGTGCTCTTGTCTAATCAAAATACATTTTGATCTATCTAGACAAGTTTGACTCGCAGGTCAATTATACAATAAATTAATTAAAAAGTGATTCGCAGATCACAATAATATTAATTTACAGGTTTAATTCCAGGCACGCAGGCCCCAGCACAGCACACATTAAATTGGGCACCCACATAAGAATAAATAAACAAGCATAGGCATCAATCAACATGTGATCCAATTAAAAGAAAATAAAATTTTGAAAACCCCATTGGCATCAATTTTAATTTTCTTATGTGCCCTACAACCTTACAACGGTCCATTGATAGGGATCCACTCATCCATCTAGTTAGATCCATGCCCTTGCATGCACTAAGTCCTAACTGACTCGAGTCGACCCAATGGTCAACTATGCATGCGCTAGGGCTGAACAACCACAATGAGGTCTGGCAAGCGGGCGTGACCCCGGGCCTAACTCATGTGTGTTCACTAGTCGTCTCAACCAGACATCGCTACACGCCTGTCTGCAGTCGACCTATAGCCACCAAGTGCTTGCGCACAGGTGCTATCTAGTCAACCCATCAAGGCTGTCAGATGGTCTGATCAGACTGTCTGGATCTAACCTAGGGGATGATTTCAACCCTAATAACCCGTCTAAGGGTTTAAAGTAGAGCCTTAGATCTAGAGTGAGTCGCGCATGTCAAGTAGGTTTTTGAGAAAAACATGAAGCATGCGCCAACAACATGCGCCAACATAAGTGTATTATATCCTATTTTTCGCATGATGAAACAACTAGATCTAATCACTTGCGCAAGCATGGATCACAAGAGCAAACATAGCAATCATATTAGCATGCATAATTCCAGCCCTCTGATACCAATTGAAGAGTCCCCTTCAAGGGGGAGCGCAAGGGGGTGAAACCCTAAAGGTGGCGCATGTCATTCTTTTGCAGCGGAAGTAGGGTTTCATGAAGATCAGATGCTATACATTCATATGATCAACTTTCAAGAAGCATGAAGATCGAAAGATAATCATACCGAAGCCATGTGTTGGATGGCGTCAAGGAAGAAGAGACTCGAATGAAACTCCTCCAAAAGGTGCGCACACAAGGTGATGCCGCCTACTCCTTGAGATCCTTGTGCTAGCAAGGTGCTTCAAGGGTCTTTGATCGATTCAAGAGGATGAGATGTTTTCTCCACTTGGCCGAGAGCTCTCCAAGTAGTGAAGAAAAATTTCCACACGAGAGAAGGGCGTCGAGAGGAATGGATGAAGCGTTGAGGCGTTGAGAAGAGGTGGCGCATTATGGCTTTCCAAAAATAGCAAGCCATGAAGCCATGCGCCCACTTCTTCAAAAACCGACCAAAACGTTTCTTAGCATTGAACCATGCGTTCATTGCCTTGAACCGGTTCAATCTAATTGACCCAACCCAATTTGGTTCAAATACCAAATTAAAACAGCCCAAGCCATGGTCTAGATTCCTCTGAACCAAATGGTTCAAGATCTAACCGTTCATCTCTGGATGCTTCCGATCTCACCGATCTAGCATCAATACTCTCGATCGAAGCTTACCGATCTCAAGCCCTAATCAATCAAACATGATCAGACCAGATCTCACTTACAATCAGAGTTTAAACCCCTTTAAACTGAACTCAAACAATTCAGTCCACACGATCTGACTTAAGTAAGCCATATCATCAAATTGTGCGACCCTAAGGGTTTCCTTTGAACGTCGGTAACGATAACTTACGTTATCACGATCAGTGAGGGGTATCTAGCAACACATCACTGTCTCCCGATATAAAGGAAAGAGTCTTCCACGACTACACCCAAAACACAGCACAAGTGTGAATCCAATTCACAAGGCATACATATTTCCTTTGCCACTGGATGTTCTTATTGGACAAGCGTGTCAAGCCTGTAGCTCCAATATGATGAGCATGATTAGATCAGATGAACATAGTCATCTGGGTATGGCCATACTCTTTTCTCAATCATCCCATCCAGGGGGCCCCTTTAGAACATCACACTCCTTAAACAAGGAGACGACAATCCTTTATCTATCACAAGTGCCCTAACCTGACTCAAGATCATTGTCCAAGATAGTCTATAATCATTATGTTTCAAATGATATTGAACTACCTCAAAACAATGACAATCATCATTTAGAAACACAAGTGATCTCAAGTCAAAGGACATGTGCCACTTCATGCAAACAAGGATTATTCACATTGTGACAAGCAATTGAATATCCTAGTAGGGTCTGTCCAGTACATCCAATGTACCCATGAGTCTACATCTTATTCCATGCTCGAAGCATCCTATAAGATTAGAACACATATTAGTCTCAAGCATATCAAGGCTGTCTCTAGTTCACCAAGATATCTCGACTAAGGACTTTATAGCGTGTCAGCCTAGCTGAACAGCTTTGAGACATTATTCAGTAGTACACTTATTACAGCAGACAAGGTAACAACCTGAATAATAACCATGCCTTTATAAACACAAGAGTTTACTACATGATACTGATACAATCCCAAGGCCTCAAACATTAGCCTTAAGGGCATACCCCAACAATTTCAGTGTCATCAGCCACCCCATGGCCTTCTTCAGTGAAAAGCTGAACGCTGTGCGCCAACAGCTGAACGCTGTGCGCCAACAGCTGAACGCTGTGCGCCAACAGCTGAACGCTGTGCGCCAACAGCTGAACGCTGTGCGCCAACAGCTGAACGCTGTGCGCCAACGCTACTCGACTTATGATAAGGAGTTTTACGCAACAGTCCAATCGTTACGACAATGGCAGCACTATCTGCTTCACCGCAAGTTCGTTTTATATAGTGACCCCCAAGCCTTGTCCTTCTTGAATGCCCAAAAGAAATTGGGCGCCCGCCATGCCAAGTGGGTTGAGTACTTGCAGTAGTACTCTTTCGTGATCAACCACAAAGTGGGCAAAGAAAACGTTGTCGTGGATGGCCTGGGTCGCGTCCGCACCCTCTTGTGTGTGATGCGTACTCGCGTCAACACATTCGACCATGTTAAGGAGGAATACCCCTCCTGTCCCGACTTCGGGGCCACCTACGCTGCCCTCTCCGAGTCTTCCGACCCCGAGTCGTCGTTTTAGCTTTGTGAGGGTCACCTCTTCTTAGGAAACCACTTGTGCATCCCCGGTCATCCCTTTGTGACCACTTGCTTCTCGAATTACACGCGGGTGGAGTCGCCGGTCATCATGGCCGCGACAAGACCCTTGAAATGGCAGAGGAATGCCTGTTTTGGCCCTCCCTCCGTAAGGATGTCGAGCGCATTGTGCGCTATTGCGGCATGTGTCAGTTAGCTAAACCCCGCCCTCCGAACACGGGTCTCTATACCCCGTTGCCAGTGGCCACTGGCCCGTGGCGCGACCTGAGCATGGACTTTGTCGTTGGGTTGCTGCGGACGGCTTCCCGCTTCGATTCCATCTATTTGGTTGTAGATCGGTTTTCGAAGATGCCCCACTTCATCCCTTGTTCGCGTACTGCAGATGCCTCCCACGTCGCGCATCTTTTTGTCCGGGAGATCGTGCATCTCCATGGTCTTCCCTCCACAATCGTGTCCGACCGTGACACGCAATTTGTGAGTCATTTCTGGCACTCCCTTTGGGCCCTCTTGGGCACCACCCTGAAGTTTTCCATGGCTTATCACCCTCAAACCGATGAGCAGACCAAAGTCGTTAACCGCAACTTTGGCAAACTTCTCCGTTGCCTCATCGGCGACCACCTGAGGTCGCGGGATTCCATCCTACCCATGGTCGAGTTTACGTACAACAGTGCTTCCAATAGGTCTATGGGTCTTAGTCCCTTCCAGATTGTCATGGGCCATCTACCCCGTAAACCCATTGACCTACATGACCTACCCATGGAGTCTCACCTTTCCTCACATGCATTCTCATTTGCCCAGCATATCACTAGCTTGCATGATGAGGTTCGACGTCGTATCTCTCTGGAGCAACCCACATTGACGGACCTATGAAGACACATAAGGATAGCCCTACCCTTCTAGAAGGCATTTGGGGAGACTCCCCAGGACTTGGGGAATTTTCAGCCCGATCATAGCTCTCCAGACCCCGATACGGCCAGGCCGTGACGGTGGACACGGCCGTGATGAGCACGCAGACCACCAGCACACCCGTTCTTCCTGCCGTGTTCGACACCGTCAGACCTAACCGACCCAAACACAGCCGGGCCATGATGGAAAGCACGGCCGTGGTACGGTCAAGGAAGCACGCGAATGCAAGTACGGCCCGCGACACGCCCGTGCCACCGACCGTATTCTCCTCGATGGAACCTAGAGCTTCCGAACACGGCTGTGTTCGCCAACACGGGCAGGCCGTGTTCGCCCCGGCGACCCCATCTCGACGTACACCACCCACCCTACTATGTTGCTCCACCTCATGACGATCTCAAGGAGTCCAACAAGGTAACAATCTGGCGATCCCAACGTCAAAGCAAGCCACCAGACCGCTTTACGGGTGTCATCAGCCCCCTTTCCATCCACACCGAGGTGACTCAGCCCAAGGACACCACAAGCCTACCTCCGGAGGGCCCAGCTCCAAGTGGGCCGCTCAATCTCATCAGCAAATATAGCCCAAGATCGGGCCACAATGGTGGTAACCCAGCCCACAACATCCAAGTTCTACTACTTGGTCGCGATGTGCTCCGAGCGCGTCTAAACCACCCCCCTATGGAGACGTAGGATCGTGCTACCAGCTTCAAGGAATATTAGTTAGTTTGTTATTTCTTGTCTTGTAGTTGCAGATTGACCACTTTAGTGGCCTGCAAAGGTTGTTAGGTTGTTAAAGTAGGTTGTCTTTAGTAGCCTTGTCTTGTCCCTCCCCTCTTGTTCTATAAAAGAGGAGGTTAGGGTAGCTTCTTAGTTAGTTCTCTTAGAGTGTAGAGACCTCCTGGTGAGCTGAGAGCCTTCTAGCGCGTGGAAGACGAGCAGGTGCCTCGCCTTCATAGTTGTTCGGGTAGAGGACGTCTCCTCAATTCCAAATTGTTCCATTTCCTGTTGAAAGTAAATCCCACCCTTTCGGTGGGTCAGGTTCGCCTGTTTTCTCATTTCGTTGTGTGTTTTTTCCACTGTAGTTTTCCCATCCTTCACCCACGGTCGTTCGCACGTCGGAGGTGTGTTTGGATTTCTTGTCTTTTGGTTTCTTTCAGCTTCATAAACGCGCGAGCTGAACTCTGCGCAACCGCTGTCCCCCAACGCGTGCTGAGCTTAAAAGTGCTAAGTGTGCTACTAAAATTGCTAAGAGGTTAGTGTGTTATATTAAGTAGTTGGGTGCCGTTGTCTTTCATTCGCATTTGTGTTGCCCCGATCGAGTTCTACGTCGTTTCATCGTGTTTCTATCGGTTTCCCTACACTTTCCGACACGTTTTCACTTCCCTTGTCTCACGACCCTCTCCCGTTTTTGCGTGCATCGTGTAGAACCCTAGAGCACGGCATTAAGGACCATCCTTCCCATTAGTTGCTTCATCAGATAGATTTGGGCCTTGCGTGGCTACAAAATTGTTGTAATAATTAATTAAAATTGATTCGTTATATTTGTATAAAATAGGACATGACAGTTTGGTATCAGAGGCAAGTTAAACTATAAAAATAAAATAAAATTTGCAAAAAAGTAAAATGACAAATCAGTAGTTATAGAGATGGGACAACCTTCCTAAGGTAATGTTGGGCCCTAGGCCCACTAGACCCGGCGACCAGGTCAAAATTGGACCGCACTTAGAAATATGATTTGGGAAGAAATCAACGCGTGGGTCGTTGCTTTGTTCGACATTGGTAGTGTTGTGTCCACAAGTGCACGGATACTCGAAGTAATAAAATAGATATCGAACCACAAAGACCTTATTGTTAAGTACCAAATAGTTGTATTCTCACTAGCTAAGCAAACCGAATATGATGAAAAGCAATGATGGAAACACACGAAATAGACAATCAGAGAGAAACTGGGACTAGGGTTTCATCCACCTTAATTCTAATGACTAGAAGGAAATAAACGTTGTCAGTTTAATTCTATTATGATAAAGACCTAATTCACTTCATAAAGGTATTGTCTCACTCTTGTGCAGACAACCGATCCTCATTCTCGTGCAAGATCTATTCTCAATGCTAAAGATAAGTGAATCATTGAACAAAGAACTCAAGGATCACTCTCGTGCATCCGAATTCTAAGTCAATCATCTCAAGTGGAATCTCAAAGATCACTCTCGTGCATCCTGAAACTCAACACAGGCTTTACTTATGGTTTTCCGACGACTTGATCCTCACTCTCGTGCAAGATCAAATAAAGTCTACACATTAACTCAATCCAAAGTATTAGAAATTCAACATGGCAATAAAATCACTAAAAATCAGAATTCAAAGAACTACCTAATCTCTTACGATAGTTCCAAACTCAACGATTCCTAGGGTTCCGAATTTCAAACGATCAACCTCTCGGTCTATTTTGCAAAACTCTAATACATGCTGATATTTATAAAACTAAAGAGAATTAAAGAACAATCAATCACAAAAATAAAATTATCATATTAAAATTAAACTTGACAAAAATCAATATTTTCTAGTCATTAACAAACTAAGGGGATTACACCCCATGTCCCAAAAGAAGATCTAAGCTTTCATGGTGAAGGGATTACAACAAACCATAATTTCAGAGGATTAGAAAGCGAAAAAGGGGAAGAAAAGTTACAAAACAGAGTTGTAATTGAA
The DNA here is from genome assembly GCA_027563935.2 of Costus lasius. Lineage (NCBI taxonomy): Eukaryota > Viridiplantae > Streptophyta > Magnoliopsida > Zingiberales > Costaceae > Costus > Costus lasius. The sequence goes on along the minus strand of CM050450.1, from coordinate 97,732,592 downwards.
ATACAACCCGTAATTTCGCTTGTGAATAGTGCTATCACCACTATTTTGATGATTTCTCCCTTGACCGGACTCCAAATGCTCTGAAACATCTGGGGCGTGCTCTCTTACTCCTGGTGAAGCTTCGGTGTAAAAATCACGGTCTGAGATGTCCTCTACGCCTCTCAACGCGAGGACAAACCCTAACCGCCTCTCTAACGATTGCTCTCTCAATTCATGATAAAAATTGTTCCTTTTGCTTCTCGTCCTTCCCCCTCTTGAAGACGAGTCCACCCCTTCTTTCAGATCTAGATTTGGACTCCTAAATCTCTGGAAATCGCATTTTGACTGATTCGGCGAAAATCTCAGATTTCTGGGTTGGCAAATATGGCACCGTGTAGATGTACACGGCAGTGCCGTATTTCTTTCTGTGAAATCTAGTTAGAAAGCACGGCACCGTGCATTCTCCTACGGCAGTGTCGTATTTGGGCTAAAACTTCTCTGGTCAAAATTGGTGGCAAATACGGTACCGTGAAAGATTCGGGGAGAAATACGGTAGTGCCGTATTTGTGCTGGAGCTTTCTGTTCTGGACTGTCATAAAATATGGTACCGTGAAGGTTTCGGGGCAAAATACGGTAGTGCCGTATGTTTGTCTGGTTAAAAGTGCCACAATATGGTACCGTGCAGATGTACATGGCTGTGCCATATTTTTTTCTAGGAGCATCCTTTTGACTTGAAATTTGATGGGTAGACCCCTCTTCATGGTTGGAACTCATTCATGCATCTGAATTGCTTGAAAATCGGCGAAATTGATGCCTTTTTGCCTGAAGTTGATGCCTTTTGCCTGGAACTCATTCTGCAATATTTGACAATTAAGGCTTAAAAACAAGCAAAATAGCATAATTATGACACAAAAAGACACATGAAATGAGACGAAATATAATATGAATTTTGGTGTCATCAAACACATAAGGCTCAAACTTTGCTTGTCCTCAAGCAAATAAATAAGAATAATGCTAAATATGGAAAATATGCTCTTTTATGAAAAATAAATTTCTAAATATAATCACTCATGAAATATTCCACCAACTTTTTGCACAAAATTTCAGATAAATACATCGTCCTCTGAATTTAATCTTTAAGATCTATAACTTTGATCAAATAAAACTTTGCAACTCGCATAATGAAAAGAATCTCAGTCTCATGATTTCACCTTTTTTTCAGTTTAAATCTATCATACCTTTGTTTACAGGAATAAATTCTCCAAGATCTTTTTCCACACAGAATTTTTTTTTTTTTTGGCATGTACCCACATAGATACATATATAATTTTTTATTTGGGCTTCAACTCTTATCTTCGGTACCACTGTCAATTTTACACAGTGCCAAGTAGAGGGGTCATTTTCTTTTTCTCTCTCTTTCTTTTTTTATAGACTTCAACCCATGTCTTAGGTACCACTATCAATTTTACACAGTGCCAAGTAGGGGAGTCTCTCACTATTTTTGGATCTTTGATTCTTTATTCCCAACAAATAATAAAATAAATCAAACATCAACTAGGTTAATCAATTGACATTAATTCAAAAATTATACTCATATGCTCATTTTATTTAAGAAAGATGTTTCACTCTTAGATTGCATTCATCAAACAACATACCTACCCAAAACATATGCATCAATCAATGGATAATTTCAACAAATAGATATATATTGAAGAAATAAATTTAGCATATAGGAATATTTTCATTCACAGGCATTAGCATGAACTTTCATAATCAATGTTTAATCTACACATCTCTTATCTCATGGATTCAAGTCATAAAAATTTTTAAACCTCAAAATACTTCAAAATCAATGCAAAAGGTGTGCAGCATGAAACTCATAGAATCATAGTCAAAAGTGTGACATGATAGATTCAAGCAACCTTGTATAATAGAAAACTCAATAAGTGATACAATCAAAAGCAAATCAAAGATGCAACCATATGAATTAATCATGAATACAAGAGAGTGCAAACAATACTCACAAAACTATATAGCAAGCTCTGACCAAAGATACATATGGCTTAGACCAAAAATAGTGTCGGGGCAGATGCTGCTAGGTCCAAAGATGTGCCTTTTGAAAAATTTTATCTGCAAAATTTAAGGTACATAAGGCTCAGTCTAAAAATTGTCTCTAAAATTAATAATGATAAAAATAATTTTCTCAAGAAAGAATCAGATATATCATCGATGGTCCAAATGAAGGTTGGTAAAAAGAGCTGATGCAGCTGAGAAGCAGAGGGTGAACAGAGGCTAGCTGAAGAGCTCCTAGCAATGATGATGGTGCCGACAGTAGAGTGAGTAATCTCTAGTGGCCTGCTAGAGAATACAGTTATAGAGGTGAGATCATCGGCCGGTGCAAATGATAGTACTGCATAAAAAAATCAGAGTTAATAATAAAGAACTGCTGCAAAAATAAATAAAATCATGGAATAAGAGGCAGCAAAAGAAATAAGAATCTGCTGGTGGTATGATCCAGTGTCGACGGCTGGAGACAGTGATGTCAGAGGCAGATGCAGTGGTGGCTAGAGATGGAAGACAGTTGCTCTTGAATATTTCTGAATCTAGATGCAAAATAAGCAATAACTGGTAGAAAGCAAACTGTGCAGTTTTTGAATTTTTTTATGAAAAGTAGCCATATCCTAGAATAAAATTTAATGATCCAAATAGAAAATGGACAGAACCATGTAATAGAATGAGATATGAATTTTTCAGATGTATGAAAATCAAAGGATCAAAATCTATCAAAAATTTAGGGCATCAGGAGAAAGAAGGCTACTCAGATTAAAAACTGCATAAACTGCACAAAAGTTAATAAAATTCAAAAAGTTGCTATGTGTCCTAGAATGATCAGAAAATATTTTCATGAAACTAATTAATCCACAAGGTAGAATGACACACGAACTTTCAATTCCAAGTGAAAAATCCGAGTTTCAAGTTATTTAAGCAACTTAAAAACTTGCTGCAAAAGTGCTAATCAGATTAGTTAGAAAAAAAAAAAACTGCTGCAGAAATTAATCATAATCGAAAAGTTGTTAGGTGTTTTAGAATGATCCATGGACTATAAAATTCAGAAAAAATATCCAGATGATAGAAAAAGATAATTAGTTCAATGCTATGCCAAAGATAAAAAATTTTCTCATCCCAGTTTCTTAAAATCGCAACTAGAAGACACCTACTCAATAAGCAAACTATAGAGAGGAATGCAGATTTTTTTTTTTTTCAAAAATAACTGAAAAATTAATTCTAAAAAAAACTAGGATAAAAGAAACTAAGATAAGATAGAGTACTTGGGTTGCCTCCCAAGAAGCGCTAATTTTAAGTCATTAGCTTGACCAAAAATCAATATCATGGTGAAGCAGGTGAATCAGTACCAAAATAGATTACAAACAATTTTATGCATTTTCTTTGTCCATAAAGCTTAGCCACAAATCCAAAAATCCAGAATTGCATATAAATCACAATTAAAGTGGTTTTCTTAAATATGAAGAAATCAAAAACTTCACATGAAGGATATTCAATGATCTTCCTAAATTTATCAGAGAGTAAAATCATCAGTCCTTTCTTCAACTTTATCTTATCAATCACAATAGGACTTTTATCAAAATATTCAAGCATTGGATCATCATAATAATAGTTATGTCTTTCATTAGATTCCTCAATAAAGCACAAATTTTCAATTAAATCAAAAGATTGAGCAATAGATATGGGCAAAGCATCAACATGGTGAGATACATTAATTTTTGCAACATTCAAATTTTTATCAAGTTCCTCATGCACTTCATCAAATAATTTATCAATATAAAAATTATTATCAAAATCAAGATGAGACTCTTCACAATCAATTTCCTCATGCTTCCCCACAAATAATTCATCATCAGAAGAGTCAAAATCAGAATCATATGAAAAAGAATTAATAGAATCAGGGTTGACCACAAGAGATTTATCATTAATTTCAAAAATATCACCAAAATCACAGATAACCAATCCTCACTCTCGTGCAAGATCTATTCTCAATTCTAAAGATAAGTGAATCATTGAGCAAAGAACTCAAGGATCACTCTCGTGCATCCGAATTCTAAGTCAATCATCTCAAGTGGAATCTCAACGATCACTCTCATGCATCCTGAAACTCAACACAGGTTTTACTTATAGTTTTCCAACAACTCGATCCTCACTCTTGTGCAAGATCAAATAAAGTCTACACATTAACTCAATCCAAAGTATTAGAAATTCAACATGGCAATAAAATCACTAAAAATCAGAATTCGAAGAACTACCTAATCTCTTACGATAGTTCCAAACTCAACGATTCCTAGGTTTCCGAATTTCAAACGATCAACCTCTCGGTCTATTTCGCAAAACTCTAAAACATGCTGATATTTATAAAACTAAAGAGAATTAAAGAACAATCAATCACAAAAGTAAAATTATCATATTAAAATTAAACTTGACAAAAATCAATGCTTTCTAGTCATTAACAAACTAAGGGGATTACACCCCATGTCCCAAAAGAAGATCTAAGCTTTCATGGTGAAGGGATTACAACAAACAATAATTTCAGAGGATTAGAAAGTGAAAAAGGGGAAGAAAAGTTACAAAACAGGGTTGTAATTGAAATACAACCTGTAATTTCGCTTGTGAATAGTGCTGTCACCACTATTTTAATGATTTCTCCCTCGATCAGACTCCAAATGCTCTGAAACTTCTGGGTCGTGCTCTCCTACTCCAGGCGAAGCTTTGGTGTAAAAATCACAGTCTGATATGTCCTCTACGCCTCTCGGCGCGAGGACAAACTCTAACCGCCTCTCTAACGATTGCTCTCTCAATTCATGATAAAAATTGTTCCTTTTGCTTCTCGTCCTTCGCCCTCTTAAAGACGAGTCCACCCCTTCTTTCAGATCTAGATTTGGACTCCTAAATCTCTGGAAATCGTATTTTGACTGATTCGACGAAAATCTCGGATTTCTGGGTTGGCAAATACGGCACCGTGTAGATGTACACGGCAGTGCCGTATTTCTTTCTGTGAAATCTGGTTAGAAAGCACGGCACAGTGCATTCTCCTATGGCAGTGCCGTATTTGCGCTAAAACTTCTCTGGTCAAAATTGGTGGCAAATACGGTACCGTGAAAGATTCGGGGAGAAATACGGTAGTGCCGTATTTGTGCTGCAGCTTTCTGCTTTGGACTGTCATAAAATACGGTACCGTGAAGGTTTCGGGGCAAAATACGGTAGTGCCATATGTTTGTCTAGTTAAAAGCACCACAATACGGTACCGTGCAGATGTACACGGCAGTGCCTTATTTTTTTTCTAGGAGCATCCTTTTGACTTAAAATTTGATGGGTAGACCCCTCTTCATGGTTAGAACTCATTCATGCATCTGAATTGCTTGAAAATCGGCGAAATTGATGCCTTTTTGCCTGAAATTGATCAAAAACCAAAGATGGTGTAGATTCTGTAATATTTGACAATTAAGGCTTAAAAACAAGCAAAAGAGCATAATTATGACACAAAAAGACACATGAAATGACACAAAATATACTATAAATTTTGGTGTCATCAGGTAGCTGATTGTTGCCGGCCGACCTTTGCAGATGTCGATAGATAAGTTGTCGTCCGACCCCTCGCCATTAGATAGTAGCTCACTGATGACACTGAAATTTACTATAAATTTTATGTCATTTCATATATCTTTTTGTGTCAAATTCATGAACCTTTGCTTATTTTTATGCCTTTTTTATCAATTACTGCGGAATCTACACTCTTTTTAGTTTTTGATGATTTTCAGGGAAAAAGGCACGATTTTCAGGCGTTTTCAAGCAATCCAGATGCATGAATGAATTCCCACCATCAAGAGGAGACAACTCGTAAAATTTTATGAAAATTGGAGCTTTAGACCAAATTACAGCAGGGCCGTAATCTATATTATGGTACCGTATTTTGACGGTTACCGTAATATCAGAGCACTGCCATAATTTAGGAATTTTTCATCTAGAAAGATTTTCGGAAATTACAGCACTACCGTAAGGATTCTCACGGGCCGTAATTTGGAGCACTTTCCGACTAGAAATTTTGGCTGAAATTATGGCACTGTCGTAACATATTTCATGGTACCGTAATTTCGGACAGATTTCCACCCGAGAACTCGACTGAAATTACAGCAGTGCCGTAACCAAAAATACGGCCGTAATTACAACCTGGAGATGCGATTTTCATGATAAAATTTAAGTCCGATTTTTGCGGGATCGATTGCGGACGATCCAGGCCATAAAATTCAAAGCTGTAAGAAGAAAAAGAGGAGCTTTCGATGAGAGGAAGAGGGAGACACCAAAAGCCCTAATTGTCATCCACTACCAAAGGAGAAATCGACTTTCATGCTGCCGACCTAGGCTTCGCCATCGGGAAGCATACAGCGCATGTCCGACTGTGAAATTTGAAGGGAAGCTTCGCCTGGAGCCAGAGAACATACCCCAGAAGTTTCAACATGAAGGGATCTCAATCGGAGGAGAAATCGACGAAGAACCTAGTGCCAGCACTATTCATACGATTATTACGGCTGTAATTTTCATTACAGCCGTGTGGTTATTCGTTCTTCCCCTTTCTTTTTGATTTCTGATCACTAGAAACTATGGTTTATTGTAATCTTTTCTCCATGCTAGCTTAAAGCTTTTGTGGGACATGGGGGAGTAATCCCCTTTGATTTCTTAATGACTAGATAAACTTTTCATTTCTTCGTCACGTAAAATTTTAGCATGATAATTGTACTTTTGTGATAATTGTTCTTTGATTCTCCATAGATACATGTTATTAATCATGTTTTACAGTTTTCGCAATAAGGACCGAAAGGTGACTTGCTTGAAAACTTGAAACCCTAGAATTGCATGTTAGGAACTTACTATAAGAAATTAGGTTAGTTCTTATTTCTTAATTCTAGAAGAATAATTGCCATGTTTAATAATATGAATCTAGGATTGAGTCAATTTATTAAACGTGAAGATCTTGTGCGAAAGTAAGGATCGGAACATTGGAGAACCATAAGTAGAACTTGTGTTGAGACTCGGATGCACGAAAGTGATAATTGAGATTCCACTCGAGATGATCCACTTAGAATTCGGATGCACGAAAGTGATCCTTGGGTTCTTTGATGGATAATTTACTTATTTTCAGCTTGGGATAGATCTTGCGTGAAAGCGAGGATCAGTCTCTGCATGATTGTCTGCACGAAAGTGAGATAATCCTTTTATGAAGTAAATTGTATCTTTATCATGATAAAATTAAACTAACAAATTTCGCAGCCGCCTATGTCGCCAGCAACCTACATGTAGACATGTGGAGCGGAAGCGACGGGCGCAAGCACCAACTGCACGTAACCTCGACGAAGGATCAAGGTGACAGTCGACGAGATCGGGGGAGATCTGGCTAGGGCAAAGCTAGGATCTCAGGCAGATGACATCACATGCGCTTGCGCATGCATCTAAACAAGGGGTTGGGTTTGGCCGACGAGGGGTGAACTGAAAGGGAAGCAAGGCGAGGGCGAGCTCTGGTTATCGACAGAGGAAGCTCATGTGTTGAATGGAACGAACAAACGTGGATGCAACCTTCTATTCACGGGCATGACAAAGGGTTGACGGGTGTGAACCCGGACCCGTAATCGAGTTCACCAATAGATAGGCTAAGCCACGAATTTAGATTTCGGAAATTTTAGATTCGGACTTGGTTTTGGAGGATATTAACCAAGTGAATAAATCTGGTGGTCACTGAAATGATCAAATGGTGTAATGGACTTAGAGGAAGTCCAATATTTTGGGATATTTTGTAAACCCCTGGTTTGGGTAGAACAACATTAGATATGGAAAAGTTAGCATACTTTAAAACTACTATTTGAGGAAAATTTAGTAGACTTTAAAACTACTATTTTGAGAATTAAATGTGGAGAGTTAGTGGACTCCAAAACTGCTATTTGTGGATAAATAAAAATGTGGAGAGTTTGTGGACTCTAAAATTGCTATTTAGAGATAAGAAGAGAGGACGATGTCCAACTAAAATAAAAGAGATCCATTTTCTTTGGTTCAACTGAGCCAACTTCACATAAGGGGATGCCTTTATGTGAGGAAAGCTTGGAAGAACGAGAAGGAAACTCCTTGTAATCGGTCCAAGCTAAGTTTCTCGTCATAAGGGGACACCATTATGATGGGAAGACTTAGGGAGAAATTATAAATTAGAGCGAGATAAGTTACTCTTCGATGGAGGTGGTATGAGACACTTTCGGAAAAGATGAGATTTAGGCATGACTAAGTTGGACGGATTAGGGTGAGAATTAGCTAAAGAAGAAAGATCTCGTCTAAAGATAAAATCGGAGATACGTCGGTCCATGCGGTGCAAGAGTCAAGTGGCTCAGATGTAGTATTAACTAGGATTCTCCAAAGAGGATGAAGATTTCATCTAATAGTCATCTTAAAAAGTTGGTTCTCACCGTGGTTCGAACGACCGATATCGATCGCGAATTTTGCCGAACCCTCTCATATGATATAATTGGAATTGTTAGTGTGAGTCGAACTTCACTACAAGTTCGTCGAGGATGGCGAAGAACTCAGGAGGGGAAGAATGTTAGGGGCAAGCCCGTTTGGACTGGCATGGTCAACTAGGCTGTTGACCAGGTCAAAATCAGCCCAGGCCCAAGGGAGAAATTAGAGTGTGATTTTGGGGAAAAATCCAGCGTTAGCGGAAAACCGTTTTCGCATTCGCTAAAGCCGCCAGTAGCTGACCTAAGCCAGATGACCTTCGCATTCGCAGACATCCTCTAGCCCCTCGTCGCTAGATGAAGGATCATCGACGGTCAGAGCATCGACTGTCAGAGCATCGACGTGTGCAAATGGCGATGGCGACTTGCTGACGCGTGAAATAGTGTCTCGTCAGGGTGTCAGGCGGCTACCGTTGATCCGATACGTTGAAGCACGACGACGCTCGATTTAGCGGGCCGAAGGGAGGAGTTAGGCAGCAGGTGGTCATGCGGCATGGGGAGGCATGGGCGACTGGCTCCAATCGCTGTCGCGTGAATGCTGGGCAGAGACAGAGATGAGCACCTGCCTATAACCCAGCAAGGAGCCGGGCTCAAGAGAGGGGGGGGGGGATGGAGAGGAGGGGTAGCAAACTATGAGAGGCGGGACGGAGGAGGACGAACTGCCTAGTATCGACGATGTTCTGATGATCTAAACTTGCCTAGGAACGAAGCTACCTCATCCCTTGATCTCCTCCCTTGTCTTCGAACTTGACGTACAACCATTCGGCACGAACTCACAGCATTCTCTTGTTAGAGCTCCAAAATGGTTTACGGTCGTGCCGTAAAATCATCAAAAGTCGCTGGTTTGAAATGCTCCAAAATACGGCCTGTGTAATTCTTTAAGGTGGTGCCGTAAAATCAGGAAAATCTTCTAGTCTGAAAACTCTCCAAATTACGGTAGTGCTCTGATTTTACAGTATCGTACAGAAATACGGTACCGTAAAATAGAATACGGTACTACCGTATTTTGGTTCATTGCTCCGTTTTGCGTAAAATTTGGCATGTGACCTCCTCTTGATGATGATAACTCTTCCATGTATTTGATTTTGCTTGAAAATGCCTTAAAATAGTGACTTTTTACCTGAAAATTATTAAAAACCAAAATAGAAGTAGATTTTGCAATATTTGATAATTTTGGCATAAAAATAGGTAAAAGATCTTCAATTGAGCATGAAAAGATATATAAAATGATATAAAATATACTATATATTTTGGTGTCATCAAATACATAAGGTTCAAACTTTGCTTGTCCTCAAGCAAAAATCAAAAGTTGATTAAAAGATAAAACTTTTCATGCTCAATAAATTTCTAAAATACAATCATCAATGAAAAATTCCATCGATTGTTTTGCAAAACTTCAAATAAACATATCATTCTTAGAATTCAATCCTTTAGATCCACTACTCAATCAAATAAAACTTTGCAACTTGTATAATAAATAGAATTTTCAGTCTCATGATTTCACCCAGTTTTAGTTCAAATCTATCATGCTTTTGTTTACAGGAATTAGGTTTCCAAGATCTTTTTCCACACATATTTTTTTATTCATTTTGTTTTCATGTATTTTGTTATTTTTACATAGATGGCATGTACCCACTTAGATACACACTTTTTATTTTTGACTTCAACTCTTATCTTCTGTACCACTATCAATTTTGCATAGTGCTAAGTAGAGGAGACTTATTCTTTTTATCTCTCATTATTTTTCATTCATAGACTTCAACCCATGTCTTAGGTACCACTATCAATTTTACATAGTGCCAAGTAGGGGATTCTCTCACTATTTTTATAGATCTTGGATTCTTATTTCCCAACAAATAGCAAAAATAGACTAAACATCTACTAGGTTGATCAATTGATCTCAATTCTCAAATCATACTCATATACTCATTTTATTCAAAGGAGTAGTTTCACCTTTAGATCTTATTCCTCAAATAATACATCTACCCAAAATTTCATGCACCAACCAATGTCAAATTTCAAAAGATAGATATGCATTCAAGAAATAAATCTAACATGATAGGTTTCTTTCTAATCATGAATACAAGTTTATTCATCATCAAGGAAGATATTTATCAATAAAAATCTTTTGAAAATATAATCACACTATAAGATAGTAGAAAGTGGATCATGAACAATCATATCATCATACAAGCATATCAAAGAAATATCAGTGAGTGATACATCTAAAGCAAATCAAAGATGCAACCATATGAAATATTCATGAATACAAGAGAGTGCATACGATACTCACAAAACTATATTGCAAGCTCTGACCAAAAATACATAAGGCTCAGACTAAAAATAGTGTCGGGGCAGATGCTGCTAGGTCCATAGATGTGCCTTTTGAAAAATTTTCCTGTACAATTTAAGATACATAAGGCTCAATCTAAAAATAGTCTCTAAAAATAATAATGATAAAAAATAATTTTCTCAAGAAAGAATCAGAGATATCATCGATGATCCAGAAAAGTGCTGGTGGAAAGAGCTGATGCAGTTGAGAAGCAAAAGTGGAACAGAGGCTAGCTGAAGAGCTGCTAGCAATGATGATGATGGTGCCGACAGTAGATTGAGTAATCTCTAGAGGCCTGCTAGAGACTACAATCCTAGAGGTGAGATCGTCGGCCGGTGGGTGCCAGAAATAATGCTGGATAGATAAAAAAATCAGTCACTAATGAAGAGTCTGCTGCATAAATAAATCAAATCAATGGAAATAGAGGCAGTAGAAGAAGTAAGAGTCTACTGTGGTGATAATCCAGTGTCGACGGCTGGAAACAGTGATGTCAGAGGTAGATGCAATGGTGGCTAGAGGTGGAATACAGTTGCTCTTGAAGAATTCTGGATCTGGAGGCAAAATAAGCTATAACAGGTAGAAAGCAAACAGAGCAACAAGTGAAATTTTTTTTTTTTTTGAAAAGTAGCTATACCCAAAAATAAGATTTAATGATCCAAAAAGAAAATGGACAGAACCATGTGATAGAATGAAACTCATTCTTTTCAGATGTATAAAAATCGAAGGATCAAAATCTGTCAGGAATTTAGGGCATCAACAGAAAGAAGGTTAGATTATAAAACTGCAAAAACTGCACAAAAGTTAATCAGATTCGAAAAGTTGCTATGTGTCCTAGAATGATCGAAAAATATTTTCATGAAAATAATTAATCCATGAGATAGAACGACACATGTTCTTCATATTCCATGTGAAAAATCAGGGTTTCAAGTCATTAAAGTATCTTAAAAAGCTGCAGCAAAAGTGCTAATCAGATTAGTCAGAAGAAAACTGCTGCAGAAATTAATCAGAATCGAAAAGTTGCTAGGTGTTTTAGAATGATCCATGGACTTTAAATTTCAGAAAAAATATCCAGATGATAGAAAAAGATGAGTACTTCGTGATGGTGCCAAAGATAAAAAATTTTTGCATTCCAGTTTCTTAAAATCGCAGTGAGAAAACACCTAGTCAGATAAGCAGAATGCAGAAAGTAGGTTTGAAATTACGGCACCGTAAAGCACATTACGGTACTACCGTATTTTTTAAAAAACTCTCGGGAAGGAAATCACTCAAAATTATGGCACGTGAAAGATGTTATGGCCCTGCCGTAAAAATCATGAAACTTCCTGTCGAAAATGGACCGAAAATATAGTACCGTAAAACTAATTACGACGGTGCCGTATCATGCGCCAAAACTTGTTTTCACTTACAAAAAGAAAAGAAAAATTATTTCTAAAAATAAACTAAACTAAAAGAAACAAAGCTAAACAAGAGTGCTTGGGTTGCCTCTCAAGAAGCACTAATTTTTAGGTCCATAGCTTGACCAAAAATCAAATCTCATGGTGAAGCAGGTGAATTAGTTCCAAAGTAAAGAGCAAACAATTTTTTCTTTTTCCTTTGTCCAAAAATTTTAGCCACTAATTCAAAAATCCAGAATTGCATATAAATCACAATCAAAGTGGCTTTCTCAAATTTGCAGAAATCAAAATATTCAATTTCAATCAAAGGGCATTCAGTGATCTTCCTATGTTTGTTAGTGAGCAAAATCATAAGTTCTTTCTTCAAATTTATATCTTCAATTGCAATAGGATTTTGATCAAAAGATTTAGCATTGGATCATCATAATATTGTCTATGTCTCAAATTAAGTTCCTCAAAAAAGCATAAATTCTCAAATATATCATAAGAGTGAATATCAGATATGGGCAAAGCACCATCATGAGGTTCATCAATATTTGTAATATGCAAATCCTTTTCAAGTTCATCTTGCCCACAATTAAATAATTTATTAATTTCAAATTACGAACAAAACCAGAATAAGATTTTTCTAAATCAACCCCCGCATGTCCTTCATCAGAATTAACCACAAATGATGCATCATCAAAAGAATCAACTTGCTCAAAAGAGGGTTTTTCAATTTCAATTTCCTCAAAATTTTCTACAAATAAATTAGCAAAAGAATCAATTTCACAATTATCAAAATTAGAGTGAGATTCATGAATATTCACATAAGGCTCAATCTAAAAACAATCATAATCAAAGGGGGAATTTTCTAAATCAAGTTTTTCAGTTTCCAAATCAAACTCAAATAAACATGCTTTTTGTTGTGCTATCCAGTTTTCTAGCATTTCAGTATCAGCACTCATATTATCCCTCCTAGAATTAATTTGTTTAAACGTCTCATGTGATTACTCACTATGTTTCATGAACTTTTCAAACTTTATCTCTAAGCTAGATTTTTCATTATCCTCAAAGTATGGTTCATAAACATGATTAGAGCAATCATTAGAAAAAGAAGTTTGATGATTTTCCCATCTAGAATACAATTGATAAGATTCTTTCCATGATAAATTGGGATTTAAAAATTGACAATCAGAGGTATAATGATCAAAATATCCACAAATATCACATCTAATAGAAGAAGAAGATTTCTTAACAGAGTGCATAAAAGAACTAAACGTATCCTCAAGTGTGCTCAATGAATTATTTTCATACTTACCTTGTGGCATGTATACCTCACCTCTTTGAGTTGCCCATGAGTTATAATTAAAAGACATATCTTCAAATCTATCAAGAACAGAAAGATTATCCAACACCAATCAATCAAATAAAACCATTTATTTTTATTTTTTATTTATTTTTTTTTCAGAATATATAAAACAAATAGAAAAAGATAAAACACAAGCAAATTCACAAATTTTAGAAATCACAGTTCTGTCACAACTGTGAAAATCCAAAACATGCAAAAACAAAAAACAAAGTTAAATCTAAAACAAATAAAACCTAGTCTAGCAATACTAACAACTATTTTGATATTAACAAAACTAAGGTCCCCAACAACGGCGCCAAAAACTTATTGTATCCCAAGTTGTTTGGCGTGTACCTTGGACTAATCCTCGGCAACGGCGCCAAAAACTTGTTGTACTCCACAAGTGCACGGATACTCAAAGTAATAAAGAAAGATATCGAACCACAGAGACCTTATTGTTAAGTACCAAATAGTTGTATTCTTACTAGCTAAGTAACGGAATAATAGCAAAGCAATAATGGAAAACACACGAAACCAGATAATCACAGAGAAACATTGCGACTAGGGTTTGATCCACCTTGATTTCAATGACTAGATATAAATAAAAAGTCGTCAGACTAATCTTATCATGATAAAGACTTAATTTACTGCATAAAGGGATCATCTCACTTTCGTGCAGACAATCATGCAGGGACCAATCCTCGCTTTCGCGCAAGATCTATCCCATGCTAATGATAAGTAAATTATCAATGAAATAATTCAAAGATCTCTTTCGTGCATCCGAATTCTAAGTTGATTGTCTCAAGTGGAATCTCAAGGGTCACTTTCGTGCATCCGAGACTCAACACAAGTTCTACTTATGGTTCTCCAACGTTCCAATCCTCACTTTCGTGCAAGATCTCCACGTTTGATAACTCGACTCTACCCTAGATTTAAATTATCATCATGGTAATAAGATCACTAAAATCAAATAATTAAGAACTAACCTAAGAGAGTTCCTAACATGCAATTCTAGGGTTCCAAGTTCTCTAGCAAGTCAACTTTTGATCCTTATTGCGAGAACTATAAAACATGAATAATAACATCAATCTATGGAGAATCAAAGACCAATAATCACATAAGTAGAATCATCATAATAAAACTATTCTGACGAAAATAAGAGTTATCTAATCATTAAGAAATCAAAGTGAATTACACCCATGTCCCAAATATGATTAAGCTAGCATGGAAAGAGAAATACAATAAGCCATAGTATCAAAGTGTTCAGATATCAAAGAAGAAGAAGAAACAACGTTACAACACGGTTGTAATAGAAATTACAGCCGTAATTTGCATCCAAAACACGCTGTGAACAGTGCAGTGCCGCGCCCCTTCTTTCGTTGATTCCTCCTCTGATTGAACTCTTTTTCCTCTGAAACTTCTGGGGTGTTGTCTTCTCCTCCAGGCTAGGCTTCTGCATGAAAATCACAGCCTGAGGTGTCCTCTACGCCTCTCGGTGTTAGACCAAACCCTAACCGCCTCTCTATCGATTGCTCCCTCAATACTTGATAAAAATTCCCTGTTTCACTTTGTGTGTCTTCTCCTCTTAAATATGAGTCCGCAGAATCTTTCGGATCTCAATTTGGAGGTCTGGATCACAAGATATGGTCCGTGCAAGTTTCGGGCCTGTAAAAATCACGTTTTTGAATGGAAATTACGGCCGTAAACTATTTTACGGTAGTGCCGTATTTTGGTTCTGTGAACCCTGTGTCAAAATTATGGCCCATAAAAGTTATTGTGGTAGTGCCGTAAAATCTAACGAGTTCTCTGGTCTGAAATCTCTGATAAATACGGCACCGTGAAATGGTTTACAGCCGTGCCGTAAAATCAGCAAAAGTCTCTGGTTTGAAATGCTCCAAAATACGGCCCGTGTAATTCTTTACGGTGGTGCCGTAAAATCAGAAAAATCTTCTGGTCTGAAAACTCCCCAAATTACGGCAGTGTTCTGACTTTACGGTATCGTACGGAAATACGCTACCGTAAAATAGAATACGGTACTGCCGTATTTTGGTTCGTTGCTCTGTTTTGCATGAAATTTGTCATGTGACCTCCTCTTGATGATTGTAACTCTTTCATATATTTTATTTTACTTGAAAACGCCTTAAAATAGTGCCTTTTTACCTGAAAATTATCAAAAACCAAAATAGAAGTAGATTTTGCAATATTTGATAATTTTGGCATAAAAATAAGCAAAAGATCTTCAATTGAGCATGAAAAGATATATAAAATGATACAAAATATACTATATATTTTGGTGTCATCAAGAACTCAGACGCTATGTCGACGTGAGCATAGTCTGAGGCATGAACACAAGCGGGCAATGACACAAGTAGGCGTTGGCTGAGATTTTAGACTGGTACTCAGAATCTGTCTTGGGTGCGGATGCGGCGATCGCCCGTTCATTGTAGGATGAGACAGACACGTGTTTGTCGGAATAAGGATGCGAGCACTCCGCTGTCGAGACGAGCGCGGCTCGAATGCAAGTGCGAGCCCGTGACACATCAATTGGTTTTGGTTGAAGTTGAGCTCGCTTGGGGCGACGAACTCTCGTCGGACTCTAGGAGCGGTGGATCGCCGAAGATGATGAATGCCTCAATGTGAACGTGACGACGCATACGGCTTCGTCTTTCGAACAGGGGAGTTGACCAGAAGTGCGCGTAGACCCGAAATCTGTCTTGGGTGCAAACACGGGCGATTAGATCCAATTTTGGGAAGGTAATTTCTCCTATTTCTCTATTTTGATTTAATGCTGATGTTGCTTCTATTGGTGTTTATGCTCTACGACCTTTGAGATGTTGGGAAACCCCAGGGACATTTTACAATTTTCAGAGTCATGGACATACATTTTACGCAGCGGAAGAATGTCCCCGAAATAGGCCGGTCCCAAAAACCCAGTGAAGATCGCAAGCAAGGGAGTCGACACGATGAGTTAGTAAGTACCTTAGGAGCAATATAGAGCGATGCCGATGTAGGCGTCCAAGTGTGCGCCCTCTGCAGTCTCGCACACACGGATCTCTTGAGTTCTCTTCTTCCACGCCCGGTGCTAGCCTCGGGAAGAAGATCCAAGCCTTAGGGAGATATTCTACCTCACTTGCGCCACCTAGAGAAAAGATGCGCCGAGTGAAGAGGGAAACTATCCAAGCCGCCAAGCCCTAGATCTCCTTGCGCCAAGAGGAAAGGAGGAAGAGGCTTGCGGTTATGGAAGAAAGAAGATGCGCCCTTGCTCCAAGCACTCGCCCCTCTTCTTGTGTTCACGCCTTCAAGGATTGATCATTCTCAAGAGGGGGCGACTAGGGTCACATTTATAGGGCAAGAGGCGGTTAGGATAATGGCTAGGATCATGACAAGTGTAGGGCTAGGATGAGGAGGTTTGAGACAAGGAAAGTCTCCAAGACATTTCCATAATTCTCATTCAACCTTTCCTTTTGTTCCCACGCCTTTCCTTGTGCACCAAGGCCTTGCCTTGCGCCTCAAGCAATGCCATAGAGGCATTCATTCCATCCTAGCAAGAGAGGGGAGGCGCCATTTACTTCCATAATGGAGCAAAGGCGCCAACATGACCCCATTATGCCCCTAGGCGCCTAATGGTTCATTTTTCTCCCCATTATACCCTTTTAGCCTCTCATCTCTTCATGAGAACTTGTCATTGGGCCTCATTGGATAATGAGCTAGCCCAAACTTCATTACATGGGTTGATTAAGCACTTGGATCCAATCCAATGCAACCCTAATCCAAATGTGACCAACCATGGTCAAATATGGGTCAACCTGCCAAAAATGAAGTTTGACTCCAGTAACATTCTTCCATCTCATCAGGCCCATTGGCGCTGATGAAATCTCCCAACTAGATCCGAGTTATCCAATAACTCGATCATAAGGCTTCCCGATCAATACGAGAACTCAAGTATCAAGGTGTGCGACCTTGTGAAGGTTCCCTTAGACAAGGGGGGGGGGGGGCGAAACCCTAGATAGGCGCATAAAAATTTCTTCTAAAGCAGCGGAGTGGGTTTCTTAGTATCATCGCATGCAATATGATCAACTTAACAACATGAAAAGAATTCATACCGAAGCCATGTGTTGGATGGCGTCTTGGAAAGAGAGAGCAAGAGAGATCTCCTCCAAATGATGCGCACACAAGAATGAGGATGCGCTCACTTCTTTGGTGCTCCTTGTGCTAGCAAGGTTCCAAGAGGTGTCTTTGATCGAATGGAAGGGATGGATGAAGCTTTGCTGGCTTTGCCAAATGACTCTCCAAGGCGTCCAAGACTCGTCACACACGAATGCCCCTTTGAGAGTAAGTGGGAAAGGCGAGAGAGAAGTTCTCTTGGCGTGAACGTGAGATGTGGTCACGTTAGAGAACATGCTATCTAAAAATAGCAATGTCTCAACGTTCATGCGACCATACATTACCCCAATTGCCAATGCCTCTTTACTTGAACCATGCGCTCACCCAATGAGCTGGTTCAAATCGATTTGGTTCAATAACCAAATAAACCAAGCAACTAGTCCAGATCATAACAAAAACCCTTAACGCTTAAGATCTGACCGTTCATCTCTTGATGCTCCTGATCTCACCGATCTAGCATCCATTCTCTCAATCGAAGCTTACCGATCTCAAGCCCTTATCAATCAAACATGATCAGACTGGATCTCACTTACAATCAGAGATTAAATCCCTTTAAACTGAACCCAAACAATTCAGTCCACACGATCTGACTTAAGTAAGCCATATCATCAAATTGTGCGACCCTAAGGGTTTCCTTTAAATGTCGGTAACGATAACTTACGTTATCACGATCAGTGAGGGGTATCTAGCAACACATCACTGTCTCCCGATATAAAGGAAAGAGTCTTCCAAGACTACACCCAAACCACAGCACAAGTGTGAATCCAACTCACTAAGCATACATGATTCCTTTGCCACTGGATGTTCTTATTGGACAAGCGTGTCAAGCCTGTAGCTCCAATATGATGAGCATGATTAGATCAGATGAACATAGTCACCTGGGTATGGCCATACACTTTCTCAATCATCTCATACAGAGGGGGGCCCCTTTAGAACATCACACTCCAATTAAGGAGACGGCAATCCTTTATCTATCACTAGTGCCCTAACCTGACTCAAGCTCACCATCCAAGATAGTCTATAACCATTATGTTTCAAATGATATTGAACTACCTCAAAACAATGACAATCATCATTTAGAAAACACAAGTGATCTCAAGTCAGAGGAAATGTGCCACTTGTTACATTCAAGGATTATTCATATTGTGACAACCAATTGAATATCCTAGTAGGGTCTGTCCAGTACATCCAATGTACCCATGAGTCTACATCTTATTCCATGCTCGAAGCATCCTATAAGATTAGAGCACATATTAGTCTCAATCATATCAAGGCTGTCTCATGTTCACCAAGATATCTCGACTAAGGACTTTACAGCATGTCAGCCCAGCTGAACAGCTTTGAGACATTATTCAGAAGTACACTTATTGCAGCAGACAATGTAACAAACTGAATAACAACCATGCCTTTATAAACAAAAGGAGTAAGGTAGAGTAGCCTGACTCATCATAGAACTAACCATATCAAGTAACGTTCTATTTCTCCTCTCGGACACACCATTCCATTGCGGTGTTCCTGGCGGAGTGAGCTGTGAGATAATCCCACACTCCTTCAGATAGTCAGTAAACGCATGACTCAAGTATTCTCCACCTCGATCAGAACGAAGTGCCTTGATATTTCGGCCAAGCTGATTCTGTACTTCATTCTTGAACTCTTTGAACTTGTCAAAAGATTCACTTTTGTGTCTCATAAGATAGACATACCCATACCTACTGAAATCATCAGTAAAGGTTATGAAGTACTGATAGCCACCTCTGGCATGTTTACTAAATGGCCCACACACATCACTGTGTATAAGGTCAAGTAAACCTGAAGCCCTTTGACCTTTGTTAGGAAAAGGTGACTTCGTCATTTTACCCATTAAACAAGCCTTGCATGTATCAATCTCCTCATAGGAGAATGATCCCAGCAGTCCATGATCATGCAACCGCTTAATGCGCTTCTTGTTAATATGGCCTAAACGACTATGCCATAGCAAGGTGCTGTCATCAGCATACTTGGCTTTCTTATTATTAATGTTTTGTATAGAACATTCCATGTCCAACATGAATAACCGATTGTTAATTGAACCAGTAGCATAAACAATATTATCTAAAGAAAGAACACACTTTGAAATATTGCATTCAAAGGAAAATCCCTTCCTGACAAGAGCAGGAATGGAGATAATATTTTTATTAATGCTGGGAACAAAGTAACAATTGTTCAGTTCTAATACAAGCCCAGATGGCAAAGAGATGAAATAGTCTCCTACAGCAACAGCAGCAACCCGTGCCCCGTTTCCAACTCGTAGGTCCACCTCATGCTGTCCCACTTGCCTTCTTCTCTTGAGTTCCTGTACATTTGAACAAATGTGAACTCCACATGCAGTGTCCAACACCCATGAAATAGAAGAAGAGGATATCATGACTTCCGTCACATAAATACCTGAGCCAGAAGCAAAGCTTCCCCTCTTATCTCCTTGGAGCGCTTTACAATCCTTTTTCCAGTGACCCAGCTGGCCACAGTGGAAACATCTGTATTCCTTTGACCGCTTAATTTTTTGCTTCAGAGCCTTGCTGTAACTCTTGACAGGGGCCTTGCCCTTCTTCCCCTTCTTCTTGTTCCTAGAAGGAACCATTAAGACAGAGGTCGAAGGCTTTCCCTTCAGAGTCTCCTCAGTAGTCAAGAGCATATTCAGCAGCTCTGCCGGAGTACAGTCGATTTTGTTCATATTAAAGTTAATGATGAACGCATCGAAAGAGGGCGGGAGAGACTGCAGAATAATGTCTACAGTAAGCTCCTGATTGATGGTATGCCCCAGTTTCTCTAGAGCCTCCTTGTGCCCAATCATCTTGAGCACGTGAGCTCCCACTGGGCTCCCTTCAGCCAGTTTGCTCTGAAAGAACAGCTTTGTCAGATTATAGCGTTCTGTCCTCGCCTGTGCAGCATACAGCATCTTGAGGTTCGCTATAATCTCTATAGCCGACATATCCTCATGCTGACGCTGCAGCGGTGGCGTCATAGACGCTAGCATCAGGCAAGCGACATCAATGCTATCATTGACGTGCTTTTCATAAGCTTCCCGAACCGCCCTTGCGGCGTTCGGAGCGGGCTGAGGCGGTATAGCCGTCTCGAGGACATACAGTTTCCTCTCTGCCTTAAGAACAATCTTAAGGTGTCCGTACCAGTCTGAGAAGTTCGGCCCAGCAAACTTCTCCCTTTCCAGTAGGGATCGCACATTGAAGCTCATGGTGTTCGTTGCTGCAGGTATCTACAACAATGCAAGAACAGCAAGGTCAGTATCAATGTTAAGAATCAATCAGGACTTAAGAATGATTCTTTTTCTCACTATTTTATCTGGCTGAAAAATCCAGCAAAACAGCCCGAAAGAGTAGAACTCTTTTAGTGAGATGGGATCCAGATTTCATACTTGGTCTCCGCGTCCCGCTCAGGCGAGATAAGATACACAGAGAGTACAAGCACTAATCTCTGGTAGGCAATCCCTGCCAATCGCCAACCCGTGCGATTCCCCTTCATCTGGGCAATCCAGCAGACTGTGCCAACTGAGTTGGTACAACACAATCTCTGACCCCACAGATGGCTGCCTCCATGTGCTACCATATGCGCCACATATGTAGCCAACATGGTCAAGCTGACCCGACCTACTCCCTGGACCACCACGTGCTATGCTGAGCAACGAGAAGCGATAAATCCCTTCCCTGTAACACGCAGGTGTAATCCCGCACCGTCTGAAGATAGATGGACGTGCCCACTGAGTGGGTACAACACGGCTCCAACGATAATCAGAACAGTGAGGTTTCGCGTCAGAAGGCTTACGAGCTTGATATTTTAGCGTTGGATTTTAACGGTCTTTTATCTCCTTAACTATCATGCAATTCCTATGGTGATAGCAGAAGATAAACTCATGCAATTCTAATTATAAAAGCAATAAATAGAAAGCATGCTGATCTTATGTGGTAAAAGCCCATTGAGCCTAAGTTAGACCTTAAATAAACTTAAGTCTTCACTTGCTTTTCTTGATGGGTCTTTTGCTGCTCATTTGGCCCAAACCAGGGCCCAAGCCCCCACTGCAGCTCAGGTGCGCCCACCAGGTAAATGCGCCTGGTCCCAGAGTCGAACACTGGACCTCCCACCTGGTCAAGCCACTGCTGCATGCGCCTCTGCCAAGTGTGCTCTGTGCTCTTGTCTAATTAAATTACAATTTAACTATCTAGACAAGATTGACACGCAGGTCAATAACACTTTATAAATTAATGGAAATGTGATGCGCAGATCACATAAAAATAATTTACATTTAATTTCCAGGCACGCAGGCCCCAGCACAGCACACATTAAACGGGCAGCCCACATAAGATAAAATAAACACACATATGGCATCCAAACAGCATGTGATCCAATTAAGAAATTAAAGTTTTGAAAACCCCTTTGGCATCAATTTTAATATTCTTATATGCCCTACAACCTTACAACGGTCCATTAATAGGGATCCACTCATCCAATCTAATCAGATCCAGTGCCCTTGCATGCACCAAGTCCTAACTGACTTGAGTCGACCCAGTGGTCAACTATGCATGCGCCAAGGGCTGAACCACCCCATGAGTTCTGGCAAGCGGGTGTGACCCCGGGCCTAACTCATGTGCGTTCATGGGTTGTCTCAACCAGACATCGCTACACGCCTGTGATGCAGTCGACCTACAGCCACCTCTTGCTTGCGCAAAGGTGCTATCTGGTCGACCCATCTAGGCTGTCAGATGATCTGATCAGACTGGTTGGATCTAACCTAGAGGATGACATCAACCCTACTAACCCGTCTAAGGATTTATAGTAAGACCTTAGATCTAGTGAGGTCGCGCAAGTAATATACGTTTGATAAAACATCAACAATAAAGATGCGCCGACTTTCATACATGCTCAAACATGAAAAACATATGTAATCATTTTCGCATGTAACCTAACCTATAGATCTAAGCATGTTGCGCAAACATGGATCACAAAACATGGTATAGCAATCATAAAACATGCATCAACCAAGGCTCTGATACCAATTGAAGGTTCCCTTAGACAAGGGGGGGGGGGGGGGGGGGCGAAACCCTAGATAGGCGCATAAAAATTTCTTCTAAAGCAGCGGAGTGGGTTTCTTAGTATCATCGCATGCAATATGATCAACTTAACAACATGAAAAGAATTCATACCGAAGCCATGTGTTGGATGGCGTCTTGGAAAGAGAGAGCAAGAGAGATCTCCTCCAAATGATGCGCACACAAGAATGAGGATGCGCTCACTTCCTTGGTGCTCCTTGTGCTAGCAAGGTTCCAAGAGGTGTCTTTGATCGAATGGAAGGGATGGATGAAGCTTTGCTGGCTTTGCCAAATGACTCTCCAAGGCGTCCAAGACTCGTCACACACGAATGCCCCTTTGAGAGTAAGTGGGAAAGGCGAGAGAGAAGTTCTCTTGGCGTGAACGTGAGATGTGGTCACGTTAGAGAACATGCTATCTAAAAATAGCAATGTCTCAACGTTCATGCGATCATACATTACCCCAATCGCCAATGCCTCTTTACTTGAACCATGCGCTCACCCAATGAGCTGGTTCAAATCGATTTGGTTCAATAACCAAATAAACCAAGCAACTAGTCCAGATCATAACAAAAACCCTTAACGCTTAAGATCTGACCGTTCATCTCTTGATGCTCCTGATCTCACCGATCTAGCATCCATTCTCTCAATCGAAGCTTACCGATCTCAAGCCCTTATCAATCAAACATGATCAGACTGGATCTCACTTACAATCAGAGATTAAATCCCTTTAAACTGAACCCAAACAATTCAGTCCACACGATCTGACTTAAGTAAGCCATATCATCAAATTGTGCGACCCTAAGGGTTTCCTTTAAATGTCGGTAACGATAACTTACGTTATCACGATCAGTGAGGGGTATCTAGCAACACATCACTGTCTCCCGATATAAAGGAAAGAGTCTTCCAAGACTACACCCAAACCACAGCACAAGTGTGAATCCAACTCACTAAGCATACATGATTCCTTTGCCACTGGATGTTCTTATTGGACAAGCGTGTCAAGCCTGTAGCTCCAATATGATGAGCATGATTAGATCAGATGAACATAGTCACCTGGGTATGGCCATACACTTTCTCAATCATCTCATACAGAGGGGGGCCCCTTTAGAACATCACACTCCAATTAAGGAGACGGCAATCCTTTATCTATCACTAGTGCCCTAACCTGACTCAAGCTCACCATCCAAGATAGTCTATAACCATTATGTTTCAAATGATATTGAACTACCTCAAAACAATGACAATCATCATTTAGAAAACACAAGTGATCTCAAGTCAGAGGAAATGTGCCACTTGTTACATTCAAGGATTATTCATATTGTGACAACCAATTGAATATCCTAGTAGGGTCTGTCCAGTACATCCAATGTACCCATGAGTCTACATCTTATTCCATGCTCGAAGCATCCTATAAGATTAGAGCACATATTAGTCTCAATCATATCAAGGCTGTCTCATGTTCACCAAGATATCTCTACTAAGGACTTTACAGCATGTCAGCCCAGCTGAACAGCTTTGAGACATTATTCAGAAGTACACTTATTGCAGTAGACAATGTAACAAACTGAATAACAACCATGCCTTTATAAACATAAGAGTTTATTACATGATACTGATACAATCCCAAGGCCTCAAACATTAGCCTTAAGGGCATACCCCAACACCTTGTAGGTTCCTCTGACGCTGGCAGTGCTGACCAGAGGTCATCACAAGCAGTGAGTGGCACCTAGCAGTGCATCGCTGCTACCCAGGTCGTTGGAATGGATATCGACATCGACATCCCCATCATCGCAACTAGGTACAGATGCATTACAGTCTCTTTGCCGTACTGATATCCGATTGGACAAGTGTGTCACCACTTGTTTTCATCCAATCACATGGCTATGACTAAAACAGGTTCTCACCTGGGTATGGCCATACACTCTCAATCATAGAACCATATAGGAGCTCCATGGATATCATACTTCCTTAGGGAAGGGGCAAATCCTATGTCTGTCCATTGATCTTCTCATATGGGTCGTGACATGCTCAATAACAACCGTTATGACCTCCCAGCTACGGCAAGGTGTTAGGTTGTATCAAAGCAAGTCCCTAACCATATAGAATGATCAATGACCTCAAGTCAAGGGATCAATGCATCTCCTGTCACTTATGAGGATAACTCATGACACCAAGTCATAGCCTCATAGCGGGTCTATCCAGTATATCCTCCAATGATATACCCATGTGTCTGCGTTAGCACCACGTGCCTAACCAACCCACATACCAGTCTCTTAAGTACCAGAGCTGTCCCATATCCACTCAGGTACATCGACTGGGGACAATTATTTGAGCACAGATCTAATCTGTCTCCAGGGACATTATCATGTAAGTACACAATCGCAGGTGTAGACAAACAATGACAACGACAATGCCAGAATGATATATAAATATCAATGTCAAGTAGTACATAAGTTGACCAAACTAGGTCCTAGGGCATATACACCAACATGAGATAGTCCAATGGGATATGTGTATCACATCTATTTGATAGATAAGATATTCTGGCATGGTCGTTGTTATACAAACATGTACATTTGCGCACATGTACAGTTGCATGCACGATGTCCCTAAAGCGATAAGATGTTTATCTTGTTTCAGTTTTATCCCCGGTCAAGAATCATGGTGGATATGGGACAGCTATGATTCACTTGAGACTGGTCTATGGGCTGGTTGAGCACTCATTGCTTGTGATGATTTATTCTGATGACTTGGATAGTAAGGATGTATTGCTAGGTGGCACTCATTGCTTGTGATGATTTAGTCATCACTGCCAACGTCTAAAGAACCTATAGGGTCGTACACCTAGACACTCGAGTTCTTATATTAATCGTTTAGCCTCTAATCGAATCATTGTGTGGTTCGGATCGATTAGGGAGACTGATGCTCTGAGATTTCTTCTGAGGAGATGATATTTTATCTAGTTCATGTTTGACCACTAGTTGACCTCTAGTGGACCATGTTTGACTTCTATTGACCTGTGTAGTCAAAATGAGTCAAACAAGGGTTTTAGTGCAAGTTTGGGACTTGGCACTTAAGTCACTTGAATAAATAAAATTTATTAATCGGCAAGAGAATTTTTTTCTTGGCTAATTAATTGGGCTAGGTGCATTTTTTCTTGCCTAATTAATTAAGCTAGGCGCATTTTACAATTAATTATTTAATTACATAATTTAATAGGCACCTAAATAATGTCCCACATCGCTAAAAATCTCTAAGAATAGTTGGCTCATCTATTATAAATAGAGAGGCTATGTTGGGAGATTTTTACACCAATTTTTTCTCTCATCTCCTGTTGTCGCCTCCCCTCTCCTCCTTTGAGTGCAGGTTTTGAAAGTGATAACTAAAGAAAAAAATTTTCATCAAGGTTGGGAAAAGTGGTAGTGCTACCCACTCCTTGTCGCCAATACTCCTATTTCTCCTTGGAGCTGGATCCTGGTGATTGGTGCGAGTCGAGAAAATCCTAGAGGTGTGGATCTCACTTCCCGAGGCTTGATATGATATTACTCTTCACATCCTTCAGTTTTCTCTCGTATGTGATCTTGGTGTTTCTAGGAATTCTATTTCGGACCTTCGCTTCTACTGTGTTTTAAGTTTTTATAAGGTCCGGAGATTCCTAATAGCTTCTCTCTCTCCTGAGCTAGACGAAGGTCCGAACCCTTCGTGGAGACTGAGGCGTGCACACGAATGCACCCCTACCGGTCGCGCTAAACCTGGACGAATCGTTGATTTATACCCGTACGTGGGAATTTGATAGATTTAGGCCTTGCGTGGTTACAAAATTATTGTAATAATTAATTAAAATTAATTTATTATATTTATATAAAATAGGACATGACATTCCTCCTTTGCATGTAGTGATTATAGAATTACTGGCTGCCTTCCGAGTAGATAATGTTAAATATTATAAAAAAATGTAAGTATTATCACCAGGCAACGCGTGGCCTGCACCGACTACGTTACTTGCAAGTGAAGCATGATATTTTTGTAGTACCTCACAATGCTTCATTCTCACTCAATTATAAAGGATGCTCTCAACGCGGATTCCCTGTCGCCTCCATTACAAAAATAACATTGTACTAACCTACACAAGAGTCCTGCAATAGAATTCAACCCTGTCCTGCAGAGAGCACCGTCGCACTCGAGGACCAGTGCAGAGCCACATAGCACCTAGTGGGGGAATTGCCCACTAACCCAGTCAACATCCATACATACATATATACATATATATATATATATATATATATATATATATATATATATATATATATATGAATGAGTTAAAAATATCATAGGCACGGCCCGTGCCTAAAATGGCCTAGGCATGGGTTTCATCCACTATTCAGTGAGCACACATCTCATTGCCACTCACAGAGTTAGTTCGGTACACATTTCTATTAAGTTCGACAATAACCAGGTTCGACAATAAACAACAAAGTTTGACAATAACAAAGTTAAACAATGATTTTATCGTCAAACTTTTTTTTGTATATCGTCGAACTTTTTCTAAAACTTATAATTTTATCGTCAATTTTTTTTGAAACTTATAATTTTATTGTCGAACTTTGTCATATATCGTTGAACTTTTTCTAAAACATGATTTTATCGTCGAACTTTATTATATATCATCAAACTTTTTTAAAACTTATGATTTTATTGTCGAATTTTGTTATATATCATCGAACTTTTTCTAGATATCGTTGAACTTTTTTTAAAACATAATTTTATCATCGCACTTTATCATATATCATCGAACTTTTTTGAAACTTATGATTTTATTGTCAAACTTTATCATATATCATCAAACTTTTTCTGGATAACGTTGAACTTTTTCTAAAACATAATTTTATTGTCGAACTTTGTTATATATCGTCGAACTTTTTTGAAACTTATGATTTTATTGTCAAACTTTGTCATATATCGTCGAACTTTTTCTGGATATCGTCAAACTTTTTCTAAAATATGATTTTATCTAACTTTATCATATATCGTGAAACTTTTTAAAACTTATGATTTTATTGTCGAACTTTGTTATATATCGTCCAACTTTTCTGGAACTTATGATTTTATCATCAAACTTTGTCATATATCGTCGAACTTATCAGAAACTTGACCAAAACTTATATAAATAAATGGAAATAGTAAAAAAATATTTTAGTGTAAATTCTAGTAAATTTATTAATTTTTTTTATTATTTTTATTAATTTTTATATTTATACTTATTGTCAAATTTTGCCCGCTATTGTTGAATTTTTTTAACCTTAATTGAAGTTTAAGGACAGCAAATGCCGTGGGCAGCTTTGAGATGCACACTCAATACTACTTACTCAACAGTAGATGAAAGCCGTGCCTAGAGCATTTTAAGCGTAAGCCATGCCTAGGATATTTTTCCGCAAAGAGAAGCCTCGAACTAAGTACCTGACAAACCCACTAGCGATCGCCGGCTGATGACCTTACGACATGGCAATTCATCCACTGTGCGCATCTGACTAGCTGTCACGCCCACGTTTACGGTAATATAATTTTAACTATTTCACCCGTGAGTCAACGCTTGGCTCGAGTCCAAATATTTCAGGCCGGACGATGCTATGTGAATGACGTAACCCGAAAGTGGGGTGAAGTCTGCGGCCTCGTCCCTCTCGCATAGAGGCGAGAGCGGCCGGAATAAACGGAGCCACAGTCGCTCGTAGGCGACGGCTGCACCGGAAGAGATACGCTCACCCGGAGGCAAGCTCGGTAGCCAAGAAGAGCAGGAGAAGAGGGTGGCGCTAACTACCCTCGCTACGCCTCCGCTGGAAGGGAAGCATTGCCCACCTAGCGGCTTCGCCGGTGGTTGATCCACTGGCGGCTTCTTCCTTGCTAGAAGGCAGGGACGACAGCAGGGGAAACCAACAAACAGTGGCTGGGGTGGCTAAGCTGACGTCCGGATGCAAGCCTTCCACGCGGACGAAAGGGGACGCCGCCCAAGACATCCAAGCGACGGCAGGCGAAAGGAGACGGATGCTGCTCCCAGTTCACGGCTCCCTCGTATGCACGCCGACCAAGGAACGAGAGCTGCCACGCGTAGGCGGTGAACGGCGGCGGCCGGCAACGCCGGGAACACTCGCACGCAGGCGAGTCGAGCCCGGAAATTTCCGCATGCAGGCGGACCGGAGCTCTTGAAGAGGAAGGAGAAAGAGCTCGCAGAGGAAGCGCGGAGGCTGGCCAACACATGCATGCAGCGTAGATCAACGGGAAAGAAGGGCGTCGCCGGGGAAGAAACGCGCCCCAGGACGAAGACCAAGAGGGGAGGAGGGATACCTCGGCGCTAGGCGCCGGCTCCTTCTTCCCGGTGAAGTGGTGGCCGGCCGCGCCTTCCAAGGCGATCTGAAAGTGTAGTCGGCGGCAGCAACGGCGGTGGCGACGTCGAGTGCGAGGAGGACGATGGCAGAAGCGAAAACGGGGACGGAGTTCTCCCTGGCATTCCTCCACCCACCCGCACCACCGGAACGACTGGAGAACTCCATCGACAAATGTCCGACGAGAAAATCCGGCTGACCGGAGAGAGGGGAGATCGGTCGACACCCTAGTCCCGAGACGAGAGCTCGCTGCTCTCTATCGTCGAAAACGATGACTTTTCTTCACCCGTTGCCAGCGCACGCAGCCCGAGACCATGAGTTGTCACCTCAGCCCACGTCTCAGCATTGAATCGAACGATGGACGTTCGAATGCAAATCGGGTCCCGCCCGAATTTTGCCCGCTACCCGATTGGGTTTAGTTGGGCTATGGAATTAATTGGGCTAGAATTGGGCCGCGCCCAATCTTCAGCCCACGAGTCTAACATTCTCCCCCTCCAGAGCGAGTCGCCGCCCTCGGTGACTCTAAAATAACATCGGATCTCATCCTCGAACTGCCACAGTTCGAACACTCTATACCATGTAGCTTCTTCCATTGGAGAACCTTTCCACCAAACGAGGAGCTCTGTCCATCGGTTCATCCCGCTATGTCCCAAAACTTAGTGATCTAGGATCCTTTCGATCCTTTGGTCGAACCCCGTTCGAACCGTAGGAGGCGCACGAAGCGACTATGATCGAGTTGGATCCCCTGGATCCTTATGAAAACCCCTTTTGGAAGCTCACATGGAATATCGGACGCAGCTTCATCTCACGACGACGATTTGCATAAGTTGCATTCGTCTCGTGGCTACCTCGAAGCCGTCTCTAGCCTCTCGGAGCGACTCCACTCGCTCAGAACTACCCATAGAATCGCAGGACATCTCCTTTCGGAGGTCCTCATTGCAATATCAACCGAAGTTAGGGATTGACTCCCTATCACAAACTCAACGGGCCGTGCCCCGTAGATGGGGATCTGTGGAGATTTTAGGCAGATTGTGCCGAATCGTTCCACTTCACCCGGTCCTTTGACTCGCAGTCAACCAAAATAACAAAGGCAGTCCTCCGTGAGGACATTGACCTACTTCGTCTACCCAGATACTATCATCGAGTCGTAACTGACTTGGTCTGCTCAACAGACTTTCGATATTCCTTATCGATCCCAACTGCTGCTTTTATCCTCGTAAGGAGATCTCCTTCCACTCCGGAGATCGTAAAGCGAACTAAGGCGTTTAGCCTACTCAGTGCATCCGGCACTACCTTAGCCTTTTTAGGCTTGTGTTCCCACCGGAACTAGAATTCTGCTAGGAATTCCCACCATCTGGCCAGTTTGGCCGACCATCTCTTCCAAGTGGTGAAATAGGTATTCACCACCTTATCCACTTTCGCCACGAAGGCGATACTCAGGAGGACTCTCATCCTCAGAAGCAGTGCGACACTGCAACCATCTCTTTTCCCATGCGCAGAGTATCTCCGCTCCATTTCATTTTAACTTTCGACTATCGAAAGTTATAGGACGCCCATCCTGTATCAACACCTCGTCCATGTTTGATCCGAAGTATCGGATCTCGTTGGCACAACCCTGCCAACTACCGATTACGATATCCATATCGTACAATATCCCTAAGACCTCGGGGTCTGTGGCACCGACCGACCTCCCTCGGTCCTGTGCTGGGGACTTCTTAAGTCCAAATCTTATAACCATCCATCGTCCTAGACGAATCTTTTAGTGCGACTCGACTTGCACTCGTAATTTCCACTGAATTGTAGGAAGGGTGCTACAACACCCGCGATCCAATCGGATTACATCTGTTCCCAGGAAACTCGTCCAATATCGTAACTTGGCCACGCCTAAGTCTCGTCCTCTTCGAAGGCGTCCCATACCACCCCCATCGAAGACTAACCTAGCTCACCCCAATTACCATTTTGTCCCTGGGTCTCCTCCACTC
Organism: Costus lasius; assembly: GCA_027563935.2. NCBI lineage: Eukaryota > Viridiplantae > Streptophyta > Magnoliopsida > Zingiberales > Costaceae > Costus > Costus lasius. Next base: position 97,701,395 of record CM050450.1, on the reverse strand, counting down.
ATATAGGCGTCCCTATATGCCGAGGAACCCCGGAGGGTTTGCAAGGATTCTTCCTTGCTGTCCTCCCAAGCTTCCCTCACATAAGGTGTCCCTTGTGCGAAGTTGGCTCAGTTGGACCATGGAGAGGGATCTCTTTTGTTTTAGTTGGACCTCGTCCACCCTCCTTGTTCCGAAATAGCAGTTTTAGAGTCTGCTATCTCTTCCTTATATTGTCTCCGGAGAGATTCGATACAAGCCTGGGTTTACTCCCCCTCGGGGATCTGAATAGGGTTCATGTCACCATATCCCAGAGGAAGTTCACAACTTCCATGGGGCAACGCACCCCTCCAACCTGTGGGTTATGGGTCCACTCCCACGACGAGCCCCGACCCGAATAACCGGAGCGCTCAAGTGGGTCATGAACCGAAATATGGGTCGTCGCACGATGGTCTCTTGGCCGCAATCGGCCATGGTCGATGCTATCGAAGCCGCCGGAGCGTGCTTCAGCATCGCAACCTTTACCCGAAATGCCTCTAGCTCCCTGGTGCGTCGAGTCACCCGAGCTATGAGACGCTCGTCCGAGACGAGCCACTTGGAGACGCTCTCCACTATGACACAAGAATTCGAATCCCCATCTCTGACCATGTCCTCGAAGGACGATAGTCCGGGGTTCGTCGTAGATCGCATCTACGTCCAATCAGTTAGATATAACAAAACACAAGTACGACGCTCGTACGAGTTGGAACGTGCAGAACCCGCCTCTGATACCAAGCTGTCACGCCCACGTTTACGGTAATATAATTTTAACTATTTCACCCATGAGTCAACGCTTGGCTCGAGTCCAAATACGTCAACGTAGCTATCCCAAAGGTCGAAATCGCTGGTGGGGCGCGACTGGCGTGGAAGGTTCCTCGAACCGACCCCCAGCCCGACTATGGACTCAAAAGGGATCGCTGCCGTTCCAACATGACTCAGGTCAACGTTGACGATTCACCGAAAACCGGTGTCGTCGAGTTGAGCCGGGTTCACCCGAACCCAAACAAAACTCACTTGTATCCGACCGCGTTAGACGAGGTCCACACCAGACTTGGAACACACTCACTTGTCCACAGATCTAGCCGGCGCACGGCGATCTAGGACAGTCGTCAACACGGCATCGCACGCCGATGACAAAGAGGACCCGATTGGTACCTTCGCTCGCGCACCGGCGAGGAGGAGGATCCGACCGACTCATCACACGCACACCGACGATGAGGCCAGATGATGCTATGTGAATGACGTAACCCGAAAGTGGGGTGAAGTCTACGGCCTCGTCCCTCTCGCATAGAGGCAAGAATGGCAGGAATAAACGGAGCCACAGTCGCTCGTAGGCGACGGCCGCACCGGAAGAGATACGCTCACCCAGAGGCAAGCTCGGTAGCCAAGAAGAGCAGGATAAGAGGGTGGCGGCGTGGCACTGACCACCCTCGCTACGCCTCCGCCGGAAGGGAAGCATTGCCCACCTAGCGGCTTCGCCGGTGGTTGATCCACTAGCGGCTTCTTCCTTGCTGGAAGGCAGGGACGACGGCAGGGGAAACCAACAGACAGTGGCTGGGGCGGCTAAGCTGACGTCCGGATGCAAGCCTTCCACGTAGACGAAAGGGGACGCCGTCCGAGACATCCAAGCGATGGCAGGCGAAAGGAGACGAACGCTGCTCCCAGTTCACGGCTCCCTCGTATGCACGCCGACCAAGGAACGAGAGCTGCCGCGTGCAGGCGGTGAACGGCGGCCGCCGGCAACGCCGGGAACACTCGCACGCAGGCAAGTCGAGCCCGGAAATTTCCGCACGCAGGGGGACCGGAGCTCTTGAAGAGGAAGGCGAAAGAGCTCGCAGAGGAAGCGCGGAGCCGGCCAACACACGCATGCAGCGTAGATCAACGGGAAAGAAGGGCGTCGCCGGGGAAGAAACGCGCCCCAGGACGAAGACCAAGAGGGGAGGAGGGATACCTCGGCGCTAGGCGCCGGCTCCTTCTTCCCGGTGAAGTGGTGGCCGGCCGTGCCTTCCAAGGCGATCTGAAAGTGTAGTCGGCGGCAGCAACGGCGGTGGCGACGTCGAGTGCGAGGAGGACGATGACGGAGGCGAAAACGGGGACGGAGTTCTCCCTGGCGTTCCTCCACCCACCCGCACCACCGGAACGACTGGAGAACTCCATCGACAAACGTCCGACGAGAAAATCCGGCTGACCGGAGAGAGGGGAGATCAGTCGACACCCCGGTCCCGAGACGAGAGCTCGCTGCTCTCTATCGTCGAAAACGATGACTTTTCTTCACCCGTTGCCAGCGCACGCAGCCCGAGACCGTGAGTTGTCACCTCAGCTCACGTCTCAGCGTTGAATCGAACGATGGACGTTCGAATGCAAATCGGGTCCCGCCCGAATTTTGCCCGCTACCCGATTGGATTTAGTTGGGCTATGGCATTAATTGGGCTGGAATTGGGCTGCGCCCAATCTTCAGCCCACGAGTCTAACATTAGCCCATAAGAGCAACAAAGTCACGATATGTCACTACACAATGAATAAGTCTGATCTTATCTCATAAATAAATTAATAGGTATATATAATATGCATAAGCATCCAAACATCAACTGCCATAGTTGTCGATTTTACCTTTAATATTATATTTTTAGTCATATCATACATATATATTATTCATATGCCAAAAGAACTTATGAAGAACTAATGGATTAAGAGAGTAAGACAATAGATAGAACGATAAGGGCATCATAATTTCACCAATCATATAACTGCAAAAGAGTAGAAGAAGAGTTTGGTTACTTTTAAATTGCTTGCTAAGAAATCAATCGAGCGCTTCAATTCATCTACTTGACATCATAAAGTCAGCTTTATTTTTTTTTCTTTACAATCATAATCTACAGTTACAACCTAATTAATGGATTATAAATACATTATGCTCTATCGCACTTATTCATCAATGAACAAATTTTCTATTAACTTAGTTTATAACCAGGTATCTCTACACCGAAACATGAAACTCTCTAGCTTATTGCTAATTTTTTATTTTATTAATATCATTATTATTTTCAGTCCACGTATATAAATACATATCTTTATCTAAACTAGTTCATAAAGAATTGCGGTATTCATCTATATGATCATATGTTAACTTCACCTACTGATCCTAATATTAAAACAATACATGCTGCAATAAAGTATACCTAAAATAATCGTAGCTTTCATATGAAACATAAAGCAGGTCTTGAATCTGGAAATGGTTAGAAGGAGAAGATAACAATAGCAAAAATATGATCATGACGAAGAAGGTGAAGGGAAACACATGATTCATTGAACAAGAGAGCTAGTCATAACCAAGATTCGGAGGAGTTCACCACCATCCGGCAAAAGGAATTGTCATTACTAGAACAACCCAAGGGAAGATTATCAGAGGGAGAAAAGTAAAAGAGAAAGGAAAAAAAAGCTTTTGTTGTATTTCCCATTTATTTTGGTAGCTTTACACTTTTGTCCATTATTTTCAAAAATTTCATTTAGGTTCATGAAATTATATCTATGCCTTTGAATAAATTAAACCATAACATTCTCCCCGCTTAAAAGAATTTGGTCATCTAAATTCACTTACTAGATTCAAACAAATGAGATATTGGGCTCTAATGTCCTCTTCTCACTCATAAGTAGCTTCACTATTAGGATGACTTTGCCACCCAACCTTGACCAACCAGATAGTTTTCATTTGCGGTTGGTGCTCTTTTGTCTCTAATATGCATACAAGATTCTCCACAATAGTCATATTAGGCTGAACTGGAATAGTCAGCTCTAACACATTGGTTGGGTCATATACATCCTTCCTCAACATGGAGATATGGAAAATATTATGCACTCCAACCAAAGATGGTGATAGTGCCAACTTGTAAGCAGTTGGATCCATCCTATCCAAAATCTCAAAAGGACCAATGTATCTAAGAGCTAGCTTTCCTTTAATTCCAATTCTCATAACACCCTTCAAGGGAGAAACCTTCAAAAACACATGCTCGCCCATTGCAAATTCTAATTCTCTCCTTCTATAGTCTACATAACTCTTTTTCCCACTTTAAGAAATAAGTAGCCTTTGCCTTATCCTTTTCACAATCTCTGTGTCTTCTTGGACTGATTGGGGATCCAAAATACACTTCTCACTAGGGTCATCCCATAACTGGTAACTTGCATTTCCTGCCATATAATGTTTCAATGGGAGCCATCTGGATTGTAAATTGATGGCTATTATAAGTAAATTATACTAAATGTAAATGTCTCTCCCAACTACCACCAAAGTATACAACATAAGCTTTGAGTAGATCCTCCAAAGTTTTGATTGCCCTCTTTAACTGACCATCAATTTGGGGATGAAAAGCTATACTAAAATGCAACTGAGTGTCAAGTGCCTTTTGCAAACCTTTCGAAAATCTCAATGTGAACCTAGGATCTTGATCTGATATAACATTAATAGGAATCCCTTGTAGTCTAATAATCTATCGATAGCATAGTAATGCCAATCTACCCAAGGAATATGTCTTTCTCATACATAGGAAATGAAATATTTTTGTTAATTTGTCTATAATCACCCATATCAAATAATGCCCTCTATGAGATTGTAGGAGTCTAGAAACAAAATCCACAGTAATATATTCCCACTTTCACTTGGGGATTGAAGTACACTATAACTTCTCGACAGGCTAAAAATGTTCGTAGCAAGTAAACAGAAGGCAATGGCTTAGCTTGAAGTGGTTACTAGAAGGAGCCCTCCTGCAGAGATCACCACTTATGTGCTCGTTGTTTGAAGTGGAGCCGAGGGTTGATCTTCAAGTTTGGTGAGCCAGGAGGTGATTGTTTGATGTTCTTGCAAACTAATCACATGAACCAAGGGTTGATCTTCACGTTTGCTGAGCGAGGAGGTGATTGCTTGATGTTCTTGCAAACTAATCACATGTTAAATGGTTGGTGTGGAAGAGAAGATGAGAAGAAGGGAAGAAAGGTTTGGCCTTTTAGGGCTTGTTTGCTTGAGAGGAAAGTTAGAAGGAAAGGAGAGAAAGTAGGAAGAAAAGAAGTATATGTTTATTTACTTGGACAGATGAGTAGTTTAAAAGGGAAAATAAGAGGGAAACTTAGGCATTAATCACTCCATTTGAGCTGAATCTATGTCTTAACTTTACAAACTTTACACCTCGCTTTTCATCGCACTGCTACTCATCCTCGCTCACTACAAGCTTTGCTTGACTACTCGTCCTCGCCATTGTTGCTCGAGCTTGTGCTACTGCTGGAGCTCACCGCGACTACTCCTTGTTGTCACTTTTTGTCCTCGTTGACGTTACTCATATTTAATATTTAATATTTAATAATTATACGATATTAATGATATATATGTAATACGAGTAAAAGAATTAAACATTGAGATGTACATATCAATTCTTCAAACTTTCTTTCTTAACTATAAGAATGAAAAAACTATAACACATTTTATCTATCTATTTTTTTTTTCTTTTGTATTTTCAATCTATCCAAGTACACGCAGTGTTAGAGAAGAAGAGATGAGAAAAAAGGTGATGGAAGCACCATCAAACTTTTTCAATCTAACTATTGGACTTCATTTATTCATGCATGAGTGCTACGTGGTAAGCCGCTAGGGGCAAGACCAAATACAGTAATTATGGTGATTTCACTTCCTTAAATTGCGTGACCGATGTTCCGTTTGAAATTCAAAATCCTTTCCGTGCTTGAGGTGTGAACGTGTTCTTTGTGAATTGCCCGCTTCCTTTTTGTCATGTGGATGAGAGCTTTGGCGATTTCTATGATGGAATTTACCTTGATTCTTTCCTCTTTCATGTGTGAACGTGAATTTGGAATTTGAATTCTCCAATTATGCTTGAGCGGCTAGGAAAGAAGATAATCCTTCAATTAATGCTCCCATTAATTGAGCATTAATTGTGGATCATGATTTGGAGCATTTGCCTTCGGTGATCAAGAAGATTTGGCGCCGCACTGCCAATTGATAATGTGGCTGCAAATTAAGGAGTTGAGTTGCAAAGTCTCCAAGCTATGCCTTGAAATGAATCTTGAGTTTGAGCTGAATTTTTATTCTTGGGGCTAAAGCGGTAATGTGAGCTTTGAGCTAGTCTTAGCACTTGAGGAGCTTACCAAATTTAGTATTATATGGATGTATGTTTTATTTTTAGGTGGGGCTAACTTGCTATCATATGCAACGGAAAAATACAAGAGAATATAGGGAGTAAAGCCATATTTGGAGGGCTTCCTCTGACTTATAGTGGATCTTGGAGGGGCTTTCTTCAGACCTATATCAACTCTTCCCGAGTGAAAATTTTTTTTTTCGAGAATTATTCTTGTACCCTTGGAGTAGCTTAGGGCCGGCTTGTTGGGAAACCCCCAGGATATTTTATAATTTTTTGACATTACAGATGACAAAACGCAGCGGATACATATCCTCGAAATAGGCTAGTCCCAAAAACCCAATGAAGATCGTCATGCGAGGGGGTCGACATGATGAGATAGTAAGTACCTAGAGCAAGTGGAGGCCAATGTCGCGGTAGGCGCCCAAGTATTCACCCTTTGCAGTCTTACACACATGAATTCCTCGAGTCCTCTTCTTCCATGCCTGGTGCTAACCTCGGGAAGAAGATCCAAGCCTTTGGAGATCTTCTACTTCACTTGTGCCACCTCTAGAAGAAGTTGCGCCAAGGTGAGAGGTAGAAGAAGAATGCCACCAAGCACTAGCCCCTCTTGCGCCAAGAAGAGAAGAAGATGAAGGCTTGCGGCTCTAATGGAGATCAAGCTGCCAAGAGTGTTCTTCCAATCTTGCGCCAAGAGGAGAAGATGAAGAAGAAGTTGCAGCTATGGAAGAAGGTGCGCCAAGACCTCTATGCTCTCGCCAATTGTTGTTCACGCCAACAAATTTAATGATCTCTTGCACTCACATATGATATCTCATATATAGGCAACAGAAGGGGGGCGGCAACAAGAGGTGTCGGCGCAACTCCAATGAAGAGATCGGCTAAGGTTAAGGGGATGGTGCAATTAGGGTTAGAGGTAAGGAAAGTCTCTAAGACTTTACCATAAACCTCCTCCCCTCTTCCATATGCCCATGAGACTTGCCATACAAGCCTATTCAGCCATATGCGCCTCATTACTTGCCATAGAGGCAAGCATACCATCCAAGGTTGAAGGGCTAGGCACCAATTGCTTCCTAATGAAGCATTAGACGCCTACTTCTCCCCATTATACCCCTTAGGCGCCAATGGGGATGATATCTCCCCATTATACCCTTTTAACCTATTATCTCTTCCTGACAACTTATTATTGGGCCTCATTGGGTTATAAGCTAGCCCAAATTTCATTACATGGGTTGATTAAGTCTTTGGATATAATCCAATGCAACCCTAATCCAAATGTGACCAACATTGGTCAATTTCAGGTCAACCAGCAAAAAATAAAGTTTGGCTCCAATAACTCTCTTCCATCTCATCAGGCCCATTGGCACTGATGAAATCTCCCAAATAGATCCGAGCTTTCCAATAACTCGATTATAAGGCTTCCTGATCAATACGAGAACTCGAGTATTAAGGTGTGAGACCCTGTAGGTTCCTCTGAAGTTGGCAGTGCTGACCTAAGGTCACCACAAGCAGTGAGTGGCACCTAGCAGTGCATCGCTGCTACCCAAGTCATCGGAATGGATATCGACATCGACATCCCCATCATCGCAACTAGGTACAAATACATTATAGTCCCTTTGCCAAACAGATATTCGATTGGACAAGTGTGCCATTACTTATTTCCATCCAATCTCATGGTCATGACTAAATTAGGTTCTCACCTGGGTATGGCCATACACTCTCAGTCATAGAACCATAGAGAAGCTCTATGGATATCATGTTTCCCTAAGGAAGGGGCAAATCCTGTGTCTGTACATTGATCTTCTCATATGAGCTAATCAACAATGCCACAGGAAAGCACCAACTGAACCACTCAGATTAATCTTTTTGTTATTTATGTTATAAATAGAACTATCCATGTCTAAGACTTATAATCAATTGCACAAAGTACCCTTCCCATAAAACATGTTTGCAAATGAAAGAGAACAAGAGTTCTTCTTTATTTCAAACTTAAATCCTTTATTTACTAAGCAAGGAATGGATACAATGTTTTTAGTAAGTGAAGGTACATAATAGCAATGATCTAGTTCTAATTGAAGTCCAGAAGGCAGGGAGAGAGAGAGTCAAAACTCCTACAGCAACAGCAGCAAATTGTGCCTCGTTTCCTACTCGTAAGTCAATCTCTCCTGACCGTACCGATCTACTTTTCTTGAGCTCCTGCATATTTGTACAAATATGAGTTCCACATGCGGTATCCAATACCCATGACATAGAAGTAGAAAGGTTGACTTCAGTAATATAAATACCTGAGCATGAAGACGAAGCCTTGCCTCTCTTCTTCTCATTCTGAAGTTGCACCATGTCCTTTATCATGTGAGGTGGTCCTCCACATGAGTAAGACTTATTATTCCTGATTCTTTCCATCTTTATCTTCAATGTATTAGTTAAGCTTTTCTGCTCAATACACTGAATGTCTACTTTAGGAGGGTTGAGTTCAACTGATTTATCAAAGAGCTGCCTTAGATTAGAAATAATCTCAGAGGCACTCTTAGATTCATATTGCCCTCTAAATTCAGGTGACATATTGGTTAGCATCAAATTAGCAACCTCCAAAGTATCAGCCTGATGCTTATTATAAGCATCCTTCTTAGCCGCTGAGGCTGAGCATGAAAGTGGCTCAGGAATAGGCTGCTCAAGGACATAGAGCTTTATCTCGAGCTTGAGCACAGTTCTCAAGTTCATATACTAATCCAGTAAGTTGGATCCAACCAACTTATCCCTTTCCAGGGTAGATCGCAGTGACCATCTGCCATTGTTCGTAGTCATTGTTCTACAACAACCAAGAAACAATAGATTAGTACTATTTTCAGATCATTTTATTTGGACTTGTATTAAATGATCATGGCTCCCACTATTTTAATCGAATTGACAACCCACAAAGTCAATCGAGAAATCTAAGATTTCCTAGTGAGATGGGATCCTTATTTCACATAAGGCTTTGCGTCCCACGAGGGTGGGATGAGATGCACAAAATGACCCATGCTTCTTAAGGTGGGCACGACGGCCAATTGCTCTTAGCAATTCCCCTTATTAAGACAGTTTAGACATTTTATGTCCAGCGAGGGCTGGAAACTGCATAAAATTCTAGCCTCTCAATGATGCCTCTAGAGTTCCATTATATGCCCAACATATATAGAAATCTAGTCAAGTCCATTCCTAACCGTTATGCCTAGGGCCAACGAGTTTCCTTGCGAAGGTGCGTCTAGGTTAAAACTGGACTGGGAAACCATTGTCACCACACACCATCTAAAGATAAGTGGGTGTGTCCCACGAGGGTGGAAAACAGTTCACAATACCACTGATAGATAGTTTGATGAGGGCTACACGTCAGAAGGCTACTAGACTTGATATTATGAGTGAGGGTTTTTGAGGTCTCATCATCTCAGTTTTATCTTATCTCTAACATTACAGGCATGTAATCCTATAGTGATAACATAACGATAAAACATCACAGGCATGCTTTAGCAGGTAAGAAAAGTAGTAAATGAATGATTTGAACATAGCCCATTCAAGACATTGAACCGACCCATGCCAAAAGGGGTTCAACTCTTGACCAAGGACACAAATCCCTAAAATTAGACCTAGCTTAGTCGACCTCTAGCTTGATCTTCACGGTTGGCTCCAAGGTCCTCCTTTCCATGGTTTAGCTCTCAAACCCTAGAGGTACTTTTAGGGAAACCCTAGAAGCATTCTTATGGGTTCGGCCAATGCCATGGGTTATCCTCCAAGGAAGATGTGCCACCTTGCATGCCACAAGAAAGATAGCACACAAGCACAAGGCTCGGCCAAACCCTTACTTGCGCCCCCATGCAAGGATGCCCTACTTTTGATGAAGCTTGTTGCGCCACCATGCAAGGTGCGCAAGCTTCATGCATGTGCCATGCTCCAAGTAGATGCGCCCCTAATCTTCTTCTTATGATTACAAAAGAAAAAAAGAAAAGCGGCATGCAGGGCTCACAAGGATACATTGTAGGCATGCAAAGGGGCTTGACTAATGATCACAACATCATGCACAAACAAGGTACTTACACATGAAATTCTATATGCTCATGAAAAACCTAAAATCTAAAATTTTAGTTTCTCATAAAACATGTCTTTCTTCCTCATCATCTCATCACAGATCTTTTGATTATTTGAGATTATGTTTCATGATGATTTTATAGATTTTGTCAGCTGGCAATTTTGTCAGATCAAGAGACTCGGCTAGTCCGAAGACACAATGCCCATCCTACTTGACAAAACTACGTGCGCCTTTCATCTTAAATCAATCAAGAGAATAATCATTCAACAATCCAAAAGAAATTGAATAGAAGATAGAAAGCAAAGACCTACAATTTTTCTTACTAAGAAAAAACCGTGAGCATTGCATATGCAATTTGTGAAAATTACAACATGGCATGCGAGCATAGAAAAGCATGAAAAACATCATTCAAGGCTCGCAAGTCGCTCTGATACCACTGTTGTGAAACCCTGGGAATATTTTATAATTTTTTGACATTATAGATTACAAAATGCAGTGGAATAATATCCCTGAAATAGGCCAGTCCCAAAAACCTAGTGAAGATCGTCATGCGAGGGGGTCGATGAAGAGTCCCCTTCAAGGGGGAGCGCAAGCAGATGAAACCCCTTTCAAGAGGGGGGCGAAAAACCCTTAAGGGTGGCGCATAAAAAATTGCAAGCGGAAGCAAGGGTTTTTCATGGATCTTAGCAAGATAATATGATCAACTTGATGAAGTTTAGATCCATACCAAAGCCATGAGGAAGATGGCGACTTGGAAGAGAAAGATCGAAAGGGATCTTCTCCCTAGTTGACGCACACAAGATGATGTGCTTGCTCCTTGGAGATCCTTGTGCTAGCAAGGTCCTTCAAGGGTCCCTCTCGTATGGTAAGGAAATGAGAGATGATGTCTAGGCTTGCCGAACCTCCACCAAGACCTCGCCTTCTCCACGCCAAAGTCTCGTCAAGCAAGAGCAAGGAGACGAGAGTTGAATGGAGCGTTCAAGTCATTTGGCGTTCAAGGGAACATGCGCTAAATGACTTTCCAAAATTGGAAAATCCATTAAGCCATGCGTTCATGATCACTAAATCGATCAAAACGCCAAAACAATGAACCATACGTTCAAGCTCTTGAACCGGTTCAAAGTAAATGTGTTCGGTCCAAAGGCCAAACCAAGCCAGCCCAAGCCAATCGGTCTAGATCAACTAAACCCTAAGGTTTCCAATCTAACCGTTCATCTCATGATGCTCTTGATCTCACCGATCTAGCATCATCTCTCTCGATCGAAGCTTACCGATCTCAAGCCCTAATCAATCAAACATGATCAGACCAGATCTCACTTACAATCAGAGATTAAATCCCTTTAAACTGAACCCAAACAATTCAGTCCACACGATCTGACTCAAGTAAGCCATATCATCAAATTGTGCGACCCTAAGGGTTTCCTTTAAATGTCGGTAACAATAACTTACATTATCACGATCAGTGAGGGGTATCTAGCAACACATCACTGTCTCCCGATATAAAGGAAAGAGTCTTCCAAGACTACACCCAAACCATAGCACAAGTGTGAATCCACTTCATAAGGCATACATGTATCCTTTGCCACTGGATGTTCTTATTGGACAAGCGTGTCAAGCTTGTGACTCCAATACGATGAGCATGATTAAATCAGATGAACATAGTCATCTGGGTATGGCCATACACTTTCTCAATCATCTCATATAGGGGGGGCCTTAGAACATCACACTCCTTAAACAAGGAGACGGCAATCCTTTATCTATCACTAGTGTCCTAACCTGACTCATGATCATTATCCAAGATAGTCTATAACCATTATATTTCAAATGATATTGAACTACCTCAAAACAATGACATTCATCATTTAGGAACACAAGTGATCTCAAGTCAAAGGACATGTGCCACTTGTAGCATACAAGGATTATTCACATTGTGACAAGCAATTGAATATCCTAGTAGGGTCTGTCCAGTACATCCAATGTACCCATGAGTCTACATCTTATTCCATGCTCGAAGCATCCTATAAGATTAGAATACATATTAGTCTCAATCATATCAAGGCTGTCTCATGTTCACCAAGATATATCGACTAAGGACATTTAGCATGTCAGCCTAGCTGAACAGCTTTGAGACATTATTCAGTAGTACACTTATTACAGCAAACAAGGTAACAACCTGAATAATAACCATGCCTTTATAAACACAAGAGTTTATTACATGATACTGATACAATCCCAAGGCCTCAAACATTAGCCTTAAGGGCATACCCCAACAATCTCCCACTTGCACTTAATCTAATGGTTGAGAAATCTCAAACCCATGTTATTACAGTGCTTCTCATGCTTCTGCTGCGCCAGAGGCTTGGTAAGCGGGTCAGCCAGATTGTCGTCTGTATGAACCTTGCATATTTTGATCTCGCCACGATCTATGATCTCCCGGATCAAGTGAAACCGTCTCTGTATGTGCTTGGACTTCTGGTGCGACCGTGGTTCCTTTGCTTGTGCGATGGCTCCAGTGTTATCACAGAAGATAACCAAAGGATCGACACTCGAAGGAACAACACCAAGTTCTCTCACGAACTTACGAATCCACACTGCCTCCTTGGATGCTTCCGAGGCTGCAACATACTCGGCTTCTGTTGTGGAATCAGCAACAGTTGACTGTTTGAAACTTTTCCACACCACCGCTCCACCATTCAAGCTAAAAACATAGCCTGATTGCGATCGAAAATCATCCTGGTCCGACTGGAACGAAGCGTCAGTATATCCTTCTATACTGAGTTCTTCCTGACCACCATATATCAAGAACATATCTTTGGTCCTCCGCAGATATTTTATAATGTTCTTGACTGCAATCCAGTGCGCCATACCTGGATTACTTTGGAACCGACTGGTCACGCTTAACCCGTAAGCGACGTCTGGGCGAGTGCACAACATCGCATACATAATGGATCCAATAGCCGAAGCATAAGGCGTATTGTCCATTTCATCTTTCTCAGTCTGTGTTTGTGGACACTGACTCTTTGAAAGATTCAGACCATGTCTGACTGGAAGATATCCTCTTTTAGAATTCTCTAAATGGAATCTCTCTAGGACTTTATCGATGTAAGTACTCTGGCACAGCCCGAGAAGCCTCTTAGATCTATCCCTGTAGATCTTCACACCTAATACATAGGCTGATTCTCCTAAATCTTTCATCTGGAAATATTTCCTTAGCCATGCCTTAACCGCATGCATTTCTGGAATATCATTTCCAATGATCAAGATGTCATCGACGTAGAGGACTAGGAATGTAATCACGCTCCCACTAAACCTCTTATATACACACGGGTCATCTTCGTTCTTGATGAAACCAAACTCAGAGATTGATTCATCAAAATGAATATTCCAGCTTCTAGATGCTTGTTTCAGTCCATAAATGGACTTCTTTAGTTTGCATATTTTATGACGATTTGATGGATTAGTGAAACCTTCAGGTTGTGTCATATACACATCCTCATCCAGATTTCCATTAAGGAAAGCTGTTTTCACATCCATCTGCCAGATCTCATAATCGTAATATGCTGCTATCGAGAAAAGAATCCGAATAGACTTGAACATGGCTACAGGAGAGAAAGTTTCATCATAATCTATCCCGTAGATTTGTTTGAAACCTTTCGCAACTAGCCTGCCTTTATAGGTAACCACGTTACCATCCATGTCAATCTTCTTCTTGAAGATCCATTTACAGCCTATAGGGATTACTCCCGGAGGCGGATCAACCAAATCCCAGACTTGGTTATCTGACATGGAGTCCATCTCGGCTCGCATAGCTTCAAGCCATCTAGCTGACTCCGGTCCACTGACCGCATCCGCATAAGTAAGGGGTTCATCATTATCAATGATGTAGACTCCGTCATAGCGCTCAGGCTGACGACGGATCCTTCCCGATCTTCGCGGTTCCCGTGATATCTGAGCCTCAGGTTGTTCAATAACCTGATCCACCGGCTCAGGCTCATCCAACTGTGCTTGACTACTTTGTCCTTCCTCTGGATTCTCATCCAGCTTTATTTCTCTCCCACTGGCTTCTTGCAGAAGAAACTCCTTCTCAAGAAATATGGCCGTCCGAGCAACAAATACTTTGTTCTCTTTGGGATCGTAGAAATAATAACCCTTAGTTTCCTTAGGGTAACCGACAAAGACGCATTTCTCAGATCTGTTCTCCAGTTTCCCAGAGGCGAGCTTTTTGACATAAGCCTCGCAACCCCAGATCCTGATAAATGTCAAGCTCGGCTGTTTCCCATACCATAATTCATATGGCGTCTTTGAAACGGCCTTGGATGGCACTCGGTTTAGTACCTTTGCAGCTGTTTCCAGTGCAAATCCCCAAAAGGAATATGGAAGAGTAGCCTGACTCATCATAGAACGAACCATATCAAGTAACGTTCTATTTCTCCTCTCGGACACACCATTCCATTGCGGTGTTCCTGGCGGAGTGAGCTGTGAGATAATCCCACACTCTTTCAGATAGTCAGTAAACGCATGACTCAGGTATTCTCCACCTCGATCAGAACGAAGTGCCTTGATATTTCGGCCTAGCTGATTCTGTACTTCATTCTTGAACTCTTTGAACTTGTCAAAGGATTCACTCTTATGTCTCATTAGATAGACATAACCATATCTACTGAAATCATCAGTAAATGTAATGAAGTACTGATAGCCACCTCTGGCATGTTTACTAAACGGCCCACACACATCACTGTGTATAAGGTTAAGTAAACCTGAAGCCCTTTGACCTTTGTTAGGAAAAGGTGACTTCGTCATTTTACCCATCAAACAAGCTTTGCATGTATCAATTTCCTCATAGGAGAATGATCCCAGCAGTCCATGATCATGCAACCGCTTAATGCGCTTCTTGTTAATATGGCCTAAACGACTATGCCATAACAAGGTGCTGTCTTCAGCATACTTGGCTTTCTTATTATCAATGTTTTGTATAGAATATTCCATGTCCAACATGAATAACCCATTGTTAATTGAACCAGTAGCATAAACAATATTATCAAGAGAAAGTACACACTTTGAAATATTGCATTCAAAGGCAAATCCTTTCCTGACAAGAGCAGGAATAGAGATAATATTCTTGGTTATACTGGGTACAAAATAACAATTGTTTAATTCCAATACAATGCCAGATGGTAAAGAAATGAAATAGTCTCCTACAGCAACAGCAGCAACCCGTGCCCCGTTTCCAACGCGTAGGTCTACCTCATGCTGTCCCACCTGCCTTCTTCTCTTGAGTTCCTGCACATTTGAACAAATGTGAACTCCACATGCAGTGTCCAACACCCATGAAATAGAAGAAGAAGATAACATGACCTCAGTCACATATATACCTGAGCCAGAAGCGATGCTTCCCCTCTTATCTCCTTGGAGCGCTTTACAGTCCTTTTTCCAGTGACCCAGCTGGCCACAGTGGAAACACCTGTTGTCCTTCGACCGCTTAAGCTTTTGTTTCAGAGCCTTACTGTAGTTCTTGACAGGGGCTTTGCCCTTCTTCCCCTTCTTCTTGTTCCTAGAAGGAACCATTAAGACAGAGGTTGAAGGCTTTCCCTTCAGAGTCTCCTCAGTTGTCAAGAGCATATTCAGCAGCTCTGCCGGAGTACAATCGATCTTGTTCATATTAAAATTAATAATGAACGCATCGAAAGAGGGAGGGAGAGATTGCAGAATAATGTCTACAGCAAGCTCCTGGTTGATGGTATGCCCCAGTTTCTCCAGAGCCTCCTTGTGCCCAATCATCTTGAGCACGTGAGCTCCCACTGGGCTCCCTTCAGCCAGTTTGCTCTGAAAGAAAAGCTTTGTCAGATTATAGCGTTTTGTCCTCGCCTGTGCAGCATACAGCATCTTGAGGTTCGCTATAATTTCTATAGCCGACATATCCTCATGCTGACGCTGCAGCGGTGGCGTCATAGACGCTAGCATCAGGCAAGCGACATCAATGCTATCATTGACGTGCTTTTCATAAGCATCACGAACCGCCCTTGCGGCGTTCGCAGCGGGTTGAGGCGGCACAGCCGTCTCGAGGACATACAGTTTCCTCTCTGCCTTAAGAACGATCTTAAGGTGTCCGAACCAGTCTGAGAAGTTTGGCCCAGCAAACTTCTCCCTTTCCAGTAGGGATCGCACATTGAAGCTCATGGTGTTCGTTGCTGCAGGAATCTACAACAATGCAAGAACAGCAAGGTCAGTATCAATGTATAGAATCAATCCAGGACTTAAGAAAGATTCTTTTTCTCACTATTTTATCTGGCTGAAAAATCCAGCAAAACAGCCCGAAAGAGTGGAACTCTTTTAGTGAGATGGGATCCAGATTTCATACTTGGTCTCCGCGTCCCGCTCAGGCGAGATAAGATGCACAGAGATGACAAGCACTAATTTCTGGTAGGCTGTCCCAGCCAATCGCCAACCCGTGCGATTCCCCTTCACCTGGGCAATCCAGCAGACTGTGCCAACTGAGTTGGTACAACACAGTCTCTGATCCCTCAGATGGCTGCCTCCATGCGCTACCATATGCGCCACATATGTAGCCTACATGGTCAAGCTGACCCGACCTACTCCCTGGACCACCACGTGCTATGCTGAGCAACGAGAAGCGATAAATCCCTTCTCTGTAACACGCAGGTGAAATCCCACACTGTCTGAAGATAGATGGACGTGCCCACTGAGTGGGTACAACACGGCTCCAACGATAGTCAGAACAGTGAGGTTTCGCGTCAGAAGGCATTACATGCTTGATATTTTAGCGTTTGGATTTTAACGGTCTTTTATCTTCTTACTATCAGGCAAATCCTATGGCTATAGCAGAAGATAAATAAATCATGCTGTTCTACTTATTTAAACAATAAAAGAAAGCATGCATCTTATGTGGTAAAAGCCCATAGCCTAAGTAAGACCTTAAGATACTTAAGTCTTCACTTGCTCTTCTTGGGTCTTTAGCATCTCATCTGGTCCAACCCAGGGCCCTTGCGCCAAGAGCACCTCAGGTGCGCCACCAGCTGAATGCCCCTCTGGGATGTGTGCCTTTGTGCTCTTGTCTAATCAAAATACATTTTGATCTATCTAGACAAGTTTGACTCGCAAGTCAATTATACAATAAATTAATTAAAAAGTGATTCACAGATCACAATAATATTAATTTACAGGTTTAATTCCAGGCACGCATGCCCCAGCACAGCACACATTTAACATGGGCAGCCCACATAAGAATAAATAAACAAGCATAGGCATCAAACAACATGTGATCCAATTAAAAGAAAATAAATTTTGAAAACCCCATTGGCATCAATTTTAATTTTCTTATGTGCCCTACAACCTTACAATGGTCCATTGATAGGGATCCACTCATTCATCTAGTCAGATCCTCTGCCCCTTGCATGCACCAAGTCCTAACTGACTCGAGTTGACCTAATGGTCAACCATGCATGCGCCAAGGGCTGAACAACCCTCATGAGGTCTGGCAAGCGGGTGTGATCCCGGGCCTAACTCATGTGTGTTCAATGGTTGTCTCAACCAGACCTCGCTACACGCCTAAGATGCAATCGACCTATAGCCACCTCGTGCTTGCGCACAGGTGCCATCTGGTCGATCCATCTCGGCTGTCAGATGGTCTGATCAGACTATTGGATCTAACCTAGAGGTGACTTCAACCCCATCAACCCATCTAAGGGTTTATAGTAGGCGCCACTTAGATCTAGTCATAGGCGCGCATGTTAGGTTTTTGATAAAATAACATGAACTAAGCGCCAACACAAGACATGCGACAAGATGAACAAACAACATGCGCCAACATAAGGTAAACATCTTACTTTCGCATGAAGAAATAACATGTAAGTTTCGCATGTCAACAAGATCTAAGCATACATGTAAATGCGCAACCAAGGATCACAAAATATACCAAGCAATCATATTACATGCTTGAACCGCATGGCTCTGATACCAATTGAAGAGTCCCCTTCAAGGGGGAGCGCAAGCAGATGAAACCCCTTTCAACAGGGGGGCGAAAAACCCTTAAGGGTGGCGCATAAAAAATTGCAAGCGGAAGCAAGGGTTTTTCATGGATCTTAGCAAGATAATATGATCAACTTGATGAAGTTTAGATCCATACCAAAGCCATGAGGAAGATGGCGACTTGGAAGAGAAAGATCGAAAGGGATCTTCTCCCTAGTTGACGCACACAAGATGATGTGCTTGCTCCTTGGAGATCCTTGTGCTAGCAAGGTCCTTCAAGGGTCCCTCTCGTATGGTAAGGAAATGAGAGATGATGTCTAGGCTTGCCGAACCTCCACCAAGACCTCGCCTTCTCCACACCAAAGTCTCGTCAAGCAAGAGCAAGGAGACGAGAGTTGAATGGAGCGTTCAAGTCATTTGGCGTTCAAGGGAACATGCGCTAAATGACTTTCCAAAATTGGAAAATCCATTAAGCCATGCGTTCATGATCACTAAATCGATCAAAACGCCAAAACAATGAACCATACGTTCAAGCTCTTGAACCGGTTCAAAGTAAATGTGTTCGGTCCAAAGGCCAAACCAAGCCAGCCCAAGCCAATCGGTCTAGATTAACTAAACCCTAAGGTTTCCAATCTAACCGTTCATCTCATGATGCTCTTGATCTCACCGATCTAGCATCATCTCTCTCGATCGAAGCTTACCGATCTCAAGCCCTAATCAATCAAACATGATCAGACCAGATCTCACTTACAATCAGAGATTAAATCCCTTTAAACTGAACCCAAACAATTCAGTCCACACGATCTGACTCAAGTAAGCCATATCATCAAATTGTGCGACCCTAAGGGTTTCCTTTAAATGTCGGTAACAAAAACTTACATTATCACGATCAGTGAGGGGTATCTAGCAACACATCACTGTCTCCCGATATAAAGGAAAGAGTCTTCCAAGACTACACCCAAACCATAGCACAAGTGTGAATCCACTTCACAAGGCATACATGTATCCTTTGCCACTGGATGTTCTTATTGGACAAGCGTGTCAAGCTTGTGACTCCAATACGATGAGCATGATTAAATCAGATGAACATAGTCATCTGGGTATGGCCATACACTTTCTCAATCATCTCATATAGGGGGGGCCTTAGAACATCACACTCCTTAAACAAGGAGACGGCAATCCTTTATCTATCACTAGTGTCCTAACCTGACTCATGATCATTATCCAAGATAGTCTATAACCATTATATTTCAAATGATATTGAACTACCTCAAAACAATGACATTCATCATTTAGGAACACAAGTGATCTCAAGTCAAAGGACATGTGCCACTTGTAGCATACAAGGATTATTCACATTGTGACAAGCAATTGAATATCCTAGTAGGGTCTGTCCAGTACATCCAATGTACCCATGAGTCTACATCTTATTCCATGCTCGAAGCATCCTATAAGATTAGAATACATATTAGTCTCAATCATATCAAGGCTGTCTCATGTTCACCAAGATATATCGACTAAGGACATTTAGCATGTCAGCCTAGCTGAACAGCTTTGAGACATTATTCAGTAGTACACTTATTACAGCAGACAAGGTAACAACCTGAATAATAACCATGCCTTTATAAACACAAGAGTTTATTACATGATACTGATACAATCCCAAGGCCTCAAACATTAGCCTTAAGGGCATACCCCAACAGTCGACATGATGAAATAGTAAGTTCCTAGAGCAAGTGGAGGCCGATGTTGAGGTAGGCGCCCAAGTGTTTTCCCTCTGTAGTCTCACACACATGGATTCCTCGAGTCCTCTTCTTCCATGCCCAGTGCTAGCCTTGGGAAGAAGATCCAAGCCTTTGGAGATCTTCTACTTCATTTGTGCCACCTATAGAAGAAGTTGCGCCAAGGTGAGAGGTAGAAGAAGAATGCCACCAAGCACTAGCCCCTCTTGCACCAAGAAGAGAAGGAGATGAAGGCTTTCGGCTCTAATGGAGATCAAGCCGCCAAGAGTGTTCTTCCAATCTTGTGCCAAGAGGAGAAGATGAAGAAGAAGTTGCGGCTATGGAAGAAGGTGCGCCAAGACCTCTATGCTCTTGATGACACTAAAATATATAGTATATTTTGTATCATTTTATATATCTTTTCATGCTAAATTGAAGATCTTTTGCTTATTTTTATGCCAAAATTATCAAATATTACAAAATCTACTTCGATTTTGGTTTTTGATGATTTTCAGGTAAAAAAGCACTATTTTAAGGCATTTTCAAGCAAAATCAAATACATGGAAGAGTTACCATCATCAAGAGGAGGTCAAATGACAAATTTCACACAAAATGGAGCAATGAACCAAAATACGGCAGTGCCATATTCTATTTTACGGTACCGTATTTCTGTACGATATCGTAAAATCAGAGCACTGCCATAATTTGGGGAGTTTTTAGACCATAAGATTTTTCTAATTTTACGGCACAATCGTAAAGAATTACACGGGCCGTATTTGGAGCATTTCAAATCAGAGACTTTTGCTGATTTTACAGCACGGCCGTAAACCATTTCACGATGTCGTATTTATCAGAGATTTCAGACTAGAGAACTCGTCAGATTTTATGGCCCTACCACAATATCTTTTACGGGCCATAATTTTGACACAGGGTTCATAGAACCAAAATATGGCACTGCCGTTAAATAGTTTACTGCCGTAATTTCCATTCAAAAACGTGATTTTTACGGGCCCGAAACTTGCGCGGACCATATCTTTTGATCCAGACCTCCAAATTGAGATCCAAAAGATGCTACAGACTCGTCTTTAAGAGAAGAAGACACTCAAAGTGAAAGAGGGAATTTTTATCTAGTATTGAGAGAGCAATTGATAGAGAGGCAGTTAAGGTTTGGCCTCACGCCGAGAGGCGTAGAGGACACCTCAGGCCATGATTTTCACGCAAAAGATTCACCTGGAGGAGAAGACAATACCCCAGAAGTTTTAGAGGAAGGGGATTTCAATTGGAGGGGGAATCAACGAAAGAAGGGGCGCGACACTGTTCACAATGTGTTTTGGAGGCAAATTACGGCTGTAATTTCTATTACAGCCGTGTTGTAACGTTGTTTCTTCTTCTTCTTTGATTTCTGAACACTTTGATACTGTGGCTTATTGTATTTCTCTTTCCATGCTAGCTTAATCATATTTTGGGACATGGGTGTAATTCACTTTGATTTATTAATGATTAGATAACTCTTATTTTCGTCAGAATGGTTTTATTTTGATGATTCTACTTATGTGATTGTTTGTCTATGATTCTCCATAGATTGATGTTATTATTCATGTTTTAGAGTTCTCGCAATAAGGACCGGAAGGTGACTTGCTTGAGAACTTGGAACCCTAGAATTGCATGTTAGGAACTCTCTTAGGTTAGTTCTTAATTATTTGATTTTAGTGGTCTTATTGCCATGATGATAATTTGAACCTAGGGTAGAGTCGAGTTGTCAAACGTGGAGATCTTGCACGAAAGTGAGGATCGGAACGTTGGAGAACCATAAGTAGAACTTGTGTTGAGACTCGGATGCACGAAAGTGATCCTTGAGATTCCACTTGAGACAATGAACTTAGAATTCGGATGCACGAAAGTGATATTTGAATTCTTTGATTGATGGTTTACTTATCTTCTGCTTGGGATAGATCTTGCACGAAAGTGAGGATTGGTCCCTACATGATTGTCTGCACGAAAGTGAGATGATCCCTTTATGAAGTAAATTAAGTCTTTATCATGATAAGATTAGTCTGACGACATTTTATTTAAATCTAGTCATTAGAATTAAGAAGAATGAAACCCTAGTCCCAATGTTTCTCTCTGATTATCTAATTTCGTGTGTTTTCCATCATTGTTTTGCTATTATTCGGTTGCTTAGCTAGTAGGAATACAACTATTTGGTACTTAACAATAAGGTCTCTGTGGTTCGATATCTTTCTTTATTACTTCGAGTATCCGTGCACTTGCGGACACAACAAGTTTTTGGCGCCATTGCCGGGGACCTTAGTTTTGTTAATATCAAAATAGTTGTTAGTATTGTTAGACTAAGTTTTATTTATTTTAAATTTAACTTTGTTTTTTTTCTTTTTGCAGGTTTTGGATTTTCACAGTTGTGACAGAGCTGTGATATCTGAAAAAAATTTTATTTGCTTGTGTCTTATTTTTTCTACTTTTTTATATATTCTAAAAAAAAAGTTTTATCTGATTGATTGGTGTTGGATTATCTCTCCTAGTCCGAAAGATGCTGCGGACTCATCTTTAATAGGAGAAGACACATGAAGTGACATAGGAAAGTTTTATCCAGTATTGAGAGAGCAATCGACAGAGAGGCGATTAGGGTTTGGCCTCGCGCTAAGAGGCGTAGAGGACACCTCAGGCCGTGATTTTTACGCAGAAGCTTCGCCTGGAGGAGAAGACAACACCCCAGAAGTTTTAGAGGAAAGGGATTTCAATGGAGGAGGAATCAACAAAAGAAGGGGCGCGGCACTGTTCACAGTGTGTTTTGGAGGCAAATTACGGCTGTAATTTTTATTACAACCGTGTTGTAACGTTGTTTCTTCTTCTTCTTTGATTTCTGAACACTTTGATACTATGGTTTATTGTATTTCTCTTTCCATGCAAGCTTAATCATATTTTGGGACATGGGTGTAATTCACTTTGATTTCTTAATGATTAGATAACTCTTATTTTTGTCAGAATAGTTTTATTATGATGATTCTACTTATGTGATTGTTTGTCTTTGATTCTCCATAGATTGATGTTATTATTCATGTTTTAGAGTTCTCGCAATCAGGACCGAAAGGTGACTTGCTTGAGAACTTGGAACCCTAGAATTGCATGTTAGGAACTCTCTTAGGCTAGTTCTTAATTATTTGATTTTAGTGATCTTATTGCCATGATGATAATTTGAACCTAGGGTAGAGTCGAGTTGTCAAACATGGAGATCTTGCACGAAAGTGAGGATCGGAACGTTGGAGAACTATAAGTAGAACTTGTGTTGAGACTCGGATGCACGAAAGTGATCCTTGAGATTCCACTTGAGACAATCAACTTAGAATTCGGATGCACGAAAGTGATCTTTTAATTCTTTGATTGATGATGTACTTATATTCAGCTTGGGATAGATCTTGTGCGAAAGTGAGGATTGGTCCCTGTATGATTGTCTACACGAAAGTGAGATGATCCCTTTATGAAGTAAATTAAGTCTTTATCATGAATCATGATAAGATTAGTCTGATTTTATTTAAATCTAGTCATTAGAATTAAGGAGAATGAAACCCTAGTCCCAATGTTTCTCTCTGATTATCTAATTTCGTGTGTTTTCCATCATTGTTTTGCTATTATTCGGTTGCTTAGCTAGTAGGAATACAACTATTTGGTACTTAACAATAAGGTCTCTGTGGTTCGATATCTTTCTTTATTACTTCGAGTATCCGTGCACTTGCGGACACAACAAGTTTTTGGCGCCATTGCCGGGGACCTTAGTTTTGTTAATATCAAAATAGTTGTTAGTATTGTTAGACTAAGTTTTATTTGTTTTAAATTTAACTTTGTTTTTTTTCTTTTTGCAGGTTTTGATTTTTCACAGTTGTGACAGAGCTGTGATATCTGAAAAAAATTTTATTTGCTTGTGTTTTATTTTTTCTACTTTTTTATATATTCTGAAAAAAAAAGTTTTATCTGATTGATTGGTGTTGGATTATCTCTCTGTTCATGATAGATTTGAAGATATGTCTTTTAGTTTCAACTCGTGGGCAACTGAAAGAGATGAACTATACATGCCATATAAAGATAATTCATTGAGCACACTCCAAGATACATTTAACCCTTATATGCACTCTCTTTCTTCTAGTAGATGTGATATTTGTGGATATTTTGATCATTATTTCTCTGATTGCCAATTTTTAAATCCCAATTTATCATGGAAAGACTCTTATCAATTGTATTCTAGATGGGAAAATCATCAAACTTCTTTTTCTAATGATTGCTCAAATCATGTTTCTGAACCATACTTTAAGGACACTGAAAAATCTAACTTAGAGTTGATGTTTGAAAAGTTCGTGAAACAAAGTGAGGAGGCACATGAGACCCATAAACATAGGCTAGATGATATATGTGCTAATACTGAAATGTTAGAAACCCAGATAGCACAACAAGATTGTTTATTTGTGTTTGATTTGGAAACTAAAGGAATTGATTTAGAAAAATCCCCCTCTGATTATGACTATTTTGAGATTGAGCCTTATGTGAATATTAATGAATTGTTAGGGAATGCCGGGTGTAATTTTAAAATTTTGCAGTCCCAGGACGCAGCGGAAGAAGTATTACACCCGAAACACATTCCTTTCCCAAGGATCCATGCGAGTGAGTATACACAAGGATGTGATAGAGATGTACCTCTTTTGCCTGTCTAGATGTCGAAGCCATGTTGAAGGCGCCCATGTGTTCGCCCTCTACAAGTATCCACGCGTCGACTCCTTGATCGTTGCTCCCTTCCACGCTCGGTGCTAGCCTCGGGAAGAGAATCAAGCCTTAGGGTATCTTTACTTCTCTTGCGCCACCTCCAAGATGAAAGCTCCAAGAGGAGATGAGGAGGAAGATGATGCCGCCAAGTTGCTTCCTTCTTCTTTGTTTGCTTGCGCCACCTTCAAACAAGATGCGCCTATGGCCAAGGAAAGGGGAGAGCTTGTGGCAAGAAGATGCCACCAAGCACTAAGAATCCTTGCGCCAAGAAGAGATGGAGAAGAAGAACTTGCGGCTCCAAGGAAGAAGTTTGCGCCAAGCCAATGTTACTTTCGCCCCTTGCACTCCAAGTCTCTCCAAGAGATATGTCCACTCGAATCAACCTTTAGAGGGGGCGGCAAGGGTCCTATTAATAGGACAAGGGGCGACAAGGGCAATGGCTAGGATCATGCCAAGTGGGCGGCTAGGATAAAGGGGTCTTGAGGTAAGGAAAGTCTCCAAGACTTTACCATAAACCTCATTCAACCTATCCTAATTTGCCCAATGGCCATATCAGCCCAAGACATGCCTTAAAGGCATGCATTCCATTCAAGGAGAAGGGGTAGGCGCAACATGAAAGAGAATTTCGGCTAAGGAGGTGTATTGGGAGAAACTAGGGTTTGAGGTAAGGTAAGTCTCCAAGACATTACCATATACCTTACCCTACTATCCATATGCGTCCAAGCTCTTTCCAAAAGAGCCATCAAGCCATATCAGCCCCAAGACTTGCCTTAGAGGCAAGTATTCCATCCAAGGAAGAGGGGCTAGGCGCCCTTTACTTCCATAATGAAGCAAAGGCGCCTCCCTCACCCCATTATGCCCCTAGGCGCCAATGGGGTGAGATTTCTCCCCATTATACCCCTTTAAGCTAATTCCTCTTCATGACAACTAATTATTGGGCCTCATTGGATAATGAGCTAGCCCAAACTTCATGGTATGTATTGATTAAGCCATTGGATCCAATCCAATGCAACCCTAATCCAAATGTGACCAATCTAGGTCAATTTCGGGTCAACCTGCCAAAAATGAAGTTTGGCTCCAATAACTTTCTTCCAACTCATCAGGCCCATTGGCGCTGATGAAATCTTCCAAATTGATCCAAGTCATCCAATAACTTGATCCTAAGGCTTCTGATTAAAGCAACGTCAAGAGTCTATTGCGTGTGACCCCGTAGGATCCATATGACAATGGCAATGATGTAAACATCATAAGTAGTGAGGGGTATCTAGCAACACATCACTACTACCCATGTCATAGGACTTAAGTCATTATGGCAACAACTCCTAACAAGCAACGAGGATTCCCATTGCATTACAGATCCCTTTGCCTAAGCTGATATCCTGCCATTGGATTAGTCTCAAGTTTATTATCCAATGCATTGGTCATGACTCAACAAGTGTGGCCACACTCTCCTATCATGCACCAATAAGGTGGGGCTCCCCGAGGTGGATATCATGCTTCCTCGGAAGGAAGGGGCAAATCCTACTATTGGTCATCCATGTCTCTACGTGACTTATGACATGCCCAATGACAGTCGTTTTGATCTCCCATTTACGGAGAGACGTAAGACTGTATTAAAGCATACCCTTCATCAAGTCTAGACATGAATACCTCAAGTCTAAGGATCAATGCAAACCTCTTGCATGTGAGATTGACTTGTTGACTAGACAAGTCAATCCTCACGGTGGATCACTCCAGTGCATCCAATGCACCTGTATGTCTGCGTTACTGTGCCCCGCACCTAACCAGCCCATACACCAGTCTCACATGTACCGAAGTTGTCCCATATCTGCTAAGGTACCTTGTCTGGGGATAGCTTATGAGAATGGATCCAATCCAAACTCTTGGGACATTATTTATGCAACTCAATACATCAACGCAGGTAGAGAAGTCTGCATAATAACGACCATGCCTATATAAAGAGTAATAGTTCTATCAAAGTACATTCAACCAATGCCTGACCATGTCCACACATTGGTCTTTAGGGCATATACACCAACAATCTCCCACTTGCACTAAGACCAAGGGCAACTGATGTTTGATCAGTTCCAATGTCTCTAGTATGACCCATTTAGCTTCCGCTGCGCCAGAGGCTATGTCAGTGGGTTTTTCCAGATTGCTTTCTGTGTTTATTTTAACAAATTTGATCATCATCCTTATCTAAGATCAGATGATATGCTGCAGTACATACTTGAGCATTAAGTTCCTTCTCTCATGCTATGGTCCCAGTAAGAACTATACTGGACCATCAAGCACTATGAACTAGATCAAGTTCAAATGAATGAAGCTGCCTCCTTGGCTGCCACAAGGAGCTGCAATGTACTCAGCCTTATTTGTAGAATTTTTGCCACTTTGGTTTGCATAATGCTCTTTCAGCATACAATCACCATAACAAGGTAAAGCGCAAATCCTGGCTGTGATCAATAGTCACTAGACTGGAACGAAGTGTCAGTGTACCCCAGTACACAAAATTCTTTCCTGTCTATCATAGACTAGACTCCAATCCTTTATACTTCCCAAGTATATGTATAAGGATTGCTTTCACAGCTATCTAGTGTTAAACACTAAGATATGATTGAAACTTGTTGGCTATGCTCCAAGCATTTGCCAGAAATGGTCTTCTAAACATGATCCATCCTACATACAATGTATCAGGACTTTGGACCCATGTTAATACTCTCCAGCTGTGCCATGGGCTACAACATCTTTGAGAGACTTAGACCATATCTTCCTGGAAGGTATCAGTATTTGGATCATCCAATATAATCCTCTCCAGAAACTCTTGGATGAACATAGATTGACTAAAGGGCAATGACTTTCTTGGATCTCTATAGATACTCATGCCTAGGATGTAGGCATCATTCCCTAGATCATTCTTCTCGAAATACATATCAAACCTTTTCTTCACCATGTGAAGAGCTGAGATGTCATTCCATGTGAGGAGAATATCATCAATCATCTAGTCAAGAAATACAATTAAGGTGCTCCCACTGATCTTCTTGTAAACACAGGCTTTTCAACCATGCTTGTATAACATCATGCATATCTATATGGCCTTGATATGAAAACCTTCTGGCTATTTACTTATAGATATCTTTTCAGATGTCCTTGCAAGAAAAGCAGTTATCATAACAAGATGCCATAATTGATCATGCAATTACAACAAGCAGATCCCTAATGGACTTAAAGCTCAGCTATTGGTGAAAATTTCATTATTGTCCACCCAGTGGATTTGCCTGAAATTATTGTTCACTAGCTTGTCTTTTAAGGTAACAATGTTACCTTTCATGTCTATCTTCCTAGAAGATTTATTTTACAGCCTGTGGGAATTACCCCTTTGGCAGCTTATCCAAGTCCCAGACTTGATTAGCAGACATGGAGTCCATTATGGTTCTCATGGCCCTTAGCCATTTCTTGGAATCTGGTCCACCGACCGCTTCCATTTCCTCATAAGTCTTAGGTTCATTCTTGATGAAAATTCGTCATGCCCAGCATATCGAATCGATCCAGACTTATGTTATTCCTGTGTTACTTGAACCTCAGGTTGACTTTCAACCTGTATGTGAGATTTTGCTCTCCATCTGTGTCTAATTATATTGTGGTTGATTCTGGACCTTGTCCAAATCAGATCTACTCCCACTGGCTTCTTTCAAGAGAAATACTTTCTCAAGAGAGACAGTAGTTTGAGCAACAAATATTTTGTTCTCCTTGGGATAGAATTAGCACTCTATAGTGCACCACAAACACATACTTTTGAATCACTGCACATTACATTCCCAATTCCATTGAAGAAATGGGATATTTGCAGTTCTTAACTCAAAAGCTAACTTAGACATTTTCTTATGGAGTAGCAGTACTTCTGTTTGCATGGCAACATAGTAGTATATTTGCATGACTTATTCAAAGTTGGAACCACATCTAATGTGTTCCTTTTCTTTCTTTGAAATTTACCACACAGTGGTGTACTAAGAAAGCTGTGAGATCACTCCACACTTCTTAGGAAGGTCATCAAATTCTCCACTAATCATCTTGATCCAATCAAGGTGCTTTAATAGATCCTTCAATTTGACTCAATACTTCATTTGTGAACTTCTTGGAATTTTCCAAAGTTCTTGTAAGGCATACCCACACTCAATGAAGTATATATAACTCCTCTTAGTGCTTGCTTGCATGGGTCCACTTACATCGCTGTGTAATAGATCCAACAAGTCACTATTCCTTTCCACCCTTTTGGTGAAAGCAGCATCTGTCATATTGTTCCTTTGAACTAGGTTCACATGTATCATAATCCTGAAAGGACAATGATCCCAATAGTCCATGGACTTTCGGATGTGACCATTGTTCTATGGTTCAAGAGACAATGCTATAAGAGGAAGTTTGTTGAATCATTAGATCTGATCTTGTGTCACATATAGAACCACAAACTATTGTCAATTGTATCACTTCAATAGAACATCTCAGATTAAAGAAAAATATTATTTATTATTTCAAACTGAAGTCCTTTCCAAAAGGAATGATGTTCTAATACATAAGCTGATACAATAATAGCAAGGTTCTATGTAAAGCCTTCAAGGCAGTGAGATGATATCAACAGCAGCATCCAATGCTCCGTCCCTAACCCGAGAGTCGATCCCATCAAGCCTCTTCGTCCTACTTCTTTTGAGCTCCTGCACATGTAAAACATATGTGAGCCTCACATATGGTACCCAGTACCCATGAATAAGAAGTAGACAAAAGACCTCGGTAACACAATACCTGAAGCGGATGGATTACATCCCTTCTTCTTTGCCATGCTCTTCTTGGCCATCAATCCTCTTCGAAATACCCATGCATTCCCAGTCTTCCGAAGTATTAGCTTCAAAGATACAGAACCATGGTCTTTCTCAGATTCAGGCACACATTCTGAAGATCCAACAGAACTCTCCTGATCATTGTCTATAGAGCATGGTGTGAAGAGACCTTTGAGATGTATGATTAGATCATAGATCCCCATCTCATCACATTCAACCTTGACCTCTGGGGTCATGCACTCTAAGACAAGAGCAGTGTACTGTTCGTTATCTTCACAATGTTCAAGATAGACATTCCACTCCCAGTCATTAGTGAGATACTGTAGGTCCCCTTCAAAGGGGAGCGCAAACCCTAAGCATGCACAAATCTCAATTGCATAGGCGAAATTAGGGTTTCCATAGATCGCATGTAGTATATCTATAAGATTAACTTTGTTTGCTTATAAAGATCAAGAGAAGATCTCTTACCATAGCCATGATAAAGGGTGGCGACTTGGAAGCAAGAGGGCAAGTAAGCACTCCTCCAAAGATAACGCACACTAGATGAGAGATGGCTACCCTTTCGGATGTTCCTTGTGCTAGCAAGGGATCTCCAAAACTTCCTTGTCGTGTGTAGATGAAGAGAGGTGCTCGGCTGAGAGCTTCGTTGTGCAAGAGTTCCCCTTTTTCCTTGTCGAATGAAGATGACAAGAGAGTAATTGGGCAAATGGCGTTAAGGCTTTCATTCAAGTGATGGCGTTACACTTCCAAATATGGAAGGTTATGAAGCCATGCGACCACTTGAAGAAAAACTGCCCAAAATGCCTTCAATCCTTGAACCATACGTTCACCCATGTGAACCGGTTCAAGCCAATTAGGTTCAACTCAATTCGGTTCAAAAAACCAAATCAAACCAGCCCAAGCCATGGTCTAGATCTCTTTGAACCAAATGGTTCAAGATCCAACCGTTCATCTCTGGATGCTCTTGATCTCTCCGATCTAGCATCCACACTCTCGATCGAAGCTTATGGATCTCAAGCCCTAATCAATCAAACATGATCAGACCAGATCTCACTTACAATCAGAGTCTAAACTCCTTTAAACTGAATCCAAACAATTCAGTCCACACGATCTGACTTGAGGAAGCCATGTCATCAAATTGTGCGACCCTAAGGGTTTCCTTTAAATGTCGGTAACGACAACTTACGTTATCACGATCAGTGAGGGGTATCTAGCAACACATCACTGTCTCCCGATATAAAGGAAAGAGTCTTCCAAGACTACACCCAATTCACAGCACAAGTGTGAATCCATTTCACGAGGCATGCATGTTTCCTTTGCCACTGGATGTTCTTATTAGACAAGCGTGTCAAGCCTGTAGCTCCAATATGATGAGCATGATTAGATCAGATGCACATTGTCACCTGGGTATGGCCATACACTTTCTCAATCATCTCATTTAGGGGGGCCCCTATAGAACACCACACTCCTTCAACAAGGAGACGGCAATCCTCTATCTATCACTTGTGCCCTAACCTGACTCATGATCATTATCCAAGATAGTCTATAACCATTATATTTCAAATGATATTGAACTACCTCAAAACAATGACATTCATCATTTAGAAACACAAGTAATCTCAAGTCAAAGGACATGTGCCACTTGTAGCATACAAGGATTATTCACATTGTGACAAGCAATTGAATATCCTAGTAGGGTCTGTCCAGTACATCCAATGTACCCATGAGTCTACATCTTATTCCATGCTCGAAGCATCCTATAAGATTAGAACACATATTAGTCTTAACCATATCAAGGCTGTCTCATGTTCACCAAGATATATCGACTAAGGACATTACTGCATGTCAGCCTAGCTGAACAGCTTTGAGACATTATTCAGTAGTACACTTATTACAGCAGACAAGGTAACAACCTGAATAACAACCATTGCCTTTATAAACTTAAGAGTTTATACAATGATACTATTACAATCCCAAGGCCTCAAACATTAGCCTTAAGGGCATACCCCAACAATCTCCCACTTGCACTTAATCTAATGGTTGAGAAACCTCAAACCCATATTATTACAGTGCTTCTCATGCTTCTGCTGCGCCAGAGGCTTGGTAAGCGGGTCTGCCAGATTGTCATCTGTATGAACCTTGCATATTTTGATCTCGCCACGATCTATGATCTCCCGGATCAAGTGAAACCGTCTCTGTATGTGCTTGGACTTCTGGTGCGACCGTGGTTCCTTTGCTTGTGCGATCGCTCCAGTGTTATCACAGAAGATAACCAAAGGATCGACACTCGAAGGAACAACACCAAGTTCTCTCACGAACTTACGAATCCACACTGCCTCCTTGGATGCTTCCGAGGCTGCAACATACTCGGCTTCTGTTGTGGAATCAGCAATAGTTGACTGTTTGAAACTCTTCCATACCACTGCTCCACCATTCAAGCTAAAAACATAGCCTGATTGCGATCGGAAATCATCCTGGTCCGACTGGAACGAAGCGTCAGTATATCCTTCTATACTGAGTTCTTCCTGACCACCATATATCAAGAACATATCTTTGGTCCTCCGCAGATATTTTAAAATGTTCTTGACTGCAATCTAGTGCGCCATACCTGGATTACTTTGGAACCGACTGGTCACGCTTAACCCGTAAGCTACGTCTGGGCGAGTACATAACATCGCATACATAATGGACCCTATAGCCGAAGCATAAGGCGTATTGTCCATTTCATCTTTCTCAGTCTGTGTTTGTGGACACTGACTCTTCGAAAGATTCAGACCATGTCTGACTGGAAGATATCCTCTTTTAGAATTCTCTAAATGGAATCTCTCCAGGACTTTATCGATGTAAGTACTCTGGCACAGCCCGAGAAGCCTCTTAGATCTATCCCTGTAGATCTTCACACCTAACACATAGGCTGCTTCTCCTAGATCATTCATCTGAAAACATTTTCCTAACCATGCTTTAACAGCATGCAGTTCAGGAATATCGTTTCCAATGATTAAGATATCATCGACGTAGAGGACTAGGAAAGTAATCACGCTCCCACTAAACCTCTTATATACACATGGGTCATCTTCGTTCTTGATGAAACCAAACTCAGAGATTGATTCATCAAAACGAATATTCCAGCTTCTAGATGCTTGTTTAAGTCCATAAATGGACTTCTTTAACTTGCATATTTTATGACGATCTGCTGGATTAGTGAAACCTTCAGGTTGTGTCATATACACATCCTCATCCAGTTTTCCATTAAGGAAAGCAGTTTTCACATCCATCTGCCAGATCTCATAATCGTAATATGCTGCTATCGCGAAAAGAATCCGAATAGACTTAAACATGGCTACAGGAGAGAAAGTTTCATCATAATCTATCCCGTAGATTTGTTTGAAACCTTTCGCTACTAGCCTGCCTTTATAGGTAACCACGTTACCATCCTTGTCAATCTTCTTCTTGAAGATCCATTTACAGCCTATAGGGATTACTCCCGGAGGCGGATCAACCAAATCCCAGACTTGGTTATCTGACATGGAGTCTATCTCGGCTCGCATAGCTTCAAGCCATCTAGCTGACTCCGGTCCACTGACCGCATCCGCATAAGTAAGGGGTTCATCATTATCAATGATGTAGACTCCGTCATAGCGCTCAGGCTGACGACGGATCCTTCCCGATCTACGCAGTTCCCGTGATATCTGAGCCTCAGGTTGTTCAATAACCTGATCTACCGGCTCAGGCTCATCCAACTGCGCTTGACTACTTTGTCCTTCCTGTGGATTCTCATCCAGCTTTATTTCTCTCCCACTGGCTTCTTGCAGAAGAAACTCCTTCTCAAGAAATATGGCCGTCCGAGCAACAAATACTTTGTTCTCTTTGGGATCGTAGAAATAATAACCCTTAGTTTCCTTAGGGTAACCGACAAAGATACATTTCTCAGATCTGCTCTCCAGTTTCCCAGAGGCGAGCTTTTTGACATAAGCCTCGCAACCCCAGATCCTGATAAATGTCAAGCTCGGCTGTTTCCCATACCATAACTCATATGGCGTCTTAGAAACTGCCTTGGATGGCACTCGGTTTAGTACCTTTGCAGCTGTCTCCAGTGCAAATCCCCAAAAGGAATAAGGTAGAGTAGCCTGACTCATCATAGAACGAACCATATCAAGTAACGTTCTATTTCTCCTCTCGGACACACCATTCCATTGCGGTGTTCCTGGTGGAGTGAGCTATGAGATAATCCCACACTCCTTCAGATAGTCAGTAAACGCATGACTCAAGTATTCTCCACCTCGATCAGAACGAAGTGCCTTGATATTTCGGCCTAGCTGATTTTGTACTTCATTCTTGAACTCTTTGAACTTGTCAAAAGATTCACTCTTATGTCTCATAAGATAGACATAACCATACCTACTGAAATCATCAGTAAAGGTAATGAAGTAGGAATAGCCACCTCTGGCATGTTTACTAAATGGCCCACACACATCACTGTGTATAAGGTCAAGTAAACCTGAAGCCCTTTGACCTTTGTGAGGAAAAGGTGACTTCGTCATTTTACCCATTAAACAAACTTTGCATGTATCAATCTCCTCACAGGAGAATGATCCCAGCAGTCCATGATCATGCAACCGCTTAATGCGCTTCTTGTTAATATGGCCTAAACGACTATGCCATAACAAGGTGCTGTCTTCAGCATACTTGGCTTTCTTAATATCAACATTTTGTATAGAACTTTCCATGTCCAACATGTATAACCCATTGTTAATTGAACCAGTTGCATAAACAATATTATCTAAAGATAAAACACACTTTGAAATATTGCATTCAAAGGCAAATCCTTTCCTGACAAGAGCAGGAATAGAGATAATATTTTTAGTAATACTTGGAACAAAGTAACAACTGTTTAGTTCTAATACAATGCCAGATGGTAATGAGATGAAATAGTCTCCTACAGCAACAGCAGCAACCCGTGCCCCGTTTCCAACGCGTAGGTCCACCTCATGCAGTCCCACCTGTCTTCTTCTCTTGAGTTCCTGTACATTTGAACAAATGTGAACTCCACATGCAGTGTCCAACACCCATGAAATAGAAGAAGAAGATATCATGACTTCAGTCACATATATACCTGAGCCAGAAGCGATGCTTCCCCTCTTATCTCCTTGGAGCGCTTTACAGTCCTTTTTCCAGTGACCCAGCTGGCCACAGTGGAAACACCTGTTGTCCTTCGACCGCTTGACCTTTTGCTTCAGAGCCTTACTGTAGTTCTTGACTGGGGCTTTGCCCTTCTTCCCCTTCTTCTTGTTCCTGGAAGGAACCATTAAGACAGAGGTTGAAGGCTTTCCCTTCAGAGTCTCCTCAGTTGTCAAGAGCATATTCAGCAGCTCTGCCGGAGTACAATCGATTTTGTTCATGTTAAAGTTAATAATGAACGCATCGAAAGAGGGCGGGAGAGACTGCAGAATAATGTCTACAGCAAGCTCCTGGTTGATGGTATGCCCCAGTTTCTCCAGAGCCTCCTTGTGCCCAATCATCTTGAGCACGTGAGCTCCCACTGGGCTCCCTTCAGCCAGTTTGCTCTGAAAGAAGAGCTTTGTCAGATTATAGCGTTCTGTCCTCGCCTGTGCAGCATACAGCATCTTGAGGTTCGCTATAATCTCTATAGCCGACATATCCTCATGCT
This sequence comes from Costus lasius, assembly GCA_027563935.2. Lineage (NCBI taxonomy): Eukaryota > Viridiplantae > Streptophyta > Magnoliopsida > Zingiberales > Costaceae > Costus > Costus lasius. Next base: position 97,666,212 of record CM050450.1, on the reverse strand, counting down.
GACGCTGCAGCGGTGGCGTCATAGACGCTAGCATCAGGCAAGCGACATCAATGCTATCATTGACATGCTTTTCATAGGCTTCGCGAACCGCCCTTGCGGCGTTCGCAGCGGGTTGAGGCGGCACAGCCGTCTCGAGGACATACAGTTTCCTCTCAGCCTTAAGAATGATCTTAAGGTGTCCGAACCAGTCTGAGAAGTTTGGCCCAGCAAACTTCTCCCTTTCCAATAGGGATCGCACATTGAAGCTCATGGTGTTCGTTGCTGCAGGAATCTACAACAATGCAAGAACAGCAAGGTCAGTATCAATGTTTAGAATCAATCCAGGACTTAAGAAAGATTCTTTTCTCACTATTTTATCTGGCTGAAAAATCCAGCAAAACAGCCCGAAAGAGTAGAACTCTTTTAGTGAGATGGGATCCAGATTTCATACTTGGTCTCCGCGTCCTGCTCAGGCGAGATAAGATGCACAGAGAGTACAAGCACTAATCTCTAGTAGGCTGTCCCAGCCAATCGCCAACCCGTGCGATTCCCCTTCATCTGGGCAATCCAGCAGACTGTGCCAACTGAGTTGGTATAACACAGTCTCTGACCCCACAGATGGCTGCCTCCATGTGCTACCATATGCGCCACATATGTAGCCTACATGGTCAAGCTGACCCGACCTACTCCCTGGACCACCACGTGCTATGCTGAGCAACGAGAAGGGATAAATCCCTACTCTGTAACACGCAGGTGTAATCCTGCACCGTCTGAAGATAGATGGACGTGCCCACTGAGTGGGTACAACACGGCTCCAACGATAGTCAGAACAGTGAGGTTTCGCGTCAGAAGGCTTACGAGCTTGATATGTTAGCGTTTGGATTTTAACGGTCTTTTATCTTCATACCTATCATGCAAGTCCTATGGTGATAGCAGAAGATAAACTCATGCAATTCTAATTATAAAAGCAATAAATAGAAAGCATGCTGATCTTATGTGGTAAAAGCCCATAGCCTAAGTAAGACCTTAATTTTACTTAAGTCTTCACTTTCTTTTCATGGGTCTTTTATCTCATCAGGTCCATCCCAGGGCCCTTGCGCCAAGTTCAGCTCAGGTGCGCCCACCAGCTGAATGCGCCTCTTTAATGTGTGCTTTTGTGCTCTTGTCTAATCAAATACATTTTGATCTATCTAGACAAGGTTGACTCGCAGGTCAAATATACAATAAATTAATTAAAAAGTGATTCGCAGATCACAATAAAAATTAATTTACAAGTTTAAGTCCAGGCACGCAGGCCTCAGCACAGCACACATTTAACATGGGCAGCCCACATAAGAATAAATAAACAAGCATCATGGCATCATTCAATCAACATGTGATCCATTACAAAGAAAATAAAATTTTGAAAACCCCATTGGCATCAATTTTAATTTTCTTATGAGCCCTACTACCTTACAACGGTCCATTAATAGGGATCCACTCATCCAGCTAGTCAGATCCACTGCCCTTGCATGCACCAAGTCCTAACTGACTCGAGTTGACCTAATGGTCAACCATGCATGCTACAAGGGCTGAACAACCCTCATGAGTTTTGGCAAGCGGGTGTGACCCCGGGCCTAACTCATGTGTGTTCATTAGTCGTCTCAACCAGACCTCGCTACACGCCCTTGATGCAGTCAACCTATAGCCACCTCGTGCTTGCGCACAGGTGCTATCAGGTCAACCCATCTAGGCTGTCAGATGGTCTGATCAAACTAGTTGGATCTTCCCTAGAGGATGCCTTCAACCCTACTAACCCGTCTAAGGGATTATAGCAGGCGCCACTTAGATCTATGGTGATAGGCGCACAAGATGTAAGGTTTTTCTTTGAAAAACAACTACAACAAGCGCAATCAAGTAACATGCGCCACTTTGATAAACAAGATACATCAAATATCTAGCATGTCATTCTTTGCATGTTGATAAACCAAAGATCTAGGCATAAGCGCAAACTTCTCCAAGCAATGATACAAGCGCAAACAAACTTATGTGCACACAACATCATGTAAGCGCAAGAAAACAAAGCATGAAGTGAGCGCAATATGGCATCATGAATGGATCACAATCTCAGCAAAGCAATCATATAGATGATACTGAAAAACCCTATGCTCTGATACCAATTGTAGGGTCCCCTTTAAGGGGAGCGCAAACCCTAAGCATGCACAAATCTCAATTGCATGGGCGGAATTAGGGTTTCCATAGATCGCATGTAGTATATCTATAAGATTAACTTTGTTTGCTTATAAAGATCAAGAGAAGATCTCTTACCATAGCCATGATAAAGGGTGGCGACTTGGAAGCAAGAGGGCAAGTAAGCACTCCTCCAAAGATAACGCACACTAGATGAGAGATGGCTACCCTTTCGGATGTTCCTTGTGCTAGCAAGGGATCTCCAAAACTTCCTTGTCGTGTGTAGATGAAGAGAGGTGCTCGGCCGAGAGCTTCGTTGTGCAAGAGTTCCCCTTTTTCCTTGTCGAATGAAGATGACAAGAGAGTAATTGGGCAAATGGCGTTAAGGCTTTCATTCAAGTGATGGCGTTACACTTCCAAATATGGAAGGTTATGAAGCCATGCGACCACTTGAAGAAAAACCGCCCAAAATGCCTTCAATCCTTGAACCATACGTTCACCCATGTGAACCGGTTCAAGCCAATTAGGTTCAACTCAATTCGGTTCAAAAAACCAAATCAAACCAGCCCAAGCCATGGTCTAGATCTCTTTGAACCAAATGGTTCAAGATCCAACCGTTCATCTCTGGATGCTCTTGATCTCTCCGATCTAGCATCCACACTCTCGATCGAAACTTACGGATCTCAAGCCCTAATCAATCAAACATGATCAGACCAGATCTCACTTACAATCAGAGTCTAAACTCCTTTAAACTGAATCCAAACAATTCAGTCCACACGATCTGACTTGAGGAAGCCATGTCATCAAATTGTGCGACCCTAAGGGTTTCCTTTAAATGTCGGTAACGACAACTTACGTTATCACGATCAGTGAGGGGTATCTAGCAACACATCACTGTCTCCCGATATAAAGGAAAGAGTCTTCCAAGACTACACCCAATTCACAGCACAAGTGTGAATCCATTTCACGAGGCATGCATGTTTCCTTTGCCACTGGATGTTCTTATTGGACAAGCGTGTCAAGCCTGTAGCTCCAATATGATGAGCATGATTAGATCAGATGCACATTGTCACCTGGGTATGGCCATACACTTTCTCAATCATCTCATTTAGGGGGGCCCCTATAGAACACCACACTCCTTCAACAAGGAGACGGCAATCCTCTATCTATCACTTGTGCCCTAACCTGACTCATGATCATTATCCAAGATAGTCTATAACCATTATATTTCAAATGATATTGAACTACCTCAAAACAATGACATTCATCATTTAGAAACACAAGTAATCTCAAGTCAAAGGACATGTGCCACTTGTAGCATACAAGGATTATTCACATTGTGACAAGCAATTGAATATCCTAGTAGGGTCTGTCCAGTACATCCAATGTACCCATGAGTCTACATCTTATTCCATGCTCGAAGCATCCTATAAGATTAGAACACATATTAGTCTTAACCATATCAAGGCTGTCTCATGTTCACCAAGATATATCGACTAAGGACATTACTGCATGTCAGCCTAGCTGAACAGCTTTGAGACATTATTCAGTAGTACACTTATTACAGCAGACAAGGTAACAACCTGAATAACAACCATTGCCTTTATAAACTTAAGAGTTTATACAATGATACTATTACAATCCCAAGGCCTCAAACATTAGCCTTAAGGGCATACCCCAACAAATACACACTGGGCTGGGATGGAGGTCTTTCAAGAAGATGCACCTTATGTTCTTGTTCCAGTATCTTGGACAAAATCTTGAACCATTTTGTCCAATTTGTCCCATCCAGTTTATGTTTATAAAGTTTCAATCTTAGATCAGGAGATGCCTTCTACAATAAGCAAATAAGTAAAAATAAGTACTATGATAAAGCATTTAACAAGGACTTTAAATTAAATGCTATGCTCCCACTACTTCCAAAACAAGTTGAGAACTCTCTAACTCAACATGGAAATAAGTGAGTAGGATCCTAATTTCACATAAGGTTTCCGCGACTCACGAGGGTGAGTTGAGATGCACAGAGAGTCTCATGCTTCCTTAGGTAGGCATGCCAGCCAATTGTGCCGCGCACAATTCCTCTTAGTTAAGACAGACTAGGTGCCCTGTGTCCAGCGAGGGCTGGATACAACACAGAACCCTATCCTCTCAACAGCTGCCTCTAGTGATTCATCATGTCAGTGACATATGAAAAACTAGTCAAGTCTGGTCCTAACCGTTATGCCCAGGGCCAACGAATTTCCTTGCGAAGGCACGCCCAGGTTAAAACTGGACTGGGGAAATCATTGTCACCACACACCTCCTAAAGATAAGTGTGTGTGTCCCACGAGGGTGGGAAACAGTTCACAACATCACCGATCGATAGTTTGATGAGGGCTACGCGTTAGAAGGCTATTGACTTGATATTTTAATGAGAGTTTTGCATGTTCATTTTATTCTTTTCTAGCATGCATCTTTCCTATGGTTATGGCAGCAAGGAAAAACATCACAGGCATGCTATGGACAAAATAATAAACCATCATAGGCATGCTATTTTTGGTCGATATGGTCATAGCCCTTTTCATACACATAACTTGTCACGAGCCATGTGACATGTTATTGTGCATCCAAGGGTTGCGAGTCCCTAAAGCAGATCGGCCCATGCCAGAAGCCGAAAGCATGTGTCCTTCCTTCAGCCGCAAGTCCATCACCATGCTTCCAAAGCTGGCGCCACTTCTGACTCCGATTGAAGAAGACTCCTTGTTGTCAAGATGAAGCCTTAACCTATCATATAACTCTACATCTATTCTAAACAAGATGAAAAATTCTTTTACAACAAGATAGGGAGAGAACCACACGCAGGTGGAAAAAGATTTTTACAAGCATTCATCACAAGTGGAAACATGCTACCACATCACAACACAGGAGGGCACTCGCTATGACCATATCAGCCCAATCAAGTGGCGCATGTAAAATTTGAAAATCCGAAAAAGTCAAATTTTAGCACCTTATGCGCCAACATCATCCAAAGCACTCTCTTAACCAATTTTATGCCAAAATTTAGATCAAGTTCCATGATGATTTCATAGACCCTATCGGCTGGCAGTTTTGTCAGATCAAGAGACCCGGCCAGTCCGAAGACACAATGCCCGTCCTACTTGACAAAACCTACGTGCGCCTTTGGTCATAAATCAAGCATAAACAAGATTCAAGTTTCGGCCATAAAGTTGAGAAGATAAGATTGGATGAAAAACGCTTTCTAAGTGAAACGCGCATGGATAGAAGAAAAATTTTCCAAAAATTTTTCACACAAGCAAACGTACACCTTGTGTTTCTCGCAAGTAGCTCTGATACCACTGTTAGGGAATGCCGGGTGTAATTTTAAAATTTTGCAGTCCCAGGATGCAGCGGAAGAAGTATTACACCCGAAACACATTCCTTTCCCAAGGATCCATGCGAGTGAGTATACACAAGGATGTGATAGAGATGTACCTCTTTTGCCTGTCTAGATGTCGAAGCCATGTTGAAGGCGCCCATGTGTTCGCCCTCTACAAGTATCCACGCGTCGACTCCTTGATCGTTGCTCCCTTCCACGCTCGGTGCTAGCCTCGGGAAGAGAATCAAGCCTTAGGGTATCTTTACTTCTCTTGCGCCACCTCCAAGATGAAAGCGCCAAGAGGAGATGAGGAGGAAGATGATGCCGCCAAGTTGCTTCCTTCTTCTTTGTTTGCTTGCGCCACCTTCAAACAAGATGCGCCTATGGCCAAGGAAAGGGGAGAGCTTGTGGCAAGAAGATGCCACCAAGCACTAAGAATCCTTGCGCCAGGAAGAGATGGAGAAGAAGAACTTGCGGCTCCAAGGAAGAAGTTTGCGCCAAGCCAATGTTACTTTCGCCCCTTGCACTCCAAGTCTCTCCAAGAGATATGTCCACTCGAATCAACCTTTAGAGGGGGCGGAAAGGGTCCTATTAATAGGACAAGGGGCGACAAGGGCAATGGCTAGGATCATGCCAAGTGGGCGGCTAGGATAAAGGGGTCTTGAGGTAAGGAAAGTCTCCAAGACTTTACCATAAACCTCATTCAAACTATCCTAATTTGCCCAATGGCCATATCAGCCCAAGACATGCCTTAAAGGCATGCATTCCATTCAAGGAGAAGGGGTAGGCGCAACATGAAAGAGAATTTCGGCTAAGGAGGTGTATTGGGAGAAACTAGGGTTTGAGGTAAGGTAAGTCTCCAAGACATTACCATATACCTTACCCTACTATCCATATGCGTCCAAGCTCTTTCCAAAAGAGCCATCAAGCCATATCAGCCCCAAGACTTGCCTTAGAGGCAAGTATTCCATCCAAGGAAGAGGGGCTAGGCGCCCTTTACTTCCATAATGAAGCAAAGGCGCCTCCCTCACCCCATTATGCCCCTAGGCGCCAATGGGGTGAGATTTCTCCCCATTATACCCCTTTAAGCTAATTCCTCTTCATGACAACTAATTATTGGGCCTCATTGGATAATGAGCTAGCCCAAACTTCATGGTATGTATTGATTAAGCCATTGGATCCAATCCAATGCAACCCTAATCCAAATGTGACCAATCTAGGTCAATTTCGGGTCAACCTGCCAAAAATGAAGTTTGGCTCCAATAACTTTCTTCCAACTCATCAGGCCCATTGGCGCTGATGAAATCTTCCAAATTGATCCAAGTCATCCAATAACTTGATCCTAAGGCTTCTGATTAAAGCAACGTCAAGAGTCTATTGCGTGTGACCCCGTAGGATCCATATGACAATGGCAATGATGTAAACATCATAAGTAGTGAGGGGTATCTAGCAACACATCACTACTACCCATGTCATAGGACTTAAGTCATTATGGCAACAACTCCTAACAAGCAACGAGGATTCCCATTGCATTACAGATCCCTTTGCCTAAGCTGATATCCTGCCATTGGATTAGTCTCAAGTTTATTATCCAATGCATTGGTCATGACTCAACAAGTGTGGCCACACTCTCCTATCATGCACCAATAAGGTGGGGCTCCCCGAGGTGGATATCATGCTTCCTCGGAAGGAAGGGGCAAATCCTACTATTGGTCATCCATGTCTCTACGTGACTTATGACATGCCCAATGACAGTCGTTTTGATCTCCCATTTACGGAGAGACGTAAGACTGTATTAAAGCATACCCTTCATCAAGTCTAGACATGAATACCTCAAGTCTAAGGATCAATGCAAACCTCTTGCATGTGAGATTGACTTGTTGACTAGACAAGTCAATCCTCACGGTGGATCACTCCAGTGCATCCAATGCACCTGTATGTCCGCGTTACTGTGCCCCGCACCTAACCAGCCCATACACCAGTCTCACATGTACCGAAGTTGTCCCATATCTGCTAAGGTACCTTGTCTGGGGATAGCTTATGAGAATGGATCCAATCCAAACTCCTGGGACATTATTTATGCAACTCAATACATCAACGCAGGTAGAGAAGTCTGCATAATAACGACCATGCCTATATAAAGAGTAATAGTTCTATCAAAGTACATTCAACCAATGCCTGACCATGTCCACACATTGGTCTTTAGGGCATATACACCAACATGAATCTCACTCTGATTTTGATGATTGTAAAATTGATTCTTCTAATAACTTGTTTGTAAAAAAGTTTGACAAAATTGATTTTGAAAAACCCTCTTTTGATGAAATTGATTATTTTGATGTTGTATCATTTATGGTTAAATCTGATGAGTTTGATAAAGGGTTGAAAATTATAGATATTGATGAGCCCCACTTTGATTTTGGTGATATTACTGAGATTAATGATAAGTCTTTTGTGGTTGACTCTAATTCTATTGATTCTGATAAATCTCATTATGATTTTTTGTATGATTCTGATTTTGATTCTTCTGATGATGAATTATGTATGGAAAGACATAGGGAAATTGATTTTGAACAGTCTCACTTTGATTTTGATGATAATTTTGAAATTTATAAGTTATTTGATGTTAGACCTGAGGATCTTGATAAGGATTTGAATGAATCTCACTTTGATACTTTGCCCATATCTACTGTTGAATCTTCTGATGTATTTGAAAAATTGTGCTTTATTGAGGAGCCTAATTTGTGACAGAAAAGTTATTTTGATGATCCAATACTCATATCTTTTGACCAAAGTCCTATGGCAATTAAAGATAAAAATTTGAAGAAAGGACTTATGATTTTGCTTACTGACAAACATAGGAAAATCATTAAAAATTTTGATTTTGATTTCTGCATATTTAAGAAAGCCACTTTGATTGTGATTTATATGCAGTTCTGGATTTTTAGATTAGTGGCTAAAATTTTTGGACAAAGGAAATGCAGAAAATTTTTTGCTCTTTACTTTGGAACTGATTCACCTGCTTCACCATGAGATTTGATTTCTGGTCAAGCTATGGACCTAAAAATTAGCGCTTCTTAGGAGGCAACCCAAGCACTCTTACTTAGCTTAGCTTCTTTTATTTTTATTTATTTTTAGAATTAATTTTTCTTCTCCTTTTGCAGGGAAAAACAAGTTTTGGCGCATAATACGACACCACCGTAATTATTTTTACGGTACCGTATTTTCAGTCCATTTTCGACAGAAGGTTTTGTGATTTTTACGGCAGGGCCGTAACGTCTTTCACGTGCCGTAATTTTGAGTGATTTCTTTCCCGAGAGTTTTTTGAAAAATACGGCAGTACCGTAAGGGATAATACGGTACCGTATTTTAAAGTTGCATTCTGCTTATCTAACTGGGTGTTTTCTTGCTGCGATTTTAAGAAACTGAGTTGGAAAAATTTTGATCTTTGGCACCATCACGAAGTCCACGGATCATTCTAAAACACATAGCAACTTTTCGATTCTGATTAATTTCAGCAGCAGTTTTTTTTCTGACTATTCTGATTAGCGCTTTTGATGCAACTTTTTAAGATGCTTCAATGACTTGAAACCCAGATTTTTCGCATGGAATATGAAAAACATGTGTCATTCTATCTCGTGGATTAGTTATTTTCATGAAAATATTTTTTGATCATTCTAGGACACATAGCAACTTTTCTAATCTGATTAACTTTTGTGCAGTTTTTGCAGTTTTATAATCTGAGTAGCCTTTTTTCTGTTGATGCCCTAAATTCCTGACAGATTTTGATGCTTCGATTTTTATACATCTGAAAAGAACGAATTTCATTCTATTACATGGTTCTGTCCATTTTCCTTTTGGATCATTAAATCTTATTTTTGGGTATAGCTAGTTTTCTTAAAAAAATTCACTGGCTGCACTGTTTGCTTTCTACCTGTTATAGCTTCTTTTGCCTCCAGATCCAAAATTCTTCAAGAGCAACTGTCTTCCACCTCTAACCACCACTGCATCTGCCTCTGACATCACTATTTCCAGCAGTCGACACTGGATTATACCATATGCAGACTCTTACTTCTTCTACAGCCTCTTATTCTATTGATTTTATTTATTTATGCAGTAGACTCTTCATTAGTGATTGATTTTTTTTATCTATGCAGCATTATTTCTGGCACCCACCAGCCGACTATCTCACCTCCAGGACTGTAGTCTCTAGCAGGCGACTAGAGATTACTCACTCTACTGTCGGTACCACCACCGTCATTGCTAGTAGCTTTTCAGCTAGCCTCTGTTCACCTCTGCTTCTTGCCTGCTCGACTCTTTCCACCGGCATCCTCTTCAGACCTGTGGTGACATCTCTGATTCTCTCTTGAGAAAATTATTTTTATCATTATTATTTTTAGAGACTATTTTTAGACTGAGCCTTATGTATCTTAAATTGTGCAGGTAAAATTTTCAAAAGGCACATCCTTGGACCTTGCAGCATCTGCCCTGACACTATTTTTGATCTGAGCCTTATGTATTTTCAGTCAGAGCTTGCTATATGGTTTTGTGAGTATTGTTTGCACTTTCCTGTGATTATTTGATTTGATATGATTATTTACAATTTTCTTCTCTTAGATCTATCACTTTACATCCTTTGCATTGTTTGAGCCTTATGTGATTATACGGATATATCACTTTACATCTCATGATTGTTGAGTTTGATGCTTCTACACCTCTATAACCACCGACACTGCTATTCTGTTTCACATGCTTTTTCGATGAGGTTGTATTATGATATTTCGATATTCTGATGAGCTATCTTTGATATGGTTGTAGTATACATGATGATATAATTAGTGTTTACGATGATATTTTTATATTGAGATATTTGATGATGATGATGAGTATATTCTTGTTTTATATTGCTGATGACTTGATTGATTGATGATGAATGAACCCATATTTGTGATTAGAGAGAAACCTATCATGTTAGATTTATTTCTTCAATGTATATCTATCTTTGAAATTTAACATTGGTTGATGCATGAAAGTTTGGGTAGATGTGTTATTTGAGGAATAAAATCTAAAGGTGAAACTACTCCTTTAAATAAAATGAGCATATAAGTATTATTTGTGAATTGATGTCAATTGATCAACCTAGTAGATGTTTAGTCTATTTTTGCTATTTGTTGGGAAATAAGAATCCAATATCCATACAAATAGTGAGAGACTCCCCTACTTGGCACTATGTAAAATTAATGGTGGTACCTAAGACATGGGTTGAAGTCTATGTGTCACATCCCGTTATCTTAACCCCAGACAAGCAACACAATTCACATAGAAACAGGATGTTATCACACAGGATCGATGCACATGCTAAGTAAAACCAAGTCCAGGAAATCCGATCTGAAAATTTCGAAAATCCATACATACAAATCTCCACAAAAACACAATTTCATAAAGGTACCTGCCACCACGCAATACTTGCACTAGACATATGCAAGTCACATTTATATCAAATCCGATCGCAAAAGTATAAATCGACTCGAACTTAGAAACAAAACCACAATGTCGATTCTATAAATTCATTCAATGATACCACACCGAAACCAGGCCAAAGCCCGCGGTGACACAAAAAATCAGAATATCAAACTGCCATAACCGGCAACACAAGTTCACATAGTTTGGCCACAACTGGCAACACAAGTTCATATAATTCGGCCACAACCGGCCCCAGTAATTAAGCACAAAAGTCTTATTCATTCAACTGGCATATCACGATATTCATATAAAATGCTAACTGGAAATGCGCCCCTGCTCTACACCTGAAAATAATGAGGGGTGAGCTACACAGCCCAGTGAGTGGATAGTCTCAAACGACCATCCATAACATACACTCAAAAATACATGCAGATTATTTTAAAAACATTTAACAGAATATCATGTCAACATATGACAAACTTAAAGAACAGAATTCATATAAAACAGTCAGATGTACACTGCTAAAACATCACATAATTATCACTACAGAGTAACCAAGGTTCTAGAGTTATACTCTAAACCAACTAAACACACCAACCACTTAATTAACCTAGTTGTCCAGCATATTCAGTAGTGACCATTATGGTCTAACCCGGCTTTGGCCTAAGCACTGGGAGAAGCCTGCAAATCACATGCAACATATAGATGGACGGTGTGTAGATTCAAGAGGTGGCCCCCGCCAGGTCACGACGTGGCACTTTGCTCTACGATCACCCCATAACACGAAAATCTAAGCGTCTAAGAGTGATGACATCAAGAGGTGGCCCCTGTCCGACAAAGACATGGCACTTTGCGTCTTATATCACTCGTTCTCCCAAAGGGTTCCTACTGGACAACAATAGACACATCTTATATTTTATTTCACAACGGTGGACTCCTAAGTGTCAACTAGACTCTAGGATAGTCATCACAATAATCACAACAGGCAGGCTGAACAACAACCCCCTCTTTTATCACAATAATCACATCAGGCAGGCTGAACAACAACCCCCTCACATATCACAATACAGGGCTGAAATTCAAACCCTTAACATATCACATATAGACTATCCCCTTGAGTACACAGTTACACTTAGCCTTAGTCCTAACCATTCCATGACCACAACACATAATATTCATAATTCACATAACCACATAATATTAAAAAAAATCACATGATCACATAATAAAAATCACATAATCACATGGTAGTGTAGTCCTTAGATTTCATGCCGATTAGTTCAGTCTAACCTTGCTATGTTATCACCCAAATTTCTCAAATAAGATACATAACCATAAAATTATTAACACTACTAGCAATTATCAGGGCATTCAAAAATTTAACATAGGATTAAAATACAACATATATATATAGCCCACGGTTCCACAATGGCCAACATACTAACTACTTAAATTTAAACCCTAATTAACCATTTAAGAATACATTATCATAGGACTAAAATACAACACATATAGCCCACGGTTTCTAGCATAATATCTACTTCAAATATTAACCTTAGTTAACAAGATTTTCATGCTACCAAAAATCAATGATTTAATGTTACCAAAATTCCCTATAAAATACCTAGTTAACAAGAATTTCATACTCAAAAATCAATGATTTAATGCTACCAAAATTCCCTATAAAAAAAAACCTTAAATTTCATGCTACAAGTTTCGGTTTTCATGAGATATATTCACCTTTGCAAAATTCGGTTTTCAACATGGTAAGGTTTTCAAACAATTACATGTCAAACAATTACATGTATTATCTAACACAACCAAATAGATAGAATCGAATAGACACTCCACTCACCTCTTAACCGTGAACACTAAGGTGAAAAATCCTCCACAACAAATCGTCTAAGGGCTTGAAATGCTTCTAGATAGACGCCAACAAGCACCCAAGAAAGCCGGCCAAGGAAGAAGGAAGAAGAAGATCGTCCAAGCCTTCAAGGAAATCGCCAAGCCTTCAAGGAAATCGCCAAGTTCTTTCAAGCCGTCGCCCAAGGTTCTTCCAAGCCAACAAAAACGCCAACCTCTTTACCCTAGTCGCTAAACCCCTTAAAAATTTAAATTTCAGTTTTTAATGTTTAACCCGCTAACCAATTAATTCAAAAGGGTTTAACCCATTTAACTAATAAATTTGAATTTTAAACCCAATTAGCGCAAACCCAATAACTCATAATTAACTAATTAATTTAACCATTCACTAACCATTCACTTAACGAAAATCCAATAAGGATTTAATTAATTACAAATTAACAACCAATAAATTACAAATTAACAATCAATTAACTCTAATCAAATAATTATAAATTAACAATCAATAAGCCAGTTAATTAATACTGCTTAACGTAATATTCATAGTCAATGGTTTTATTTAAATCAAGAATAATATATAACTGCCAATGATTTTATTTAAATCAAAAAAATAATACTTACCAAGACTTAAGATCCTTGGATCTTACACTATGCATGAAAAATAATGAGAGATAAAAAGAATAAGACTCCTCTACTTAGCACTATGCAAAATTGATAGTGGTACCGAAGATAAGAGTTAAAGTCAAAAATAAAAAGTGTGTATCTAAGTGGGTACATGTCATCTTTACAAAAACAATCAAAATACTTAAAAAAAAAGAAAAAAAATTATGTGTGGAAAAATATCTTGGAAACCTAATTCCTCTAAACAAATGCATGATAGATTTGAACTGAAAATTGGGTGAAATCATGAGATTGAAAATTCTATTTATTATACAAGTTGCAAAGTTTTATTTAATTGAGTTGTGGATCTAGAGGATTGAATTCTAAGAATGATATGTTTGCTTGAAGTTTCATAAAGCAATTGATGAAATTTTTCATTGATGATTGTATTTTAGAAATTTAGTGAGCATGAAAAGGTTTATCTTTTAATCAACTTTTGATTTTTGCTTGAGGACAAGCAAAGTTTGAGCCTTATGTATTTGATTACACCAAAATATATAGTATATTTTGTATCATTTTATATATCTTTTCATGCTAAAGTGAAGATCTTTTGCTTATTTTTATGCCAAAATTATCAAATATTGCAAAATCTACTTCTATTTTGGTTTTTGATGATTTTTAGGTAAAAAGGCACTATTTTAAGGCATTTTCAAGAAAAATCAAATACATGAAAGAGTTACCATCATCAAGAGGAGGTCACATGACAAATTTCACGCAAAATGGAGCAACGAACCAAAATACAGTAGTGCCGTATTTTATTTTACGGTACCGTATTTCCGTACGATACCGTAAAATCAGAGTATTGCCCTAATTTGGGGAGTTTTCAGACCAGAAGATTATCCTGATTTTACGGCACCACCGTAAAGAATTACACGGGCCGTATTTTGGAGCGTTTCAAACCACAGACTTTTGCTGATTTTACGGCACGGCTGTAAACCATTTCACGGTGCCGTATTTATCAGAGATTTCAGACCAGAGAACTCGTCAGATTTTATGGCACTGCCAGAATAACTTTTACGGGCCATAATTTTGACACAGGGTTCACAGAACCAAAATACGGCACTGCCGTAAAATAGTTTACGCTCGTAATTTCCATTCAAAAACGTGATTTTTACGGGCCTAAAACTTGCGCGGACCATATCTTTTGATCCAGACCTCCAAATTGAGATCCGAAAGATGCTGCGGACTCATCTTTAATAGGAGAAGACACATGAAGTGACATAGGAAATTTTTATCCAGTATTGAGAGAGCAATCGACAGAGAGGCGGTTAGGGTTTAGCCTTGCGCTAAGAGGAGTAGAGGACACCTCAGGCCGTGATTTTTACGCAGAAGCTTCGCCTGGAGGAGAAGACAACACCCCAGAAATTTTAGAGGAAAGGGATTTCAATGGAGGAGGAATCAACAAAAGAAGGGGCGCGGCACTGTTCACAGTGTGTTTTGGAGGCAAATTACGGCTGTAATTTTTATTACAGCCGTATTGTAACGTTGTTTCTTCTTCTTCTTTGATTTCTGAACACTTTGATACTATGGCTTATTGTATTTCTCTTTCCATGCTAGCTTAATCATATTTTGGGACATGCGTGTAATTCACTTTGATTTCTTAATGATTAGATAACTCTTATTTTTGTCAGAATAGTTTTATTATGATGATTCTACTTATGTGATTGTTTGTCTTTGATTCTCTATAGATTGATGTTATTATTCATGTTTTAGAGTTCTCGCAATCAGGACCGAAAGGTGACTTGCTTGAGAACTTGGAACCCTAGAATTGCATGTTAGGACCTCTCTTAGGTTAGTTTTTAATTATTTGATTTTAGTGATCTTATTGCCATGATGATAATTTGAACCTAGGGTAGAGTCGAGTTGTCAAAGGTGGAGATCTTGCACGAAAGTGAGGATCGGAACGTTGGAGAACTATAAGTAGAACTTGTGTTGAGACTCGGATGCACGAAAGTGATCCTTGAGATTCCACTTGAGACAATCAACTTAGAATTCGGATGCACGAAAGTGATCTTTTAATTCTTTGATTGATGATGTACTTATATTCAGCTTGGGATAGATCTTGCGCAAAAGTGAGGATTGGTCCCTGCATGATTGTCTGCACGAAAGTGAGATGATCCCTTTATGAAGTAAATTAAGTCTTTATCATGATAAGATTAGTCTGATTTTATTTAAATCTAGTCATTAGAATTAAGGAGAATGAAACCCTAGTCCCAATGTTTATCTCTGATTATCTAATTTCGTGTGTTTTCCATCATTGTTTTGCTATTATTCGGTTGCTTAGCTAGTAGGAATACAACTATTTGGTACTTAACAATAAGGTCTCTGTGGTTCGATATCTTTCTTTATTGCTTCGAATATCCTGTGTCTGTATATTGATCTTCTCATATGAGTCGTGACATACTCAATGACAACCGTTATAACCTCCCAACTACGGCGAGGTGTTATGTTGCATCAAAGAATGTCTCTAACCATATAGAATAGTCAATGACCTGAAGTTTAAGGATCAATGCATCTCCTATCACTTGTGAGGATAACTCATGACACCAAGTCATTGCCTCACAGCGGGTCGGTGCAGTATATCCACCACTGGTATACCCATATGTCTGCGTTAGCACCTCGAGCCTAACCAGCCCATATACTAGTCTCACATGTACCAGAGCTGTCCCATATCCACTAAGGTACATTGACTGGGGACAACCATTTGAGCACAGGTCCAATCTGTCTCCAGGGACATTATCATGTAAGTACACAATCGCAGATGTAGACAGACAATAATAATGGTAATGCCAGAATGATATATAAATATCTGAGTCAAGTAGTACAAAGATGGACCAATACTAGGTCTCAGGGCATATATACCAACATGGCCTTGGTAAACTCACCCTTGAGGAGCCAAGCCTCCTTGCCACTGAATCTTACTTGGTAGTAAAGTTGTACCTCATCATGAGTGAGTTAGATCTAGTCCTCTAGTATAGCCTCAACCTCTAACTCACGATTATCCTTTGGATCTTGGATGGGTAGAGGCTCATCAAAGCTAGTGAGGTTCTCTACGTTGATAATGGTGAGGATTCCTAATTCTCATGGAGAGTCCAAACTATAGACATTATTGTTGATTTTGCCTATGACAGTGAACATGACAATCCCTTTGGCATTCAACTTTCATCCCATTCCTTGGATGTGCTCTTTGTGTACCCACAAAATCACTTTATCACCAATAGAGAATAACCTCTCTCAATAATGTTTATTAGTAACTTCATGATAAAAATTTACAGAATCTAACATTTTAGCAAGTATTTCATGATGTAAATGCGAAGTATATAAAGCAAAATCATGAGCAGGCAAAGGGAAAAGGTCTATAGGCTTATTGGGCTGGCACCCAAACTTTGCTTGAAAAGGAGACAAACTAGTGGTTCTATTGACTATGCTATTCTAGGAGAATTTAGTAGTGAGCAAAAGTTTATCCTAATTGCCTAGATACTCACCTACAAGGTTCCCAATGATGCTCCACAGTGACATATTGGCCACTTTAGTTTGACTATCCGTCTAGGGATAATAGGTTGTCGAGAACATCAGTTTTGTTCCTAGCACGGTCCGCAACTTCTTCCAAAAGTAGCTAACAAATATAGTGTCTCTATCAGACACAATGGTTAAAGGTATACCATGAAGTCTAACAACTTTCTTAAACAATAGCCTAACTATGTGAGAGGCATATAAAGTTTTATAGCAGGGTATGAAATAGGCCATCTTAGTAAACCTATCTACTACTACAACTTTAGAATCATGTTTAGAAAAGTTTCTAGGTAGTCCTAATATAAAATCCACGCTAAGGTCATGCTAAGGAGCTTTGGGTAAGGGCAAAGGTGTGTAGAGATTGGGGCTTTAATTTATGGGTCTTAATAGTTTGGTAGGTCCTACAATGCCTAATAAGATTAGCCATGGAGGTTCGACCAATAAAACAATTTCTCCAAAAGGGTTTAGGTCTTATCTTGACCATGGTGCCCTGTAGACCCAGCTCCGTGCAATTCCCAAACTAGGAATTCTCAGATTGAGGTATTAGACTATAGAGTGTTGGTCCAAGAAAGAGATACCCATCCTTGAGGGTGTAGAGGGGAGGGCTCATATGGTCAATGTTGGGAAACCCCGGGACAATTTAAAATAAAAACAGAAGTGAAAGTGTTGGCCCGTAATAGATTTCTTAGATAACCAAGGATCGTTTTCACGAGCGATCCACTGGATGTGATAGAGTAGTACTTTTTAGCAATTTTAAGTGCAATCAATGACGATGTTAAGACGTGCAAGTGCCCATTTTCTACGCTTGTGCACACACAGGTTCCTCGAGACCTCTTCTTCCATGCATGGTGCTAGCCTTTGGGGAGAAGATCCACGCATATGGGATGCTCTTGCTTGCGCCACCTCCAAGATGCACCAAGAGGGGAGTCACCTTCTCAACTTGTGCATTCTTCAAAGTAGAAGCGCTAAGGAGAAGAGGAAGTGATTGCGGTAAGGAGAGGGAAGCTTTACCACTTGTGCCAATGAAAAGATGAAGAACTCCTTGTCCCTTCTTTCTCTCGCCACTTCAAGGTATCACCACCACAAGGAAGGAGGAGGGCAGCACTTCTAGGGGCGATGGCTAGGGATAGGGAGAGGGAGCACTTGGTGGCTAGGGCAAGTGAATTATTCATCACTCGATGTATGTGCCTAGCCCAAGGCCTTGTATATATAGAGTTTAAACGTGGGTCCCACTACTTAAGACGTGAATAATGAAGTGTCCCCTTCATGGGGGAGCGCAAGTAAACAAAATCCCTTTCAAGAGGGGGGCGAAAACCTTAAAGGGGTGGCGCATCACCATTGCAAGCGGAAGCAAAAGGTTTTCAAGAATCTTAGCATAAACATATGTTCAACTTGGTGAAGTTGAGACTCATACCATAGCCATCTCGGTTTAGATGGAGCTTTGGAAGCAAAGGCGCAAGTGCCCCTTCTCCGAAGATAATCACACACAAGAGAAGATGGCTTCTCCTTGGATCTCCTTGTGCTAGCAAGGATGCGCAAGGTGTCCTTGATCGAATGTTAGGATGATGGAGAAGTTTCCTTGGCCGAGCGCTTGTTCTTGTCGTCCACTTCCTTCCACACGAGATGGCAAGCAAGCTCTCTTTTTTTTCCCAAAAACAAAACGCAAAGACAAGAGAGCAAATGCACTTCGGCGACATCAAGACAAATGACGTTACATGACTTCCCAAAATGGAAAGTCATGAAGCCACTCTCCAACGCCAAAACGCCCCTCTTGATGAACCATGCGTTCACCTAGTGAACCGGTTCATGCTTTGGTTCAATTCGATTTGGCCCAAAGACCAAACTCAAACCAAGCCAAGCCAAGGCATGGTCTAGACCCTCTATGAACCAAATGGCTCATGATCTAGCCGTTCATCTCCTGATGCTCCTGATCTCACCGATCTAGCATCATCTCTCTCGATCGAAGCTTACCGATCTAAAGCCCTAATCAATCAAACATGATCAGGCTAGATCTCACTTGCAATCAGAGATTAAACCCCTTTAAACTGAACCCATACAATTCAGTCCACACGATCTGACTCAAGAAAGCCATATCATCAAATTGTGCGACCCTAAGGGTTTCCTTTAAATGTCGGTAACGACAACTTACGTTATCACGATCAGTGAGGGGTATCTAGCAACACATCACTGTCTCCCGATATAAAGGAAATAGTCTTCCAAGACTACACCCAAACCATGACACAAGTGTGAATCAAAACTCACAAGGCACACATATGTCCTTTGCCACTGGATGTTCTTATTGGACAAGCATGTCAAGCTTGTAACTCCAATACGATGAGCATGATTAGATCAGATGCACATAGTCATCTGGGTATGGCCATACACTACCTCAATCATCTCATATAGGGGGGCCTTTAGAACATCACACTCCTTAAACAAGGAGACGGCAATCCTTTATCTATCACTAGTGCCCTAACCTGATTCAAGCTCACCATCCAAGATAGTCTATAATCATTATATTTCAAATGATATTGAACTACCTCAAAACAATGACAATCATCATTTAGAAACACAAGTGATCTCAAGTCAAAGGACATGTGCCACTTGCTGCTTACAGGGATCATTCACATTGTGACAAGCAATGCAATATCCCAGTAGGGTCTGTCCAGTACATCCAATGTACCCATGAGTCTACATCTTATTCCATGCTCGAAGCATCCTATAAGATTAGCACTCATATTAGTCTCCATCATATCAAGGCTGTCTCATGTTCACCAAGATATCTCGACTAAGGACTTATAGCCTGTCAGCCTAGCTGAACAGCTTTGAGACATTACTCAGAAGTACACTTATTACAGCAGACAAGGTAACAACCTGAATAACAACCATGCCTTATTATAAACTTAAGAGTTTATTACATGATACTTATACAATCCCAAGGCCTCAAACATTAGCCTTAAGGGCATACCCCAACAATCTCCCACTTGCACTTAATCTAATGGTTGAGAAATCTCAAACCCATATTATTACAGTGCTTCTCATGCTTCTGCTGCGCCAGAGGCTTGGTAAGCGGGTCTGCCAGATTGTCATCTGTATGAACCTTGCAAATCTTGATCTCGCCTCCATCAATGATCTCCCGGATCAAGTGAAACCGTCTCTGTATGTGCTTGGACTTCTGGTGCGACCGTGGTTCCTTTGCTTGTGCGATTGCTCCAGTGTTATCACAGAAGATAACCAAAGGATCAGCACTCGAAGGAACGACACCAAGTTCTCTCACGAACTTACGAATCCACACTGCCTCCTTGGATGCTTCCGAGGCTGCAACATACTCGGCTTCAGTTGTGGAATCAGCAACAGTAGACTGTTTGAAACTCTTCCACACCACTGCTCCACCATTCAAGCTAAAAACATAGCCTGATTGCGATCGGAAATCATCCTGGTCCGACTGGAACGAAGCGTCAGTATATCCCTCTATACTGAGTTCTTCCTGACCACCATATATCAAGAACATATCTTTGGTCCTCCGCAGATATTTTAAGATGTTCTTGACCGCAATCCAGTGCGCCAAACCTGGATTACTTTGGAATCGACTGGTCACGCTTAACCCGTAAGCGACGTCTGGGCGAGTATACAACATCGCATACATAATGGACCCAATAGCCGAAGCATAAGGCGTATTGTCCATTTCATCTTTCTCAGTCTGTGTTTGTGGACACTGACTCTTCGAAAGATTCAGACCATGTCTGACTGGAAGATATCCACGTTTAGAATTCTCTAAATGGAATCTCTCCAGGACCTTATCGATGTAAGTACTCTGGCACAGCCCGAGAAGCCTCTTAGATCTATCCCTGTAGATCTTCACACCTAGTACATAGGCTGCTTCTCCTAAATCTTTCATCTGGAAACATTTTCCTAACCATGCTTTAACAGCATGCAGTTCAGGAATATCATTTCCAATGATCAAGATATCATCGACGTAGAGGATTAGGAATGCAATCACGCTCCCACTAAACCTCTTATATACACACGGGTCATCCTCGTTCTTGATGAAACCAAACTCAGAGATTGATTCATCAAAACGAATGTTCCAGCTTCTTGATGCTTGTTTAAGTCCATAAATGGACTTCTTTAACTTGCATATTTTATGACGATCTGCTGGATTAGTGAAACCCTCAGGTTGTGTCATATACACATCCTCATCCAGATTTCCATTAAGGAAAGCTGTTTTCACATCCATCTGCCAGATCTCATAGTCGTAATATGCTGCTATCGCGAAAAGAATCCGAATAGACTTAAACATGGCTACAGGAGAGAAAGTTTCATCATAATCTATCCCGTAGATTTGTTTGAAACCTTTCGCAACTAGTCTGCCTTTATAGGTAACCACGTTACCATCCATGTCAATCTTCTTCTTGAAGACCCATTTACAGCCTATAGGGATTACTCCCGGAGGCGGATCAACCAAATCCCAGACTTGGTTATCTGACATGGAGTCCATCTCGGCTCGCATAGCATCAAGCCATCTAGCTGACTCCGGTCCACTGACCGCATCCGCATAAGTTAGGGGTTCATCATTATCAATGATGTAGACTCCGTCATAGCGCTCAGGCTGTCGACGGATCCTACCCGATCTTCGCGGTTCCCGTGATATCTGAGCCTCAGGTTGTTCAATAACCTGATCTACCGGCTCAGGCTCATCCAACTCTGCTTGACTACTTTGTCCTTCCTCTGGAATCTCATCCAGCTTTATTTCTCTCCCACTGGCCTCTTGCAGAAGAAACTCCTTCTCAAGAAATATGGCCGTCCGAGCAACAAAAACCTTGTTCTCTTTGGGATCGTAGAAATAATAACCCTTAGTTTCCTTAGGGTAACCGACAAAGATACATTTCTCAGATCTGCTTTCCAGTTTCCCAGAGGCGAGCTTTTTGACATAAGCCTCGCAACCCCAGATCCTGATAAATGTCAAGCTAGGCTGTTTCCCATACCATAACTCATATGGCGTCTTTGAAACTGCCTTGGATGGCACTCGGTTTAGTACCTTTGCAGCTGTTTCCAGTGCAAAACCCCAAAAGGAATATGGAAGAGTAGCCTGACTCATCATAGAACGAACCATATCAAGTAACGTTCTATTTCTCCTCTCGGACACACCATTCCACTGCGGTGTTCCTGGCGGAGTGAGCTGTGAGATAATCCCACACTCCTTCAGATAGTCAGTAAACGCATGATTCAGGTATTCACCACCTCGATCAGAACGAAGTGCCTTGATATTTCGGCCTAGCTGATTTTGTACTTCATTTTTGAACTCTTTGAACTTGTCAAAAGATTCACTTTTATGTCTCATTAAATAGACATACCCATACCTACTGAAATCATCAGTAAAGGTAATGAAGTACTGATAGCCACCTCTGGCATGTTTACTAAATGGCCCACACACATCACTGTGTATAAGGTCCAGTAAACCTGAAGTCCTTTGCCCTTTGTGAAGAAAAGGAGACTTCATCATTTTACCCATCAAACAAGCTTTGCATGTATCAATCTCCTCATAGGAGAATGATCCCAGCAGTCCATGATCATGCAACCGCTTAATGCGCTTCTCGTTTATATGGCCTAAACGACTATGCCATAGCAAGGTGCTGTCATCAGCATACTTGGCTTTCTTATTATCAATGTTTTGTATCGAATTTTCCATGTCCAACATGTATAACCCATTGTTAATTGAACCAGTCGCATACACAATATTATCAAAAGTTAAAACACACTTTGAAATCTTGCATTCAAAGGCAAATCCTTTCCTGACTAGAGCAGGAATGGAGATAATATTCTTGGTGATACTTGGTACAAAATAACAATTGTTCAATTCTAATACAATGCCAGATGGTAAAGTAATGAAATAGTCTCCTACAGCAACAGCAGCAACCCGTGCCCCGTTTCCAACTCGTAGGTCTACCTCATGCTGTCCCACCTGCCTTCTTCTCTTGAGTTCCTGCACATTTGAACAAATGTGAACTCCACATGCGGTGTCCAACACCCATGAAATGGTAGAAGAAGATAACATGACCTCAGTCACATATATACCTGAGCCAGAAGCGATGCTTCCCCTCTTATCTCCTTGGAGCGCTTTACAGTCCTTTTTCCAGTGACCCAGCTGGCCACAGTGGAAACACCTGTTGTCCTTCGACCGCTTCACCTTCTGTTTCAGGGCCTTGCTGTAATTCTTGACAGGGGTCTTGCCCTTCTTCCCCTTCTTCTTGTTCCTTGAAGGAATCATTAAGACAGAGGTTGAAGGCTTACCCTTCAGAGTTTCCTCAGTTGTCAAGAGCATATTCAGCAGCTCTGCCGGCGTACAATCGATTTTGTTCATATTAAAATTAATGATGAACGCATCGAAAGAAGGCGGAAGAGACTGTAGAATAATGTCCACAGCAAGCTCCTGGTTGACGGTATGCCCCAGTTTCTCTAGAGCCTCCTTGTGCCCAATCATCTTGAGCACATGAGCTCCCACTGGGCTCCCCTCAGCCAGTTTGCTCTGAAAGAAGAGCTTCGTCAGATTATAGCGCTCAGTCCTCGCCTGTGCAGCATACAGCATCTTGAGGTTCGCTATAATTTCTATAGCCGACATATCCTCATGCTGACGCTGCAGCGGTGGCGTCATAGACGCTAGCATCAGGCAAGCGACATCAATGCTATCATTGACGTGCTTTTCGTAGGCATCCCGAACCGCCCTTGCGGCGTTCGGAGCGGGCTGCGGCGGTATCGCCGTCTCGAGGACATACAGTTTCCTCTCTGCCTTAAGAACAATCTTAAGGTGTCCGAACCAGTCAGAGAAGTTCGGCCCAGCAAACTTCTCCCTTTCCAGTAGGGATCGCACATTGAAGCTCATGGTGTTCGTTGCTGTAGGAATCTACAACAGGCAAGAATAGCAAGGTCAGTATCAATGTTTCAGAATCAATCCAGGACTTAAGAAAGATTCTTTTCTCACTATTTTGTCTGACTGAAAAATCCAGTAAACAGTCCGAAAGAGTAACACTCTTTTAGTGAGATGGGATCCAGATTTCATACTTGGTCTCCGCGTCCCGCTCAAGCGAGATAAGATGCACAGAGATGACAAGCACTAATTTCTGGTAGGCTGTCCCAGCCAATCGCCCAACCCGTGCGATTCCCCTTCATCTTGGCAATCCAGCAGACTGTGCCAACTGAGTTGGTACAACACAGTCTCTGATCCCAGAGATGGCTGCCTCCATGTGCTACCATATGCGCCACATATGTAGTCTACATGGTCAAGCTGACCTGACCTACTCCCTGGACCACCACGTGCTATGCTGAGCAACGAGAAGGGATAAATCCCTGCTCTGTAACACGCAGGTGTAATCCAGCACCGTCTGAAGATAGATGGACGTGCCCACTGAGTGGGTTCAACACGGCTCCAACGATAGTCAGAACGGTGAGGTTTCGCGTCAGAAGGCTTACGAGCTTGATATATTAGCGTTGGATTTTAACGGTCTTTTATCTTCTTACTATCAGGCATGTCCTATGGCTATAGCAGAAGATAAACTTAAACATGCAATTCTAATTATTAGCAATAAGTAGAAAGCATGATCTTATGTGGTAAAAACCCATGAACCCTAGTAAGACCTTAATTTTACTTAAGTCTTCACTTGAGCTCCTTGGCCTCACATCTGGTCCAACCTAGGGCTCTAGCGCCAAGAGCACCTCAGGTGCGCCACCAGGTGAATGCTCCTCTTGGATGTGTGCCTTTGTGCTCTTGTCTAATCAAAATACATTTTTGATCTATCTAGACAAGGTTGACTCGCAGGTCAACAATACATTATAAATTAAGTACAATGTGATTCGCAGATCACAAATTAATTTACAATTTTAAATCCAGGCTCACAGGCCCCAGCACAGCACACAATAGGGCAACCCACATAAGAGTAAATAAACAAGCATATGGTTTCAATCATCATGTGATCCAATCAAGAAATTAAAATTTTGAAAACCCCATAGGCATCACTTTTAATTTCCTTATGTGCCCTACAACCTTACAATGGTCCATTGATAGGGATCCACTCATCCATCTAGATAGATCCTTTTCCCTTGCATGCACCGAGTCCTAACTGACCCGAGTTGACCTGATGGTCAACCATGCATGCGCCAAGGGCTGAACCACCCTCATGAGTTTTGGCAAGCGGGTGTGACCCCGGGCCTAACTCAAGTGTGTTCAGAAGTTGTCTCAATCAGACCTCGCTACACGCCTTGGATGCAGTCGACCTATAGCCACCTCGTGCTTGCGCACAGGTGCTATCTGGTCAACCCATCTAGGCTGTCAGATGGTCTGATCAGACTAGTTTGATCCATTCTAGATGAAGCTTTCAACCCCATCAACCCATCTAAGGGTTTACAATAGGTACATCTTAGATCTAGTTGGGCGCGCATGTCATTTAGGTTTTAGAAAAACAACAACAACATGGTATAACCGCAACCAACATATATGCGCCAATCAACATAACTCTCATACATGCGCAAATATAAACATACTATTATCTAGCATACTCGCATGAAGAGATAACATATGTCAAACAAGATCAACATACATGTAGATGCGCAAACATGGATCACATAGTATATCAAGCAATCATATGATTATGCTTCAACCGGCCCTCTGATACCAATTGAAGTGTCCCCTTCATGGGGGAGCGCAAGTAAACAAAATCCCTTTCAAGAGGGGGGCGAAAACCTTAAAGGGGTGGCGCATCACCATTGCAAGCGGAAGCAAAAGGTTTTCAAGAATCTTAGCATAAACATATGTTCAACTTGGTGAAGTTGAGACTCATACCATAGCCATCTCGGTTTAGATGGAGCTTTGGAAGCAAAGGCGCAAGTGCCCCTTCTCCGAAGATAATCACACACAAGAGAAGATGGCTTCTCCTTGGATCTCCTTGTGCTAGCAAGGATGCGCAAGGTGTCCTTGATCGAATGTTAGGATGATGGAGAAGTTTCCTTGGCCGAGCGCTTGTTCTTGTCGTCCACTTCCTTCCACACGAGATGGCAAGCAAGCTCTCTTTTTTTTCCCAAAAACAAAACGCAAAGACAAGAGAGCAAATGCACTTCGGCGACATCAAGACAAATGACGTTACATGACTTCCCAAAATGGAAAGTCATGAAGCCACTCTCCAACGCCAAAACGCCCCTCTTGATGAACCATGCGTTCACCTAGTGAACCGGTTCATGCTTTGGTTCAATTCGATTTGGCCCAAAGACCAAACTCAAACCAAGCCAAGCCAAGGCATGGTCTAGACCCTCTATGAACCAAATGGCTCATGATCTAGCCGTTCATCTCCTGATGCTCCTGATCTCACCGATCTAGCATCATCTCTCTCGATCGAAGCTTACCGATCTAAAGCCCTAATCAATCAAACATGATCAGGCTAGATCTCACTTGCAATCAGAGATTAAACCCCTTTAAACTGAACCCATACAATTCAGTCCACACGATCTGACTCAAGAAAGCCATATCATCAAATTGTGCGACCCTAAGGGTTTCCTTTAAATGTCGGTAACGACAACTTACGTTATCACGATCAGTGAGGGGTATCTAGCAACACATCACTGTCTCCCGATATAAAGGAAATAGTCTTCCAAGACTACACCCAAACCATGACACAAGTGTGAATCAAAACTCACAAGGCACACATATGTCCTTTGCCACTGGATGTTCTTATTGGACAAGCATGTCAAGCTTGTAACTCCAATACGATGAGCATGATTAGATCAGATGCACATAGTCATCTGGGTATGGCCATACACTACCTCAATCATCTCATATAGGGGGGCCTTTAGAACATCACACTCCTTAAACAAGGAGACGGCAATCCTTTATCTATCACTAGTGCCCTAACCTGATTCAAGCTCACCATCCAAGATAGTCTATAATCATTATATTTCAAATGATATTGAACTACCTCAAAACAATGACAATCATCATTTAGAAACACAAGTGATCTCAAGTCAAAGGACATGTGCCACTTGCTGCTTACAGGGATCATTCACATTGTGACAAGCAATGCAATATCCCAGTAGGGTCTGTCCAGTACATCCAATGTACCCATGAGTCTACATCTTATTCCATGCTCGAAGCATCCTATAAGATTAGCACTCATATTAGTCTCCATCATATCAAGGCTGTCTCATGTTCACCAAGATATCTCGACTAAGGACTTATAGCCTGTCAGCCTAGCTGAACAGCTTTGAGACATTACTCAGAAGTACACTTATTACAGCAGACAAGGTAACAACCTGAATAACAACCATGCCTTATTATAAACTTAAGAGTTTATTACATGATACTTATACAATCCCAAGGCCTCAAACATTAGCCTTAAGGGCATACCCCAACAAATAATTCTAATAGATTTATTCTATTAGTTGAATATAAATATTCAATTATGCACTGAAGCTGTGGACCCATCTAGATTAAGTTTAAATCAAGTCGACAAGCCTCCAAATAAATTCGACGCCTTTTACATCACTTGATCCACTGACTAGACCTAGTCAACATAGGTCAAATGTGGTCACTCAAAGGTCAACTGGGGTTAACTAATGTCAAAATATAACCTAACTCTATATGATCATCTCTGACTTATCAGATGCATTCATGATGCATTAGACTCTCAAACTGATCTGAAACAACCAAATGACTCGATCAAAAGTTACCCAATCAATACGAGATCTAGAGTGTCTAGGTGTGCGACCCTATAGGTTCCTTAGACATTGGTATTAATAACCTCACATCATCACAAGTAATGAGTGATACCTAGTGTTGTGTCCAAAAGTGTACGGATACTCGAAGTAATAAAGAAAGTATCGAATCCACAGGGACCTATGCTGCTGAGTACCGAATAATTGATTTTTCACTATCTAGGCAATCGAAAGAATGCAAACTAGCAAATGAAGACCAAAGCGTTGAAACGGAATTATCAGAGAGAGAAGTTGGGACTAGGGTTTCGTTCACTTTAATTTTTATGACTAGCCATGAATAGAGATTTCATTAGTTTAATTTTATCATGAAAAAGATGCAATTTACTTGAATAAAATGATTATCTCACTTTCGTGCAGACACCCATGCAGGGATAAATCTTCGCTCTCGTGCAAGAATCGTCCCAATGCTAATGATAAATAAATCATCGAACTGAGAACTCAAGGATCACTTTCGTGCATCCGAGTTCTAAGTCGATAATCTCTAGTGGAATTTTAAGGATCACTTTCGTGCATCCGAATCTCGACGCTAGTTTTACTCAAGGTTATCTAACGTTCCGATCTTTGCTTTCATACAAGATCTCCACGTTTGAAAGCTTAAACTCAATCCTAGATTTATATTATCATCATGGCAGTTAGCTTTCTAAAATTGAACAAACAAGAACTAACCTAAAAAGGGTTCCTATCACGCAATTCTAGGGTTCCAAATTCTCAAGCAATTACTTTTCAGTCAATAGCGAAAATTCTAAAACATAAAGAATAATATAGATCTAAGGAGAGTCTAAGAACAGAACATCACATGAGTAAAATCATCATGTTAAGATTAAACAAGATGAAATAAGAAAAGATAGTCATCTAGTCATTAAAACTCAAGTGAATTACTCCCCCTTGTCCCAAAGAGTGTCTAAGCTTGCATGGAAGGAAGATTACAATAATTCATATTGAAGGAAATTGAAAACAGAGAAGTAGGAAAAATTACGGTACGACCGTAAATTAGTTTACGGCCGTAATCTGGGCACAACAGCGGCAGTGTTCCGATTTGTGTTGATTTCTCCTCTGTCGGATCTCCAATCACGCTGAAACTTCTGGGACACCTTCTCCTCCTCTATGCGTAGCTTCCACTCAAATTTCACGGCCGGAGATGCGCTAGAGGCTTCCCGGCGGCGAACCCTAAGGCGGACGTGTGAAACTCGATTTCTCCTTCTCTGGTCGATGAAAATTAGGGCTTTTTGTCTCCTCCTCCTCGTCTCGTCCATGGGTCCCTTTCTCCTTCTTACATCTTTGAATATCAGGGCCTGGATCATCCGCAATCAACCGCACAAAAATCGGGCTTCGGAGTTGACCGGGAAAGTCGCGAGCAGCATCACAATTACGGCCGTAATGAATCTTATGGTGGTGCCGTAAACTGGACAGCGAGCTCTCAGGTGAAATTCTTCTGGAATTACAGTACCGTATTGTTCTTTACGGTAGGGCCGTAATGTGAGCAATCTTTTGGGTGGAAAATTGACTCTTATTACGGTGCCATAAAGATGATTACGGTAGTGCCGTAAGCGTCTCAAAGTTTTTGTCCAAAAACGCGCGTTCATTACAGCACTGTAAAGATATTTACGGTAGTGCCGTAACGTTCATCGATTCTCTGCCCGATAAACCTCCACATTACGGTACCGTAAAGGATATATTGGGGGTGCTGTAATTTTCTCTAAAGCTCCAAATCTTTTGTAAATTGACTTGTGATCTCCTTTTGATGTTGTGAATTCAATTATGCACTTGGATTGCTCAAAATCCACTGAAAAACATGTCTTTTTGCCTGAAAATCATTAAAAATAGAAAAGAGTGTAGATTATACAAATATTGATATAAAGGGCATAAAAATAAGCAAAGTCTATGAATATGACACAAAACCATCAACAAAATGGCATAGAAATTACGATAAATTTCGGCGTCATCAAACACATAAGGCTCAAACTTTGCTTGTCCTCAAGCAAAAACTAAGAAAATTCAAAAATTGATCATAGGCATAGACTTTCTCATGGAAAATAAATTTCTAATATACAATCACCAATGAAAAATCTTCATTAATTGCATTATAAAATTTTAAAACAGATATATCATCTTCTAAATCTAATTCTCAAGATCCACAACTTAGTCAAATAAAACTTTGCAACTTGCATAAAAGAAAGAATTTCAATCTCAAGACTTTGTCCAATTTTCAGTTTAGGTCTATCATACTTTTGTTTACAGGAATAGGATATCCAAAATTTTTTTCTACTCATTTTTTTTTACATCAATCACATTCTCTAATTCGATTACCACCTTTTTTCTGGTGACGAAATTGCAGTACGCTGACCACATAGTCAGTGTAATAGAACTCATGTCTTTTTAGTATTGGGAATTTTTACCAAAGACAGCGAAGTTAATGTGAGTAGATTCCTCTCATTTATTTTATATTTCAGACTTCAACCCATGTCGTTCGGTACTACTGTCAATTTTACACAGTGCCAAGTAGGGGAGTCTCTCACTATTTTTGTGGATTTTGGATTCTTTTACCCAACAAATAGTAAAATAAATAAAACCTCAATTAGACTAGTCAATCAATATCAATTCAAGTATTCATACTCATATGCTGATTTTATTCAAGAAGTAGTTTCACTTTTAAATCAAATTTTCAAACAACATATCTCCCTAAAATCTTACTCCTCAACCAATGAATAATTTCAAAAGTAGATATGTATAAGAGAAATAAATTTGACATGATAGGCCTTATTCTAGTCTCAATTTTGGATTCACTCATCAACATCAAACATCGATCAAGCCATAAACAATAATCCCAAAAGTAGATGAAGGCCACAAATCAATCATCTAAATCAAAAGATTATCATGTAGATGAAGTAGTGGTGGTAGACACAAAAACATGAGTCAATGATGAAACCAAAAAGGTGAACGGGAGAGGATACTTACAAAATTTTATCAACCTTTTGTGCCGAGTTTTCTTTTTCTTCTCTTCTTCGTTCTTCTTTTTCAGAAATACATATTAATTCTAAGATAAAACTAAGATAAAAGTAAATAAAAGGAAGTGAACTAAAGTTAGAAAGCTTGGGTTGCCTTCCAAGAAGCGCTAATTTAAAAGTCTTTAGCTTGACCCTTTAACACTCAGACTTGATCGTGGTTCATCTAAATAAAAACTCTCTTTTTCTTCAATTAGCTCTTCTTGATAATAGTGCTTAAGTCTCTGACCATTAACCTTGAATTCTCCTGTTTCTTCACTCCATACATCCACGGCTCAGTAAGGATAAGCTTTCTTTACCTGAAAAGGACCAGACCATCGAGACTTAAGTTTACTAGGAAAAAGTCTCAATCTAGAATTGAATAAAAGAACAAAGTCACCTGGTTGGAAATCTCTCCTGAAAATATGTCGATCGTGCCATCTTTTTGTCCTCTCCTTGTAAATTTTTGCATTCTCATATGCAGAGAGTCTAATCTCATCTAGCTCATTCAATTGTAATTTCCGTTTTTCCCCTGCACTCTTTAAATCGAAATTCAGCATCTTGATTGCCCAGTATGCTTTGTGTTCAAGTTCCACAAGCAGGTGACATGATTTTCCATAAATCAAATGAAACGGAGACATACCTATTGGTGTTTTGAAAGCAGTCCGGTATGCCCACAAGGCATCATCAAGTTTGAATGCCCAATCTTTCTTAGTGCTTGACACGGTCTTTTCTAAAATTCCCTTGATTTCTCTGTTTGATATCTCCACTTGTCCACTTGTTTGAGGATGATAAGGTGTTGCCACTCTATGATTCACTCCATATTTTCTAAGTAAGGCTGAAAATTTGTGTTCTATGAAATGTGAGCCTCCATCACTGATTACTACCCGCGGGGTCCCATACCGTGGAAATATGATATTTTTGAAAAATTTAGCAACAACTCTTGAAGCATTGGTCGGTGAAGCAAGAGCTTCAACCCATTTTGAAACATAGTCAACTGCAACCAGAATGTACTTGTTACCTCCTAAATATGGGAAAGGTCTCATAAAGTCTATCCCCCAAACATCAAATATTTCAACTTCAAGAATATTGGACAGTGGCATCTCATGTTTTCTACTAATGTTCCCCGTTCTTTGACATCTATCACAAGATAACACAAAGTTTCTAGCATCTTTGAAAATGGTAGGCCAATAAAATCCTGATTGTAACACTTTATAAGCAGTCTTTTCAGTACCGGCATGACCACCATAAGAGGATCCATGACATTGGCACAAAATATCTGTGATTTCTTCTTCAGGTACACATCTTCTAAAAATACTGTCTGTACATCTTCTAAACACATAAGGCTCATCCCAAAAATAGTGTTTTACCTCAACCAAGAACTTTTTCCTTTTTTGGTAGTTCAAATCAGGAGGAAAAACATTAGCAACAAGGTAATTTACTATATCAGAATACCAGGGAGCTCTGATCTGTTCAATGGTTAAAAGCTGTTCTTCAGGGAAGGAATCATTGATCTCATCATTCTTTTCACTATCTACCATTATTCTTGAGAGATGATCTGCAACAAGGTTTTCTGATCCCTTTTTGTCTTTAATCTCCAAATAAAATTCTTGCAGAAGTAAAATCTATCTGAGTAATCGTGGTTTGCTGTCTTTTTTCTGCATTAAGTATTTCACAGCTGCATGGTCAGTGTACACTACCACTTTGGAGTTAATTAAGTATGACCTAAATTTATCAAAAGCAAATACTATGGCCAATAGTTCTTTCTCAGTGGTGGTGTAATTTTTCTGTGTCTCATCCAAAGTCTTGCTGGCATAGTGAATAACATGAGGTTTCTTATCTTTTCTCTGTCCCAAGACTGCTCCCATTGCATAATCACTGGCGTCGCACATGAGTTCAAAGGGCAAGTCCTAATCTGGGGGCTGAATGATGGGTGCTGAGACCAAAGCTTTCTTTAACTCCTGAAAAGCAAACAGAAATTTCTCATCAAAGCAGAATTTGGCGTCTTTACAAAGTAAATTCGTTAAAGGTTTAGCAAGTTTACAGAAGTCCCTAATGAATCTCCTGTAAAACCTTGCATGTCCCAAAAAGCTCCTGATCTCCTTGATAGTGGTGGGTGGTGCTAACTTCTCAATCATTTCTATCTTGGCCTTGTCCACTTCAATCCCTCTCTCTGAAACAAGATGGCCCAAAACTATCCCCTGTCTAACCATAAAGTGACACTTTTCCCAATTCAAGACAAGGTTAGTCTCTTCGCATCTCTGTAAAACTCTAGAGAGATTAGCTAAGCAGTCATCAAAAGAGAAACCATAGACAGAGAAATCATCTATAAAAACATCCATGAAGTCTTCAATAAATTCAGAAAAAATTGCCATCATACACCTTTGAAAAGTGGCAGGTGCATTGCATAAACCAAAGGGCATTCTTCTATAAGCAAAAGTACTATAAGGACATGTAAAAGTGGTTTTATCCTGATCATCAGGATGAATAGGAATCTAAAAAAATCCGGAATACCCATCAAGAAAACAAAAGTGAGAGTGTTTAGCAAGTCTCTCCACCATTTGATCAATGAAAGGTAAGGGAAAATGATCCTTCTTAGTGGCAACATTTAATTTTCTATAATCAATACACATACGCCAACTAGTGACATTTCTAACAGGTATCAATTCATTATCCTTATTTTTCATTACAGTGACACCTCCCTTCTTTGGAACATAGTGTACAGGACTCACCCACTTACTATCTGAGATAGGGTAGATAATACCTGCATCTAGCAATTTTAGTACTTCCTTCTTCTCCACTTCCTTCATAGACGGGTTGAGCCTACTCTGAAAATCTACATGTGGTTTGTGCTCATCCTCCATGTGAATCCTATGCATACAAAAAGAAGGATTAATCCCTTTTAACTCATCAATGGAATACCCAATTACCTTTCTATGAATTCTTAGCTCCTTCAAGAGTAGATCAGTTTCCTTGGCAGCTAATTTAGCATCCACAATCACAGGGTAGGTGGAGTTAGGACCAAGAAATTCATATCTAAGATTATCAGGTAAAACTTTCAACTCAACTTTAGGGATCTTTTCACTTTCATTATTAAAAGTAGCACAATCTAAACATGTTTTTCATCATCGAATTCATCAAAATCATTCTCAAAACCAGAATTATCAATTTTTTCACAAGAATTTTTCAAGGTATCAGAAAAAGAATCAGAAAAAGAAACATCAGCAGAAGAATCATCAAACAAACAACTAACATCATAAACTGTGTCATCAATGGCATGAATAGTGCAACAAGAACTGGCATATGCAGGTTTTTTCAATGAATTATTCAAATCAAACTCAATCTTATCATTGCCAATTG
This sequence comes from Costus lasius, assembly GCA_027563935.2. Lineage (NCBI taxonomy): Eukaryota > Viridiplantae > Streptophyta > Magnoliopsida > Zingiberales > Costaceae > Costus > Costus lasius. The sequence continues at coordinate 97,632,114 of CM050450.1, read as the reverse complement.
TTAAAGCAATTTTCCCGTTCCGTACATCTATAAGGGCTCCAGTAGTGGCTAAGAACGGCCTACCCAAAATAATAGGAATTTTGGCATCCTCTTCCATTTCAAGTACCACAAAATCAGCAGGTATGAAGTATTTACCAACTTGTATAGGAACATCCTCTAGAATACCCACTGGATATTTTACTGATCGATCAGCGAGCTGCAAGGAAATTGTAGTCGGCTTAGGAGCTCTAATGTCCAATTTCCTACACACGGACAAAGGCATAAGACTTACACTAGCCCCTAGATCACATAAGGCTCGGTCGAAAGCCATACTACCAATAAAATATGTGATAGAAAAACTACCCGGATCATTCAATTTTGGTGGTAACCTGTTTTGAATACTAGCACTACATTCCTGAGTTAAAGCCATAGTACCATAGTTCTCTATCTTTCTTTTGTTAGACAAGATTTCTTTCAAAAATTTAGCATATATGGGCATTTGAGATAAAGCTTTTGTAAATGGTATGTTAATGTAAAGCTTTTTCAAAACATCAAGAAATTTCCCAAATTGCTTATCTAACTTTTCTTGCACTATCCTTTGGGGAAAAGGTACTGGTGGTCTATAGGGTGGAGGTAGATTAGTCTTAGAATCATCTTCTTTACATGGCACATCCCCTTTTGGTTTACTTCCCTTTTGAGGTGTTAAACTAGGTAGGGTTTGTTCATGTTCAGAAGATTTTTCTAATTCTAATTTCTTATAATGATCATTAATAGACTATTTCTCCCTAAGTTCTCCTAATTGTCTCCCACTTCTAGTGATAATGGCATTGCAATGTTCCCTAGAGCTTAATCTAGATATTTGTTCTTCTAGAATTTTATTGTACGCCACTAAGGATTCTAATTGAGAAGCAAGGTGACTAACAGTTTCTTCAAGATCCTCAATTTTTTTTGTGTTTTGAATTTGCAATGATTGAATTTGGCTAGCTGAAAGTTTCTCTAGCACGGGTTCACTAACCTCTTCAGTCAAGGGTTGCTGATCCTCATTCTCATTCTTACCATGTTGATGACAATATAACATTCCTTCATCTGGAGCCCATTGGCTATGATTCAAGGACATCTCCTCAAGCAACTTGAAAGCATTGTCAAATGTTCTACTCATCAAGGCTCCCCCTGCGGCAGCATCAATAATTAGACGGGTATTATAAACTAAGCCATAATAAAATGTCTGAATTAGAAACTCATTTTCGAAGCCATGGTTAGGACACTTCCATTGTAAATCATTGAATCTCTCCCATGCCTCGCTGAGTGATTCTCCACTTTTCTGTTGAAAGTTCATGATTTGATTCCTCAATTGGATAGTCTTCCTCGGTGGAAAATATTTCATTAGGAAAGCTTTTGATAATTGTTCCCATGTTGTGAAGGTATTGGGTTGACGAGAATGCAACCAAGATCGTGCTTGATCCCTGAGAGAAAAAGGGAACGATCTCAGTTTTAGTGCGTCATCAGAAACTACATGAATTTTTATGGTATCACAATATTCAAGAAAGATATATAAATTTGAATAAGGATCTTCGATTGATGATCCTCCAAACTAGTTCTGTTGGATCATAGACAAGAAGGCAGGGTTAATTTCAAAGTTGGAGGCCTCAATTGCAGGTCTAGCAATGCTAAATTATATCCTTTGAGGATTAGGGGCTGCATAGTCCCTCAGTGATCTTTGATCAGCCATTAGAAATGAATTTCCTATGCACACTAGAGCAAACTGATCAAATGATGTAAGTAAACAGAAAAGAATAAAAAGATAAAACATAAATGAAACCTAGTCTAGCAATAATCTCAATGTCTTCGATATCAACAAAAACTAAGGTCCCCGGCAACAGCGCCAAAAACTTGTTGTGTCCGCAAGTGTACGGATACTCGAAGTAATAAAGAAAGTATCGAATCCACAGGGACCTATGCTGCTGAGTACCGAATAATTGATTTTTCACTATCTAGGCAATCGAAAGAATGCAAACTTGCAAACGAAGACCAAAGCGTTGAAACGGAATTATCAGAGAGAGAAGTTGGGACTAGGGTTTCGTTCACTTTAATTTTTATGACTAGACATGAATAGAGATTTCATCAGTTTAATTTTATCATGACAAAGATGCAATTTACTTGAATAAAAGGATTATCTCACTTTCGTGAAGACACCAATGCAGGGTTAAATCTTCGCTCTCGCGCAAGAATCGTCCCAACGCTAATGATAAATAAATCATCGAACTGAGAACTCAAGAATCACTTTTGTGCATCTGAGTTCTAAGTCGATAATCTCTTGTGGAATTTCAAGGATCACTTTTGTGCATCCGAATCTCGACACTAGTTTTACTCAAGGTTCTCTAACGTTCCGATCTTTTCCTTCGCACTAGATCTCCACGTTTGAAAGCTTATACTCAATCCTAGATTTATATTATCATCATGGCAGTTAGCTTTCTAAAATCGAACAAACAAGAACTAACCTAAAAAGGGTTCCTGTCATGTAATTCTAGGGTTCCAAATTCTCAAGCAATTACTTTTCAGTCAATAGTGAAAATTCTAAAACATAAATAATAATATAGATCTAAGGAGAGTCTAAGAACAGAACATCACATGAGTAAAATCATCATGTTAAGATTAAACAAGATGAAATAAGAAAAGATAGTCATCTAGTCATGAAAACTCAAGTGAATTACTCCCCCATGTCCCAAAGAGTGTCTAAGCTTGCATGGAAGGAAGATTACAATAATTCATGTTGAAGTAAATCGAAAACAGAGAAGAAGGAAAAATTACGGTACAACCGTAAAGCAGTTTACGGCCGTAATCTGGGCGCAACAGCGGCGGCGTTCCAATTTGTGTTGATTTCTCCTCCGTCGGATCTCCAATCACACTAAAACTTCTGGGACACCTTCTCCTCCTCTATGCATAGCTTCCACTCAAATTTCACAGCCGGAGATGCTCTAGAGGCTTCCCGGCGGTGAACCCTAAGGCGGACGTGTGAAACTCGATTTCTCCTTCTCTGGTCGATGAAAATTAGGGCTTTTTGTCTCCTCCTCCTCGTCTCGTCCATGGGTCCCTTTCTCCTTCTTACAGCTTTGAATATCTGGGCCTGGATCATCCGCAATCAACCGCGCAAAAATCGGGCTTCGGATTTGACCGGGAAAGTCGCGAGCAGCATCACAATTACGGCCGTAATGAATCTTACGATGGTGCCGTAAACTGGACAGCGAGCACTCGAGTGAAATTCTTCTGGAATTACGGTACCATGTTGTTCTTTACAGTAGGGCCGTAATGTGAGCAATCTTACGGGTAGAAAATTGACTCCAATTACGGTGCCGTAAAGATGATTACGGTAGTGCCGTAAGCGTCTCAAAGTTTCTGTCCAAAAATGCGCGTTCATTACGGCACCGTAAAGATATTTACGGTAGTGCCATAACGTTCATCGATTCTCTGCCCGATAAACCTCCACATTACAGTACCGTAAAGGATATATTGGGGGTGCCGTAATTTTCTCTAAAGCTCCAAATCCTCTGAAAATTGACGTGTGATCTCCTTTTGATGTTTTGAATTCAATTATGCACTTGGATTACTCAAAATCGACTGAAAAACATGCCTTTTTGCCTAAAAATCATTAAAAATAGAAAATAGTGTAGATTCTGCAAATATTGATAAAAAGGGCATAAATATAAGCAAAGTCTATGAATATGACATAAAACCATCAACAAAATGGCATAGAAATTACGATAAATTTTGGTGTCATCACCTAGCAGTACATTAATGCTACCCAAGTCTTTAGAATGAATGACTATAAAGTACCCATACACTATAGTCATTTTACTAGGCTAATATCCAGATTGGATAAGTGTGTCACACTTGTTTAACCAAATCTAATGGTCATGACTAAATTAGACTTTCACCTAGGTGGCTATACACTTTTCATCATGCATCTATATGTGGGGCCCATGGACATCAAGCTTGCACTTAAGGAAGGGGCAAATTCTATATTGGCTCATTGAACCTCTCATATGACTTATAATACACCAAATGATAATCACTATGACTCCCCTACTATGGCAAAACATTAAGTTGTATCAAAGTGCACCACTTACTATGTAGAGATATCAATAACCTCAAGTCAAGTACAAGTGAATCTCTGTCACTGTGGGATTAACTTGTGACACCAAGTTAAATCCTCAAGGAGTGTTGGTCTAGTATATCTATCTTGATATACCCATATGCCTATGTGAGCAATGTTGGGAAACCCTGGGGATATTTTACAAATTTTTCATTATACATTACAATTGCACAGTGGAATAATATCCCCGAAACAGGCCGGCCCCAAAAATCCAGTGAAGATCATCTTGCGAGGGGGTCGACACGATGAGATAGAAAGTACCTAGAGCAAGCGTGAAGGTTGATGTCAAGGTAGGCGCCCAAGTGTGCACTCTCTGCACTCTCGCACACACACGGATGCCTCGAGTCCTCTTCTTTCATGCCCGGTGCTAGCCTCGGGAAGAAGATCCAAGCCTTAGGGAGATCTCCAATTCACTTGCGCCAACCTTAAAGGAAGGATGCGCCAAGAAAGTGGAGGAGGAGATGAAGCCGCCAAGGTCTCCTTCAACTTGCGCCAAGAGGAAAGGAGAGAAGGAAGCTTGCGGCCAAAGGAAGAGATGGATGCGCCAAACACTTTTGCTCTTGCCCCTCTCTAGTTGCTCATGCCAAGAAGATTGTGTATAAGGGCTCTCGCATGCATCTAGATATATTGATGCAAGAGGCGGCAAAGCAAGAGGTTTGGAGGTGCATATATTGAATATTTATATTGCGGGTTAAGTGGATGGGGCCCGTGACTAAAATCTATATATATATAGGGCTAGGGGAACATATCATATTGATTGATGCCTATTGCAAACCCTAGCTGCCCAAGTAGCCTTCCTCCTCTCATAGCCGCTGCCCCTTCTTCCTTCTTGGTGCATCTAAAGTATTTTGTCGCCACTTCCTCCATAGTGGACAACAACTTCTCTTGGCGTGAGAAGGATCTTGAGGGCTTTCCCTTTCTTCCTTTGTGCTTGGTGGCACATATAGAAGAAGAGGGCAGCATCTACATCCCTTGGCGCCACCTTGGTGTTGGCACAATTTGTGATCAGCCCCTCCTTGGCGCAATTTCTTGTAATTGGCACAAGCATGGTGGGTTAACTCCCATAGGTGTGGATCTCCTCTATCGAAGCTAGCACGTGCGTGGAGAGGAGGAGTCTTCAGGCCATCCGTGTGTGTGTGACTGCAGAGGACGAGCATTTGGTCATCTTCATCACCGGCAACACTGCAGGAATTGCACAACTAAGGTATACTACTCTTCATATCATACGGTTTTCTCTCGTAAGTAGATCCTGGTGTTTTGGTGGGAATTCTATTTCGGACCGTCTTCCACTGCATTATAAATTTTTATACGGTCCGAGAATTCCCAACAATTGTATCAGAGAGAACTTACAAGGGCCGTAGGTGTACTTTTCTACATGTGCAGCCCCATGCATAAAAAAAATTATTTTTAAAAATTTTATGCCATGAATTTTCTATTGAAAATTAATTTCTTTTAATTTTCGCCTCTTATCGTCATCTAGATTTCATTTTTTCCTTAAGGGGGTTGCAAGGGGCAGCTACCCCTTAGAAACTCCTATTAATGGCAAAGAAAAATTAGATGGATGATATAGAGTCGCTGAAAATTAATCGAAAGGGTTTTGTGAAAAATTAAAAGTGATTACTTGTTGAGTTTTCATAGCATGTAGAATTGCATGAGTAATTTGTTTGTGTATCTATTTTGTGATCAAAGTCAAGCCCTATTGCCATGCCTGTGATGTATCATTGTGAGGCCTATGTACCGACTTTCAATTTTGAATTTCAATTATGCAATGTAAAATAAAATTGATGACATCGTGGCGTTTCTTCTCCCTTGTGCATCTCTCATGGTGGCGCAACCTACACCTAGCCGAACCCTAGGCTGGCTTCTAGGATTACCTAGAGGCGCACCTAAAGGGGATTGGTGGCTAGGGTTAGGGTTAGCGCACCTCGCCCCTAAGCTGGCGCATCCCTTTAGTCGGCTTGACCTGAAATAGCTTCTTGGGTGACCTAGATGGTGCACTTAAGGGAAGAGGGCTAATAAAAAGAGATGGTACAACCTAACCAAGTTAGGGGGCTAGCTGAACCATGAGGCCTTCTAGGGTTTCCTAGTTGTGCATCAAGGGTTCAAGGTCTGATAATGAAGATGGCTCACCCTAAGGGCCTGACCTACATCAATAGCCAAACTATGTTGACTTCTAGGGTCACCTAGTAGTGCAACAATGGGTTCAAGGGCTGATTGTGAAGATCAAGCATCCTAAGGGGTTGATCAACTTGACTAGCCAAACCATGATGCTTACTAGGGCTGCCTAGTGACGTATCTAAGGGTTTATGGGTTGATCAAGATGATTAGCACGCCTAACCTTGGTAAGGGGCTATTTTCTCTATTAGTCATGAATGAGAAGGCTCTTAGGGGCGCTTCATGCATTCAAGGGCTGAAAAAGAGAAGAACAGCACCTATACTTGCATGATGACACCTCCATGCATAGGGGGGCACCTCATGGGTGGCGCACCTAGCAAGGGAAATAACGCATCTTGCAAGCATGGTGAGACACATGGAGAGGATGGCACATGAATGTTTGGCTGAACCCTAGAAGGAGTCTGGGGTTTGAGAGCTAGCTTCCAAGAGGAGATCTAAGTTGGTCGAATCCTAGGAGGAGCCTAGGATTTACGAGCTGGCTTTTGAAGAAGACTTGGGCTGGCCAAACCTAAAGGGGATCTAGGGTTTTTCTAGATGGTGCCTTTAGGGTTCGCGAGCTAACCCATGGAGCTGAAGACCTAGGTGGCGCACCTCAGGGCTTGAGAGCAAAGCCCTTAGGGCACTCAAAGATGAGCTAAGGACTTGTTGGCATGAGCCCATAGCTCATAGCCATTGGTAGTGCTAGGTGGCTAGGACTAGGTCTAGGGGTTTGGTACCCGAATTATGGGCTTTGATCACATCATATTTACTATTTCCACTCTAGCATGCCATTACTATCTTTTGTTTTATTCTACCATAGGATTGCATGCCTGTATTGGTAGAATAAGATAAAAGCTCGTGGTGCCGAGACTACAAAAATCCTCACTAAATCATATCAAGTCCCGTTACTTTGCCTTCTGACATGTTACCCTCATTAAACTGTCGATCGTTAGTGTTGTGCATTGTTTACCACCCTCATGGGACACACCCATCTATCTTCAGGAGGCATGTGGTGACAATAATTTCTCTAGTCCGGTTAAAACTCTAGAAACGCCTTTCACAAGGAAATTGTTGGCCTTGCGTATAACGGTCAGGCCCTGGAAATTTCTGGAGGCATCCTAAGAGGTTAGGGCCTTGTGCTGTATCTAGCCCTTTCTAGACATAAAGTGCCTAACGGTCTTGAGAAGGGGAATTACCAAGTTGTAATTGGTCGGGGGCCTACCTCAGGAAGCATGCGTCACCTTGTGCAGTACATCCCACCCTCATGGGATGCAAGACCGTATACGAAATGAGGATCCCATCTCACTAAGGAAGTCGGGTGACTTCTCGATCAATTTTTGTGGATTATCGATTTGAATAAAATAGTGAGAAACAATCATTTATAAAAGGCAAAATAAATGATTGAAAATGTGATACTCATCTGCGTTTGTCTACTGTTGTAGATGGCTCCTACAAACAACAACAACGGCAGACTATCACTCCAACCTCTCCTTGAGAGAGAGAAGTTGGTTGGAACCAACTTCGAGGACTGGTACCAATCCCTAAGGATTGTTCTCAGAAGCGAGAGGAAGCTATACATTCTTGAGATGCCAATTCCTGAACTTGTTTCATCTACAGCCTCAGTGGCTGAAAAGGATGCTTTAGACGCTGCATAGCTTATACTAGCCAATATGTCTCCTGAATGGCATGAACTATTTGAAGGGTTGAGTGCTTTTGAAATTATTAATAATTTGAAGCAGCTCTTCCAGGGACAAGCTAGTATTGAGAACAGTAGCGCCACTAAAGTGATCCCTCTGTGCACTAGTGAGCCTAAGCGCTTAACTAAAGCTTTGGGAAAAATTAAGATGAAAAAGGTAGGAAACGTTAGGCACTTAAGAAAAAGTTGCAAGCGACTTCAGAATGAGGTGAAGAGAAGTGACCCTTCATCTTCAGGCTCAGTTAATTTTGTTACCAAATCCTATGTTGTCTATTTCTAACCATGGGTTTTTAATACCGCATGTTGAGACTGATATTTGCAAAAATATGCATGTGCTCAGTAGAAATAGGACAAGGTTAACATCGAGGGACTGACCGTTGATTTTGGAGCACAAGATGCTGCCTTGTCACTCTCTCTATAACTGATAATAGGATTGATTTATTCTTTGCAATAATGTAGTTGATATTATATCTATTCCATGGGAATAGAAAATTTTGGAATAAAAGGAATTTATTATTCTTTTCATATGCAAATCTCTTGTCATTACATTGTGCAAAAAAATAAGGTAACAAAATAACTAAATTGAGTTTAATATGTGGTTCATATTGAATACCAATCTTTTGACCTAGATTATGTTTTATCATAAACAAGAGATGCATCCAATGACTTCATGCAAATGAACTCTTGGAATCAAACTCCTTCTACGAGATTGGCTATCTTAACCTCTTTCAAGACGTCAAAGATAGACAAATACTTGTTTATTGATAGAAAATAAATGTTTTTCATCAAGTGAGGAGAAGTGGACTAAAAGGTCAAAAGAAGGGAATTCATAATCAACTGAAAAATATATAGAACCAGCTTATTAAAATTCATCGTTAATCTTTAGTCCAAAGTGGATGAAGAATACTTGAGCCACAGATGACTATCATAATGAGTATGAGGTTTGCTCATAGCTCATACCTCCTAAAGAATACCTTGGTAGGTGATTCTAGTGGGAGAATTGAAAGTCATCGAAATCTCTTCTGAGGATATGCTAAAAGCTTCTTCCACACTGAACTTTGTTCCATCTAGAAATCATAGGTGTAAGTGGAATACAATTTCCATAACCCATAGGAGAACAAGTGATTGTTGCTCATAGTGTTGTTTTTCTTAGAAAAGATTTTTTGTTGAAAATGCTAGTGGGAAGAAGTTGTGACTTGCATTCAGTCCAAGGTCAAACACTTTACATAGATAGTCAAGGATGGAATCTAAACCATGTATACCGGTAGTGGGTAACCTAGGGTTCATAAAATGTGGGAATAAGTATTGAATCATTTGTTATGTGCCTGTGTTATGAGTAACTTCTAACAAGGACAAAGAATCTTCACCTTATAGTACCCGAGTTCAGTGGGAGCTTGAAGACTTGTTAGTACCAAGTCAAGTCTAGGTGCTAGGCATAGGATAAGGAACAAAGAACACACTTAGGTTATGAAAATAAATAAGGGGAGGTTCTTGGTCAAGAAATGACAGGAAAAGCTCAGTATTTGTACTTGGCAGCTTGTTCCAGTCAAACAAGAGTGACATTCTTGCTATTCAGGTAGTGGTTCTTGAAGTTGTGGGAGCTTCAGAGCAGACTACATAAAAGCATAGTATGTTTATGCTTTTGGGAAGTAGTTTGAATAAGTGAGAGTTCTTTAATGAACTTCAGGAGATTCAAAACAATATACTCAAATCCTAATACCTGGTCTGGGGGACAGAGGAAATAAAGACATAGCAGATTTTGATATTAACATAGTGGGCCCATTGACCGGTGCTCTAGCGTAGCAGGAGCATGGCAGGTCGAGCCTGGGAGATGGCACTGAGGTCATGGTCCTAGTGCAAGGGGGAGATTGTTAGTGTTTATGCACTAAGACTTTTAGGATGGTCTAATGGGATATGAGTATCACATCTGTTTGATATATGAGATATCCTGGCATGGTCATTGTTATGCAAATATGTACATCTACGCACATGGACGTTTGCATGTACGATGTCCCTAAAGAGATAGATATTTTATCTAGTCTCAGTTTTGTCCTCAGTCAAGAATCATAGTGGATATGGGACAGCTATAATTCATGTGAGATTAGTATGTGTGCTGGTTGATCATGGGTTGCTAACGCAGGCATATAAGTATATCAAGAGAGATATATTAGACCAACCTACCATGAGGATTCATCTTGGTGTCACAAGATGAAGATCACAGTGACAGAGTTACAATTGTCCTAGACTTGAGGATTCATCTTTGTCGTAAAAGGGAAGTCATCACTGTTGGTGTATATGCCCTTGTAAGACCCGAGAATTTTGATGTATTAAACCTCGGTATGTGACTCATTTTGACTATCTATAATCAGGCATTTATTAACCTTGTTGGTGGGATTTTTGGCTAAGGGGAAAAATTATTCTCCTGTAGGGCAAAAATAAGTTGCTGTGGAGGAGTCTTGAACTTGAGACCTTTCCTGTGTATGTTGTCCTGACTACCAGAGTTCCAGCCCAGTCTTTGTGTTATGTATGTGGGCGCCTACTTATTATGTGAGTATGCAGATTAAAACAAGATCTCACTTAAGTGCTTTCGAAATTCAGCCCAACCCTAGCCGCCCTTGCGTTTCTTCCTCCCCCTCTCGTGGACGACTGCAGCCGCGCCTTCCCCTTCGTCCAGCTCCTCTTCCGGCGAGTTTTCCGGCGGCGGCGCTTGGCCTTCCGGTGTGGTGGACGGCGGCGGCGTGTGGAGGCTTCCGACGACTCTCTTGCTCACGGTTTGCTTGCAAATCGTTCCCAAGGCGAGTGGAAGTCTTATGTTACCTGTATTCCGAGTATATACCATGTTTTTTTCTTGCTTTGTGATGGAAAAACGAGTAGGTTTAATTTCCCCTTACCATGAAACCGTGAATGCCTATTTGAAGTTTCGAAAATCAGATTTAGGGGCTCTAATCATAGGGTTTTTCGTTCTTTACTTGATTAGATGTCTTAGGAGGATGAGTTATCATGATCTTGATCTTCAATTTGATTGTATAATGTATTCATGAAAAACCCTAGAGTATGACATGCGCCCATGCCCTAAATTGATGAAATTTCATGCTAACTTTTGGGGAAAACTTAGGATTCATGAAATTAGAAGTATAAGGGAATTTATCATGAATTTTATACTATTTTTGGAGCCTTAATTCATGCTGGCCGAAATTTACCCTAGGGGTATTTTGGTCAATGTTCAGTTAACTTTTGGGGCAAAGCTGTTATTCATGTAATTGAGTTTATATGGTACTTAAATATGATTTTTGCCTAATTTTAGGAATTTCCTATGCATAGTGATATGTGTAATCGTTCTCTTGAAATTAAGTGATGGTAATGTGTGCAATGCTTGTAATTAATCTGCTTGAGTGGAAATTCTGTTTGATAACCTAGAATGTAGATGTTACAATCTAATTGCATGAAATCTAGGATTAACACATTATACCTGCATGGGAACATTTGTTGAGAACTTAGCATGGTATCTTCCTAACCTGATTGCATGAAACTTAAGGACTACCCTGTCTAAAACATTTATGCTGTGTAATTAATTGCGAGTGGTGAGTTCGATAAGTTAGATATCCGGGTATTAGTCTTTTGCTATATGTGTGTGGTGTAAGTCATGTCCATTATGTGTGACCCTGGAGATACTGTGAAGTGGGGCAAAGTGCCACGCCTTGGTCAGGCGGGGGCCACCACTTGATCTTCCTTCACAGATGTGATTAGTTTAGCATAAGAGAGACAAAGTGCCACGCTACTGGTAAGCGAGGGCCACCTCTTGAACTCTCTGACTGCTGTGTGACCAATGTGGGGAAACAAAGTGCCACGCCGTGACTTGGCGGGGGCCACCTCTTGATTTACCACATTGTCTGAGTGGGTAGATGGAGATCAGCGTGCCACGTCTTAGCTAGACGGGGGCCACCTCCTGATTTCTCCCCTACTGTTTGGCATGCATGCATTCTCCGAGCCCTGACGAGGGAAGGGTCGGACCTTTGTGGTCATTTCGTTCTGTTCTGGATTTGGATATGTTAGGAAGGGATGTGCATCTACGTATGTGTTCTGTTTTGCCATATGATGTGTAAGTCTCTATTTTGGTTTTGTTGTATTATGATTGGATTTCGCCATGTGGATTTTGTATTCTTATCTGTATTTGATTTGATATTTGATAATCGCATTTGGTAAATGTTTTGAAAAACCTTGCATGCTATTTTTGAATGTATTAATGGAGGGGTTTCATAAGGTTCTCACTTGCGGAGCTGTTAGCTCACCCCCCTCTAAAATCTACAGGTGAGAGACAGTGATTGATACGGCGTTATGCACCTTTGAGATATACTGAGTAGCTTGATGAAGCTTTGGGTTTTGTGATATGGACCTTGTAAACAATTTTGGTATTTGAATACTTGTATCTTGATTTTGTTATCTGGGGCCTGCGTGCCTGTATTAGTAGTATTCTGTTTTGGATGATGAATGCTGTATTTTGGTTACATGTGAGGGCTTTTTGGATGATGAATGCTGTATTTTGGTTACATGTGAGGGCTTAGGCCCATTTTGTTACAAGATTTCGGTTGTGGTATCTTGTCAGCGTTTTGATAGGATTTTATGTTCAGTCTGTTCTGTGATATGCGATTTTGTCTCCGTATATGTATAGTATGGAGTTGTGATCTGATTCGATTATGTTCAGTATTTTGTAAGTTGAAATTACTTGTTGTTATGAATCAGTAAAGCATGTACATGTATGGGGATTTTCCCGAACCTTGTATGTACGTATACATGCTGCCGGATTTTTGTATAAGTTTTCAGATCTTTTATTCCCTAGCTTTGTTCGTAGTATGATCTTGGCTTCAGTTTGTTTTTTAGTTTAATCTTCTCGTGACGTTCCTCGTATGATTTCCGCGTGAAATTCGGGGTTAAGTATCGAGGGGCGTTACAGCCCTTAGGACCAATTGTTGGTCTATCTTGTGTACTATTTGACATTACTATCTTATATATTATTCTAGCATTGTCATTATTATGCTATGTTTACATCTACGAATATGCACTTACATAATAATATCACTAGAGACAGATTGTATCTGTGTTCAAACTCTATCCCCAGTCAAATATCCGAGTGGATATGGGATAGCTCTGATAAAAAAGAGACTAGTATATGGGCATAAGGTGCTAATGCAGACATATGGGTATATCAGTGGTGGATATACTGGACCAACCCGCTGTGAGGTTCTAACTTGGTGTCATGAGTTAACCTCACAAGTGACAAGAGATGCATTGATCCTCACATATACAAGATTTGCCCCTTCCTAAGGAAAGCTTGATATCCATGGGGCCCCCATATGGTTCTATGACTGAAAGTGTATGACCATACCCATGTGAGAACCTGATTTAGTCATGACCATGAGATTGGATGAAAGCAAGTGATGACATACTTGTCCAATCAGATATCAGTTTGGCAAAGGGAAGAAATGCATTAGTACCTTGTTGCGATAATGGGGATGTCGATGTCGATATCCATTCTGAAGACTTGGGTAGTAGCGATGCACTGCTAGGTGCCATTCACTGCTTGTGATGACCTAAGTTCATCACTGCCAACGTCAAAGGAACCTACAGGGTCGCACACCTTGATGCTCTAGTTTTCGTATTGATCGGATAGCCTTCAGATTGAGTTATTTCATAACTCGGATCTATTTGGAAGATTCCATCAGTGTCAATGGACCTGATAAAATGGAAGAAGCTTATTAGAGCTCAACTTCATTTTTGGCATATTGACCAAAATTAACCATGGTTAGCCTCATTTAACCCTGGGTTACATTGGATTGGATCCAATAACTTGGTTAACATGCATAATAAAGTTTGGGCTAGGCCCATTACCCAATGGGACTTACTAATAAGTTGTAATGAAGAGATAATTGGGCTAAAGGGTATAATGATGCTTTGACTAGGTCTTATTGCATGAATGGAATAATTACCTCATATGGTATGATATGGGCGCATATGGCATGAGCTTGCTTAGGCAAAGCTTAGGCGCATATGGGATTAAGGATTTGATTGATATAATTGATCGAATAATTCCCTTAATCCAAGCCCTAATCACCTACACCTTCCAATTAATCCTAAGCGCCCCTTGCTCCTATATATGTGATGCCTTGCTGCCCCCTTGAGTGTACAATTCCTCTCCTTGGTGTGAGCAACATTGAAGGGTGAAAGCATCATCCATAGGCGCAAGTCTTCTTCCATCAAAGTCGCAAGCTTCTTCCTCCATCCTTCTTCCTTTCCTTGGCGCAAGGGGCTAGAAGGTTGGCGGCTTCATCTTCTTCTTCTTCCCTTGGCGCGTCTACTCCTTGATGTTCGGCGCAAGTGATCAAGAGACACTCCCTTGGTGTGGATCTTCTTCCCAAGGCTAGCACCAGGCGTGGAAGAAGAGAACTCAAGCATCGGTTGTGTTCGAGACTACAGAGAGTGAATACTTGGACACCTACATCACTTCTCCATCAATTGCTTTGAGGTACTATCTCTTATTCATCGTGTCAACTCCCTCGCTTGACTTGAACTTCTGAGTTTTTGGGATAGGCCTGTTTCGAGTATTTGCTTCTACTATATGTAACTATGTATGTATATAAAATTTTAAAATCTCTGGGGTTTCCGAACAATAACGGTTGTCGTTGGGTGCATCATGAGCCATATGAGAGATTCAATGTGCTAAGAGAGGTTGCCTAATTTGGACATGCCATACTATTGGGATCAACAAGTGTGACACGCTTGCCCAATCTGGACATCAGTCTGGTGAAAGGACAATTCTATACTTATACTTTATCGCAATTTTAGAGGTTGTTGATGGTGACATTTATTCTGAAGACTTGGGTAGCAACGATGTACTGCTAGGTGCCACTCATTGCTTGTGACGATATAGTCATCACTGCCAATGTTTGAAGAACCTACAGGGTCGCACACCTAGACGCTAGAGACTCCATATTGATCAGATAGCCTCATATCGAATCTATGGATGATTCGGATCTATTTGGGAGTATTGTTGAGTTTGGAGATGGCCTATATAGAGTTTCTGTTATGCTATAACCTTGGTTGACTCATTGGGTAACCTTGGGTGACATCGATAGACTAGGTCCAATCGATGGTCAAAACTTAGATTTTGTGACGGATTTATTCGGAGCACTACGATGGAATTTAGCATAACAGTGAGGCCTGAAACTTAAGCGCAAAAGTAACATATTGAATATTTATATTGCGGCTTAAGTGGATGGGGCTCGTGACTAAAATCTATATATATGGGGCTAGGGGTGCATATCACATTGATTGTTGCCTATTGCAAACCCAAGCCGCCCAAGTGGCCTACCTCCTCTCGTAGCCACCGCCCCTTCTTCCTTCTTGGCGCCTCTAAGGTGTTTTGTCGCCACTTACTCCATAGTGGACAGCACCTTCTCTTGGTGTGAGAAGAATCTTGAGGGCTTTCCCTTTCATCCTTTGTGCTTGGTGGCGCATATAGAAGAAGAGGGTGGCATCTACATCACTTGGCGCCACCTTGGTGTTGGCGCAATTTGTGATCAGCCCCTCCTTGGCTCAATTTCTTGTAATTGGCGCAAGCAAGGTGGGTTAACTCCCATAGGTGTGGATCTCCTCTACCGAAGCTAGTACATGCATGGAGCGGAGGAGTCTTGAGGCCGTCCATGTATGTGTGACTGCAGAGGACGAGCACTTGATCGTCTTCATCACCAGCAACACTCCAGGAATTGCTCAAGTAAGGTATACTACTCTTCACATCTTACAGTTTTCTTTCATAAGTAAATCCTGGCATTTTGGTGGGAATTCTCTTTTGGACCATCTTCCGCTATGTTATAAATTTTTATACGGCCCGGGGATTCCCAACAATAAATGTGTCATTATATTCATTGATGATATATTGGTGTACACAAAAAGTGATCAAGAGCATGAAGAGCATTTAAGACGTGTATTAGAAATAATGAGGGAAAATAAGTTGTTTACAAATTTAAGTAAATGTGAGTTTTGGTTAAAGACAATTAAT
Source organism: Costus lasius (assembly GCA_027563935.2). Classification (NCBI taxonomy): domain Eukaryota; kingdom Viridiplantae; phylum Streptophyta; class Magnoliopsida; order Zingiberales; family Costaceae; genus Costus; species Costus lasius. Next base: position 97,616,082 of record CM050450.1, on the reverse strand, counting down.
TTTTTGGGTCATGTCATTTCAGAAGAAGGAATATTAGTTGATCCTAAAAAAGTAGAAGCAACTGTAAAGTGGGAAAGACAATGTAGCAGATATGAGAGGTTTCTTGGGTATAGCAAGTTATTATCAAAGATTTGTATAAGGTTTTTCACAAATTGCAAGTCCTGTCACGAAATTGATTAGAAAGAGTATAAAGTTTGTTTAGAGTGATGAATGTGAAGAAAGTTTCCAAGAGTTAAAAAGAAGGCTAACTAGTGCACCAATCCTCACTATTCCTAAAGGTAATGATAGATTTATAGTTTATATTGATGCTTCAAAAAAGGGGCTTGGTTGTGTATTGATGTAGAATGGCCAAGTAATTGCTTATACTTATAGGCAACTGAAAATTGATGAGCAAAATTATCCAACACATGACTTTGAGTTAGCTGCTATCATTTTTGCAGTAAAAATATGGAGACATTAATTGTATAGCCAGACATTTAAAATTTACCCTAGTCATAAAAGCTTGAAATACATCTTCACTAAAAAATAATTGAATATGAGGCAAAAAAAGATAGATAGAGTTATTAAAAGACTATGCTTGTACTATTCATTACCAATCTGGTAAAGCTAATGTGGTAGCTGATACTCTGAGTATAAAGTCTTCAAACTTGGTGGCAACCTTGATGGTAAAGCAGTGGCAACTATTGGAGGAATTATGTGGTTTGAATATCAAGATAATCACATTAAAGTCAAGAGTGCTACTTGCCTCTCTCAAAGTCCAATATGATTTTCTTCAACAGATAAAAGAAGAACAACATCAACTTGTACAACTAAAGAGCTTGAGAGAGAAAGTTGGTAAAGGTTGGGGACAGGATTTTCATATTATGAATGATGGCATATTACTGTTTAGGGATAGGGTTTGTATCCCATGTGTCAGAAAGTAACGAGAAGATTTTGCAAGAGCGACATAAGTCCAAGTACTCCATACACCCAAGTAGCACTAAGATGTATAAAGATTTAAAGAAATACTTTTGGTGGGATGGTATAAAGAATGACATTACAAAGTATGTTTCCAAGTGTTTAACATGTCAGTTGATCAAAGCTAAACACCAAAAGCCTAGAGGAAAACTGCAACCTTTTGAGGTGCCTGAATAGAAGTGGGAAAGCATTGCTATGGATTTTGCTTCTGGTTTCCATTAACATCTAAGAAACATGATGCCATTTGGGTGATTGTGGATAGGTTGACAAAATCTTCACATTTCTTGCCTATTAGAATGATATACTCCCTTGATAAACTCACAAGTTTATATATTAATAAAATAGTAAGACTTCATGGTGTTCCAGTTGAGATTATATCTGATAGAGACCCAATATTTCTTTCTAAATTCTGGCAAATATTATATGAAGCTTTGGGGACCAATCTTAAGTTTAGTACAACTTATCATCCTCAAACTAATAGGCAATCAAAGAGAACCATACAAACACTTGAAGACTTACTTAGAGCTTATGTGATGGAGTGGAAAGGTGAATGGGATAACGATCTCACTCTCATTGAATTCACCTATAATTATAGTTATCACTCAAGCATTCAAATAGCACCATATGAAGCCTTATATGGAAAGAAGTGTAGAACACCTTTATGCTAGCAAGAGATTGGTGATAGAAAGATCTTAAACCTAGATAAATTGCAAGAAACAATAGATAAGATACATGTGATAAAAGAGAAATTAAAAGTTGCACAAAGTCGCCAAAAGAGTTATGCTGTTCAACAAATGAAAGACATAGAATTTCAAGTTGGAGAGTGTGTTTTCATAAAGATTTCTTCTTCTAGATGTGTTATCAAATTTGGAAAAACAAAGGCAAATTAAGTCCAAGATTCATTGGTTCTGTTGCTTATAGGATTGCTTTACCACCATCCTTAGCCAATGTTCATAATTTATTTCATGTCTCAATGTTAAGGAAGTACCATCATGATCCATCTCACATCATTGATTATGAGCCTATTCAGATTGATCATGACTTATCCTACCTCGAAAAACCCATAAAGATTGTAGATAGAAAAGAGAAGATGTTAAGGAATCGAGCCATACCACTAGTGAAAGTTATTTGGCAACATCATTCTTTTGAGGAACCAACATGGGAGTTAGAAGAAGACGTGAAAAAAATTCATTGATGTGTCCGCAAGTGCACGGATATGTTGAAGTAATAAAAAGATATCTAACCCACAGAGACCTACATGTTAAGTACCAAATAGTTGAATTCTTACTAGCTAAGTGATCGATGTAAGATGGTGTTAAATAGAACGAAAATAGCGAATACTATAGTAGAAGATCGGAGAGAGAAAACTGGGACTAAGGTTGCATTAGTTTTTAATTCTCATGACTAGACATAATAAAGATTTTATTAGTTATTCAAATCATGATAAAGAAAAGTTTATTTTAAAAAAGAAATTGTCTCCTCTCGGACGTCCAATTTACACAGAACAGCCTTCACTCTCGTGACTTCCTGCTTAGTGTTAAATAAAAGTAAACCAGACAAAGAAAATTAAAAATCACTCTCATGATTTAACTCTCAAAGTCTACTTTTAAAGAAAAATTAAATACTCTCATATCTTAAACTCACAAGTTTTGCCTAAGGGGTTCTAACAATCAAAATCACCTCTCGGTCCATATTATCATGTCTGAAATAATGAAATCAATACTCATATGTAAAATAAACATCTTAAATTAGGGTTCTAGGACTTAGATATTCTCATAGTCTAGGTTTCTAAATCTAATCTAAGGGTTCCAGGTTTATAAATCACCTCTCGATACATATTATAAACCCTAAAATATGCAAATAATAATTTCAAAGTAAATAATTCACAGAGGCAAAATTATCATTCAAAGAATAATTAATAAGTAAAAATCATTTAGTCATTACAGAATTAAAAAGGGATTCCTCCCTAAGTCCCAAAGAAAAGATTACGTTACCATGAAGTTGAAAATACAATAAAAATTCATAAAAAATCAGAATTCAAAAGAGGAAGAATAGAAAAGTTACTGATTTCACGAGGGTGTGAAAATTTTCATAGTTGCTGATATTTTTTTTCGGATGAACAATAACTGATACAGTACCACTACAGTATTACTACAGTATTGCTACAGTACCGCAGCAGTGCACGTGCTACAGTAACTTGCGAACTTCCTCTTCGTCTGAGATTTCTGACCTCTGATTTCTCTCTTGTTTGAACTCCTTTTGATCTGAAATTTCCGGTGTATCTTCTCCTCCCTTGGGCGAAGCTCTCCTGAAAATTTTGCCACCAAAGGTGGCCTCTATGCCTTTGGGCAAGAGGCCGAGCCCCAGCAGCGCATATCTCAATTTCTCCCTCAATTTGTGATAAAATTGGATAATTCTTAGCTTCAAATCTTCTCCTCGATTTATAGAACAACTCTGCAATTTTAGAATTTCTAATTAGGGCACTAATTTATCTAATTTTCTTCAAAAATTTTGGATCTTGAAGGCAGCGGAAGACTCATTCAAAATAAGAATCATGGCCATAATTTTTATTAGGGCACTGCCGTAATTTGTTCTATGTATTTTTATGGGATAATTATGGCCATGAAAATAATCAGGGTAGGGCCATAATTCTTTTTGTGTACTTCAAATTTACCCCAATAAAATTACGGCCATGAAAATAATCAAGGCAGGGCCGTAATTCTTTCTGTGCGTAACTTTCATGAAATTATGGCTATAATAAAAATTACGATAGTGCCGTAATTTTGCCTTAAACTCTGATTTGCTCTAAAATTAACCCTTTAGCTTAAAATTTCATGCTGAATCTGTTTCTAGCCTTTGTTTTCTTCAAATCTATCGAAATTAAGCCCTTTTTACCTGAAATTGATCAAAAATGAGAAGAGGTGTAGATTCCGAAATAATTGACCAAATAAATTGAAAAACAAGCAAAAGAGCATAAATATGATTCAAAAATAATATACAATTGATATAAAATTTACTATGAATTTTTGAGTCATCAAAATACATAAGGCTCAAACCTTTCTTGTCCTCAAGCAAATGAATAGAATAAAGAACAAAGCTAAGTATGGAAATTATTACTCCCTAATGAAAAATAAATTTCTAAAACATAATCCCCCATGAAAGATTTCCACCAAATGCTACATAAAAATCAAGATAAATACACTGTCCTCCGAATTTAATCTTTAAGATTCATAACTTTGATTAAATAAAATTTCGCAACTCGCATAATAAATGGAATCTCAATCTCATGATTTCACCTTTGTTTCAGTTCAAATATATTATACTTTTGTCTATAGGAATAGGATTTCCAAAATCTTTTTCTACTCAAAATTTTTCTCTCTCACTTTGTTTTATGCTTTTGACATTCTCTAAATCGATTACCACCTTTTTTTCTAGTGACGAATTTAGAGTACACCAATCACATAGCTGATGAAATAGAACTCATATCTTTTCAGCAAAAAGATTCATAGCCTAAGATAGCAAAGTTAATGTCAAAAGGTTTTTCCTTGGCATGTACCCACATAGATACATACATTTATTTGGACTTCAACTCATAACTTCGGTACCACTGCCAATTTTTCGCAATGCCAAGTAGAGGAGTCACAATACTCTCTTTTTATTTTTGGACTTTCGAATCTTTCTTCCCAACAAATAGCATAATAGATCAAACATTAACTAGGTTAGTCAATCAACATCAATTCAAAAATCATACTCATATGCTCATTTTATTCAAGAAAGATGCTTCACTCTCAGATCACATTCATTGACCAACACATCTACCCAAAATCCCATGCATCAAATAATGAAAAATTACCATGGGAGGATATATGCTGAAGAAATAAATTCAACACAAGAAGCATATCTTCATTCAAAGGCATTGATAGGCATTCATCACCATAGCAAAAATGAACATATTATCATAGCAATGCATCCATCCAAATTCCACATCATCATAGAAAATTCCACATGTCCAAAGAAAACATAGATCATCAGGTCATAAGAATGAATATTCTATTCTCACACTTCTTATCACATAAATTCAAGTCATGCATAGATAAAATTATTACACATCAAAAATGTCAATATTAATGCGAAAGGTGTGAAGCATCTAACTCATACAATCATAGTCAAAAGATGTAAAGTGATAGATCCGTATAACCTCATCGAATAGAAATTTCAGGAGAAGAAATGTGTAGATAATACAAATCACAAGAGAGTGCAAACGATACTCACACAACCATATAGCAAGCTCAATCATTGTCCGGGGTGTAGCATCGGGCTACGTGTTGCTAAATCGTCTTCAAAGATGCACCTTCTGAAAATTTTACCTATGCAATTCTTAAATACATAAGGCTCAGCCCAAAAATAGTATCCTACTTTAACTAAAAAATATTTTTTTTCTTATAGGGCAGTCAGAGTTATCGCCGGAGGTCTAAGGAGGGTGATGGAGGAGGAAAGCTACTAGCTGCAAAGGATGAGTTGCCAACGTCAGAGTGAAAATGAGTAGTCTCCAGTGACCGACTGGAAACTACTGACCTGGAGGTGAAGTCATCGGCTGGTGGGCGATGAGAGATGATACTGCATAGCTAGAAAAATTAGAGTCGTTAACGATGAAGATTATGCTGCAGGGAAGAAAAAATAAATAAATAAACAAATTAATTAATTAAAATAAAAAATAAAAAATAAAATGCAGCTTCCAATAACGATTACAGAGGTGATGAAATAAAAGTGCCAGCTAGCTGGGAACAGCGGTAACGGAAGAAGATGCTTGCTAAATAGAAGGAAGAAGCTGGCTGTGATGGCTCTGGCTAGAACAAGTCTCTAACTGGAAGAAACTCTGTTGACTGAGAAACTCGCTAGTGGCGGCTACAATGGAGATGTAGCACGGTGACTGATGGAACTGTAGAAGATGATGTAGTGTTCTTCCTTGATTGTATAGAGGTGGCGGTATCTGGCGGAAGCAGGGATTAGCTGGGCTGCTGGAAGAAAACACTGACGACTAGAGATTACTGCCGCCTGGATGTAGGTGCTGGTGGTGGAATCTGGAAGATGATAGAAGAAGCTAGGCAGCAGATCTGAGGGTGGATCATCGCCAGGCTGGAAGAGATCTGTCGCATGGAAACAAATGTGGCCACTGAAGATTTCTCGAGTTGGAAGAAATTGTATCGGATGCGCAGTTGTTTGGAAAAAGAAGCAGCGGCAGCCTGCTAATGGCTGGAAATAAAGCAAGGCGACAGTGATGAAGGTTGTTGGCTTCAAAATTTACCGATGAGGTGGGCGTCAGTTGGTGGCGAGAAGTTTGCTGGAGAAGATTTCTGGATCTAGATGCAAAAAGAAGAAGTAGCAGGTTGAAAGCAAACAGAGTAGCCACTGATTCATTTATGAAAAGTAGCTATGCCTAAGAATAAGATCTAATGATCCTCAAAGAAAATAGACAAAGCCAAATGGTAGAATAAACATTGTTCTTTCCAGGCATATGAAAAATAAAGGATCAGTATCTGTCAGGCATTTAGGGTATTAACAGCAAGAGGGCTAATCAGATTACTAAATTAAAACTACACAGAAATTAATCAGACTTCAAAAGTTGTCATGCTTCCTAGAATGGTCTGAAAATATTTTAAGAGAACCAACTAATTGTTGGGGTATGCCCTTAAGGCTAATGTTTGAGGCCTTGGGATTGTATCAGTATCATGTAATAAACTCTTATGTTTATAAAGGCATGGTTGTTATTCAGGTTGTTATATTGTCTGCTGCAATAATTATACTTCTGAATAATGTCTCAAAGCTGTTTAGCTGGGCTAACATGCTATAATGTCCTTAGTCGAGATATCTTGGTGAACATGAGACAGCCTTGATATGGTTAAGACTAATATGTGTTCTAATCTTATAGGATGCTTCGAGCATGGAATAAGATGTAGACTCATGGGTACATTGGATGTACTGGACAGACCCTACTAGGATATTCAATTGTTTGTCACAATGTGAATAATCCTTGATTGCGACAAGTGGCACATTTCCTCTGACTTGAGATCACTTGTGTTTCTAAATGATGATTGTCATTGTTTTGAGTTAGCTCAATATCATTTGAAACATAATGATTATAGACTATCTTGGATGGTGAGCTTGAGTCAGGTTAGGGCACTAGTGATAGACAAAGGATTGCCGTCTCCTTGTTTAAGGAGTGTGATGTTCTAAAGGGGCCCCCTAGATGAGATGATTGAGAAAGTGTATGGCCATACCCAGGTGACTGTGTTCATCTGTTCTAATCATACTTATCATATTGGAGCTACAAGCTTGACACGCTTGTCCAATAAGAACATCCAGTGGCAAAGGAAACATGCATGCCTTGTGAGGTTGATTCACACTTGTGCTGTGGTTTGGGTGTAGTCTTGGAAGACTCTTTTCTTTATATCGGGAGACAGTGATGTGTTGCTAGATACCCCTCACTGATCGTGATAACGTGAGTTATCGTTACCGACATTTAAAGGAAACCCTCAGGGTCGCACAATTTGATGATATGGCTTACTTAAGTCAGATCGTGTGGACTGAATTGTTCAGGTTCAGTTTAAAGGGATTTAATCTCTGATTGTAAGTGAGATCTGGTCTGATCATGTTTGATTGATTAGGGCTTGAGATCGGTAAGCTTCGATCGAGAGATTGGATGCTAGATCAGTGAGATCAGGAGCATCAAGAGATCGACGGTCAGATCAAGAGCCTTAGGGTTTATTGTGGTCTGGACTGATTGCTTGGTTTATTTGGTTATTAAACCAAACCAAATTGAACCAGCTCATTGGTTGAGCGCATGGTTCAAATTGAGAGGAGTTTGCGATTGGGGTAAACCCATGATCGCATGTGAGTGAGTGGCTTTCTATTTTTAGAAAGCATGATCACATACGTGACCATTACTCACATTCACGCCTAAGGCGCTCTACTCTCTCGCCTCTCCTTCTCTCTTGTCGCCAACTTGAGTTATTCGGTTTTGCACTCTCGTGTGGTGAAGAGATTGACGAAAGGAGAAGGAAGTAATCACCAAGCAAAGGAGATCTCTCCCCTTCCATTCGACAACGACTTCTTGGAACCTTGCTAGCACAAGGAGCACCAAGGAAGAGTAGGCGACACCAATTGTGTGCGTCACCTTTGGAGAAGGAGCACTTGCGCCTTTCCTTCCAAGACAACATCTAAGCGATGGCAATGGTGAGAATCGTTTTGGAATTTAAAGTTGAACATATTATATGCATAGATCCTTGAAACCCCTTCCGCTGCATCAAAGTTTTTTTCATATGCGCCTCCTATAGGGTTTCGCCCCCTTAGTTAGGGGACTTTCACTAATCCACGAGATAGAATGAAGCATGTTAATCCTATTCATGTAAAAGCTCAGGGTTACAACTCATTGGAGCATCTTGAACACCTGCAACAAAAACGCTAATCAGATTAGTTAATAAAACTAATTGCAGGAATTAATCAGTTATCAAAATATGTTATGTGTCATAGGATGATCGATGGACTTTTAAATTTAATATAATTATCCAAACAGTAGTGAAAGATGAGTTGTTTCTATTTGTGCCAAAGACTAAAAATTTTGCCGCACAAATTTCTTAAAATAACCGCGAAAACACACCTAGTTAGATAAGCAGAAGTTAGAATGCAGGAAGGAGAATGCAGATCTCTCTTTTTTTCAGAATAAAATTATGGGTGTAAAATAAATTACACCCCTACTGTAAAATCGTCTGTAGAAAATCAACCAAAAATTATGAGTGGAAAAATAATTACGGTAGTGTCATAAAACATTCTGGTCAATAATAATGTAAAATTATGGTTGTAATAAAAATTACGGCCATGCCGTATATTTAAAAATCATTGTTTTCGCCATAAAAATTTCAGATTCTCCTACAAAAAGGAAAAAGAAAAATTAGTATACATATAAATATATATATAAATGGTTAAAAAAATAAAAAAAAATTAAAGTAAGAGTGCTTGTGTTGCCTCCCAAGAAGCACTAAATTTTAGGTCACTAGCTTGACCAAAACTCAATTATCATGGCGAAGCAGGTGGATCAGTATCATAGTAAATAGCATATAACTTTCTGCATTTTTGTTGTCCTAAAAGCTTAGCCACTAAAGTAGACATCAAAAATTTCATGTAAAATACGGTCGACGTGGCTTTCATAAGTATGCAGAAATCAAAATCAAAATTTTCAATTCTACTCAAAGGATATTTTATGATCTTTCTATATTTGTTAGTAAGTAAAATCATTAGTCCTTTCATCAAATTTATATCTTCAATTGCAATAAGAATAGGACTTCGATAAAAGTTTCATGTATTGCATCATCGAGATAATTTTTCTGTCTCACATTAGGTTCCTCAATAATGCAAAATTTTTCTAGTGAATTAGCAGGTTGAACAGTAGATATGTGCAAAACATTAGAGTGAGATTCATCAATGTTTATAATTTTCTAATCTTTTTCAAGTTCCTCATGTCCTTCGTCAAATAATTTATCAATTTCAAAATTATCAATAAAATCAGAGTGAGAGTTTTCAAAATCAATTTCCTCATACCTTTCATCAGATAATTCATTTTCAAAAGAATCAATTTCAAAGTCATCAAAATCAGATTGAGATTCATCAAAGTGAGCAATTTTCAAACCTTTTTCAAGTTCATCAGATTTAACCACAAACAATTTTTTATCAAAAGAATCAATTTCCTAATTATCACTAAAATCAAAAGGGGATTTTTCTAAATCAATTTCAGAATCACCAAAATCAGAGAGGGACTTTTGTAAATCAATTTTCTTAGTTTTCAAATCAAACTCAGGTAAACAATCTTGTTGTGCTATCTGGTTTTCTAACATTTCATTATTAGTAGTTATAGATTCTAGCTTAGAATTAAGCTGATCAATTGTGTCCCTTTGCTGTTTCATCTCCCCTCTAAGATTTTCAAATTCCTTACTTTGGTATGCCATAAATTTTTCGAACATGGATTCTAGCCTAGATTCTTCAGTATCCTCAAAGTATGGTTCAAAAATATAGTTTGAGCAATCCTCATAAAAAGAAGTTTGGTGATTTTCCCATCTACAATAATATTGATCATCTTGGTACCATGGTGAATTGGGATTTGGAGAAATTAAAAATTGGCAATAAGAAGTATAATGATCAAAATATCCACAAATATCACATCTAATAAAAGAATAAGATGTCATAACAAGGTGCATATTAAAAGTGTCTAATTTATGAGCCAAAGAATCTACTTTTTCCACAAGAGTGCACCATGAATCATCTTCATACTTACCTTGTGGCATGTATACCTCATCTCTTTCAGTTGCCCATGAGTTGTAATTAAAAGACATATCTTCAAATCAAAGATTATCCAACACCAATCGATCAGAAATTTTTTAAAAAAAATTGTCAAAATATAAAAACTAGCAGAAAATGCAAATAGAGCAAAAATAGTAAAAAAAAATATGAAAAATTACAGAAATCACAGCCCTGTCCCAGCTTGTGAAAATCCAAAACCTGCAAAAACAGAAAACTAAGATAAATAAAACTTAGTCTAGCAATACTACCAAATATTTTGATATTAACAAAACTAAGGTCCCCGGCAACAGCGCCAAAAACTTGATATATCCGAAAGTGCACGGATGCATGCAGTAATAAAATGATATTGAATCCACAGAGACTTATGTATTAAGTACCAAATAGTTAAATTCTTACTAGCTAAGCGATCGATGTAAGATGGTGTTAAATAGAACGAAAATAGCGAATACTATAGTAGAAGATCGGAGAGAGAAAACTAAGACTAAGGTTTCATCACTTTTTAATTCTCATGACTAGACATAATAAAAATTTTATTAGTTATTCAAATCATGATAAAGAAAAGTTTACTTTAAAAAAGAAATTGTCTCCTCTCGGATGTCCAATTTACACAGAATAGCCTTCACTCTCGTGACTTACTGCTTAGTGTTAAATAAAAGTAAACTAGATAAAGAAAATTAAAAATCACTCTCATGATTTAATTCTCAAAGTCTACTTCTCAAGTAAAATTAAACACTCTCGTATCTTAATCTCACAAGTTTTGCCTAATGGGTTCTAACAATCAAAATCACCTCTCGGTCCATATTATCATGTCTGAAACAATGAAATCAATACTCACATGTAAAATAAGCATCATAAATTACGGTTCTAGGACTTAGCTATTCTCATAGTCTAGGTTTCTAGATCTAATCTAAGGGTTCCAGGTTTATAAATCACCTCTCGATCCATATTACAAATCCTAAAACATGCAAATAATAATTTCAAAGTAAATAATTCACAGAGGAAAAATTATCATTCAAAGAATAATTAATAAGTAAAAACCATTTAGTCATTACAGAATTAAAAAGAGATTACTCTCTAATTCCCAAAGAAAAGATTTTTGGATGAAGTTAAAAATACAACAAAAATTCATAAAAAATCATAATTCAAAAGAGGAAGAATAGAAAAGTTACTAATTTCATTAGGTTGTGACAATTTTCACAGCCTTGTGATTTTTTTTTGGATAAACAGTAACTGCTACAGTGCCACTGCAGTATTGCTACAGTTCACATACTATAGTAACTGGCGAACTTCTTCAGCAGAGATTTTTGCCCTCTGATTTCTCCCTCGTTTGAACTCCTTTTGATCTAAAATTTCTGGTGTATCTTCTCCTCCCTTGGGTGAAGCTATCTTGAAAAGTTCACTGCCAAGGGTGGCCTCTATGCCTCTCGGCAAGAGGCCGAGCCCTAGCAGCACCTCTCTTGATTTCTCCCTTGATTTGTGATGAAATTGGATGTTTCATAGCAACAAATCTTCTCCTCGATTTATAGAACTATTAGTGTTATGCCCTGAGACCTATCTTTTGGTCTAGACATATGTACTACATTCATTGATATTTATAGATATCCTGGCATTGTCGTTGTCATGGTTTATTATACAACTGCGCATATGTATGTTTACATGATGATGTCCCTCGAGATATTACTGTCTCAGTTTGCTTATGTCCCGAGTCGAGTACCATAGTGGATAGGGGACAGCTATGGTGCGGGTGAGACTCGTTTATGCGCTGGTTAGCATGGGTTGGTTAACGCAGGTATAAGGGTATATCAAGGGAGATATACTGGACCAATCCGCCGTGAGAGTTCTTCTTGGTGTCTCAAGAAGAATCTCACAATGATAGAGTTGTATTTGTCCTTTGACTTGAGGAAGATTGTATCTTTGTGTTGTAAAGGATGTACTTTGATACAACCTAACACCTCACCGTAACAGGGAGATTATAATGGTTGTCATTGGGTATATCTTAAGCAATATGTGAGGTTCATCTTTCCGAAAGAGGATTTGCCCCTTCCCTACGGGGAAGCTTGATGTCCATGGGCCCCTAGATGGTGCATGATTGAAAACATGTAGCCACACCCAGGTTTAGCCTGATTTAGTCATGACCATCGTCGTTGGAATATACAAGTGTGACACGCTTGTCCAACTTGGACGATCAGCCTGGCAAAGGGACATGGATACTCTTATTCCTTATCACAGTTTTGAGGTTTTCGATGGCGACATTTATTCTGATGATTTGGGTAGCAGCGATGTACTGCTAGGTGCCACTCACCACTTGTGATGATTGGGTCATCACTGCCAACGTCAAAGGGACCTATAGGGTCGCACACCTAGACGCTAGAGACTCCGTATTGATCGGTTAGCCTCTGATCGAATCATACAAGGATTCGGATCATTTTGGGAAGCTGATGCTTTGGTATTTCTTATGAGGAGATGAGACTTTATTTTGTTCATGTTTGACCACTAGTTGACTCTAGTAGACCACGTTTGACCTCAATTGACCTGAGGTGTCAAAATGTGTCATACAAGGGTCATAGTGCAAGGTTGGGCTTGGCACTTTAGTCACATGAATAAAATAAAGTCATTAATTAACAAGAGAAATTTTTCTTTTGGTTTATTAATATGTATAGGCGCATTTCACTTGGTGAGTCTCGAACCTGAGACCCAAGGGTGTGGGGTGGCGCCTGCACATAGTCCCCGCATGGGAAAAATCTCCAAAGAGGTGATGGTGCTTCTATTATAAATAGAGAGGCTCTCTTGGGAGATTTTGCACCAATCTCTTTTCTCCTCTCTTGTTGTCGCCTCCCCTCTGCTTCTGGCGTGAGGGTCTTGTAGGTAACGACGATAAGAAAAAGTTCTTGCATCAAGGTTGGGACAAGTTGTAGTGCTGCCCACTCCTTGTCGCCAACACTTCCCCTTCTCCTTGGCGCGTGGTCTTTGTGATTAGCGCAAGTAGAGAAGAAGTTAGAGGCATGGATCTCTTCTCCCGAAGCTAGCACGTGCACAGAGCAGAGGAGTCTCGAGGCAGTCCGTGTGTGCTCGATTGTAGAGGACGGGCCTTTGCATGTCTCAGCCATCACCAGTATCAAACTGCTAAGTGAGGTATAACCCTATCACATCCTTTGTATTCTTCGTAAGATGGTCCTTATTGTTGAATTAGGAATCTCGTTTCGGGCTCACTTCCGCTGTTTTTCATTTTAAATAGCCCGGGGATTCCTAATAAGAACAACTCTGCAATTTTAGATTTTCCGATTAGGGCTCTGATTTGTCTAATTTTGCTTCAAAAATTTTGGATCTTGGAGGCGGCAGTAGACTCGTCCAAAATAAGAATCACGGCCGCAATTTTTATTAGGGCACTATCATAATTTGTTTTGTGTATTTTTTTCGGGATAATTACAGCCGTGAAAATAATCAGGGCAAGGCCATAATTCTTTCTGTGTACTTCAAATTTACCCCAATAAAATTTTAGCCATAAAAATAATCAAGGCAGGGCCATAATTCTTTCTGTGCATAACTTTCATGAAATTATAGCTGTAATAAAAATTACGGTAGTGCCATAATTTTGCCTAAAACTCTGATTTGCTCCAAAATTAACCTCTTAGCTCAAAATTTCATGCTGAATCCGTTTCTGGCCTTCATTTTCTTCAAATATATCGAAATTAAGCCATTTTTACCTCAAAATGAACAAAAATGATAAGAGGTGTAGATTCTGAAATAATTGACCAAATAAATTAAAAAATAAGTAAAATAGCATAAATATGACTTAAAAATAATATACAATTCATATAAAATTTACTATGAATTTTTGAGTCATCAAAATCCATATCTTTTTGCTACTCATGGTATGACAACTTTAGAGGACTAAAGTTTTCTTTAAGGGAGAAGGAATATAATACCCTAAAAAAATTGTTATTATGATTTGCCAAATAATCATGCATGAGAATAAAAAGTTATACTTGTTATGAGTTGTGATATCCTTGTTGTAGTACATATTGGAGGAACTTGAGTCATATAGGAAGAAAATGAAAGAAAATTTGCGAAAACATATGTACTAAGCTAAGTGGAAATGAAAACGTAAGAATAAGAGACAAAATTTGGGGTGGAAAAGTCATGATTACTACTTACATATGCCACCTCCTAGTTACTTGATTTACCACATGTTTACACCTCATCCTTCATTATAAGTTGAGATAAACATGAGAAAACAAAGTGAATTTCACCTGCTTGCTCATGCCTAACATAAAGGAAAGAAGACTCGGGGAAGGGGAAGAGAAAGAAGAGGGGAAAACACAAGTTAAGAGTGATTTTGGCTTCTTAGGCAAGTACTTCTATCTTTCTTTGTAATATTTTGCCTATTGCTTCAACTTCATGAGAAATTATCTTTGATGCCATTTGTAATATCAATTTGCATCTGATTTCCATGATTTTGATCAATTCTGCCCATGGAAGAATGATCTATGCTATGTTAAAAGACTATGAATGCTTATGTGAAGTGAACCTGACCTTTCTCCAGTCAATTTATCATAACTTTTGAATCCCTAATCCAATTCTTATAAAATCAGATTCATTGTAAAGAAGACTCAATTATATTTCTTTTGAGTTAGATATTTCATACTTTCAAGTTGGTTATCACATTTATTGATTTAGTTCAATCCAACCCTATAAATCTGTCTTTACTATTTTGACCTTTATCTAGTTATTGATTTATGTCCAAATTATGTGACCATAAATATATAAAATGATTATTTTCATATCAAGTAGACTTAATAACCTACAATTAGAGCCCTTATTTTAGTTATTTGGATCAGAAATGAATTTATAATTGAATTTATGTCCTTTCATGATTCTAACCTTTTGTTACTTCATTGATTTTAACTTTTTGTATTAAGCTCCATTTTAAGTAAAACTTGTTTTCCTAAAACTAGATTCAAAATCCTTTGTTTGATATAATTATCATACCAAATGGTATTATATGAAGAACTTGAAGACCAAGTTCAATAAGATCTAAATTTCTGAATTTTAGGTTACTTGATCATACATATGTGTACCTTGCATAAATGGTCTTCTATTTGAATTCTATTGATACATATGTCTCTTCCAATTGGAAATGAGTATATCAGCACTTTTCTCTTGTATGAACTTTAAGGTTCACATCTTTGAGGGTTTAATACATATATCAATGAACCCATTTCACAATAAAGGAAAGTATGTTTCATTTTGTTACTGTATTGGATGCTAGTGGGAATAACTTTATGATCCCAAAAGGGAAAAGACTATGCGCCCAAAAGAGAAAAGACTATGAGCCTAGAAATGGAAAAGGAGGGGTAGTTGTGGGACATAGTGTTACATGGAACAAAGTGTCACATTAGAAATAATAGGGATCACCTCTTGAATCCATGGGAGTCACCTCTTGAATCCCACTATCTCATTTGAGGAGCCAGGATAGCTACAACTGACATATGTTTGATTTTCACCCTGACGAGGGTGGATTATGCTTCAATACATGGAAGGTTTATGTGTTATTCTCCACTATACAATTTGTATGATATGTCACTTTGGTTTGACCTTTTTTTATGTTCCTCATGCTTATGATTTCATTATCATGTTACTATTTGATGTTACTTATGAACTCATTAGGAGATCTAATACTTCTAATGATATATTGTGATTGATATGGCCTATCTCATGATTTGGTACCTTTTGATATCTAATTTACTTGCTGAGAATTCTTGCTCAATCCTTGCATTCTAACCTCTTTACAGGTTAGCTTTAGGCTACAAGTTTTATGGAAAGATCAAAAGGATGCTAATGTGTGGAAGTTTTATGTTTTGAGCATGTAACTAATGTAGGAAGTTGTTTTGCGCTTGTAAGACGAGATTGAGAATATCCATGACTTGTATGTGATGATATGAAAATACTATGGTTTTGTAAGAGGATGTATGCCTTTTATGATATCAAAGGATTTTGATTAATATGATCAAAGTTTGAATTGCTATATTGAGTTGTTGTTACCTCCTAAAAGATGATAGAAAGTAAATTTTATAAGTCATGTTGAATAGGTTATTGAGTATTGATCCTGGATACATATTGCCAAATTTTTTTTATGATATGAATTTTCATTAATTGAATTATCATCATCTAGGGTTGTCACAAGGGGGCTGGCCGCAGGCATTGTCGGAGGCCGCACGAAGCTGGAGGGCTCTAATGGCGGGTTGCCAGCATTGTTAGAGGCCAAACAGGGCAAGAAGGCTCAGGGACAGTGACGGAGTCATGGACACACACGAGGGCGGACCAACACCTCTGGAAGACACCTCTGGAAGACACTTGGATAGACTCCCTAGAACTGGAGGAAGAAACCCCGCGAATCTCGGCGCAAAAGGAGCCCTGCAGACCTCGACACAGCCAGCCCGTGTTCCCAAACACGGTCATGACACGGTCGACCACAGGCACGAATGCCGACACGCCCAAGGACACGGCCGTGCCACAGTCTATGCCCGCTTCAGCTGAATTTCCAACGGCCCATCACGGCCGTGCTCCCCAACACGGCGAAGCCGTGTTTACTGAGACCGAGGATTTCACGGCCCCAGCTTCGCCCGTGAACGTCTCGGGAAAAGTTGTCGCCGCTAAACACGGCCGTGCCGCCCAACACGGGCAAGTCGTGATCAGCGACCCTCAACACGGGCTCGCCGCGACCAGGGACATGGCCATGCCCAAACCTTCTGTGGATTTCAGCGTCAAAATATGGGGTCGTGATGTTCGTCACAGCACTACCGTGAAACCTGCTCAACACCAACACGGCCAGGCCGTGTTCCCAGACTCGGCCGTGACACGGTCGACCGACACCGCGAACGCCGACATGCCCAAGGACACGGCCGTGCCCCTTCCCGTGCCTGCAGCGGCCCGAGATCCAGGCGCCGAACACGGCCGTGACGACGAGCACGGTCAGGCCGTGTTCAGCCCCAAGAAATGCAAAGGCACCATCTAGCATCCGGTTCGACGCTCGCAACGGTCCTCGCACCCTCCGGACCATTTTGTGGGATTGGTGAGCCCCTCATCCGCCACAACATGCCCCGTCTAGTCCATCCACGAGGTCTCACCTGCATCTTCGGAGCCCCTGCAGCCCCTCGCCACTCTCCCTCGAGGACCCCCACCGGACGCCACTACGGATCGCTACAACAACCGGGTCCTCAACTCGGCCCAAGAGACCGCCACTAATGTCCAGAACCAGCCCACAATCAGCAAGTTCTGCTACTTCGTGGTGGCCTGCTCCGAGATGGTGTAGCTGTCGACCCCGGCCCAATCGACGGCCCATCAAGAAGGCCCATGCGCCAGTCACACTGTGTGTGTTTGCTGTACTTTTATTCCCTAGTTAGTTACTACTTTTCAGGTTGTTAGAGGGCATCTTAGACCCTCCTTAGTTGTTAGGGGTTGTTGGTGTCTCCAACAAACCTCATGTGTGTAGCTTGTGCTTCATCCCCCCCCCCCTCTTGTTCTATAAAAGAGGGCTGAGGGACTACTAGTTTTCAGTTTTGCTGTAGTAGCACCTTCCCCCACGCGAAGGTTTAGGCCACTTCAAGCTCCGAAGAGCCCGCCTAGGGTTTCTTCACCCTCCCTTGTAATAGCTTTCAGTTTTTAATCAAAACACCCAGAGAACCTCCCAAGGCTCTGGGTCCTTTCCAAAGAGATCTTTGTTCGGCTTGTGTCTTGGACTCGCAGCGTTCCGCCTCCGTAGCCCCGCCTAGGTCCTGTGCGCACGTGCTTGCTTCAAGAAATTGGCTCTACAATTTAGGTGTGTAGTTTCATTTGTAGAATCATTCTCGTTGTCTCCTTCGGCTCGCTAGTATTGCTCAAGTCACGTCTCCGCGGCACGGGTTTTCATCGATTTTCTCAAATTTTCATCGTTCCGCACGTTTTACTTCCCTCGCCTACTACCCCTCTCACATATTCGGCATCATGGTTTTCCCTACCATAGAGTACTGAATTAAGGACCAACTCACCCATAACATCCACTGCGTCAATTTTGGTATCAGAGGAGGGTTGGAGCTAACTCTTGTCTAGCTCCGCCAATCTCTCGCATCATATCATACTGATTCTCTGGTTTTCTCTTCTGCATTGCATACTCATACATTTGGTCACTATGACTACTAGATCAGGAACCACTTACCAAAACCCCCCTACCCAGGTGCCCACTACGACTGATGAAAGTACTCCGCCTAGGGTAGAGTCGGTTGAGTCGCTGTCCACCCGCTTGGAAGCGATGGAGGTTATTTTTAAGCGCCTAATATCGTCGGTCCAACACCTCACAGACCAAGTTGTGGAACTCAAGTCTAAGCCCGCTATGGGACAGCCCCCGCTTAGTGTTCCCCCTTCGTTGGCCCCGCTGCACATGCGCACCAACGAATCCCCGCGTTATGACCCATTTCGTGATGAGTCCGCATGGGTGGAGGAGGCCCCTCCCCCGCAGCGTCCAGCCCAGTGACCCCCCTATCTTCAAGGGTAGCCTAGATCCCAACGACTTCCTCGACTAGGTTTCAGCCGTGGAAAACTATTTCGACTGGAGCGCCATGTCCGCACACCTTATGGTCAGTTATGTTCGTCTACTACTCACCGGTCTCGCCCGATTGTACTGGACAAACGTTGAGCGCCAACTAGTAGACCAGCGCCTTCTCCCCATCACTCAGTGGGAACAGATATGCTATCGCCTTAGGGAGAAATACGTACCGCCCACTTACCGTCAACGTCTCCTTGACTCCTATTGCGCTATCTCGCAGGGGTCCGACTCCGTTGATGCGTACCACTCTCGCTTTGACGAGTTCGGAATCCGTTGCAATCTTAGGTAGGACCCGGCGTTCACGCTCTCTAGGTTTAAGCACGGACTTCGTGAGGATATCCGACGTGCCCTCCCGTCCTATGGGTTAGACTCGATCATCCTCGTCCTGCACCATGCTCGCGAGATTGAGCAAGATTTGCGTTCGCAGCCCCATCGCGGCGAACCTGTTCCCCAACGTCGTCCGGTTAATGTGCTCCCCGCGCAAGCCATGGCCCCCTGCCACGAGACTCCTCTACGTCCCCAGCACGTAGGTCCCCGACGACCTCCGCGTGACGCTCCGCGCGAGGCACCTGCGCCCTGTCTCAACTAGGACGAAAAGGGTAAGGCATCCCTCGTTGCGGTACCCCCCCCAGCCCTTGTCGTCACTGTGGTCAGACCGGTCACTTCAACCGGGACTGCCCCACACTTCGTAGACGTTCCTTGCACATCGCGGCCGCTCCGCACGACCCCCACGTCGTCACCGCTCCCGGGCCACCCTTGGCCCAAGAGGTTGGACCCCAGTGTTACTCTGATGAGGAGTCGAGCCTGCGCCCTTCCTTAGCCGTAGTCCGCTGCACCCTTGTGCACTCTCCCCCTCCATCTGAGGATTGGAAGCGCACGAGCATCTTTTACACTTATATTAAGTGTAATGGACACTCGTGCAAAATCGTGATCGATGGGGGTAGCAGCCTCAATGTCGTCTCCTGGACGGCGGTCACCCGTTTCAGTCTCGCTCTGGAGCCACACCCGTGACCCTACTCGAATGCGTGGGTCGACGCGTCCAGCCTACCCATCACCCATCGCTGCCAAGTCCCCATCTACTTCGGTGACTACGCCGAGAAGGTGGTCACCCGTTTCAAGACGAAGGATGGCCTCTACGAGTGGCTGGTCATACCCTTTGGCCTTACCAACGCGCCCTCTACCTTTATGCGTCTTATGAGCCAAGTACTTTGCCCCTACATGGGCAAGTCTCTCATTGTCTACTTTGACGACATTCTCATCTACAGCCGGACCCACGATGATCACTTGACCCACCTGCGCTTGACCTTTGACCTTTTGCGTAAGGAGCGCTTGTTCCTTAACGCAAAGAAGTGCTCCTTTCTCGAAAACCAGGTCTAGTTCCATGGGTTCATCGTATCGGACCAAGGACTTATGGTCGACCCCGCCAAGGTCGAAGCCATTTGCCAATGGCCTAAGCCCGCGTCCGTCACCGAGGTCCACAGTTTCCTCGGTCTCGCGGCCTTCTATCGTCGCTTCATTAAGGGCTTCAGCACCATCGCTGCCTCAATGACGGCCTGAATGAAACACGAGGCTTTCTCATGGACACCTGCCGCTAGCCGAGCCTTCCTTGCACTTAAAGACATCATGACCTCAGCACATGTCCTTCACCTACCCGACTTCTCCAAGGTCTTCGAGGTCGCTTGCGATGCCTCTGGCACGGGCATTGGCGGCACTCTTAGTCAAGAGGGCCACCCCGTCGCCTTCTTTAGCGAAAAGTTGAACGAGGTGCGCCAACGATACTCCACCTATGATAAGGAGTTTTACGCCATAGTCCAGTCCCTCCGACAATGGCGTCATTACCTCCTACACAAGGAGTTCGTTCTCTTTAGCGATCACCAGGCCCTCTCCTTTCTAAGTGCCCAGAAGAAGCTCATCCCATGCCATGCGAAGTGGGTTGAGTTCCTTCAACAGTACACCTTCGTCATCACGCACAAGGCCAGCAAAGACAACATGGTGGCTGACGCCCTCAGTCGCGTCTGCTCGTTGCTTTGTGTCTTGTCCACCTCTGTTCCGACCCTCGAGCACATCCGCGACAAGTATGTGGATTGCCCCGACTTTGGGCACGTCTTTGCCCGGCTCCTTGCCGCTGACCCCCCGGACTTGCCCTACCATCTTCACGATGGCTTTCTAGTGTACGGCAACCGGTTGTGTGTCCCTCACTCGTCCCTTCGCGAGCATCTCTTGGTCGAACTCCATGCGGGTGGTGCCACCGGGCACCATGGCCGCGACAAGACCCTCGATTTGGCCGAAGACTAGTTCTTCTGGCCCACTCTTCGTAAGGATGTTGATAGGGTTATCCGCCATTGTGGCACGTGTCAACATGCCATGCCTCGTCCTTCCAATACCGGCTTGTACACCCCGCTCCCCGTTCCTAAGAGTCTATGGCTCGATATCAGCATGGACTTCATCCTAGGGTTGCCCCGCATGGCCTCACGACACGACTCCATCTTTGTTGTCGTGGACCGCTTCTCCAAGATGGCGCACTTCGTGCCATGTTCCCGGACGGCCGATGCCTCCCACATTTCGCATCTCTTCGTCAAAGAGATCGTTCGCTTACATGGGCTCCCTCTCACCATCGGCTCTGACCGCAACACCCGGGTTGTCGGTCATTTCAGGAAATCTTTGTGGGCCCTCCTTGGGACCACCCTCAAGTATTCGTCGGCATACCATCTGTAGACAGATGGTTAGACGGAGGTCGTGAACCGTAGCTTGGGTAACCTCTTGCGCTGCTTGGCTGGCGATTTCCCACGCCATTGGGCTGAGCATCTCCCTATCGCAGAATTTGCGTATAACAGTGCATTCAATCGCCCTACCGGTTTGAGTCCTTTCCAGGTTGTCCTTGGGCACCAACCACGCAAACCCCTCGATATGCATAACTTCCCGGCTCATCCTTCTCACCACGAGTCCGCCCATGCATTTGCATCTCACATATCGGGTTTACACGATGAGGTTCGCTGCCGGATCTTCTTGAGCAATACCCAGTATGCAGCTGAGGCCAACGGGCATCGTAGGCCACAACACTTCGAGATTGGTGAGCGTGTTCTTGTGCGTATCCACCTTGAGCGGTTGAGATCTAGAGCCAACTGGAAGTTGCAAGCACGGTGTGACAGCCCCTATACGGTTCTACGGCGGGTTGGCAACAACGCATATGTCCTCGATCTGCCGAAGGACTCTCTCATCAGCCCTGTCTTCAATGTCGCCGACCTCCTACCCTACCACGCGCCCCTACCCAGCGGCGCCCCCTCCGATGACAGCAGCCCATCTTACTCTCCGGCGGAGAATTCTTCTCACCCCGGGATACATGACGGAATCATGGACACACACGAGGGCGGACTAACACCTCTGGAAGACACTTGGATAGACTCCCCATAACTAGAGGAAGAAACCCCATGAATCTCGGTGCAAAAGGAGCCCTGCAGACCTCGACATGGCCAGCCCGTGTTCCCAAACACGGCCGTGACATGGTCGACCATAGGCGCGAATGCCGACACGCCCAAGGACACAGCCGTGCCATAGTCTGTGCCCACTTCGGCTGAATTTCCAATGGCCCATCACGGCCATGCTCCTCGACCAAAAACTTTTGTGCGATATCTTTCTTCATGCCATCCCACCAAAAACTTTTCTTTAAATCATTATACATTTTAGTGCTACCTGGGTGTATAGAATATTTGAACTTGTGTCCCTCTTCCAAAATTTTTTCTTTACTTTCTGAACCACGTGGAATACAAATCCTATCCCTGAACATTAATATGCCATCAATCCTAATATGAAAATCCTGTCCAAGACCTTTACCAATTTTTTCTCTAAGGTTCTTTAGCTGCATATCTTGAAGTTGTTCTTCTTTTATCTGTTGAGGAAAATCATATTGCACTTTGAGAGATGCAATTAGAACATTTGGCTTTTGAATGTCTATCTTGATATTCAAACCACAAAATTCTTCACATAATTGCCACTGCTTTACCATTAAGCTTGCCACCAAGTTAGAAGACTTTCTACTAAGGGCATCAGCTACCACATTTGCTTTACTAGATTGATAATGTATAGTACAATCATAGTCATTCAATAATTCTATCCATCTCCTTTGTCTCATATTCAATTCTTTCTGGGTGAAGATGTATTTCAAGCTTTTATGATCAGTATAGATCTCAAAGTTCTGGCCATACAAATAATGTCTCCATATTTTTAAGGCAAAAATGATAGCAGCTAACTCCAAGTCATGTGTTGGATAGTTTTGCTCATACACTTTCAATTGTCTAGAAGCATAAGCAATTACATGGCTACTTTGCATCAAAACACAACCAAGCCCTTTTCTTGAAGCATCAGTGTACACTACAAATCCATCGTTACCTTGAGGTATAGTGAGGATTGGTGCACTAGTTAATCTTCTTTTTAACTCTTGGAAACTTTCTTCACAGTCATCACTCCAAGCAAACTTTACATTCTTTCAAATCAATTTCGTGAGAGGACTTGCAATTTGTGAAAAACCTGCTACAAACCGTCTATAATAACCTGCCATACCCAGAAAACTTCTCATTTCTGCTACATTTGTTGGCCTTTCCCACTTTACCACTGCTTCTACCTTTTTCGGATCAACTGATATCCCTTCTCCTGAAATGACATGACCTAGAAAGTTGATTGTCTTTAACCAAAATTCACATTTACTCAACTTGGCAAACAACTTCTTTTCCTTCAATATTTGTAACACACATCTTAAATGCTCTTCATGCTCTTGATGACTTTTTGAGTATACTAAGATATCATCGATGAAGACAATCACACATGTATCTAAAAGTGAGTGAAATACCCGGTTCATTAGATCCATGAAGACTGCAGGAGCATTAGTTAAACCAAAGGGCATAACGAGGAATTCATAATGGCCATATCTGGCTCTGAATGTTGTTTTTGGAATGTCCTCAGTCTTGATCTTTACTTGATAATAACCAGACCTCAAATCAATTTTTGAAAATACTTGTGCTCCTTGTAATTGGTCAAACAAATCATCAATTCTAGGTAAGGGATACTTGTTCTTGATTGTTACCCGATTCAATTGCCTATAATCAATACAAAGCCGTAAGGTACCATCTTTCTTTTTAACAAACAGTACTGGTGCACCCCATGGTAAGACACTAGGTCTGATGAACCCTTTATCTAACAACTCTTGTAATTGCTTTTTCAACTCTATCAATTCTGGTGGTGCCATTCTATATGGAGTCTTTGAGATGGGCATAGTACCAGGCATGAGATCAATACTAAACTCAACTTCTCTATCAGGGGGTAAACCGGGCAAGTCATTAGTAAAGACATCTGGAAATTCTGTCACAATGGGTATCATCTCCAAATCAAGTGTAGGTTCTTGGCATTCCTTCACATAGGCTAAATAACATTCACACCCATTATTGAGAAGTTTTGAAGCATGCATAAATGAAATGAGAGATACACTAGACTCATGTTCAACACCCTTGAATTGAAATGGGATCTCATTAGGAAGGTTCAAAGTGACTATCTTCCCATAACAATCTACAGAGGCATGATATGAAGAAAGCCAATTCATACCAAGGACAATATCATAATCATGAACATTTAATAGGATCAAATTTGTTGAAAGTTCATGTGTCCCAATAGGAATTAAACAAGAAGGATAAACAAGATTCGTAGTCAAAGATTCACCAACCGGTGTAGAGACATGCAACACGCAATCAAGTTGTTTAGGTTCCTTTCCCAAATGAGATGCAAAATGAGGGGAAACAAATGATAAGTTTGAGCCAGGATCAAATAAGAGCATTGCAACTTTATTTGGAAAATGAATCATACATTCAACTATGGATTTTGAAGCCTTAGCATTTGGTTCAGCAATAGCATACACTTTAGCATGGGCTACTAGCTTTGTAGATGGTACCTCTCTCATTCTATTATGTGGACAATCTCTTGCTAAATGTCCATGCTTACCACAAGCAAAACATGCACCAGTAAGTCTATAACATTGTTTGGTCTCATGTTTCCCTCCACAATTAGCACATGAAAGAAGTCTTTGTGGTGGCCTTGTCATATTACTTGTCATTGGTCTCATTTTCTTATAATTGGCACTAGCTTCATTTACTCTCTTTCTCTTATTGATCATTTCTCTTGCTTTTCCCTTTTTGTTTCTCATATCTTGCATCTTTTCAACATCTCTTTCAACAATTGATGCTCTGTCCACTAAATTACCATAATTTCTCAGTTTTAAAGTTGAAAGTCTTGTTCTTATACTTGGTCTCAATCCTCTTTCAAATCTCTTGGATTTATTTATCTCAGTGTCCACCATGTGTGGGGCAAATCTGGATAATACTATGAACTTAGCATCATACTGTGCCACGGACTGGTTTCCTTGACTTAGCTATAAGAATTCCATTTCTTTTTGATCTCGAAGGCTTTCTGGAAAATACTTTTCATAAAATTTTTCTATAAAGGAATTCCAAGTGATAGTTTCCTCTCTTGACTCAGTTACTCTTTTGACCATTCTCCACCAATATTCTACTTCTCCTTCAAACATAAATGATGCTAGTAATACCTTTTGACTATCTGAGTAGCTGGTAACTGAAAATAATTTCTCCATTTGCATCATCCACCTTTCTGCCAAATGTGGATTTGGGTCACCACAAAATGTAGGAGGATTCAACTTCTTAAACTTCTCTAGCCCCATATGATCATTATTTTGTTGACTTGATGCAGCAGAATTTGTTTGATTCTCACTTCTCGCCATTTGTTGTTGCATCAAACTTGACATTGTCTCTAATGCTTTTATAACACTAGCCATTTGATTTGGAGACTCACTAGGAGATTGGGATGACCTTGTCATCTTGATTACCTAAACAATCATCAAAGGACACATTGTTAAACACTAAGTGTCACCATGATCAAATGATAGACCCCTAGAAAATCCAAACAAACTTTTGCTCTGATACCATAATTGTCACACCTCTAGATGGTAATCAATTATTCAAAATTGATATCATATAAAAACAAATTTGGCATGATGTATCCAGGATCCATAAGTGATAACCTGTTCAACCATCATTTATATAGGAGGTAACAACAACTC
The DNA here is from genome assembly GCA_027563935.2 of Costus lasius. Taxonomy (NCBI): domain Eukaryota; kingdom Viridiplantae; phylum Streptophyta; class Magnoliopsida; order Zingiberales; family Costaceae; genus Costus; species Costus lasius. The sequence continues at coordinate 97,590,076 of CM050450.1, read as the reverse complement.
ATACAACTTAAATCATAATTCAAACTTCAAATTTCATTCTAGTAAGCACAATACTTAGAGATCAAGAAACCATACATCTTAGATCATAAAAGCCATGCATCATTTATCCAAAACCATAATTTCATTCCATACATGTCATCCCATTACAAGCACTAAACACAATATCATATATGAGTCTTTAAAACACAAAGTATCTTTGTCCTATACAAGTCATGGATCTTCTCATACTCAGCTTACAAACACTTCAACTACATGGATCACACAGGTGTACAAGTGCAAAACACAAAACGATAACTCATGTGTTTCAGTGAAACCTTCTACATAGCTCGTAGCCCAAGCTAACCTGTCAAGAGGTTAGAAATGCAAGAATTGAGCAAGAATGCTCAGCAAGTAAATAAGATGCCAAATAAAGTAAGTGCATACTAGGTTTCCACAACGCTCCAAATGGAAGTATAATGATATGGTAAGCATGTTATGGTAATCAAAGTATAATGATATGGTACGCAATAGTGATAATGGCATGGTATGCATTAGTGCCATTGTATGCACATCATGAAGTAGCAACCCAAAGAAACATAGTTACATGGTAAACATAAACAAAAGTAACAAGAATTACATGGTAAGGTAAGCAAAAGATTTCAAAGCAGAATAATCCCAAAAGATAAATGACATACATAGCACAGCGTAGTGGTCACACGAATCAATCCAAAGAAACATAGAGGTACATGGCACATAGTATAGTGGGAAATCACATATAACATAATCTTCCACGTCTGGAAGCATATTCCACCCCCGTCAGGGTGAAACCCAAACATAGGCCAGCTGGAGCGATCATGGCTCCTCAAATCAGAGATAGTGGGATTCAAGAGGTGGCTCCCATGGATTCAAGAGGTGGCCCCCATTAATTCTAATGTGGCACTTTGTTCCATGTAGCACTTTGTTCCACAACTATCAATCTCTTCCCATTTCTGGGCTCATAGTCATATTAGAGATAGTGAGATTCAAGAGGTGGCGCCCATGGATTCAAGAGGTGGCCCCCATTATTTCTAATGTGGCACTTTATTCCATGTAGCACTTTGTTCCACAACTATCAATCTCTTCCCATTTCTGGGCTCATAATAGCTTTCCCACTAGCATGCACATACATAAACCAAAGAAGGCATACCAAAAGGGTTTATAGTATCAAACCCTCAAAGATGTGACCCATAAGTTCAGACTTCATACCAAGGTTGACATGCTCAATTCCACATGGAAGAGACATATAGAGCAGTATAGGTCACCTACCAAACCATTTAGGCAAAGTATACATAGATATGGACATGACACCCAAAATCAGAAATCTGAAGCTTGATTACCATATGAACTTTTCATTCTTCATAAAATACATTTGGTGTGATAGCAATTCCAAAACAAAGATTTTTGAGTCTACTTTACAGAGCAATAAATGTGACTCAAATTGGAGCTCAATACAAAAAGTTATGAGCTATAGAGTAGCAATAGGTCAAAATCTGGACAAGTAGATTTCAGGATTTTTATGGTTAGGTAGAAATTCGTTTATAAATTCATTTATGAGCCAAATCATGCAAATAAGGGCTCCAGGTGTAGGTTATGATGTGTAATTGATATACAATGAATAAAATGATACCATTACTATCACAAAATTTGGACATAGATATCACTCACTAGCTAAAGGTCCAAACTATAAACCTAGATCTACTGGATCAGATTAGGCTGAGGGAACAAGGTCGATAAACTCATCTAAACTACTCAATATCTGACCCAAAAGAAAGATAATTAAGTCTTTTTTACAATGGATCTGATTTCAGGCGGTTTGGTTCAGTGAGTCGAAAGTTCTGCTAATTTGAATGCATAAAGGTCGGAGTGACTTCACATATGGATTCATAGTCAAGGAACATAGAATTTATTCCTTTTCCAAAAACCAACTTTACCATAATTCATAGAAATCAGAACCAAACTGAAGTCATTCATGAAGAGCAAGATCATTTCACATAAAATTGAAGTCAAAGGCAAGCAAGTACAAAGGAAGAATAAGAACTTGCCTTATATGCCCAAACGTCACTTTCTCTTTGAATTATCCCCTTTTCTTCCTCTTCCCTTGCGTATAATTTTTTTTTTCTCCCAAAATTGGAGCGAAGCAAAAGGAAGGAATGGCAAAATTTTCCATCTTTATCTCCTCATGCATGAGGAGATGAGGTGGAGGCGTGATGACACCAAAATATATAGTATATTTTGTATCATTTTATGTATCTTTTCATGCTAAATTGAGGATCTTTTACTTATTTTTATGCTGAATTTATCAAATATTGCAAAGTCTACTTCTATTTTGGTTTTTCATGATTTTCAGGTAAAAAGGCACTATTTTGAGGCATTTTCAAGCAAAATCAAATGCATGGAAGAGTTCCCATCATCAAGAAGAAGATACAGGACAATTTTCATGCAAATCGGAGCAACAACCCAAAATACGGCAATGCCATATTTTATATTACGGTACCGTATTTCCGTACGCAACCGTAATATCAGAGCACTGCCGTATTTTGAGGAATTTTTCGATCAGAAGGTTTTCCTAGTTTTACGGCACTGCCGTAAAGAATTACACGGGCCGTATTTTGGAGCGCTTCAGAATAGAGACACTTGCCGAAATTACGGCACTGCCGTAAACCATTCCACGGTGCCGTATTTTCCAGACAATTCAAACCAGAGAACTCGTCCAATTTTATGGCACGGCCATAAAATATTTTATGGTACCATATTTTGAGCAATTTTTGACCAGAAAGTTGTCAAGAAAATACGGCACTACTGTAAAATATTTTACGGTATCGTATTTCTACGTGGTCACGCGAGTTTTTCGGGCCCGAATCTTGCGCGGGCCATAACTTTTGATCCAAAGCTCCAAATTGAGATCTGAAAGTTGCTGCGGACTCATATTAAAGAGAAGACGATGCACAAAGTGGAAGCCCCAATCTTTATCCTGTATTGAGAGAGCAATCTACAGAGAGGCGGTTAGGGTTTGGCCTCACACCGAGAGGCGTAGTGGGCACCTCAGGCCGTGATTTTCACTCAGACGCTTTGCTTGGAGGTGCGGAGGATGCACTAAAAGTTTCAGAGTGAAAGGAGTTTGATTGGAGGAGGAATCAATGAAAGAACGCCACCGGCACTGTTCATACGCGTGATTACGGCTGTAATTTCTATAACAGCCGTGTTGTAACATCTATTCTCTCCTTCTTTTTGATTTCTAACGCTTTGAAACTATGGTTGATTGTATTTCTTTCTCCATGAAAGCTTAAACATATTTGGGACATGGGTGTAATCCATTTGATTTTATATGATTAGATAACTTTTTATTTCATTAAGATAATTTTGCCATGATAATTTTACCTATGTAATTATTGTTCTAAATTTCTCCTTAGTTTACTTCTTGTCATCATGTTTAGAGTTCTCGCAATAAGGACCGAAAGGTGACTTGCTTGAGAATTGGAACCCTAAAATTGATAAATAGGAACTTAGCGTAAGAGATTAGGTTAAAGTTCTTATTTCTTTATTTTAGTGATGTGATTGACATGTTGATAATTATGAACCTAGGATTAAGTTAGTGTGTCAAACGTGGAGATCTTGCACGAAAGTGAGGATCAGAACGTTGGAGAACCATAGGTAGAACTTGTGTTGAGTCTCGGATGCACGAAAGTGATCCTTGAGATTCCCCTCGAGACAATCAACTTAGAATTCGTATGCACGAAAGTGATCTTTGAATTCTTTGATTGATGATTTACTTATCATTAGCCTGGGATAAATCTTGTGCGAAAGTGAGGATTGGTCCCTACATGATTGTCTGCACGAAAGTGAGATAATCCTTTTATGAAGTAAATTAAGTCTTTATCATAACAAGTTTTGACTGACGACTTTTTATTCATATCTAGTCATTGAAATCAAGGTGGATGAAACCCTAGTCCCAGTTCTCTCTCTGATTAACTTTTAGCATACTTTTCTTGCATAATTTACTTCCATTATATTCGGTTTGCTTAGCTAGTGAAAATACAATTATTTGGTACTTAACAATAAGGTCTCTGTGGGATCGATACTTTTTTTTATTACTTCGAGTATCCGTGCACTTGCGGACACTACAAGTTTAGGGACAACAAGTTTTTGGAGCCGTGTCAAAGAGTGACAGTAGCCCTGTGCGCCAACACTTAGGTTTTGGCTGCGACACCTTAAATAAGTCTACCTACTTGTATTTATAAATAAGTGTGTCCTTTCGGATCACATCATGTTTTTGGCGCTGTTGCCGGGGATTAGTCCTTGGTACACGCCAAACAACTTGGGATACAACAAGTTTTTGGCGTCGTTGCCGGGGATTAGTCCTACGTACACGCCAAACAACTTGGGATACAACAAGTTTTTGGCGCCGTTGCCGGGGACCTTAGTTTTGTTAATATCAAAATAGTTGTTAGTATTGCTAGACTAGGTTTTATTTGTTTTAGATTTAACTCTGTTTTTTGTTTTTGCAGGTTTTGGATCTTCACAAACTGTGATAGAGCTTTGATTTCTAAAATCTATGATTTTATTAGTGATTTCTATTTTTTTATATATTCTGAAAAAAAAATAAAAAAATGAACCTGATTGATTGGTGTTGGATTATCTCTCTGTTTTTGATAGATTTGAAATTATGTCTTTTCATCACAATTCATGAGCATCTCAAAGAAGTAAGGTATACATGCCACAAGGTAAGCATGAAGATTATTCACAATACACTCTTGCGGACATATTGAAATTACACTCTATTCCTTCTATTAGATGCAATATTTGTAAATCCAATGATCATTATACTTATGAATGTCAATTTAGATATCATGCAAATCACAATTCATCATGGTATCAAGATGATCAACATGATTCTAGATCTTTTTATGATGATTGCTCTGATCATGTTTCTAAACCATGCTTTGAGGACACTGGAAATTCTAGCTTAGAGTCGATGCTTGAGAAATTGAAGATCATAACAAATAGAAGTAAGGAAATTGAAAATCTTAAGGGGATGATTAGTCAACTTGCTTCTCAAGTAGAATCTTTAATTGCTAATTCTAAGATTTTGGAAACCCAGAGAGCACAACAAGATTGTTTATTTGAGTTTGATTTGGAAACTGAAAAACTTGATTTAGAAAATTCCCCCACTAATTATGATTGTTTTGAGATTGAGCCTTATGTGAATATTCATGAATCTCACTCTAATTTTGATGATTGTGAAATTGATTTATCTAACAATTTAATTATGGAAAAGTTTGAGGAGATTGAATATGAAAAACCCTCTTTTGATGAAATTGATGCTTTTGATGATATATCATTTATGGTTAAATCTGATGAATTTGAAAATTGTGATATTCATGTACCTCAATCTGATTTTGGTGATATTTTTGAAATTAATGATAAATCTCTTGTGGTTAACTCTGATTCTATTAATTCTTTTTCATATGATTCTGATTTTGACTCTTCTGATGATGAATTATTTGTGGGGAAGCATGAGGAAATTAATTTTGAAGAGTCTCATCTTGACTTTAATGATGATTTTGAAATTGATAAATTGTTTGATGAAGTGCATGAGGAAATTGATAAAAATTTGACTGTTACAAACACTGATGGATCTCATTCTGATGTTTTACCCATATCTTTTGTTAAATCTCTTGATATATTTGAAAATTTGTGCTTTATTGAGGAATCTAATGAAAGACATAAAACTTATTTTGATGATCCAATACTCATATCTTGTGATCAAAGTCCTATTACCGAAGACATAAATTTGAAGAAAAGACTAATGATTTTACTCTCTGACAAACATAGGAAGATTATTGAATATATTGATTTTGATTTCTACATATTTGAGAAAGCCACTTTGATTGTGATTTACATGAAATTCTAGATTTTTGGATTAGTGGCTAAACTTTTTAGACAAAGGAAAAGGAGGAAAGTACATGCTATCTACTTTGGAACTGATTCACCTGCTTCACCATGATGTTTGAGTTTTGGTCAAGCTATGGACCTAAAATTAGTTCTTCTTGGGAGGCAACCCAAGCACTTTTACCTTAGTTTAGTTTCTTTTATTTTAGTTTATTTTTAGAACTAATTTTTCTTCACATTTTGTAGGTGAAAACAATTTTTGCGCAAAATACGGCATTGCCGTAATCCATTTTACGGCACCGTATTTTTGGTCTGATTTCCACCCGAGAGTTTTTTTGGTATTTTACAGCACTGCCGTAACATTTTTGACGTGCCATAATTTTGAGTGATTTTTTTCCCGAGAGTTCTTTGTAAATTACGGCACTGCCGTAAAGCATTTCACGGTACTGTATTTTAAAGCTGCTTTCTGCTTATTGAGTAGGTGTTTTCTCGCTGCAATTTTAAGAAACTAGGTTGAGAAAAATTTTGATCTTTGGCACAACATCGAAGTACTCATCTTTGTCTATCATCTGGATATTTTTTCTGAATTTTAAAGTTCATGGATTATTCTAAAACACATAGCAACTTTTTGATTATGATTAATTTCTGCAGCAATTTTCTTTTGACTAATCTGATTTACACTTTTGCTGCAACTTTTTAAGATGCTTAAATAGGTTGAAACCCAGATTTTTCACTTGGAATATGAAGTTTGTGTGTCGTTCTATCTCGTGGAATAGTTATTTTCATGAAAATGTTTTTCGATCATTCTAGGACACATAGCAACTTTTCGAATTTGATTAACTTTTGTGCAGTTTTTGCAGTTTTGTAATCTGAGTAGCATTCTTTCTGTTGATACCCTAAATTCCTGATAGATTTTGATCCTTTAATTTTCATACGTCTAAAAAGAACATATCTTATTCTACAACTTGGTTCTGTCCATTTTCTATTTGGATCATTAAATTTTATTCTAGGGTATGGCTACTTTTCATAAAAAATTTAAAAAACTGCACAGTTTGCTTTCTACTAGTTGTTGCTTATTTTGCCTCCAGATTCAGAAATCATCAAGAGCAACTGTCTTCCACCTCTAGCCACCACTGCATCTGCCTCTGACATCACTGTTTCCAGCCGTCGACACTGGATCATACCATCTGCAGACTCTTACTTCTTCTATTGCCTCTTATTCTATTTATTTGATTTATTTATGCAGCAGACTCTTTATTAGTGACTGATTTTTTTTATCTATGCAGCATTATTTATGGCACCCACCGGCCGACGATATCACCTCCAGGACTATAGTCTCTAGCAGACCACTAGAGATTACTCACTCTACTGTCGGCACCACCACCATCATTGCTAGCAGATTTTCAGATAGCATCTGTTCCACCTTTGCTTCTTGCCTGCTCGACTCTTTCCACCGGCATCCTCTTCAAACCTCCGGCGACATCTCTGATTCTCCCTTGAGAAAATTATTTTTATCATTATTATTTTTAGTGACTATTTTCAAACTGAGCCTTATGTATCTTAAATTGTGCAGGTAAAATTTTCAAAAGACACATCTTTAGACCTAGCAGTATCTGCTCCGACACTATTTTTGGTCTGAGCCTTATGTAATTTCAGTCAGAGCTTGCTATATTGTTTTGTGAGTATTGTTTCCACCTTCTTGTGATTATTTGATTATCTACACTTTTCCTCTCCTCAAAATTCTATCACTTTTCACCCCTTGCATTGTTTGAGCCTTATGTGATTATACGGATATATCACTTCACATCTCATGATTGTTGAGTTTCAGGCTTCACACCTTTTACATTGATATTGATATTTTGATGTTTAAAAATTTTTATGACTTGAATCCATGTGATGAGAGGTGTATGGATTTTTCTGTGATGATGAATGAATTCATGCTTGTGATTAGAAAAAAAAACCCTATCATGTTAGATTTATTTCTTCAATGCATATCTATTTTTGAAATTTGACATTGGTTGATGCATGAAATTTTGGGTAAATGTGTTATTTGAGGAATAAGATCTAAAGGTGAAACTACTCTTTTAAATAAAATGAGCATATGTGTATGATTTGTGAATCGATATCAATTGATCAACCCAGTAGATGTTTAGTCTATTTTGCTATTTGTTGGGAAAGAAGAATCCAAGATCCATAAAAATAGTGAGAGACTCCCCTACTTGGCACTATGTAAAATTGATAGTGGTACCTAAGACATGGATTGAAGTCTATGCATGAAAAATAATGAGAGATAAAAAGAATAAGACTCCTCTACTTGGCACTATGCAAAATTGATAGTGGTACCGAAGATAAGAGTTGAAGTCAAAAATAAAAAGTGTGTATCTAAGTGGGTGCATGCCATCCATGCAAAAATAACAAAATACATGAAAAAAAATGTGTGGAAAAAGATCGTGGAAACCTAGTTCCTGTAAACAAAAGTATGATAGATTTGAACTGAAAATTGGGTGAAATCATGAGATTGAAAATTCTATTTATTATACAAGTTGCAAAGTTTTATTTGATTGAGATGTAGATCTAGAGGGTTGAGTTCTAAGAATGATATGTTTATTAGAAGTTTTGTGAAACAATTGATGGAATTTTTCATTGATGGTTGTATTTTAGAAATTTATTGAGCATGAAAAAGTTTATCTCTTAATCAATTTTTGATTTTTGCTTGAGGACAAGCAAAGTTTGAGCCTTATGTACTTTGATGACACCAAAATATATAGTATATGTTGTATCATTTTATGTATCTTTTCATGCTAAATTGAGGATCTTTTGCTTATTTTTATGCTGAATTTATCAAATATTGCAAAGTCTACTTCTATTCTGGTTTTTCATGATTTTCAGGTAAAAAGGCACTATTTTGATGTATTTTCAAGCAAAATCAAATACATGGAAGAGTTCCCATCACCAAGAAGAAGATACAGGACAATTTTCATGCAAATCGGAGCAACAACCCAAAATACAGCAGTGCCGTATTTTATATTACGGTACCGTATTTCCGTATGCTACCGTAATATCAGAGCACTGCCGTATTTTAAGGAATTTTTTGATCAGAAGGTTTTCCTGATTTTACGGCACTACCGTAAAGAATTACACGGGCCGTATTTTGGAGCGCTTCGGAACAGAGACACTTGCCAAAATTACGGCACTGCCGTAAACCACTCCACGGTGCCGTATTTTCCAGACAATTCAGACCAGAAAACTCGTCAAATTTTATGGCACGGCCGTAAAATATTTTATGGTACCGTATTTTGAGAAATTTTTGACCAGAAAGTTGTCAAGAAAATACGGCACTACCGTAAAATATTTTACGGTCCCACATTTCTACGTGGTCATGCGAGTTTTTCGGGCCTAAATCTTGCGTGGGCCATAACTTTTGATCTAGAGCTCCAAATTGAGATCCGAAAGTTGTTGTGAACGTGCCTTAAAGAGTCGAAGACTCATGAAGTGGAAGCCCCAATTTTTATCCAGTATTGAGAGAGAAATCGATAGAGACGTGGTTAGGGTTTGGCCTCACGCAGAGAGGCGTAGTGGGCACCTCAGGATATGATTTTCACTCAAAAGCTTTGCTTGGAGGAGAGGAGGACGCACCAAAACTTTCATAGCGAAAGGAGTTCGATTGGAGGAGGAATCAACGAAAGAACACCACCGGCACTGTTCATACGCGTGATTACGGCTGTAATTTCTATTACAGCCGTGTTGTAATGTCTATTCTCTCCTTCTTTTTGATTTCTGACGCTTTGAAACTATGGTTGATTGTATTTCTTTCTCCATGCAAGCTTAAACATATTTGGGACATGGGTGTAATCCCTTTGATTTTATATGATTAGATAACTTTTTATTTCGTTAAGATAATTTTGCCATGATAATTTTACCAATGTGATTATTGTTCTAAATTTCTCCTTAGTTTCCTTCTTGTCATCATGTTTAGAGTTCTCGCAATAAGGACCGAAAGGTGACTTACTTGAGAATTGGAACCCTAAAATTGATAAATAAGAACTTAGCATAAGAGATTAGGATAAAGTTCTTATTTCTTCATTTTAGTGACGTGATTGCCATGTTGATAATTATGAACCTAGGATTAAGTTAGTGTGTCAAACGTGGAGATCTTGCACGAAAGTGAGGATCGGAACGTTGGAGAACCATAGGTAGAACTTGTGTTGAGTCTTGGATGCACGAAAGTGATCCTTGAGATTCCGCTCGAGACAATCAACTTAGAATTCGGATGCACGAAAGTGATCTTTGAATTCTTTGATTGATGATTTACTTATCATTATCCTGGGATAAATCTTGTGCGAAAGTGAGGATTGGTCCCTGCTTGATTGTCTGCACGAAAGTGAGATAATCCTTTTATGAAGTAAATTAAGTCTTTATCATAACAAGTTTTGACTGACGACCTTTTATTCATATCTAGTCATTGAAATCAAGGTGGATGAAACCCTAGTCCCAGTTCTCTCTCTGATTAACTTTTAGCATATTTTTCTTGCATAATTTACTTCCATTATATTCGGTTTGCTTAGCTAGTGAAAATACAATTATTTGGTACTTAACAATAAGGTCTCTGTGGGATCGATACTTTTCTTTATTACTTTGAGTATCCATGCACTTGCGGACACTACAAGTTTAGGGACAATAAGTTTTTTGAGCCGTGTCAGGGAGTGACAATAGCCCTGTGCGCCAACACTTAGGTTTTGGCCGCGACACCATAAATAAGTCTACCTACTTGTATTTATAAGTGTGTCCTTTCGGATCACATCAAGTTTTTGGCGCCGTTGCTGGGGATTAGTCCTAGGTACACGCCAAACAACTTGGGATACAACAAGGCGTAAGGCAAAGTCAAGGTTAATGAGGTGGCAAGGTGATTTCCTTTATGCCCTCATAGTTTCCTTTATTTTCCTTTATGCCCTTCTGTTCTATTTTCATATTTTCCTACCATCACAAGTAGAATTCCCTTAAGTCCTATTCTTCACTTAACTTCTTAAAACTCTTCCATGTTAATCAACAATTTAGAAAGCACTACAACAAGAAGATCATCTTACATGACATTTGCTACCAAAAAGCATAATGACGATTGTAGATTTGCTTTTGTTTTGAGGGTCTTATAAAGGTGGTGGCCCAAGCCCACATCAGGGAAATAGGCGGCAGCCCAAAATTGGGTCAAAATCGAGATGCCTTCCGATTTTGACCAGGCTTCCGCGACGCCGTCTCCAATGGCATCAACGAAGCTTCGCCTGTTGCGGAGACGTCGGATGAGGCGGCGTAGGCGGCGGTTCCGTCGGACACAAGGCTTTGTTGAGGTAGATGCGGCTTCGTTCATAGGCAATGAAATAGATGGCGTCGGCATCCGTGTTTCCAGCAAAGGGATTAGACGCAAACCAGCATCCCTTCGGCGGATCCTGTGAAGATACAGACAGTGAGAGGACGTTCGACGCGGACGCGGGGTCAGTAGGTGCGGACGCGAGGAATGGAAGCGGCGCGCGATTCCTTCGGTGATTCATGCAGTTGCGAGGGCTTCTTCAGCGAGTGATTTCAACAGAAGCAAAGGCGGCATCGACCATGCCCCTTGGCTGATGAAGCAAAAGTGGGCACGAGCGACACGGGCGACACCATCTTCAGTGAACAGCGCGGTGGGACAAGCGAAGTGGCTCGTCCCCTTCCCCTTTAAAGCCTAATGTAGAGGCGTACGAAAGGGATCAGAGAGGAAGCAGAAGAAACTTGCGAGCAAGGAGGGTTTCCGAGAGAGATCTGTGACAGAGGAGTGCCCCAGAGAGGGAATCGGAGAGAACTTCTGTAGTCGGTGGCGAGTGTGGCCGCCGACGGGTGAGAGAAGAAGGGTTTTTGGTTACCTTGCATTGAAGAAGCAATAAAGCGAGTTTTCCCTTCATCCTCGCATCTTCTTCTTCCCTGATACCTCCGGCAGACCTCTCCAAGCTTCCGGTGTGCTCCTTCTCCTTAGTCACCAACGTCAACAACGGTCCCATAGAGCCGCTTCCATACGGCAAGCGGCGACAAGGCTGAGGGACGAGGCAAGGAGCTCTCCCTGCTAGCACGCACTTTCGGCTCCCTTCCCCTTCTCCGACACCAGCAACGGCGGCAAATGCAAACGCGGCGTACGTTCGCGTGCGCGAAGAAGACTAATACCGCGAGCGGCATTCGAAACAAGGAGCAAATCCGATTTTGACTTGGTCAAAATCAATTTTGGTATTTTCGGCGGAGGAATTTCAAATTTGGCAGCGAATCCAAATTCGTGCACATGAGAAAATTTGGGTTCTGGCGCACTATTCAAGGAGGGGTGCTAACGTGGAAGCTATGATAAATTAGAGCGTGACAAACCAGTATCAGAGCAAAACTTGGACGACATAGTGATGCAAGGAGAACGTCTAGCACAAGTTGAGCAAGTACTTGGCCTGATGGGAGATGGGGAGGATGCCATTGTTCCCCAAGTACAGAACTTGTAGCGCACTGTGGAGCAATAGAGGTTGCAAATTCTTGCCCTCCAACAAACTTTGGCTGGAATGGCTACGCTTCAGCAAAGTTTGGAAGGGATGGCGGCGCTACAGGAGCAAGTAGCGGCCTTGCAGGAGCAAGTAGTAGGCTCCGCTGCAGCTCAACAGCAAGTATAGGCAGATCTTGCGGCGATGCGCATAGCATTAGCAGGCGGCTCCTAGATCAAATGTTTGCATCCCAGAACCTGCGATGTTCAGAGGAGCCCGATCATCCAAGGAGTTGGGAAACTTTCTTTGGGACATGGAGCAATTCTTTGTCTCCAATCATGTCTCAGACCAGGAACAAGTACGGGTGTGCACTGCATACCTTGCAGATGATGCAAAATTTTTGTGGAGAACCAAAGTTGATTCGACATCATGAGCAGCTGATTGGACTTGGGAGGTGTTTCGAGAGGAACTGCAACAGCAGTTTCTTCTCGGGAACTCGGCGGACCAGGCACGCGATGCGGTGAATCGGCTTAAACATACTGGCCCAGTCCAGGAGTATGTCCAGGCTTATTCAGCACTCATGCTGGAGATATTAGATATGTCAGAAATCAATAGATGATAAACCTTTCTTCAAAATCTTCAACCATGAGCAGAGGCTGAAGTCCAACGACATGCGCCGCAGGACTGGAGGACGGCCACAGCGATAGCCGAGTCGCTGGTGGATATGAGAGCTTCAAATATGACTTCTTCAAGAGCATCGAAGTCGCCTCCGAAACATTACTCTCCGGCAAGGGTGAGAGCACCAGAAAGGGAGAGACCCTTTCCCAGGCGTGGTGGAGGCTAGCCACATGCAGATAGGGCGCAGGATTGGTCGAGACCGATGAGTTACTTTTTGTGCAAAGGACCTCATCGGATGCTCGACTGCCCAACCTGTGAGCGGATTGCAGCAATCGTACAACGAGAGTTTGCTGAGAAAGAGGTGGCTAATGATGACCTAGTGGTGACATGCATAGGAGGGATGGCATTGAACGTGATCACAGCATTGTCATCCTCAGGTGAAGCACGATTGATGTATGTTCCGATAAAGATATATGTGGTTGATGTGGAGGCAATGATCGACACCAGTGTGACTCATCTATTCGCATCAGAATGCATGGCGGCATAGTTTGGCTTTCGCACTTCATCGACGATGGCTCAGATGAAGACCTCAACACCGCAGAGTAGCAGATATTGGGCATTTCTTATGACATCCCGGTGAAGCTTGCAGACTAGATGGGACGACACCACATCCGGGTGGTGAAGATGGATGATTATAACGTCATCCTCGGTATCAAACTGCTTCGATGAGCGAAGGTTTCGATCATTCCACACTTGGAAGGAGTCCAAGTGGTTCATGAGGAGGCACCAGGATGGGTTTCTGGTGTACAGTGAGGTAATTCAATGGTCTCGACTTTGAGAATGTGGGAGACACGTAGAGTGATGGACCCTGCACAAGCATAAGGTGCACATATCATAGCAGTGGTTGCGACAGAGATGCCCGTAGTAGGCATCATGGGCGATGTCCAGATTAGGTGGGGGAGAATTGTGATGCGTGGTTTCTTTGGACCAGGCCAGATGAAGCAGGGCTAGGTGGTGCCCCAAGCCCATATTAGGGAAATAGGTGGTAGCCCAAAATCAGGTCAAAAGGGATGCCTTCTGATTTTGACCAGGCTTCTGCGATGCCGTCTCTAGCGGCATCAGCAAAGCTTTAGCTATTGCGGAGATGTCGGAGGTGGCGTAGGCAGCGATTCCGTCTAACATGGGGCTTCGTCGAGGCGGACGCGGCTTCGTCCGCAAGCTAGGAAATAGACAGTGTCTGCGTCTGCGTTTCTAGCGGAGGGATCAGACGCAGCCTAGCATCCCTTCGGCGAATCCTATGAAGACGCAGACAGTGAGAGGATGTCAGATGCAGATGCTAGGCGAGCAGGCGCGAATGCGAGGAAGGGAAGTGGCGCACGATTCCTTCGGTGATTCTTGCAGTTGCGAGGGCTTCTTCAGCGCGCGATTTCAACGGAAGCAAAGGCGGCGTCGACCTCACCCCTTGGCGGATGAAGCGGAAGCGAGCGCGAGTGACGCGGGCAACTCCATCTTTAGTGGACAGTGTGGTGAGGGATGGGCAAAGCGGCTCATCCCCTTCCCCTTTAAAGCTTGAAGCAGAGGCAGACGAAAGGGATCAGAGAGGAAATAGAGGAAACCTATGAGCAAGGAGGGTTTTGTTGTGTCCGCAAGTGCACGGATACTCGAAGTAATAATTAAGATATCGAACCACAGAGACCTCATTTTCCAAGTACATAATTAATTCTTACTAGCCAGGCAACCGAAAATATGAAAGTAAACTATCGAAAGCTACATGAAAGTATCAGAGAGAAAAACTGTTGGTGTATATGCCCTAGGACCTAGTTTTGGTCCATTATTGTACTACTTGATACTGATATTTATATATATCATACTAGCATTGTCGTTATCATTATTTGTTTACATCTGCGAATATGTACTTATATGATAATGTCCCTGGAGACAGATTGTATCTATGCTCAAATGATAGTCCTCAGTCGATGTACCTGAGTGGATATGGGACAGCTCTGGTACTTGTGAGATTGGTATATGGGCTGGTTAGGCATGAGGTGCTAACGCAGACATATGGGTATATCAGTGGTGGATATACTGGGTCGACCCACTGTGAGGCGATGACTTGGTGTCACGAGTTATCCTCACAAGTGATAGGAGATGCATTGATCCCTTGACTTGCGGTCACTGGCCATTCTATATGGTTAGTGATATGCTTTGATACAACCTAACACCTCGCCGTAGTTGGGGGGTAATAACGGTTGTCAATGAGCATGTCACGACCCATATGAGAAGGTCAATGGACAGACAGAGGATTTGCCCCTTCCTAAAGGAAGCATGATATCCATGGAGCTCCTCTATGGTTCTATGACTGAAAGTGTATGGCCATACCCAGGTGAGACCTGATTTAGTCATAACCATGAGATTGGATAAAAACAAGTGGTGACACACTTGTCCAATTGGATATCAGTTCGGCAAAGAGACTGGAATGCATCTGTACCTAATTGCGATGATGGGGATGTCGATGTCGATATCCATTCCAATGACCTAGGTAGCAGCGATGCACTGCTAGGTGCCACTCACTGCTTGTGGTGACTTTTGGTGAGCACTGCCAGCGTCAGAGGAACCTACAGGGTCACACACCTTGATACTTGAGTTCTCGGGAAGCCTTATGATCGAGTTATTGGACAACTCAGCTCTATTTGGGAGAATTCATCAGCGCCGATGGGCCTGATGAGATGGAAGAATGTTATTGGAGCCAGACTTCATTTATGGTAAGTTGACCCGAATTTGACCATGGTTAGGTCACATTTGGATTTGGGTTGCATTGGATTGGATCCAATGGCTTAATCAACCCATTCAATGAAGTATGGGCTTGCTCATCAACCAATGAGGCCCAATAACAACCCCATTTGCGCCTAAGGGGTATAATGGGGAGAGAACCAACCCCATTGGCGCCTAAGGGGTATAATGGGGTGAAGTGGGCGAATTTGCTTCATTATGGAAGCAAATTGTGCCTAGCCCTAACCCTAATCGCCCCTTGCTCTATATAAGTGGCCCTAGGCGCCCCCTCTTAGGCATTCTATTCCTTGCAGGCGTGAACACTGAAAGAGGCGAGAGCAAAGGGTGAAGGGCGAGAGCAAGGGTTCAATTGGCGCAACCCTTCTTCTTCCACCAAGCCGCAAGTGATCTTCTTCCTCTCCTCTTGGCGCAAGAAGGACTTCACCTTGGCGACTTCTACTTCTCCTCATCTTCTTCATTGGCACTTCATCCTTTGGAGGTGGCGCAAGTCTTAAAGAAGGTGACAAGGGCTTGGATCTTCTTCCCGAGGCTAGCATCGGGTGTGGAAGAAGAGGACTCGAGGCATCCGTGTGTATGAGACTGCAAAGGGCGCACGCTTGGGCGCCTTTCACGACATCAGCCTCATCTTGCTTTAAGGTATATTCTATCTCATTGTGTCGATTCTCTCGCATGCGATCTTCACTAGGTTTTTGGGACCGGCTCCTTTCGGGGATATTGCTTCTGTTGTGCAATGTTTTATGTAATTTCTATCTCTGAAAATTGTAAAATAACCCCGGGGTTTCCCAACAAAAACTGGGACTAGGGTTTCATCCACTTTAATTTCCATGACTAGATATAAATAGATGTTTGTCAATCAAATTTTATCATGATAAAGATATAATTTACTTCATAAAGAAATCATCTCGCTTTCGCGCAGACAATTTACAAAGAACCGATCTTCACTTTCATGCAGGATCTATTCAATGCTAAAGATAAGTAAATCATTGACAAAGAACTCAAGGATCACTTTCGTGCATCCGAATTCTAAATCAATCATCTCAAGTGGAAACTCAAGGATCACTTTCGTGCATCCGAATCTCAACATAGGTTCTACTTAAGGTTCTCCAATAATCCTATACTTGATTTCTTACAGTATTATCATGTTTATCACAATAACTCAATCCTAGATTCAGATTATTAACATGGCATTATACTTCTAAATTTGAGAAATAAGAACAAACCTAATTTCTTACAATGAGTTCCTAACATTCAATTTTAGGGTTCCAAGTTCTCAGCGAATCAGCTTTCGGTCCATATCTCGAAAACTCTAAAACATGCTAACAATATGAATCTATGGAGAATTAAAGGCAATCATCACATAAGTATAATTATCATGATAAAATCATCATGACGAAAGTAAAAATAATCTAGTCATTAAAGAAATTAAGGGGAATTACTCCCCCATGTCCCAAAAGATGTTTACGCTAGTATAGTTAAAGAATTACAATAATCCATAGTATCAGAGGATCAAAAATCAAAGAGAAAGGGGAAAACAACTTTACAACACGGCTGTAATAGAAATTACAGCCGTAATTTCGGCGATGAATAGTGTCGGTGATGAGTGTTCCGTTGATTTCTTTTCCGATCGATCTCCTTTCATTTTGAAACTTCTAGAGTATCTTCTCCTCTTCTATGCGCAACTTTCCCTCAAATTTCACGGCCGAAGATGCACTGTACGCTTCATGGCGGTGAAACCTAGGGCGACGGTGAAGAACTCGATTTCTCTCTGAATCGTGGATCAAAATGAGGGCTTTCCATGTGTGTCTGCTCTCCTCGATCTCATGAGTATTTCCCTTTTTATGCATCCTCAATTGATGGCCTGGATCGTCTGAAATCATCAGCGCAAGAATCGGGCTTTAAACAGTCCAAGAAAATCACGTATACAAGCTATAATTACGGCCGTGTAAATGGTTACGGCAATGCAGTAATGTCAACAAGAAGTCTCGGTACAGAAATCGTCCGAAATTACGGTACCGTGAAATTGATTACGGCAGTGCCGTCTTTTCATCAAATATCTCGGGTGAAAAATCGACTCAAAATATGGCTCATAATATCGGTTACGGTAGTACCGTAAAATCCACCAAACTTTTTGTACGAAATTGAACCCAGATGACGGCCCGTGAAATCCATTACGACAGTGCCATAATTTCTGCAAAACTTTATATTCAAAATTGTCCCAAAATACGGCAGCACTCGAAAATTACGGTAGTACCGTGGTTTGTTCTGTAGGTGCAATGAAACCACGGTACCGTAATGTTGATTACAGTAGTGCCGTAATTTGGTTTGAAGCTCCAATTTTCATGAAATTTGACATGTAATCTTCTCTTGGTGGTGGGAATTCATCCTTGCATCTGAATTTGCTTGAAAACACATAAAAACAATGCCTTTTTGCCTGAAAATCATGAAAAACTAGAAAATAAGTAGATTCCACAATATTTGATAAAAAATGCATGAAAATAAGCAAAGTAGTATGAATATGACACAAAAAGATCTATGAAATGACACAAAATTTATTATAAATTTTGGTGTCATCGAACACATAAGGCTCAAACTTTCCTTGTCCTCAAGCAAAAAAATTTAAAATTTGATCAAAGGAAAAGATTTTCTCATGAAGAATAAATTTCTAAAATACAATCACCAATGAAAAATTTCACCAATTGCTTCATAAAATTTTAAATAGGCATATCATCCTTTGAATTCAATCCTCAAGATCCACAACTTAATCAAATAAAACTTTGCAACTTGTATAAAAAGTAGAATCTCAGTCTCATGAATTCACCCAATTTTCAGTTTAAATCTATCATACCTTTGTTTACAGGAATAGGATATCCAAAATCTTTTTCACTCAAAATCTTTCTTTTCTAAATTTTTTTTTATTGTATTTTTGATAATATGCACCCACATAGATACACACTTTTTATTTGGACTTCTACCCTTGTCTTCGGTACCACTGTCAATTTTACATAGTGCCAACTAGGGGAGTCATTTTTTTTTCTCTCTCTCTTTATTTTTTTTCTTTACAGACTTCAACCCATATCTTCAGTACCACTGTCAATTTTTCAAGTGCCAAGTAGGGGAGTCTCTCACCCTTTTCGGATCTTGGATTCTTTCTTCCCAATAAATAGTAAGATAAACTAATATCAACTAGGTTAATCAATTGACATTAATTCAAAAATCATACTCATATGCTAATTTTATTAACAAGTTGTTTCACTTTTAAATCAAATTCTTCAAATAACATATCCACCCAAAATCTCATTCATCAATCAATGAAAAATTTCAAAAGTAGATATATATTAGAGAAATAAATTCGACATGATAGATCTAGTCCCTATCACAAGCATGAGTACATTCATCTTCAATAGAATCATACAATCAACAAAAATATCTTCAAGATGTAGACTAAGCCACAAAGTCACATCAATAAAAATATACTCAATCATGATCAAAATTATGCAAATCATCATGTCATCAATTATGCACCTCCACAAGGTGCTCAAAATATTAAAAGTATCATCACACAACCCAATGGAAGTAATCATCAATATCAAAATGTGATACAACCATATCGAATAACAAGGTAGCAATGGCGGACACAATGAGTTTAGAAGAATCATCCTTCCCTATAAAACATGAAACATCAATAAGATAAGGAAAATGAAATGCAAATAAGTAAGGGAAAGGGATACTCACAAAACTCTACTCGTCATCGTTAGATCGGATCTCCTCAGTGTCCTCTGCAACTGCATCCATGGGATCATCCTGCTGCTCCCCCTGGTAGCCTCCATATACTCCACCCCTCCTAGAGTCCTGGAATCCAAAGTGGTCATACAGAAAAATGCCCATCTCTTCCATTTGATTACTCAACTCCTCAACATCTTGGTGGATGTGGTGCATGGTATCAGTCATCCGCCCCATAGAACTAAGCATCTTCTCAATTCGATGTTCCTAATGGTACATCTGAGTGGAGAGGGCTTGGAAGCCTAGGTCGAAAGCCTAGTATATCAGTCATCCGCCCCATAGAACTAAACATCTTCTCCATTTGATTACTTTGCTTATTTTTATGTTTTTTTATCAAATATTGCAGAAACTACTTCTATTTTAGTTTTTGATGATTTTCAGGTAAAAAGGTACGATTTTAAGGTATTTTCGAGCAAAATCAGATACATAGAAGAATTCACATCATCAAGAAAAGATTACAGGACAAATTTCACGCAAATCAAAGCCACAAACCAAATTACGGCAGTACCGTAATCAATATTACGGTGCCGTATTTTAACAGTACTATCGTAATTTCGGAGCACTGCCGTATTTTGGGGTGATTTTCATATAGAAGGTTTTGGAGAATTTACGGCACCGCCGTAACCATTTTTACGGGCCATAATTTGGGTCGACTTTTCACCCGAGAGATTTTTAGAAATTACTGCACTACCATAATGTATTTCACGGTGCCGTAATTCCGAAGGATTTCTGTACCGAGAGTTCCTGCCGAAATTACGGCACTACTGTAACCGATTCCACGGCCATAATTCTAACCCAGGACGTGACTTTCACAGTCAAATTGAAGTCTGATTTTTGCGCGATCGATTGCGGACGATCCAGACCTTTAAATTCAAAACTGTAAGAAGGAAAAAGAGAGCCTCCAAGGAGGAGAACACACTAAGAGAAAGCTCTAATTTTTATCCACTATCTAGAGAGAAATCGAGAGGATACCTTAGGCCATGAAATTTATAAGGAAGCTTCGCCTAGAGGAGAAGAGGATACCCCAGAAGTATCAAAGAGAAAGGAGATTGATCAGAGGAGAAATCAACAAAAGAAACTTCGCCGCTACTATTCATCACGGAAATTATGGCTGTAATGAAAATTACAGCCGTGCTATAAAGTTGTTTTCCCCTTTTCTTCGATTTCTGATCAATCTAAACTATGGTTTATTGTAATTCTTCATCCATGCTAGTTTAGATCTTTTATGGGACATGGGGGATGAAATCCCCTTAATTTCATATTGACTAGATGACTTTTATTTTTGTCAGAATAGTTTTATTATTATAATTCTACTTATGTGATGATTGTCTTTGATTATCCAAAGTATTCTTATTATCTGCATGTTTTAGAGTTTTCGCAATATGGACCGAAAGGTGATTTGCTTGAGAACTTGGAATCCAAAAATTGAGTGTTAGGAACTTATTGCAAGAAATTATGCTAGTTCTTATTTCTTGATTTTAGAAGAATAAGTGCCATGTTGATAATTTGAATCTAGGATTGAGTTATTGTGTCAAACGTTGAGATCTTATGCGAAAGTGAGGATCGGAACATTGGAGAGCCTTAAGTAGAACCTGTGTTGAAACTCGGATGCACGAAAGTGATCCTTGAGTTTCCACTTGAGATAATTAACTTAGAATTCGGATGCACGAAAGTGATCCTTGAGTTCTTTGTTGATGGTTTATTTATTTTCAGCATGGAATAGATCTTGTGCGAAAGGGAGGATCGGTTCTTTGTATGATTGTCTGCATGAAAGTGAAATAATCCCTTTATGAAGTAAATTATATCTTTATCATGAAAAAATTAGACTCACGACCTTTTATTTAGTCATTGAAGTTAAGGTGGATGAACACCTAGTCCCAGTTTATTTTTCTCTCTGATTATCTTTTAGCGTGCTTTCCGATCATTTGCTTTAATCATTATTCGATTGCTTAGCTAGTGAGAAAATAACTATTCGATACTTAACAACAAGGACTCTATGGTTCGATATCTTTTTATTACTTCGAAGTATCCGTGCACTTGCGGACTACAACAAGTTTTTGGCGCCGTTGCCGGGGACCTTAGTTTTGTTAATATCAAAATATGTCTTTCGGGGACCTTTTGATTGATTGGTGTTGGATAATCTTTCTATTCTCGATAGATTTGAAGATATGTCTTTTAATCACTACTCGTGGGCAACTGAAAGAGGTGAGGTATACATGCCACAAGGTAAGTATGAAGATGATTCATTGTGAACTCTTGCAGACAAATTAAAATTACACTCTTGTATGCATCTTTCTAGGACATCGTATTCTTCTATTAGATGTGATATTTGTGGATGTTTTGATCATTATACTTCTAATTGCCAATTTTTAACTCCTCCAAACCATGTTTCTGAACCATACTTTGAGGATACTGAGAAATCTAGGTTAAAACCCATGCTTGAAAAATTCATGACAAATCAAAATCAAATCATGACAAATCGAAGTAAGGAAATTGAAGATCTTAAAGGGATAATTAGTCAGCTTACTTCTTAAGTAGGATCTTTAACAGCTCATAAGAAAATTTTAGAAACCAGTTAGCACAACAAGCTTGTTTGTTTGAGTTTGATTTGGAAACTGAGAAAATTGATTTAGAAAAATCCCCCTCTGATTATGATTGTTTTGAGATTAAGCCTTATGTGAACATTAATGAATCTCACTCTGATTTTGATGATTGTAAAATTGATTCATCTGATAAATTATTTGTTGAAAAGTTTGAGGAAATTGATTTTGATAAATCTCCTTTCAATTTTTGTGATAATTATGAAATTGATTCTTTTGATGATATATTATTTGTGGTTAAATCTGATGAAGGATATGAGGGGACTGATTTAGAAAAATCTTACTCTAATTTTGTGGGTAATTTTGAAATTGATAAATTATTTGATGATGAGCATGAAGAACTTGAAAAGGATTTGAAAATTATAAATATTAATGAATCTCATTCTGATGCTTTGCCCATGTCTACTGATTTATTTAAAAAATTATGCTTTATTGAAGAACCTATGGTGAGACACAAAAATTATTTTGATGATTCAATACTTGAATCTTTTGATGGAAGTCCTATTGCAATTGAGGATATAATTTTGAAGAAAGGACTAATGATTTTGCTTACTGATAAATATAGGAAGATCATTGAATATCCTTTGAGTGGAATTGAAAATTTTGATTTTGATTTCTGCATATTTGAGAAAGCCATGTCGATCTTGATTTACATGAAATTTTGGATGATTGGATTAGTGGCTAAACTTTTTGGACAGTGGAAAAGGAGACAATTATATGCTATTTACTATGGTACTGATCCACCTACTTTACCATGATATTTGAGTTTTGGTCAAGCTAGTGACCTTAAAAATTAGCGCCTCTTGGGAGGCAACCCAAGCACTCTCACTTAGTTTAGTTTCTTTTATTTTAGTTTATTTTTAGAATTAATTTTTTTCTCTTTTTGCAGGGAAAATCCAACTTTACTCAAAATACGGCATTGTCGTAATCTTTTCCACGGTGTCGTAATTTCGGCCGATTTCTTACTCGAGACTTTTCTGAAGTTTTGTGAAAAATACGGCGGTATTCTTTTTCATGGTACCGTAATTTTGGCTAATTTTTGACCCGAAAGTTCTTTGACTTTTACAGAAGGGCCGTAATCATTTTCATGTGCCGTATTTTGAGTGATATTTGACCTGAGAGTTTTGAGATTTTTGTGCAAAATACGGCAGTGCCGTAACCATTTTTACGATACTATAATTCCAACTTATTCCTGACCCGAGAATTTTGTGCATATTACGGCACTATCGTAAGGAATATTACGCCCGTAATGTTAAAACTGCATTCTTCTTATCTGATTAGGTGTTTTCTCACTGTGATTTTAAAAAAACTAGGTTGGGAAAATTTTTTATCTTTGGCACAGTTTGGAAGTACTCATCTTTGTCTATTATTTGGATACTTTTATTGAATTTTAAAGCCCACGGATCATCCTATAACACATTGCATCTTTTGGTAACTGATTAATTTCTGCAGTAGATTTTTTTTAATTATCTGATTAGTGTTTTTGCTGCAGGTATTTAAGATGCTTTTATGAGTTGTAACACTGAGCTTTCACATGGAATATGGAGAACATGTTTCATTCTATCTCTTGGATTTGTTGTTTTCATGAAAATATTTTTGAATCATTCTAGGAAGCATGGCAATTTTTGATAACTGATTAACTTTTGTGCAGTTTTTGATTTAGTAATCTGATTTGTCTTCTTTCTGTTAATACCCTAAATTCATGAAAGATACTGATCCTTTAATTTTTCATATACCCAAAAAGAATAAGTTTTATTCTACCTTTTAGCTTTATCTATTTTCTTTATGGATCATTAAATCTTATTCTTGGGTATAGCTACTTTTCGTAACTGAATCAATAGGCTGCACTGCTTTCTATCAACATTAGTAGCTCCTTGTCTTCAAATTGCCACCAGAAACTACAGCCAGCCACCACCATTGCATCTGCCTCTAACACCACTATTTCCTGCCATCGACACTGGATTCTACCACCAGCAGCCTCTTACTTCTTCTGCTGCCTCTGTTTCCATTAATTTTATTTTTGCAGTAGAATCTTCATTATTGACTCTGATTTTTTTTATCTATGCAACATCATCTCTCACTGCCCACCAGCTGACAACTTCGCCTCCAGGACTGTAGTCTATAGCTGGCCACTAGAGACTACTCATCATCACTCTATTATCGGCATTGTCACCATCATTGCAAGTAGCTTTTCGGCTAGCATCTGTTCCACCTCTGCTTCTCGCCTGCATCAGCTCTTTCCACTGACACCTTCTTTGGACCACTGATGACATCTCTGATTTTCCTTTAAGAAAAATATTTTCCATCAATTTTTTTTAAGTAAGATACTATTTTTGGACTGAGCCTTATGTATCTTAAATTATGCAGGAAAAATTTTCAAAAGGTGCATCCTTGAGGACGGTTCAGTCGCACCTGCCCTGACGCTACACCCCAGACGATGATTGAGCTTGCTATATAGTTTTGTGAGTATCGTTTGCACTCTCTTGTATTCATGATTATTTCATGTGGTTGCATCTTTGATTTGCTTTGGATGTATCACTTATTGAGATTTCTATTCGATGTGGTTTCTTGAATCTATCATTTTACACTTTTGACTATGATTGTATGAGTTTGATGCTTCACACCTTTTGCATTGATATTGACATTTTTTATGTTAAAAATTCTTATGACTTGAACCCATGTGATAAGAGGTGTGTAGATTTTTCTATGATGATGAATGTTTATGCATGTCAATGCCTATGAATGGAAATATACCTATTATGCTGAATTTATTTCTTCAATATATATCTACTTGTTGAAATCCTTCATTGATTGATGCATATGGTTTTGGGTAGGTATGTTGTTTGATGAATGCAATCTAAGAGTGAAACATCTTTCTTCAATAAAATTAGCATATGAGTGTAATTTTTGAATTGATGTCAATTGATTAACCTAGTTGATGTTTAGTCTATCTTACTATTTGTTGGGAAGAAAGAGTCCAAGATCCAAAAATAGTGAGAGACTCCCCTACTTGGCACTGCGTAAAATTGGTAGTGGTACTGAAGATATGGGTTGAAGTCTGTAAAAAAGAGTGAAGGAAAAAGAAAATGACTCCTCTACTTGGCACTATATAAAATTGACAGTGGTACCGAAGACAAGGGTTGAAGTCCAAATAAAAAGTTGTGTATCTATATGGGTACATACCACCAAAAATACAATAAACAAAAATTTAGAAAAGAAAGATTTTGATGTGAAAAAAGATTTCGGATATCCTATTCCTATAAACAAAAGGTATGATAGATCTAAACTGTAACTTGGGTGAATTCATGAGATTGAGATTCTTTTTATTATGTGAGTTGCAAAGTTTTATTTGATCAAAGTTGTGGATCTTAAAGATTGATTTCAGAGGACGAAGTATTTATCTGAAATTTTGTGTAACGATTGGTGGAATGTTTCATGAGTGATTATATTTTAGAAAGGAGCATAGTTTCTATACTTAGCATTATTCTTTATTTATTTGCTTGAGGACAAGCAAAGTTTGAGCCTTATGTGTTTGATAACACCAAAATTTATAGTATTTTTTGTGTCATCTCATTGGAATTTTTGTGTCATATTTATACTAATTTGCTTATTTTTATGCCTTTTTATCAGTCCTCCTGATGCCAACTGAAAGATAGATCTAATGTCCCTCATGGTAAGCTTCCTCTCAAAGTTGGCTATGCAGAAGGTGATCTCACCTTCAGCATGCCTATCGGTAAACTCATGTAACTCCATATCAAAGCTACTCAAGAACTCCAGTACCAATGGCAAATATGTCTGTGGAGTCATATGAAAGAACTTCTTAGCCCTGATTTGGTCGAACATCCAAAATACATCATCATACAAGCCAAGTGCCTCCAAGGTTCTTCTATCAGCATACTTTGTATTTACCACCCTTCTCTCCACCAGTTTTTTGTATCTTGATTCCTAAACTTCGTCCCTAAAGATGATTCCATAGGGATTTAGTGGTGTGGAGGACTCAGCTGGTCCCTTGCCCCTTCTCTTTGAGACTACTATCTTTTTAGGTGCCATTCTCAATTCAAGGGTGAACTAGGGCTGCAACTTAGATGATAGCACAATATAGCAGAGATATAGTAAATCTAATAACACTTTCAACATGAACATCATTATTTAATAAGCATCATAGAAGCAAAAATCAGTTGAATCCAAGCTTAAAATCGAAATTTCAGCTAGAGAACATGGGTGAACAGTAAAACTGAAGAACTTCAACCAATCTAGCTCGTTAAAGCTCAAATCACTTTCAAAAACTGATCCTAAACTTTTGGAAAGACACAAGCAAAGTTCTCCTACTGTCTAAGAAGCAAATGGAACCAAAGATTTTAGAAATTGACTTAGAAATGAGGAGAAACGAAGAAAGGGGCGAAAACACTTGTGAAACTCGCTAAGTCAGAGAGATCGGCCGAAATGTTACCAGATCGGCGGCGAAAGCTGGTCTGGAAGAGTCGCCAGCGTGTTATGAAGGTCGGAAGTCAAAGGTTGGCGCACGAGAATGGGAGAAAACCCTAAAAACGGCACAGAAACCCTAAAAAACAGCACATATATCGCGTAGGGCCGATAGAATTACAGCCGTAATTTTGGTTACGGCAATGCCGTAATCTGGTGAAATCGAAAAACACGGGCCATAATATCAAAATGGCAGTACCGTAGAATGTCCCAAACTCTTGGGTCAAAAAATGTCCCTTATTACGGTACCGTGTAAAACGTTACGGTGGTACCGTAATTTCCAAGAAACTCTCGGGTCAAAAACTAGTAGCGAATACGGTACCACAAAAATGGTTACGACACCACCATAATATGCTCGATACTCTCAGCTGAGAAAATGACCAAAAATACGGTGCCGTGAAAATTGTTACGGTGGTGCCGTAAAATTAATCACAATTTTTTTTAAAGTAAAAATTGAATTCACAAAATACGGCCCGTAAAAAAAAATTACGGTAGTGCCGTAAAAGCAATGAAATTCTCGGGTCGATTTTGGAGCAAAAACACGGCAGGTGAAAAGACTTACGGCAGTGCCGTAATATCGTCTAAACTTTTTGGTCAAAAACAAAAAGAAAAGAAAAAAAAATAGTTCTAAGAGCAAAAATAAAAATTAAGTAAAATAAAAGAGGATAAACTAAAGAAAGAGTGCTTGAGTTGCCTCTCAAGAAGCACTTGTTTAATGGTCATTAGCTTGACCATTCTGCACTCGGATCTGATCTTGATTTCTTCAGTTTCCATTCTAATTTTCCTTTGGTTTGTACATCACTCTTGATCACATAAGGCTCGTTCATGAAACAGTGTCCAACTTTACTTAAGATTTTTCTTCCTTTATCAAGTAGTTTTGAGACTCTTTTTCTCCTTGGCCTTTTCTTCTTCCTCTTTTCAGAAATTGGATGTGTTTTCTCTTGAAATCCTTTATCCACACACTAAGAAAAAGTGTTAGTTTCAATATTAAAGGATTCATCAAATAAATTGTGCACATCACTAACAATATTATCTACTATATCAACACTACAACATGATCCTGAATAAGAAAGTTTATTCAGTGAATCTGCCAATTCAAACTCAATTATGTTTTGACGCAGGACGGAAGTTTGAGAAGAGTTGGAGAAGAGAAGAAGAAGAGAGGAAGAGAAGAAAAACCCTTAGCTTAGCAAGCTAAGGGGGAAGAGAAGAACTACATGCCCTAAACCTAACCTCCCAAGGAGGAAGACAACACACCAACCAACAGTTTCCAAAAATATTCGTTTCAACTTAGAACGTTTACATAATATAGGCAAACCACCAGCGAAGATTGCACATTGAGAACATAAGACCAAATTAAATGATATAGCTGGTGGAAAGATTTGCTCCGGATATTGCGTGAAGAGGAGGTTTGCAGGTTTAATGTGTTCCGGCTGGAATGATGACAGCAGCAGGCTGGCGGAAGTTCCAAAATTGTATTTTGAATTCCAAAATCGGCTGGCTGGATGTGTAATTGAGGAAAGGCCGATTTGAAAGTCAAAATCGGCTGCTGAATGGCCGCGTGTCTTGATGGTTGCTCCTTCAGTGATGGCTTCTGATTCCTTGAAGACTTGAAAGTCAATATCAATTCCTTGAAGAATCAAAATCGGCTGGAGTTCACATTTGGTGGCTGTACGTGTATGTAGGCTTAGCTGGCGTGTGGAGGTTGGCTAGATGCGTCTGGATGCAATTAGTTGATGAGCGGATCGATTTTGTGAACCATTCCTTACGCATGATTGCTTCAATTTGGGCTGATTTGGTCTGCTTGCCTCAATCTGGTTGGTTGTATTACAATGGTGAGTTTGCAGCTACGTAGAGATTGCATGTTGATTGGGTTTGAATGTTGACTCGAGTTGACTTGATTTGACCATTGAAGCTTGATGTTGACTTGTTGACTTTGACTTTGCCCTGCTTTGAGATGTTAGGGAACAAGATATCATGCAAATCTAAACTAATTACCATCTAATACATTAACTAAGAATTTAAAATGCTTTAAAGGAAATAAAACTAAACTAATCCTAATTGCAACAAAACAAAGGGAAAATAAACACATAATTTAAGTTCTCAAAGATGCTCCTGCATCATGTTTTCTCCTATAATTAGTGTGAGTTTTCCTTTCTTAACATCTATCAGTGTTCCTGTAGTGGCTAGAAAGGGTCTACCAAGGATGATGAGATTTTTATAACTTTCTTCCATCTCAAGGACTACAAAATCAGTTGGAATAAAATACTCACCTATTTTGATTGGAACATTCACTAAAATACCAATAGGATACTCTACCGAGCTATCAGCGAGCTGTAAGGATATTGAGGTTGGTTTAAGCTCTCCAATGTCCAGTTTCCTGCAGATAGATAGTGACATTAGGCTTACACTAGCACCCAAATCACATAAGGCTCGGTCAAAAGCCATGCTTCCAATAGAACAAGGTATAGAGAAACTACCTGGATCCTTTAATTTCGGTGGCAGTTTATTCTGGATAATAGCACTACAATCCTCAGTTAAAGCTACAGTACCATAGTCCTCTATTTTCCTCTTACTAGACAAGATCTCTTTCAAAAATTTTACATATGAAGGCATTTGAGATAAAACTTCAGTGAATGGAATGTTAATGTAAAGCTTTTTCAATACTTCAAGAAATTTACCAAACTGTTTATCTAATTTTGCTTGCACTAACCTTTGAGGAAAAGGTATAGGTGGCCTATAAGGTGTAGGAGAATTAAGTTTAGAAATATCATTTTGACATGGCACATCACCTTTAGGTTCATCACCTTGGTGAGGTGGCAAACTAGTTTGGGACTACTCATGCTCAAAAGATTTTTCCAAATCTAACTCTTGATCATGTTCATTACTAGGCTCTTTTTCATTATTCCCACATTTTTTTTAGGTTCCTCTAATTGCCTCCCACTTCTAGTGATAATAGCATTCCAGTGCACCCTAGGGTTTGGTTCAAGTTTTACAGGTAATTATCCTGGGGGTCTGTAAGAAGTGCTTGCTTGTTGTGCTATTTGGTTTTCTAATATTTTGTTGTGGGCTGCTAGAGATCCTACTTGAGATGCAAGTTGACTAACCATTCCCTTAAGATCTTCAATATCTTTATTTTGATTTTGCATGAATTGATTTTGATTAGTCATAAACTTTTCTAACATGGATTCATCATTTGAATTTTGATTTTGATTTTGATTTTGGTTTGGCCTTTGTTGGTATCCTCTATTTTTAGTTTGTCCCCCTACATTGTTATTATTTTTCCAAGATAAGTTGGGGTGATTCCTCCATCCAGGGTTGTAGGTACCAGAATAGGGATCATTATTTCTACTTTGATTAAAATTCCCTAATGCATTAACTTGTTCACTACCCTGATTAGTAATGACCTTACACTCTTCATAAACATGACCATTATTTCCACAAATATCACAAACAACAGATGAAGAAACTATAGTAGTTTGCATTTTAAAAGAATCAAATCTGTTGCACAAAGAATCTACCTTTTATGCTAAGGTGCGCCAACCATCACTTTCATTCTTACCTTGAGAAGGTCGATACAGCACTCTTCTCTCAGAAGTCCACTGATTGTGATTTAAAGCCATCTCCTCAAGCAACTTGAAGGAATCTTCAATGGTTCTGCTCATGAGAGCTCCTCCTGTAGCAGCGTCAATAGTTAGTCTGGTATTATATAGCAAACCATTGTAAAAAGTATGAATTAAAACCCAATTTTCAAGGCCATGGTGAGGACACTTCCGTTGTAAATCGTTGAAACACTCTCATGCCTTGCTAAAAGATTCACCATCCCTCTGTGCAAAGCTTGTGATCTAGTTTCTCAATTGTATGGTCTTGCTTGGTGGAAAGTAGTTCATTAAGAAGGAATTGGACAATTGTTCCCATGTGGTGAAGGTACCAGTAGGTTGAGCTTGAAGCCATGAACGTGCTCGGTCCCTAAGAGAAAAAAAAAACAATCTCAGTTTTAATGCATCGTTAGAAACACCATTTATCTTGATAGTATCACATAATTCAAGAAACAAAGCAAGGTGTTGGTTAGGATCTTCAAGTGGAGATCCTCCAAACTAGTTCTGTTGAATCATAAATAAGAAAGCAGGCTTGATTTCAAAGTTGTTAGCCTCTATGACCGGTCTAGCAATGCTAGAATTAATCTCCCGTGGATTAGGGGCTGCATAGTCCCTAAGTGATCTCTGTTCTGCCATGGTCACTTCTTCTACTTGTTGACTCTCTTCAAATCTAAGCTTCCTGCACAATCTAAGAGTTTTATTTATTTCAGGATCAAAAGGAACAAGAAGCCCTGATCTAAGATTCCTGCGCATGCAAAGTAGATAAATCAAATGATTTCAATGGAACAGAAAAACAGAAAATAAACAATAAACAAAACCTAGTCTAGCAATACTTTCAATATCTTCAATATTGACAAAAACTAAGGTCCCCGGCAACGGCGCCAAAAACTTGTTGTGTCTGCAAGTGCACGGATACTCGAAGTAATAATTAAAATATCGAACCACATAGACCTCGTTTGCCAAGTACCGAATAATTAATTTCTTACTAGCTAGGCAACCAAAAATATGAAAGTAAACTATCGAAAGCTAGATGAAAGTATCAGAGAGAAAAACTAGGACTAGGGTTTCATCCACCTTAATTTCCATGACTAGATATGAATAGATGTTCGTCAATCAAATTTTATCATGATAAATATATACTTTACTTCATAAAGAAATCATCTCGCTTTTGCGCAGACAATTTACAAAGAACCGATCATTACTTTCATGTAGGATCTATTTAATGCTAAAGATAAGTAAATCATTGATAAAGAACTCAAGGATCACTTTCGTGCATTGATGACACCAAAATATATAGTATATTTTGTATCTTTTCATGCTAAATTGAGGATCTTTTTGCTTATTTTTATGCTGAATTCATCAAATATTGCAAAGTCTACTTCTATTTTGATTTTTCATAGTTTTCAGGTAAAAAGGCATTTTCAAGCAAAATCAAACACATAAAAGAGTTACCATCATCAAAAGGAGGTCACCCAAGAAATTTCATGCAAAACGGAGCAACTCTGCAAAATACGGCAGTGTCATAATCCATTTTACGGTACCGTAATTTCAGACAGTACCGTAAAATCAGAACACTACCGTAATTTGGAGGATTTTTTGAACAGAAAGTTTTTATGATTTTACGGCACTACCGTAAAGAATTACACTGCCATATTTTCAGCGCTTTCAGAACAGAAACCTTTGCTGATTTTACGGCACGGCCATAAACGATTCTACGGTACTGTATTTCCCAGGCGATCCAGACCAGAGAACTCGTCCGATTTTACGTGACCATCTAGAAATATTTTATGGGCCGTAATTTTGACTTTCGGTGCACATAATGAAAATATGGCACTGCCGTAAATTATTACACGGCCGTAATTTCCAGTCAAAATCGCGAGTTTTCCATTGCTGAAACTTGTTCGGGCCATAACTTTTGATCAAGAGCTCCAAATTGGAATCTGAAAGTTGTTGCCGCTTCGTCTTTAAGAGGAGAAGACACACGCACCAAAAGAAAAAAACTTTTATCTAGTATCGAGGGAGAAATTGCCAGAGAGGCGGTGAGGGTTTGGCCTCGTGCCGAGAGGTGTAGAGGGCATCTTAGGCCGCTATTTTCACTCAGAAGCTTCGCTTGGAGGAGAGGAAGACACCACAAAAGTTTCAGAGCATTTGCAGTCTGATCGGAGGAGAAATCGGCAAAATTGATGGTGATAGCACTGTTCATCGAGTTTTGCTGCAAATTATGGTGCTGTAATTTAATTATAGCACCTGTTTTGTAACTTTTCTTCTTTCCTTCTTCGATTTCTGACTTTCTGAATTATGAATTATTATATTTTCTTCTCCATGCAAGCTTAGACATATTTTGGGACATAGGGTTTAATCCCTTTGATTTTTAATGATTAGATAACTCTTTTCTTTTGTCATGATAATCTTCGTTGTGATAATTCTACTTATGTGATGAATTTTCTTTAATTTTCCTTAGATCTATGTTATTATCCATGTTTTAGAGTTTTCGCAATGAGACTGAAAGGTGATTTGCTTGAGAACTTGGAACCCTAGAATTGCATGTTATGATTCCTTTCTTATGTTAGATCTAATTTGATCTATTCTAGTAGATTAATTGCCATGTTTAATAATATTGATCTAGGAGTGAGTTATTGTGTCAAACGTGGAGATCTTGCACGAAAGTGAGGATCGAAACGTTGGAAAACCCTAGGTAGAACCTGTGTTGAGACTCGGATGCACGAAAGTGATCCTTGAGGCTCCACTTGTGATGATCAACTTAGAATTCGGATGCACGAAAGTGATCGTTGAGTTCTTTGTTGATGGTTTACTTATTTACAGCATTGGGATAAATCTTGCGCGAAAGCGAGGATTGGTCCCTGCATGATTGTCTGCACGAAAGTGAGATAATCCTTTTATGAAGTAAATTAAGTCTTTATCATGATAGGATTTGATTGACGACCTTTTATTATATCTAATCATTGAAATTAAGGTGGATGAAACCCTAGTCCCAGTTTATCTCTCTGATTATTTTCCCGTGTGTTTATTGTTTATTCATATCATACTCGGTTTGCTTAGCTAGTAAGAATACAACTATTTAGTACTTAACAATAAGGTTTCTGTGGTTCGATATTTTTATTACTTCGATAATTCCGTGCACTTGCGGAAACCCTATCATGCATCCGAATTCTAAATCAATCATCTCAAGTGAAAACTCAAGGATCACTTCGTGCATCCGAATCTCAACATTGGTCCTACTTAAGGTTCTCCAACTATCCTATACTTGATTTCTCACAGAATTATCATGTTTATCACAACAATTCAATCCTAGATTCAGATTATTAACATGGCATTATACTTCTAAAATTGAGAAATAAGAACAAACTTAATTTCTTACGATGAGTTCCTAATATTCAATTTTAGGGTTCCAAGTTCTCAGCGAATCACCTTTCGGTCCATATCGCGAAAACTCTAAAACATGTTAACAATATGAATCTATGGAGAATTAAAGACAATCATCACATAAGTATAATTATCATGGTAAAATCATCATGACAAAAGTAAAAATAATCTAGTCATTAAAGAAATTAAGGGGAATTACTCCCACATGTCCCAAAAGATGTTTACGCTAGCATAGTTAAAGAATTACATTAATCCATAGTATCAGAGGATCAAAAATCGAAGAGAAAGGGGAAAACAACTTTACAGCATATTACAGCCGTAATTTCGACGATGAACAGTGTCGGCGATGAGTGTTTCATTGATTTCTCCTCCGATCGATCTCCTTTCGTTCTGAAACTTCTGGAGTAACTTTTCCTCCTCTATGCGCAGCTTCCCCTCAAATTTCACGGCCGGAGATGCACTGTACGCTTCCTGGCGGTGAAACCTAGGGTGACGGTGAAGAACTTGATTTCTCTCTAAATCGTGGATCAAAGTAAAGCGTGTCTGCTCTCCTCGATCTCGTGAGTATTTCCCTTTTTACGGATCTTCAATTGATGGCCTGGATCGTCCAAAATCATCAGCGCAAGAATCGGGCTTCAAATAGTCCGAGAAAATCGCGTATACAAGTTATAATTACGACCATGTAAATGGTTACGGCAGTGCCGTAATGTCAGCAGGAAGTCTCGGTACAGAAATCGTCCGGAATTACGGTACCGTGAAATTGATTACAGGAGTGTCGTATTTTCATCAAATCTCTCGGGTGAAAAATCGACTCAAAATACCCCATAATATCGGTTACGGTAGTACCATAAAATCCACCAAACTTTTTGTACGAAATTGAACCCAGATTACGGCCCATGAAATCCATTACGGTAGTGCCGTAATTTCTACAAAACTTCCTGTTCAAAATCATCCCAAAATACGGCAGCACTCATAAATTACGGCAGTACCGTGGTTTGTTCTGTAGATGCAGTGAAACCACAGTACCGTAATTTTGATTATGGTAGTACCGTAATTTGGTTTGAAGCTCTAATTTGCGTGAAATTTGACATGTAATCTTCTCTTGAAGGTGGGAATTCATCCTTGCATCTGAATTTGCTTGAAAACGCCTAAAAACAATGCCTTTTTGTCTGAAAATTATGTAAAAAAAAGAAAAGAAGTAGATTCCACAATATTTAATAAAAAAGACATGAAAATAGGAAAGTAGTATGAATATGAAACAAAAAGATCTATGAAATTACACAAAATTTACTATAAATTTTGGTG
The DNA here is from genome assembly GCA_027563935.2 of Costus lasius. Taxonomy (NCBI): domain Eukaryota; kingdom Viridiplantae; phylum Streptophyta; class Magnoliopsida; order Zingiberales; family Costaceae; genus Costus; species Costus lasius. The sequence goes on along the minus strand of CM050450.1, from coordinate 97,555,132 downwards.
TCATCAGGTTTCCGAGAGAGATCTGCCATAGAGGAGCGCCCGAGAAGGGAATCGGAGAGAACTTCTGTAGTCGGTAGCGAGTGTGGCCGCTGACGGGTGAGAGAAAAAGGGTTTTTGGTTAGCTTGTATTGAAGAAGCAATAAAGCGAATTTTCCCTTCCTCATCGTGTCTTCTTCTTCCTTGATACCTCCAGCGGACCTCTCCAAGCTTCCAGCGTGCTCCTTCTCCTTAGTCACCAGCATCGATGACAGTCCCATAAGGGCGCTTCCAAGAGGCAAGCGGCGACGAGGCTGAGGGAGGAGGTGAGGAGTTCTCCCTGCCAGCATGCCCTTTCGGCTCCCTTCCCCTTCTCCGACACCGGCAACGGTGGCAAACGCGAATGCGGCCTGCGTTCGCGTGCGCAAAGAAGACGAATGCCGCGAGCAGCGTTCAAAACAAGGAGCAAATCCGATTTTGACTCAGTCAAAATTGATTTTGGTATTTTCGAAGGAGGAATTTCGAATTCGGCGGTGAATCCAAATTCGTGCAGCGTGAGAAAATTTGGGTTCTGGTGCACTGTTTGAGGAGGGGGTGCTGACATGGAAGTTAGGATAAATTAGGGTGTGACAAGTAGTATAGTAATTAACTAGGTTCAGATATGGGTAGTGTAAAAGAAGCGAATACCCTACCTGCTGCTATCCATAGGTGCTATGTATGTGTCACATGTGCACTACTAGGTCCAAGTGAAGACCAGCCCAATGGCTCGCCTTGGGTTTGGATAGAACTTCTTGGGTCCACGCCAAATTGCCGTGGACATAGTGAACCCACCCTAGGCTTAAGGGATCGCACCCCAGTGGTTGCGTGCTCCACACGTCCCTACGCATGTGCATCACATCCTGCGTTCGCGCACACTTAATGGGTTCAAGTGGCCTACTTGATGAACCCTAATACACTTCTCCAGCTCCTTAGAGTCCATTCCCAATGGACATCGTCATGCCAAACTCCATGGCACTCACACCGGAACCTAGGCACCTTGTGCGCCTGTCCACCCCCACTAGATGATCAAGGAATTATTACCATCCGTCGTGCTGGTGTACATCCATCCTATACTAAGTCCAAGAGCATCACGCTGCCCGTATTGTCATATTGCGTGCATTAATACAAACTTACTAGTAACTAGTCCAAACAATATGGTGCACCAGCATTGCACGCTGCAACCAATTCCCAGCTGTTTCACATGCATTTGGAATTTCATTATATTAACATATTGAATGGAGAAAATAAAGGCAATTATCACCCGGTCACTTGAACATTATTCATTTTCTGTGAATTTTATGCTCAATAACATCGCAGATCAAACATAAATCAAATTGAACACAGTTTGCGGAACAAATCTTTCTGCAGCTTAAAATAATATACGGGAATAGGTTAACTTTTTTTATTATAACAAGTTCTAGTAACATTTAGCAGAGGAACCAATAAATTAATACAAGAAAATTCAATCGGTAGATTCAGTTACATGTCCTGTATTGATCCAATCTTGTGTTTCCAAAAAGAATGCTACGAGCAGGCGTTCTTGTAAGAAAAATCCTGTTGATCAGTTGATAAATTAAAGTAGAACTAGCATCTACTCTTCTTGAAAGAGTTCACGACCAATGATCATTCTCCTGATCTCACTAGTTCCAGCGCCGATCTCAAATAGCTTTGCGTCTCTCAGAAGACGACCAGTTGGATACTCGTTTACATAACCATTGCCACCTAGACATTGGATACCCTGCATGTCACAGAAAAATAAATAAATAAATTTTTTAAACCTTCAACTGATTATTCAGTGATATGACTTGGGTACGTAATCAAATTTCTACTACCAACGAACATAGGCTATATCACGAAAGCAAAGGTTGATAAGATGTCAAGGAGAACCCATCCATATGGAATTTTACTGAGATATTAAAACAATTGAGACTCAAAATACAACGGGCAAAAGCTATTAAAAGTAATCAAATAGGAATAACATATTCTAAGATTAGATTCTTTCGAGCTTCAAAACAAGTGTCAGAATGCCCACGTTTGGGAAATAATAAGCAAAACAAACAATTACACGTCCATGGGAAAATTGGTTCAGAATCAGGATGAATGAATGAATCGTGAAAGCTGACAAATAGCTCAAGATTCCTCTATTTATAACTCAGCAGGTTTTCCAACCTTATCCAGATATCACACTAAATTTCTTACGTGCTACCTTCAAAATTCTTATTTAAAATTATGGAAATGCAACTACAAAGTTGAAAGACTTAAAGCGTCCAGAACCTGCAGAGCAACTTGTGTAGCATTTTCAGCAGCCAAAAGGATAACCCCAGCACAGTCCTGAAAAATTGGCATGTTGGAGTAACAGAAGTAAAGAAAAAAAAAATGCAATAAACAATACATGCAACAAAAATTATCAAAATGCTCGAGCTTTCATATTCCTGATCCCGTAAATAAAGATAATTTCGGGACCAAAAAAGTTTGCATAATCTACAGATATCATGCAGCTTACTGAAATAGATTCCTATATATTTAAATTAGGCTGCAATGTTCATGATCAAGCATTGAGATGAGACCACTCTCCTGCAAAACTAGCCATGTAAGCAGAAGGTACAGGAGAGTTAACTAAGAAAAGCTACGAGCATTTGTGTACTCGTAGAAAACAAATTAGCTTTAGTATCATCACTACATATGCACAGACAATAGACTGAAACCTAGCAGTACCTTTCTGTTAACTTTTCCATTGTCACAGTCACGAGCTACAGAATATACAAATGCCCTGGAAACGGCAAAAAAAGGATATTTTCTATAACATCTATCTGCAGTAAAATAAAGGTAAGTTTATTATATTCAAAGTAAGATGACTACCTGGAGGACTGTAAGGAGGTATACATGTCAGCTAACTTTCCCTGTAGTTTCATGGTGAAACATTTAGTTTAGATCCCATAAAATTGTTCACTACACAAATTTTACATTAATCACAACAGTATAATTTGGTTTCATCAAGTACCTGTATAAACTGAAACTCTCCAATTGGACGGCCAAACTGTTCTCGCTGTCGAACATAAGGAATAGCAACATCAAGACATGCTTGCATAAGTCCAAGAGGGCCAGCAGCAAGGACAAGCCTTTCCAAATCAAGTCCTGACATCATGACATATACTCCTGCATAAAAGTATAGTAAGCAAGGTTTCTGTTGATGATGAAACGTCTTTAAAACAAGTAGATACTTCCGTTCAAATTGCAGGATTCCTGATATTCAAGGCAGTGAATAAGGAACAGAAAAGATACGTAGAAAGAGATTAGCAAACGTTTAGCTCCATATAATTCCAAAATTTTAACAAATATCAGTGCACTTCTGAACTAATAACTACTTTCGATTTAATTTTCCTCAAAGAAAATGTTGAAAAAAGAGTATATTTCCATAGTTACATTTCAACGGAAGCTTGCTGTTCTAGTAATAAAACAAATATACACGATCCATTTAACAATAATGTCATTCTCCTATATCCTAATATATAATTCTACAAAAAATTTTGAGAACTTAATTCATGAGGACCTTTTCCTTCCTGCCCGAGAACATTCTCTTCAGGAACAAAGCATTTTTCAAAGACAAGCTCGCATCTGTTGAACATGGTATTTTAGTCAGACATGTACAGACCGTACAGGTCAAATAAAATTGAAAAAAAAATGTAAATTGTCAAATAAACATACGTATCACTTCCTCGCATACCAAGTTTATCCAACTTCTGAGCGGTACTAAATCTGAAATAACAAACACACACATACACACAAGTCACTCATCATAACCGCAAGGAATTCTAAAAAACGTCATAACACAGCTTAAAAAATTGCAGGATATTGGCTCAGATATCATTTCCCTTAAACAAAAAAAGAAAACTAATTGGAAACAAGGTTTTAAATATTAGTGTACTATTCCATTGTTACACTAGTACATACCAACAAATAGTACCAAGTACTATTACACAAGTATATTTACAGCATTAACCTTATACTGGTACTACCGGCACTAGTTCAAGGTTAAACTGGTACAAACTAGCTATATATATGAATCAGTTTTTTAAACAATGATTGGAAAGACAAAAGAATACACCCATTGTTCAATATGAACTACTAATGATTTTCTTCTTAAAAATGCAACAGTGCAACTAAAAGAGTATATCAATAATTAATTTATGCAGCATACTTTTAAGGATTTTAGCAGTTTTATTCAAACTAATTGGTTGTGTTGAGTTAGTAGATAATCTTTGACATATGCATCAATTGTATCTAGCTGTCAGCTTAACATCAGTTACTCTTTAAGATGGTGTGGCACACTAAAGCGAAATTTTGAGCAATGTAAGATAAGATTTTATAATATTTTCCAATACTAATATGGTACATCACCAAACATCTACTATAACACGAGGCATGCCATGTTATTATCATATTAGGGTAATTGATGATAAGTTGGCGTTCAGATATAATTGGTACAAATATCATGCAACAATTACGACTAAAATTTTGGATAAATCTGACAAAATATATCCATGAGTAAAATACTAAAACATCTCGACATCCTAAATTAAGTTTTGACGTGAACAATAAATGGAGAAGTATATATACCCAGGCATCCCTTTCTCAATTATAAATGCAGTAATTCCCTTTGATCCAGCACTAATATCTGTTTTTGCATAAACAACCTGCAGAAAATTCAACAAAAGAAATACATTTAAAGGAGAATGGGGAATTAAGTTTCAATGTAAAGAAGCTTTATCAAGCTGAAGGATGCTTTATCACATTCCTGTATTGCTGCACATTACAGCAGTATATTGACAGCATCAGTTTTTATAGTGTGTATTTGAACACAATGCATATAGATGTGAACTTCTTTCAACTGGAAGAATGAACATGTATGAAATAATAACTTGTAAGGGAATGCTTGTAGAAGACAATTATGAAACCATTGTACATTCATAATTGAATGATCAATATTGTATTGGAAAAGTGCAGAATTATCACAGGTGTTTCAAGAACAATTTCATGCGACTAGTAAATCATTACTAATGTCTGAGCAACGGGTCCATTTGTACACCACATCTTGTTGCCATTTATTACATAACCTCCATCAACTCGATCAGCTTTGCACTTCATACTGACAACATCAGAACCAGCTGAAGTAACAAAGTTGGACAAACCCATGAGAATAATAGAAACAGAACTGTATCTAGTATGCAAAATGCAAAAGAAAAAAAAAATCATTGCACAAAGCATCAGTGTACATTGTTACCATTTGGTTCACTCATTGCCAAAGCTCCAACATGTTCGCCGCTGATTAGCTTGAAATTTGGAAAAAGAAGTAATCAGCCCGTCAAGTGGAAAACCAGAAGGTCAACTGGTAAAGCATTATTTAACGTGACATAAAATGGTAAAAGAAAAAACTTGTAGTTAATGAATTAAGACATAGGGAAGACATAAGTGAGCATCAACAGAGAGAAATATAAAATTTCTTGAACAAAAATATTGAAAAATACAACAAAAATGTAACAGCCTAACAGGAGCATGGATCAAATGTCAGTAATTTAATCTGCATGTATCATTACCGCACAAAATAACAAATTAACATGATAGATAGTGTCATTTGGGTTATTCTCAATCGATGGAAAGAATTTATTATAAACTTAACAAGCAAGATAATGTGCAAAAAAAGTAGTATGTAATGTGAACACACCTTTGGCAAATACTCTTGCTTTTGTGCAGAGGTCCCGTGTCTCACCTACAAAAAAAAAAGATAACTGATTATTGGGATCATTTACGTCATCTATTACACGATTGTCTATGTATTTTACAAGTATAGTTGGAGAATTTCCTTGTACCAGTTGGTTTATGCATAGGTTAGAATGTGCACCATACGAGAGGCCAACAGACCCAGAAGCACGGCTAATTTCCTCCATTGCAATACAATGGTACAAGTAACCAAGTCCAAGCCCTCCGTATTCCTCTTGAAATTAAAAAAAAAAAAAAAAAATTTCAAAGTTAGCGGAGCTGGAAATGCTATGAAAGGATGCCAAATTCCCAATCTATGCACAAATCTAGATTACATAGCATTCGACCAAAAGGCTCATGTTGCTTACCCGTTGGATTCATATATTTGTTTAGAATTCTGAATAAAGGCATAGCTTTTCAACAAGAAAAGCACAAAGAGTTCAAAAACTTAATCTAATTTAGTTAGACAAGTAAAACAGATGCAAATTAAAGAAGCACGCACGAGACAGTCATGTGATAAGATAGGCAACAGCAGCAATGACAGAGTTACCTGGTGCCGTGATGCCATGGAGATTGAAATCCCCCATAAGTTTCCACAAGTTAACATCCTGAAAAGGTACGAAATGATTATCAGATGTGAGGAAGTTGGATTCAGCCAAAATGAGCTACGTTATAATTACAACCTTGGGAAGATTGTTTGTAGCATCAATCTTGGCCGCGTGCGGAGCAATGTTTTCTTGCGCGAACTGGTGAACGCTTTCTTTAAACTGCAAATACCATGATAGTAAGTATCACAGAAAGAACGAAAGCCCAAACACTTTGGTATTTTTATTGCTAAATAACGAGGCCTCAAAAACGGCAATCTCGATCAGAAAGACTCCGCCTCGTTGAGGATCTTTAGCAAAACCCTAATCGATTGTTTCAAACTTTTACCTGCATCTGGGTATCGTCAAAGAGGAGAGATGTGGACGAGAAAGCCCTCTGCCTGCTCCAACGATCCCGGCAAAAGATCGCCGCGCGTCTCGCAGACGCGAATCGCTGCATCTTTCGATTTGATTACTGGTTTGATTATTCGAAGAGGATTGAAATCTGCAACGGATCAGTAGTGTGGCTGCAATAAGCGTTATTTATCGCTTCCCGTGGATAGCAAGAGTGACGAGGCTATGTTACATGTACAATGGATTTTTTACGCGAACTTCTTAACGCGCCATGACATCTACGGATGACAGCAAAATGGCTCATTTCATGTTACCAATAACGAGAGGGGTATCACAGTGGGTAGATTGTTTGAGTTTTCTACATATTTGAAGATGCAGATACGTGCAGGATTCGAAAACATTCATCTGATATCCAAACTGCTGTGCGCTGTGCTGGCAGTTTTATCAAAGGAAACCTTTTTATTTTTTATCAAGGGAAACTTGGAATACATTTGCTAACTTAGCAAATCGAAATAGCATTAATAATTAAGAAATTATAAAGATTACTTCTATTCTTTTATTACATAAACTTTTTATATATTTTAAATTAATACATAAATTTATTTAAATATTTTCAATTTATGCGTTCTAATCAATTAATTTAATTGTCCACCAACATATAGAAAGTTACGGGAGTATAGAACATGGCACACCATAAAACAAATTAATGAAATAATCAAATCTTATACCAAATCAATATTTTTAAAGGTTTATATATTAAAATAAACAAAATTATATATATATATATATATATATATATATATATATATATATATATATATATATATATATATATATATATATATATAAACTTTTGCAAGGAATGAAGGAAAGGGCACACCTATATTCTCAAGGGAGGTAGTTCTTTTTACATAGTGGTAACAGAACAAAATTATTATCTATAGAAAGATAATGCATAGTCTAGATCATATTAGATATAAATAAGTCTAAATCCTACTTAAAAAATCTTCAGTATTGAATGGAGATCTATATTCTAGAGGCTAGGTCCTTCCTCCTTTTCTTGTTAGTGCATCCTTCAAGAAAAGAAGATGGCTCTTGAGGCTAGGTCCTGTCCCCCGAAGCTAGCAATAAGCATAAACAAGGACATCTCTAAAGAGGTCGCTGTGTGGATACCTACAGAGGGTGGACAATTATTTGTCTGCATCTCATCTTTTGTCAACTCCTGATCAAGTAAACACAGTAACACATCCTTATACATCTCTTTGTATGCTCCCTCATATAGATTCTCTAAGTGGGAATAGTGTTTGGGTGAATCTTCCCCTTCACTTATGCTAAAATTTTAAAATTCACTCATCATTTCCTAACATATAGTATCTTTATTTTAATGCATATTTGTAGATACAATATCTCAAATCGATGTCCAAACACATCATCGCTATAATTATAAAATGCATAACTCTTTTTACTATTGGCAAATTAAGTAATGAAGGTAGGGCTGGTCTTGGTGAGCCTAAAACAATATAACCTAATTTAAAATATCGAAGACCAAGTTAATAATAGTAAACTCATTAAGTCTTATATACTATAGCATTTCTTCATTTATCTTCTTTCATAAGGGACTAAATTAGGACATTACAATCTCCACCGTGTAAAACTTGATGTCCTTGTTAAGCCCAAAACCTACCACATAGGGATGCAATGGATAGGTGATGTGGGCTCACAACGCAATACATGCAAACAACGCTTTTGAAAGATTTTTTTTTTGTTTGGTAGTAGAATAGTAGGAAAACCACGATTAACTAACGAGTTTGGAAAATAGATGTTTTTGTATTTTATATAAGAAAATCAAAATTTAAACTACTTGCAAGAAGTGAAATTGCAGAATTGAAATGACAGGAATAATAAAGAAGACTTATAGTGGACCCCTTGAGAATAGAAGGGGTCGCCTTCCCGTTCTTCACCGGTCCAACTCTGATGGAAGGTATCGGTTACACACATGCAATACAGCAACCCACACAGGCGTGGGGGAGTTGATTAAGATTAAAGCTTTACAAAATAAAAGTGCAAGAGGGAGGTTAGGCCTCCAAGTTCTCTTGCCTAAACAAATAGCGAGACTAAACTAGTTGAGGGAGGGGTGGAGAAGAGAGGGCTTGCGCCCTAAAAGGGTTCTTAAGGTTCCAAGCGCCTTTCTTCCTACAAGAGTCAAACAAGGTGTAGATATCTGAACTTATAAAATAGAAGAACAAAACCGAAAGAGGGAGGACACTTATCTTAGTGATGCAACTTCAAAGAGGCATGCGACATGGTTGTTTCCTTCAAGTTGAGTCTCGGCCTCTAGGAAGATCTTCTTCATCTTGATGATTGTTGGTCTTTCGGCTTCTCTTGAGGGAGAGGTGGTTCACGGTTGGGTGTGGAGGAGGGGTGAAGGTCTCCGCTATGGTGGAGAGATGGATGATGGAGGCGCAAAGAGGAAGAGAAGAAGCTTTAGTGACACAAGCACCAAGAGACTAATTTTGCTAGGCAACTACTCGACAAATATCATTACTATGCTGATGCAAATGATGCATGAGGGCTACAATATATAGGCAAAACAACTAGGGGTTACATATGTCTCACCCCCCCCCCCAGGCGCCTAAGCAGAGATAAGAAAGAAATTCAGCATTTAATTGCAAGGAGGCTACATGGAATGGGCGCACACGCTTGGAGTTGTCCTTCCTTCTTTGGCCGACTCCTTCAAGGCAAGAATTTGAATTTGAATTCAAGGAGGCTAGCACATAAGGCTTGAATTTGAATGTGGGCGGTTGGCTTTGATGAGGCTTCCATATGTGGGGAGAAGTTTGAATTCCTTCCTCAAGTGCTAGGCGCTAACTCCTTGATTCCTTGATTTGGGGTGAGGATTGTGGATCTTGATTTTGTGGCTAAATTCTTTGTTGATGTGGGCGCCCAAAGCTTGTTTTGGCAAGGGAGTTGAGAATTAATGAAGCCTCTTTAACTCAAGTCTTCAAAGTGGTGGAAGTTTGAACTGAGTTGAATCTGAACTTTCCTTTCTTGGAGCTCACTAGGTGAGTGAGTTGTGAGCTGAATTTTGCCTATGTATTGTAGGTGCAAATACACGTGCTATCCTTCTAACCAACCATGATGCAACATTTTATTTAAACATGAAAGGAAAACCTACATGTAACTACATGTTAGATTGGGGGTGGAGCTAACCTATCATGATGCGATGCAATGCAAATAAGGAAAGTAGGATCCTATGAGGAAAACCCAAACCTGAGAGGTTTCCTTCGGTTCCTAGTGGACCTCTGCGGAGCTGGTCTTGGCCCCCCATCAATAGGGTACCTGCTTTTTTTCCCTACCCGTATCAAACCTGAATAACTACCCTACTACCTATACTTGATTAGCTATTTGATTTCAACTACCTCTTAACTACTAGGACCCTATAAATATCTGACTTAAGTGATTAACCATACTAAATTATATATTATATAAAGCTAGGCTCTCCTCATAAGGCATGGTCAACCAGTCCATGCTTAAATCATGTGCCTAGGCATTGTGGAAAAAGGAAGAGGGAATAGGACTTTCCATTAGAGGCAAAATCACTTCCTCGATCACCTCATGTGTTAAGGTCTTGTTGCCTTCCTTGGCTTGCCACGTGGGTGTTAGGGAATGCCGGGTGTAATTTTAAAATTTTGCAGTCCCAGGACGCAGCGGAAGAAGTATTACACCCGAAACACATTCCTTTCCCAAGGATCCATGCGAGTGAGTATACACAAGGATGTGATAGAGATGTACCTCTTTTTCTTGTCTAGATGTCGAAGCCATGTTGAAGGCGCCCATGTGTTCGCCCTCTACAAGTATCCACGCGTCGACTCCTTGATCGTTGCTCCCTTCCACGCTCGGTGCTAGCCTCGGGAAGAGAATCAAGCCTTAGGGTATCTTTACTTCTCTTGCGCCACCTCCAAGATGAAAGCGCCAAGAGGAGATGAGGAGGAAGATGATGCCGCCAAGTTGCTTCCTTCTTCTTTGTTTGCTTGCGCCACCTTCAAACAAGATGCGCCTATGGCCAAGGAAAGGGGAGAGCTTGTGGCAAGAAGATGCCACCAAGCACTAAGAATCCTTGCGCCAAGAAGAGATGGAGAAGAAGAACTTGCGGCTCCAAGGAAGAAGTTTGCGCCAAGCCAATGTTACTTTCGCCCCTTGCACTCCAAGTCTCTCCAAGAGATATGTCCACTCGAATCAACCTTTAGAGGGGGCGGCAAGGGTCCTATTAATAGGACAAGGGGCGACAAGGGCAATGGCTAGGATCATGCCAAGTGGGCGGCTAGGATAAAGGGGTCTTGAGGTAAGGAAAGTCTCCAAGACTTTACCATAAACCTCATTCAACCTATCCTAATTTGCCCAATGGCCATATCAGCCCAAGACATGCCTTAAAGGCATGCATTCCATTCAAGGAGAAGGGGTAGGCGCAACATGAAAGAGAATTTCGGCTAAGGAGGTGTATTGGGAGAAACTAGGGTTTGAGGTAAGGTAAGTCTCCAAGACATTACCATATACCTTACCCTACTATCCATATGCGTCCAAGCTCTTTCCAAAAGAGCCATCAAGCCATATCAGCCCCAAGACTTGCCTTAGAGGCAAGTATTCCATCCAAGGAAGAGGGGCTAGGCACCCTTTACTTCCATAATGAAGCAAAGGCGCCTCCCTCACCCCATTATGCCCCTAGGCGCCAATGGGGTGAGATTTCTCCCCATTATACCCCTTTAAGCTAATTCCTCTTCATGACAACTAATTATTGGGCCTCATTGGATAATGAGCTAGCCCAAACTTCATGGTATGTGTTGATTAAGCCATTGGATCCAATCCAATGCAACCCTAATCCAAATGTGACCAATCTAGGTCAATTTCGGGTCAACCTGCCAAAAATGAAGTTTGGCTCCAATAACTTTCTTCCAACTCATCAGGCCCATTGGCGCTGATGAAATCTTCCAAATGGATCCAAGTTATCCAATAACTTGATCCTAAGGCTTCTGATTAAAGCAACGTCAAGAGTCTATTGCGTGTGACCCCGTAGGATCCATATGACGATGGCAATGATGTAAACATCATAAGTAGTGAGGGGTATCTAGCAACACATCACTACTACCCATGTCATAGGACTTAAGTCATTATGGCAACAACTCCTAACAAGCAACGAGGATTCCTATTGCATTACAGATCCCTTTGCCTAAGCTGATATCCTGCCATTGGATTGGTCTCAAGTTTATTATCCAATGCATTGGTCATGACTCAACAAGTGTGGCCACACTCTCCTGTCATGCACCAATAAGGTGGGGCGCCCCGAGGTGGATATCATGCTTCCTCGGAAGGAAGGGGCAAATCCTACTATTGGTCATCCATGTCTCTATGTGACTTATAACATGCCCAATGACAGTCGTTTTGATCTCCCATTTACGGAGAGACGTAAGACTGTATTAAAGCATACCCTTCATCAAGTCTAGACATGAATACCTCAAGTCTAAGGATCAATGCAAACCTCTTGCATGTGAGATTGACTTGTTGACTAGACAAGTCAATCCTCACGGTCGATCACTCCAGTGCATCCAATGCACCTGTATGTCTGCGTTACTGTGCCCCGCACCTAACCAGCCCATACACCAGTCTCACATGTACCGAAGCTGTCCCATATCTGCTAAGGTACCTTGTCTGGGGATAGCTTATGAGAATGGATCCAATCCAAACTCCTGGGACATTATTTATGCAACTCAATACATCAACGCAGGTAGAGAAGTCTGCATAATAACGACCATGCCTATATAAAGAGTAATAGTTCTATCAAAGTACATTCAACCAATGCCTGACCATGTCCACACATTGGTCTTTAGGGCATATACACCAACAATCTCCCACTTGCACTAAGACCAAGGACAACTGATGTTTAGTTAGTTCCAATGTCTCTAGTATGACCCATTTAGCTTCCGCTGCGCCAGAGGCTGGATCAGTGGGTTTTTCCAGATTGCTATCTGTGTTTATTTTAACAAATTTGATCATCATCCATATCCATGATCTCTAAGATCAGATGATATGCTGCAGTACATACTTGAGCATTAAGTTCCTTCTCTCATGCTATGGTCCCAGTGAGAACTATACTGGACCATCAAGCACTATGAACTAGATCAAGTTCAAATGAATGAAGCTGCCTCCTTGGCTGCCACAAGGAGCTGCAATGTACTCAGCCTTATTTGTAGAATTTTGGCACTTTGGTTTGCATAATGCTCTTTCAGCACACAACACCATAACAAGGCAAAGCGCAACTCCTGGCTGTGATCAATAGTCACTAGACTGGAACGAAGTGTCAGTGTACCCTTGTACACAAAATTCTTTCCTGTCTTTCATAGACTAGACTCCAATCCTATATACTTCCCAAGTATATGTATAAGGATTGCTTTCACAGCTATCTAGTGTTAAACACTAAGATATGATTGAAACTTGCTGGCTATGCTCCAAGCATTTGCCAGAAATGGTCTTCAAAACATGATCCATCCTACATACAATGTATCAAGACTTTGGACCCATGTTATTACTCTCCAGCTGTGCCATAGGACACAACATCTTTGAGAGACTTAGACCATATCTTCCTGGAAGGTATCAGTATTTGGAATCATCCAATATAATCCTCTCCAGAAACTCTTGGATGAACATAGATTGACTAAAGGGCAATGACTTTCTTGGATCTCTATAGATCCTCATGCCTAGGATGTAGGCATCAATCCCTAGATCATTCTTCTCGAAATACATATCAAACCTTTTCTTCACTATGTGAAGAGCTGAGATGTTATTCCTCGTGAGGAGAATATCATCAATCATCTAGACAAGAAATATTATTAATAAGGTGCTTCCACTGATCTTCTTGTAAACACAGGCTTTTTCAACCATGCTTGCATAACATCATGCATATCTATATGGCCTTGATATGAAAACCTTCTGGCTATTTTCTTATAGATATCTTTTCAGATGTCCTTGCAAGAAAAGCAGTTATCATAACAAGATGCCATAATTGATTATGCAATTACAACAAGCAGATCCCTAATGGACTTAAAGCTCAGCTATTGGTGAAAATTTCATTATTATCCACCCAGTGGATTTGCCTGAAATTTCTGTTCATTAGCTTGCCTTTCAAGGTAACAATGTTACCTTCCATGTCTATCTTCCCAGAAGATTTATTTTACAGCCTGTGGGAATTACCCCTTTGGCAGCTTATCCAAGTCCCAGACTTGATTAGCAGACATGGAGTCCATTATGGTTCTCATGGCCCTTGGCCATTTCTTGGAATCTGGTCCACCGACCGCTTCCATTGCCTTATAAGTCTTAGGTTCATGCTTGATGAAAAATTCGTCATGCCCAGCATATCGAATCGATTCAGACTTATGTTATTCCTGTGTTACTTGAACCTCAGGTTGACTTTCAACCTGTATGTGAGATTTTGCTCTCCATGTGTGTCTAATTATATTGTGGTTGATTCTGGACCTTGTCCAAATCAAATCTACTCCCACTAGCTTCTTTCAAAAGAAATACTTTCTCAAGAAAGACAGCATTTTGAGCAACAAATGTTTTGTTCTCCATGGGATAGAATTAGCACTCTATAGTGCACCACAAATACATACTTTTGAATCACTACACTTTACATTCCCAATTCCATTGAAGAAATGGGATATTTGCAGTTCTCAACTCAAAAGCTAACTTAGACATTTTCTTATGGAGTAGCAATACATCTGTTTGCATGGCAACATAGTAGTATATTTGCATGACTTATTCAAAGTTGGAACCACATCTAATGTGTTCCTTTTCTTTCTTTGAAATTTACCACACAGTGGTGTACTAAGAAAGTTGTGAGATCACTCCACACTTCTTAGGAAGGTCATCAAATTCTCCACTAATCATCTTGATCCAATCAAGGTGCTTTAATAGATCCTTATCTTTGACTCAATACTTCATTTGTGAACTTCTTGGAATTTTCCAAAGTTCTTGGGTTGCGTAAGGCATACCCACACTCAATGAAGTATATATAACTCCTCTTAGTGTTTGCTTGCATGGGTCCACTTACATCGCAGTGTAATAGATCCAACAAGTCACTACTCCTTTCCACCCTTTTGGTGAAAGCAGCATCTGTCATATTGTTCCTTTGAACTAGGCTCACATGTATCATAATCCTGAAAGGACAATGATCCCAATAGTCCATGGACTTTCGGATGTGACCATTGTTCTATGGTTCAAGAGACAATGCTATAAGAGGAAGTTTATTGAATCATTAGATCTGATCTTGTGTTACATATAGAACCACAAACTATTGTCAATTGTATCACTTCAATAGAACATCTCAGATTAATGAAAAATATTATTTATTATTTCAAACTGAAGTCCTTTCCAAAAGGAATGATGTTCTAATACATAAGCTGATACAATAATAGCAAAGTTCTATATAAAGCCTTCAAGGCAGTGAGATGATATCAACAGCAGCATCCAATGCTCCGTCCCTGACCCGAGAGTCGATCCCATCAAGCCTCTTCGTCCTACTTCTTTTGAGCTCCTGCACATGTAAAACATATGTGAGCCTTACATACGGTACCCAGTACCCATGAATAAGAAGTAGACAAAAGACCTCGGTAACACAATACCTGAAGCGGATGGATTACATCCCTTCTTCTTCGCCATGCTCTTCTTGGCCATCAATCCTCTTCGAAATACCCATGCATTCCCAGTCTTCCGAAGTATTAGCTTCGAAGATACAGAACCATGGTCTTTCTCAGATTCAGGCACACATTCTGAAGATCCAACAGAACTCTCCTGATCATTGTCTATAGAGCATGGTGTGAAGAGACCTTTGAGATGTATGATTAGATCATAGATCCCCATCTCATCACATTCAACCTTGACCTCCGGGGTCATGCACTCTAAGACAAGAGCAGTGTACTGTTCGTTATCTTCACAATGTTCAAGATAGACATTCCACTCCCAGTCATTAGTGAAATACACACTGGGCTGGGATGGAGGTCTTTCAAGAAGATGCACCTTATGTTCTTGTTCCAGTATCTTGGACAAAGTCTTGAACCATTTTGTCCAATATGTCCCATCCAGTTTATGTTTATAAAGTTTCAATCTCAGATCAGGAGATGCCTTCTACAATAAGCAAATAAGTAAAAATAAGTACTATGATAAAGCATTTAACAGGGACTTTAAATTAAATGCTATGCTCCCACTACTTCCAAAATAAGTTGAGAACTCTCTAACTCAACATGGAAATAAGTGAGTAGGATCCTAATTTCACATAAGGTTTCCGCGACTCACGAGGGTGAGTTGAGATGCACAGAGAGTCTCATGCTTCCTTAGGTAGGCATGCCAGCCAATTGTGCCGCGCACAATTCCTCTTAGTTAAGACAGACTAGGCGCCCTGTGTCCAGTGAGGGCTGGATACAACACAGAACCCTATCCTCTCAACAGCTGCCTCTAGTGATTCATCATGTCAGTGACATATGAAAAACTAGTCAAGTCTGGTCCTAACCGTTATGCCCAGGGCCAACGAATTTCCTTGCGAAGGCACGCCCAGGTTAAAACTGGACTGGGGAAATCATTGTCACCACACACCTCCTAAAGATAAGTGAGTGTGTCCCACGAGGGTGGGAAACAGTTCACAACATCACCGATCGATAGTTTGATGAGGGCTACGCGTTAGAAGGCTATTGACTTGATATTTTAATGAGAGTTTTGCATGTTCGTTTTATTCTTTTCTAGCATGCATCTTTCCTATGGTTATGGCAGCAAGGAAAAACATCACAGGCATGCTATGGACAAAATAATAAACCATCACAGGCATGCTATTTTGGTCGATATGGTCATAGCCCTTTACACATAACTTGTCACGAGCCATGTGACATGTTATCGTGCATCCAAGGGTTGCGAGTCCCTATAGCAGATCGGCCCATGCCAGAAGCCGAAAGCATGTGTCCTTCCTTCAGCCGCAAGTCCATCACCATGCTTCCAAAGCTGGCGCCACTTCTGACTCCGATTGAAGAAGACTCCTTGTTGTCAAGATGAAGCCTTAACCTATCATATAACTCTACATCTATTCTAAACTAGATGAAAAATTCTTTACAACAAGATAGGGAGAGAACCACACGTAGGTGGAAAGAGATTTTACAAGCATTCATCACAAGTGGAAACATGCTTCCACATCACAACACAGGAGGGCACTCGCTATGACCATATCAACCCAATCAAGTGGCGCATGTAAAATTTGAAAAACCGGAATAATCAAATTTTAGCACCCTATGCGCCAACATCATCCAAAGCACTCTCTTAACCAAATTTATGCCAAAATTTAGATCAAGTTCCATGATGATTTCATAGACCCTATCAGCTGGCGGTTTTGTCAGATCAAGAGACCCGGCCAGTCCGAAGACACAATGCCCGTCCTACTTGACAAAACTACGTGCGCCTTTTGGTCTTAAATCAATCATAAACAAAATCTAAGTTTCGGCCACAAAGATGAGAAGAGAGATTTGGATGAAAACGCTTTCTAAGTGAAATGCGCAGGGATAGAAAGAAAAATTTTCCAAAAATTTTTCCCACAAGCAAACGTACACCTTGTGTTTCTCGCAAGTACCTCTGATACCACTGTTAGGGAATGCCGGGTGTAATTTTAAAATTTTGCAGTCCCAGGACGCAGCGGAAGAAGTATTACACCCGAAACACATTCCTTTCCCAAGGATCCATGCGAGTGAGTATACACAAGGATGTGATAGAGATGTACCTCTTTTGCTTGTCTAGATGTCGAAGCCATGTTGAAGGCGCCCATGTGTTCGCCCTCTACAAGTATCCACGCGTCGACTCCTTGATCGTTGCTCCCTTCCACGCTCGGTGCTAGCCTCGGGAAGAGAATCAAGCCTTAGGGTATCTTTACTTCTCTTGCGCCACCTCCAAGATGAAAGCGCCAAGAGGAGATGAGGAGGAAGATGATGCCGCCAAGTTGCTTCCTTCTTCTTTGTTTGCTTGCGCCACCTTCAAACAAGATGCGCCTATGGCCAAGGAAAGGGGAGAGCTTGTGGCAAGAAGATGCCACCAAGCACTAAGAATCCTTGCGCCAAGAAGAGATGGAGAAGAAGAACTTGCGGCTCCAAGGAAGAAGTTTGCGCCAAGCCAATGTTACTTTCGCCCCTTGCACTCCAAGTCTCTCCAAGAGATATGTCCACTCGAATCAACCTTTAGAGGGGGCGGCAAGGGTCCTATTAATAGGACAAGGGGCAACAAGGGCAATGGCTAGGATCATGCCAAGTGGGCGGCTAGGATAAAGGGGTCTTGAGGTAAGGAAAGTCTCCAAGACTTTACCATAAACCTCATTCAACCTATCCTAATTTGCCCAATGGCCATATCAGCCCCAGACATGCCTTAAAGGCATGCATTCCATTCAAGGAGAAGGGGTAGGCGCAACATGAAAGAGAATTTCGGCTAAGGAGGTGTATTGGGAGAAACTAGGGTTTGAGGTAAGGTAAGTCTCCAAGACATTACCATATACCTTACCCTACTATCCATATGCGTCCAAGCTCTTTCCAAAAGAGCCATCAAGCCATATCAGCCCCAAGACTTGCCTTAGAGGAAAGTATTCCATCCAAGGAAGAGGGGCTAGGCGTCCTTTACTTCCATAATGAAGCAAAGGCGCCTCCCTCACCCCATTATGCCCCTAGGCGCCAATGGGGTGAGATTTCTCCCCATTATACCCCTTTAAGCTAATTCCTCTTCATGACAACTAATTATTGGGCCTCATTGGATAATGAGCTAGCCCAAACTTCATGGTATGTGTTGATTAAGCCATTGGATCCAATCCAATGCAACCCTAATCCAAATGTGACCAATCTAGGTCAATTTCGGGTCAACCTGCCAAAAATGAAGTTTGGCTCCAATAACTTTCTTCCAACTCATCAGGCCCATTGGCGCTGATGAAATCTTCCAAATGGATCCAAGTTATCCAATAACTTGATCCTAAGGCTTCTGATTAAAGCAACATCAAGAGTCTATTGCGTGTGACCCCGTAGGATCCATATGACGATGGCAATGATGTAAACATCATAAGTAGTGAGGGGTATCTAGCAACACATCACTACTACCCATGTCATAGGACTTAAGTCATTATGGCAACAACTCCTAACAAGCAACGAGGATTCCTATTGCATTACAGATCCCTTTGCCTAAGCTGATATCTTGCCATTGGATTAGTCTCAAGTTTATTATCCAATGCATTGGTCATGACTCAACAAGTGTGGCCACACTCTCCTGTCATGCACCAATAAGGTGGGGCGCCCCGAGGTGGATATCATGCTTCCTCGGAAGGAAGGGGCAAATCCTACTATTGGTCATCCATGTCTCTATGTGACTTATAACATGCCCAATGACAGTCGTTTTGATCTCCCATTTACGGAGAGACGTAAGACTGTATTAAAGCATACCCTTCATCAAGTCTAGACATGAATACCTCAAGTCTAAGGATCAATGCAAACCTCTTGCATGTGAGATTGACTTGTTGACTAGACAAGTCAATCCTCACGGTCGATCACTCCAGTGCATCCAATGCACCTGTATGTCTGCGTTACTGTGCCCCGCACCTAACCAGCCCATACACCAGTCTCACATGTACCGAAGCTGTCCCATATTTGCTAAGGTACCTTGTCTGGGGATAGCTTATGAGAATGGATCCAATCCAAACTCCTGGGACATTATTTATGCAACTCAATACATCAACGCAGGTAGAGAAGTCTGCATAATAACGACCATGCCTATATAAAGAGTAATAGTTCTATCAAAGTACATTCAACCAATGCCTGACCATGTCCACACATTGGTCTTTAGGGCATATACACCAACACTGGGTGCACCCATTAAGGCAATGGCGTCTCCTTGATGCCACCTTCATTAGGTGCCTAGGATAGGCACTTGGGCCTAGGCCAAGGGTAAGGCCTTTTGCATCATCACTTATAAAGTGTAGCCAACTATACTAGTGCTCATCAACCTAATGAGGTGATCCAACCTCTTCATACATCCCATTCACTAAAGCCATGTGCCATTGGTGCCACATGCTTTAGCCCTCATTTGGCTTTAAGCTTAGTGAGCTTCATCTAGAGTTTTCTTATACTCTAGGCCTCCTATAGAAGTCTCATAGGCACCCCAAGCCTATCTATAGTTTGCCTCATTATTAGACCTAAAACCTAATAAGCTTCTCCAAAACAATAGAATGGGTGCCTAGCCTCATTCTTCTTATAGATCGAATCGTATTCATCATCCATTTGATCATGCTTTGATCTAGGATCTCCAATGTCCAAAATAGAATCAAATTAACCCATAATTTGCTCCAAGGCTTCCAAATCTATAGTGATCTCTAAGTGTTTGCATGTACGACCCTGTAGATCACATATGACGTTGATAGTGATGAACCAGACAGATCATCACAAGCAACAAGTGATATTTTATAATGCATCACTGCTACCCAAGCCATAGGAATATGTTGTCAGCCAGTGATAAAGTTTTTATATATGAAATACAATCTTTTTTACCTTCTGATAATCCTAGACTAGATAAGTGTGTCACACTTTCTATTCCAATCATTTGGGGTGACTCGAGTAAGAAATATAATCTCCTAGGCATGACTATATACTCTCAGTCAAACACCTACAGAGGGGATCCCTAGATTATCAAACTCTCTTTAGAAGGAAGGGACAAATTATCTATTGATCACCCATTTTTCACATATGACTTATGACAACCATTATGACTTCCTAGTTACTTAGAAGTGTTATGCTATATCAAAGTAAGTCATTTATCTTATGTAACTGTCGATGATCTTTAGTCTAAGGACTAGAGCACCTTCTGTTACTTGTGACACTCAAGTCATAGTTTCACATCGGGTTAGTCCAATACATCTTGCTTGATACACCTATGTGTCTGTGTTGATGCCCAACATTCCACTAGCATATATACCAGTCTCACATGCACTAAGACTGTCTCTTATCTACCAAGGTACTTTGACTAGGGACTCATAAGATTGAACAATGTCAATCTTTAGAGATATTATCATATTACCCAATACGTCAACGCAGGCATAACGATTAATATGATAATGATAATTGACTTTATTCATTAAATGAATTTACATAGTACAATTGGTCTTCAGGGCATACACACCAATAGTTATGACTTATTTAATGAATAAACTAACTCATTCACTTGGTGAGCTTAAAGCAACTTGACACAATTTGAAATACTTAGCCCAAGTTAGTACTAGTGAGCTCACTAATCCTTTTATACTGCATCATCTTTTCTCTCACTTTTCATATAGAAGTAAATTGAAGTATCACATTTATAGCCTCCATGCCAAGTAGGTACATTAGTAATGGTAGTGAAGCCCATTAGAATGCTCTTAATAGAGTGTTTAGATATCTTAAGGTATGTCTTGGACAAACATGTTCTATGGTTCTGGTACTTTATACAATGGGTTGTATGTCTTGGACATGCAAAGTTCTATATGCAACATAAATACTAAGAGAATCAAAGTAAGTAGTTCAAATAACACTTCCTTTTGGCATTGTCATTTAAGCCACATAACAAAAGTCGCATCTAACAACTCCATGAAAATGGGTTCTTGGATTCAACCTCCTTTGAGGAGTTTGACAAATGCAAGTTCTGTTTATTGGGAAAATAATAAAATCACCCTTTACCAAGCAAGGTGAGAGGGCTACAAGTTTGTTGGATCTCATACACAGAGATGTGTATGGACCATTCAACAAATAGACCAGAGGTGGGTATGTATAGACCATTCAACATCTTTGACACTGAATAACGTAGAAGTGTCATCAGAACTCCACATGAGTTGTGGTCTGGGAGACAACCCAACCTAACATTTATAAGGATCTAGGGATGTGAGACTTTTGTCAAATGTCAAATTCTAGCAAGCTAGAGCCCAGGTCAGATAAATGTGTGTTTTTAGGGTATCATAAGGAAATGAAAGGATACTATTTCTTTAATCCCACTAAGAACAAAGTCTTTGTTGCTCATGGTGTTATCTTCTTTGAGAAAGAATTTCTCTCGAAAGATGCCAGTGGGAGAAGTTTTGACTTGGATGAGGTTCAAAGTCAACCACAAGATACAGAGATTGAGATGGAACCTGAGCCACCTAATAGGTATGGGTCACTGCCGACTCAACACGATGAGATACACATCATTAAGGATGAACCCAAGACCTATGAGGAAGCAGTCACTGGATCAAACTCTGAGAGATGACTTAAGACCATGCAGTCTAAGATGGATTTCAAGTCTACTAACCAAGTATAGGATTTGGTTGAACTGCCTAATGGGGTAAAACCCATAGGGTGTAAATGGGTCTTCAAGAAGAAAATAGACATAGAAGGCAATGTGGTTACCTTCAAAGGTAGACTAGTGGCTAAACATTTCAGGCAAGTCTATGGGGTGGACTATGATGAAACTTTCTTGCAATTGCCATGTTTAAATCCATTCAAATCATGCTTGCTTTAGCTGCATTTTATTATCATGAGATATGACAGATGGACGTGAAGACAACTTTCCTTAACAGAAACTTGTTAGAGAATGTGTTTATGACGCAGCCTGAAGGCTTCGTCCATCCTATAGAGGCTCATAAGGTATGCAGACTAAAAAAAATCTATTTATGGATTAAAGCAAGCCTTTTAAAGTTGGAATATTCATTTTGACAAAGCCAAGAGAGATTATGGTTTTATCAAGAACAAAGACGATGCCTGTGTGTACAAGAAATTCAGTGGGAGCTTGGTCACATTTCTGGTCCTATATGTCGATGATATACTGCTCATCGGAAATGACATCCCAACTTTTCATGTGGTGAAGACATGGTTAGGGAAGTGTTTCAAGATGAAGGACTTAGGGGAGGCCACCTATATAATGGGGATGAAGATTTATAGGGATAGATCCATGAAACTCCTAGCCCTAAGTTAGAGTAGTTACAACGATAAAGTGCTAGAGAGGTTTCACTTAGAGAATTCCAAGAAAGGTTACCTTCCCATGAGGCATGGCATCACTGTTTCCAAGAGCTAGTGCCCCTATATATAGGCTGAGAAAGAGGACATGAGTCAAGTCTCTTATGCTTCTATAGTGGGATCGATCATGTATGTGATGTTATATACCGGACCAGATGTGGATTATACTGTGAGTATAACTAGTCGATACCAATCCAACCTAGTGTAATGCCCAAATCACTTCGAGCCGAGTAAAATGGAGCTGGGCTGGGCAGCGGCCCAAGCCCACAACGTAGGTTCAAATTAAGCCTGCGGGACGAGGCAAAATTGGGTCAACACCCAATTTTGAAATTGCAAGCTGCGATTTCATTGGATGAGGTGAAGGGCTTCATCCTTCCTTTAGAGATTTTGGAGCCGTGAGTGTGACGCAACGAAACTTATGGGAGGGATGGTCCTTAGTTCAATACTCTAAGGAGGTGGAGATGATGATGTAGAAAATGTGAGAGGGTCTTTAGACAAGGGAGATGAAAATGCGTCGGAGGGAAGCCGGGAAAATCGATGAAAATGATGCCGCGTAGATGCGACTTGAGCAATACCAATGAACTGAAAATACCAACGAGCACAATTCTACAATCTCAAACTACTAACCTCGCTTGTAGAGCTAATTTTTTTAGCATATGCGCGTAGTCAGGACTCCTTCACGGTGCAACGAAGAGAAGGGCATCCACCCGTCCTAGACGTGGGTGGAGGTTGAACACGTAGGGCGGCTGCCGGAGCCAGAGGAGGAAACAGAAAGGCACTTTGGTGCAGGAAGTGTGAAGAAATAGGAGCCCAGCATGAGTTAGTGTCGCATCGGTGCACTTTGATTGAATGGAAGGAGGAAGTACAAGACACAAGAGGCACTCATAGCCGAGGCTCACAGAGCTCACTAGACCTAGGCCTTCGCAAGGGGGAAAGTGACTACTACAGCAAAACTGAAAATGAACTAGCCCTTAGTCCTCTTTTATAGATCAAGAGGGAGGGGGAGACACATGACAATCACATGAGAGTTGTTGGATAAGCCAACTACCCTCTAACTTCCTAAAAGGGGTCAAGATGCCCTCTAACAAACTAAAAGCAAAGCTACCAACTATGACAATGGAATCTTCAGGGGGAAGGCTAGCGCATGGGCTGAGCTTTGGGCCGTTGTCTGGGCCATTGAGGTGCGCTAAACCATCTCGGAGCAGGCTACCATGAAACAACAGAACTTGCTGATTGTGGGCTGATTCTGCATGGTGTTAGCCTTCTCCTGGGCAGTGTTGAGCACCAGGTTGTGGTAACGTTCTATTGGTGGATCATGTGGCGGTGCTTGGGGAATGGATGACATGTTGATGGGGCGGATGGACTCCGTTGAGGCAGAGGATGGGCTCACAATACCCATATAGCAGTCTGGAGGATGGAAAGACCGTTGCGAGCGTTGAACCTCGTGAAGAACTAGACCCATTTGCATTTTCAAAGCCTTCACAGCCTGGCCGAGTTCGCGTTCACGGCTATGAATGGGACCTGCGGAGTCTGTTGAAGCTGTCACAGGCGTGTTTGCCAGTTGCCAATTCTGTCGAGATCTTCATGGGCAAGCGCTGGGATAGTGATTTTCGTTGCGCAGATCACATCCTAACCGTGCGTCCAGTCATGGGCATGATGGGGTGGGCAGATTTGCGCCGAGCATGTCACAATTAGAGGCACAGCCATGTTTGGGGCAGTCCTTTCTTTTGCGCGAGGGGAGGACTGTGTCACGGCCATGATCTCCTTCACGGCCTGGTTGTGATTGGTGGTGTAGACATCCGTTTGGCTTGAAATTTTTGGTGTAGCTTCCTCGGACCCTGGGGAGTCTTCCCATATGTCTTCCAGGGGTGTTTGGTCACACCCAAATGCTTCTATGACTCCGTCAATTCCCCTGGGGTGGGGAGAGTTTGCCTTCGGAGACCAAGGCACTATCGTGTCGTCGGAAGGGGCACCGGTGGTCAGGGGTGCATGGAACAGAATGAGGTCGGAGACATTGAAGACCAGGCTGATGAGGGAGTCCTCTGGCAAGTCGAGCACGTAAGCATTAGCACCGACCCTTCATAGAACTGTATAGGGCCAGTCGCAATGCGCATGCATCTTCCAATTGGCTCTAGACCTCAAGCGCTTAGGGTGGATATGCACCATCACTCACTCACCCACCTCAAAATGGTGTGGCTTATGATGCTCGTTGGCCTCAGCTACATATCGTGTATTGTTCATGTAGATCCGGCGGCGAATCTCATAATGTAAACCCGTGATATGGGAAGCAAATGCATGAGTAGACTCGTGGATAGAAGGGGGAGTAGGGATATTATGCATATCTATAGGCTTTCTAGGTTGGTGTCCAAGTAGAACTTGGAAGGGGCTCAGTTTGGTAGACCGGTTGAAGGCACTATTATACACAAACTCGGCAATGGGAAGGTGATCAGCCCAATGGCGCGGGAAGTCACTAGCTAAGCAACGCAGAATATTCCCCAGACTACGGTTAACCACCTCTATTTGACCATCGGTCTATGGATGGTACGTGGACGAATACTTAAGGGTGGTGCCGAGTAGGACCTGGAGGGAGTTCCAAAAGTGACCAACGAATCAGGTGTTGCGATCAGACACGATTGTGAGTGGGAGACCATGAAGGTGAGCAACCTCTTTAACAAAGAGGTGGGTGATGTGAGATGCATTGGCCGTCTTAGAGCAGGCACAAAATGTAGAGACCAGTGTTGGGGGCCTAGGTTTGGCGCACTGACATGCGCCGCAGTGGAGAATGACCCTGTCTACATCCTTACGAAGAGTGGTGATCCAGGAGCAAACGGGCCCATGAACATACTTAAGGACGACCCAAACTCCACGGAAGGCACTTGGGAAGGCTCCCCAGGATGTGGGGAAGATACAGCGCGATTTTCAGCGTGATTGGAGTTTCCCAGATCTTGAGATGGCTAAATTGTGCGCCCCGACACGGCCGTAACACGGTCAGCAAGCTGCGCAAACGCCGACACACCCGTTGCCACGGCAGTGCCGCCAGCCGTGCCTTCCTCGGCCAACATTCCTGGAGCTAAGCAGGCTTGTGCTCTTTGGCACGACCATGCCGTGTCTGCCTCGGCCAACAACGCCGAGTTTGACACACCCGCTGCCACGCTCGTGCCTCCGACCGTGCTTCCCTCGGCCGATTCTGTAGTTAACGAACATGGCCATGCTCCTCGGCACGGCCATGCCGTGTTCTCTTCGGCCAACAATACCGAGCCTGACATGACCTTGGACACGGCCTTGGACACGCCCATGCTAGCACCCGTGTTCTCCTCGACCGAAGACCCAGCTTCCGAACACGGCCCTGCTCACCATCACGGCCAGGCCGTGTTTGCTCCTGAAGACTTATTGCAGCCCCGACGACCCCATTTCGAAGTGCACCACCCTCCCAACCATGTTGCTCCACCTTATGACGATCCAGAGGAGCCCAACAAGGTAACAATCCGGTGATCCCAATGCCAAAGCAAGCCTCCGGAGCGTTTCTTGGGTGTCCTTAGCCCCCTCCCCACTCACACCGAAGTAATCTGACCCAAGGACGCTTCAAGTCGGCCTCGTGAGGGCCCAATCCCAAGTGGGCCGCACAATCTCATCAGCAACTCGGCCCAAGATCGAGCCGCCATGGTGGTAACTCAGCCCGCAACATCCAAGTTCTGCTGTTTTGTCGCCATGTGCTCCGAACACGTCTAAGCCGCTCCTGTACGAAGACGCAGGATCGTGCTACCAGCTTCAAAGAATATTATGTAGTAGTTTGTTAACTTCTGTCTAGTAGCTACAGCTTGACCACTTTAGTGGCCTGCAATACTTATTAGGTGGTTAAAGTTCCTTGTCTCTTATGCATTTTGTTTGTTCCCACTCCTCTTATTCTATAAAAGAGGAGGTAGGGCTAGTGTGTTGAGTAGTTCTCTTAGAGGTAGAGATATCCTGGTGAGCAAGAGAGCTTCCAGCTTGTGGGGAAGGTGAAGTCGCTTCGCCTTCGGAGTTTGTAAGAGTCGGCGACCGGCGTCTCGACCCGACGTGTTTTCAGCTTGTGTTCCCTGCTTTATAAGAAGTAAATCCCACCTTTCTGGTGGGTTAGGTTCGTCTATTTCTTTATGTTTTCATTGCATTCCTTCGCTGTGGTTTTCAGCGATCCTTCACCCCCGGCCATCCGCCATTGGAGGCGTGGTCGGATCTCTTGTTCTTGGTTTGTTTTAGCTTCATAGACGCGCGAGCTAAACCTCGTGAAACCGCAGTCCCCAATGCGAGCTACGCTTAAACGTGCTAAGTGAGTTGCAGGAAATTGCTAAAATTGCTATGAGGTTAGTGCGCTGTATTATTTTAGTTGGGTGCCGTTCTCTTCATTCGCATTCGTGCTATCCTAATCGAACTCGTCGCTGTTTCGTCGTGCTTTCTACCGGATTCCTTGCACTTTTCCGACGCATTTTCTCTTCCCTCATCTCACGACCCTCTCCCGTTTTATTGCGCATTGTGTAAAACCCTAGAGTACGGCTTTAGGACCCCCCTCACCTATTAGTTGCTGCATCAATTCTAGTATCAGAGGACGTTGTGCGTTCGATTCTTATCGTTTGCACGATCCCTCACCATCGCACTGCATATTTCTGCATCCTTTCAGTGTTTTCAGCATTTTACCTTAGTCGTGTCCCCCTTGTTTATGCATGGTGACTACGCGGTCACAAATTATGTCGTCCCAATACCTGGAAACCAACCCCGAAACCCAAGAGTCGGTCCAGCCTTCAGAAGGGGCTAATTCCCATCTAGGATCTATGCCTGTGCTTGAGGCATGAATCGACGCAAAGCTTGAGGCGCTGTCCGCACGAGTGGACTGATGACACCAAAATTCATAGTATATTTTGTGTCATTTCATGTGTCTTTTTGTATCATATTTATGCTCTTTTGCTTGTTTTTAAGCCTTATTTGTCAAATATTGCAGAATCTATACTATTTCTTGTTTTTGATCATTTTCAGGTTAAAAGTGCCATATTTTGATGGATTTTGGAAGATTTGAGCACACCAATGGATTCCAGACATCGAAACAAAGCTACCCATCAATTTTCATGAAATTTAGAGCCAAATTGCAAAAATATGGCACTACCGTATTTTCTGGACAAACTACCACGGTACCGTATTTTTGGGACAAAATCTCACGGTACCATATTTTTTGAGAATTTTATATAGAAAATTTCAGAATTCTGGGTACAAATACGGCACTGTCGTTTTTTTACAGTAAAACTTTCACGGCACCGTATTTTCTGCCCAGAATTCACAGAAGAAAATACGGCACTACCGTATTTTGGAGAGAAATTATCACGGTGCCATATTTCCAGACAATTCTTTACAGAACTCCAGAGGCAAAAATACGGCACTACCGTATTTTGTGGTACAACGTTCACGGTGCCGTATTTTGGGAGGATTTTCGCGAGTTTTTCGGGGCCGATTCTTGCGCGGGCCATAAATTTTGATCTATAAGTCAAAATTAAGATCCGAAAGATGTTCCAGACTCCTCTTTAAAAGGAGAAGACGAAAGAAGTGGAAGGAGGAACTTTTATCCAGTATTGAGAGAGCAATTGACAGAATGGAGCTTAGGGTTTGCCTTCATGCTGAGAGGTGTGGAGGCCACCTCAGGCTGTGATTTTTACACTGAAGCCTCGCCTGCCTGGAGGAGAGGAGGATGAACCAGAAGTTTCAGAGCATTTGGAGTCTGATCGGAGGAGAAATCAACAAAACAGCGGTGATAGCGCTGTTCAAAGGCAATTACGGTGCTGTAATTTCGATTATAGCACTGTGTTTTGTAACTTCTACCCTTCTCCTTTGATTTCTGATACTTTGAAACTATGGTTGATTGTAATCTTCCCTTCATGCTAGCTTAGATCTTTTTATGGGACATGGGGTGTAATCCCCTTGGTTTGTTAATGACTAAAAAACATTAATTTTTGTCATGATAATTTTATTATGATAATTTTACTTTTGTGATTAATTATCTTTAATTCTCCTTAGTTTTATAAACATCAGCATGTTTTAGAATTTTGCGAAATAGACCGAGAGGTTGATCGTTTGAAATTCGGAACCCTAAAAATCATTGATTTTGGAACCATCGTAAGAGATTAGGTAGTTCTTCGAATTCTGATTTGTAGTGATTTTATTGCCATGTTGAATTTCTAATACTTTGGATTGAGTTAATGTGTAGACTTGATATGATCTTGCACGAGAGTGAGGATCGAGTCGTCGGAAAACCATAAGTAAAACCTATGTTGAGTTTCAGGATGCACGAGAGTGATCCTTGAGATTCCACTTGAGATGATTGACTTAGAATTCGGATGTACGAGAGTGATCCTTGAGTTCTTTGTTCAATGATTCACTTATCTTTAGCATTGAGAATAGATCTTCCACGAGAGTGAGGATCGGTTATCTGCATGATTGTCTGCACGAGAGTGAGACAATACCTTTATGAAGTGAATTAGGTCTTTATCATAATAGAATTAAACTGACAACCTTTATTTCCTTCTAGTCATTAGAATTAAGGTGGATGAAACCCTAGTCCCATGTTTATCTCTCTGATCATCTTTTAGCATACTTTTCTGCATCTTTTACTTGCATCACATTTGATTTGCTTAGCTAGTGAGAATATAATTATTTGGTACTTAACAATAAGGTCTCTGTGGTTCGATATTTTTATTACTTTGAAGTATCCGTGTACTTGCGGACACAACATGGACGCCCAACAAGCGAGCACCCATGCCATGGTCCAGCAGATTTTGGCTGGAATCCATCCCCTTGTTAGTCGCCCCGGGCCCACGGAGCATGAGCGCCCGACTTCGGTGAACCCTCTGGTGTCCGCAAACCCAACCCCCACTAGAGAGTTGCCTCCATTGGCCGTGCCCACCCGGCGGCGTGTCTAGGAGGAGGAATGGGGACGCACACGGCCATACGAGGCCCTTAGGGATCCTATCCCTGGTGACGACCTGCTTGATGACGATGATGTTTGGGCCGCACAAGGTCTTCAGCCCGATGGGCGTTTCGGCCATTCTTGGGCCGCGCCCCGTACCCCTGCCCAAGCCCGTGTCGAGCGTCCTCGGACGGACGACAACTTCCATCGTTATATTCGACATACCCCCGCGCCTTTCAAGGGTGGTCTTGACCCCACAGAGTTTCTTGACTGGGTAGCGTCCGTTGATGCACACTTCGACCTTATAGGGCTTCCGCCGCACTCCCGTGTTAGGTATGTGTGCACCTTGCTTGAAGGGCCTACACGTTTACATTGGGAAAACGTGGAGCACCTAAATGCACAGCAAGCTCTTCCCCCAATCACCGAGTGGGTGGAGATGTGATATCGCCTCCGTGAGTGCTACATCCCCGCTTCGTATAGGCAGCATCTCCTTGACCAGTATAGTAGCCTACACCAAGGCTCGAGCACCGTAGAGGAGTATCATCTCACCTTCGAGACGCTTCAACTCCGTTGCAACCTACAAGAGGACCCCGAGTTGTCATTGTCCAAGTTTAGGAATGGGCTCCATGCCGACATCCGCCGAGCCTTACCTACGTATGGTTCAGAGACCTTTGACCAAACCTTCCAACGTGCTTGGGACATCGAGCAAGACCTTCGCGCCGCTGCAAGGCACAGCGATTTTGGCCCCCATAGGTGCCCCCATACGGGCGGTCCCCCGTAGCCCCACCCGCGACTTGAGTGTCCGTACCCGCGACCCGCGCCCCCGACCCATCAGCCCCCTAGGCAGCGCACACAGCTTGAGGCTTCGCCTTGTCGGCCCACTTGGGAGGAGAAGGGCAAGGCCCCAGCAATCGAAACCCCTGGCTGTATCACCTACTACAATTGTTTGTAGCCAGGTCACATGTCGCGTGAGTGTCCCAAGAAAACTGCCCGAGCTGATGCCGGTCCGGCCCGCGTCGCTACCATAACCCCCTCTAAGCACGACGTTGAGGCTGAGTGCTACACTAGTGGCAAAGAATCGGGTCCATCCACACTTGTCGTCCACTGCAACCTTGTGCAGCCTGCGCCTAATGAGGATTGGAGGCGCTCAGGCATTTTTACGACTTACATTAAGGGCAATGGGCACTCGTGTAAGTTCGTTATTGACGGTGGTAGTAGCTTGAACGTGGTCTCTCGGACTGCGGTCACGCGTTTCGGCCATCCCCTTGAGCCCTACCCAAGACCTTACTCTATCGCATGGGTTGATACCACAAGCCTTTCGGTCACACACCAATGTCAGGTCCCCATTGCGTTTGGGAACTATCGTGAGAAGGTATTGTGCGATGTTGTGACTATGGACGTCGCCCATGCCCTCCTTGGCCGCCCATGGTTGTACGATAGAGACGTAGTCCACTATGGCCGGTCGAACACTTATGTGTTCGACCACGATGAGCAGAAGATCCGTCTGATCCCAGCTACACCCAAGGAGCTCCGTGCGTCCACCTCTAAGGGCTTGATTACACCCTTGGCACCTGCCCCTTCGCGTTCCCCCATGGTCTTCCTCATGCGTACCCCCACAATGGTTCGCGAGGCTCATGCTGCCATGACCGTCTATGCGCTCATGGTATGCAAAGTGCAGGATCCTGTCCCTTGCTCTGATCCGGCGCCTCTTGTTGAGGTGTCCGCCCTCCTTGCCAAGTTTAGTGATATCAGCCCCGAGGATTTGCCTCATGGCCTTCCCCCAGCAAGGAAAATTCAGCACGCGATTGACCTCATCTCGGGAGCACCCCTCCCTAACTTGCCCCATCATCGCCTTAACCCCATGGAGCACGCTGAATTACAGCGTCAAGTGGATGATCTCATCACTAAGGGGTACATCTGCGAAAGTCTCAGCCCTTGCGCCGTTCCCACACTCCTCATGCCCAAAAAGGATGGGTCATGGCGCATGTGTGTCGATAGCCGCGCCATCAATAGGATCACTGTCAAGTATCGGTTTCCCATTCCTCGGCTAGATGACATGTTGGATTTGATCTCTGGCGTGTCTTGGTTTTCCATGCTCGACCTCAAGAGCGGATATCACCAGGTCCGCATTCGCGAGGGCGATGAGTGGAAGACCGCGTTCAAGACCAAGGATGGTCTTTACGAATGGCTTGTCATGCCATTCGGGTTGTCCAATGCCCCGTCTACATTTATGCGCTTGATGAGTCAAGTCCTCAGGCCATACATGGGCAAGTTTTTGGTCGTCTACTTCGACGACATTCTGATCTTGAGTCGGACCCGCGATGAACACTTGGAGCATCTTCGCTCCACTTTTGCACTCCTATGCAAGGAGCACCTCTTCCTTAACACGAAGAAGTGCGTCTTCCTGACCAATAGCGTGTATTTTCTTGGGTATATCATCTCCGACCACGGGCTGTCCGTTGACCCTGCAAAGGTGGAGGCCATCCGGCATTGGCCTGAGTCTCGCGCTGTGACTGAGGTCCGTAGTTTCTTGGGTCTTGCGGGCTTTTACCGCCGGTTCATCCTGAAGACCCCTTTCTAGAGGGGGGGGGGGCGAAACCCAATAAGTGGCGCAAATAAAATTTCATGCGGAATCAAGGGTTTCATAAGATCATTAGCAAGAACACATGATCAACTTCACAAAGATTGGATTCATACCATAGCCATTTCGCTTGGATGGCGATTTGGAAGAAGAGAGAGCGAGAGGATCTCCTCCAAAGGATGTGCACACTAGATGAAGAAGTCGCCTACTCCCTTGGTACTCCTTGTGCTAGCAAGGCTCCAAGAGGTCTCGATCCGTGAGGGAAGATGAGATGAGTTGCTTGGCGAATTCTCCTTGGCCGAATGCTTCTCTATCTCTCGTTGACACACGCCACACGAGAACAAGAGCGAAGAGGAGCGACGAGAGTAACGTTCACATTGAACGTGGGGCGTGGTTTCTAAAAATAGCAAGCCATAAAATCGCCTTCAACTCTCATGCGATCAAGCGTTTACATCAAGTGAACCGATCGCATACGCCACTCTCTTTGAACCAAGCGTTCACCTAAGTGAACCGGTTCTAATAAGGTTGGTTCAAAGACCAAACCAAAATAGCCCAAGTCATGGTCTAGATCTAATTGGACCCAATGGTCCCAGATCTAACCGCTCATCTCTGATGCTGCTGATCTCACCGATCTAACATCCATTCTCTCGATCAAAGCTTACCGATCTCAAGCCCTAATCAATCAAACATGATCAGACCAGATCTCACTTACAATCAGAGATTAAATCCCTTTTAAACTGAACCCAAACAATTCAGTCCACACGATCTGACTTAAGTAAGCCATATCATCAAATTGTGCGACCCTGAGGGTTTCCTTTAAATGTCGGTAACGATAACTTACGTTATCACGATCAGTGAGGGGTATCTAGCAACACATCACTGTCTCCCGATATAAAGGAAAGAGTCTTCCAAGACTACACCCAAACCACAGCACAAGTGTGAATCTACTCACAAGGCATACAAGTTTCCTTTGCCACTGGATGTTCTTATTGGACAAGCTAGTCAAGCCTATAACTCCAATATGATGAACATGATTAGATCAGATGATCACAGTCATCTGGGTATGGCCATACACTTTCTCAATCATCTCATCCAGGGGGGGCCCTTTAGAACATCACACTCCAATCAAGGAGACGGCAATCCTATATCTATCACTAGTGCCCTAACCTGACTCATGATCATTATCCAAGATAGTCTATAACCATTATGTTTCAAATGATATTGAACTACCTCAAAACAATGACAACCATCATTTAGAAACACAAGTGATCTCAAGTCAGAGGAAATGTGCCACTTGTTGCATACAAGGATTATTCACATTGTGACAAGCAATTGAATATCCTAGTAGGGTCTGTCCAGTACAACCAATGTACCCATGAGTCTACATCTTATTCCATGCTCGAAGCATCCTATAAGATTAGAACACATATTAGTCTCAATCATATCAAGGCTGTCTCATATTCACCAAGATATCTCGACTAAGGACATATAGCATGTCAGCCTAGCTGAACAGCATTGAGACATTATTCAGAAGTATACATATTGCAGCAGATGATGTAACAAACTGAATAACAACCATTGCCTTTATAAACTTAAGAGTTTATACATGATACTGATACAATCCCAAGGCCTCAAACATTAGCCTTAAGGGCATACCCCAACAATCTCCCACTTGCACTTAATCTAATGGTTGAGTAACCTCAAACCCATATTATTACAGTGCTTCTCATGCTTCTGCTGCGCCAGAGGCTTGGTAAGCAGGTCAGCCAGATTGTCATCTGTATGAACCTTGCAGACTTTGATCTCGCCACGATCAATGATCTCCCGGATCAAGTGAAACCGTCTCTGTATGTGCTTGGACTTCTGGTGCGACCGTGGTTCCTTTGCTTGTGCGATTGCTCCAGTGTTATCACAGAAGATAACCAAAGGATCTGCACTCGAAGGAACAACACCAAGTTCCTGAATGAACTTACGAATCCACACTGCCTCCTTAGATGCTTCTGAGGCTGCAACATACTCAGCTTCTGTTGTGGAATCAGCAACGATGGACTGTTTGAAACTTTTCCACACCACAGCACCTCCATTCAAGCTAAACACATAGCCTGATTGCGATCGGAAATCATCCTGGTCAGATTGGAACGAAGCGTCAGTATATCCTTCAATACTGAGTTCTTCCTGACCACCATACACCAAGAACATATCTTTGGTCCTCCGAAGATATTTTAAAATGTTCTTGACTGCAATCCAGTGCGCCTGACCTGGATTACTTTGGAACCGACTGGTCACGCTTAACCCGTAAGCGACGTCTGGGCGAGTACACAACATCGCATACATAATGGACCCAATAGCCGAAGCATAAGGCGTATTGTCCATTTCATCTTTCTCAGTCTGTGTTTGTGGACACTGACTCTTTGAAAGATTCAGACCATGTCTGACTGGAAGATATCCTCTTTTAGAATTCTCTAAATGGAATCTCTCCAGGACTTTATCGATGTAAGTACTCTGGCACAGCCCGAGAAGCCTTTTAGATCTATCTCTGTAGATCTTCACACCTAATACATAGGCTGCTTCTCCTAAATCTTTCATCTGGAAACATTTCCTTAACCATGCCTTAACAGCATGCAGTTCAGGAATATCATTTCCAATGATTAAGATATCATCGACGTAGAGGACCAAGAAAGTAATCACGCTCCCACTAAACCTCTTATATACACATGGGTCATCTTCATTCTTGATGAAACCAAACTCAGAGATTGATTCATCAAAATGAATATTCCAGCTTCTAGATGCTTGCTTAAGTCCATAAATGGACTTCTTTAACTTGCATATTTTATGACGATCTGATGGATTAGTGAAACCTTCAGGTTGTGTCATATACACATCCTCATCCAGTTTTCCATTAAGGAAAGCCGTTTTCACATCCATCTGCCAGATCTCATAATCATAATATGCAGCTATCGCGAAAAGAATCCGAATTGACTTGAACATGGCTACAGGAGAGAAAGTTTCATCATAATCTATCCCGTAGATTTGTTTGAAACCTTTCGCTACTAGCCTGCCTTTATAGGTAACCACGTTACCATCCATGTCAATCTTCTTCTTGAAGATCCATTTACAGCCTATAGGGATTACTCCCGGAGGCGGATCAACCAAATCCCAGACTTGGTTATCTGACATGGAGTCCATTTCGGCTCGCATAGCTTCAAGCCATCTAGCTGACTCCGGTCCACTGACCGCATCCGCATAAGTGAGGGGTTCATCATTGTCAATGATGTAGACTCCGTCATAGCGCTCAAGCTGTCGACGGATCCTTCCCGATCTTCGCGGTTCCCGTGATATCTGAGCCTCAGGTTCTTCAATAACCTGTTCTACCGGCTCAGGCTCATCCAACTGTGCTTGACTACTTTGTCCTTCCTCTGGATTCTCATCCAGCTTTATTTCTCTCCCACTGGCTTCTTGCAGAAGAAACTCCTTCTCAAGAAATATTGCCGTCCGAGCAACAAATACCTTGTTCTCTTTGGGATCGTAGAAATAATAACCCTTAGTTTCCTTAGGGTAATCGACAAAGATACATTTCTCAGATCTGCTCTCCAGTTTCCCAGAGGCGAGCTTTTTGACATAAGCCTCGCAACCCCAGATCCTGATAAATGTCAAGCTCGGCTGTTTCCCATACCATAATTCATATGGAGTCTTTGAAACTGCCTTGGATGGCACTCGGTTTAGTACCTTTGCAGCTGTTTCCAGTGCAAATCCCCAAAAGGAGTAAGGTAGAGTACCCTGACTCATCATAGAACGAACCATATCAAGTAACGTTCTATTTCTCCTCTCGGACACACCATTCCATTGCGGTGTTCCTGGCGGAGTGAGCTGTGAGATAATCCCACACTCCTTCAGATAGTCAGTAAACGCATGACTCAAGTATTCTCCACCTCGATCAGAACGAAGTGCCTTGATATTTCGGCCTAGCTGATTCTGTACTTCATTTTTGAATTCTTTGAACTTGTCAAAAGATTCATTCTTATACCTCATCAGATAGACATAACCATATCTACTGAAATCATCAGTAAATGTAATAAAGTACAAATAGCCACCTCTGGCATGTTTACTAAATGGCCCACACACTGAAGGTTCCCACATAGGGGGCGAAACCCTAAAGTGGCGCAAATAAAAATGGGCAGCGGATTCAAGGGTTTCATAGGATCGATGAGCATGCATTATATGATCAACTTTTGAAGCATGAATAGAGAAGATGCGATTCATACCATGGCCATTTCTAGATGGCGCCTTGGAAGCAAGAGAACAATGAAGGTCTCCTCCAAATCGTCACACACAAGATGAGCGACGGCTTGCTTCTTGTCGTCCCTTGTGCTAGCAAGGATCGTCCAAGGTGTCTTTGATCGAAAGGAAAGGGAGAGAGCAACTCCTTGCTTGGCAAAAACTTTCCTCTTGTCGTCTCAACTTCTATACTCGAGATGTCTCTACTCGTCCAAACTAAGAGAGGGCGACAAAGGCGTGAAGAGGCAACGTGAGAGAGAGGTGGTCACGTTGTGACATGCTTTCTAAAAATAGAAAGCCAACAATTCATGCGACCATGAATTTTTCCCTCAACGCAAATTCCTCTTCAATTGAACCATGCGCTCATGTAATGAGCTGGTTCATTTCGGTTTGGCCCAAGACCAAATAAACCAAGCAATATGGTCTAGATCTCAATTAAACCCAAAGGCTCTTGATCTGACCGTCAATCTCTTGATGCTCCTGATCTGACCGATCCAGCATCCATTCTCTCAATCGAAGCTTACCGATCTTAAGCCCTAATCAATCAGACATGATCAGACCAGATCTCACTTACAATCAGAGATTAAATCCCTTTAAACTGAACCTGAACAATTCAGTCCACACGATCTGACTTAAGTAAGCCATTTCATCAAATTGTGCGACCCTGAGGGTTTCCTTTAAATGTCGGTAACGATAACTCACGTCATCACGATCAGTGAGGGGTATCTAGCAACACATCACTGTCTCCCGATATAAAGGAAAGAGTCTTCCAAGACTACACCCAAAAACAGCACAAGTGTGAATCAACTTCACTAAGCATACATATTTCCTTTGCCACTGGATGTTCTTATTGGACAAGCGTGTCAAGCTTGTAGCTCCAATATGATGAGAATGATTAGATCAGATGAACACAGTCATCTGGGTATGGCCATACACTTTCTCATCATCTCATCCAGGGGGCCCCTTTAGAACATCACACTCCTTAAACAAGGAGACGGCAATCCTATGTCTATCACTAGTGCCCTAACCTGACTCAAGCTCACCATCCAAGATAGTCTATAATCATTATATTTCAAATGATATTGAACTATCTCAAAACAATGACAATCATCATTTAGAAACACAAGTGATCTCAAGTCAGAGGAAATGTGCCACTTGATACAATCAAGGAATATTCACATTGTGACAAGCAATTGAATATCCTAGTAGGGTCTGTCCAGTACATCCAATGTACCCATGAGTCTACATCTTATTCCATGCTCGAAGCATCCTATAAGATTAGAACACATACTAGTCTTAACCATATCAAGGCTGTCTCATGTTCACCAAGATACATCGACTAAGGACATATAGCATGTCAGCCTAGCTGAACAGCATTGAGACATTATTCAGAAGTATATCTATTGCAGCAGATAATATAACAAACTGAATAATAACCATGCCTTTATAAACATAAGAGTTTATTACATGATACTGATACAATCCTTAGGCCTCAAACATTAGCCTTAAGGGCATACCCCAACAATCTCCCACTTGCACTTAATCTAATGGTTGAGAAATCTCAAACCCATATTATTACAGTGCTTCTCATGCTTCTGCTGCGCCAGAGGCTTAGTAAGCGGGTCTGCCAGATTGTCATCTGTATGTACCTTGCAGACTTTGATCTCGCCACGATCAATGATCTCCCTGATCAAATGAAACCGTCTCTGTATGTGCTTGGACTTCTGGTGCGACCGTGGTTCCTTTGCCTGTGCGATTGCTCCAGTGTTATCACAGAAGATAACCAAAGGATCTGCACTCGAAGGAACAACACCAAGTTCTCTCACGAACTTACGAATCCACACTGCCTCCTTGGATGCTTCCGAGGCTGCAACATACTCGGCTTCTGTTGTGGAATCAGCAACAGTTGACTGTTTGAAACTCTTGCACACCACTGCTCCTCCATTCAAGCTAAAAACATAGCCTGATTGCGATCGGAAATCATCCTGGTCAGACTGGAACGAAGCGTCAGTATATCCTTCAATACTGAGTTCTTCCTGACCACCATATATCAAGAACATATCTTTGGTTCTCCGCAGATATTTTAAGATGTTCTTGACCGCAATCCAGTGTGCCTGACCTGGATTACTTTGGAACCGACTGGTCACGCTTAACCCGTAAGCGACGTCTGGGCGAGTACACAACATCGCATACATTATGGACCCAATAGCCGAAGCATAAGGCGTATTGTCCATTTCATCTTTCTCAGTCTGTGTTTGTGGACACTGACTCTTTGAAAGATTCAGACCATGTCTGACTGGAAGATATCCTCTTTTAGAATTCTCTAAATGAAATCTCTCCAGGACTTTATCGATGTAAGTACTCTGGCACAGCTCGAGAAGCCTCTTAGATCTATCCCTGTAGATCTTCACACCTAACACATAGGCTGCTTCTCCTAGATCTTTCATCTGGAAACATTTCCTTAACCATGCCTTAACCGCATGCATTTCAGGAATGTCATTTCCAATGATCAAGATATCATCGACGTAGAGGACTAGGAAAGTAATCACGCTCCCACTAAACCTCTTATATACACACGGGTCATCTTCGTTCTTGATGAAACCAAATTCAGTGACTGATTCATCAAAACGAATATTCCAGCTTCTTGATGCTTGTTTAAGTCCATAAATAGACTTCTTTAACTTGCA
This sequence comes from Costus lasius, assembly GCA_027563935.2. Lineage (NCBI taxonomy): Eukaryota > Viridiplantae > Streptophyta > Magnoliopsida > Zingiberales > Costaceae > Costus > Costus lasius. The sequence continues at coordinate 97,515,890 of CM050450.1, read as the reverse complement.
TATCTTATGACGATCTGATGGATTAGTGAAACCTTCTGGTTGTGTCATATACACATCCTCATCCAAATTTCCATTCAGGAAAGCTGTTTTCACATCCATTTGCCAGATCTCATAATCATAATATGCTGCTATCGCGAAAAGAATCCGAATAGACTTAAACATAGCTACTGGTGAGAAAGTTTCATCATAATCTATCCCGTAGATTTGTTTGAAACCTTTCGCAACTAGCCTGCCTTTATAGGTAACCACGTTACCATCCATGTCAATCTTCTTCTTGAAGATCCATTTACAGCCTATAGGGATAACTCCCGGAGGCGGATCAACCAAATCCCAGACTTGGTTATCTGACATGGAGTCCATCTCGGCTCGCATAGCTTCAAGCCATCTCGCTGACTCCGGTCCACTGACCGCATCCGCATAAGTGAGGGGTTCATCATGATCAATGATGTAGACTCCGTCATAGCGCTCAGGCTGTCGACGGATCCTTCCCGATCTTTGCGGTTCCCGTGATATCTGAGCCTCAGGTTGTTCAATAACCTGTTCTACCGGCTCAGGCTCATCCAACTGTGCTTGAGCACTTTGTCCTTCTTCTGGATTCTCATCCAACTTTATTTCTCTCCCACTGGCCTCTTGTAGAAGAAACTCCTTCTCAAGAAATATGGCCGTCCGAGCAACAAACACCTTGTTCTCTTTGGGATCGAAGAAATAATAGTTTCCTTAGGGTAACCGACAAAGATACATTTGTCAGATCTGCTCTCTAGTTTCCCAGAGGCGAGCTTTTTGACATAAGCCTCGCAGCCCCAGATCCTGATAAATGTCAAGCTTGGCTGTTTCCCATACCATAACTCATATGGCGTCTTTGAAACGGCCTTGGATGGCACTCAGTTTAGTACCTTTGCAGCTGTTTCCAGTGCAAATCCCCAAAAGGAGTATGGAAGAGTAGCCTGACTCATCATAGAACGAACCATATCAAGTAACGTTCTATTTCTCCTCTCGGACACACCATTCCATTGGGGTGTTCCTGGCGGAGTGAGCTGTGAGATAATCCCACACTCCTTCAGATAGTCAGTAAACGCATGACTTAGGTATTCTCCACCTCGATCAGAACGAAGTGCCTTGATATTTCGGCCTAGCTGATTCTGTACTTCATTCTTGAACTCTTTGAACTTGTCAAAAGATTCACTTTTATGTCTCATTAAATAGACATACCCGTATCTACTGAAATCATCAGTAAAGGTAATGAAGTACTGATAGCCACCTCTGGCATGTTTACTAAATGGCCCACACACATCACTGTGTATAAGGTCAAGTAAACCCGAAGCCCTTTGACCTTTGTGAGGAAAAGGTGACTTCGTCATTTTACCCATTAAACAAGCCTTGCATGTATCAATCTCCTCATAGGAGAATGATCCCAGCAGTCCATGATCATGCAACCGCTTAATGCGTTTCTTGTTAATATGGCCTAAACGACTATGCCATAGCAAGGTGCTGTCATCAGCATACTTGGCTTTCTCAATATCAATATTTTGTATAGAACATTCCATGTCCAACATGAATAACCCATTGTTAATTGAACCAGTTGCATAAACAATATTATCTAAAGATAAAACACACTTTGAAATATTGCATTCAAAGGAAAATCCCTTCCTGACAAGAGCAGGAATAGAGATAATATTTTTAGTAATACTGGGAACAAAGTAACAATTGTCTAGTTCCAATACAAGTCCAGATGGTAAAGTAATGAAATAGTCTCCTACAGCAACAGCAGCAACCCGTGCCCCGTTTCCAACGCGTAGGTCCACCTCATGCTGTCCCACCTGCCTTCTTCTCTTGAGTTCTTGTACATTTGAACAAATGTGAACTCCACATGCAGTGTCCAACACCCATGATATAGAAGAAGAAAACATGACCTCAGTCACAAAAATACCTGAGCCAGAAGCGAAGCTTCCCCTCTTATCTCCTTGGAGCGCTTTACAGTCCTTTTTCCAGTGACCCAGCTGGCCACAGTGGAAACATCTGTATTCCTTGGACCGCTTCACCTTTTGCTTCAGAGCCTTGCTGTAATTCTTGACAGGGGTCTTGCCCTTCTTCCCCTTCTTCTTGTTCCTAGAAGGAACCATTAAGATAGAGGTCGAAGGCTTTCCCTTCAGAGTTTCCTCAGTAGTCAAGAGCATATTCAGCAGCTCTGCCGGAGTACAATCGATTTTGTTCATATTAAAGTTAATGATGAACGCGTCGAATGAAGGCGGGAGAGACTGCAGAATAATGTCTACAGCAAGCTCCTGATTGATGGTATGCCCCAGTTTTTCTAGAGCTTCCTTGTGCCCAATCATCTTGAGCACATGAGCTCCCACTGGGCTCCCTTCAGCCAGTTTGCTCTGAAAGAAAAGCTTTGTCAGATTATAGCGTTCTGTCCTCGCCTGTGCAGCATACAGCATCTTGAGGTTCGCTATAATTTCTATAGCCGACATATCCTCATGCTGACGCTGCAGCGGTGGCATCATAGACGCTAGCATCAGGCAAGCGACATCAATGCTATCATTGACATGCTTTTCATAGGCTTCCCGAACCGCCCTTGCGGCGTTCGGGGCGGGCTGAGGCGGTATCGCCGTCTCGAGGACATACAGTTTCCTCTCTGCCTTAAGAACGATCTTAAGGTGTCCGTACCAGTCTGAGAAGTTCGGCCCAGCAAACTTCTCCCTTTCCAGTAGGGATCGCACATTGAAGCTCATGGTGTTCGTTGCTGCAGGTATCTACAACAATGCAAGAACAACAAGGTCAGTATCAATGTTAAGAATCAATCAGGACTTAAGAAAGATTCTTTTTCTCACTATTTTATCTAGCTGAAAAATCCAGCAAAATAGCCCGAAAGAGTAGAACTCTTTTAGTGAGATGGGATCCAGATTTCATACTTGGTCTCCGCGTCCCGCTCAGGCGAGATAAGATGCACAGAGAGTACAAGCACTAATCTCTGGTAGGCTGCCCTAGCCAATCGCCAACCCGTGCGATTCCCCTTCATCTGGGCAATCCAGCAGACTGTGCCAACTGAGTTGGTACAACACAATCTCTGACCCCACAGATGGCTGCCTCCATGTGCTACCATATGCGCCACATATGTAGGCTACATGGTCAAGCTGACCCGACCTACTCCCTGGACCACCACGTGCTATGCTGAGCAACGAGAAGCGATAAATCCCTTCTCTGTAACACGCAGGTGTAATCCCGCACCGTCTGAAGATAGATGGACGTGCCCACTGAGTGGGTACAACACGGCTCCAACGATAATCAGAACAGTGAGGTTTCGCGTCAGAAGGCTAACGAGCTTGATATTTTAGCGTTGGATTTTAACGGTCTTTTATCTTCTTCACTATCATGCAATTCCTATGGTGATAGCAGAAGATAAATAAATCATGCTGTTCTACTTATTTAAACAATAAAAGAAAGCATGGATCTTATGTGGTAAAAGCCCATAGCCCTAAGTAAGACCTTAAGATACTTAAGTCTTCACTTGCTTTTCTTCATGGGACTTTAGCTGCTCATCTGGCCCAAACCAGGGCCCAAGCGCCATTTGCAGCTGAGGTGCGCCCACCAGGGAAAATGCGCCTGGTCCCAGAGTCGAACCCTGGACCTCCCACCTGGTCAAGCCACTGCTGCATGCGCCTCTGCCAAGTGTGCTCTGTGCTCTTGTCTGATTAACTTACAAATTAATCTATCTAGACAAGATTGACTCGCAGGTCAATTACATTTTATAAATTAATTAAACTGTGATTCGCAGATCACAAAAATGAGAATTAATTTACAATAAAATTCCAGGCACGCAGGCCCCAGCACAGCACACATTAAACGGGCAGCCCACATAAGATTAAATAAACATACATATGGCATCCAATTAGCATGTGATCCAATCATGAAAAATAAAATTTTGAAAAAACCCCATTGAGATTAATTTTATTTTTCCTTATTTTCCCTACAACCTTACAACGGTCCATTACTAGGGATCCACTCATCCAACCTAGTCAGATCCACTGCCCTTGCATGCACCAAGTCCTAACTGACTTGAGTCGACCAAAAGGTCAACCATGCATGCGCCAGGGCTGAACAACCCTCATGAGATCTGGCAAGCGGGTGTGACCCCGGGCCTAACTCATGTGTGTTCACTATTTGTCTCAGTCAGACATCGCTACACGCCTGTCTACAGTCGACTTGTAGCCACCAGATGCTCGCGCACAGGTGCTATCTGGTCAACCCATCAAGGCTGTCAGATGGTCTGATCAGACTATTGGATCTAACCTAGGGGATGACTTCAACCCTAATAACCCGTCTAAGGGTTTACAGTAAGGCCTTAGATCTATAGTGAGTCGCGCATGTCTTATAGTTTTGATAAAACAAAGATGCGCCTACATGCCAACATACATGCGCAAATGAAACATAAAATAGGTTTCGGCATGATACAAGTTAACATGATAAATTTACGCATGATATAGATCTAAGCATTCATGGAACACAAAATCAAAGCAATCATATAAATATGCATGAAAACTTGGCCTCTGATACCAATTGAAGGTTCCCACATAGGGGGCGAAACCCTAAAGTGGCGCAAATAAAAATGGGCAGCGGATTCAAGGGTTTCATAGGATCGATGAGCATGCATTATATGATCAACTTTTGAAGCATGAATAGAGAAGATGCGATTCATACCATGGCCATTTCTAGATGGCGCCTTGGAAGCAAGAGAACAACGAAGGTCTCCTCCAAATCGTCACACACAAGATGAGCGACGGCTTGCTTCTTGTCGTCCCTTGTGCTAGCAAGGATCGTCCAAGGTGTCTTTGATCGAAAGGAAAGGGAGAGAGCAACTCCTTGCTTGGCAAAAACTTTCCTCTTGTCGTCTCAACTTCTATACTCGAGATGTCTCTACTCGTCCAAACTAAGAGAGGGCGACAAAGGCGTGAAGAGGCGACGTGAGAGAGAGGTGGTCACGTTGTGACATGCTTTCTAAAAATAGAAAGCCAACAATTCATGCGACCATGAATTTTTCCCTCAACGCAAATTCCTCTTCAATTGAACCATGCGCTCATGTAATGAGCTGGTTCATTTCGGTTTGGCCCAAGACCAAATAAACCAAGCAATATGGTCTAGATCTCAATTAAACCCAAAGGCTCTTGATCTGACCGTCAATCTCTTGATGCTCCTGATCTGACCGATCCAGCATCCATTCTCTCAATCGAAGCTTACCGATCTTAAGCCCTAATCAATCAGACATGATCAGACCAGATCTCACTTACAATCAGAGATTAAATCCCTTTAAACTGAACCTAAACAATTCAGTCCACACGATCTGACTTAAGTAAGCCATTTCATCAAATTGTGCGACCCTGAGGGTTTCCTTTAAATGTCGGTAACGATAACTCACGTCATCACGATCAGTGAGGGGTATCTAGCAACACATCACTGTCTCCCGATATAAAGGAAAGAGTCTTCCAAGACTACACCCAAAAATAGCACAAGTGTGAATCAACTTCACTAAGCATACATATTTCCTTTGCCACTGGATGTTCTTATTGGACAAGCGTGTCAAGCTTGTAGCTCCAATATGATGAGCATGATTAGATCAGATGAACACAGTCATCTGGGTATGGCCATACACTTTCTCATCATCTCATCCAGGGGGCCCCTTTCGAACATCACACTCCTTAAACAAGGAGACGGCAATCCTATGTCTATCACTAGTGCCCTAACCTGACTCAAGCTCACCATCCAAGATAATCTATAATCATTATATTTCAAATGATATTGAACTATCTCAAAACAATGACAATCATCATTTAGAAACACAAGTGATCTCAAGTCAGAGAAAATGTGCCACTTGATACAATCAAGGAATATTCACATTGTGACAAGCAATTGAATATCCTAGTAGGGTCTGTCCAGTACATCCAATGTACCCATGAGTCTACATCTTATTCCATGCTCGAAGCATCCTATAAGATTAGAACACATACTAGTCTTAACCATATCAAGGCTGTCTCATGTTCACCAAGATACATCGACTAAGGACATATAGCATGTCAGCCTAGCTGAACAGCATTGAGACATTATTCAGAAGTATATCTATTGTAGCAGATAATATAACAAACTGAATAATAACCATGCCTTTATAAACATAAGAGTTTATTACATGATACTGATACAATCCTTAGGCCTCAAACATTAGCCTTAAGGGCATACCCCAACACACACATCACTGTGTATGAGGTCAAGTAAACCTGAAGCCCTTTGACCTTTGTTAGGAAAAGGAGACTTCGTCATTTTACCCATTAAACAAGCTTTGCATGTATCAATCTCCTCATAGGAGAATGATCCCAGCAGTCCATTGTCATGCAACCGCTTAATGCGTTTCTTGTTAATATGGCCTAAACGACTATGCCATAGCAAGGTGCTATGATCAGCATACTTGGCTTTCTTATTATCAATAGTTTGTATAGAACATTCCATGTCCAACATGAATAACCCATTGTTAATTGAACCAGTAGCATAAACAATATTATCCAAAGAAATAATACACTTTGAAATATTGCATTCAAAGGAAAAACCCTTTCCTGACAAGAGCAGGAATAGAGATAATATTCTTGGTAATGCTAGGAACAAAATAACAATTGTTTAATTCTAATACAAGTCCAGATGGTAATGAGATGTAATATTCCCCTACAGCAATAGCAGCAACCCGTGCCCCGTTTCCAACTCGTAGGTCCACCTCATGCTGCCCCACCTGTCTTCTTCTCTTGAGTTCCTGTACATTTGAACAAATGTGAACTCCACATGCAGTGTCCAACACCCATGATATAGAAGAAGATGATATCATGACTTCAGTCACAAATATACCTGAGCCAGAAGCGATGCTTCCCTTCTTGTCTCCTTGGAGTGCTTTACAGTCCTTTTTCTAGTGACCTAGCTGGCCACAGTGGAAACATCTGTATTCCTTCGACCGCTTAACCTTCTGTTTCAGAGCCTTATTGTAGTTCTTGACTGGGGCTTTGCCCTTCTTCCCCTTCTTCTTGTTCCTAGAAGGAACCATTGAGACAGAGGTTGAAGGCTTTCCCTTCAGAGTCTCCTCAGTAGTCAAGAGCATATTCAGCAACTCTGCCGGGGTACAATCGATTTTGTTCATATTAAAGTTAAAAATGAACGCATCGAAAGAGGGCGGGAGAGACTGCAGAATAATGTCTACAGCAAGCTCCTGATTGATGGTATGCCCCAGTTTCTCTAGAGCCTCTTTGTGCCCAATCATCTTGAGCATGTGAGCTCCCACTGGGCTCCCTTCAGCCAGTTTGCTCTGAAAGAAAAGCTTGGTCAAATTATAGCGCTCAGTCCTCGCCTGTGCAGCATACAACATTTTGAGGTTTGCTATAATTTCTATAGCAGACATATCCTGATGCTGTCGCTGCAGCGGTGGCGTCATAGACGCTAGCATCAGGCAAGCGACATCAATGCTATCATTGACATGCTTTTCATAGGCTTCACGAACCGCCCTTGCGGCGTTCGCTGCGGGTTGAGGCGGTATTGCCGTCTCGAGGACATACAGTTTCCTCTCTGCCTTAAGAACAATCTTAAGGTGTCCGTACCAGTCTGAGAAGTTTGGCCCAGCAAACTTCTCCCTTTCCAGTAGGGATCGCACATTGAAGCTCATGGTGTTCGTTGCTGCAGGAATCTACAACAATGCAAGAACAGCAAGGTCAGTATCAATGTTTAGAATCAATCCAGGACTTAAGAAAGATTCTTTTCTCACTATTTTATCTGACTGAAATATCCATTAAAACAGTCCGAAAGAGTAACACTCTTTTAGTGAGATGGGATCCAGATTTTATACTTGGTCTCCGCGTCCCGCTCAGGCGAGATAAGATGCACAGAGAGTACAAGCACTAATCTCTGGTAGGCAGTCCCTGCCAATCGCCAACCCGTGCGATTCCCCTTCATCTGGGCAATCCAGCAGACTGTGCCAACTGAGTTGGTACAACACAGTCTCTGATCCCACAGATGGCTGCCTCCATATAGCTAACATATGCCCCATATGAAGCCTACATGGTCAAGCTGACCTGACCTACTCCCTGGACCACCACGTGCTATGCTGAGCAACGAGAAGCGATAAATCCCTTCTCTATAACACGCAGGTGAAATCACACACCGTCTGAAGATAGATGGGCGTGCCCACTGAGTGGGTACAACACGGCCCCAACGATAGTCAGAACAGTGAGGTTTCGCGCCAGAAGGCATTACGTGCTTGATATTTAGCGTTGGATTTTAACGGTCTTTTATCTTCTTACTATCAGGCAAATCTTATGGCTATAGCAGAAGATAAATAACTCATGCAATTCTAATTATTAAACAATAAAAGAAAGCATGGATCTTATGTGGTAAAAGCCCATTAAGCCTAAGTAAGACCTTAACCTAAATTAAGTCTTCACTTGCTTTCTTCATGGGGCTTTTTCTTCTCATCTGGCCCAACCCAGGGCCCAAGCGCCCACTGCAGCTCAAGGTGCGCCCACCAGGAAAATGCGCCTGTCCTAGGGTCGAACCCTAGACCTCCCACCTGGTCAAGCCACTGCTGCATGCGCCTCTGCCATGTGTGCTTTGTGCTCTTGTCTGATTAAATTACAAATTAATCTATCTAGACAAGATTGACACGCAGGTCAATTACACTTATAAATTAAACACAATGTGATTCGCAGATCACAAATAAATATTAATTTACAATTAACCAGGCTCGCAGGCCCCAGCACAGCACACATTAAAGGGCAACCCACATAAGATGAAATAAACAAGCACATGGCATCCAATCAAACATGTGATCCATTACTAAGAAAATAAAATTTTTTGAAAAACCCATTGTCATCCATTTTAATTTTCTTATCTGCCCTACAACCTTACAACGGTCCATTGATAGGGATCCACTCATCATGTCTAGTTAGATCCACTGCCCTTGCATGCACCAAGTCCTAACTGACTTGAGTTGACCTAATGGTCAACCATGCATGCGCCAAGGGCTGAACAACCATCATGAGTTCTGGCAAGCGGGTGTGACCCCGGGCCTAACTCATGTGCGTTCAATGGTTGTCTCAACCAGACCTCGCTACACGCCTGTGATGCAATCGACCTATAGCCACCTCGTGCTTGCGCACAGGTGCCATCTGGTCGATCCATCTAGGCTGTCAGATGGTCTGATCAGACTCTTTGGATCTAACCTAGAGGATGACTTCAACCCCATCAACCCGTCTAAGGGTTTATAGTAGGCGCTTAGATCTAAGTGAGGCACGCAAGGGATGAAGTTTTTAAGAAAAACTATACATTCAACATGCGCAACAACATAAGCATCATACATGCGCCACAAAGAATAAACATGCGATAATGCATACATGTAAAATTTTTCGCATGATGATAACCCTAGATCTATTCACCTCAAACATGGATCACATATTAACATGAAGCAATCATATGATCAAGCAATAACATGCGCTCTGATACCAATTGAAGACCCCTTTCTAGAGGGGGGGGGGGCGAAACCCAATAAGTGGCGCAAATAAAATTTCATGCGGAATCAAGGGTTTCATAAGATCATTAGCAAGAACACATGATCAACTTCATAAAGATTGGATTCATACCATAGCCATTTCGCTTGGATGGCGATTTGGAAGAAGAGAGAGCGAGAGGATCTCCTCCAAAGGATGTGCACACTAGATGAAGAAGTCGCCTACTCCCTTGGTACTCCTTGTGCTAGCAAGGCTCCAAGAGGTCTCGATCCGTGAGGGAAGATGAGATGAGTTGCTTGGCGAATTCTCCTTGGCCGAATGCTTCTCTATCTCTCGTTGACACACGCCACACGAGAACAAGAGCGAAGAGGAGCGACGAGAGTAACGTTCACATTGAACGTGGGGCGTGGTTTCTAAAAATAGCAAGCCATAAAATCGCCTTCAACTCTCATGCGATCAAGCGTTTACATCAAGTGAACCGATCGCATACGCCACTCTCTTTGAACCAAGCGTTCACCTAAGTGAACCGGTTCTAATAAGGTTGGTTCAAAGACCAAACCAAAATAGCCCAAGTCATGGTCTAGATCTAATTGGACCCAATGGTCCCAGATCTAACCGCTCATCTCTGATGCTGCTGATCTAACCGATCTAACATCCATTCTCTCGATCAAAGCTTACCGATCTCAAGCCCTAATCAATCAAACATGATCAGACCAGATCTCACTTACAATCAGAGATTAAATCCCTTTTAAACTGAACCCAAACAATTCAGTCCACACGATCTGACTTAAGTAAGCCATATCATCAAATTGTGCGACCCTGAGGGTTTCCTTTAAATGTCGGTAACGATAACTTACGTTATCACGATCAGTGAGGGGTATCTAGCAACACATCACTGTCTCCCGATATAAAGGAAAGAGTCTTCCAAGACTACACCCAAACCACAGCACAAGTGTGAATCTACTCACAAGGCATACAAGTTTCCTTTGCCACTGGATGTTCTTATTGGACAAGCTAGTCAAGCCTATAACTCCAATATGATGAACATGATTAGATCAGATGATCACAGTCATCTGGGTATGGCCATACACTTTCTCAATCATCTCATCCAGGGGGGCCCCTTTAGAACATCACACTCCAATCAAGGAGACGGCAATCCTATATCTATCACTAGTGCCCTAACCTGACTCATGATCATTATCCAAGATAGTCTATAACCATTATGTTTCAAATGATATTGAACTACCTCAAAACAATGACAACCATCATTTAGAAACACAAGTGATCTCAAGTCAGAGGAAATGTGCCACTTGTTGCATACAAGGATTATTCACATTGTGACAAGCAATTGAATATCCTAGTAGGGTCTGTCCAGTACAACCAATGTACCCATGAGTCTACATCTTATTCCATGCTCGAAGCATCCTATAAGATTAGAACACATATTAGTCTCAATCATATCAAGGCTGTCTCATGTTCACCAAGATATCTCGACTAAGGACATATAGCATGTCAGCCTAGCTGAACAGCATTGAGACATTATTCAGAAGTATACATATTGCAGCAGATGATGTAACAAACTGAATAACAACCATTGCCTTTATAAACTTAAGAGTTTATACATGATACTGATACAATCCCAAGGCCTCAAACATTAGCCTTAAGGGCATACCCCAACACATCCGTGGGTTTAGCACGATTGCAACCCCCTTAACCCAGCGTCTCTCTAAGGACTAGTTTGAGTGGACCCTTGCCACTCAACGAGCTTTCAACGCACTTAAGGACGCCTTGACCACCGCTCCTATCTTGCGCCTCCCTGACTTTTTGAAAGTCTTCGAGGTCGCGTGTAATGCCTCCGGTTCCGGCATCGGTGGGTCCCTTAGTCAGGTGGGCATCCCGTGGCCTTCTTTAGCGAGAAATTGAACGCCGTTCGCCAGTGTTATTCGACTTACTACAAGGAATTTTATGCAATAGTCCAGTCATTGCGCCAATGGCAGCACTATCTTCTACACCGTGAGTTCGTATTGTATAGCGACCATCAGGCCCTCTCCTTCCTCAACGCCTAAAAGAAGTTGGGCGTTCGCCATGCTAAGTGGGTTGAGTACCTACAACAATATTCCTTTGTGATCAACCATAAGGCGGGTAAGGAGAATGTTGTCGCGGATGCCCTGAGTCATGTCCAGACCCTCTTATGCGTGATGCGCACTCGTGTCAATACCTTTGACCATGTCAAAGAGGAATACGCCACTTGCTCTGATTTTGGTGCCATCTACGCTGCTTTGACCGAGTCCACCGATCCTGACTCCCCCTACCAGTTGTGTGAGGGTTACCTCTTCTTGGGGAATCATTTGTGCATTCCCCGTTCATCGCTTCGAGATCATCTTTTGCTCGAGCTTCATGCAGGCGGCGTTGCCGGCCATCATGGCTGCGACAAGACCTTTGAGATGGCGGAGGAACGCCTATTTTGGCCTTCCCTTCGCAAAGACATTGAGCGCGTCGTGCGCCATTGTGGCACTTGTCAGTTGTCCAAACCCCACCCTCCGAACACGGGTCTCTATACCCCATTACCAGTGGCCACCGGCCTGTGGTGCGACCTAAGCATGGACTTTGTCCTTGGCTTGCCTAGGACCGCCTCCCGTTTTGATTCCATTTACGTGGTCGTATATCTGTTTTTGAAGATGGCCCACTTTATCCCTTGTTCGCGCACTGTGGATGCGTCCCACGTCGCCCATCTTTTTGTCCGGGAGATCGTGCGTCTCCATGATCTTCCCGACACGACCGTGTCTGATCGTGACACGCGTTTTGTGAGCCATTTCTGGCGCTCACTTTGGGCACTCCTGCACACCACCCTGAAGTTCTCCACAGCCTATCACCCTCAAACCGATGGGAAAACCGAAGTTGTTAATCGTAGTTTGGGCAATCTCCTCCATTGCCTCGTCGGTGACCATCTGAGGTCCTAGGATTCCATCTCACCCATGGCTGAATTTGCGTACAATAGTGCTTCTAATAGGTCTATGGGTCTTAGTCCCTTCCAGATTGTCATGGGCCATCAGCCGCGTAAACGTATCCACTTGCATGACCTTCCCATGGAGTCCCATATCTCCCCGCATGCATACTCATTCGCCCAGCATATCGCTAGTTTGCATGATGAGGTTCGGCGTCGTATCTTTTTGGGCAACACTCACAATGCACTGAAGGCCAACGAGCATTGTAGGCCACATCACTTTTCTGTAGTTGAGCTGGTAAGGGTGCGCGTCCACCCTGAGCATTTGTCCAACAAAGCACACTTTAAGCTTCAACCACGTTACATGGGACCCTATGCGGTGGTACGCAGGATTGGCTCCAATGCCTATGAGCTGGACTTACCCGGGGACATGGGGATCCACCCCGTCTTCAACGTGGCGGACCTCCTCCCCTTCTACGGCCCTTTGGAGGCGCCTTCTGACCCTGACGACCCACTACCCCCTAGTTCTCCGGAGGAGAACTCATCAGATCACGCAGCGGGAGCTGATGCAGGAGCAAACGGGCCCATGAACATACTTAAGGATGGCCCAAACTCCCTAGAAGGCACTTGGGAAGGCTCCCCAGGACGTGGGGAAGATACAGCGCTATTTTCAGCGCGATCAGAGTTCCCTAGACCTCGACATGGCCAGGCAGTGTGCCTCGACACGGCCGTGACACGGTCAGCCAGCCGTGCGAACGCCGACACGCCCGTGCCGCCAGCCGTGCCTTCCTCGGCCAACATTCCTGGAGATAAGCATGCCTCCGGCGATCCCAACGCCAAAGTAAGCCTCCGGAGCATTTCTTGGGTGTCCTTAGCCCCCTCCCCACTCACACCGAAGTAATTCGGCCCAAGGACGCTACAAGCCGGCCTTGTGAGGGCCCAATCCCATGTGGGCCGCTCAATCTCATCAGCAACGCGGCCCAAGATCGAGCCGCCATGGTGGTAACTCAGCCCGCAACATCCAAATTCTGCTGTTTTGTCGCCATGTGCTCCGAACACGTCTAAGCCGCCCCCGTACGAAGACGCAGGATCATGCTACCAGCTTCAAAGAATATTAGGTAGTAGTTTGTTAACTTCTATCTTGTAGCTGCAGCTTGACCACTTTAGTGGCCTGCAATAGTTGTTAGGTGGTTAAAGTTCCTTGTCTCTTATGCATTTTGTTTGTTCCCACCCCTCTTATTCTATAAAAGAGGAGGTAGGGCTAGTGTGTTGAGTAGTTCTCTTAGAGGTAGAGATATCCTGGTGAGCAAGAGAGCTTCCAGCTTGTGGGGAAGGTGAAGTCGCTTCGCCTTCGGAGTTTGTAAGAGTCTGCGACCGGCGTCTCGACCCGACATGTTTCCAGCTTGTGTTCCCTGCTTTATAAAAAGTAAATCCCACCTTTCCGGTGGGTTAGGTTCGCCTGTTTCTTTACGTTTTCATTGCATTCCTTCACTGTGGTTTTCTTCGATCCTTCACCCCCGGCCATCCGCCATCGGAGGCGTGGTCGGATCTCTTGTTCTTGGTTTGTTTCAGCTTCATAGATGCGCGAGCTAAACATCGCGAAATCGCAGTCCCCAATGTGAGCGCTTAAACGTGCTAAGTGAGTTGCAGGAAATTGCTATAATTGCTACGAGGTTAGTGCGCTGCATTATTTTAGTTGGGTGCTGTTCTCTTCATTCGCATTCATATTGCCCTAATCGAACTCGTCGCTGTTTCGTCGTGCTTTCTACCGGATTCCCTGTACTTTTCCGACATGTTTTCTCTTCCCTTATCTCACGACCCTCTCCCGTTTTATCGTGCATTGTGTAAAACCCTAGAGTACGGCTTTAGGACCCCCTCACCTATTAGTTGCTGCATCAAGTGGGCCAGAAGAATCGTTATTCAGCCAAGTCGAGGGGTCTTCTCACGGCCATGGTGCCCAATGGCACCATCGGAGTGAAGCTCGAGCAAGAGGTGCTCACACAAGGAAGAGCGAGGGACACATAAACGGTTACTGTAGACGAGTTAACTGTCATGAAGGCGATAGGGTAGGTCCGGTGGGTCGGAGGCAAGGAGCTGAGCAACCTTACTGGCCTTGTGGGTGATCACAAACATGTACTATTGAAGAAACTTGACCTGGTGATTAGGAATGAGAGGGCCTGGTGATTTACTATAGAGGATGAACTCCTTATGTAGGAGGTAATGACGCCACTGCCTAAGGGATTGGACAATTGTGTAAAACTCCTTGTTGTACATGGAGTAGCACTGGCGCACCTCGTTCAGATTCTTGCTGAAGAAGGCGATGGGGTGGCCCTCTTGACTAAGTGTACCGCCGATACCTGTACCTGAGGCATCGCAGGCGACCTCAAAGACCTTGGAAAAGTCGGGGAGTCTAAGAATGGGGGCAGATGTCATGATGTCTTTAAGGGCTAGGAATGCATGTCTAGCCACGGGGGTCCAAGTAAAATCCTCGTGTTTGGTGCACACCATCATAGGGGAAGAGATGGTGCTAAACCCCTTGATGAAACGGCGGAAGAATGCTGCGAGGCCGAGAAAACTACTAATCTCGGTGACGGACTCGGCTTGGGCCATTGACGAATGGCCTCAATCTTAGCAGGGTCAACCATGAGGCCATGGGCCGAGACAATGAAGCCCAAGAACTGAACTTGGGTGGCCAGAAATGCACACTTCTTCGTGTTAAGGAATAGGCGTTCCTTGCGCAAGAGCACAAAAGTCAACCGAAGGTGCTCGAGGTGGTCATCGCGGGAACGGCTGTAGATGAGAATGTCGTCAAAGTAGACGACGAGGAACTTCCCCATGTAGGGCTTCAGCACTTGGCTCATTAAACGTATGAAAGTGGAAGGGGCATTGGTGAGGCCACAGGTGTTGGGGAATACCAGGTGTAATTTAAAATTTTGCAGTCCCAGGATGCAGCGGAAGAAGCATTACACCCGAAACATATTCCTTTCCCAAGGATCCATGCGAGAGAGAGAACACAAGGATGTGATAGGGATAGTACCTCTATTGCTTGTCAAGTGGATGATGCCAAGTTGAAGATGCTCAAGTGCTCGTCCTCTACAAGTATCCACGCGTCGACCTTCTCAACGTTGCTCCCTTCCACGCTTGGTGCTAGCCTTGGTAAGAGAAGATCACCTCTTGGAATCTCTTTCTCCTTCCTCCTTGCTCTTCACGCCAACTTGTCTCCTTGCTTGGAGACTCTCGGCCAAATAGCAAGATGAAGAGAAGAGAGGGTGGCACTCCACAAGAAGAAGAGGGCGGCATGAATTCTAGAGCTTTCGCAACTCCAAGAAAAATCGCCAAGACTTGATGAGAATTCTGCACATGTTGATCATCAAAAGAGGGGGCACATACCCCTTCTTTTATAACCAACCTTAGCCCTTCACGCTCTTTTATTTCCTTCTATGCTCTTGGCGCAATTCCTCCAAGGAATTGCCATAAGAGTTCAGCCACACAAATCTCTTGAATTGGTGCAAACTTAAGCATAGAAATAATCTAGCTTCTTGCCATATCAAGAGGGGATATTTGAGTTCTTATCTTATTAGGACTTTCCATATATACATGGCTCATTTCTTGCTTGAATTAATCAAGCCATACATGCCATTATAATAGCCCTATGCATCCAAGGAAGTTTCCAACTATGGAAACCAAATTCCAAAAGGATTCATACACCCCAATTGGTGCAAATTCCATATATGGAATTATCCCATGCGCCAAGTGTATTTCCAACTCCTATTAGAATTCAAACTTGCCTCAATTAGATTTAATCCACAATCCCTAATTAGATTTGGATTTCAACACTAATTAGGCCCATGAAATTAAATCCTTATTGGATTAGGATTTGCGCCTAACATAATGGGCCTTATCCAAATCCAATTCCCATTAGAATTTGAATCCTAGTTGGATTAGGATTTGTGCCCAACCACTATGGGCCTTATCCAAAACCAAAATCTTATTAGGATTTGAATCCTAATTGGATTAGGATTCTCACTCCTAGTAGAATTAGGATTCCAACTCCTAATTCATTAGGATTCCAATTCCTAATAGGATTAGGATTACAACTCCTAATTAAATTAGGACTCCGACTTCTAGTTGGATTAGGATTCCAATTCGTAATGGGATTAGGATTTCAACTCGTAATTAAATTAGGATTTGAATCCAACATGGTTTGTAGTCCCAAGTCCATGTTCAACTCCTATATAGAATGCATACTTGGTCAGGATATACATAAACCCATGAATCCCAATTGGACTTAGATTCAACCATGAATCTGTCTTGGACTTATGATCAGAATGAACTCAAATATATTCCAAGATATCCAAATCAAAATACAACGTCAAGAGTCTATTGCGTGTGACCCTATAGGATCCATATGACGATGGCAATGATGATGAAACATCATAAGTAATGAGAGGTATCTAGCAACACATCACTACTACCCATGTCATAGGATTAAAGTCATCTGGCAACAACTCCCTAACAAGCAACGAGGATTCCCATGCATTCTAGATCCCTTTGTGATGTGGGGGGCAAACACATGATTAGAATTTTTATATTTTCAAATAAAAATACCAAACTCAATCAGCAGCCAAAAATGTAGGGCAAGAAAATTATCAAAAGTAGTTATGCCTTAGAGATGGTTCTAGGGATCCATAATGAAAATTAGTAAAACCAAGTAGAAGACTGAATATTGTTATTTTTAGGCGTAGCAAAAATGAAGGATCATTATGAGTTAGTCAAGTAGGGTATCTGCAAGAAGATGGCTAATCAGATCAGCAAATTGACATAATCGCACAAAGTTATCAGTTAGCATTATTTGCTTTGTTGCTTAGACAGATCCAGTGATGTTTAGTTGTAACCAAGTATTCCGGGATGTAGAGCAACATGTGTTCATCCAAGTTGTGTCAAAGATCAGAGGTTGCAATTTATCCAAGATCATTAACTACCTACATAAAAAGGGTTAACCAGATTAGGAATGAGTATATAACTTAAACAGTAACAGTAAGATGGTTCTCATGGAAACAGCAGGGAGTCGTTGCGCAAGCTGGTCGACGCTGGAGGCTGCAGAAGCGTGGGGAAGAATGGCTGGCGGGTCTCGAGGCTGGCGGGGACGTTTCCGGCGTGACAGCCGGCCGGTGGTGTCGCTTGGTCACTAGGAGGCGGGCGGCGCTAGTGCGGCCCTGCTTCAGGCGGAAACAAGGGATTATGCGAGAAGATGTAGAGGCTGCCGGCGATCATCGGAGACGGCATGAACTTCCGACCTACTACAACTAGGAGTTCCCTTGAGTACGGCGAACTAGTGGCCGGAGCTTGGGAACGGTCGGTGGCTGGTCAGAGGAGATCGACGGCAATCAGTGGAGAAGGGCGGAAGCAGGGGCATGAGCTAAGGCGTCACCGGAAATCTTCCGATTCCGGCGATCCAGACGTCGGATGGGGAGATCCCTCCGGTTGTGTGTTCGACTATAACTGTAGAAGGCGTGGTTGAAATTTGAGGACAATCCGTTGGTCGGATCGTCGCTGGCGGCGAGGCGAACAGAGAGTCCAAAGCTGGACTCGACTGGAAGCTGGGTGTGGAATGCGATAGCGGCGGAAGGTTGTTTAAGCGTGGCAGAGGTGGAAGATGGATAGCGTAGCGATGAGAAGGATGCAGCACAATAGAGATTCCAAGTCCATGGAAGATTAGAGGAGAAGATAGTGAAGAAGTTCCAAATCCATGGAAGCTTCAGCTACCAGAGGAAGAGAGGAAGAAACATCCGATAGAGAGAAACGAAAACCATTTCCATTCATTTTCAAAATCTTGTCTACTGACAAATACATTGGGGGAGATTACATTTATAGAACAACAAAGAGAAGATAGGCATGTGTTGAAGCTCCTTGTGAACGATGGCTAGGGAAGATAGTGAGCTCAAAGCTTTTTGTGACCGTTGGCTGCAAGCTCCAACGTTCACTTCTTCTTTGGGTAAGTTGCAGTTTGTCTCCTTTGCTCTCAAGGTCAGTTTACTGCATTTGGCAAAGCTTCTCGTTTGAGCTGGGAACTTTCTTCTTCCATACACTGGCTAAAAACTGCACTCCTTTCTTCTTCAAGTTAGCTGCAACAGGTGCAAGGCAGCTCATCTTTGTGGGGCCTTGAAGGAGATTTTTTTTTGGCAGCAACCTGGGCCTTCATCTCTTGGCTGGATTATCCTTTAAACTTGATTAGCTTGAGCTAAACTTGGGCTTGATGGTTTGATCTTGATAATTCATTCAAAGGACATAACCTCGCATTCATGACATGACAAATAATTAGGATTAGTGATTCTATGAAGTCAAATTTTAAATATAAATATTGACTAAGTCTTAAGTTCAATCAAGATATACGATAATTATGCAAAAATTGACTAAGTCAAAATTAAGTCAAACATGTCAAAATGCTCCGACATCATACACCCCTGGTTCAAATGTTTCTACTCCTGGAGAAACTTAGGTTAATTAAAAACAAGCAATAATTAAACTACTAGAATCAAAAGTAACAATTTGTCATGCTCAGGTGGAGGCCTACATGTGTATTCATCTTTGAGGATAGGTAGGAAGAGAAGTTGATCACGCATAGATTTAGTGGGTTGTTTTATTCTAACCCCTAATGTACTTCTCACAATCAATAAGCTAGGTGAAAGAAAATTCAGATTTAAACAAGACATATTAGCAAGCTCATGTAGTCCATTATAGGATCCAAGAGAAGGAAAGATAAAATCAATATGTTCAACTTGCAAAAGAGGTAAAGCACTCATGTTTTCACTTTGTTTGATTGACCTTACAGGTGGCTTAGGAGGGTGGGTAGTTGGATCTAAGAGGCATGACTCAAGGATCATGGGATCATGGGTCAAGTCTTCTAAGCCTTCAAGATGTGGTTCTCTTAGTGATTGAGACTTGGGGTCTAGGTCAATGGCAAAAGGATCTAACATTGGTTCAAAGTGTGGTTCATCATGATCTATGGATGTGGATTCAACTTGGCTATCTAAGTCATAAATGATAAATGTTCCAAACTTAAGTTGTGCTATGCCTAATGGAATCTCTATAGGCAATTGATTCTCACATGTGTTAATAATGGGTTCCTTAGTTGGAATAGATTTGCTAGAGTCAAGTTGAGGCATGTATTCTAAAGAACCTATGGGTATGGGCCCTAAAATTGAAGGTAAAGGTTCTTCATGACTTATTTCTTCAAAGTTAGTGGTTTCATTAAGACTTGGTTTAGGTTCTAAGGTAGACTCTAAGGTTTGGTTGGACTCTAGAGGATTAGAATTCTTATGTTTAACTTGTAAGTGGTGTTTTCCTATTGCCTCTATAAGTTGTTGATTCCTTTTCATTAGCTCTTTGAACTCATCATAAGGGTGGATTATGTGTGGCATCCCTTTATGAATAAAACTATAACTCCAAGGGTTGTGAAAATAATGTCCTTGATAATCATGCATGAATTCTTGCCCTAATAAGACGTCAAATCCTTCTAGACTCATTACATCACACCAAATTTCAGTTTTGATATTGCTTAATTGAATGGGCACTAAGCATTGAAAGTCAATTAAACTTATAGTCAAATCATCCCAAGTTATGCAATAAGGGTTAGGATTTTTCTCCATAGTGAGGCCAAATTGTTCAAGGGATCTAAGAGATATGATATTATACTTGACATAATGATCAATAATAGTTTTACCTTTATAACCATTGCACCAAACATGAGTAGTAAAACTATTAGTCCTATGTGTGAGAACCTTAAGTTTACTCTTAATAGTCACTAGTTCTTTTGTTCCTATAATTTCTCTTTGATAAAAGTCACGCATGATGAAAAGTTTAGGGTGCAACTAGGGTGTAAGCAATTGCTTTTTCTTTTTTTTTCTATGCAAATAAACTACAACTAGCAAATAACCAAAAAATGCAAACTAAATAGCATGAAAGAACTAAACATGAAAGCATGCAATTTTTTTTTTCATTTTTTTTAAATTAAAACAAAAGGCAAACTAGGAAACTAAAGTTGGTGCATAGAAGACTTCAACTCAGCATGTATAAAGCAGTAAAGCAGCATGTATAAATTAAACCAAACTAGTTAGTGGCTGCAATTTGATAGAGATTTAGTGCAGGGAACAAGGCTGAAATCCAGGTTTGAATGTTCAGAGGTCAAATGCAGAATTCAGTGTATGGGAACATGAAAACCGATGCATCAAAGACAGCCCACATGGATTTTCAGACTAAGACAAAACAATGATTATCCCAGCTGCAGCTTTGATATAGATCAGCTGCAGCATGTAGGATGAATTCCAAATTTGAAGTGCAGAGTTTTGAACAGAACTTGTGCTAACATAAGGGTGCAGTAGTGTGCTGAAATTTGGATGCAACTTCAGTTAGGGGTCTGTAGCATTTGAACTTATTGTCCTAACTGAGATTGAAAGTGGATGTGGTGTGTGTTGTTGAGTGGCCAAAGCATTCAGAGTGTCAAAACAAGGTTTCAGTTTAATGCAGAATTTGGTAAGTAAAAGAAAATTCAGAGTCCAAACCACTCAGCAATTGTCCTCTGCTGGGGTTAGTTATGGGAGACCAAAGAGGGGCAGGTTTGAAGTCTATCTATGAGTTTAGATAGTCTCCAAAGACCTCCAAACATACAAGCAAAATCAGCACAAGAGGGCAGAGAAACTGCAGTTTGGTAAACAACAGTAATAATCATAGATTCAGCAAACCATGAACAAAATCAGTTGGGTTTAGGGGCTTGTCCTCACCCAACTCATGATAATTCTTGCAACAGTCCTCACGGCAGCCATATGGACTGATTGTGCCGCTTAGAACACGACCAAAAATCAGAAAACAATCAGGACATGAAGAGCAATTGGCTGAAATTTTCAGATTCAGATGGAAAGCTTAGTCAAGGTGGATACAACAATTAGGTATGTTATCCATCTGGCTATTGTTGGAGACAAAAACAAAAACCAAAGTTGTGTAAAGAAAATCTTCATTTGATAATCTCAGAAATCAGAAGGCGAGAAGATAAACTCAGCAGGAACACAAAATTCAGATTGCAGGAAATTCAAATCAAGAAGAGCAATTGGTCCAAGATCTTTCCTAATGGCCTAATGTAGACAAAAGTATAAACTAAACCAAAGGAACTTGCCTCTGATACCAAGCTGATGTGGGGGGCAAACACAAGATTAGAATTTTTATATTTTCAAATAAAAATACCAAACTCAATCAGCAGCCAAAAATGCAGGGCAAGAAAATTATCAAAAGTAGTTATGCCTTAGAGATGGTTCTAGGGATCCATAATGAAAATGAGTAAAACCAAGTAGAAGACTGAATATTGTTGTTTTTAGGCATAGCAAAAATGAAGGATCATTATGAGTTAGTCAAGTAGGGCATCTGCAAGAAGATGGCTAATCAGATTAGCAAATTGACATAATCGCAGAAAGTTATCAGTTAGCATTATTTACTTTGTTGCTTAGACAGATCCAGTGATGTTCAGTTGTAACCAAGTATTCCGGGATGTAGAGCAACATGTGTTCATCCAAGTTGTGCCAAAGATCAGAGGTTGAAATTCATCCAAGATCATTAACTACCTGCATAAAAAGGGTTAACCAGATTAGGAATGAGTATATAACTTAAATAGTAACAATAAGATGGTTCTCATGGAAACAGCGGGGAGTCGTTGCGTGAGCTGGTCGACGCTGGAGGCTGCAGAAGCATGAGGAAGAATCGCTGGCGGGTCTCGAGGCAGGCGGGGACGTTTCTGGAGTGACAGCCAGCCAGTGGTGTCGCCTGGTCACTAGGAGGCAGGCGGCGCTAGCGAGGCCCTGCTTCCGGCGGAAATAGGGGATTATGCGAGAAGATGCAGAGGCTGCCGGCGATCATCGGAGACGGAATGAACTCCCGACCTGCTACAACTGGGAGTTCCCCTGAGTACGGCGAACTAGTGGCCAAAGCTTGGGAATGGTCGGTGGCAGGTCAGAGGAGATTGACGGCGATCAGTGGAGAAGGGCGGAAGCAGGGGCGTGAGCTGAGGCATCACCGGAAATCTTCCGATTCCAGCGATCCAGATGTCGGATGGGGCGATCCCTCCGGTTGTGGGTTCGACTATAACTGTAGAAGGCGTGGTTGAAATTTTAGGACGATCCGTCGGTCGGATCGTCGCTGGCGGTGAGGCAAACCGAGAGTCCAAGGCTAGACTCGGCTGGAAGCTGGGTGTGGAATGTGACAACGGCGGAAGGTTGTTTAAGCATGGCAGAGGTGGAAGATGGATAGCGTAGCGATGAGAAGGATGCAGCACGGTAGAGATTCCAAGTCCATGGAAGATTAGAGGAGAAGATAGTGAAGAAGTTCCAAATCCATGGAAGCTTCATCTACCAGAGGAAGAGAGGAAGAAACATCCGATAGAGAGAAACGAAAACCATTTCCATTCATTTTCAAAATCTTATCTACTGACAAATACATTGGGGGAGATTACATTTATGGAACAACAAAGAGAAGATAGGAGGCGTGCGTTGAAGCTCCTTGTGAACGATGGCTAGGGAAGATAGTGAGCTCGAAGCTTTTTGTGATCGTTGGCTGCAAGCTCCAACGTTCACTTCTTCTTTGGGTAAGCTGCAGTTTGTCTCCTTTGCTCTCAAGGTCAATTTACTGCATTTGGCAAAGCTTCTCGTTTGAGCTGGGAACTTTCTTCTTCCATACACTGGCTAAAAACTGCACTCCTTTCTTCTTCAAGTTAGCTGCAACGGGTGCAAGGCAGCTCATCTTTGTGGGGCCTTGGAGGAGATTTTTTTTTGGCAGCAACCTGGGCCTTCATCTCTTGGCTAGATTATCCTTTAAACTTGATTAGCTTGAGCTAAACTTGGGCTTGATGGTTTGATCTTGATAATTCATTCAAAGGACATAACCTCGCATTCATGACATGACAAATAATTAGGATTAGTGATTCTATGAAGTCAAATTTTAAATATAAATATTGACTAAGTCTTAAGTTCAATCAAGATATACGATAATTATGCAAAAATTGACTAAGTCAAAATTAAGTCAAACATGTCAAAATGCTCCCGCATCACTTTGCCTAAACTGATATCCCGCCATTGGATTAGTGTCATATTTATTAATTCAATCTATTGGTCATGACTCAAATAGTATGGCCATACATTCCTGTCATGCACCAATGAGGTGGGCGCCCCAAAGTGGATATCATGCTTCCAATTAAGGAAGGGGCAAATCCTACTATTGGTCATCCATATCTCCATATGACTTATGATATGTCCAATGACAATCGTTTTGATAACCCATTTACGGAGAGACGTAAGACTATATGAAAACATACCCGTCATCATATCTAGACATGAATACCTCAAGTCTAAGGATCAATGCAAACCTCTTGCATGTGAGATTGACCTTGTTGACTAGACAAGTCAATTCTCACGGTGGGTCACTCTAGTGCAACTAATGCACCTGTATGTCTGCGTTACTGTGCCCCGCACCTAACCAGCACATACACTAGTCTCACATGCACCAAAGCTGTCCCATATCGGCTAAGGCACATTGACTGGGGATTACTTATCAGAATGGATCCAACCAATCTCCTGGGACATTATTTATGCAATTCAATACATTAACGCAGGTAAAACAATCTGCATAATAACGACCATGCCTTTATCAATAATATCAATTCTATCAAAGTACATTCAAATAATGCCAGACCATGTCCATACATTGGTCTGCAGGGCATAAACACTAACAATCTCCCACTTGCACTAAGACCAAGGGCAACTGAGTTTATTCAGTCCCATGTCTCTAGTATGACTCATTTAGCTTCTGTCACATCCCGTTATCTTAACCCCAAACAAGCAACACAAATCATAGAGAAACAGGATGTTATCATACAAGATCGATTCACATGCTAGGTAAAACCAAGTTCAAGAAATCACGATCTGAAAATTTTCAAGAATCCATACATAGAATCTCAGCGAAAATACAATTTCAGAAATGTACCTGCCACCACGCAATACTTGCACTAGACATATGCAAGTTCATATTTATATCAAATCCGATTGCAAAAATACCAATCGACTCAAATTCAAAGCAAAGCCACAAAATCGATTTTATAAGTTCATAACTAACATCAATGATACCAAACACCGAAACCAGGCCAAAGCCCGCGGTGACACAAAAATCAAAATCTTAAAACTGCCACAACCGGCAACACAAGTTCACATAGTTCACATAGTTCGCATAGTTCGGCCACAACCGGCCCCAGATAATTAAGCACAAAAGTCTTATCACAACATCCATATAAAATGCTAACTGGTACTGCGCCCCTGCTCTACACCTGAAAATATTGAGGGAGTGAGCTACACAGCCCAGTGAGTGGATAGTCTCAAACGACCATCCATAACATACACTCAAAAATACATGCAGATTATTTTAAAAACATTTAACAGAATATCATGTCAACATATAACAAAATTAAAGGACAGAACTCATATAAAATAATCAGGTGTAAACTACTAAGACATCATTGTCACCAAAGAGTAACCAGGGTTCTAGAGCTATACTCTAAACCAACTAATGACTTAATTGACCTAGTTGTCCAGCATAATCAATAGTGACCATTATGGTCCAACCCGGCTTTGGCCTAAGCACTGGGAGAAGCCTGCAAATCACATGCAACATATATACATGGACAGTGTGTAGACTCAAGAGGTAATCACCACCTGGTCAAGATGTGATACCTTGATCTACACCACCCCATAATCACAAAAATCTAAGCGTCTAAGAGTGATGACATCAAGAGGTGGCCCCTGTCCGACCAAGACATGGCACTTTGCGTCTTATATCACTCGTTCTCCCAAAGGGTTCCTTAACTGGACAACACCAGACACATCTTATATCTTATTTCACAAAAGTGGACTCCAAAGTGTCAACTAAACTCTAGGATAGTCATTTTTATCACAATAATCACATCAGGCAGGCTGAACAACAACCCCCTCACATATCACAATACAGGGCTGAAATCTCCAACCCTTAACATATCACATATAGACTATCCCCTTGAGTACACAGTTACACTTAGCCTTAGTCCTAACCATTCCATGATCACAACACATATTATTCGAAAATCACATAACCACATAATATTCGAAAATCACATAACCACATAATATTCAAAAATCACATAATCACATAATATTCAAAAATCACATAATCACATAGTAGTGTAGTCCTTAGGTTTCATGCTGATTAGTTCAGTCTAACCTTGCTATGTTATCACCCAAAGTTATCAATCAATATTTCATGTCATTACTTTCTGCATACACCATTCAAATAAAAATACATAATAATACAGAAAATTCACTAAATTTCGTTCACAATTAACATAAATGCAGAATATCACATATTCATAGTTTTCTACTAGTTCTGATAACAAAAGACAGAAATACCCCTAGTTCAAAGTTTAAGTCATACAAGAAAAGTTATCCAAAAATTTCGTAAAAATATTCATTACGTCCCTCATGATCCCTAGATTCGTAATTTCAAGTTTTCCCCAATTTTAACTAGGAAATTTACCGAATTACCCCTAGGTCAATTTCAGTCAACAGAAACTTTTATTTCTAAAAATTCCCAAAAAAATACAGTAGAATCCTCATATACCTAATTTCATGAATATCAAGTTTTCCCCAATTTTTACCCATGCATTTGGACGTAACTTCATGAAGAAGGGTCGAAATTCTCCTTCAAGCCCTAATTTTCATGCAATTGAAATTCTAAAGCTACATACATGTTTAATCAAGGTCCAATTTAGGATTAAGAGTCTTAAAAACGAAAAGCCCTAATTTTCATGCAAGCTAGGGTTTCGAAAATTTGGAAAAAAAACAAGGAAAACATGTACAATTGAAATTAAGAGGTCATGCCATACTCCTATGCATTAATCTTCTCTAAAACAAGCAATGCATCCAATTTTCGTGAACTAGGTGAAGGAGAACATCCACTCACCTCAACCGAGAATACCAAGATGAAGATCTCTCCAAAATTTTCGTCTAAAGCCTTGAAGTGATCCTAGAAAGACGCCAACAATGGAAAAGAAACGCCTCCAAACACCAAAGACGCCGGCCAAAAAGAAGAGGAAGAAGAAGATCGTCTCCAAGCTTCCAAGAATCGCCAACTCTTGCCCTAGCCGTCGTCCAAGGTTTTCCTCAAGCCAAAAATCGCCAACTTTCCTTCCCTAACCCCAATTACCCACTTAAAATTTGGGTTTTTAAATTTAAAACCCGCTAACCAATTAATTCAAATAGGGTTTAACCCACTAACTAATTAATTCGAATTTTAAACTCAAAATCCATCTAATTTAAGTGTAAACCCAATAACTAATTAATTTAACCATTAACTAACAATTAACCATTCACTTAAACGAAAATCCAATAAGGATTTAATTAATATCCAATAAGGTCTAATTAATTAACCAATAAGCTCTAATTAATTAACTTAAAATTAACAACCAATAATTTTATTTAAATCAGAATAAAATATCACAGCCAATGATTTTATTTAAATCAAAAATAGTACTTACCAGGACTTAAGATCCTTGGATCTTACAGCTTCCGCTGCGCCAGAGGTTATGTCAGTGGGTCTTCCAGATTGTTATCTGTGTTTATTTCGCAAATTTGAATATCATCTTTACCAATGATCTCTAAGATCAGATGATATCGCTGCAGTACATATTTGAGTGCTAAGTTCCTTCACTTATGTTATGGCCCCAGTAAGAATTATACTGGACCATCAAGCACTAGGGACAAAATCAAGTTCAAGTGAATGAAGCTGCTTCCTTGGCTGCCACAAGAAGCTGCAATGTACTCAGCCTTAATTGTAGAATTTGCCACTGTGGTTTGCATAAAGCTCTTCCAACATACAACACCACATCAAGGCAAAACGCAAATCCTGACTGTGAACGATAGTCATTAGACTGGAACGAAGTATCAGTGTACCCCTTACACAAAGTTCTTCCTATCTATCACAGACTAGACCTCAATCCTTTATACTTCCCAAGCATGAAGGATTGCTTTCACAGCTATCCAGTGTTTAAACACTAGGATCTGATTGAAACTTACTAGCCATGCTCCAAGCATTCGCCACATATGGTCTTGTGCATATTGCACAAAACATGATCTATCCTATACCCAATGTACTAGGATTATAGACTCATGTTGCTACTCTCTAGCTATGTCATAGGACATAGTATCTTTGAGAGAGTCAAACCATGTCTTCCTGGAAGGTATCAACTTTTGGAATCACCCAATATGAACCTCTCCAGAATCTCCTGGATGAACGTAGATTGCCTAAAGGGCAATGACTTTCTTGGATCCCTGTCTATAGATCCACATGCCTAAGTTATAGGCCTCATTCCCTAGGTCATTCTTCTCGAAATACTTCCCTAGCCTTGTCTTCATCGGGTGAAGAGCTGGGATGTCATTTATGTTGGTGTATATGCCCTAAGACCTATATTTGGTCAAACTATGTACTACTTGACTTTGATATTCCTTATATCATCCTGGCATTGTCGTTATCAATGTTTGTCTACACCTGCGATTGTGTACTTACATGATAATGTCCCTAGAGACAGATTAGATCTGTGCTCAATTAATTGTCCCTAGTCGATGTACCTGAGTGGATATGGGACAACCTTGGTACTTGTCAGACTGATATATGGGCTGGTTAGGCACGAGGTGCTAATGCAGATATATGGGTATATCAATGGTAGATATACTGGACAAGACTCGCTGTGAGGCAATGACAAAGTGTCATGAGTTATCCTGACAAGTGATAGGAGATGCATTGATCCTTAGACTTGAGGTCATTAACTCTTCTGTATGATTAGGGACATACTTTGATGCAACCTAATACCTCGCCGTAATTGGAAAGTTATAACGGTTGCCATTGAGTATTGTTGGGAAACCCCGGGGACATTTTACAATTTTCAGAGTTATGGACATACATTTTTCGCAGCGGAAGAATGTCCCCGAAACAGGCCAGTCCCAAAACCCAGTGAAGATCGCATGCAAGGGAGTCGACACGATGAGTTAGGAAATACCTTAAGAGCAATGTGGAGCGATGCCGATGTAGGCGTCCAAGTGTACGCCCTCTGCAGTCTCGCACACACGGATCTCTTGAGTTCTCTTCTTCCACGCCCGGTGCTACCTCGAGAAGAAGATCCAAGCCTTAGGGAGATACTCTACTTCACTTGCGCCACCAAGAGAGATGAGGCGCCAAGAGAAGAAAGAAAACCGCCCAAGCCGCCAAGCCCTAGATCTCCTTGCGCCAAGAGGAAAGGAGGAAGAGGCTTGTGGTTATGGAAGATGCGCCCTTTGCTCCAAGCACTCGCCCCTCTCCTTGTGTTCACGCCTTCAAGGATTGATTACCCACAAGAGGGGGCGACTAGGGTCATATTTATAGGGCAAGAGGCGGTTAGGGTAATGGCTAGGATCATGACAAGTGTAGGGCTAGGATGAGGAGGTTTGAGATAAGGAAAGTCTCCAAGACATTTCCATAATTCTCATTCAACCTTACCTTTTGTTCCCACGCCTTTCCTTATGCGCCAAGGCCTTGCCTTGCGCCTCAAGCAATGCCATAGAGGCATGCATTCCATCCTAGGAAGAGAGGGGGAGGCGCCCTTTACTTCCATAATGAAGCAAAGGCGCCAACATGACCCCATTATGCCCCTAGGCGCCTAATGGTTCATGTTTCTCCCCATTATACCCTTTTAGCCTCTCATCTCTTCATGAGAACTTGTTATTGGGCCTCATTGGATAATGAGCTAGCCCAAACATCATTGCATAGGTTGATTAAGCACTTGGATCCAATCCAATGCAACCCTAATCCAAATGTGACCAACCATGGTCAAATACGGGTCAACCTGCCAAAAATGAAGTTTGGCTCTAATAACATTCTTCCATCTCATCAGGCCCATTGGCGCTGATGAAATCTCCCAATTAGATCCGAGTTATCCAATAACTCGATCATAAGGCTTCCCGATCAATACGAGAACTCAAGTATCAAGGTGTGCGACCCTGTAGGTTCCTCTGACACTGGCAGTGCTGACCAGAGGTCATCACAAGCAGTGAGTGGCACCTAGCAGTGCATCGCTGCTACCCAGGTCATTGGAATGGATATCGACATCGACATCCCCATCATCGCAACTAGGTACAGATGCATTACAGTCTCTTTGCTGAACTGATATCCGATTGGACAAGTGTGTCACCACTTGTTTTCATCCAATCACATGGCTATGACTAAAACAGGTTCTCACCTGGGTATGGCCATAAACTCTCAGTCATAGAACCATAAAGGAGCTCCATGGATATCATACTTCGTTAGGGAAGGGGCAAATCCTATGTCTGTCCATTGATCTTCTCATATGGGTCATGACATGCTCAATAACAACCGTTATGACCTCCCAGCTACGGCAAGGTGTTAGGTTGTATCAAAGCAAGTCCCTAACCATATAGAATGATCAATGACCTCAAGTCAAGGGATCAATGCATCTCCTGTCACTTATGAGGATAACTCATGACACCAAGTCATAGCCTCATAGCGGGTCTATCCAGTATATCCCCAATGATATACCCATGTGTCTGCGTTAGCACCACGTGCCTAACCAGCCCACATACCAGTCTCACAAGTACCATAGCTGTCCCATATCCACTAAGGTACATCGACTGGGGATTATAATTCGAGCACAGATCCAATCTGTCTCCAGGGACATTATCATGTAAGTACACAATCGCAGGTGTAGTCAAACAATGATAACGACAATGCCAGAATGATATATAAATATCAGTGTCAAGTAGTACATAAGTTGACCAAAACTAGGTCCTAGGGCATATACACCAACAAGTATGTCACGACTCAGATTAGAAGATCAATGTACAGACAAAAGGATTTGCCCCTTCATATGGGAAGCATGATATCCATGGAGCTCCTCTATGGTTCTATGACTGAAAGTGTATGGCCATACACAGGTGAAGATCTGATTTAGTCATAAGCATGTGATTGGGTGAAAACAAGTGATGATACACTTGTCCAATCAGATATCAGTTTGGCAAAGAGACTATAATGTATCTGTACCTAGTTGCGATGATGGGGATGTTGATGTCGATATCCATTCCGATGACTTGGGTAGCAGCGATGCACTGCTAGGTGCCACTCACTGCTTGTGGTGACCTTAGGTCAGCACTACCAACGTCAGAGGAACCTATAGGGCCGCACACCAAGATACTCGAGTTCTCATTTTGATCGGGAAGCCTTATGATCGAGTTATTGGATAACTCGGATCCATTTTAGAGATTTCATCAGCGCCAATCGGCCTGATGAGATGGAAGAAACTTATTGGAGCCAACTTCCATTTTTGGCATATTGACCAATGTAACCATGGTTAGCCTCATTTGACCTTGGGTTAAGTTGGATTGGATCCAATGACTTGGTTAACATGCATAATGGACCTTGGGCTAGGCCCATTGCTAAGTTGGGCTTGCTAATAAGTTTTCATGAAGAGATAGGAGCCTAAAAGGGTATAATGGGGAGAATTTATCCATGAAGGCGCCTAAGGGGCATAATGGGGTGATGCTTGGCGCCTTTGCTTCATTAGGAAGTAAAGGGCGCCTAGCCCTTCATCCTTTGATGGAATGAATGCCTCTAATGCATGTCTTGGGATGATATGGCTCTTGGGCAAATATGGATAGGTTGAATGTGGTTTATGGTATAGTCTTGGAGGCTTTCCTTGCCTCAAACCCTAATTGTCAACCCCTCATCCAAGCTGCCCACTTGTCATGATCATAGCCCTCCCCAAACTGCCTCCCCTTGTTATAAAAGAGACCCCTTGCTGCCCCATATGGAGAGACTAATTCTCTTGGAGGCGTGAGCAAGCAAAGGGGCGAGAGCAAAGGAGGCATTGGCGCATTCTCTCTTCCATAGCCGCAAGTCTTCTTCCCTTCTTCTTCTTGGCGCAAGAAGGACTTCTCTTGGCAGTTTCTTCATCTCCTCTCCATCTTCATTGGTGCATCTCTCTTGGAGGTGGCGCAAGGATTGAAGAAGGAGTATAAAGGCTTGGATCTTCTTCCCGAGGCTAACACCGGGCGAGGAAGAAGAGAGCTCGTGGCATCCGTGTGTGTGAAACTGCAAAGGGTGAACACTTGGGCGCCTACCTCGACATCGATCCTCAAGCTTTCTAAAGGTACTTTCTATCACATCATGTCGACCCCCTCGCTTGATGATCTTCACTAGGTTTTTGGTACTGGCCTGTTTCGGGGATATTCTTCCGCTGTGCAATGTAAATGCAATGTCTATCTTTGTGAAAATTGTAAAATATCCCCGGGGTTTCCCAACAGTGGTATCAGAGTGACTTGCGAGCCTCAAACGATGTTTCTTTCATGCATTCCTATGCTCACATGCCATGTTTCAGTTTTCGCAAATTACATATAATATGACGCATGGTTTTTCTAAATTAGAAAAATTGAAGTTTCTTGTTCCTATCCTCTTTGTCAATCTCTTTTGGATTATTTTTCTTGATTGATTTAAGATCAAAGGCGCACATAGTTTTGTTAAGTAGGACGGGCATTGTGTCTTCGGACTGGCGGAGTCTCTTGATCTGACAAAATTGCCAGCCGATAGGATCCATAAAATCATCATGAAAAATTAATCACAAATAACCAAAAGATTTGTGATAAGAAGATGTGGAAAAGAGACTTGTTTTATGAAAAAATAAAATTTCAGATTTTATGTTTTTCATGAGCATGTAGAATTGTATGAATAAGTGCCTTGATTGTGCATGATGTTGTGATCATGAGTCAAGCCCATTTGCATGCCTGTGATGTATTCATGTGAGGCCTGCTTGCCGCCCATCTTTTTCTTTTATTTTGTAAAATTCAAGATGAAGATTAGGGGGCGCATCCTACATGAATCTTGGCGCATGCATGAAGCTTACGCACCTTGCTTGGTGGCGTAACAAACTTCATCAATGGTGGCGCATATTTGCTTGGTGGCGCAAGTTAGGGTTTGGCCGAGCCTTGTGCTTGTGAGCTATCCCTCTTGTGGCTTGCAAGATGGCGGTTCACCCTTGGAAAACCTTGGAGCCAACCTTGAAGATCAAGATAGAGGTCGGCTAGGTTAGGTCTTGTCTTTGGGGCTTGAGTCCTAGGTCAAGAGTTGAACCTCCTTTTGTCATGGGTTGGTTCAATGTCTTGAATAGGCTATGATCACATCATCCCCTTACCTTTTTCATTATTTGCTAAAGCATGCCTATGATGTTTTATCATTATGTTATCATTATAGGATTGCATAGTTGTAATGTTAGATATAAGATAAAACAGAGTTGATGAGACCTCAAAAACCCTCGAATAAAAAAATTATATCAAGTCTAGTAGCCTTCTAATGCATAGCCCTCATCAAACTATCGATCAGTGGTGTTGTGAATTGTTTCCCACCCTCATGGGACACACCCACTTATCTTTAGTAGGTGTGTGGTGGCAATGGTTTCCCAGTCCGTTTTAATCGGGCGTGTCTTCGCAAGGAAACTTGCTGGCCCTGGGCATAACGATTAGGAATGGACTTGACTAGATTTTCTTATGTGCTGGGCACATAATGAAACTCTAGAGGCATCATTGAGAGGTTAGGGTTTTATTCCTGCCCTCGCTAGATATGAAAATGCCTAGACTGTCTCAATAAGAGGAATTACTTGGAGCAATCGGCCGGTGTGCCCACCTTAGGAAGCATGGGTCACTTTGTGCATCTCATCCCACCCTCGTGGGACGCGAAGCCCTATGTGGAATAAGCTCTTGGGCAAATATGGATAGGTTGAATGAGGTTTATGGTAAAGTCTTGGAGACTTTCCTTGCCTCAAACCCTAATTGTCAACCCGTCATCCTAGCCGCCCACTTGTCATGATCATAGCCCTCCCTAAACCGCCTCTCCTTGTTATAAAAGAGACCCCTTGCCGCCCCATATGGAGAGACTAATTCTCTTGGAGGCGTGAGCAAGCAAAGGGGCGAGAGCAAAGGAGGCATTGACTCATTCTCTCTTCCATAGCCGCAAGTCTTCTTCCCTTCTTCTTCTTGGCGCAAGAAGGACTTCTCTTGGCGGTTTCTTCATCTCCTCTCCATCTTCATTGGCGCATCTTTCTTGGAGGTGGCTCAAGGATTGAAGAAGGAGTATAAAGGCTTGGATCTTCTTCCCGAGGCTAACACCAGGAGAGGAAGAAGAGAGCTCGTGGCATCCGTGTGTGTGAGACTGCAGAGGGTGAACACTTGGGCGCCTACCTCGACATCGATCCTCAAGCTTGCTAAAGGTACTTTCTATCATATCGTGTCGACCCCATCGCTTGACAATCCTCACTGGGTTTTTGGACTGGCCTATTTCAGGGATATTCTTCCGCTGTGCAATGTAAATGTAATGTTCATCTCTGTGAAAATTGCAAAATATCCCTGGGGTTTCCCAACAATTTCATGTGAGGAGAATATCGTCAATCGAGTAGAACAAGAAACACTATGATGCTCTCATTGATCTTCTTGTAAGCACAGGCTCCTTTCAAGATGCATGCATATTTTTATGGCCTCTATAAGAAAACCTTTCGACTATTTCCATATAGACATTCTCTTCCAGACGTCTATTATGAAAAGCAATTTTCAAAATAACACTCCATAATAGAAAATGCAATTATAACAAGCAGATACCTAATGGACTCAAACATAGCTATTGGTGAAAAATTTCATCACTATCCACCCAGTGGACTTGTCTGAAATTTCATTCACTAGCTTGCCATTATAGGTAACATTCCATGTCTATCTTCCTAGAAGATCCATTTACAGCCTATGTGATGAAGCTACTAATTGGTGGGGAGATCCTTAGAGCCGTACTCTAGGGTGTTATACGATGCACGTGAAAACGAGAGAGGGTCGTGAGACGAGGGAAGTGAAAACGCGTCGGAAATGCAGGGAAACACGAGGAAAGCGCGATGAAAACAGTGGCGAGCTCAATCAGGGCAACATGAATGCGAAAAGAACTCAGCGACACCCAACTATAGAATGTAACGAACTAGCCTCGAAGCAATTTAGCAAGCTCGATTAGCACTTTAAGCTCAGCACGTTCAAGAGGCCAATGGTGCTGCATAATTCAGCTCGCGCGCTTATATAACTGAAAACACACCAAATAACAAGAGAATCAGCCACGCCTCCGACGAACAGATACCCGTGGGTGAAGAGACAGAAACCATAGCGGAAATATACGCAATGAAATGGAAAAACAGGCGAACCTGACCCACCGGTGGGGTGGGATTTACTTCTTTGAAAGTAGGGAAAGGGGGAACAACTTGGAATCGAGGAGGACGGCTGATGACTCTAAATTTCATAGTGTTTTTTGTATTGATTAACTAACCTTTTGAGTCATAATCTTGCTCTTTTGCTTTATTTTTATGCCTTATTTACCAAATACTTCGAAATCTACACCCTCTTTGGTTTTTGATCAATTTCAGGTAAAAAGGCATAATTATTATGCGTTTTTAAGCAATTTCGATGCATGGGGCGAGTTCTAATCATCAAGAGAAGTTTGAACCTCAAATTTCAACTCAAACCAAGCTTTCTAGAGAAATTACGGTAGTGCTGTAATTATTTTTACGGCCGTAATATGAAATTAAGGCACTACCGTCATGGATTTCACGGCAGTAGATTGCAGCAAGTTTTTTGGGAAATTACAGCACTGCCGTAATTCATATTACGGTGCCGTAATTTCGGTCAGAATCGGGCAGAGACTTCAGAGGATTTTGGACAAATTACAGCACTACCATAACACTTTCCACAGTGCCGTAATTTAGGTCCAATTTCATATAGAAACTTTCAGAGATTTCGGAAAAATTACGGCACTACCATATGGATTTTCATGGTGCCATAATTTTGGACGAAATCCTTACAGAAACCTCCGATGCCATTACGGCAGTACCATAATGATCATCATGGTACCGTAATTATCAACCTAGAATTCTAAGTTTTTCGCCGAAAGCTTAAAAAGATGATTTCTCAAGATTTAGGGCACCAATTGAAGATCCGTAAAAAGGGGAAGACTCAGCATTAGGAGGGGAGGATAATCAAAGCAAAAGGAACAATTCATCAACACTTCATGGAGAATTTCAGGGAATCACCACGCACTAGGGTTCATTGTCGTTCATCGCACAGACCTTCTCCGACCACGAAATTTACAAGGAAGCTTTGCCTGAGGAAGGAGAACACACCACATAAGTTTCAGAGTGAAAGTAGATCGATTGAAGGAGAAATCAACAAAGCAAAAGGAACAATTCATCAACACTTCATGGAGAATTTCAGGAATCGCCGCGCACTAGGGTTCATCGTCGTTCATCGCACAGACCATCTCTAGCCGCGAAATTTACAAGGAAGCTTCGCCTGAGGAAGGAGAACACACCACATAAGTTTTAGAGTGAAAGGAGATCGATTGAAGGAGAAATCAATAAAAACGTGGACACCGCCACTGTTCATCGCATGAAAAGCAAATTACGGGCTGTAATTTTGATTACAGCCCTGTTTTGTAACTTTTACCCCCCTTTTTCGATTTCTAATCATTCTAGAACCATGTTTTGCTGTAATTCTTCCATCATGCTAGCTTAAACCTTCATATGGGACATGGGGGTGTTATCCCCTTAACTTCTTAATGACTAGACATTGTTAATTTCGTCAAGATGATTTTGTTATGATAATTCTACTTATGTGATGATTGCTTATAATTCTTTTTAGTCTCATATTGTCAGCATGTTTTAGAATTTTGTGAAATAGACTGAGAAGTTAATTGCAAAATTTGGAACCCTATAATCATTGAGTTTAGAATTATCGTAAGAGATTAGGTATTGTTCTTAATTCTGATTTTTAGTAATTCTATTGCCATGTTGATTTTCTGATCTTTGGATTGAGTTATTGTGTTAGACTTGATTTGATATTGTAAGAGATTAAATATTTGATCGTCAGAGAACCTTAAGTAGAACATGAGAAAGTATGGTATGAGAATACATAGTTTCTCTTGAGATGTTTGACTTGGAATTCGAATGCACTGTTGTATCCCAAGTTGTTTGGCGTGTACCTTGGACTAATCCCCGGCAACGGCGCCAAAAACTTGTTGTGATCCGCAAGTGCACGGATACTCGAAGTAATAAAGAAAGATATCGAACCCACAGAGACCTATGTTGTCAAGTACTGATCAATTGATTTCTTACTATCTAGGTAGTCGAATGAAAGTCAAGCAAATATCGCAAACACACGGAAGAATACTGTCGGAGAGAAAACTGGGACTAGGGTTTCATTCACCATAATTTCTATGACTAGACATGAATAAAGAATTCGTCAGTTTAATTTTATCATGATGAAGATGCAAATTACTTAATAAAAGGATTGTTTCACTCTCGTGCTAACAACCAAGCAAGGATTAATCTTCGCTTTCGCGCAAGATTCGTCCCAATGCTGAAGATAAGTAAATCATCACTCAATGAACTCAATGATCACTTTCGTGCATCCGAATTCTAGGTTGATAATCTCTAGTGTAATCTCAAGGATCACTTTCGTGCATCCGAGCCTCAACACTAGTTTTACTCATGGATCTCCAATGTTCTGATCCTCACTTTTGTGCAAAATCTCCATGTTTGACAATTAGACTCGATCTATAGATTCATGTTATTATCATGGCAATTAACCTACTAGAACTGAACAAATTGGATCTAACCTAAGGAAGGGTTCCTAACATGCAATTCTAGGGTTCTGAATTCTCAAGCAATTACCTTTCAGTCAATAACAAAAATTCTAAAAACATGATTAGTAACATGGATCTATAGAGAGTCTAAGCATAAATATCACATGAGCAAAATCATCATGCTAAGATTAAACGCAACGAAATACTGAAAAAAAAAGTCATCTAGTCATTAAAAATCAAGTGAATTACTCTCCCATGTCCCAAGGGTAGTTTAAGCTAGCATGGTAAAGGAGTTACAAAATTCCATAATTTCAGAAGTTCAAAAATCAACAAAAGAAGAGTTTTGGAAAAATACAGGACGGCTGTGAAGTATTTCACAGCCGTAATTTCGATTGATCTCGGTAAATAGTGGCTGTCTCCCTTCTTTCCTTGAATTCTCCTTAGATTGATTTCTTTTGCTTCTGAAACTTCTGGTACGTCGTCTCCTCCTTCAGATGTAGCTTTGGTATGAATTTCACGGCCGGAGATGCCCTGGATTCGTTGCGGTGGCGGAACCCTAGGCGGCGGCATGAATGACGATTTCTCCCTCGACAGTCAATGAAAATTGGGGCTTTTGGTGTGTGTGTAATCCTCACCTCCAAAACTCCTTGATTGCTTCTTACGGCTTCGAATATAAACCTCTGGTTCGCCCGCAATCGTCTCTACAAGAATCGGACTTCATAATTGACCTGGAAATCGCGTTTAATAACAGAAATACGATAGTGTAATAGTTTACGGCACTGCCGTAAAATCGGTCAAATTTTCTGGTCTGATGTTGTCTGGGCAATACGGCACCGTAATCTGGTTTACGGTACTACCGTAAAATCGGGTAAACTCTCTATTTGTAAGTGACTGGAAAATACGGCCCGTGTAATCCTTTACAGCGGTGTCATAAAATCAAGCAAAGTTTCTGTTCTGAAGCGCTCTGAAATACGGTACCGTAATCTGGTTTACGGTACTGCTGTAAAATCCGAAAAACCTTCTTTTCGGAAACTCCTCAAAATACGGCAGTGGCTCGGATTTTACGGTAGCGTATGAAAATACGGTACCGTAAAATAGGTTACGACACTGCCGTAATTTGCTGAGTTGCTCCGTTTTGCGTAAAATTTCTTGGGTGATCTCCTCTTGATGATGGTAACTCTTCTATGTGTTCGATTTGCTTGAAAACTCCTTAAAATAATGCCTTTTTACCTGAAAATCATGAAAAACCAAAATAGAAGTAGACTTTGCAATATTCGATGAATTTAGCATGAAAACAAGTAATAAGATCCTCAATTTAGCATGAAAAGATATCTAAAATGATACAAAATATACTATATATTTTGGTTTCATCATGCACGAGAGTGATGCTTGAGTTCTTTGTTAATAATTTACTTATCTTTAGCATTGAATAGATCCTGCACGAGAGTGAAGATTGGTTCTTTGTATAATTATCTGCGCGAGAGCGAGATAATTCCTTTATGAAGTAAATTATATCTTTATCATAATGAAATTTGGCTGACAATACTCTATTTCCTTCTAGTCATTAAAGTTAAGGTGGATGAACCCCTAGTCCCAGTTTTCTTCTCTGATATTTTTTTGTGCACTTTTCGATCGTCTGCATTATTATTTGATTTGTTTAGCTAGTGAAAACTCAATTTGTCGGTACTTAACAACAAGGTCTCAGTGGTTCGATATCTTAAATATTACTTCGAGTATCCGTGCAGTTGCGGATTACAACAAGTTTTTGGCGCTGTTGCTGGGGACCTTGGTTTTGTTAATATTGATATAATTGATAGTATTGTTAGACTAAGCCTTTTGTTTTTTTAGTATTTTCTGTGATAGATTCTAGATTTCTATTATTGTCTGCAAATTTTGAACTTATTTGACCTTCTACTTGTTTATGCGCAGGATGAAGGTCCCCTTCAAGGGGGAGCGAAACCCTAGATAGGCGCAGATGGAGTTTTTCATGCAGCGGAAGGGGGTTTCTTGGATCTTTACATATTATATGATCAACTTATATGCAATTGCAAACAAGAATCAAGGAATCAATTCTTACCAAAGCCATTGCTTGGATGGCGTCTAGGAAGAAGAGACTCAAGCGCTTCTCCTCCAAATGGTACGCACACAAAATGATGTCGCCTACTCCCTTAGTGCTCCTTGTGCTAGCAAGGTTCTAAGGAGTTCTTTGCGTGGAGGAGATGAGATCTCTTGGTGCTTGCCGAAAGCCTTCTCTACACTCGTCGAGAGAGTCGTCACACGAGAGCAAGAAGCGTCAAGAGGTGATGAGAGGCGATAAGAGAAAACGTTCCTCATGAACGTGGAGGCGTTGCAAAAACTTTCCAAAAATAGCAACCCATTACTTCTCAAGCGTTATGCGTTCACTTCAAGTGAACCGAACGCAACTCCTCTTCACCCTTTGAACCTTTGAACCAAGCGCTCACATGATGAGCCGGTTCAATTGAATTTGGTTCAAGACCAAATTAAATCAACCCAAGCCATGGTCGATCTCATTGAACCTAAAGGTTCAAGATCTAACCGTTGATCTCTCGATGCTCTTGATCTCACTGATCTAGCATCAAATCTCTCGATCGAAGCTTACCGATCTCAAGCCCTAATCAATCAAACATGATCAGACCAGATCTCACTTACAATCAGAGTTTAAACTCCTTTAAACTGAACCAAAACAATTCAGTCCACACGATCTGACTTAAGTAAGCCATATCATCAAATTGTGCGACCCTGAGGGTTTCCTTTAAATGTCGGTAACGATAACTTACGTTATCACGATCAGTGAGGGGTATCTAGCAACACATCACTGTCTCCCGATATAAAGGAAAGAGTCTTCCAAGACTACACCCAAACCACAGCACAAGTGTGAATCCACTTCACTAGGCATACATATTTCCTTTGCCACTGGATGTTCTTATTGGACAAGCATGTCAAGCCTGTAACTCCAATATGATGAGCATGATTAGATCAGATGAACATAGTCACCTGGGTATGGCCATACACTTTCTCAATCATCTCATTCAGGGGGGCCCCTTTAGAATATCACACTCCAATCAAGGAGACGGCAATCCTATATCTATCACTAGTGCCCTAACATGACTCATGATCATTATCCAAGATAGTCTATAACCATTATGTTTCAAATGATATTGAACTACCTCAAAACAATGACAATCATCATTTAGAAACACAAGTGATCTCAAGTCAGAGGACATGTGCCACTTGTTGCAAACAAGGATTATTCACATTGTGACAAGCAATTGAATATCCTAGTAGGGTCTGTCCAGTACATCCAATGTACACATGAGTCTACATCTTATTCCATACTCGAAGCATCCTATAAGATTAGAACACATATTAGTCTCAATCATATCAAGGCTGTCTCATGTTCACCAAGATATCTCGACTAAGGACATTACATCATGTCAGCCTAGCTGAACAGCATTGAGACATTATTCAGAAGTACACTTATTGCAGCAGACAATGTAACAAACTGAATAACAACCATTGCCTTTATAAACATAAGAGTTTATACATGATACTGAAAGAATCCCAAGGCCTCAAACATTAGCCTTAAGGGCATACCGCAACAATCTCCCACTTGCACTTAATCTAATGGTTGAGAAATCTCAAACCCATGTTATTACAGTGCTTCTCATGCTTCTGCTGCGCCAGAGGCTTGGTAAGCGGGTCAGCCAGATTGTCATCTGTATGAACCTTGCAGATTTTGATCTCACCACGATCAATGATCTCCCGGATCAAGTGAAACCGTCTCTGTATGTGCTTGGACTTCTGGTGCGACCGTGGTTCCTTTGCTTGTGCGATTGCTCCAGTGTTATCACAGAAGATAACCAAAGGATCTGCACTCGAAGGAACAACACCATGTTCCTGAATGAACTTACGAATCCATACTGCCTCCTTAGATGCTTCTGAGGCTGCAACAATAGACTGTTTGAAACTTTTCCACACCACTGCTCCACCATTCAAGCTAAAAACATAGCCTGATTGCGATCGGAAATCATCCTGGTCCGATTGGAACGAAGCGTCAGTATATCCTTCTATACTGAGTTTTTCCTGACCACCATATACCAAGAACATATCTTTGGTCCTCCGCAGATATTTTAAAATGTTCTTGACCGCAATCCAGTGCGCCTGACCTGGATTACTTTGGAATCGACTGGTCACGCTTAACCCGTAAGCGACGTCTGGGCGAGTACACAACATCGCATACATAATGGACCCAATAGCCGAAGCATAAGGCGTATTGTCCATTTCATCTTTCTCAGTCTGTGTTTGTGGACACTGACTCTTTGAAAGATTCAGACCATGTCTGACTGGAAGATATCCTCTTTTAGAATTCTCTAAATGGAATCTCTCCAGGACTTTATCGATGTAAGTACTCTGGCACAGCCCGAGAAGCCTCTTAGATCTATCTCTGTAGATCTTCACACCTAATACATAGGCTGCTTCTCCTAGATCTTTCATCTAGAAATATTTTCTTAACCATGCTTTGACAGCATGCAGTTCAGGAATATCGTTTCCAATGATTAAGATATCATCGACGTAGAGGACTAGGAAAGTAATCACGCTCCCACTAAACCTCTTATATACACACGGGTCATCTTCATTCTTGATGAAACCAAATTCACATATTGATTCATCAAAACGAATATTCCAGCTTCTAGATGCTTGCTTAAGTCCATAAATAGACTTCTTTAACTTGCATATTTTATGACGATCTGATGGGTTAGTGAATCCTTCAGGTTGTGTCATATACACATCCTCATCCAGTTTTCCATTAAGGAAAGCGGTCTTCACGTCCATTTGCCAGATCTCATAATCATAATATGCTGCTATCGCGAAAAGAATCCGAATAGACTTGAACATGGCTACAGGAGAGAAAGTTTCATCATAATCTATCCCGTAGATTTGTTTGAAACCTTTCGCAACTAGCCTGCCTTTATAGGTAACCACGTTACCATCCATGTCAATCTTCTTCTTGAAGATCCATTTACAGCCTATAGGGATTACTCCCGGAGGCGGATCAACCAAATCCCAGACTTGGTTATCTGACATGGAGTCCATCTCGATTCGCATAGCTTCAAGCCATCTAGCTGACTCCGGTCCA
Source organism: Costus lasius (assembly GCA_027563935.2). Taxonomy (NCBI): domain Eukaryota; kingdom Viridiplantae; phylum Streptophyta; class Magnoliopsida; order Zingiberales; family Costaceae; genus Costus; species Costus lasius. Next base: position 97,473,508 of record CM050450.1, on the reverse strand, counting down.
CTGACCGCATCCGCATAAGTGAGGGGTTCATCATGATCAATGATGTAGACTCCGTCATAGCGCTCAGGCTGTCGACGGATCCTTCCCGATCTTCGCGGTTCCCGTGATATCTGAGCCTCAGGTTCTTCAATCACCTGTTCTACTGGCTCATGCTCATCCAACTATGCTTGACTACTTTGTCCTTCCTGTGGATTCTCATCCAACTTTATTTCTCTCCCACTAGCCTCTTGCAGAAGAAACTCCTTCTCAAGAAAAATGGCTGTCCGAGCAACAAATACCTTGTTCTCTTTGGGATCGTAGAAATAATAACCCTTAGTTTCCTTAGGGTATCCGGCAAAGATACATTTCTCAGATCTGCTCTCTAGTTTCCCAGAGGCGAGCTTTTTGACATAAGCCTCGCAACCCCAGATCTTAATAAATGTCAAGCTTGGCTGTTTCCCATACCATAACTCATATGGAGTCTTTGAAACTGCCTTGGATGGCACTCGGTTTAGTACCTTTGCAGCTGTTTCCAGTGCAAATCCCCAAAAGGAGTAAGGTAGAGCAGCCTGACTCATCATTGAACGAACCATATCCAGTAAGGTTCTGTTCCTCCTCTCGGACACACCATTCCATTGCGGTGTTCCTGGCGGAGTGAGCTGTGAGATAATCCCACACTCCTTCAGATAGTCAGTAAACTCTCGACTTAGGTATTCACCACCTCGATCTGAGCGAAGTGCCTTGATATTTCGGCCTAGCTGATTCTGTACTTCATTTTTGAACTCTTTGAACTTGTCAAAAGATTCACTCTTATGTCTCATTAGATAGACATACCCATATCTACTGAAATCATCAGTAAAGGTAATGAAGTATGAATAGCCACCTCTGGCATGTTTACTAAATGGCCCACACACATCACTGTGTATAAGGTCAAGTAAACCTGAAGCCCTTTGACCTTTGTTAGGAAAAGGAGACTTCGTCATTTTACCCAATAAACAAGCTTTGCATGTATCAATCTCCTCATAGGAGAATGATCCCAGCAGTCCATGATCATGCAACCGCTTAATGCGTTTCTTGTTAATATGGCCTAAACGACTATGCCATAACAAGGTGCTATCATCAGCATACTTGGCTTTCTTATTATCAATGTTTTGTATAGAACATTCCATGTCCAACATGAATAACCCATTGTTAATTGATCCAGTAGCATAAACAATATTATCATAAGTAAGAACACACTTTGAAATATTGCATTCAAAGGAAAATCCTTTCCTGACAAGAGCAGGAATAGAGATAATATTTTTCGTAATACTCGGAACAAAATAACAATTGTCCAGTTCTAATACAAGTCCAGATGGTAATGAGATGTAATAAACCCCTACAGCAACAGCAGCAACCCGTGCCCCGTTTCCAACTCGTAGGTCCACCTCATGCTGTCCCACCTGTCTTCTTCTCTTGAGTTCCTGTACATTTGAACAAATGTGAACTCCACATGCAGTGTCCAACACCCATGAAATAGAAGAAGAAAACATGACCTCAGTCACAAAAATACCTGAGCCAGAAGCGATGCTTCCCTTCTTGTCTCCTTGGAGCGCTTTACAGTCCTTTTTCCAGTGACCCAGCTGGCCACAATGGAAACATCTGTATTCCTTCGACCGCTTAACCTTTTGTTTCAGAGCCTTATTGTAGTTCTTGACAGGGGCTTTGCCCTTCTTCCCCTTCTTCTTGTTCCTAGAAGGAAACATCAAGACAGAGGTTGAAGGCTTTCCCTTTAGAGTTTCCTCTGTAGTCAAGAGCATATTCAGCAACTCTGCCGGTGTACAGTCGATCTTGTTCATATTAAAATTAATAATGAATGGATCGAAAGAGGCCGGGAGAGACTGCAGAATAATATCTACAGCAAGCTCCTGATTGATGGTATGCCCCAGTTTCTCTAGAGCCTCTTTGTGCCCAATCATCTTGAGCACATGAGCTCCCACTGGACTCCCTTCAGCCAGTTTGCTCTGAAAGAAAAGCTTGGTCAAATTATAGCGTTCAGTCCTCGCCTGTGCAGCATATAGCATCTTGAGGTTTGCTATAATTTCTATAGCAGACATATCCTCATGCTGACGCTGTAGCTGTGGCGTCATAGACGCTAGCATCAGGCAAGCGACATCAATGCTATCATTGACATGCTTTTCATAGGCATCCCGAACCGCCCTTGCGGCGTTCGGAGCGGGTTGAGGCGGTATAGCCGTCTCGAGGACATACAGTTTCCTCTCAGCCTTAAGAACAATCTTAAGGTGTCCGTACCAGTCTGAGAAGTTTGGCCCAGCAAACTTCTCCCTTTCCAGTAGGGATCGCACATTGAAGCTCATGGTGTTCGTTGCTGCAGGAATCTACAACAATGCAAGAACAGCAAGGTCAGTATCAATGTTTAGAATCAATCCAGGACTTAAGAAAGATTCTTTTCTCACTATTTTATCTGACTGAAAAATCCAGCAAAACAGCCCGAAAGAGTAAAACTCTTTTAGTGAGATGGGATCCTGATTTCATACTTGGTCTCCGCGTCCCGCTCAGGCGAGATAAGATGCACAGAGAGTACAAGCACTAATTTCTGGTAGGCAGTCCCTGCCAATCGCCAACCCGTGCGATTCCCCTTCATCTGGGCAATCCAGCAGACTGTGCCAACTGAGTTGGTACAACACAGTCTCTGATCCCACAGATGGCTGCCTCCATATAGCAAACATATGCTCAGTATGTAGCCTATATGGTCAAGCTGACCTAACCTACTCCCTGGACCACCACGTGCTATGCTGAGCAACGAGAAGCGATAAATCCCTTCTCTGTAACACGCAGGTGAAATCGCACACCGTCTGAAGATAGATGGGCGTGCCCACTGAGTGGGTACAACACGGCCCCAACGATAGTCAGAACAGTGAGGTTTCGCGTCAGAAGGCTTACGTGCTTGATATTTGTAGCGTTGGATTTTAACGGTCTTTTATCTTCTTAACTATCATGCAAACCCTATGGTGATAGCAGAAGATAAACAAATCATGCACTTCTAATTATAAAAACAATAAGTAGAAAGCATGCTGATCTTATGTGGTAAAAGCCCATTAACCCTAAGTAAGACCTTAATTTTTAACTTAAGTCTTCACTGATCTTATGTGGTAAAAGCCCATTAACCCTAAGTAAGACCTTAATTTTTAACTTAAGTCTTCACTTGAGCTCTCCATGGGTCTTTTGCATCTCATCTGGCCCAGACCAGGGCCTAAGCGCCCTCTGCAGCTCAGGTGCGCCCACCAGGTAGATGCGCCTGTCATAGGGTCGAACCCTAGACCTCCCACCTGGTCAAGCCTCTGCTGCATGCGCCTCTGCCAAGTGTGTTCTGTGCACTTGTCTGATTAAATTACAATTTAATCTATCTAGACAAGTTTGACTCACAGGTCAATTACACTTTATAAATTAAATGAAATGTGATGCGCAGATCACAATAAATATTAATTTACAATTTATTCCAGGCACGCAGGCCCCAGCACAGCACACATTAAATTGGGCATCCCACATAAGATTAAATAAACAAGCATATGCTTACAATCAACATGTGATCCATAGACAAAATAAAATTTTTAAAATCCCATTGAAATCAATTTTATTTTTTCTTATGTGCCCTACCACCTTACAACGGTCCATTAATAGGGATCCACTCATCATGACTAGTCAGATCCATTGCCCTTGCATGCACCAAGTCCTAACTGACTTGAGTTGACCTAATGGTCAACCATGCATGCGCCAAGGGCTGAACAGCCTTCATGAGTTCTGGCAAGCGGGTGTGACCCCGGGCCTAACTCATGCGTGTTCAATGGTTGTCTCAACCAGACCTCGCTACACGCCCTTGATGCAGTCGACCTATAGCCACCTTATGCATGCGCATAGGTGCCATCTGGTCGACCCATCTTGGCTGTCAGATGGTCTGATCAGACTATTTAGATCCTTCCTAGAAGATGACTTCAACCCTACTAACCCGTCTAAGGGTTTATAGTAGGCGCCGCTTAGATCTAATGATAGTCGCGCATGTCATGAAGTTTTTTTTTTGAGAAAAACAACAAAGCGCAAACAACCATGCGCTAAGGAAACATATATCAAGTTTCGGCATGTATAAGTTACATGTAAATCTCGCATGTAATGAAGATCTAAGCATACAAGGATCACAAAAGGCTAAAGCAATCATAAAACATGCATAAAACCTCGCTCTGATACCAATTGAAGGTCCCCTTCAAGGGGGAGCGAAACCCTAGATAGGCGCAGATGGAGTTTTTCATGCAGCGGAAGGGGGTTTCTTGGATCTTTACATATTATATGATCAACTTATATGCAATTGCAAACAAGAATCAAGGAATCGATTCTTACCAAAGCCATTGCTTGGATGGCGTCTAGGAAGAAGAGACTCAAGCGCTTCTCCTCCAAATGGTACGCACACAAAATGATGTCGCCTACTCCCTTAGTGCTCCTTGTGCTAGCAAGGTTCTAAGGAGTTCTTTGCGTGGAGGAGATGAGATCTCTTGGTGCTTGCCGAAAGCCTTCTCTACACTCGTCGAGAGAGTCGTCACACGAGAGCAAGAAGCGTCAAGAGGTGATGAGAGGCGATAAGAGAAAACGTTCCTCATGAACGTGGAGGCGTTGCAAAAACTTTCCAAAAATAGCAACCCATTACTTCTCAAGCGTTATGCGTTCACTTCAAGTGAACCGAACGCAACTCCTCTTCACCCTTTGAACCTTTGAACCAAGCGCTCACATGATGAGCCGGTTCAATTGAATTTGGTTCAAGACCAAATTAAATCAGCCCAAGCCATGGTCGATCTCATTGAACCTAAAGGTTCAAGATATAACCGTTGATCTCTCGATGCTCTTGATCTCACTGATCTAGCATCAAATCTCTCGATCGAAGCTTACCGATCTCAAGCCCTAATCAATCAAACATGATCAGACCAGATCTCACTTACAATCAGAGTTTAAACTCCTTTAAACTGAACCAAAACAATTCAGTCCACACGATCTGACTTAAGTAAGCCATATCATCAAATTGTGCGACCCTGAGGGTTTCCTTTAAATGTCGGTAACGATAACTTACGTTATCACGATCAGTGAGGGGTATCTAGCAACACATCACTGTCTCCCGATATAAAGGAAAGAGTCTTCCAAGACTACACCCAAACCACAGCACAAGTGTGAATCCACTTCACTAGGCATACATATTTCCTTTGCCACTGGATGTTCTTATTGGACAAGCATGTCAAGCCTGTAACTCCAATATGATGAGCATGATTAGATCAGATGAACATAGTCACCTGGGTATGGCCATACACTTTCTCAATCATCTCATTCAGGGGGGCCCCTTTAGAACATCACACTCCAATCAAGGAGACGGCAATCCTATATCTATCACTAGTGCCCTAACATGACTCATGATCATTATCCAAGATAGTCTATAACCATTATGTTTCAAATGATATTGAACTACCTCAAAACAATGACAATCATCATTTAGAAACACAAGTGATCTTAAGTCAGAGGACATGTGCCACTTGTTGCAAACAATGATTATTCACATTGTGACAAGCAATTGAATATCCTAGTAGGGTCTGTCCAGTACATCTAATGTACCCATGAGTCTACATCTTATTCCATGCTCGAAGCATCCTATAAGATTAGAACACATATTAGTCTCAATCATATCAAGGCTGTCTCATGTTCACCAAGATATCTTGACTAAGGACATTACATCATGTCAGCCTAGCTGAACAGCATTGAGACATTATTCAGAAGTACACTTATTGCAGCAGACAATGTAACAAACTGAATAACAACCATTGCCTTTATAAACATAAGAGTTTATACATGATACTGAAAGAATCCCAAGGCCTCAAACATTAGCCTTAAGGGCATACCCCAACACAGGAATCTTAGGTTAGGACCATTAGTTCCTTTTGATCCTGAAATTAATAAAACTATTAGATTGTGCAAGAAATTGAGGTTTGCAAAGAAGAGAGAAGAAGAATCAATCATGGCTGAGAGAAGGACACTTAGAGATTATGCAGCTCCGAATACACAGGGAATTCATTCCACATAAGAGAACACGGCTTGCCTGTGCTCAGAGACACGCCCGTGCTTGGAGTCGTTAGGATCCGCCGAGGTGAACATGGCCTGCCCGTCTTCCGGTGCATGGCCATGTTCGCGTACGCACCCGAAATCACCATTTTTTTCCATTTTTCTCCGAAGCGAACCTGGCCTGCTCGTGTTCAGACGCACGCCCATGCTCAGGGCCGCCAGGGATCGCCAAGTCGAACATGGCCTGCCCGTGTTTGGACGCACGCTCGTGCTCAGGGCCGCCAGGGATCGCCGAATCGAACACGGCCTGCCTATGTTCGGATGCCGGGCCATGATCCAGGTTGCAGGCACTCGACGAGCCGAACACGCCTGTGTTTGGGTGCACAGCTTGGCTGTGTTTTACTCGCAGAGACATCTTCCGGTGTGCGTTTGGGCTCGGATCTTCATGCTTTTCAGTGCTGACTACTCCTACATCACTATGGGTGTTACCCCTTTAGCAGCTCAATCAAGTCCCACACTTGATTAGCAGACATGGAGTCCATTATGGTTCTCATGGCGCTTTGCCATTTCTTGGAATCTGGTCCACTGACCGCTTCAATTTTCTCATAAGTCTTAGGTTCATCCTTGATGAAAAATTCGTCATGCCCACAACCGGTGACAGCATTTTGAATACATCCAGACTTATGTGGTTCCTGTGTTACTTGAACCTAGGTTGACTTTCAACCTGCATGTGAGATTCCTCTCCATCTGTGTCTAATTGTTTGTGGTTGATTTTGGACCCCCGTCCCAATCAACTGTACTCCCACTATCTTCTTTCAAAAGAAATATCTCCTCAAGAAAGATAGCAACTTGAGCAACAAATATTTTATTCTCACCGGGATAGAAACAGTACTCTTGGTACCCCACAAACACACACTATAGAGTGTCAGAGCAGTTGCTTGCATGGCCTCAAAAGGAAGTAAATTTGCATGACTATTCAAAGATGGAACCACATCCAATGTGTTCCTTTTTCTTCGTTGAATTTCCCCACAAAATTGTGGTGTTCCTAGTAAGTTGTGAGATAACCCCACACTCCTTAGGATAGTCATCAAATTCTTCACTAACCACCTTGATCCAATCAAAGTGTTTAATAGATCTTCCAATTTGATTCAACACTTGATTTCTGAACTTCATGGATTTCTCCAAAGTTATATGTTGGATAAGACATATCCACACCTAATGAAGTATACAACACTTCCTTGCGCTTGTTTCCATGGGTCCACACACATTGCTATGTATAGATCCAACAAGCCACTTACCCTTCCACCATTTATGGTGAAGGCAGCATCTGCCACCTTGTCCAACAAAACTCACATGTATCATAATCTTAAAAGGATAATGATCCCAATAGTCCATGGACTTCTTGGATGTGACATTTGTTTTATGGCCCACAAGTGACAATGCCACGAGAGAGTGTTGATTGAATCATTGTACTTGATCTATTCAGTGTTACACACAGAACTTCAAACTATTATCAATTGTACCACTTCTATAGAACATCCTAGATTTAAAGAAATACCATTTATTTCAAACTAAAAATCCATTCAAAACAATGGACATAATGTTCTAATACAAAAGCTGGTACATAATAGCAAAGTTCTAGTTGAAGTCTTGAAGGCAGTGAGATGATAACAACAACAGCATCCAATGCTCTGTCCCTGACTCGAAAGTTGATCCCACCAAGCCTCATTATCCTACTTCTTCTAAGCCCCTACATATGAAAACATATGTGAGCCCCTCATGCGGTACCCAGTACCCATGAATAAGAAGTAGACTTAAAGACCTCAGTAACACAATACTTGAAGTGGATGGATTACATCCCTTCTTCTATGTCATGCTCTTCTTGGGGCCTTAATCCATCCTAAAATTTTCATGCATTCCCAGTCTTCCGAAGTTTTAGCTTCGAAGAAACAGAACCATGGTCATTCTTGGATTTAGGCAAACACCCAGAAGATCCAACAACACTCTCTTGATCATTATTTGAAGTGCATGGTGTGAAGAGACCTCGAAGATGTATGATGATATCATAAATCCCCATCTCATCACACTGAACCTGAACCTCAGGGGTCATGCACTCTAAGACAAGAGCAGTGTACTGTTTATTATCTTCACAATGTTCAAGATAGACATTCCACTCCTGATGACACCAAAATTTATAGTAAATTTCGTGCCATTTGATAAGTATTTTTATGTCAAATTCATGAACCTTTGCTTATTTTTATGCCTTTTTTTTATCAATTATTGCAGAATCTACACTCTTTCTCATTTTTTATGATTTTCAGGCAAAAAGGCACGATTTTAGGCATTTTCAAGCAATTCTAGATGCATAAATGAATTCCCATCATCAAGAGGAGATTACATGTCAAATTTCATGAAGATTGAAGCTTCAGACCAAATTACGGCAGGGCTGTAATCTATATTACGGTACCGTATTTTCACAGCTACCGTAATATCATAGCACTGTCATAATTTGAGGAGTTTTCGTCCAGAAAGTTTTTCAGAAATTATGGCACAACCTTAAGGAATTTCATAGGCCGTAATTTCAATCTATTTTCCACCCCAAGAGATTTGAGGAAAATATAGCACTACCGTAATGAACTTCATGGTACCATAATTCTAGACAATTTCCTTACCGAGAGTTCCAGCCAACATTACGGCACTGCCGTAACCAAAATTATGGCCGTAATTGTAACCTGGAACGCAATTTTCACGATCAATTTGAAGCCCGATTTTTACGCGATCGATTGTGGACGATCCAAGCCTTTAAATTCAAAGCCGTAAGAAGGAGAAAAAAAGCCTCCAACGAGGAGAGCACGCCAAGGGCGAAAGCCCTAATTTTCATCCATTATCGAGAGAGAAATCGTGATTCTCACCGCCGCCCTAGGTTTCGCCGCTGGGAAGTGTACAACGCATCTTCGGCCGTGAAATTTGAGGGGAAGCTGCATATAGAGGAGGACATGACACTCTAGAAGTTTAAGAGGGAAAAGAGATCAAACAGAGGAGAAATCAATGAAAGAGCGGGCGCCGACACTGTTCATCATGAAAATTTCGGCTATAATTTTCATTACAGCCGTAGTGTAAAGTTGTTTTCCCTTTCTTTTCAATTTTTGATCAATCTTAAACTATGGTTTATTGTAACTCTTTTTCCATGCTAGCTTAAACCTTTTATGGCACATGGGGTGTAATCCCCTTGATTTTTATGACTAGATAACTTCTAGTTTGTCAGAATAGTTTTATTATGATAATTCTACTTATGTGATGATTGCCAATAATTCTCCATAATTTTCTTATTATCATGCACGATTTTAGAGTTTTAGCAATATGGACTGAAAGGTGATTTAGTTGAGAACTTGGAACCCTAAAATTCAACATTAGGAACTCATCGTAAGAAATTAGGTTAGTTCTTATTTCTTGATTTTAAAAGAATAATTGCCATATTTGATAATTCGAATCTAGGATTGAGTTATTTTGTTAAACGTGAAGATCTTGGGTGAAAGTGAGGATCAGAGCGTTGGAGAACCATAAGTAGAACCTGTGTTGAGACTCGGATGCATAAAAGTGATCCTTCAGATTCCACTTGAGATAATCAATTTAGGATTCAGATGCACGAAAGTGATCCTTGAGTTCTTTGATTGATGATTTACTTATTTTCAGTTTGGGATAGATCTTGCGCGAAAACGAGGATCGGTCCCTGCATGATTGTCTGCACGAAAGTGAGATAATCCTTTTATGAAGTAAATTATATCTTTATCATGATAAAATTAAACTGACAACCTTTTATTCATATCTGGTCATTGAAGTTAAGGTGGATGAAACCCTAGTCCTAGGTTCTCTCAGATATCTAGTTTACTTTCCGTTTGTGCTTTCATCATAATTGATTGCTTAGCTAGTAAGAATACAACTATTTGGTACTTAACAATAAGGTCTCTGTGGTTCGATATCTTTCTTTATTACTTCGAGTATCTGTGCACTTGTGGACTACAACAAGTTTTTGGCGTCGTTGCCGGGGATCTTAGTTTTATTAATATCGAAATAGTTGTTAGTATTGCTAGACTAAGTTTTATTTGTTTTAGATTTAACTTTGTTTTTTTGTTTTTGCAACTTTTGGATTTTCACAATTTGTGACAGAACTGTGATATCTGAAAATTTTGAATTTGCTTGTGTTTTTATTCTGAGAAAATTTTAAAAAAAATTGATTGATTAGTGTTGGATAATCTTTCTGTTCTTGATAGATTTGAAGATATGTCTTTTAATTATTACTCGTGGGCAACTGAAAGAGGTGAGGTATACATGCCACAAGGTAAGTATGAAGATGATTCATTGTGCACTCTTGCAGATAAATTGAAATTACACTCTTGTATGCATCATTCTAGGACATTTTATTCTTCTATTAGATGTGATATTTGTGGATGTTTTGATCATTATACTTCTAATTGCCAATTTTTAACTCCTCCAAATCATATTTCTGAACCATATTTTGAGGATACAAAAAAATTTAGGTTAAAATCCATGCTTGAAAAATTCATGAAAAAACAAAATCAATTCATGCAAAATCAAGACAAAGAAATTGAGGATCTTAAGGGAATGGTTAGTTAACTTGCATCTCAAGTAGAAGCTTTAACAACTCATAAGAAAATTTTGGAAACCTAATTAGCACAACAAGATTGTTTATTTGAGTTTGATTTGGAAACTAAAGAAATTGATTTAGAAAATTCCCCCTCTGATTATGATTGTTTTGAGATTGAGCCTTATGTGAACATTAGTGAATCTCACTCTGATTTTGATGATTGTAAAATTGATTCATCTGATTTTATTTGTGGAAAAGTTTGAGAAAATTCTCCCTTTGATTCTAGTGATAGTTTTGAAATCGATTCTTTTGATGATTTATTATTTGTGGTTAAATCTGATGAAGGATATGAGGGGACTGATTTAGAAAAATCTTACTCTGATTTTGTTAGTAATTTTGAAATTGATGAAGTGCATGAAGAACTTGAAAAGGATTTAAAAATTATGAATATTGATGAATCTCAATCTGATGCTTTGCCCGTGTCTACTGATTTATTTGAAAAATTATGCTTTGTTGAAGAATCTAATGTGAGACAGAAAGACTATTTTGATGATCCAATACTTGAATCTTTTGATGAAACTCTTATTGTAATTGAAAATATAAACTTGAAGAAAGGACTAATGATTTTGCTTTCTAATAAATATAGGAAGATCATTGAATATCCTTTGAGTGGAATTAAAAATTTTGATTTTGATTTCTGCATATTTGAGAAAGCCATGTCGATCTTGATTTATACGAAATTTTGGATGTTTGGATTAGTGTCAAAACTTTTAGGACAAAGAAAATGCAGAAATTTACATGCTATTTACTATGGTACTGATCCACCTGCTTCACTATGATATTTGATTTTCGGTCAAGCTATGGACCTAAAATTAGCGCTTCTTGGGAGGCAATCCAAGCACTCTTACCTTAGTTTAGTTTCTTTTATTTTAGTTTATTTTTAGAATTAATTTTTCTTTTCTTTTTTCAAGGAAAATAAAACTTTACGCAAATACGACACTGCCGTAATCTTTTTCACGGGCCGTAATTTGGGTTCATTTCTTTTTCGAGAGTTAACTGATTTTTATGGCACTACCGTAATCAATTTTACGGTACCATAATTTTTGACCGTTTTCGACTTCACGTGCCGTAATTTTAAGTGTCTTCTTATCCGAAAGTTCTTTGAAAAATATGGCAGGGCTGTATCCAATTTCACGGTACCATATTTTCATCATATTTTTGACCCAAAAATTTTGTGCATATTACGACACTACCGTAAGCATTATTACGCCCGTAATTTGAAACATGCAATCTGCTTATTTGATTTGGTGTTTTCTCGCTGTGATTTTAAGAAATTGGGTTTGGAAAATTTTTTTTCCTTGGCACAAACATGAAGTACTCATCTCTGTCTATTTTTTGGATATTTTTATTAAATTTTAAAGTCCATACATCATCCTAAAACACATAGCATCTTTTCGATTCTGATTAATTTCTGCAGCAGTTTTGTTTGACTTATCTGATTAGCATTTTTGCTGCAGATTTTTAAGATGCTTTGATGAGTTGAAACCCTGATCTTTCACTTGAAATTGGAAGTACATGTTTCATTCTATCTCTTGGATTTGTTGTTTTCATGAAAATATTTTCTGGCAATTCTAGGAAGCACGACAACTTTTCGAATCTGGTTAATTTCTGTGCAGTTTTTCATTTAAGAATCTGATTAGCCTTCTTGTGTTAATACCCTAAATTCCTATCAGATTTTGATCCTTTAATTTTCATACACCTGGAAAGAACAAGTTTTATTCTACTAGATGATTCCATCTATTTTCTTTATGGATCATTAAATCTTATTCTTGGGTATAACTACTTTTCATAACTGAATTACTATGCTGCTCTGCTATCCTTGGACACCTGCAGCTTCTTCTCCAGATTTGCAGCACCTCTAGCCAGCCCACCCGCCACCACTGCATCTGCCTCTGACACCACTGTATCCAGCCGTCGACACTGGATTCTACCACTAGCAGCCTCTTACTTCTTCTACTACCTCTATTTCCATTGATTTTATTTATTTTTGTAGTAGAATCTTCATTAGTGACTCTGATTTTTTATGTGCAGTGATATCTCTCGCCGCCCACCAGCCGACAACTTTGCCTTCACGACTGTAATCTCCAACTGGCTACTAGAAACTACTCATCATCACTCTATTGTCGACACCACCACCATCATTGCTAGCAGCTCTTCAGCTAACATTTGTTCCATCTCTGCTTCTTGCCTGCATCAGCTCTTTCCACCGGCACCGTCCTTGGACCACTGATGACATCTCTGATTTTCTTTTGAGAAAAATATTTTCTATCATTCCTTTTCAAAGTAGGATATTATTTTTGGTCTGAGTCTTATGTGCCCAAAAATATGCGCAGGTGAAATTTTTAAGAAGGTGCATCTTTGAGGAAGATCCATCCGCACCTACCTCGATCTGACAATGACGACTAAAGTTTTGTGAGTATCTCTTTCCCTTACATCTTTGAATGTTGACTCCTCTACACTTCTGTGTCCGCCGTCACTACTACCCTGCCATCTTATTCATTCGATATGGGTGTATGATATTGCTTTGATGACTATTTCGATGTGGTTGTATAATGATATTTTGATACTGATAAATAATTCGATTGGGTTGTATTACACATGATGATGTTTTTGGTATTTTGATGATACGATATTTTGATGATTGATGAGTATATTTTTGATTGATATGATTGATTTATGGTCTAGTCTATTTTTTAAGAAATTATTGTTGATAGTATGATTCTCTTGATGATTAATGAACTCATGTCTGTGATTAGGACTAGATCTATCATGTCGAATTTATTTCTCCAATATATATCTGCTTTTGAAATTTTTCATTAATTAATGAATGAGAATTTAGGTCGATATATTATTTGAAGAATTTGATTTAAAAGTGAAACTACTTGTTAAATAAAATTAGCATATGAGTGTAATTTTTGAACTGATGTCAATTGATTAGTCTAGTTGATGTTTAGTCTATTTTACTATTTGTTGGGAAGAAAGAATCCAAAATCCAAAAAGAGTGAGTGACTCCCCTACTTGGCACTGTGTAAAATTGACAGTGGTACCGAAGATATGGGCTGAAGACTAAAAAAAAATAGAGAGAAAAAGAAAATGACTCCTCTACTTGGCATTGTGTAAAATTGACAATGGTACCTAAGACAAGAGTTGAAGTCTAAATAAAAAGTGTGTATCTATGTGGGTACATGCCATCCAAAAAGAATAAAAAGAAAAAGAAATTTTGTGTGAAAAAAGATTTTGGATATCATATTCCTATAAACAAAAGTATGATAGATTTAAACTGAAAATTAGGTGAATTCATGAGACTGAGATTCTACCTTTTATACAAGTTGTGAAGTTTTATTTGACTGAGTTGTGAATCTTGATAATTGAATTCAAGGGATGATATGTCTATTTAAGATCTTATGAAATAATTGGTGGAAGTTTTCATTGGTGATTATATTTTAGAAATTTATTCTTCATGAGAAAATCTATGCCTATGATCAATTTTTGATTTTTGCTTGAGGACAAGCAAAGTTTGAGCTTTATGTGTTTGATGACACCAAAATTTTTAGTAAATTTCATGCCATTTGATAAGTATTTTTGTGTCAAATTCATGAATCTTTGCCTATTTTTATGCCTTTTTTTTTAATCAATTATTGCATAATTTATACTCTTTCTTGTTTTTGATGATTTTCAAGCCAAAAGGCATGATTTTAGGCGTTTTCATGCAATTCCAGATGCATGGATGAATTCCCACCATCAAGAGGAGATTACATGTCAAATTTCATGAAGATTGGAGCTTCGAACCAAATTACAGCAGGGCCGTAATCTATATTATGGTACCGTATTTTCATAGCTACCGTAATATCAGAGCACTGTCGTAATTTGGGGAGTTTTTGTCCAGAAAGTTTTTCGAAAATTACGGCACTACCGTTAGGAATTTCACGGGATGTAATTTCAATTTATTTTCCACCTGAGAGATTTGAGGAAAATACGGCACTGCCGTAATGAACTTCATGGTACCGTAATTCCAGACAATTTCCTTACCGAGAGTTCCTACCAACATTACGGCACTGCCGTAACCAATATTACGGCCGTAATTGTAACCTGGAACGCGATTTTCACGGTGAATTTGAAGCCCGATTTTTGCGCGATCGATTGCGGACGATATAGGCCTTTAAATTTAAAGCCATAAGAATGAGAAAAAAAAGGCCTCCAACGAGGAGAGCACGCCAAGGGCGAAAGCCCTAATTTTCATCCATTGTCGAGAGAGAATTCAGGATTCTCACCGCCGCCCTAGGTTTCATCTCCGGCCGTGAAATTTGACGGGAAGTTGTGTATAGAGGAGGAGACGACACTCCAGAAGTTTCAGAGGGAAAAGAGATCAAACAGAGGAGAAATCAACGAAAGAGTGGGTGCTGGCAATGTTCATCACGAAAATTACGACTGTAATTTTCATTACAGCCGTGGTGTAAAATTGTTTTCCCTTTCTTTTCGATTTTTGATCAGTCTTAAACAATGGTTTATTGTAACTCCTTTTCCATGCTAGCTTAAACCTTTTATGGGACATGAGGAGTAATCCCCTTTTTTTTTATGACTAGATAACTTCTATTTTGTCAGAATAGTTTTATTATGATAATTCTACTTATGTGATGATTGCCTATAATTCTCCATAGTTTTCTTATTATCATGCATGATTTTAGAGTTTTCGCAATATGGACTGAAAGGTGATTTGCTTGAGAACTTGGAACCCTAAAATTGAACATAGGGCCAACCTGCACCTCGCGAGGGCACGTCAACACTTGTGGCAGACTAAGATGCACATTGTCACCACGCGCCTTCCAAAGATAGATGGGTGTATCTCACGAGGGTGAAAAACAGTTCACAGTCCATCGATCGATGGCTTGACGAGGGCTACACATCAGAAGGCTATCGACTTGATATTACAAGGAGAGTTTAATCATTAATTATTATTCTTTTCTAGCAGGCAATTTTCCTATGGTGGCAGCAAAAGGAAAAACACATCACAGGCATGCTATGGACAAAATAATAAACCATCATAGGCATGCTAATATGGTCGATATGGTCATAGCCCTTTTCATACATATAACATATCACGAGCCATGTGATATGTTATCATGCATCCAACGGTTGCGAGTCCCTTTTGTTGGTGTATATGCCCTAGGACCTAGTTTTGGTCCATTATTATACTACTTGATACAGATATTTATATATCATACTGGCATTGTCGTTATCATTATTTGTTTACATCTGCGAACATGTACTTATATGATAATGTCCCTGGAGACAGATTGGATCTGTGCTCAAATGATAATCCCCAGTCGATGTACCTGAGTGGATATGGGACAATTCTGGTAATTATGAGACTGGTATATGGGCTGGTTAGGCACGAGGTGCAAACGCAGACATATGGGTATATTAGTGGTGGATATACTAGGTCGACCTGCTGTGAGGCGATGACTTGGTGTCATGAGTTATCCTCACAAGTGATAGGAGATGCATTGATCCCTTGACTTGAGGTCATTGGCCATTCTATATTGTTAGTGATATGCTTTGATACAACCTAACACCTTGCCGTAGTTGGGGGGTAATAACGGTTGTCATTGAGCATGTCCCGACCCATATGATGTTGGGGTATGCCCTTAAGGCTAATGTTTGAGGCCTTGGGATTGTATAAGTATCATGTAATAAACTCTTATGTTTATAAAGGCATGGTTATTATTCAGGTTGTTACCTTGTCTGCTGTAATAAGTGTACTTCTGAATAATGTCTCAAAGCTGTTCAGCTAGGCTGACAGGCTCTATGTCCTTAGTCGAGATATCTTGGTGAACATGAGACAGCCTTGATATGATTGAGACTAATATGTGTGCTAATCTTATAGGATGCTTCGAGCATGGAATAAGATGTAGACTCATGGGTACATTGGATGTACTGGACAGACCCTTCTAGGATATTCAATTGTTTGTCACAATGTGAATAATCCTTGATAGCAGCAAGTGGCACATTTTCCTTTGACTTGAGATCACTTGTGTTTCTAAATGATGATTGTCATTGTTTTGAGGTAGTTCAATATCATTTGAAACATAATGATTATAGACTATCTTGGATGATGACCTTGAGTCAGGTTAGGGCACTAGTGATAGATAAAGGATTGCCGTCTCCTTGTTTGGTGTGGGGGGCAGACACGTGATGTGCAAACCAGAAAGAAAAGTAATTAAATCCTAAAATCACAATAAGCAGCCATAATTCCAAGCAGTAAGATGATCAGATACTTAGCTGATCTGAGGAATCTGGGTTCAGTCCAACTGATCAGAATAATGGAGGAAGATCAGGTCTTGTTATTGGGTCCAATGATCAGAGCGCGTTCTTCCCCATCGTAGAAAAATCAGGTACTTCAGGATCACCCAGCACGTTAATTATCTGTATTACAAAATGCTAATCAAGTTTAAGACTAGGTAAATAAACAGTAACAGGTGGATGGACTGTGTCCTCATGAAGCAGCGGGGAATCGGGTGCGAGTTGGTCGACGTGGTAGCTGTAGAAACATGAGGGAAGAGTGGCCAGCTGGTTTCGAGACTGGCGGGGGTGTTTCCGGCCTGACAACCGGCCGGCGGTGGCGTCTGGGTGCTAGGAGACGGGCGGCGTCAACAATGCCTTGTTCGTGGCGGAAACAGGGGAGGACCCGGGATGGGGCAGAGGCTGCCAGCGCTCGTCGGAGACGGCCTGTACGCCCGACCTGCTACAACTGGAAGATCCTCAGGTCACGGTGAACTCGTGGCCGGAGTTTGGGGTCGAACGGGGGCTTGTCGGAGGAGGACGGTGCTGGAAGGCGGAGACGCGCTTGTTCAGCAGAACAGGGGATGCGCGCGGGCGGAACAGGGGCAGCCGGAGATCATCGGAGACGGCAAAGTCTTCCGACCTGCTACAACTGGAAGTTCTCCTGACCAAGGCGAACGGGTGGCCGGAGTTTGGGATCGATCGGTGACTGATCGGAGGAGATCGACGGCGATCAGTGGTGAAGTGCGGAACAGGGGCGTGAGCTGAGGCGTCACCGGAAATCTTCCGATTCCGGCGATCCAGACGTCGGATGGGGCGATCCTGCCGGTTGTGGGTTCGACCTGAAAGGGAGGATGCGTGGCTGGAGTTTGAGGACGATCCGTCGGCCGGATCGTCGCCGGCGGTGAGGCGAATGGAGAGTCCAGATCTAGACTCGGCAAGCAGGCAGGCGTGGATTGCGACAGCGGCGGAAGCTTGTTTAAACGATGCAGAGGTGGGGAAGAGTGGCGTTCAGCTGGAGAAAAGGGAGAGGAGAGGGCAGTGGCGACTCAAGCGCCGGAGGGGAAGGAGGAGACATCCGAACGAATCAGACAAACGCTATTTCCATTGATTTTCAGCTACAACTATCTGTTACAAAAAGGAGATACTCTTTTATATAGAGGGGCTGGTAATAATGCCGTTGCTCCTTTCTTCATCTTCACGCCAGCTTTGTTTGCTATTCACGTAAGCTGCAACGGTTGAATTTTGACTCTCAAAATCTGTGGCCGCATTTGTTGAAGATCTTGCAGGATTTGGTGCATGGCATTAGCGAGAATTGCAAGTATTGCTCAGGCTGAGAAGTTGATTGGCACGTAATCTTTGAAGCTTTGGATGAGTGAATAAATGTTGATTGCAATTTGTTTTGAAGGTTAAGAGCTCCCAAATTGTTGAGAGTGGATGAAGATTGAAAGCTGGAATTGGATGTCGACTGGAACTTGCTGTGGATTTGAGCTTGGATCTTCTTGAGATGTTGACTTCAATTGTCTTGATCTCATGTTGAGTACATGGCAAATGAAATAATAAGGATTAGTGCCACATTAAATTTAGAATGACATGCCCATCAAAATCTACATTCAATCAAGATCTACGATAATTATACAAAAATTGACTAAGTCAAAATTAAGTCAAATATGATGTGATATGCTCCTGCATCATTGTTCAAGGAGTGTGATGTTCTAGAGGGCCCCCCTGTATGAGATGATTGAGAAAGTGTATGGCCATACCCAGATGACAGTGATCATCTGATCTAATCATGCTCATCCTATTGGAGTTACAGGCTTGACATGCTTGTCCAATAAGAACATCCAGTGGCAAAGGAAACATGCATGCCTCGTGAGTTTGATTCACACTTGTGCTGTGGTTTGGGTGTAGTCTTGGAAGACTCTTTCCTTTATATCGGGAGACAGTGATGTGTTGCTAGATACCCCTCACTGATCGTGATAATGTAAGTTGTCGTTACCGACATTTAAAGGAAACCCTCAGGGTCGCACAATTTGATGATATGGCTTACTCATGTCAGATCGTGTGGACTGAATTGTTTTGGTTCAGTTAAAGGAGAGTAGACTCTGATTGTAAGTGAGATCTGGTCTGATCATGTTTGATTGATTAGAGCTTAAGATCGGTAAGCTTCGATCGAGAGTATTGATGCTAGATCAGTGAGATCAAGTGCATCTAGATATGTATGGTTAGATCTTGAACCTTCATGGTTCATTCTAGATTTAGACCATGGCATGTCTTGGTTTGGTCTTGGTTTGATTTGGTTGTTGAACCAAAGTCAATTGAACCGGTTCAAGGATGTGAACGCATGGTTCAAATTAATTAAGCGTTTTGATTAGTTCACTAAGTGTGAACGTGTGGAGTGAAGACTTACCATATATGGAAGTCTCAACGCCTAAACGCTTAAGCCAAGAAACGCCTTTGCGTGATGGCTTCTCTCTTGGGCGAATGTGTGCTCTTGAGTGTGGATGATCGCCGAGAGTTGGAGAGAGGCATTCGGCAAGCCAAACCAAGAAGACATCCAAGGATTCTCCTTCAAGCGATTTGGATTCTTCAAGCCCTTTGCTAGCACAAAGGATGACAAGGAGCAAGCCAACTTCTTCTTGTGTGCGCGCCTTGTGGAGGAGACCTCTCTTGTTCTCTTGCTTCCAAGTCGCCATCTTCCTCATGGCTTTGGTATGGATCTAAACTTCATCAAGTTGATCATATTATCTTGCTAAGATCCATGGAAAACCCTTGCTTCCGCTTGTAATTGTCATGCGCCACCCTTAAGGGTTTTTCGCCCCCCTCTTGAAAGGGGTTTCACATGCTTGCACTCCCCCTTGAAGGGGACCCTACAATTGGTATCAGAGGGAGCGGTTGCAGCATGTTAATATGATTGCTTGATATATATTTTTGTGATCCATGTTTGCGCATGTAAAAGTATGCTTAGATCTAAGTTGCATGCCGAAACTTAACATGAGAATATTTTGTTATTTTGGCGCATGTAAGTTGGCGCTTGTCGTTGTAGTTTTTCTAAGAATAACTAATCACTTGCGCGCCTCACTAGACCTAAGTGGCACCTACTATAAACCCTTAGATGGGTTGATCGGGTTGAAGTCACCTCTAGGTTAGATCCAATAGTCTGATCAGACCATCTGACAGCCTAGATGGATCGACCAGATGGCACCTGTGCGCAAGCACGAGGTGGCCATAGGTCGATTGCATCTTAGGTGTGTAGCGAGGTCTGGTTGAGACAACCAGTGAACACTCTTGAGTTAGGCCCGGGGTCACACCCGCTTGCCAGAACTCTTGAAAGCTGTTCAAGCCCTTAGCGCATGCATGGTTGACCATTAGGTCAACTCGGGTCAGTTAGGACTCGGTGCATGCAAGGGCAGGGGATCTAACTAGATGGATGAGTGGATCCCTATCAATGGACCATTGTAAGGTTGTAGGACACATAAGGAAGTTAAAATTGATGCCTATGGGGTTTTCAAAAATTTAATTTCTTGATTGGATCACATGATGATTGAGACCATATGCTTGTTTATTTAATCTTATATGGGTTGCCCTAATGTGTGCTGTGCTGGGGCCTGCGTGCCTGGTTAATTATAAATTAATATTATTGTGATCTGCGAATCACATTTTTTATTAATCTATTGTATAATTGACCTGCGAGTCAAAGCTTGTCTAGATAGATCAAAAATGTATTTTGATTAGACAAGAGCACAAAGGCACACATCCAAGAGGGGCATTCAGCTGGTGGCGCACCTGAGGTGCTCTTGGAGCTAGGGCCCTGGGTTGGACCAGATGAGATGCAAAAGAGCTCAAGTGAAGACTTAAGTAAAATTAAGGTCTTACTTAGGGTTCATGGGCTTTTACCACATAAGATCCATGCTTTCTTTTTATTGCTTATATAATTAGAACTGCATGAGTTTATCTTCTGCTATCACCATAGGAATTGCATGATAGTGAAGAAGATAAAAGACCGTTAAAATCCAACGCTAACATATCAAGCTCGGAAAGCCTTCTGACGCGAAACCTCACCGTTCTGACTATCGTTGGAGCCGTGTTGTACCCACTCAGTGGGCACGTCCATCTATCTTCAGACGGTGCTGGATTTCACCTGCGTGTTACAGAGAAGGGATTTATCGCTTCTCGTTGCTCAGCATAGCACGTGGTGGTCCAGGGAGTAGGTCGGGTCAGCTTGACCATGTAGGCTACATATGTGGCGCATATGGTAGCACATGGAGGCAGCCATCTGCGGGGTCAGAGATTGTGTTGTACCAACTCAGTTGGCACAGTCTGCTGGATTGCCCAGATGAAGGGGAATCGCACGGGTTGGCGATTGGCTGGGACAGCCTACCAGAAATTAGTGCTTGTCTTCTCTGTGCATCTTATCTCGCCTGAGCGGGACGCGGAGACCAAGTATGAAATCTGGATCCCATCTCACTAAAAGAGTGTTACTCTTTCGGACTGTTTACTGGATTTTTCAGTCAGACAAAATAGTGAGAAAAAGAGTCTTTCTCAAGTCCTGGATTGATTCTTAACATTGATACTGACCTTGCTGTTCTTGCTTGTTGTAGATTCCTGCAGCAACGAACACCATGAGCTTCAATATGCGATTCCTACTGGAAAGGGAGAAGTTTGCTGGGCCGAACTTCTCTGACTGGTTCGGACACCTTAAGATCGTTCTTAAGGCAGAGAGGAAACTGTATGTCCTCGAGACGGCTGTGCCGCCTCAACCCGCTGCGAACGCCGCAAGGGCGGTTCGTGAAGCCTATGATAAGCATGTCAATGATAGCATTGATGTCGCTTGCCTGATGCTAGTGTCTATGACGCCACCGCTGCAGCGTCAGCATGAGGATATGTCGGCTATAGAGATTATAGCGAACCTCAAGATGCTGTATGCTGCACAGGCGAGGACAGAACGCTATAATCTGACGAAGCTGTTCTTTCAGAGCAAACTGGCTGAAGGGAGCCCAGTGGGAGCTCACGTGCTCAAGATGATTGGGCACAAGGAGGCTCTGGAGAAACTGGGGCACACCATCAACCAGGAGCTTGCTGTGGATATTATTCTGCAGTCTCTCCCGCCCTCTTTCAATGCGTTCATTATTAACTTTAATATGAACAAAATCGATTGTACGCCGGCAGAGCTGCTGAATATGCTCTTGACAACTGAGGAAACTCTGAAGGGAAAGCCTTCAACCTCTGTCTTGATGGTTCCTTCAAGGAACAAGAAGAAGGGGAAGAAGGGCAAGGCCCCTGTCAAGAATTACAGCAAGGCTCTGAAACAGAAGGTCAAGCGGTCGAAGGACAACAGGTGTTTCCACTGTGGCCAGCTGGGTCACTGGAAAAAGGACTGTAAAGCGCTCCAAGGAGACAAGAGGGGAAGCATCGCTTCTGGCTCAGGTATATTCGTGACTGAAGTCATGTTTTCATCTTCTTCTATATCATGGGTGTTGGACACTGCATGTGGAGTTCACATTTGTTCAAATGTACAGGAACTCAGGAGAAGAAGACAGGTGGGACAGCATGAGGTAGACCTACGCGTTGGAAACGGGGCACGGGTTGCTGCTGTTGCTGTAGGAGACTATTTCATTTCTTTACCATCTGGCATTGTATTAGAATTAAACAATTGTTATTTTGTACCCAGTATTACCAAGAATATTATCTCCATTCCTGCTCTTGTCAGGAAGGGTTTTTCCTTTGAATGCAAGACTTCAAAGTGTGTACTTTCTCTAGATAATATTGTGTATGCTACTGGTTCAATTAACAATGGGTTGTTCATGTTGGACATGGAACATTCGATACACAACATTGATAATAAGAAAGCCAAGTATGCTGATGACAGCACCTTGCTATGGCATAGTCGTTTAGGCCATATTAACAAGAAGCGCATTAAGCGGTTGCATGATCATGGACTGCTGGGATCATTCTCCTACAAGGAGATTGATACATGCAAAGCTTGTTTGATGGGTAAAATGACGAAGTCACCTTTTCCTAACAAAGGTCAAAGGGCTTCAGGTTTACTTGACCTCATACACAGTGATGTGTGTGGGCCATTTAGTAAACATGCTAGAGGTGGCTATCAGTACTTCATTACCTTTACTGATGATTTCAGTAGGTATGGTTATGTCTATTTTATGAGACATAAGAGTGAATCTTTTGACAAGTTCAAAGAGTTCAAGAATGAAGTACAAAATCAGCTAGGCCGAAATATCAAGGCACTTCGTTCTGATCGAGGTGGTGAATACCTAAGTCAAGAATTTACTGACTATCTAAAGGAGTGTAGGATTATCTCACAGCTCACTCCGCCAGGAACACCACAATGGAATGGTGTGTCTGAGAGGAGAAATAGAACGTTGCATGATATGGTTCGTTCTATGATGAGTCAGGCTACTCTTCCATGCTCCTTTTGGGGTTTTGCACTGGAGACAGCTGCAAAGGTACTAAACCGAGTGCCATCCAAGGCAGTTTCAAAGACGCCATATGAGTTATGGTATGGGAAACAGCCTAGCTTGACATTTATCAGGATCTGGGGTTGCGAGGCTTATGTCAAAAAGCTCGCCTCTGGGAAACTGGAGAGCAGATCTGAGAAATGCATCTTTGTCGGTTACCCTAAGGAAACTAAGGGTTATTATTTCTACGATCCCAAGGAGAACAAAGTATTTGTTGCTCGGACGGCCATATTTCTTGAGAAGGAGTTTCTTCTGCAAGAGGCTAGTGGGAGAGAAATAAAGCTGGATGAGAATCCAGAAGAAGGACAAAGTAGTCAAGCACAGTTGGATGTGCCTGAGCCGGTAGATCAGGTTACTACACAACCTGAGGCTCAAATATCACGGGAACCGCGTAGATCGGGAAGGATCCGTCGACAGCCTGAGCGCTATGACGGAGTCTACATCATTGATAATGATGAACCCCTCACTTATGCGGATGCGGTCAGTGGACCGGAGTCAGCTAGATGGCTTAATGCTATGCGAGCCGAGATGGACTCCATGTCAGATAACCAAGTCTGGGATTTGGTTGATCCGCCTCCGGGAGTAGTCCCTATAGGCTGTAAATGGATCTTCAAGAAGAAGATTGACATGGATGGTAACGTGGTTACCTATAAAGGCAGGCTAGTTGCGAAAGGTTTCAAACAAATCTACGGGATAGATTATGATGAAACTTTCTCACCTGTGGCCATGTTCAAGTCTATTCGGATTCTTTTCGCGATAGCTGCATATTACGATTATGAGATCTGGCAGATGGATGTGAAAACAGCTTTCCTTAATGGAAATCTGGATGAGGATGTGTATATGACACAACCGGAAGGTTTCACTGATCCATCAGATCGTCATAAAATATGCAAGTTAAAGAAGTCCATTTATGGACTTAAACAAGCATCTAGAAGCTGGAACATTCGTTTTGATGAATCAATCTCTGAGTTTGGTTTCATCAAGAACGAGGATGACCCGTGTGTATATAAGAGGTTTAGTGGGAGCGTGATTACTTTCCTAGTCCTCTACGTCGATGATATCTTGATCATTGGAAATGATATTCCTGAACTGCATGCTGTTAAAGCATGGTTAGGAAAATGTTTCCAGATGAAAGATCTAGGAGAAGCAGCCTATGTGTTAGGTGTGAAGATCTACCGGGATAGATCTAAGAGGCTTCTCGGGCTGTGCCAGAGTACTTACATCGATAAAGTCCTGGAGAGATTCCATTTAGAGAATTCTAAACGTGGATATCTTCCAGTCAGACATGGTCTGAATCTTTCGAAGAGTCAGTGTCCACAAACACAGACTGAGAAAGATGAAATGGACAATACGCCTTATGCTTCGGCTATTGGGTCCATAATGTATGCGATGTTGTGTACTCGCCCAGACATCGCTTACGGGTTAAGCGTGACCAGTCGTTTCCAAAGTAATCCAGGTTTGGCGCACTGGATTGCAGTCAAGAACATTATAAAATATCTGCGGAGGACCAAAGATATGTTCTTGATATATGGTGGTCAGGAAGAACTCAGTATAGAGGGATATACTGACGCTTCGTTCCAGTCGGACCAAGATGATTTCCGATCGCAATCAGGCTATGTTTTTAGCTTGAATGGAGGTGCTGTGGTGTGGAAGAGTTTCAAACAGTCAACTGTTGCTGATTCCACAACAGAAGCCGAGTATGTTGCAGCCTCGGAAGCATCCAAGGAGGCAGTCTAGATTCGCAAGTTCGTGAGAGAACTTGGTGTCGTTCCTTCGAGTGCAGATCCCTTGGTTATCTTCTGTGATAACACTGGAGCAATCGCACAAGCAAAGGAACCACGGTCGCACCAGAAGTCCAAGCACATACAGAGACGGTTTCACTTGATCCGGGAGATCATTGATCGAGGCGAGATCAAGATTTGCAAGGTTCATACAGATGACAATCTGGCAGACCCGCTTACCAAGCCTCTGGCGTAGCAGAAGCATGAGAAGCACTGTAACAATATGGGTTTGAGATTTCTCAACCATTAGATTAAGTGCAAGTGGGAGATTGTTGGGGTATGCCCTTAAGGCTAATGTTTGAGGCCTTGGGATTGTATAAGTATCATGTAATAAACTCTTATGTTTATAAAGGCATGGTTATTATTCAGGTTGTTACCTTGTCTGCTGTAATAAGTGTACTTCTGAATAATGTCTCAAAGCTGTTCAGCTAGGCTGACAGGCTCTATGTCCTTAGTCGAGATATCTTGGTGAACATGAGACAGCCTTGATATGATTGAGACTAATATGTGTGCTAATCTTATAAGATGCTTCGAGCATGGAATAAGATGTAGACTCATGGGTACATTGGATGTACTGGACAGACCCTTCTAGGATATTCAATTGTTTGTCACAATGTGAATAATCCTTGATAGCAGCAAGTGGCACATTTTCCTTTGACTTGAGATCACTTGTGTTTCTAAATGATGATTGTCATTGTTTTGAGGTAGTTCAATATCATTTGAAACATAATGATTATAGACTATCTTGGATGATGAGCTTGAGTCAGGTTAGGGCACTAGTGATAGATAAAGGATTGCCGTCTCCTTGTTCAAGGAGTGTGATGTTCTAGAGGGCCCCCCTGTATGAGATGATTGAGAAAGTGTATGGCCATACCCAGATGACAGTGATCATCTGATCTAATCATGCTCATCCTATTGGAGTTACAGGCTTGACATGCTTGTCCAATAAGAACATCCAGTGGCAAAGGAAACATGCATGCCTCGTGAGTTTGATTCACACTTGTGCTGTGGTTTGGGTGTAGTCTTGGAAGACTCTTTCCTTTATATCGGGAGACAGTGATGTGTTGCTAGATACCCCTCACTGATCGTGATAATGTAAGTTGTCGTTACCGACATTTAAAGGAAACCCTCAGGGTCGCACAATTTGATGATATGGCTTACTCATGTCAGATCGTGTGGACTGAATTGTTTTGGTTCAGTTAAAGGAGAGTAGACTCTGATTGTAAGTGAGATCTGGTCTGATCATGTTTGATTGATTAGAGCTTAAGATCGGTAAGCTTCGATCGAGAGTATTGATGCTAGATCAGTGAGATCAAGTGCATCTAGATATGTATGGTTAGATCTTGAACCTTCATGGTTCATTCTAGATTTAGACCATGGCATGTCTTGGTTTGGTCTTGGTTTGATTTGGTTGTTGAACCAAAGTCAATTGAACCGGTTCAAGGATGTGAACGCATGGTTCAAATTAATTAAGCGTTTTGATTAGTTCACTAAGTGTGAACGTGTGGAGTGAAGACTTACCATATATGGAAGTCTCAACGCCTAAACGCTTAAGCCAAGAAACGCCTTTGCGTGATGGCTTCTCTCTTGGGCGAATGTGTGCTCTTGAGTGTGGATGATCGCCGAGAGTTGGAGAGAGGCATTCGGCAAGCCAAACCAAGAAGACATCCAAGGATTCTCCTTCAAGCGATTTGGATTCTTCAAGCCCTTTGCTAGCACAAAGGACGACAAGGAGCAAGCCAACTTCTTCTTGTGTGCGCGCCTTGTGGAGGAGACCTCTCTTGTTCTCTTGCTTCCAAGTCACCATCTTCCTCATGGCTTTGGTATGGATCTAAACTTCATCAAGTTCATCATATTATCTTGCTAAGATCCATGGAAAACCCTTGCTTCCGCTTGTAATTGTCATGCGCCACCCTTAAGGGTTTTTCGCCCCCCTCTTGAAAGGGGTTTCACATGCTTGCGCTCCCCCTTGAAGGGGACCCTACATATGAGAGGGTCAATGGACAGACAGAGGATTTGCCCCTTCCTAAATGAAGCATGATATCGATGGAGCTCCTCTATGGTTCTATGACTGAAAGTGTATGGCCATACCCAGGTGAGACCTGATTTAGTCATAACCATGAGATTGGATAAAAACAAGTGGTGACACACTTGTCCAATCGGATATCAGTTAGGAAAAGAGACTGGAATGCATCTGTCCCTAATTGCGATGATGGGGATGTCGATGTCGATATCCATTCCAATGACCTGGGTAGCAGCGATGAACTGCTAGGTGCCACTCACTGCTTGTGGTGACCTTTGGTCAGCACTGCCAGTGTCAGAGGAACCTACAGGGTCACACACCTTGATACTTGAGTTCTCGGGAAGCCTTATGATCGAGTTATTGGATAACTCAAATCTATTTGGGAGAATTCATCAGCGCCGATGGGCCTGATGAGATGGAAGAATGCTATTGGAGCCAGACTTCATTTATGGTAAGTTGACTCGAATTTGACCATGGTTAGGTTACATTTGGATTTGGGTTGCATTGGATTGGATCCAATGGCTTAATCAACCCATTCAATGAAGTATGAGCTTGCTCATCAACCAATGAGGCCCAATAACAACCCCATTGGCGCCTAAGGGGTATAATGGGGAGAGAACCAACCCCATTGGCGCCTAAGAGGTATAATGGGGTGAAGTGGGTGAATTTGCTTCATTATGGAAGCAAATTGCGCCTAGCCCTAACCCTAATCGCCCCTTGCTCTATATAAGTGGCCCTAGGCGCCCTCTCTCAGGCATTCTATTCCTTGGAGGCGTGAACACTGAAAGAGGCGAGAGCAAAGGGTGAAGGGCGAGAGCAAGGGTTCAATTGGCGCAACCCTTCTTCTTCCATCAAGCCGCAAGTGATCTTCTTCCTCTCCTCTTGGCGCAAGAGGGACTTCACCTTGGCGGCTTCTCCTTCTCCTCATCTTCTTCATTGGCGCTTCATCCTTGGGAGGTGGCGCAAGTGTTGAAGAAGGTGACAAGGGCTTGGATCTTCTTCCCGAGGCTAGCACCGGGCGTGGAAGAAGAGGACTCAAGGTATCCGTGTGTGTGAGATTGCAGAGGGCTGATAGGCTTCCGCAAGTGCACGGAACTATCGAAGTAATAAAGAAAAATATCGAATCCACAGGGACCTTATTGTTAAGTACCAAATAGTTGTATTCTTATCAGCTAAGTGAACCGATTCTAGTGCAAAGTAATAATGGAAAACACATGAACTCAGATAATCAGAGAGATAAATTGGGACTTAGGGTTTCATCTTCCTTGATTCTAATGACTAGACATAAATAAAAGGGTCGTCAGTCTAATTCTTGTAAGTTCCCCTTTCATGAGGGGGGCGCAAACCTATTGTGAGTACCCCTTTCAAGAGGGGGGCGCAAACCTTAATAGGCGCATGTAAAACCTTTTCTTGCGGAATCTAGGTTCTCTTA
This sequence comes from Costus lasius, assembly GCA_027563935.2. Taxonomy (NCBI): domain Eukaryota; kingdom Viridiplantae; phylum Streptophyta; class Magnoliopsida; order Zingiberales; family Costaceae; genus Costus; species Costus lasius. The sequence continues at coordinate 97,444,782 of CM050450.1, read as the reverse complement.
TGATCGCATGTATGTTTCAATGATCAACTTGCAAAGATTGGATAAGATCCATACCATGGCCATCGCTTGGATGGTGCGTTGGAAGAAGAGAGCAACTTTGATCTCCTCCAAAAGTTCACACACAAGATGAAGATCGCTTACTTCCTTGGCGTCCCTTGTGCTAGCAAGGCACCCAAGCTTCCTTGTCGAATGGAAAGGGATGATGAAGTCTCTCTTGGCCGATCCTTCTTCTCGTCGACTTACACCACGCAAGAGTGTGTGTTTTTCTCTCGTCGAGAGCAAAAGGGAGACGAGCGTTAGAGAAGCCTTGTGATCGAACGTTGAGACGTTCATCACTTTGGTAAACCGAAAATGCCAAAATTAGCAAGACTTCAATACATGCGTTATGCGTTCACATGAAGTGAACCAAACGCATATCTCTTCTCTCATATGAACCAAGCGCTCACATATGAGCCGGTTCAATGTAGTTGGTCCAACGACCAAACCAAATCAGCCCAAGAATTGGTCCAGATCAAATTAAACCTTAAGGTTCAAGATCTGACCGTTCATCTTTTGATGCTACTGATCTCACCGATCTAGCATCATCTCTCTCGATCGAAGCTTACCGATCTTGAGCCCTAACCAATCAAACATGATCAGACCAGATCTCACTTACAATCAGAGATTAAATCCCTTTAAACTGAACCGAAACAATTCAGTCCACACGATCTGACTTAAGTAAGCCATATCATCAAATTGTGCGACCCTAAGGGTTTCCTTTAAATGTCGGTAACGATAACTCACGTTATCACGATCAGTGAGGGGTATCTAGCAACACATCACTGTCTCCCGATATAAAGGAAAGAGTCTTCCAAGACCACACCCAAACCACGGCACAAGTGCGAATCAACTTCACAAGGCATGCATGTATCCTTTGCCACTGGATGTTCTTATTGGACAAGCGGGTCAAGCTTGTAACTCCAATATGATGAGCATGATTAGATCAGATGAACATAGTCACCTGGGTATGGCCATACACTTTCTCAATCATCTCATCTAGGGGGCCCCTATAGAACATCACACTCCTTCAACAAGGAGACGGCAATCCTATATCTATCACTAGTGTCCCAACCTGACTCATGATCATTATCCAAGATAGTCTATAACCATTATGTTTCAAATGATATTGAACTACCTCAAAACAATGACAATCATCATTTAGAAACACAAGTGATCTCAAGTCAGAGGACATGTGCCACTTAGTGCAAACAAGGATTATTCACATTGTGACAAGCAATTGAATATCCTAGTAGGGTCTGTCCAGTACATCCAATGTACCCATGAGTCTACATCTTATTCCATGCTCGAAGCATCCTATAAGATTAGAACGCATATTAGTCTCAATCATATCAAGGCTGTCTCATGTTCACCAAGATATCTCGACTAAGGACAATATAGCATGTCAGCCTAGCTGAACAGCATTGAGACATTATTCAGAAGAACACACATTGCAGCAGATGATGTAACAACCTGAATAATAACCATTGCCTTTATAAACACAAGAGTTTATTACATGATACTTTTACAATCCCAAGGCCTCAAACATTAGCCTTAAGGGCATACCCCAACAATTCTACCGTGACAAAGACATAATTTACTTGATAAAGGTATTGTCTCACTTTCGTGCAGACAATCATGCAGATAACCGATCCTCACTTTCGTGCAAGATCTATTCTCAATGCTGTAGATAAGTAAATCATCAATCAAAGAACTCAAGATCACTTTCGTGCATCCGAATTCTAGGTTGATAATCTCTAACGGAAGCTCAAGGATCACTTTCGTGCATACGAGCCTCAACACTAGTTTTACTCATGGATCTCCAACTTTCCGATCCTCACTTTTGTGCAAGATCTCCATGTTTGATAAATAGACTCGATCCATAAATTCATATTACTATCATGGCAATTAATCTACTAGAACAGATCAAATTGGATCTAACCTAAGGAAGGGATACTAATATGAAATTCTAGGCGTCCAAGTTCTCAAGCAAATCACCTTTTAGTCTCATTGCGAAAACTCTAAAAACATAATTAGTAACATGGACTTATAGAGAATCTAAGCACAATTATCACATGAGTAAAATTATCATGACAAAGTTATCATGACGAAAAAGAAGATTATCTAATCATTAAAAATCAAGGGGATTACACCCCATGTCCCAAAAGAGTATTAAGCTTGCATGGAGAAAGAGATACAATAAATCATAGTCTTAGAGTGATCAGAAAACAAAAAGAAAGGAGAAACAACGTTACAACATGGCTGTAAAATCCTTTACAACCGTAATTTACTTTGATGAACAGTGCTGTCACTGCTGTTTCATTGATTCCTCCTCTGATCGGACTCCAAACACTCTGAAACTTCTGTGGTGTCTTCCTCTCCTCCAGGCAAAGCTTCTGCGTGAAAATCACGGCCTGAGGTGCCCTCTATACCTCTCAGCATGAGGCCAAACCCTATCCACCTCTCTGGCTATTTCTCCGGCGATTGTACATAAAAGTTCTCCCTTCCACTTCGTATGTATTCTCCTCTTAAAGACAAGTTCAGAACATCTTTCCGATTTCAATTTGGACCTCTGGATCAAAAGTTATGGCTCACGCAAGATTCGGACTCGTAAAAATCACGTTTTTGACTGAGAATTACGGCAGTATAATATATCACGGCACCGCCGTAAAATAGCTTTTGTGTTCTGTTCTGGAAACGCTGGAAAATACGGCCCGTAATTTGGTTTACAGCAGTGCCATAATTTCGGTTGAACTTTCTGGTCAGAATATGTCTGGAAAATACGGCCCGTGTAGAAGTTTACGACAGTGCCGTAATTTCAGCAAAGGTTTCTGTTCTGAAGACGCTCCAAAATACGGCAGTGCCGTAAAATCACAAAATCTTTCTGTTTGGAAAAGCTCCAAAATACGGCCGTGTTCTTGATAATACAGTAGCCTCAAAATACGGTATTTTGGTTCCTAGCTTCGATTTGCGTGAAATTTCTTGTGTATCTTCCTCTTGATGATGGTAATTCTTCCATGTGTTTGATTTTGCTTGAAAATGCCCAAAATAGTGCCTTTTTGCCTGAAAATCATGAAAACCAAAATAGGAGTGGACTTTGCAATATTTGATAAATTTAGCATGAAAACAAGCAAAAGATCTTCAATTTAGTATGAAAAGATATATAAAATGATACAAAATATACTACATATTTTAGTGTCATCAAGGGCGCACGCTTGGGCGCCTATCACGACATCAGCCTCATCTTGCTTTAAGGTATATTCTATCTCATCGTGTCGACTCTCTCGCATGCGATCTGTTAGTGTTATGCCCTGAGACCTATCTTTTGGTCTAGACATATGTACTACATACATTGATATTTATAGATATCCTGGCATTGTCGTTGTCATTATTTATTATACATCTGCGCATATGTATGTCTACATGATGATGTCCCTCGAGATATTACTATCTCAGTTTGCTTATGTCCTGAGTCAAGTACTGTTGTGTCCGCAAGTGCACAGATACTCGAAGTAATATAAAAATATCGAACCACAGAGACCTTGTTGCCAAGTACTGAATAATCGATTTCTCGCTAGCTAGGCAATCGAAAAATAGTGAATCAAGCTATCAAAAAGAACACGGAGAGAATATCAGAGAAGAAACTAGGACTAGGGGTTCATCTACTTTAAATTTCTAATGACTGGATTAAGATAAGTGTTTGTCAATCTAATTCTATCATGATAAAGGTATAATTTACTTCATAAATAAATTGTCTCGCTCTCGCGCAGATAACCTTACAAAGAACCGATCCCCACTCTCGTGTAAGATCTATTCAATGCTGAGAATAAGTAAACCATCAACCAAGAACTCAAGGATCACTCTCGTTCATCCGAATTCTGGGTTGATCACCTTAAGTGGAAACTCAAAGATCACTCTCGTGCATCTGAGTCTCAATACTAGTTTTACTCAAGGGCTTCCAATGACTCGACACTCAATCTCTTGCAATATCAAATCAAGTCTACACATTAGCTCAATCCCAAGAGTCATAAAATCAACAAGGCATTATAGTTCTCTAAAAATCAGAATTCGAAGAACAACCTAACCTCTTACGGTAGTTCCAAACTCAATAATTCCTAGGGTTCCGAATTTCAAACAATCAACCTCTCGGTCTATTTCGTAAAATTCTAAAACATGCTGATATTTTAGACACAAAGGAGAATTAAAGAACAATCAATCACAAGCGTAAAATTATCATAACAAAATTAGTTTGACAAAATTAGGGTTTTCTAGCCATTAAGAAACAAAGAGATTACACCCCTATGTCCCATAAAAAGATTAAGCTACCATGATGAAAGGATTACAATAAAATATATTTTCAGAGTGATAAGGAATCGAAAAGAGGGAAGAAAGATTACAAAACAGGGCTATAATGAAATTATAGCCCGTAATTTGCTTTGAACAGCGCTATCACCATTGTTGTGTCAATTTCTCCTTTGATTCAACTCCGAATGCTCTGGAACTTGAGGTGCGTGTTCTCCTTCACTAGACGAAGCTCTCTTTCAAAAATCGTGGCCGGAGATGGTTTCTGGGCTGAGAACCGATGAGCCCTAGCAATTCTGCCTCTCCCTCAATTTCTCCGTGGATTCATGATAAAATTCATTTCTTTCACTTTCTGTATTTTCGCCTGTTAGAGACAAGTCCACCGCCTCTTTCGGATCTCAATTTGGAGGTCTGGATCAAAAGATATGGTCTTTGCAAGAATCGGGCGGAAAAATCAGAATTCTGAGTTCCAAAATAAAGCACCGTGAAGATTCATACGGCGGTGCCGTATTTTATTCTGTGAGTTCCGGGCACAAAATACAGCATCGTGGAAACCTTCACGGTACTGTCATAATTCTTCCAAAAGTCTTTGGTCAAAATCGTCAAATAATACGGCACCATGTAATTTCCCACGGTAGTGCCGTAATTCTATCAAAACTTTCTGTTTGAGAACGCTGAAGAATACAGCACCGTGAAGATTCATACGGTAGTGCCGTATTTCACCCAAAACTTCTGCTGCGAAATACGGTACCGTGAGAGTTGCACTTAAAAATACGGTAGTGCCGTATTTTTGCAATTTGGCTCCATTTTTCTTGAAAATTGATGGGTAGACTCCTCTTGATGATTAGAACTCATTCATGGATTGATATTGCTCAAAAACTAGTGATAATAATGTCTTTTTACCTGAAATTGATTAAAAACCAAAGATTGTGTAGATTCTGAAGTATTTGGTAAAAAAGGGTAAAAAAGCAAAGTAAAAGAGTAAGACTATGGCTCAAAAGACTACTAAATAAGTATGAAAAACACTATGAAATTTGGAGTCATCAAGTACCATAGTGGATAGGGGACAGCTATGGTGCGGGTGAGACTCGTTTATGCGCTGGTTAGCACGGGTTGCTCAACGCAGGCATAAGGGTGTATTAAGGGAGATATGCTAGACCGACCCGCCGGGAGAGTTCTTCTTGGTGTCTCAAGAAGAATCTCACAGTGATAGAGTTGTATGTGTCCTTTGACTTGAGGAAGATTGTATCTTTGTGTTGTAAAGGATGTACTTTGATACAACTTAACACTTCGCCGTAACAGAGAGGTTATAATGTTTGTCATTGGGTATATCTTAAGCAATACGAGAGGTTCATCTTGCCGATAGAGGATTTGCCCCTTCCCTACGGGGAAGCTTGATGTCCATGGGCCCCTAGATGGTGCATGACTGAAAGCGTGTGGCCACACCTAGGTTTAGCCAGATTTAGTCATGACCATCGTTGTTGGAATATACAAGTGTTACATGCTTGTCTAACTTGGACGATCAGCCTGGCAAAGGGACATGGATACTCTTATTCCCTATCACAGTTTGAGGTTGTCGATGGCAACATTTATTCTGATGACTTGGGTAGCGGCGATGTACTGCTAGGTGCCACTCACCGCTTGTGATGAATGGGTCATCACTGCCAATGTGGAGCAGAGGAGTCTCGAGGCAGTCCGTGTGTGCTCGATTGTAGAGGACGGGCCTTTGCGCGTCTCAGCCATCGCCAGCATCAAACTGCTAAGTGAGGTATACCCCTATGACATCCTTTGTATTCTTCGTAAGACGGTCCTTATTGTTGAATTAGGAATCTCGTTTCGGGCTCGCTACCGCTATTTTCGATTTTAAATAGCCCGGGGATTCCCAACACGATCTTCACTAGGTTTTTGGGACCGGCTCCTTTCGGGGATATTGCTTCCGCTGTGCAATGTTTAATGTAATTTCTATCTCTGAAAATTGTAAAATATCCCCGGGGTTTCCCAACAGTGGTATCAGAGGGACTTGCGAGACTCGAATGATGTAATTTCATGCTTTTCCATGCTCACATGTCATATCTCAATTTTCGCAAATTGCATGATCACATGGCAAATGATTTTTCTAAGTAGGAAAAATTAGGGTTTCTTATTTCTATCATCTTTTCAATCTCTTTTAGTTTTTTGGGTTATTTTTCTTGCATGATTTAAGGATAAAAGGCGCACGTGGTTTTGTTAAGTAGGACGGACATTGTGTCTTTGGACTGGTCGGGTCTCTTGATCTGACAAAATTACCAGCCGAGAGGATCTTGGAAATCATCATGAAATATAGATCGCAAATAACTAAAAGATTTGTGAGAAGAAGATGAGGAAAAGAGACTGGTTTTATGAAAAAGTAAAATTTCAAATTTTAAGTATTTCATGAGCATGTAGAACTGCATGTGTAGATACCTTGCTTGTGCATAATGTTGTGATCATGAGTCAAGCCCCTTTTCATGCCTGTGATGTATCCTTGTGAGGCATGCATGCCGCTTTTCTTTTTGCTTTTAACTAAGAAGAAGATTAGGGTGGCGCATGTACTTGGAGATTGGCGCATGCATGCTTGCTTGCGCACCTTGCCTGGTGGTGCAAGAAGCACTCTTCTTTGATGACGCATGGTGTAATGGCGCAACATGACCTGGCCGAGCCTTAGGGCTTGTGTGCTATGTGTCTTGGCCCATACATAGTGGCACATCATCTATGGAGAAAGACCCATGGCATTGGCCAAACCCATGAGAGACACCTCTAGGGTTTGAGAGCTAAACCATGGTAAGGACGCCTTGGAGCCAACCTTGAAGTTCAAGTTAGAGGTCGGCTAGGTTAGGTCTTGTCTTTGGGGCTTGAATCCTAGGTCGGCTAGGTTAGCCCCTATAGCATCTCCTGGGGTCAACCAGTCTAGTGTTCCTATTACTCATAGATGTTTAGTGCCCCTTCAATTTGCTATCTACTAAGGAAAGATCTGGTGTGACGTTGTTACCATGGACGTCGCCCAAGTCTTACTCGGTCGTCCTTGTCTATTTGACATGGATGTTATCCACTACGGTCGGACTAAAACTTATGTATTTAGCCATGAGGGGCAGAAGATCAAGTTGAAGCCATCAATGCCTAAGGAACTTAAGGCCTCCACGAACAAGAGTAGGATAGAAGAAGCCAAACCCCCTAATCCTACAATCAAGCTCATAAGGACCCAGACCATAATCAAGGAACATTTAGAGGATCCTAGTCCAAGACCCAAACCACTCATGCAACTGCCTAGGATTCTAGATACCCCCATTGAAACTAAGGGATCCCACCCCTCTGAGCCTATAGAAACCCTAGAATCCCTTCGGTCTAACCCTAAGGACCCACCTAAGCCACCCATAGGGATAGCCTTGACTAACCCTAAGGAAACACCTGAGCCACCCCTAGGGATAGTCCTACCTAACCCTAAGGAGCCACATGAACCACCCATAGGGATAGCCCAGCCTAACCCTAAGGAGTCACCTAAGCCACCCATAGGAATAGCCCAGCCTAACCCTAAGGAGCCACCCAAAGGGATAGACCAACCTAAGGACTCTCACCTCAACTTAAGTGACATTTTAGGGATCCAAAACCTTCAACCAGAGATAGAGCCTCCTAAGGAATCCCTAGGATAGCCCCTTGACCCACTTGAGTTTCCCAACTTAGGAGTTGACCTTTACCCTAAGTCCACTAGCCAATCTCATGACTTAGGAATCTTGGAACCTCACCCTCTAAACTTTAGGTCTTGTTTTGAAGAGTCTAGTCCTCCAACCCTAAGGCACCGTAAAATTAAGAATACTACTTTGTCTTCCCTGCATGACAATGAGCCCATTGACTTTATCTTAACAAACCAGCATAGTAAAATAAGGAAGCTTTATCCTAGGTGTACTAGCAAGCATAGTTTGGAAACTTATTCCGCTATAGGAGGCATTGGAAAGACCAGTTGTTTTGAAGCTACCCCTGCTGAACTGATTGATTCTTGGTATCCCATTCCATATCAAGAAAGTGAGCCTCAACCAACCTCCCATGATCACTTGATTGTGGCTATCCTTGAGGATCGAACCCAATACACCTTTGACAAGGTACAATTCTCTTACCTAGTCAAGTATGTCAATGGTGATGAAGGTTGGCTCTCCGAGGAAGAGCTCACCATGGTTGCTCCAGATCTACTCCAAGGGTACAAGGATAATTCTCCGGAGGAGAATTCTTCCCACCTGGGGAGAATTGATGGAGGACCAGCCCCTGCCCCACATAAGTTGCATAGGACCAGGTGAGTAAATTTGCACTTTCCATATTTCCTTATTTGCACTTTGCATATTTGCAATTTTCTTTGGTTGAATAAATTTTACTTCTAGTGCATCATGTAGTTTTGCATGCTAGGATAGTATCTTGCATTTGCAACTAACATGGCAGGTTAGGGTTAGCTCAAAGAGACATTTAGGAGCTTAGCTCAAGTCACTCAACTAGTGGAGCTCCCAATTTGGAAAGAGAGCACTTCAACTACTTCACCCAAAGACTTCAAGATGGAGTTGCTTGCAATTAAGTCAACATCCCTTCCAAAACAAGCCAAGGCACCAACCATGAGAGAAGGAATTGAATTCAGCCCACACTTCCCAATTTGCGCCAAAGACACCAAAGATCAAATCAAGAACCACAAATCATGGGATCCCCATCTAGATCCCCAATTTGTGGAAACATCTATGGAAATCTCCTAGCCGCCAAGCTCTTGAAGGAAGGATTTCGAATTTCAAATGGATTCAATAAAAAGGATTCGAAAGCAAGGAAGAATTCAGCCCACACTTGCCAATTGCGCCAACCATCAATCAAGATCCACAATCTGTGGAACCCAATCGCATTGTCATCCAAGCAAACAAGGAAAGACACCAAGGAAACCTTCGGCCACAAGAAAACTCCACCAAAAACAATAAGAAGTCGAATTCAAAAATCAGCCACTAAAAGGAAGGATCAAATGAAGACATCAATGCTGAATTTTTCTTACTTCTTTTATAATTTCGCCAAGGGTAAAATGTCACCCTTACCCTTGGCCCTAATTAGCCTATAAGTTGTATTTCTCTTTCTTTTGTTGAGTAGTTGCCTAGTGAAAAAAAAAACAATGGTGTTTGCCATGGTGCTTGTGTCGCCAAAGACCTCTCTTCTCCCCCTCTTCTAAAGGGCCGAGCCCTTTCCCTTCCCCTCTTCTCCTTCTCCCCTCTAATCCTCCATTCAACTAAAAGCCTTGAAGGTCCTTTCACATCCTTAGATGAGACTTCAAGGAAGATCCACCACACTTTGATCTCGGCAAGCATTAGAAGGCTCCTTGGAAGCTTCATCACTCTCGGCCATCATGCAGAATGACATCAAGAAGACACCTCTTTGGCTAAGTTCCTTCCCCTCGCCCTCTTTTTAATTCTAGAACTTATTCCTACACTAACCTTGTTGTTTCTTGAAGGATGATGCAAGGATTTGGAGGTTCTCTTGGCGCAAGACACTTTTCTTCCACCCCCCCTTTAAATTAGATAGTCCTTAATCTTGTTAGCAAGAGAATTTGGTAGCCTAACTCCCCTCTTGACTTCTCTTTGATTGTTGGACAATTAAACTTTGTTTAAACTCACCCACGCATGTGTGGGCCTTGAATGTTTGCATGTGTATAAGCTCATAGGGCCCTACTTCGTTGCCATCAACCATTGGACCGGTGAAGAACGGGAAGGTGACCCCTTCTATTCTCAAGGGGTCCAAGGTGAGTTTTAACTTTCAAGTCATTTCTTTTCGATGTGTGTGGGTCCAAGGGGTCCAAAATTGGTGAGAGGGCAGGAGGTTTGTTGGATCTCATACATAGCGATGTGTGTGGGCCATTCAATAAGCAAGCCAGAGGAGGACACAACTACTTCATTACCTTTACTGATGATTTCAGTAGATATGGTTATGTCCACTTGATGAGACATAAATCTGAATCCTTTGAGAAATTCAAGGAGTTCAAGAATGAAGTAGAGAACCAGCTTGGTAGATCCATTAAGACTCTTCGATCAGATCATGGTGGAGAGTACCTGAGCGGTGAGTTCCTTGACTGTCTAAGAGAGTGTGGGATTCTGTCCCAACTCACTCCTCCTAGAACACCCCAATGGAATGGTGTGTCTGAAAGGAGAAATCAAACTTTGTTGGACATGATTCGATGTATGATGAGTCATGCAACTTTACCTCCCTCATTCTGGGAGCATCCACTTGAAACAGCTTCTCTAATGCTGAATAATGTTCCGTCTAAGAGTGTCTCAAAGATTCCATACGAGGTATGGAGTGGGAGATGCCCTAATCTCACTTTTATCAGGATATGGGGATGTGAGGCTTATGTCAAACGTCAGGATTCTAGCAAGCTAGAACCTAGATCTGATAAATGCGTGTTTGTGGGGTACCCTAAGGAAACTAAGGGTTACTACTTTTATGTTCCCACCGAGAACAAAGTTTTTTTTGCTCGGGGTGCTATCTTTCTAGAGAAAGAATTTCTCATGAAAGAAGTTAGTGGGAGGAAGTTTGACTTGGACGAGGTCCAAGTGCAACCACAAGACGTAGAGATGGAACCTGAGCCACCTGCACCGGTTGATGGGCAACCTGAGGCTTAGACACAGGCCCCGCGTAGGTCTGGGAGGATTTGTCGTGTACCTGAGAGGTATGGGTCGCTGCCGACCCAACACGATGGGATATTCATCATTGAAGATGAACCCAAGACTTATGAAAAGGCGGTCAGTGGACCGGACTCAGAGAGATAGCTTGAGGCCATGCGATCCGAGATGGACTTTATGTCGGCTAACCAAGTCTGGGATTTGGTTGAGCTACCTAATGGGGTAAAACCTATAGGGTGTAAATGGGTCTTCAAAAGGAAGACAGACATGGATGGCAACGTAGTTACCTATAAAGGTAGACTAGTGGCTAAGGGATTCAAACAAGTTCACGGGGTGGACTATGATGAAACCTTTTCGCCAGTTGCTGTGTTCAAATCCATTAGGATTCTGCTTGCTATAGCTGCATATCATGACTATGAGATATGGCAGATGGATGTAAAGACAGTGTTCCTTAATGGGAAGCTAACTGAGGATGTGTATATGACACAACCTAATAGCTTTATCCATCCTGCAGAGGCCAATAAGGTCTGCAAGCTAAAGAAATCCATTTATGGATTAAAGCAAGCATCTCTAAGTTGGAATCTTTGATTTGATGAAGCCATGAGAGATTATGGCTTTATCAAAATCGAAGATGACGCCTGCGTATACAGAAAATTCAGTGGGAGCTTGGTGACTTTTCTGGTCTTGTATGTCGATGACATATTGCTCATCGGGAACGACATCCCTAGTCTTCAAGCTGTGAAGACATGGTTAGGGAAGTGTTTCGAGATGAAGGACTTAGGGGAGGCCGCCTATATTCTAGGCGTGAGGATCTACCGAGATAGATCCAAGAGGCTCCTAGCCCTTAGTCAGAGTACCTACATTGATAAGGTCCTAGAGAGGTTCAACTTGGAGCAATCCAAGAAAGGGTACCTTCCAGTGAGACATGGCCTTACTCTCTCAAAAGGCTAGTGTCCCACCACACAGGCTGAGAGGGATGACATAAGTCGAGTGCCCTACGCTTCGACAGTAGGATCGATCATGTATGCAATATTATATTATATCATACTAGCATTGTCGTTATCATTATTTGTTTACATCTGCGAACATGTACTTATATGATAATGTCCCTGGAGACAGATTGGATCTGTGCTCAAATGATAGTCCCCAGTCGATGTACCTGAGTGGATATGGGACAACTCTAGTACTTGTGATACTGGTATATGGGCTGGTTAGGCACGAGGTGCTAACGCAGACATATGGGTATATCAGTGCTGGATATACTGGGTCGACCCGCTGTGAGGCGATGACTTGGTGTCATGAGTTATCCTCACAAGTGATAGGAGATGCATTGATCCCTAGACTTGAGGTCATTGGCCATTCTATATGGTTAGTGATATGCTTTGATACAACCTAAGACCTCGCAGTAGTTGAGGGGTAATAACGGTTGTCATTGAGCATGTCACGACCCATATGAGAGGGTCAATGGATAGACAGAGGATTTGCCCCTTCCTAAAGGAAGCATGATATCCATGGAGCTCCTCTATGGTTCTATGACTTGATGTAGGGGGATAAACACAAGGCAAAGTGCATGCAAACAACGCTTTTGCAAAAATAGTTTTTTTTTGTATTTTATAATAAAAATCGGAATTACTTCTAACGGAGTTGGAAAAATATTTTTTTGGTATTTTATAAATAGAGAAATTGAAAACTAAAGTTACTTTAAACTACGAATTTAAAAAAAATACTTAATCTATGAAATGAAATTGCTAGAAGGAATACTCACAGTGCGATCCTTGAGAATAGAAGGATCGTGACGTCCCGGTCTTCAACGGTCCTACTCTGATGGAAGGAGTTGCATCATTACAAGTAAACACAGACAAACGAGATCCGCACATACCACAGATTCATATTACAAACCAAGAATTAAGGGGGAGGTTAAGCCTCACAAATTCCCTTAACATTTTAACTAAAGGAGAGGGGGAAGGAAGAGGGGAAGTGATTTGCGCCAAGATGATCTTCCAAGCTTTGCGTTTCCCTACAACAAGAACTTTGATTAGTGTAGAAACAAGTTCTAGAAATTATAGAGGGGAGAGGTGAAAGAACTTAGCCGATTTTGAAGATTTGTTGATGTTGCTCTTCATGCTAGCAGAAAGTGAAGGATCCTTTGAAGATCTTAGTTGTTTGCCGAGATCAAAGGATGAAGAGGCTTCCTTAGAGTCTCGTCAAGGTGTGCAAGATCCTTCAAAGGGATTGGATGCGTTGAGGACTTGAGAAGAAGGGGGAGAAGGGAAAGGGCTCGGCCCTTTAGAGGAGAGGGGGAGATAGAAAAACTTAGGTGACACAAGCACCAATGCTAACACAAGGTTTTTTTCATCTAGGCAACTACTCAACAATGAAGATAGGGTTACAATTTATAGGCTCAACAAGCCATGGGCAAGGGTGACAATTCACCCTAGGTGCAATCACAAAGTTATGGAAGAAATTAATGCTCAATTAAAACATTTCCTTTGTCAATTTTGAATTTCGAATTCTTTCTTTGATGGAGCTTCCTTGTGGCCGAATCCTCTTGAGCTCCTTCCTTGTTTGCTTGGATGAAATGGCATCCATTTTGAATTTTGAAAAGCCTTCCTTCAAGAGCTTGGGCGGCTAGAGGTTTCCAAAGTTGGTTCCACAAATTGGGGATCTAGATGGTTATCCCTTGATTTGTGGATCTTGATTGATCCTTGATGGCTAAGCGCATTGAAGGCTACTCCATTGGTAAGTTGTGGGCTGGTTCTTCAATTTTGAATTCTTCCTCTTATTAGGTGGCGCCTTGGGTTGATTTGGAATGGTGGAGTTGCATTCAATATAAGCTCCTTCAACTTGAAGTCTCTAGTCAAGTGTTGAAGTGCTTCCTTCCATAATTGGAGCTTCACTTGAGTGGCTTAGCTTGAGCTTCCTAGCTTCCCTTGAGCTGGGCTTTAACCTGCCCAATTATTGACACAAAAACCAGTAGACTATTCTAGGAGATAATGCATGACCTAATAAGGAAACTATAGGGTGCCCTAGGGCTTATTCAAAGCAAATCGGAAAAGTGCAAATAAGGAAAGAGGGTTACCTAGGAGGGAAGGCCATATCTGATGGGCTTCCTCCTAACCCTTCCAGACCTTCTAGGGGCAGGGTTGGTCTCTCCATCATTTCTCCCCGGGTGGGAAGAATTCTCCTCTGGAGAATTATCCTTGTACCCTTGGAGTAACTCCGGAGCGGCCTACGCCAACTCACTTTCGGGAAGCCAAGCCTCCTCACCCGACGTAAACTTAACACGATAAAATACTTGTACCTCGTCCGGGGTGAGCCGGGTCTGATCCTCAAGTATGCTCTGTGGCTCGAGCCTGTCAGTCAACTCCTCGATGAGCACCGGCTCCTCATAGCGTGTGAGATCCTCCACGTTGACAGTGGTGGGGATCCCCAAGTCCGGTGGAAGATCCAAGACGTAGGCATTATCGTTGATCCTTTCCACAATGGTGAAGGGCCCGAGTCCCTTTGCGTCCAACTTGCGGCCAGATCCATGGATGCGCTCCTCCCTGACCCGCAGTATAACCTGTTCACCTACAGAAAATTTCCTTTCTCGGCGTTTCTTGTTAGCACCCTTGCGATAGGAATTAACAGCATCAAGCATTTGGCAATGTATTTCGTGATGCAAGTGGGACATGTGAGTAGCAAAATCTTTAGGAGACATAGAAATATGAGAGTGCCTAGGTAAAGGAAATAAATCAACAGGTTTTCTAGGCTGGTACCCTAAATTGGCTTGAAAAGGGGACAATCCCGTGGTTTTGTTGACAACACTATTGTAGGAGAACTCGGCAATGGGTAATAGCTTATCCCATGTGCCTGGGTGCTCTCCTACCAAACTCCTCAAAATGCTCCCAAGTGATCGATTGACCACTTCGGTCTGCCCATCCGTCTGAGGATGATAGGCCGTGGAGAATTTGAGTTTGGTTCCCAACATAGCCCACAGGGTTTTCCAGAAATGTCCCACAAACCTGGAATCCCTGTCAGAAACTATAGTCAGAGGGGTACCTCTATGTTTAACAACCTCTTTAAAGAATAACCTAGCTACATGGGATGCATCTGTAGTTTTGTAGCAAGGTATAAAGTGTGCCATCTTGGTAAACCTATCCACTACAACAAAAATAGAGTCATGTTTGGAGGGAGTCCTAGGTAAACCTAAGATGAAATCCATGCTAAGGTCCTGCCAAGGTGCTTGAGGAATGGGTAGGGGTGTGTACAGACCAAAGTTATGTTTCTGGTTTTTTCTTGTCTGATAGGTCCTACAATGTTTGACAATCTTAGCTACATCCCTATAGAGGTTCAGCCAAAAGAACCGTTCCTCCACTAAGGCTTGAGTCTTGTCCCGGCCATGGTGCCCGGCAGACCCTCCTCCATGGATCTCCCAAACAAGGAAGTCTCGGATTGAGGTCTTGGGAATGCACAGCTTTGGCCCAAGAAACAAAAACTCATCCCTTAGGGTATAAAGGGGATGACTCAAGGGGTCTATGCTATGCTCAGAATATATGCTTGAAAAATCAGGACATTCTAAATATTCATGCTTCATGCGATCAACTCCAACTACTTCAACAGATAATTTTTGCACAAGTAAAGTTACTCTACTTAAAGCGTCAGCAACTTTATTTTCAATCCCAGACTTATGTTTCAAAACAAAGGTGTACTGTTGAAGGTATTCTACCCATTTAGCATGCCTAGCATTTAATTTCTTCTGAGCACTTAAAAAAGATAGAGCCTGGTGGTCACTATTCAGGATAAATTCATTATGTATTAGATAGTGTCTCCAGTGCCTTAAAGATTGAACTACAGCATAGAACTCCTTGTCATAGGTAGTATATCTTTGTTTAGCCTCATTTAATTTCTCGCTAAAGTAGGCTATGGGGTGACCTTCCTGACTAAGGGTACCTCCTATTCCTACTCCTGAGGCATCACAGTCCACTATGAAAACTTTAGAAAAGTCAGGTAATCTTAGGACTGGGGCAGTGGTCATTCTAGCTTTAAGCTCCTCAAAAGCTCTACTAGCAGACTTGGGCCAACTAAACTCACCTAGTTTCATACAATTGGTTATAGGGGCTACTATGGTGCTAAAGTTTCTAATGAATCTCCTATAGAAGGCAGCTAGACCATGGAAGCTCCTAATCTCAGTCAAAGTTTTGGGTTCAGGCCAGTCTAAGATGGCTTGGATCTTGCTAGGGTCAGCTTGAAGTCCTTGGTCAGATACTATGAATCCTAAGAAGACAACCTTAGGAGAGAGAAAAGAACACTTTTTCAGGTTAAGATATAACTTTTCTTCCTGAAGTAAGTCTAGGGTTTTCCTAAGGTGTTCCATGTGTTCTTCTTGGGTCTTGCTATAAATTAGGATGTCATCGAAGTAAACTACTAAGAATCTTCCTATATAAGGCTTCAAGACTTGGTTCATCAATCTCATAAAGGTTGAGGGAGCATTAGAGAGACCAAAGGGCATGACTAGCCATTCATACAAACCATCCTTAGTCTTAAAAGCTGTCTTCCACTCATCCCCAAGTCTTATCCTAACTTGGTGGTATCCACTTCTAAGGTCTAGTTTGCTAAACCACTTAGAACCTACCAGCATGTCAAGCATGTCATCTAATCTTGGGATGGGAAATCTATATTTGATGGTTATCCTGTTCATTGCCCTACAGTCTATACACATGCTCCAGCTTCCATCCTTCTTTGGGGTAAGAAGGGCGGGGACTGCACATGGGCTAAGGCTTTCCCTAATGAAACCCTTGTCTAAAAGTTCATCTACTTGTCTCTTGAGCTCTTGATGCTCAGTGGGGTTCATCCTATAGTGGGGCAAATGTGGGAGAGTAGAACCCGGGACAAGGTCTATGGCATGTTGGATTTCTCTAAGGGGAGGTAATCCATTGGGAAGTTCATCTCTAGTGAGCTCAGAGTACCCTGAGAGTAGGGTCTCAACTTCTAGGGGTATGGGTGACTCCTCATCTAAGTTGGTCTCCTTAATGACTAGGGAGTACACTTGCTTGGACTCTAAGCAGTCTTGGGTAAAGGCATGGGACCTTATGAGTTGGATGGTAGGTTTGGGTTCCTTAGGTTCTTCTATCCTACCCTTATTGGTGGAAGCCTTAAGTTCCTTAGGCATGGAGGGCTTCAGTTTGATCTTCTGCCCATCATGGCTAAAAACATAAGTGTTAGTCCGACCGTAGTGGATAACATCCATGTCAAATAACCATGGGCGACCGAGTAAGACTTGGGCGACATCCATGGTTATGACGTCACACCAAATCTTGCCTTGGTAGATGGCAAACTGAAGGGGCACTAAGCACCTATGGGTGACTGGGACACTAGACTGATTGACCCAGGATATACTATAGGGATTAGGGTGCGGTTCTGCCTTAAGGTTGAATTTTACTAAGGCTGTGTGAGAGACCGCGTTTAGACTACTTCCCCCATCTATCACTACTTTGCACATGTTACCATTGCATTTCGTGTAGGTGTGGAAAATACTGGTCCTACGCCAGTCCTCAGTTGGGGTAGGTTTGATCAGGGTGCACCTAACCACTCCTAATGTGTCTTGGGTTTGCTCTTCACCACTATCATAGATTAACTCTTCACAAATCATACATCCAGAGTCAGGGTTATGGGTTTCTTCATGATTTTCCTCATAAGTTTCCTCGTGTTTCTCTTCACCTAAGTATAGGACTCTTTTTGGGCAGTCTTTCATATAGTGTCCTACTTGGTGGCAAGCATGACAAGTGACTCTAGGTTCTTGGACAGTCCTAGGTCTGGAGGGTGTTGATGTTGGGGTTTTAGGTTGGGAGCTTGAGGTGTTTGATGTGGGTGTCTTAGGATAAGTTTTAGGGGAACTAAACTCTCTCCTAAAAGCTCTCTTTAGGTTTTCCTCTACTTCTAAGGCTCTTTGGTAGGCGATCTCTCTAGACTCTATTTGGAAATAGGCCATTCCTCTCTTGATCTCGGGTCTAAGTCCATTCTTATACCTGCTAAGGGAGACATGGGATTCTTCATGGATGCCACTCCTCAAAAGGAGCTCATCAAACCTAGTGGTGTAATCGGTGACAGATTGGCTACCTTGGACTAGGCTCATGGCTTCATCAATTATTTTGAGTTGGAAGTAGGGAGGGACATATTTTTCCCTAAGTTTGTCTCGCATCTCTTCCCATCTCTCAATAGGAGGGCGCCTAAACACTTCCTGGTTCCTCTCTATGCTTGTCCAGTATAACCTAGCAGTACCTTCTAAGAGACAACGGGTGAACCTAACCTTAAATCGACTAGGCATCATGCTCCAGTTAAAATATCGTTCGAGTTTGTCAACCCAATCTAGGAACTCTCTAGTGTCAAGGGAACCACTAAAGGTTGGGGGTGTGAGTTTGATGTTGCGTTGCACATCATCCTCCTTAGGTCTGTGGTAGGGTTGAGCACGTGGTTCATCCCATTCAGGTTCTTGGTCTTCCCTAGGAAGATCTCTATTGTTTTGAGTGGGTGGTTCTAGGATGGGTCCATTTGAGGTGTGACTAGGAGTTCTAGAGCCTCTATGATTTTCTAAATCATGAATCCTAGTGTCCATCTGGTCAAACTTCTCCATTATCATTTGATACATCCTATCAAGCCTGTCAGGTTCAGTTTCAGGGTGGTTATTGTAGTTTGCACCAGATCTAGTAGTCATTGTGGTAGTAGTTTTGAAAAAGAGTAGTTTTGAAAATAAGGCTACTAAGAGTAATATGATAAGTATAGTAGCAGATTATGAAAACCACTTCTTTAAAACACCTAGGTCCAAGAAAAGTCTTAGAAGTTGAAAATTAGTTTTGAGGCTAAAAATCTATTCTAAGATAGGCTCTGATACCAACTGATGTAGGGGGATAAACACAAGGCAAAGTGCATGCAAACAACGCTTTTGCAAAAATAGTTTTTTTTGTATTTTATAATAAAAATCGGAATTACTTCTAACGGAGTTGGAAAAATATTTTTTTGGTATTTTATAAATAGAGAAATCGAAAACTAAAGTTACTTTAAACTACGAATTTAAAAAAAAACACTTAATCTATGAAATGAAATTGCTAGAAGGAATACTCACAGTGCGATCCTTGAGAATAGAAGGATCGTGACGTCCCGGTCTTCAACGGTCCTACTCTGATGGAAGGAGTTGCATCATTACAAGCAAACACAGACAAACGAGATCCGCACATACCACGGATTCATATTACAAACCAAGAATTAAGGGGGAGGTTAAGCCTCACAAATTCCCTTAACATTTTAACTAAAGGAGAGGGGGAAGGAAGAGGGGAAGTGATTTGCGCCAAGATGATCTTCCAAGCTTTGCGTTTCCCTACAACAAGAACTTTGATTAGTGTAGAAACAAGTTCTAGAAATTATAGAGGGGAGAGGTGAAAGAACTTAGCCGATTTTGAAGATTTGTTGATGTTGCTCTTCATGCTAGCCGAAAGTGAAGGATCCTTTGAAGATCTTAGTTGTTTGCCGAGATCAAAGGATGAAGAGGCTTCCTTAGAGTCTCGTCAAGGTGTGCAAGATCCTTCAAAGGGATTAGATGCGTTGAGGACTTGAGAAGAAGGGGGAGAAGGGAAAGGGCTCGGCCCTTTAGAGGAGAGGGGGAGATAGAAAAACTTAGGCGACACAAGCACCAATGCTAACGCAAGGTTTTTTTCATCTAGGCAACTACTCGACAATGAAGAGAGGGTTACAATTTATAGGCTCAACAAGCCATGGGCATGGGTGACAATTCACCCTAGGCGCAATCACAAAGTTATGGAAGAAATTAATGCTCAATTAAAACATTTCCTTTGTCAATTTTGAATTTCGAATTCTTTCTTTGATGGAGCTTCCTTGTGGCCGAATCCTCTTGAGCTCCTTCCTTGTTTGCTTGGATGAAATGGCGTCCATTTTGAATTTTGAAAAGCCTTCCTTCAAGAGCTTGGGCGGCTAGAGGTTTGCAAAGTTGGTTCCACAAATTGGGGATCTAGATGGTGATCCCTTGATTTGTGGATCTTGATTGATCCTTGATGGCTAAGCGCATTGAAGGCTCCTCCATTGGTAAGTTGTGGGCTGGTTCTTCAATTTCGAATTCTTCCTCTTATTAGGTGGCGCCTTGGGTTGATTTGGAATGGTGGAGTTGCATTCAATATAAGCTCCTTCAACTTGAAGTCTCTAGTCAAGTGTTGAAGTGCTTCCTTCCATAATTGGAGCTTCACTTGAGTGGCTTAGCTTGAGCTTCCTAGCTTCCCTTGAGCTGGGCTTTAACCTGCCCAATTATTGACACAAAAACCAGTAGACTATTCTAGGAGATAATGCATGACCTAATAAGGAAACTATAGGGTGCCCTAGGGCTTATTCAAAGCAAATCGGAAAAGTGCAAATAAGGAAAGAGGGTGACCTAGGAGGGAAGGCCATATCTGATGGGCTTCCTCCTAACCGTTCCAGACCTTCTAGGGGCAGGGTTGGTCTCTCCATCATGACTGAAAGTGTATGGCCATACCCATGTGAGACGTAATTTAGTCATAACCATGAGATTGGATAAAAAAAAGTGGTGACACACTTGTCCAATCGGATATCAGTTCGGCAAAGAGACTGGAATGTATCTGTACCTAATTGCGATGATGGGGATGTCGATGTCGAAATCCATTCCAATGACCTGGGTAGTAGCGATGCACTGCTAGGTGCCACTCACTACTTGTGGTGACCTTTGGTCAGCACTGCCAGCGTCAGAGGAACCTACAAGGTCACACACCTTGCTTTAAGGTATATTCTATCTCATCGTGTCGACTCTCTCGTATGCGATCTTCACTGGGTTTTTGGGATCGGCTCCTTTCGGGGATATTGCTTACGCTGTGCAATGTTTTATGTAATTTCTATCTCTGAAAATTGTAAAATATCCTTGGGGTTTCCCAACACCTTTAGCAGATCAACCCATGCCAGAAGCCAAAAGTAAGCATCCCTTCTTCCAACCGCAAATCCATCACCAAGCTTCCAAAGCTGGCGCCACTCTGAATTTGATTGAAGAAGACACCTTGTTGACTTGATGAACCTTAACCTATCTTATGAAAACAATTTTACATCTATTCTAAAGCAAGATGAAAATTGTTACATCAAGATAGGGGGGAGAACCACACGCAGGTGGCAGAAAGATTTTACAAGCATTCATCACAGGTGGAAACATCCTTCCACATCATAACATAGCAGGGCACTCGCTATGACCATATCGACCCATGGAAGAGACAAGTGGTGCATATATAAAATTTGAAAAACCAGAATAATCAAATTTTATCTCCTTATGCGCCAATTCCATCCAAACCACTCTCTCAATCAAATTTATGCTAAAATTGGGATCAAGTTTCATGATGATTTCATAGACCCTATCGGCTGGCAATTTTGTCAGATCAAGAGACCTCGCCAGTCCGAAGACACAATGCACATCCTACTTGACAAAACTACGTGCACCTTCAGTCTTAAATCTATCAGAAAAATAATCCAAAGATCAGCCATAAAAATCGATAAGAGAAGTTTGGATGAAAAATGCCTTCTAGGTGAATCACGCATGGATGAAAGAAAAATTTTTAAAAAATTTTTCATACAAGCACATGTACACCTTGTGTTTCTCATAAGTAGCTCTGATACCACTGTTCGGGAATACCGAGTGTAATTTAAAATTTTGCAGTCCCAGGACGCAACGGAAGAAGCATTACACCCAAAATATATTCCTTTCCCAAAGATCTATGCGAGAGAGAGAACACAAGGATGTGATAGGGATAGTACCTCTATTGCTTGTCAAGTGGATGATGTCAAGTTCAAGATGCTCAAGTGCTCATCCTCTACAAGTATCCACGCGTCGACCTTCTCAAGGTTGCTCCCTTCCACGCTTGGTGCTAGCCTCAGGAAGAGAAGATCACCTCTTGGAATCTCTTTCTCCTTCCTCCTTGCTCTTCACGCCAACTTGTCTCCTTGCTTGGAGACTCTCGGCCAAATAGCAAGATGAAGAGAAGAGAGGGTGGCACTCCACAAGAAGAAGAGGGTGGCTTGAATTCTAGGGCTTGCGCAACTCCAAGAAAAATCGCCAAGCCTTGATGAGAATTCTGTACATGTTGATCATCAGAAGAGGGGGCGCTACCCCTTCTTTTATAACCAACCTTAGCCCTTCATGCCCCTATATTTCCTTCTATTCTCTTGGCGCAAATCCTCCAAGGAATTGCCATAAGAGTTCAGCCACACAAATCTCTTGAATTGGTGCAAACTTAAGCATAGAAATAATCTAGCTTCTTGCCATATCAAGAGGGGATATTTGAGTTCTTATCTTATTAGGACTTTCCACATATATATGGCTGATTTCTTGCTTGAATTAATCAAGCCATACACGCCATTATAATAGCCCTATGCGTCCAAGGAAGTTTCCAACTATGGAAGCCAATTTCCAAAAGGATTCATACACCCCCAATTGGCGCAAATTCCATATATGGAATTATCCCATGCGCCAAGTGTATTTCCAACTCCTATTAGGATTCAAACTTGCCTCAATTAGATTTAATCCACAATCCCTAATTGGATTTGGATTTCAACAGTAATTTGGCCCATGGAATTAAATCCTTATTGGATTAGGATTTGCGCCCAATACAATGGGCCTTATCCAAATCCAATTCCCATTAGAATTTGAATCCTAGTTGGATTAGGATTTGTGCCCAACCACTATGGGCCTTATCCAAAACCAAATTCTTATTAGGATTTGAATCCTAATTGGATTAGGATTCTCACTCCTAGTAGAATTAGGATTCCAACTCCTAATTGATTAGGATTCCAACTCCTAGTTGAAATAGGATTCAAATTCCTAATAGGATTAGGATTCCAACTCCTAATTAAATTAGGATTCCAACTCCTAGTCTGATTGAGATTCCAATTCCTAATGGGATTAGGATTCCAACTCCTAATTAAATTAGAATTTGAATCCAACATGGTTTATAGTCCCAACTCCAAGTTCAACTCCCATATAGAGTACATACTTGGTCAGGATATACATAAATCCATGAATCCCAATTGGACTTAGATTCAACCATGAATCTGTCTTGGACTTAGGATCAGAATGAACTCAAATATATTCCAAGATATCCAGATCAAAATACAACATCAAGAGTCTATTGCGTGTGACCCCGTAGGATCCATATGACGATGGCAATGATGATGAAACATCATAACTAGTCAGAGGTATCTGGCAACACATCACTACTACCCATGTCATAGGACTAAAGTCATCTGGCAACAACTCCCTAACAAGCAACGAGGATTCCCATGCATTCTAGATCCCTTTGCCTAAACTGATATCCCGCCATTGGATTAGTCTCATATTTATTAATCCAATCTATTGGTCATGACTCAAACAGTATGGCCATACATTCCTATCATGCACCAATGAGGTGGGGCGCCCCATAGTGGATATCATGCTTCTAATTAAGGAAGGGGCAAATCCTACTATTGGTCATCCATATCTCCATATGACTTATGATATATCTAATGACAGTCATTTTGATCACCCATTTACGAAGAGACATAAGACTGTATCAAAACATACCCATCATCATATCTAGACATGAATACCTCAAGTCTAAGGATCAATGCAAACCTCTTGCATGTGAGATTGACCTGTTGACTAGATAAGTCAATCCTCACGGTGGGTCACTCAAGTGCAACTAATGCACCTGTATGTCTGCGTTACTGTGCCCCTGAAAGTTCCCTATAAGAGGGGGGCGAAACCCTAATATGCGCATTTTATCTTTGCATAGGCGGAATCTAGGGCTTCCTAGGATCGCATATAGCAGGATCATATGATTAACTTTAACAATTGTATAGATCTAAAGAAGAGATCATACCAATGCCATGTCTTAGATGGCGACTTGGAAGCAAGAGGGCGATGTGGCTCTCCTCCAAAGCGTGCGCACACAAGATGAAGAGGGCTTCCTCCTTGTCGCTCCTTGTGCTAGCAAGGATCTCCAAGTATCCTTTTGTGTGGAAGAGAAGAGATGAATCTCCTTGGCTGACCGAACCTTCTCTTTTGCGTGAACACCACCCAAGACGAGAGCAAGAGAGCAAGTCGGCGAGAGAGAGCGAGATAACTCCTTACGTTCGAAAACGTTGGGGATTTTCCAAACAAAGAAAACGGCTTTCTAAAATAGAAAGCACTAAGTCCTCATTCAATCCCACGTTCCATCGAACTCTCTCAATCCGAACCATGCGTTCACATAAGTGAACCGGTTCCTTTCATTCGGTTCAATTCATTTGGTTCAAAGACCAAATCAAATCAAGCCAAATCAAGCCATAGCTCAAATCTAACCATTCATCTCTTGATGCTCCTGATCTCATCGATCTAGCATCAAATCTCTCGATCGAAGCTTACCGATCTCAAGCCCTAATCAATCAAACATGATCAGACCAGATCTCACTTACAATCAGAGTTTAAACTCCTTTAAACTGAACCAGAACAATTCAGTCCACACGATCTGACATAAGTAAGCCATATCATCAAATTGTGCGACCCTTAGGGTTCCCTTTAAATGTCGGTAACGATAACTTACGTTATCACGATCAGTGAGGGGTATCTAGCAACACATCACTGTCTCCCGATATAAAGGAAAGAGTCTTCCAAGACTACACCCAAACCATAGCACAAGTGTGAACCCAAGTCACTTGACATATGTGTTTCCTTTGCCACTGGACGTTCTTATCGGACAAGCGTGTCAAGCCTGTAATTCTAATATGATGAGAATGATTAGATCAGATGAACATAGTCATCTGGGTATGGCCATACACTTTCTCAATCATTTCATCCAGGGGGCCCCTATAGAACATCACACTCCAATCAAGGAGACGGCAATCCTATATCTATCACTAGTGCCCTAACATGACTCATGCTCATTATCCAAGATAGTCTATGACCATTATGTTTCAAATGATATTGAACTACCTCAAAACAATGCCAATCATCATTTAGAAACACAAGTGTTCTCAAGTCAGAGGAAATATGCCACTTGTTTGCATATAAGTATTATTCAGATTGTGACAAGCAATTGAATATCCTAAGTAGGGTCTGTCCAGTACATCCAATGTACCCATGAGTCTACATCTTATTCCACGCTCGAAGCATCCTATAAGATTAGAACACATATTAGTCTCAATCATATCAAGGCTGTCTCATGTTCACCAAGATATCTCGACTAAGGACAAAACTGCATGTCAGGCAAGCTGAACAGCATTGAGACATTATTCAGAAGTATACATATTGCAGCAGATGATGTAACAACCTGAATAACAACCATTGCCTTTATAAACATAGAGTTTATACATGATACTGATATAATCCCAAGGCCTCAAACATTAGCCTTAAGGGCATACCCCAACAATCTCCCACTTGCACTTAATCTAATGGTTGAGAAATCTCAAACCCATATTATTACAGTGCTTCTCATGCTTCTGCTGCGCCAGAGGCTTAGTAAGCGGGTCAGCTAGATTGTCATTTGTATGAACCTTGCAGATTTTGATCTCGCCACGATCAATGATCTCCCGGATCAAGTGAAACCTTCTCTGTATGTGCTTGGACTTCTGGTGTGACCGTGGTTCCTTTGCTTGAGCTATAGTTCCAGTGTTATCACAGAAGATAACCAATGGATCTGCACTCAAAGGAACAACACCAAGTTCCTGAACGAACTTACGAATCCACACTGCCTCCTTTGATGCTTCTGAGGCTGCAACATACTCGGCTTCTGTTGTGGAATCAGCAACAATTGACTGTTTGAAACTTTTCCACACCACTGCTCCTCCATTCAAGCTAAAAACATAGCCTGATTGCGATCGGAAATCATCCTGGTCAGATTGGAACGAAGCGTCAGTATATCCTTCAATACTGAGTTCTTCCTGACCTCCATAAATCAAGAACATATCTTTGGTCCTCCGAAGATATTTTAAAATGTTCTTGACTGCAATCCAGTGTGCCTTACCTGGATTACTTTGGAATCGACTGGTCACGCTTAACCCATAAGCGACGTCTGGGCGAGTACACAACATCGCATACATAATGGACCCAATAGCCGAAGCATAAGGCGTATTGTCCATTTCATCTTTCTCAGTCTGTGTTTCTGGACACTGACTCTTTGAAAGATTCAGACCATGTCTGACTGGAAGATATCCTCTCTTAGAATTTTCTAAATGGAATCTCTCCAGGACTTTATCGATGTAAGTACTCTAGCACAGCCCGAGAAGCCTCTTAGATCTATCTCTGTAGATCTTCACACCTAATACATAGGCTGCTTCTCCTAAATCTTTCATCTGGAAACATGTTCTTAACCATGCTTTAACGGCATGCAGTTTAGGAATATCGTTTCCAATGATTAAGATATCATCGACGTAGAGGACTAGGAAAGTAATCACGCTCCCACTAAACCTCTTATATACACACGGGTCATCTTCATTCTTGATGAAACCAAACTTACAGATTGATTCATCAAAACGAATATTCCAGCTTCTCGATGCTTGCTTAAGTCCATAAATGGACTTCTTTAATTTGCATATTTTATGACGATCTGATGGATTAGTGAAACCTTCAGGTTGTGTCATATACACATCCTCTTCTAGTTTTCCATTAAGGAAAGCGGTCTTCACATCCATTTGCCAGATCTCATAATCATAATATGCTGCTATCGCGAGAATAATCCGAATAGACTTGAACATGGCTACAGGAGAGAAAGTTTCATCATAATCTATCCCGTAGATTTGTTTGAAACCTTTCACAACTAGCCTGCCTTTATAGGTAACCACGTTACAATCCATGTCAATCTTCCTTTTGAAGATCCACTTACAGCCTATAGGGATTACTCCCGGAGGCGGATCAACCAAATCCCAGACTTGGTTATCTGACATTGAGTCCATCTCGGCTCGCATAGCTTCAAGCCATCTCGCTGATTCCGGTCCACTGACCGCATCCGCATAAGTGAGGGGTTCATCATCAATGATGTAGACTCCGTCATAGCGCTCAGGCTGACGACGGATCCTTCCCGATCTTCGCGGTTCCCGTGATATCTGAGCCTCAGGTTGTTCAGTAACCTGATCCACTGGCTCAGGCTCATCCAACTGTGCTTGACTACTTTGTCCTGCTTCTGGATTCTCATCCGGCTTTATTTCTCTCCCACTGGCCTCTTGCAGAAGAAATTCCTTCTCAAGAAAAATAGCCGTCCGAGCAATAAATACCTTGTTCTCCTTGGGATCGTAGAAATAATAACCCTTAGTTTCTTTAGGGTAACCGACAAAGATACATTTATCAGATCTGCTCTCCAGTTTCCCAGAGGCGAGCTTTTTGACATAAGCCTCGCAACCCCAGATTTTAATAAATGTCAAGCTCGGCTGTTTCCCATACCATAACTCATATGGCGTCTTTGAAACGGCCTTGGATGGCACTCGGTTTAGTACCTTTGCAGCTGTTTCCAGTGCAAATCCCCAAAAGGAGTAAGGTAGAGTAGCCTGACTCATCATAGAACGAACCATATCAAGTAAGGTTCTATTTCTCCTCTCGGACACACCATTCCATTGCGGTGTTCCTGGCGGAGTGAGCTGTGAGATAATCCCACACTCCTTCAGATAGTCAGTAAACTCTCGACTCAAGTATTCTCCACCTCGATCTGAACGAAGTGCCTTGATATTTCGGCCTAGCTGATTTTGTACTTCATTTTTTAACTCTTTGAACTTGTCAAAAGATTCACTCTTATGTCTCATAAGATAGACATAACCATATCTACTGAAATCATCAGTAAAGGTAATGAAGTATGAATAGCCACCTCTGGCATGTTTACTAAATGGCCCACACACATCACTGTGAATGAGGTCTAGTAAACCTGAAGCCCTTTGACCTTTATTAGAAAAAGGAGACTTCGTCATTTTACCCATTAAACAAGCTTTGCATGTATCAAGCTCCTCATAGGAGAATGATCCCAGCAGTCCATGGTCATGCAACCGCTTAATGCGTTTCTTGTTAATATGGCCTAAACGACTATGTCATAGCAAGGTGCTGTCATCAGCATACTTGGCTTTCTTATTATCAATTTGTTGTACAGAACATTCCATGTCCAACATGAATAACCCATTGTTAATCGACCCAGTAGCATAAATAATATTATCAAGAGAAATATAACACTTTGAAAATTTGCATTCAAAGGAAAACCCTTTCCTGACAAGAGCAGGAATAGAGATAATATTCTTAGTTATGCTTGGTACAAAATAACAATTGTCCAGTTCTAATACAAGACCAGATGGTAATGAGATGTGATATTCTCCTACAGCAACAGCAGCAACCCGTGCCCCGTTTCCTACTCGTAGGTCCACCTCATGCTGTCCCACCTGTCTTCTTCTCTTGAGTTCCTGTACATTTGAACAAATGTGAACTCCACCTGCAGTGTCCAACACCCATGATATAGAAGAAGAAAACATGACCTCAGTCACAAAAATACCTGAGCTAGAAGCGAAAGGCTTGCTTCCCTTCTTATCTCCTTGGAGCGCTTTACAGTCCTTCTTCCAGTGACCCAACTGGCCACAATGGAAGCATCTGAATTCCTTTGACCGCTTAATCTTTTGCTTTAGAGCCTTGTTGTAGCTCTTGACAGGGGCTTTGCCCTTCTTCCCCTTCTTCTTGTTCCTAGAAGGAACCATTAGGACAGAGGATGAAGGCGTTCCCTTCTCACGAGACTGAGTCTGCTCAGTAGTCAAGAGCATGTTCAGTAACTCTGCCGGCGTACAGTCGATCTTGTTCATATTAAAATTAATAATGAATGGATCGAAAGAGGCCGGGAGAGACTGCAGGATGATGTCTACAACAAGCTCCTGATTGATGGTGTGTCCCAGTTTCTCTAGAGCCTCCTTGTACCCAATCATCTTGAGTACGTGAGCTCCCACTGGACTCCCTTCAGCCAGTTTGCTCTGAAAGAAAAGTTTAGTCAAATTGTAGCGTTCAGTCCTTGCCTGTGCAGCATACAACAACTTGAGATTTGCTATAATATCTATAGCCGATAGATCCTCATGCTGACGCTGCAGCTCTGGTGTCATAGACGCAAGCATCAGGCAAGCGACATCAATGCTATCATTGACGTGCTTTTCATAAGCTTCCCGAACCGCCCTTGCGGCGTTCGGAGCGGGTTGAGGCGGTATTGCCGTCTCGAGGACATACAGCTTCCTCTCAGCCTTAAGAATAATCTTAAGGTGTCCGTACCAGTCTGAGAAGTTTGGCCCAGCAAACTTCTCCCTTTCCAGTAGGGATCGCACATTGAATGCTGTGGTGTTCGTTGCTGCAGTTATCTACAACAATGCAAGAACAGCAAGGTCAGTATCAATGTTAGAATCAATTCAGGACTTATGAATGATTCTTTTCTCACTATTTTATCTGACTGAAAAATCCAGTAAAACAGTCCGAAAGAGTGAAACTCTTTTAGTGAGATGGGATCCAGATTTCATACTTGGTCTCCGCGTCCCGCTCAGGCGAGATAAGATGCACAGAGAGTACAAGCACTAATTTCAGGTAGGCAATCCTTGCCAATCGCCAACCCGTGAGATTCCCCTTCATCTGGGCAATCCAGCAGACTGTGCCAACTGAGTCGGTACAACACAGTCTCTGATCCCACAGATGGCTGCCTCCATATGGCTACCATATGAGCCACATATGTAGCCTATATGGTCAAGCTGACCCGACCTACTACCTGGACCACCACGTGCTATGCTGAGCAACGAGAAGCGATAAATCCCTTCTCTGTAACACGCAGGTGTAATCACACACCGTCTGAAGATAGATGGGCGTGCCCACTGAGTGGGTACAACACGGCCCCAACGATAGTCAGAACAGTGAGGTTTCGCGTCAGAAGGCTTACGTGCTTGATATTTAACGGTGGATTTTAACGGTCCTTTTATCTTCTTACTATCATTCAAATCCTATGGTGATAGCAGAAGAATAAATCATGCAGTTACTAAATTACTTAAACAGTAAATTGAAAGCATGATGATCTTATGTGGTAAAAGCCCATTAAGCCTAAGTAAGACCTTAATAAACTTAAGTCTTCACTTGAGCTCTTTATGGGTCTTTAGCATTTCATCTGGCCCAACCCGGGCCCAAGCGCCCTGTGCAGCTGAGATGCACCCACCAGGTAAAATGCGCCTGTCCTAGAGTCGAACCCTAGACCTCCCACTGGTGAAGCCACTTGCTGCATGCGCCTCTGCCATGTGTGCTCTGAGCTCATGTCTGATTAAATTACAATTTAATCTATCTAGACATGAATGACTCGCAGGTCAATTACACATTATAAATTAATTAAAATGTGATGCGCAGATCACAATAATAATTTACAATAATACATCCAGGCACGCAGGCCCCAGCACAGCACACATTAAGTTTTGGGCAGCCCACATAAGATTAAATAAACAATCATCATGGTATACAATCAACATGTGATCCAACAATAAGAAAATAAAATTTTTGAAAACCCATTGGCATCAATTTTATTTTCCTTATGTGCCCTACTACCTTACAACGGTCCATTAATAGGGATCCACTCATCAGACCAAGTTAGACCCACTGCCCTTTGCATGCACCAAGTCATAACTGACTTGAGTCGACCTAGTGGTCAAACATGCATGCGTAAAGGGCTGAACGACACTCATGAGTTCGGGCAAGCGGGCGTGACCCCGGGCCTAACTCATGTGCGTTCACTGGTTGTCTCAACCAGACATCGCTACACGCCTTTCAGCAGTCGACCTATAGCCACCTGATGCTTGCGCATAGGTGCCATCTGGTCGACCCTTCTAGGCTGTCAGATAGTCTGATCAGACTGTTGGGTCTAGATTGGATGATGCTTTCAACCCTAATAACCCGTCTAAGGTTTTAAAGTAGGCGCTTAGATCTAATTTGAGTCGCGCAAGATATTAAGTTTTAGCCAAAAAACCTTCAACATGCGCCAATATACATCAATGTAAAACATACATGTATTTTTCGAAAACTAGCATGTAGTTTCGCATGAAGGTTTAGATCTAACTATGCAACGCATACATGGATCACACAAAAACAAAGCAATCATATAAGATCATGCCATGAACTCGGCTCTGATACCAATTGAAAGTTCCCTATAAGAGGGGGGCGAAACCCTAATATGCGCATTTTATCTTTGCATAGGCGGAATCTAGGGCTTCCTAGGATCGCATATAGCAGGATCATATGATTAACTTTAACAATTGTATAGATCTAAAGAAGAGATCATACCAATGCCATGTCTTAGATGGCGACTTGGAAGCAAGAGGGCGATGTGGCTCTCCTCCAAAGCGTGCGCACACAAGATGAAGAGGGCTTCCTCCTTGTCGCTCCTTGTGCTGGCAAGGATCTCCAAGTATCCTTTTGTGTGGAAGAGAAGAGATGAATCTTCTTGGCTGACCGAACCTTCTCTTTTGCGTGAACACCACCCAAGACGAGAGCAAGAGAGCAAGTCGGCGAGAGAGAGCGAGATAACTCCTTACGTTCGAAAACGTTGGGGATTTTCCAAACAAAGAAAACGGCTTTCTAAAATAGAAAGCACTAAGTCCTCATTCAATCCCACGTTCCATCGAACTCTCTCAATCCGAACCATGCGTTCACATAAGTGAACCGGTTCCTTTCATTCGGTTCAATTCATTTGGTTCAAAGACCAAATCAAATCAAGCCAAATCAAATCAAGCCAAATCAAGCCATAGCTCAAATCTAACCATTCATCTCTTGATGCTCCTGATCTCATCGATCTAGCATCAAATCTCTCGATCGAAGCTTACCGATCTCAAGCCCTAATCAATCAAACATGATCAGACCAGATCTCACTTACAATCAGAGTTTAAACTCCTTTAAACTGAACCAGAACAATTCAGTCCACACGATCTGACATAAGTAAGCCATATCATCAAATTGTGCGACCCTTAGGGTTCCCTTTAAATGTCGGTAACGATAACTTACGTTATCACGATCAGTGAGGGGTATCTAGCAACACATCACTGTCTCCCGATATAAAGGAAAGAGTCTTCCAAGACTACACCCAAACCATAGCACAAGTGTGAACCCAAGTCACTTGACATATGTGTTTCCTTTGCCACTGGACGTTCTTATCGGACAAGCGTGTCAAGCCTGTAATTCCAATATGATGAGAATGATTAGATCAGATGAACATAGTCATCTGGGTATGGCCATACACTTTCTCAATCATTTCATCCAGGGGGCCCCTATAGAACATCACACTCCAATCAAGGAGACGGCAATCCTATATCTATCACTAGTGCCCTAACATGACTCATGCTCATTATCCAAGATAGTCTATGACCATTATGTTTCAAATGATATTGAACTACCTCAAAACAATGCCAATCATCATTTAGAAACACAAGTGATCTCAAGTCAGAGGAAATATGCCACTTGTTTGCATATAAGGATTATTCAGATTGTGACAAGCAATTGAATATCCTAAGTAGGGTCTGTCCAGTACATCCAATGTACCCATGAGTCTACATCTTATTCCACGCTCGAAGCATCCTATAAGATTAGAACACATATTAGTCTCAATCATATCAAGGCTGTCTCATGTTCACCAAGATATCTCGACTAAGGACAAAACTGCATGTCAGGCAAGCTGAACAGCATTGAGACATTATTCAGAAGTATACATATTGCAGCAGATGATGTAACAACCTGAATAACAACCATTGCCTTTATAAACATAGAGTTTATACATGATACTGATATAATCCCAAGGCCTCAAACATTAGCCTTAAGGGCATACCCCAACAGCCCCGCACCTAACCAGCCCATACACTAGTCTCACATGCACCAAAGCTATCTCATATCGGCTAAGGCACCTTGACTAGGGATTACTTATGAGAATGGATCCAACCAATCTCCTTGGACATTATTTATGCAATTCAATACATCAACACAGGTAAAGTAATCTGAATAATAATGACCATGCCTTTATCAATAATATCAATTCTATCAAAGTATATTCAAATAATGCCGGACCATGTCCATACATTGGTCTGCAGGGCATAAACACTAACAAAAGGGCATAACCAACCATTCGTAGAGGCCATCCTTCATCTTGAAGGTCTTCCACACATCCTTCCCCTTCACAGATGCGGACTTGGTCGTAGCCACTCTGAAGGTTGAGCTTGTTGAACTAACATGACCTAGATATGAGATCGTGTTGGGGTATGCCCTTAAGGCTAATGTTTGAGGCCTATGGGAATGTATCTGTATCATGTAATAAACTCTTATGTTTATAAAGGCATGGTTGTTATTCAGTTAGCTACATTGTCTGCTGCAATATATGTTCTTCTGAATAATGTCTCAAAGCTGTTCAGCTGGGCTGACATGCTATTAAGTCCTTAGTCGATGTATCTTGGTGAACATGAGACAGCCTTGATATTGTTAAGACTAATATGTGTTCTAATCTTATAGGATGCTTCGAGCATGGAATAAGATGTAGACTCATGGGTACATGGGATGTACTGGACAGACCCTACTAGGATGTTCAATTGTTTGTCACAATGTGAATATTCCTTGATTATGACAAGTGGCACATTTCCTCTGACTTGAGATCACTTGTGTTTTCTAAATGATGATTGTCATTGTTTTGAGATAGTTCAATATCGTTTGAAACATAATGATTATAGACTATCTTGGATGATGAGCTTGAGTCAGGTTAGGGCACTAGTGATAGACATAGGATTGCCGTCTCCTTGTTTAAGGAGTGTGATGTTCTAAAGGGGCCCCCTGGATGAGATGATTGAGAGAGTGTATGGCCATACCCAGGTGACTATGATCATCTGATCTAATCATGCTCATCATATTGAAATTACAAGCTTGACAGGCTTGTCCAATAAGAACATCCAGTGGCAAAGGAAAAATGCATGCCTTGTGATTTGATTCACACTTGTGCTGTTTTTGGGTGTAGTCTTGGAAGACTCTTTTCTTTATATCGGGAGACAGTGATGTGTTGCTAGATACCTCTCACTGATCGTGATAACGTAAGTTGTCGTTACCGACATTTAAAGGAAACCCTTTGGGTCGCACAATTTGATGATATGGCTTACTTAAGTCAGATCGTGTGGACTGAATTATTTGGGTTCAGTTTAAAGGGATTTAATCTCTGATTGTAAGTGAGATCTGGTCTGATCATGTTTGATTGATTAGGGCTTGAGATCGGTAAGCTTTGATCGAGAGAATGCATGCCAGATCGGTCAGATCAGGGGCATCGTTGAGATCGACGGTTAGATCGTGAACCTTAGGGTTTATTTAAGATCTAGACTAGATCATTGGCTTGATTGGTTCTTAAACCGAACCAAAGTGAACCGGCTCACTAAATGAGCGCTTGGTTCATAGGGAGAGGAGTAGGCGACAAGTTCACTTGGCGTGAACGTTGTGGTGAGGAGTGGTTACTATTTTTAGTAACCATGATCTCCACTTGAGGGGGCTCTCGTCCGAATAGAGTATGCTCTATTTTCGCCACTTCCGATATTCCTCTCGCCCATATTCCTCTCGACATTCTTGTGTGAGTGCGGCGACGCTTGACGGATTGAGGAGGATTCGGCCAAGAGAGATTGACATCTCATTTTCCCTTCACTCGTCAAAGGACCTCTTGGAACCTTGCTAGCACAAGGAGCACCAAGAGAGATAGCGACATCATCTTGTGTGTGACGACAAGGAGAAGATCTCATTTGATCTTTATTTCCAAGGTGCCATCTAGAAATGGCAATGGTATGGATCGAATCATCTCTTATGCAATCGGTTTTTCTTTAAGTTGATTATATAAGGTGCATGCGATTCTTAGAGACCCTATCCGCTGCTTGAAATTTGTTTTGCACCATGCTGGGTTTCGCCCCCCTCTTGAAAGGGGGTTCCAACAACTGGTATCAGAGCAGGTTTTCTATGCATCTTTGTATGATTGCTTAAGCTTATGTGATCCATGTTTGCGTGTACATGCTTAGATCTAGTTAACATGCGATTTTTCTTTAAGTTTTTGTACATGCGAAACTTGAAGTATGTTTTCATTGGCGCATGTTGTTCTTGGCGCATGCTTTGTGTTTTTCTTAAAACCCTAATTGACATGCGCGAGTCACTCTAGATCTAAGGCTCTACTATAAACCCTTAGACGGGTTATTAGGGTTGAAGTCACCCCTGAGTTAGATCCAACAGTCTGATCAGACCATCTGATAGCCTGAATGGGTCGACCTGTTAGCACCTTGGCGCAAGCCTATGGTGGCTATAGGTCGACTGCAGACAGGTGTGTAGCGATGTCTGATTGAGACAACCTATGAACACACATGAGTTAGGCCCAGGGTCACACCCGCTTGCCAGACCTCATTGTGGTTGTTCAGCCCTGGCGCATGCATGGTTGACCTCATGGTCGACTCAAGTCAGTTAGGACTTGGTGCATGCAAGGGCAGTGGATCTGACTAGGTTGGATGAGTGGATCCCTAGTAATGTACCGTTGTAAGGTTGTAGGGCAAATAAGGAAAAATTAAAATTAATCCCAAGGGGTTTTCGAAAATTTTAATTTTTATAATGGATCACTTGATTGCTGAATGGATGCATGTGTCTGTCTATTTTGTCTTATGTGGGCTGCCCATGTTAAATCTGTGCTGTGCTGGGGCCTGCGTGCCTGTTTTAAAATTGTAAATTAATTATTGTGATCTGCGCATCACTGTGTTTTAATTTATAAATGTAAGTGACCTGCGTGTCACTCTTGTCTAGATAGTTAAATTTGTAATTTAATTAGACAAGAGCACAGAGCACACTTGGCAGAGGCGCATGCAGCAGTGGCTTGACCAGGTGGGAGGTCTAGGGTTCGACCCTAGGACCAGGCGCATTTTCCCTGGTGGGCGCACCTGTGCTGTAATTGGCGCTTGGGCCCAGGTTTGGGCCAGATGTGCAGCAAAAGACCCATGAAGAGCAAATGAAGACTTAAGTTAGGTTAAGGTCTTCTAGGGCTATGGGCTTTTACCACATAAGATACATGCTTTCTTTTATTGCTTAATATTAGAATTGCATGATTAAATTATCTTCTGCTATCACCATAGGAATTGCATGATAGGCAAGAAGATAAAAGACCGTTAAAATCCAACGCTTAAATATCAAGCTCGTAAGCCTTCTGACGCGAAACCTCACTGTTCTGATTATCGTTGGAGCCGTGTTGTACCCACTCAGTGGGCACGTCCATCTATCTTCAGACGGTGCGGGATTACACCTGCGTGTTACAGAGTAGGGATTTATCCCTTCTCGTTGCTCAGCATAGCACGTGGTGGTCCAGGGAGTAGGTCGGGTCAGCTTGACCGTGTTGGCTACATATGTGGCGCATATGGTAGCACATGGAGGCAGCCATCTGTGGGGTCAGAGATTGTGTTGTACCAACTCAGTTGGCACAGTCTGCTGGACTGCCCAGATGAAGGGGAATCGCACGGGTTGGCGATCGGCAGGGACTGCCTACCAGAAACTAGTGCTTGTACTCTCTGTGCATCTTATCTCGCCTGAGCGGGACGCGGAGACCAAGTATGAAATCTGGATCCCATCTCACTAAAAGAGTTTTACTCTTTCGGGCTGTTTTGCTGGATTTTTCACGCCTGATAAAATAGTGAGAAAAAGAATCTTTCTTAAGTCCTGATTGATTCTTATACATTGATACTGACCTTGCTGTTCTTGCATTGTTGTAGATACCTGCAGCAACGAACACCATGAACTTCAATGTGCGATCCCTACTGGAAAGGGAGAAGTTTGCTGGGCCGAACTTCTCTGACTGGTTTGGACACCTTAAGATCGTTCTTAAGGCAGAGAGGAAACTGTATGTCCTCGAGACGGCGATACCGCCGCAGCCCGCTCCGAACGCCGCAAGGGCGGTTCGGGAAGCCTATGAAAAGCACGTCAATGATAGCATTGATGTCGCTTGCCTGATGCTAGCGTCTATGACGCCACCGCTGCAGCGTCAGCATGAGGATATGTCGGCTATAGAGATGATAGCGAACCTCAAGATGCTGTATGCTGCACAGGCGAGGACTGAACGCTATAATTTGACAAAGCTCTTCTTTCAGAGCAAACTGGCTGAAGGGAGCCCAGTGGGAGCTCACGTGCTCAAGATGATTGGGCACAAGGAGGCTCTAGAGAAACTGGGGCATACCATTAACCAGGAGCTTGCTGTGGACATTATTCTGCAGTCTCTCCCGCCTTCATTCGACGCGTTCATTATTAATTTTAATATGAACAAAATCGATTGTACTCCGGCAGAGCTGCTGAATATGCTCTTGACCACTGAGGAGACTCTGAAGGGTAAGCCTTCAACCTCTGTCTTGATGGTTCCTTCTAGGAACAAGAAGAAGGGGAAGAAGGGCAAGGCCCCGGTCAAGAATTACAGCAAGGCTCTGAAGCAGAAGGTGAAGCGGTCTAAGGAATACAGGTGTTTCCACTGTGGCCAGCTGGGTCACTGGAAAAAGGACTGTAAAGCGCTCCAAGGAGATAAGAGGGGAAGCTTTGCTTCTGGCTCAGGTATATTCATGACTGAGGTCATGTTTTCTTCTTCTGTATCATGGGTGTTGGACACTGCATGTGGAGTTCACATTTGTTCAAATGTACAGGAACTCAAGAGAAGAAGGCAGGTGGGACAGCATGAGGTGGACCTACGAGTTGGAAATGGGGCACGGGTTGCTGCTGTTGCTGTAGGAGACTACTTTATTTCTTTACCATCTGGACTTGTATTGGAACTAAACAGTTGTTACTTTGTTCCCAGTATAACTAAAAATATTATCTCCATTCCTGCTCTTGTTAGGAAGGGATTTTCCTTTGAATGCAATATTTCAAAGTGTATTTTGTCTTTTGATAATATTGTTTATGCAACTGGTTCAATTAATAATGGGTTATACATGTTGGACATGGAATGTTCGATACAACAAATTGATATTAAGAAAGCCAAGTATGCTGATGACAGCACCTTGCTATGGCATAGTCGTTTAGGCCATATAAACGAGAAACGCATTAAGCGGTTGCATGAAAATGGACTGCTGGGATCATTCTCCTACAAGGAGATTGATACATGCAAAGCTTGTTTAATGGGTAAAATGACGAAGTCACCTTTTCCTCACAAAGGTCAAAGGGCTTCAGGTTTACTTGACCTTATACACAGTGATGTGTGTGGGCCTTTTAGTAAACATGCCAGAGGTGGATATCAGTACTTCATTACCTTTACTGATGATTTCAGTAGATACGGGTATGTCTATCTGATGAGACATAAGAGTGAATCTTTTGACAAGTTCAAAGAGTTCAAAAATGAAGTACAGAATCAGCTAGGCCATAATATCAAGGCACTTCGCTCAGATCGAGGTGGTGAATACCTAAGTCATGCATTTACTGACTATCTAAAGGAGTGTGGGATTATCTCACAGCTCACTCTGCCTGGAACACCGCAATGGAATGGTGTGTCCGAGAGGAGAAATAGAACGCTACTTGATATGGTTCGTTCTATGATGAGTCAGGCTACTCTACCCTACTCCTTTTGGGGTTTTGCACTGGAAACAGCTGCAAAGGTACTAAACCGAATGCCATCCAAGGCAGTTTCAAAGACGCCATATGAGTTATGGTATGGGAAACAGCCAAGCTTGACATTTATCAGGATCTGGGGTTGCGAAGCTTATGTAAAGAAGCTCGCCTCTGGGAAACTAGAGAGTAGATCTGACAAATGTATCTTTGTCGGTTACCCTAAGGAAACTAAGGGTTATTATTTCTTCGATCCCAAGGAGAACAAGGTTTTTGTTGCTCGGACGGCCATATTTCTTGAGAAGGAATTTCTTCTGCAAGAGGCCAGTGGGAGAGAAATAAAGCTGGATGAGAATCCAGACGAAGGACAAAGTAGTCAAGCAGAGTTGGATGAGCCTGAGCCGGTAGAACAGGTTATTGAACAACCTGAGGCTCAGATATCACGGGAACCGCGAAGATCGGGTAGGATCCGTCGACAGCCTGAGCGCTATGACGGAGTCTACATCATTGACAATGATGAACCCCTCACTTATGCGGATGCGGTCAGTGGACCGGAGTCAGCGAGATGGCTTGAAGCTATGCGCGCCGAGATGGACTCCATGTCAGATAACCAAGTTTGGGATTTGGTTGATCCGCCTCCGGGAATTATCCCTATAGGCTGTAAATGGATCTTCAAGAAGAAGATTGACATGGATGGTAACGTGGTTACCTATAAAAGCAGGCTAGTTGCGAAAGGTTTCAAACAAATCTACGGGATAGATTATGATGAAACTTTCTCACCTGTAGCTATGTTTAAGTCTATTCGGATTCTTTTCGCGATAGCTGCATATTATGATTATGAGATTTGGCAGATGGATGTGAAAACAGCTTTCCTTAATGGAAATCTGGATGAGGATGTGTATATGACACAACCAGAAGGTTTCACTAATCCAGCAGATCGTCATAAGATATGCAAGTTAAAGAAGTCTATTTATGGACTTAAACAAGCATCAAGAAGCTGGAACATTCG
The DNA here is from genome assembly GCA_027563935.2 of Costus lasius. NCBI lineage: Eukaryota > Viridiplantae > Streptophyta > Magnoliopsida > Zingiberales > Costaceae > Costus > Costus lasius. The sequence goes on along the minus strand of CM050450.1, from coordinate 97,405,220 downwards.
TTTTGATGAATCAGTCATTGAATTTGGTTTCATCAAGAACGAGGATGACCCGTGTGTATATAAGAGGTTTAGTGGGAGCGTGATTACTTTCCTAGTCCTCTACGTCGATGACATCTTGATCATTGGAAACGACATTCCTGAAATGCATGCTGTTAAGGCATGGCTAAGGAAATGTTTCCAGATGAAAGATTTAGGAGAAGCAGCCTATGTGTTAGGTGTGAAGATCTACAGGGATAGATCTAAGAGGCTTCTCGGGCTGTGCCAAAGTACTTACATCGATAAGGTCCTGGAGAGATTTCATTTAGAGAATTCTAAACGTGGATATCTTCCAGTCAGACATGGTCTGAATCTTTCGAAGAGTCAGTGTCCACAAACACAGACTGAGAAAGATGAAATGGACAATACGCCTTATGCTTCGGCTATTGGATCCATTATGTATGCGATGTTGTGTACTCGCCCAGACGTTGCTTACGGGTTAAGCGTAACCAGTCGTTACCAGAGTAATCCAGGTGTGGCGCACTGGATTGCAGTCAAGAACATTTTAAAATATCTGCGGAGGACCAAAGATATGTTCTTGATATATGGTGGTCAGGAAGAACTCAGTATTGAAGGATATACTGACGCTTCGTTCCAGTCTGACCAGGATGATTTCCGATCGCAATCAGGCTATGTTTTTAGCTTGAATGGAGGTGCAGTGGTGTGGAAGAGTTTCAAACAGTCAACTGTTGCTGATTCCACAACAGAAGCCGAGTATGTTGCAGCCTCGGAAGCATCCAAGGAGGCAGTGTGGATTCGTAAGTTCGTGAGAGAACTTGGTGTCATTCCTTCGAGTGCAGATCCTTTGGTTATCTTTTGTGATAACACTGGAGCAATCGCACAAGCAAAGGAACCACGGTCGCACCAGAAGTCCAAGCACATACAGAGACGGTTTCATTTGATCAGGGAGATCATAGATCGAGGCGAGATCAAAGTCTGCAAGGTTCATACAGATGACAATCTGGCAGACCCGCTTACCAAGCCTCTGGCGCAGCAGAAGCATGAGAAGCACTGTAATAATATGGGTTTGAGATTTCTCAACCATTAGATTAAGTGCAAGTGGGAGATTGTTGGGGTATGCCCTTAAGGCTAATGTTTGAGGCCTATGGGAATGTATCTGTATCATGTAATAAACTCTTATGTTTATAAAGGCATGGTTGTTATTCAGTTAGCTACATTGTCTGCTGCAATATATGTTCTTCTGAATAATGTCTCAAAGCTGTTCAGCTGGGCTGACATGCTATTAAGTCCTTAGTCGATGTATCTTGGTGAACATGAGACAGCCTTGATATTGTTAAGACTAATATGTGTTCTAATCTTATAGGATGCTTCGAGCATGGAATAAGATGTAGACTCATGGGTACATGGGATGTACTGGACAGACCCTACTAGGATGTTCAATTGTTTGTCACAATGTGAATATTCCTTGATTATGACAAGTGGCACATTTCCTCTGACTTGAGATCACTTGTGTTTTCTAAATGATGATTGTCATTGTTTTGAGATAGTTCAATATCGTTTGAAACATAATGATTATAGACTATCTTGGATGATGAGCTTGAGTCAGGTTAGGGCACTAGTGATAGACATAGGATTGCCGTCTCCTTGTTTAAGGAGTGTGATGTTCTAAAGGGGCCCCCTGGATGAGATGATTGAGAGAGTGTATGGCCATACCCAGGTGACTATGATCATCTGATCTAATCATGCTCATCATATTGAAATTACAAGCTTGACAGGCTTGTCCAATAAGAACATCCAGTGGCAAAGGAAAAATGCATGCCTTGTGATTTGATTCACACTTGTGCTGTTTTTGGGTGTAGTCTTGGAAGACTCTTTTCTTTATATCGGGAGACAGTGATGTGTTGCTAGATACCTCTCACTGATCGTGATAACGTAAGTTGTCGTTACCGACATTTAAAGGAAACCCTTTGGGTCGCACAATTTGATGATATGGCTTACTTAAGTCAGATCGTGTGGACTGAATTATTTGGGTTCAGTTTAAAGGGATTTAATCTCTGATTGTAAGTGAGATCTGGTCTGATCATGTTTGATTGATTAGGGCTTGAGATCGGTAAGCTTTGATCGAGAGAATGCATGCCAGATCGGTCAGATCAGGGGCATCGTTGAGATCGACGGTTAGATCGTGAACCTTAGGGTTTATTTAAGATCTAGACTAGATCATTGGCTTGATTGGTTCTTAAACCGAACCAAAGTGAACCGGCTCACTAAATGAGCGCTTGGTTCATAGGGAGAGGAGTAGGCGACAAGTTCACTTGGCGTGAACGTTGTGGTGAGGAGTGGTTACTATTTTTAGTAACCATGATCTCCACTTGAGGGGGCTCTCGTCCGAATAGAGTATGCTCTGTTTTTGCCACTTCCGATATTCCTCTCGCCCATATTCCTCTCGACATTCTTGTGTGAGTGCGGCGACGCTTGACGGATTGAGGAGGATTCGGCCAAGAGAGATTGACATCTCATTTTCCCTTCACTCGTCAAAGGACCTCTTGGAACCTTGCTAGCACAAGGAGCACCAAGAGAGATAGCGACATCATCTTGTGTGTGACGACAAGGAGAAGATCTCATTTGATCTTTACTTCCAAGGTGCCATCTAGAAATGGCAATGGTATGGATCGAATCATCTCTTATGCAATCGGTTTTTCTTTAAGTTGATTATATAAGGTGCATGCGATTCTTAGAGACCCTATCCGCTGCTTGAAATTTGTTTTGCACCATGCTGGGTTTCGCCCCCCTCTTGAAAGGGGGTTCCAACAGATCGAGCATGTCGTTGAGTTGCGGGATAGGAAACTGACACTTGATGGTGATGCAATTGATTGCTTGGCAATCAATACACATTTGCCAAGATCCATCCTTCTTATGCCTGAGAAGGGCCAGGACAGCGCATGGGCTAAGGCTTTCATGGATGAAGCCTTTGGCGAGGAGGTCATCGACTTGCCGTTTGAGCTCCGTGTGCTCAGTGGAGTTAAGGTGATAGTGAGGCAAGTTGGGCAAGGATGCTCTAGGGACAAGGTCGATCACGTGCTGTATATTGTGGTTCGGGGGAAGACTGGATGAAAGGTCGACCGGAGAGATGTCCAAAAACTCCGACAAGAGGGCTGCGACTTCCTCGGGCACCGCGGGTGCCGGTAGGGGCGGATTGTAGGAAACCTCGCACACCATGAGAGCGTAGACCACCTTGGTCTCATGGGCCTCATGAACCAACAAGCCGGGGTGCACAAGGGCGACTGGCTGGGGTGTGGGTTAGGCTGGATGGGTAGGAGTGATGATCCCCTTGGAGGTGGAGGCCCGCAACTCCTTGGTTGGAGTCGGGGTCAAGCAGACTTTTCGTCCACCGTGTTGGAATATGTAGGTGTTGGAACAACCGTAATGGATGATATCTCGGTCGTAGAGCCAAGGGTGGCCAAGGAGGACGTGGGCGACATCCATAGAAGTGACATCGCACCAGACCTTGTCAGTATAGTCCCCGAAGTAAATGAGGACTTGGCAGTGTGGGTGATGGGGAGGCTAAAAGCATCGACCCAAGCGATAGAGTAAGTCTTGGGGTGTGGTTCCAAGGTAAGGCCAAAGCGGGTGGCCGTGGACCTCGGCATGACGTTAAGGCTGCTACCTCCATCAATCATGATTTTACACGAGTGACCATTACACTGGATGTAAATGTACAAGATACTCGTGCGTTTCCTGTCCTCGGACGGAGGAGGGGTGTGGACTAGGGTGCAATGCACAACCGCCATGGTGGGCCGTGGGCTCAGTTCCTCATCCGAGTAGCATTGTGGGCCAACCTCTTGGGCTGGAGGTGGGCCGTGAGGTGCAGAGGACTGAGGGTCGCGACACTCAGGTGCAATCTACAGAGAACGACAGGGGCAATCCCGGTTGAAGTGACTGGTTTGGTAATAATGACAAAATGGGCCTGGAGGAACCACCGAGATGGGCGCCTTGCCCTTCTCGTGCCAAGTCAAACGAGGCGGGGGTGCATTGCTTGGTGCATCCCACGGAGGTCGGCAGGGACCAATGTGGGTAGGACGTGGTGGAGCCTCAAACTAAGGAGGTGGGGTTGGCGCCAGAGGTGCATAGAAAGGAGAACACGCCACAGAAGTTTCAGAGTGAAAGGAGGCCGATCAAGGGAGAAATCAATGAAAACGTGGTCACGTGCACTGTTCATCGCGACTCTACACAAATTACGGGCTATAATTTTGATTACAGCCCTATTTTGTAATTTTTACTCCTCCCTTTCGATTCTTAATCAATCTAAAATCATGTTTTGCTGTAATTCTTCCATCATGCTAACTTAAAACATTCTTTTGGGACATGGGGGTTTAATCTCCTTGATATTCTAATGATTAGATGACTTTTACTCCATCAATATATTCTTGGTTTGGTAATTTTACTTAAGAGATTAATGTCTTTAATTTTTCCTACTTTCATGCATTAACATGTGTTGGAGTTTTGTGATATGGACCAAGAGGTGATTCATAAAACTTGGAATCCTAGAATTTATGATAGGAACTCATCGTAAGAGATTAGTTGTGTTCTTATTTTTAGATTTTAGAAGTATAATTCTTGTTGAAGTTTTAACCTAGAAATCATTATTGTTTTAGACATGAAAATATGCAGGAGATAGATATTGAATTGTCTGAAAACCTTAAGTAAAACCTGTGAAGCTAAGGCATGAGAGTGCTTAGTTTTGCTCAAGATCTCGACATTGAGATGGAATGCACGAGAGTGATTCTTGATCTCTCTGTTGAAGTTTACTTATCTTAAGCACTGAATTGATCTTGCACGAGAGTGAGGACCGTTCTTTGCAAATTGACTATGCGAGAGCGAGTTAATTTCTTTATTAAGTAAGCCATATCTTTACCATAAAGAAAATAGATTGATGAACATTTAATTATATCTAATCATGGATATCAAGTTGGATAAACCCCTAGTCCCAAGCTTTTCTCTCTGATTTTTCCGTATATCATTCGACCGTTTACTTGCATCATTATTCGACTTGTTTAGCTAGTGAAAACTCAATTCGTTGGTACTTAACAACGAGGTCTATGTGGTTCGATATCTTAAATATTGCTCCGAGTATCCATGCACTTGCGGACTACAATAAGTTTTTGGCGCCGTTGCCGGGGACCTTGGTTTTATTAATATTGATATAATTGATAGTATTGCTAGACTAAGCCTTTTGTTTTTGTTTTTAGTATTTTCTGTGATAGATTATAGTTTTCTTTTATTTTCTAAAAATTCTGAACTTTTCTGACTTTCTACTTGTTTATGTGCAGGAATCTTAGGTCAAGACCATTAGTTCCTTTTGATACTGAAATTAACAAAACTCTTAGATTGCGCAAGAAATTGAGGTTTGCTGAAGAGAGAGAAGAAGAATCCAACATGGCTGAAAGAAGGACACTTAAAGATTATGTAGCCTCGAATACACAGGGAATTCGTTCCAGTATTACTAGGCCTGCAATTGATGCAAACAACTTTGAGATTAAACTAGCTTTCCTGTCAATGATCCAACAGAACCAATTTGGAGGATCCCCTCTAGAAGATCCAAATCAACACTTATCTCTTTTTCTTGAATTTTGTGATACCATGAAAATTAATGGTGTGTCTGATGATGCCCTTAGACTAAGATTGTTTCCTTTTTCCTTCAGGGACCGGGCAAAAACCTGGCTACGTTCTCATCCAACTAGAACATTCACTACTTGGGAGCAATTGTCAAAGGCTTTCTTGCTGAAATACTTTCCACCCAGTAAAATGATTTAGTTAAGGAACCAGATCACAGGCTTTGCATAGAGGGATAGCGAATCACTTAGTAAAGCATGGGAGTGCTTAAATGAGTTACAACAAAAGTGCACTCATCATGGATTAGAGGATTGGGTTTTAATTCAGACTTTCTATAATGGTTTGCTTTACAATACTCGCTTAACTGTTGATGCTACTGCAGGAGGAGCACTGATGAAGAAGACTGTTGAAGATGCCTATGCGTTGATTGAAGAGATGGCACTAAACCACAACCAATGGACTACTGAGAGAGGAGTGCTGTATCGCCCTCCTCATGGTAAGAATGATGGTGATGGTTAACGCTCTCTAGCAGAAAAGGTAGATTCTTTGTGTAATCATTTTGATTCTTTTCAGATGCAAACTGCTGCTGTTTCTTTTGTTAATTGTGATGTTTGTGGGAACTATGGGCACTATGCTGAAGAGTGTAAGGTCCTTGTTTATCAGGATAGTGAGCAAGTCAATGTAGTAGGGGGTACAATCAAGGTAGAAGTAATGACCCTTACTCTAATACCTACAACCCTAGTTGGAGAGACGACCCTAACTTGTCTTAGAGAAGTAACAATCATGCTAGTGGGCAGAATGAAAATAGAGGGTATCAGTAGAGGCAACCGGTTCAGAGTCAACCCCAATAGTCTAGTTTAGAAGACATGTTTGGAAAATTCATGGCTGCTCAGATGAAGCAAAATGAGGTAGTTACAGAGAGTCTTAAGGAAATTAATTCTAGGTTAGATGGTGTTGTTGCTCACAATAAGATGTTACAGACAAAGATAGCACAATAAGCTAGCACAGTTTATAGACCCCCAGGGAAATTACCTGCCAAACCTGAACCTAACGCTAGGGAACATTGTAATGCCATCACAACTAGGAGTGGAAAACAGTTAGAGGACCCCAGGGGACCATTAGATGTTGACGAGGAAGAGCCTAATGTTAGACCTAGCGGTGAACCAGTTTTGGAATCACAACCTGCACATGTGCAATCCCATCCTAACTCTCCACCTTCTAAGGAGGATGAGCCTTCATATAATGGTGATTTGCCTTGTGAAGTTGAGATTCATAGACCCAGTTCACCACCACCATATAGGCCGCCTATTCCTTTTCCCCAGAGGATTGTGCAAGCTAAGTTGGATAGGCAGTTTGAGAAATTTTTGGAAGTGTTGAAAAAGTTATATATTAATATTCCATTTACTGATGCCTTATCTCAAATGCCTAAATATGCAAAATTTTTAAAAGAAATTTTATCCAACAAAAGAAAAATAGAGGACTATGGTACTGTGGCACTAACTGAGGAATGCAGTGCTCTTATTCAAAACAAGTTGCCACCGAAATTAAAGGATCCAAGTAGTTTCTCTATCCCTTGTTTAATTGGGAATGTTGCTTTTGATCGAGCCTTATGTGATTTGGGAGTCAGTGTGAGTCTGATGCCTTTATCTGTATGCAGGAAACTGGATATGGGAGCTCCTAAGCCAACTTCAATATCTTTGTAGCTCGCCGATCGCTCAGTGAAGTATCCTGTAGGTATTCTTGAGGATGTTTCTATCTAAGTCAGTAAGTATTTTGTGCCTACTGATTTTGTGGTTCTTGAGATGGAAGAAGATGCGAAAATTCCTATTATTCTTGGTAGACCGTTCTTAGCCACTACTGGAGCACTTATTGATGTAAAGAATGGTAAACTCACTCTAAATAGTGGTGGTAACAAAATTGTGTTTGATTTGAATAATTCATTGAAAAAACCTGCATATGCTAGTTCATGCTGTAGTGTTCACGCTGTTGATGATGTGGTTTATGATCTTGGTTTTTTGTTTGATGATTCTTGTTCTGATTCTTGTGAAAATTCATATGCTGAATTTGATGATTCTGACTTTGATAATGATTCTTGTAATAAAAGTCATGATATTTTGGATTGTGCTACATTTGATGATGAAAAAGAAAAGATTCCCAAGGTTGAATTAAAAGCTTTACCTAATAACCTTAGATATGAATTTCTTGGCCGTAACTCTACTTACCCTGTGATTGTTGATGCTCAATTAGATGAAAGAGAAACTGATTTGCTCTTGAAGGAGTTGAGAGATCATAGAAAGGTAATTGGGTACACTATTGATGACTTGAAAGGAATTAATCCTTCTTTTTGTATGCACAGGATTCATATGGAGGATGAGCACAAGCCACATGTGGATTTCCAAAGGAGACTCAATCCATCGATGAAGGAAGTTGTAAAAAAGGAGGTATTGAAATTGCTAGATACAGGTATTATCTACCCTATCTCAGATAGTAAGTGGGTAAGTCCTGTACATTGTGTTCCTAAAAAGGGGGGTGTCACAGTTATGAAGAATAAAGATAATGAATTGATACATGTTAGAACAATTACTAGTTGGCATATGCGTATTGATTATAGAAAATTAAATACTGCCACTAGGAAAGATCACTTCCCTTTACCTTTTATTGACCAGATGGTTGAGAGACTTGCAAAGAACTCTTATTTTTGTTTTCTTGATGGATATTCTGGATTTTTTTCAAATTCCCATTCACCCTGATGATCAAGATAACACCACCTTTACATGCCCAAATAGTACATTTGCATATAAGAGAATGCCTTTTGGATTGTGTAATGCACCTACCACTTTTCAAAGATGCATGATGGCAATATTTTCTGAATTTATTGAAGATTTTATAGATATTTTCATGGATGATTTTTCTGTTTATGGCTTTTCCTTTGATGACTGTTTGGCTAATTTTTCTCGAGTTTTGCAGAGGTGCGAAGAAACTAACCTTGTCCTAAACTGGGAAAAGTGTCACTTTATGGTTAGACAGGGAATAGTTTTGGGTCACCTTATTTCAAAAAGAGGGATTGAAGTTGACAAGGCCAAAGTTGAAGTGATTAAGAAGCTAGCACCACCCACCACAGTTAAGGAGATTAGAAGCTTCTTGGGACATGCAGGATTTTACCGGCGTTTTATTAGGGATTTTTCTAAACTTGCTAAACCACTCACTGATTTACTTTGTAAAAATGCTAAATTCTGCTTTGATGAAAGTTGCTTGCATGCTTTTCAGGAACTGAAGAAGGCCCTAACATCTGCACTGGTCATACAACCACCTGACTGGGAGTTACCTTTTGAGCTCATGTGTGATGCTAGTGACTTTGCTGTGGGGGCAGTTCTAGGACAAAGGAAGGAAAAGAAGCCCAATGTAATCTACTATGCTAGTAAAGCTTTGGATGAGACATAAAAGAATTACACCACCACTGAGAAGGAGCTGTTAGCCATTGTTTTTGCATTTGATAAATTTAGATCTTATTTGATAAATTCAAAAGTTGTGGTGTACACTGATCATGCAGCGGTTAAGTATTTGATGCAGAAAAAGGACAGTAAACCGCACCTGCTGAGATGGATTTTGCTTTTATGAGAATTTGATTTAGAGATCAAGGACAAGAATGGAACCAAAAATTTTGTTGCAGATCATCTTTAAAGGATAATTGTAGAAAATAATAAAGGTGATATTATTAATAATTCTTTTCCTGAGGAACAGCTTTTGTGAATTAATCAAGTTAAGGCTCCTTGGTATGCAGACATAGTGAACTATCTTATTGCTAATATCTTTCCTATTGATTTGAGCTATCAAGGCAAGAAAAGATTTTTAGCTGATGTCAAGCACTATTTTTGGGATGAGCCTTATGTGTTTAGAAGATGTGCAGATGGCATATTCAAGAGATATATCCCCGAAGAAGAAATCAAAGATATATTATCACAGTGTCATGGATCGTCATATGGAGGGCATGCTAGCATTGAGAAGACTATTTTAAAGTACTACAATCCGGATTTTATTGGCCCTCTTTATTTAAAAATGCAAGAAATTTTATACTATCTTGTGATAGTTGTCAGAGGATGGGGAACATCAACAAGAGGAATGAGATGCCATTGTCCACAATAGATGAAGTTGAAATATTTGATGTTTAGGGGATTGATTTTATGGGACCATTTCCATCGTCTGGAGGAAACAAGTATATACTCGTGGTGGTAGACTATGTTTCCAAGTGGGTGGAAGCCATTGCTTCTCCTACTAATGATTCTAGGGTCGTGGTGAAATTGTTTAATAGAATTATTATCCCACGCTTTGGAATACCACGAGTGGTAATTAGTGATGGAGGCTCTCACTTTATTGAACACAGATTTTCAGCTTTACTAAGAAAGTATGGGGTGAATCACAAAGTTCCAACACCATACCATCCCCAAACAAGTGGACTAGTGGAAATATCAAATAGAGAGATTAAGGGGATATTGGAGAAAATAGTGTCAAGAACAAGGAAGGATTCGACTTTCAAGCTTGATGATGCACTTTGGGCATACCGAACTGCTTTCAAAACACCAATAGGTATATCTCCTTTTCAATTGATTTATGGTAAATCATGTCACCTTCTTGTAGAGCTCGAACACAGAGCATTCTGGGCGATCAGAGCATTGAATTTGGACTTGAAGAGTGCGGGTGAGAAACGAAAGTTACAATTCAATGAGCTTGATGAGATCAGACTTTCTGCTTATGAAAACGCAAAGATCTATAAGGAGAGGACTAAAAAGTGGCATGATCGACACATACTCAGAAAAGAATTCCAACCAGGTGACTTCGTTCTTTTGTTTAATTCTAGACTAAGACTTTTCCCAGTAAGTTTAAATCTTGATGGTATGGGCCTTTTCAAGTTAAGAAGACCTATCCATAAGGAGAAGTTGATAGTTGGAGTGATGAGAAAGGAATATTTAAATTTAATGGCCAAAGATTAAAACACTACTACCATGAGGAGCAGATTGAAGAAGGAGAGAATTTTCTACTTGATGAACCACGAGCAAATCTGAGTGCAGAACGATCAAGCTAATGACCCTTAAACTAGCGCTTCTTGGGAGGCAACCCAAGCACTTTTTCTTTTGTTTTTGGTTTGTTTTCATCTTAATTTGTTTTGTTTAGGGTTAATTTTTTTTTCTCATTTTTAGATACTTTTTTTTTTGTAATTTTCATGATTTTTAACAAATTATGGTACTACCGTAATTTTTATTACGATACCGTAATACATATTGAAAGACAAAATACACGGATACACGAGCATTAGAATGTTGGTGTATATGCCCTAAAGACCAATGTATGGACATGGTCAGGCATTGTTTGAATGTACTTTGATAGAACTATTACTTTTTATATAGGCATGGTCGTTATTATGCAGACTTCTCTACCTGCGTTGATGTATTGAGTTGCATAAATAATGTCCCAGGAGTTTGGATTGGATCCATTCTCACAAGCTATCCCCAGTCAAAGTACCTTAGCAGATATGGGACAGCTTTGGTACATGTGAGACTGGTGTATGGGCTGGTTAGGTGCAGGGCACAGTAACGCAGACATACAGGTGCATTGGATGCACTGGAGTGATCCACCGTGAGGATTGACTTGTCTAGTCAACGAGTCAATCTCACATGCAAGAGGTTTGCATTGATCCTTAGACTTGAGGTATTCATGTCTAGATTTGATGATGGGTATGCTTTGATACAGTCTTACGTCTCTCCGTAATTGGGGGACTAAAACGACTGTCATTGGGCATGTCATAAGTCATATAGAGACATGGATGACCAATAGTAGGATTTGCCCCTTCCTTCAGAGGAAGCATGATATCCACTCGGGGCGCCCCACCTTATTGGTGCATGACAGGAGAGTGTGGCCACACTTGTTGAGTCATGACCAATGCATTGGATAATAAACTTGAGACTAATCCAATGGCAGGATATCAGTTTAGGCAAAGGGATCTGTAATGCAATGGGAATCCTCGTTGCTTGTTAGGAGTTATTGCCATAATGACTTAAGTCCTATGACATGGGTAGTAGTGATGTGTTGCTAGATACCCCTCACTACTTATGATGTTTACATCATTGCCATCGTCATATGGATCCTACGGGGTCACACGCAATAGACTCTTGACGTTGCTTTAATCAGAAGCCTTTGGATCAAGTTATTGGATAACTTGGATCCATTTGGAAGATTTCATCAGCGCCAATGGGCCTGATGAGTTGGAAGAAAGTTATTGGAGCCAAACTTCATTTTTGGCAGGTTGACCCGAAATTGACCTAGATTGGTCACATTTGGATTAGGGTTGCATTGGATTGGATCCAATGGCTTAATCAACTCATGCCATGAAGTTTGGGCTAGCTCATTATCCAATGAGGCCCAATAATTAGTTATCATGAAGAAGTATAAGCAAATAAGGGTATAATGGGGAAGAATTATACCCCATTGGCGCCAAGGGCATAATGGGGTGAAGTGGGCGCATATTGCTTCATAAGGAAGCATTAGGCGCCTCCCCCTTTGCTCCTTGGATGGAATACTTGCCTCTAAGGCAAGTCTTGGGGCTGATATGGCTTGAGAACTTTTATGGGAAGTTCTTGGGCGCATATGGATAGTAGGGTGAGGAATATGGTAATGTCTTGGAGACTTACCTTACCTCAAACCCTAATTTCTCCCAAGAAACCACCCTAGCCGAATTCTTCATGGATGTTGCGCCTAGCCCTTCTCCTTGGATGGAATGCATGCCTCTAAGGCATGTCTTGGGCTGATATGGCCATTGGGCAAATTAGGATAGGTTGAATGAGGTTTATGGTAAAGTCTTGGAGACTTTCCTTACCTCAAGACTCCTTTATCCTAGCCGCCCACTTGGCATGATCCTAGCCATTGCCCTTGCCGCCTCTTGTCCTATTAATAGGACCCTTGCCGCCCCCTCTTGGTGGTTGGTTCGATTCCTTGGAGGTGTGAACAAACATAGAGAGGTGTGAGCTAGGGCAAAGGGCGACAACATCAAGGTGGCGCAACCTTCCTCCTCTTTGTAAGCCGCAAGCCTTCTTCTCCTTCTTCTCCTCTTGGCGCAAGGATTCTTTGAGCTTGGTGGCGTCTTCTTGCCACAAGCCCTCATCATCCCTTGGCCATAGGCGCACCTTGGAGGTGGCGCAAGCAAAGAAGAAGAAGGAAGTACTTGGCGCATCATCTTCCTCCTCATCTCTTCTTGGCGCTTCTACCTTGGAGGTGGCGCAAGTTTTGAAGAGAGTGATAAGGCTTGATTCTCTTCCCGAGGCTAGCACCAAGCGTGGAAGGGAGCAACATCAAGGAGTCGACGCGTGGATACTTGTAGAGGACGAACACTTGGGCGTCTTCAACTTGGCACCTTCATCCTAACAAGCAATAAAGGTACTAACCCTAACACATCCTTGTGTTCTCTCCCTCGCATGGATCCTTGGGACCGGAATGTGTTTCGGGTGTAATGCTTCTTCCGCTGCGTCCTGGGACTGCAAAATTTTAAATTACACCCGGCATTCCCTAACAGTGGTATCAAAGCTACTTGCGAGAAACACAAGGTGTACGTTTGCTTGTGTGAAAAATTTTTGGAAAATTTTTCTTTCTATCCATGCGCGTTTCACGTAGAAAGCGTTTTCATCCAAACCTCTCTTCTCAACTTTGTGGCCGAAACTTGGATCTTGCTTATGGTTGATTTAAGACCAAAGGCGCACGTGGTTTTGTCAAGTAGGACGGGCATTGTGTCTTCGGACTGGCCGGGTCTCTTGATCTGACAAAACTGCCAGCCGATAGGGTATATGAAATCATCCTAAAACTTGATCTAAATTTTAGCACAAAATTGGTTAAGAAAGTGTTTAGATGGAGTTGGCGCATAAGGGACTAAAATTTGATCTTCTCGGATTTTCAAATTTAACATGCGCCACTTGTTTGGGTTGATATGGTCATAGCGAGTGCCCTCCTGTGTTGTGATGTGGAAGCATGTTTCCACTTGTGATGAATGCTTGTAAAATCTCTTTCCACCTGCGTGTGGTTATCTTCCTATCTTGATGTAAAGTTTTTCCATCTTCTTTAGAATAGATGTAGAATTAAAAGATAGGTTAAGGCTTCATCTTGACAACGAGGAGTCTTCTTCAATCGAAGTCAGAAGTGGCGCCAGCTTTGGAAGCATGGTGATGGACTTGCGGCTGAAGGAAGGACACATGCTTTCGGCTTTTGGCATGGGCTGATCTGCATAAGGGACTCGCAACCCTTGGATGCATGATAACATGTCACATGGCTCATGACAAGTTACATGTATGAAAAGGGCTATGACCATATCGACCAAAATAGCATGCCTGTGATGGTTTATTATTTTGTCCATAGCATGCCTGCGATGTTTTTCCTTTGCTGCCATAACCATAGGAAAACTGCATGCTAGAAAAGAATAAAATCAACATGCAAAAACTCATTGAAATATCAAGTCAATAGCCTTCTAACGAGTAGCCCTCATCAAACTATCGATCGGTGGTGTTGTGAACTGTTTCCCACCCTCGTGGGACACACCCACTTATCTTTAGGAGGTGTGTGGTGACAATGATTTCCCCAGTCCAGTTTTAACCTGGGCGTGCCTTCGCAAGGAAATTCGTTGGCCCTGGGCATAACGGTTAGGACCAGACTTGACTAGTTTTTCATATGTCACTGACATGATGAATCACTAGAGGCAGCTGTTGAGAGGATAGGGTTCTGTGTTGTATCCAGCCCTCGCTGGACACAGGGCACCTAGTCTGTCTTAACTAAGAGGAATTGTGCGCGGCACAATTGGCTGGCATGCCTACCTAAGGAAGCATGGGACTCTCTGTGCATCTCAACTCACCCTCGTGAGTCGCGGAGACCTCGTGTGAAATTAGGATCCTACTCACATATTTCCAAGTTGAGTTTTGGGAGTTATCAACTTGTTAAGGAAATAGTGGGAGTATAGCATTTAATTTAAAGTCCTTGTTAAATGCTTTATCATAGTACTTATTTTGATTGTTTACTTATTGTAGATGATTCCATCTCCTGAACCTAGATTGAAACTTCTTAAAAATAAACTGGATGGAACAAATTGGACAAGATGGTTCAGACTTTTGTCCAAACTTCTAGAACATGAGAATGTGGTCTATCTTCTTGAAAGACCTCCAACCCAGCCCTGTATATATTTTTGTACAGAATGGGAGTGGAATGTCTATCTTGAACATTGTGTGGATAGTGAACATTACACTGCTCTTATTTTGAGGTGCTTGACCCCTGAGGTCCAGGTTGAGTGTGATGAGATGGGGATTTATGATATGATCATACATCTTCGACGTCTCTTCACACCGGGCACTTCAAATAGTAATCAAGAGAGTGTTGTTGGATCTTCTGGGTGTTTGCTTGAATCCAAGAATGACTATGGTTCCGTATCTTCGAAGCTAAAACTTCGGAAGACTGGGAATGCATGGAAATTTCAGGATGGATTAAGGCCCAGGAAGAGCATGGCACAAAAGAAGGGATGTTATCCATCTGCTTCAGGTATTGTGTTACTGAGGTCTTTATGTCTACTTCTTATTCATGGGTACTGGGTACCGCATGAGGAGCTTACATATGTTTTTCATATGCAGGGGCTCAAAAGAAGTAGGACAATAAGGCTTGGTGGGATCGACTTTCGAGTCAGTGACGGAGCATTGGATGCTGCTGTTGATGTCATCTCACTACCTTCAAAGACTTCAACTAGAACTTTGCTATTATGTACTAGCTTTTGTATTAGAAAATTATGTCCATTATTTTGAATGGATTTTCAGTTTGAAATAAATTGGTATTTCCTTAAATCTGGAATGTTCTATAGTAGTGGTACAATTGATGATAGCTTGTAGTTCTGTATGTAACACTGAATAGATCAAGTCCAATGATTCATTCAATACCATCTCTTTGCATTGTCTCTTGGACCATAAGACATAAGTCACATCCAAAAGTCCATGGACTATTGGGATCATTATCCTTTCAGGGTTATGATATATGTGAAGCCTTGTCTAATGGACAAGATGGCAGATGCTACCTTCATTTAGGAAGGAGAGAGAGGTTAGATGCTTGTTGGATCTAGTGCACAGCAATGTGTGTAGACCCATGGAGACAAGCACTAAGTGGTATACTTCATTAAGTTGGGATATGTCATATCCAACACGTAACTTTGGAGAAATCCAAGAAGTTAAGAAATGAAGTATAGAATCGAATTGGAGAATCTATTAAAACCCTTTGATTGGATCAAAGTAGGAAGTGAAGAATTTCATGACTATCTTGAGGAGTGTGGGGTTGTCTCACAGCTTACTTGGAACACCACAACCGTGTGGTGAAATTCAAGGAAAGAAAAGGGAACACATTGGATGTGGTTCCACTTTTGAATAGTCATGCAAATTTACTTCCTTTAGAGACCATGCAAGCAACTGTTCTGACACTCCATAGTGTGTACTTGTGGGGCACTGAAAGTGCTGCTTCTATCCCGATGAGAACAAAAATATTTGTTGCTCAAACTGCTGTCTTTCTTTAGGAGATATCTATTTGAAAGAAGCTAGTGGGAGCAGATTTGATTAGGACAAGGTCCAAAAATCAACCACAATACAGTTAGACACAAATGGAGAGTAGAATCACACATGCAGGTTGAAAGTCAACCTGAGGTTCAAGTAACACAGCAACCACATGAGTCTGAATGGATTCGAAATACTCTCACAGGTTGTGGGCATGACGAATTTTTCATCTAGGATGAACCTAAAGACTTATGAGGAAATGGAAGCGGTCAGTGGACTAGATTCCAAGAAATGGCTGAGTGCCATAAGAACCGTAATGGACTCCATGTCTGCTAATCAGGTGTGGAACTTGATTGAGCCGCCAAAGGGGTAACACCCAGAGGCTGTATTTGGATCTTCTTGGAAGATAGACATGGAAAGTAACATTGTTACCTATGATGACAAGCTAGTGAATGAAATTTCAGATAAGTCCACTGGGTGGATAGTGATGAAAATTTTCACCGATAGCTTTGTTTGAGTCCATTAGGTATCTACTTGTTATAATTGCATGTTCTGTTATAGCGTATTGTTATGAAAATTGCTTTTCTTAATGGACGTCTGGAAGAGGATGTCTAGATGGAAATAGCCAAAATGTTTTCATACAGTCGCCATAAAGATATGTATGGTATTATACAAGTATCCTGTGTTTACAAGAAGATCAGTGGGAGCATCATAATGTTTCTTGTTCTAATTGATTGACGATATCTCCTCGCATGAAATGACATCCCAGCTCTTCACGTGGTGAAGTACAGGCTTGGAATGTATTTCGAGAAGAATGATCTAGGGAATGATGCCTACATCCTAGGCATGAGGATCTATAGACAGAGATCCAAGAAAGTCATTGCCCTTTAGTCAATCTATGTTCATCCAAGATTTTCTGGAGAGGTTTATATTGGATGATTCCAAATATTGATACCTTCCAGAGAGATATGGTCTGACTCTCATGAGGATGTTGTGTCCTATGACACAGCTGGAGAGTAGTGACATGGGTCTATAATCCTGGTACATTGGGTACAAGATAGACCATGTTTTGTGCAGAGTGCACTAGACCATTTATGGCAAATGCTTGGAGCAATGCCAGCAAGTTTCAATCTAATCCTAGTGTTCATACACTAGATAGCTGTGAAAACAATCCTTCGTACTTTGGAAGTATAAAGGATT
Organism: Costus lasius; assembly: GCA_027563935.2. Lineage (NCBI taxonomy): Eukaryota > Viridiplantae > Streptophyta > Magnoliopsida > Zingiberales > Costaceae > Costus > Costus lasius. The sequence continues at coordinate 97,387,863 of CM050450.1, read as the reverse complement.
GAATTTTAGTCTGTGATAGACAGGAAGAACTTTGTGTACAGGGGTACACTGACACTTCGTTCCAGTCTAATGACTATCGTTCACAGCCAGGATTTGCGCTTTGCCTTGATGTGGTGTTGTAGGCTGAAAGAGCTTTATGCAAACCATAGTGGCAAATTCTACAAATAAGGCTGAGTACATTGCAGCTTCTTGTGGCAGCCAAGGAAGCAGCTTCATTCATTTGAACTTGATTTAGTCCCTGGTGCTTGATGGTCCAGTATAGTTTTTTACTGGGGCCGTAAGCATGTGTAAAGGAACTTAGCATTCATGTATGTACTGCAGCAATATCATCTGATCTTGGAGATCATGGATAAGGATGATGATTTAAACTAGTTAAAATAAACATAGATAGCAATCTGGAAAAACCCACTGATCCAGCCTCTGGCGCAGCGGAAGCTAAATGGGTCATACTAGAGACATTGGAACTGACTAAACATCAGTTGTCCTTGGTCTTAGTGCAAGTGGGAGATTATTGGTGTATATGCCCTAAAGACCAATGTATGGACATGGTCAGGCATTGTTTGAATGTACTTTGATAGAACTATTACTTTTTATATAGGCATGGTCGTTATTATGCAGACTTCTCTACCTGCGTTGATGTATTGAGTTGCATAAATAATGTCCCAGGAGTTTGGATTGGATCCATTCTCACAAGCTATCCCCAGTCAAAGTACCTTAGCAGATATGGGACAGCTTTGGTACATGTGAGACTGGTGTATGGGCTGGTTAGGTGCAGGGCACAGTAACGCAGACATACAGGTGCATTGGATGCACTGGAGTGATCCACCGTGAGGATTGACTTGTCTAGTCAACGAGTCAATCTCACATGCAAGAGGTTTGCATTGATCCTTAGACTTGAGGTATTCATGTCTAGATTTGATGATGGGTATGCTTTGATACAGTCTTACGTCTCTCCGTAATTGGGGGACTAAAACAACTGTCATTGGGCATGTCATAAGTCATATAGAGACATGGATGACCAATAGTAGGATTTGCCCCTTCCTTCAGAGGAAGCATGATATCCACTCGGGGCGCCCCACCTTATTGGTGCATGACAGGAGAGTGTGGCCACACTTGTTGAGTCATGACCAATGCATTGGATAATAAACTTGAGACTAATCCAATGACAGGATATCAGTTTAGGCAAAGGGATCTGTAATGCAATGGGAATCCTCGTTGCTTGTTAGGAGTTATTGCCATAATGACTTAAGTCCTATGACATGGGTAGTAGTGATGTGTTGCTAGATACCCCTCACTACTTATGATGTTTACATCATTGCCATCGTCATATGGATCCTACGGGGTCACACGCAATAGACTCTTGACGTTGCTTTAATCAGAAGCCTTTGGATCAAGTTATTGGATAACTTGGATCCATTTGGAAGATTTCATTAGCGCCAATGGGCCTGATGAGTTGGAAGAAAGTTATTGGAGCCAAACTTCATTTTTGGCAGGTTGACCTGAAATTGACCTAGATTGGTCACATTTGGATTAGGGTTGCATTGGATTGGATCCAATGGCTTAATCAACTCATGCCATGAAGTTTGGGCTAGCTCATTATCCAATGAGGCACAATAATTAGTTATCATGAAGAAGTATAAGCAAATAAGGGTATAATGGGGAAGAATTATACCCCATTGGCGCCAAGGGCATAATGGGGTGAAGTGGGCGCATGTTGCTTCATAAGGAAGCATTAGGCGCCTCCCCCTTTGCTCCTTGGATGGAATACTTGCCTCTAAGGCAAGTCTTGGGGCTGATATGGCTTGAGAACTTTTATGGGAAGTTCTTGGGCGCATATGGATAGTAGGGTGAGGAATATGGTAATGTCTTGGAGACTTACCTTACCTCAAACCCTAATTTCTCCCAAGAAACCACCCTAGCCGAATTCTTTATGGATGTTGCGCCTAGCCCTTCTCCTTGGATGGAATGCATGCCTCTAAGGCATGTCTTGGGCTGATATGGCCATTGGGAAAATTAGGATAGGTTGAATGAGGTTTATGGTAAAGTCTTGGAGACTTTCCTTACCTCAAGACTCCTTTATCCTAGCCGCCCACTTGGCATGATCCTAGCCATTGCCCTTGCCGCCTCTTGTCCTATTAATAGGACCCTTGCCGCCCCCTCTTGGTGGTTGGTTCGATTCCTTGGAGGTGTGAACAAACATAGAGAGGTGTGAGCTAGGGCAAAGGGCGACAACATCAAGGTGGCGCAACCTTCCTCCTCTTTGTAAGCCGCAAGCCTTCTTCTCCTTCTTCTCCTCTTGGCGCAAGGATTCTTTGAGCTTGGTGGCGTCTTCTTGCCACAAGCCCTCATCGTCCCTTGGCCATAGGCGCACCTTGGAGGTGGCGCAAGCAAAGAAGAAGAAGGAAGTACTTGGCGCATCATCTTCCTCCTCATCTCTTCTTGGCGCTTCTACCTTGGAGGTGGCGCAAGTTTTGAAGAGAGTGATAAGGCTTGATTCTCTTCCTGAGGCTAGCACCAAGCGTGGAAGGGAGCAACATCAAGGAGTCGACGCGTGGATACTTGTAGAGGACGAACACTTGGGCGTCTTCAACTTGGCACCTTCATCCTAACAAGCAATAAAGGTACTAACCCTAACACATCCTTGTGTTCTCTCCCTCGCATGGATCCTTGGGACCGGAATGTGTTTCGGGTGTAATGCTTCTTCCGCTGCCTCCTGGGACTGCAAAATTTTAAATTACACCCGGCATTCCCTAACATAGAACTCTTAGGATTGAAAGATGATGTGTTGTGGATGTTTGACAGGATAGCTATGAGGTAATTTTTTGACATGACGCCTCAGACCTATCTACCTATTGTGTTGGAGTTCCTTAGTAGTTTAGAGGTAGATTGGGATGAGTATGTAGATCATTCAGCTGAAGGAGAAATCAGGTTTAGAATGGCTAATGAAGATAGGAAGCTCTCATTCAAAGAGATTCGACACATATTCCACCTTCCGGAGAGAGGACGCACAGAGCCACATATTGGATTTATTGAGAATATTTTTTGGAATCAAATCATAGCAAAGACTCGATTTTCACCTTCATCAGTGAGAGCCTCAAGCATCTCAAACCCATGTGTCAGATATGCCCACCGCGTCCTTGCACACACCATATTCGGGCGAGGAGATAGCGACGGTATAGTCCATCATGCTGAGTTGTTTTTTCTTTGGGGTATGCTTCATGGTTATATGATAGATGTAGCTTTCTTCTTCATGAAGCTTTTGGATAAAGTGGCTAGAGTGAAGAGAGGCACGATCGTGATAGGAGGTTTTCTCACTCCTATAGCATTATTTTTAGGGATTGAGCCCTATGGGGTCGAGGTCGCTAGGGGCAATCCAAGGATCGACATCGAATCTTGCGTTGCCATGAAGATGATTGTACGAGATGGCGACACATATTGCTTGATCCTGCAACTTGGGCTTCGCACATTGCCATTACCTAACCCTGGATGGACCTCAGTGTTGGTCCCTTTCATGAGGGAGCGAATCCCTAATAGGTCCCCTTCAAGGGGGAGCGCAAAGAGGGTGAAACCCTAAAGGGGCGCATATCACCCTTTCATAGCGGAAGCAAGGGTTTCCATGGATCGTTTGAAGAATCATATGATCAACATGTTAACGATATGCAAGTATGAATGGAAGATCATACCATAGCCATTGTGTGAGACGTATCTTGGAGTCAAGAGAACAAAAGAGGTCTCCTCCTTGTCGTCGCACACAAGATGATCAACGGCCACTTCTTTGAGATCCTTGTGCTAGCAAGGTTCTTCAAAGCACTTGTCGTATGGAAGGGATGATGAACCTCCTTTTTGGCCGAGAGCTCTTCCTGCCCAACCTCTCCTTCTCGTCGTCTACCACACCTCAACGAAAGTCCAAGGCGTTGAAGAGAAGAGAGCAAACGCATATACGTTTAGGCGTTGAAGTGAAACCGGCCTTGATGACTTTCCATAAATGGAAGCTCATCAAGCCATGCGCTCAAGCCAACCCAAACGCATTTTAGCATTGAACCATGCGTTCACAATTGTGAACCGGTTCAAGCTAAAAACATTCCAATCGACTTTGGTTCATGAACCAAACCGAAATAGCTCAAGCCATGTGGTCTAGACCATATCAAACCCTAGGGTTTCAGATCTGACCGTTCATCTCACGAAGCTCTTGATCTCACCGATCTAGCATCCATACTCTCGATCGTAGCTTACCGATCTAAGGTCTTCACCAATCAAACATGATCAGACCAGATCTCACATACGATCAGAGTTCAAAACCCCTTAAACTGAACTCAAAGAATTCAGTTCACACGATCTGACTTAAGTAAGCCATATCATCAAATTGTGCGACCCTAAGGGTTTCCTTTAAATGTCGGTAACGATAACTTACGTTATCACGATCAGTGAGGGGTATCTAGCAACACATCACTGTCTCCCGATATAAAGGAAAGAGTCTTCCAAGACTACTCCCAAACCATAGCACAAGTGTGAATCATTTCACAAGGCATGCATGTTTCCTTTGCCACTGGATGTTCTTATTGGACTAGCATGTCAAGCCTGTAACTCCAATACGATGAGCATGATTAGATCAGATGAACATAGTCATCTGGGTATGGCCATACACTATCTCAATCATCTCATATAGGGGGCCCTTCAGAACATCACACTCCTTGAACAAGGAGACGGCAATCCTTTATCTATCACTAGTGCCCTAACCTGACTCATGCTCACCATCCAAGATAGTCTATAATCATTATATTTCAAATGATATTGAACTACCTCAAAACAATGACAATCATCATTTAGACACACAAGTGATCTCAAGTCAAAGGAAATGTGCCACTTGCTGCTTACAAGGATTATTCACATTGTGACAAGCAATGTAATATCCCAGTAGGGTCTGTCTAGTACATCCAATGTACCCATGAGTCTACATCTTATTCCATGCTCGAAGCATCCTATAAGATTAGCACTCATATTAGTCTCAATCATATCAAGGCTGTCTCATGTTCACCAAGATATCTCGACTAAGGACATAGAGCATGTCAGCCAAGCTGAACAGCTTTGAGACATTATTCAGTAGTACACTTATTACAGCAGACAAGGTAACAACCTGAATAATAACCATGCCTATATAAACACAAAAGTTTATTACATGATACTTATACAATCCCAAGGCCTCAAACATTAGCCTTAAGGGCATACCCTAACAATCTCCCACTTGCACTTAATCTAATGGTTGAGAAACCTCAAACCCATATTATTACAGTGCTTCTCATGCTTCTGCTGCGCCAGAGGCTTGGTAAGTGGGTCTGCCAGATTGTCATCTGTATGAACCTTGCAAATTTTGATCTCCCCTCGATCAATGATCTCCCGGATCAAGTGAAACCGTCTCTGTATGTGCTTGGACTTCTGGTGCGACCGTGGTTCCTTTGCTTGTGCGATGGCTCCAGTGTTATCACAGAAGATAACCAAAGGATCAGCACTCGAAGGAACGACACCAAGTTCTCTCACGAACTTACGAATCCACACTGCCTCCTTGGATGCTTCCGAGGCTGCAACATACTCGGCTTCTGTTGTGGAATCAGCAACAGTTGACTGTTTGAAACTCTTCCACACCACTGCTCCACCATTCAAGCTAAAAACATAGCCTGATTGCGATCGGAAATCATCCTGGTCCGACTGGAACGAAGCGTCAGTATATCCCTCTATACTGAGTTCTTCCTGACCACCATATATCAAGAACATATCTTTGGTCCTCCGCAGATATTTTAAGATGTTCTTGACCGCAATCCAGTGCGCCACACCTGGATTACTTTGGAATCGACTGGTCACGCTTAACCCATAAGCAACGTCTGGGCGAGTACACAACATCGCATACATAATGGACCCAATAGCCGAAGCATAAGGCCTATTGTCCATTTCATCTTTCTCAGTCTGTGTTTGTGGACACTGACTCTTTGAAAGACTCAGACCATGTCTGACTGGAAGATATCCACGTTTAGAATTCTCTAAATGGAATCTCTCCAGGACCTTATTGATGTAAGTACTCTGGCATAGCCCGAGAAGCCTCTTAGATCTATCCCGGTAGATCTTCACACCTAACACATAGGCTGCTTCTCCTAGATCTTTCATCTGGAAACATTTTCCTAACCATGCTTTAACCGCATGTAGTTCAGGAATATCATTTCCAATGATCAAGATATCATCGACGTAGAGGATTAGGAATGTAATCACGCTCCCACTAAACCTCTTATATACACACGGGTCATCCTCGTTCTTGATGAAACCAAACTCAGAGATTGATTCATCAAAACGAATATTCCAGCTTCTTGATGCTTGCTTAAGTCCATAAATGGACTTCTTTAACTTGCATATCTTATGACGATCTGATGGATTAGTGAAACCCTCAGGTTGTGTCATATACACATCCTCATCCAGATTTCCATTAAGGAAAGCTGTCTTCACATCCATCTGCCAGATCTCATAATCGTAATATGCAGCTATCGCGAAAAGAATCCGAATAGACTTAAACATGGCTACAGGAGAGAAAGTTTCATCATAATCTATCCCGTAGATTTGTTTGAAACCTTTCGCAACTAGCCTGCCTTTATAGGTAACCACGTTACCATCCATGTCAATCTTCTTCTTGAAGATCCATTTACAGCCTATAGGGATTACTCCCGGAGGCGGATCAACCAAATCCCAGACTTGGTTATCTGACATGGAGTCCATCTCGGCTCGCATAGCTTCAAGCCATCTAGCTGACTCCGGTCCACTGACCGCATCCGCATAAGTAAGGGGTTCATCATTGTTAATGATGTAGATTCCGTCATAGCGCTCAGGCTGTCGACGGATCCTTCCCGATCTTCGCGGTTCCCGTGATATCTGAGCCTCAGGTTGTTCAATAACCGGCTCTGGCACATCCAACTGCGCTTGACTACTTTGTCCTTCCTCTGGATTCTCATCCAGCTTTATTTCTCTCCCACTGGCCTCTTGCAGAAGAAACTCCTTCTCAAGAAATATGGCCGTCCGAGCAACAAATACCTTGTTCTCTTTGGGATCGTAGAAATAATAACCCTTAGTTTCCTTAGGGTAACCGACAAAGATACATTTCTCAGATCTGCTCTCCAGTTTCCCAGAGGCGAGCTTTTTGACATAAGCCTCGCAACCCCAGATCCTGATAAATGTCAAGCTAGGCTGTTTCCCATACCATAACTCATATGGCGTCTTTGAAACTGCCTTGGATGGCACTCGGTTTAGTACCTTTGCAGCTGTTTCCAGTGCAAAACCCCAAAAGGAATATGGAAGAGTAGCCTGACTCATCATAGAACGAACCATATCAAGTAACGTTCTATTTCTCCTCTCGGACACACCATTCCATTGCGGTGTTCCTGGCGGAGTGAGCTGTGAGATAATCCCATACTCCTTTAGATAGTCAGTAAATTCTTGACTTAGGTATTCACCACCTCGATCAGAACGAAGTGCCTTGATATTTCGGCCTAGCTGATTTTGTACTTCATTTTTGAACTCTTTGAACTTGTCAAAAGATTCACTTTTATGTCTCATTAGATAGACATACCCATACCTACTGAAATCATCAGTAAAGGTAATGAAGTACAGATAGCCACCTCTGGCATGTTTACTAAATGGCCCACACACATCACTGTGTATAAAGTCAAGTAAACCTGAAGCCCTTTGACCTTTGTTAGGAAAAGGAGACTTCGTCATTTTACCCATCAAACAAGCTTTGCATGTATCAATCTCCTCATAGGAGAATGATCCCAGCAGTCCATGATCATGCAACCGCTTAATGCGCTTCTCGTTTATATGGCCTAAACGACTATGCCATAACAAGGTGCTGTCATCAGCATACTTGGCTTTCTTATTATCAATGTTTTGTACAGAACTTTCCATGTCCAACATGAATAACCCATTGTTAATTGAACCAGTTGCATACACAATATTATCATAAGATAAAACACACTTTGAAGTTTTGCATTCAAAGGCAAATCCTTTCCTGACAAGAGCAGGAATAGAGATAATATTCTTGGTAATACTGGGTACAAAATAACAATTGTTTAATTCTAATACAATGCCAGATGGTAAAGAAATGAAATAGTCTCCTACAGCAACAGCTGCAACCCGTGCCCCGTTTCCAACGCGTAGGTCTACCTCATGCTGTCCCACCTGCCTTCTTCTCTTGAGTTCCTGCACATTTGAACAAATGTGAACTCCACATGCGGTGTCCAACACCCATGAAATGGTAGAAGAAGATAACATGACCTCAGTCACATATATACCTGAGCCAGAAGCGATGCTTCCCCTCTTATCTCCTTGGAGCGCTTTACAGTCCTTTTTCCAGTGACCTAGCTGGCCACAGTGGAAAAACCTGTTATCCTTCGACCGCTTCACCTTCTGTTTCAGCGCCTTACTGTAGTTCTTGACAGGGGCCTTGCCCTTCTTCCCCTTCTTCTTGTTCCTGGAAGGAACCATTAAGACAGAGGTTGAAGGCTTTCCCTTCAAAGTTTCCTCAGTAGTCAAGAGCATATTCAGCAGCTCTGCCGGCGTACAATCGATTTTGTTCATATTAAAGTTAATGATGAACGCATCGAAAGAAGGCGGAAGAGACTGCAGAATAATATCTACAGCAAGCTCCTGGTTGACGGTATGCCCCAGTTTCTCTAGAGCCTCCTGGTGCCCAATCATCTTGAGCACGTGAGCTCCCACTGGGCTCCCCTCAGCCAGTTTGCTCTGAAAGAAGAGCTTCGTCAGATTATAGCGTTCTGTCCTCGCCTGCGCAGCATACAGCATCTTGAGGTTCGCTATAATTTCTATAGCCGACATATCCTCATGCTGACGCTGCAGCAGTGGCGTCATAGACGCTAGCATCAGGCAAGCGACATCAATGCTATCATTGACGTGCTTTTCGTAGGCATCCCGAACCGCCCTTGCGGCGTTCGGAGCGGGCTGCGGCGGTATCGCCGTCTCGAGGACATACAGTTTCCTCTCTGCCTTAAGAACGATCTTAAGGTGTCCGAACCAGTCAGAGAAGTTCGGCCCAGCAAACTTCTCCCTTTCCAGTAGGGATCGCACATTGAAGCTCATGGTGTTCGTTGCTGCAGGAATCTACAACAATACAAGAACAGCAAGGTCAGTATCAATGTTTAGAATCAATCCAGGACTTAAGAAAGATTCTTTTTCTCACTATTTTGTCTGACTGAAAAATCCAGTAAACAGTCCGAAAGAGTAACACTCTTTTAGTGAGATGGGATCCAGATTTCATACTTGGTCTCCGCATCCCGCTCAGGCGAGATAAGATGCACAGAGATGACAAGCATTAATTTCTGGTAGGCTGTCCCAGCCAATCGCCAACCCGTGCGATTCCCCTTCATCTTGGCAATCTAGCAGACTGTGCCAACTGAGTTGGTACAACACAGTCTCTGATCCTAGAGATGGCTGCCTCCATGTGCTACCATATGCGCCACATATGTAGCCTACATGGTCAAGCTGACCCGACCTACTCCCTGGACCACCACGTGCTATGCTGAGCAACGAGAAGGGATAAATCCCTACTCTGTAACACGCAGGTGAAATCCAGCACCGTCTGAAGATAGATGGACGTGCCCACTGAGTGGGTACAACACGGCTCCAACGATAATCAGAAAGGTGAGGTTTCGCGTCAGAAGGCTTTACGAGCTTGATATTTTAGCGTTGGATTTTAACGGCCTTTTTATCTTCTTGACTATCATGCAAGTCCTATGGTGATAGCAGAAGATAAACACATGCAATTCTACTTATATAAGCAATAAAAGAAAGCATGCTCTTATGTGGTAAAAGCCCATGAACCCTAGTAAGACCTTAACTTTACTTAAGTCTTCACTTGAGCTCTTTGGCATCTCATCTGGTCCAACCCAGGGCCCTAGCGCCAAAAGCATCTCAGGTGCGCCACCAGATGAATGCCCCTCTTGGATGTGTGCCTTTATGCTCTTGTCTAATCAAAATACATTTTGATCTATCTAGACAAGGTTTGACTCGCAGGTCAATTATACAATAAATTAATGAAAAAGTGATACGCATATCACAATAATATTAACTTATAATTAACCAGGCACGCAGGCCCCAGCATAGCACACAATAGGGCAACCCACATAAGATTAAATAGACAAGCATCATGGCATCAATTATCATGTGATCCAATCATGAAATTAAAATTTTGAAAACCCCATGGCATCAATTTTAATTTCCTTATGTGCCCTATAACCTTACAATGGTCCATTGATAGGGATCCACTCATCCATCTGGTCAGATCCTGTGCCCTTGCATGCACCGAGTCCTAACTGACCCGAGTTGACCTAATGGTCAACCATGCATGCGCCAAGGGCTGAACAACCCCAGGAGTTTTGGCAAGCGGGTGTGACCCCGGGCCTAACCCATGTGTGTTCACTGGTTGTCTCAACCAGACCTCGCTACACGCCTAAGATGCAATCGACCTATGGCCACCTCGTGCTTGCGCACAGGTGCCATCTGGTCGATCCAGCTAGGCTGTCAGATGGTCTGATCAGACTAATGGATCTACACTAGAGGTGATTTCAACCCCATCAACCCATCTAAGGGTTTATTATAGGCGGCACTTTAGATCTAGTTAGGCGCGCAAGTCCTTTTGATTTGTAGAAAAACTACACAAGCGCCAACACATGCGCAACAAGGAAACGTGCATGAAAACCATAGCAAGCGCCAACACATGCGCAAAGGAGACATGCATCAAGTTTCGGATATGCAAACTTAATATGTAACTCTCGCATGTAGTTTAGATCTAAGCATATCATACAAACAAGGATCACAAACAAGCAATCATGTGAATCAAGCAATTCCTGCTCTGATACCAATTGTTGGTCCCTTTCATGAGGGAGCGAATCCCTAATAGGTCCCCTTCAAGGGGGAGCGCAAAGAGGGTGAAACCCTAAAGGGGCGCATATCACCCTTTCATAGCGGAAGCAAGGGTTTCCATGGATCGTTTGAAGAATCATATGATCAACATGTTAACGATATGCAAGTATGAATGGAAGATCATACCATAGCCATTGTGTGAGACGTATCTTGGAGTCAAGAGAACAAAAGAGGTCTCCTCCTTGTCGTCGCACACAAGATGATCAACGGCCACTTCTTTGAGATCCTTGTGCTAGCAAGGTTCTTCAAAGCACTTGTCGTATGGAAGGGATGATGAACCTCCTTTTTGGCCGAGAGCTCTTCCTGCCCAACCTCTCCTTCTCGTCGTCTACCACACCTCAACGAAAGTCCAAGGCGTTGAAGAGAAGAGAGCAAACGCATATACGTTTAGGCGTTGAAGTGAAACCGGCCTTGATGACTTTCCATAAATGGAAGCTCATCAAGCCATGCGCTCAAGCCAACCCAAACGCATTTTAGCATTGAACCATGCATTCACAATTGTGAACCGGTTCAAGCTAAAAACATTCCAATCGACTTTGGTTCATGAACCAAACCGAAATAGCTCAAGCCATGTGGTCTAGACCATATCAAACCCTAGGGTTTCAGATCTGACCGTTCATCTCACGATGCTCTTGATCTCACCGATCTAGCATCCATACTCTCGATCGTAGCTTACCGATCTAAGGTCTTCACCAATCAAACATGATCAGACCAGATCTCACATACGATCAGAGTTCAAAACCCCTTAAACTGAACTCAAAGAATTCAGTTCACACGATCTGACTTAAGTAAGCCATATCATCAAATTGTGCGACCCTAAGGGTTTCCTTTAAATGTCGGTAACGATAACTTACGTTATCACGATCAGTGAGGGGTATCTAGCAACACATCACTGTCTCCCGATATAAAGGAAAGAGTCTTCCAAGACTACTCCCAAACCATAGCACAAGTGTGAATCATTTCACAAGGCATGCATGTTTCCTTTGCCACTGGATGTTCTTATTGGACTAGCATGTCAAGCCTGTAACTCCAATACGATGAGCATGATTAGATCAGATGAACATAGTCATCTGGGTATGGCCATACACTATCTCAATCATCTCATATAGGGGGCCCTTCAGAACATCACACTCCTTGAACAAGGAGACGGCAATCCTTTATCTATCACTAGTGCCCTAACCTGACTCATGCTCACCATCCAAGATAGTCTATAATCATTATATTTCAAATGATATTGAACTACCTCAAAACAATGACAATCATCATTTAGACACACAAGTGATCTCAAGTCAAAGGAAATGTGCCACTTGCTGCTTACAAGGATTATTCACATTGTGACAAGCAATGTAATATCCCAGTAGGGTCTGTCCAGTACATCCAATGTACCCATGAGTCTACATCTTATTCCATGCTCGAAGCATCCTATAAGATTAGCACTCATATTAGTCTCAATCATATCAAGGCTGTCTCATGTTCACCAAGATATCTCGACTAAGGACATAGAGCATGTCAGCCAAGCTGAACAGCTTTGAGACATTATTCAGTAGTACACTTATTACAGCAGACAAGGTAACAACCTGAATAATAACCATGCCTATATAAACACAAAAGTTTATTACATGATACTTATACAATCCCAAGGCCTCAAACATTAGCCTTAAGGGCATACCCTAACACTCAGTGTAAAATCTTGAGAATTGGAAGTTGTCACCAAGTTGCATATCTTACGCCACACCTGCACCAGAGGCATCAATACCACCACCACCTCCTACTTGTGGTGATGACCCATTTGGTATGGGCATCGATTCCTCACCACCTAGAGCCACTGATCTACCACCGCATGGAGCCACCGGATCATCTACACATCACGCAGCTCCAGACCAGAATGGGCGGCATACTTATCAGGACCCCGGATTCCAGGCTATCTCTGCACAGATGTACCGACAGGAGCAACACATGGAGAAGATGATGGGTGCCATGGAGAGGATGTCCGATCAGATGAGTCACATCCACCTGGATGTCGAAGCGTTAGGGAACTACATGGAAGATATGGGCAATTTTCTCTACGATTGTTTTGGCTTTGAAGATTCCAGGAGGGTGGTATCTATGACGATGCAGGTGAGGGAGGTTCTCATGATCCCATGGACACCGCTCAGGCTGAGGGAGATGACGAGGAGACGCATTCAGATGAGTAGGACTTTGTGAGTATCTTTCTCTTATTCTCATTACTTTATTTATGCTCTACTGATTTATACTGATTTCATATTTATGTAGGGAAGGGTGACTATATCAAACTTCTTGTGTCCTACTGCTACGGAACCTCGCTTTTGAAACTTGATTGCTATATGATTTCGACTTGGTTGTACTAAAATGATTTGATGATTTGCTATACTTTTTCTTCGATATGGCTGTATTGGGATTCCATCGATACTTGATTGGATTTGGTTCAATATGGTCGTACATAGTATTTTGATGTTTAGAATTGATACACTCTATGGTTGATATGTTATGATTTGATGATATGAGATATGTGCCTGTGTGGTTTGTTTGATCATAAAAATACTATCATTCTCATGCCGAAATTTTCTTGATGATAGATTATTGTTCATAACAATACTTGAGGATTGCAAATGAACCTGAAATGATGAGTTTATTTCTTTGATATGATTTATATGTTGAAATCTTCCATTGATTAATGCATGAAGTTGTGGGTGAATATATTGTCTGATGAATGAGATTTGAGAGTAAAGTGATTCTCTTGAATAAAATGAGCATATGTTGTGTGATTTTGGATTGATATCAATTGAATAAACCTAGTAGATCATTAAAGTCCACTTGTTATTTATTGAGAAGAAAGAATCCAAAAAGAAAAATGACTCCCCTATTTGGCACTGCAAAAATTTGGCAGTGGTACCTAAAATCATGGGTTGAAGTCTAAAAAGAATAACTTCTCTTCTTGGCATTGTATTTGCAATGGTACCTAAGATAAGAGTTAAAATTGAATAAAAAGTATGTATCTATGTGGGTGCATGCCAAGAGAGAGATTCTTTGACATTAACTCTGCTATCTCAAAAAGAATTCTTTCTACTTAAAGAGATATGAGTTATATTATGTTGGTTATGTGACCAATATATTCTAAATATGTCACTAGAAGAAAGGTGATATTCATTTTAGAAAATGTCAAAGATGTATAAAAAGAAAAGAGAGAAAAAAAATTTGAGTGGAAAAAGATTTTGTGATTCCTATTCCTGTAAACAAAAACATCATGGACTTAAAACTTAAATTAAGTGAACTCATGAGATTGAAAGTCTGTTTATACACATTGCGAAATTTTATTTGATTGAATCATGGATCTTAAAGATTGAATTCGGAGAACGATATATTTACTTGAAATTTTGAGTTATTATTTCATGTGAATTTTTCATATGCAATTGTATCTTAGAAATTTATTCATCATTTGAAAGTTTATTTTCATAATCAGTATTGTTTTCTTTAATTGCTTGAGGACAAGCAAAGTTTGAGCCTTATGTGTTTGATGACTCTAAATTTCATAGTATTTTTCATACTCATTAACTCATCTTTAGGGTCATAATTTTGCCCTTTTGCTTTATTTGTATGCCTTATTTGCCAAATACTACGGAATCTACACCTTCTTCGGTTTTTGATCAATTTCAGGCAAAAAGACATCATTATCACGCATTTCCAAGCAATTTCGATGCACGAGCGAGTTCTAATCATCAAGAGGAGTTTGCACATCAAATTTTAACCCAAACCAAGCTTTCTAGAGAAATTACGGTAGTGTCGTAATTATTTTTTCGACCGTAATATGAAATCAGGGCACTACCATAATGGATTTCACGGCAGCAGATTGCAGCGAGTTTTTTGGGACATTATGGCACTGCCGTAATTAATATTACGGTGTCATAATTTCGGTCAGAATCAGGGAGAGACTTCAGAAGGATTTCGAACAAATTACGGCACTGCCGTAATATTTTTCATGGTGCCGTAATTCCAAACAAATTTCATACAAAAACTTTTAGAGACAACCGAGAGAAATACGGCACTATCGTAATTTTGGGCTAAACTTTTATGGTGCCGTAATTCCGAGCCAATTCTTTACAGAACATTTAGAAACAATCACGGCAGTACCGTAATTAATTTCACAATACCGTAATTCTGCACCCAGATTCCTGATTTTTTCGCCGAAAGATTTAAAAGATGATTTCCTGACATTTAGGGCACCAATTGAAAATCCAAAAAAAGGGGAAGACTTAGCATTAGGAGGGGGAGATATTCAAAGCAAAAGGAACAATTTTCATCAACACTTTACTGAGAATTTCAGAAAATCACCACCGCGCTAGGGTTCATCGTCGTTCATCGCACAGACCATCTCCAGCTGCAAAATTAGCTAGGAAGCTTCGCGTGAGGAAGGAGAATATGCCACAGAAGTTGCAGAGTGAAAGGAGGCCGGTCAAGGGAGAAATCAACGAAAACGTGGTCGCGTGCACTATTGATCATGACTCTACACAGATTACGGGCTGTAATTTTGATTACAGCCCTGTTTTGTAATTTTTACTCCTCCCTTTCGATTCCTAATCAATCTAAAACCATGTTTTGCTGTAATTCTTCCATCATGATAGCTTAAAACTTTCTTTTGGGACATGGGGGTTTAATCCCCTTGATATTCTAATGATTAGATGACTTTTACTCCATCAATATATTCTTGGTATGGTAACTTAAGAGATTAAAGTCTTTAATTTTTCCTAGTTTCATGCATTAACATGTGTTGGAGTTTTGTGATATGGAACAAGAGGTGATTCATAGAACTTGGAACCCTATAATTTATGATACGAACTCATCGTAAGAGATTAGTTGTGTTCTTATTTTTAGATTTTAGAAGTATAATTCTTGTTGACGTTTTGACTAGAAATCATTATTGTTTTAGACATGAAAATATGCTAGAGATAGTTATTGAATTGTTTGAAAACCTTAAGTAAAACCTATGAAGCTAAGGCATGAGAATGCTTAGTTTTGCTCGAGATCTCAACATTGAGATGGAATGCACGAGAGTGATTGTTGATCTCTCTGTTGAAGTTTACTTATCTTAAGCACTGAATTGATCTTGCACGAGAGTGAGGATCGTTCTTTGCAAATTGATTGCATGAGAGCGAGTTAATTTCTTTATTAAGTAAGCCATATCTTTACCATAACGAAAATAGATTGATAAACATTTAATTATATCTAATCATGTTTATCAAGTTGGATGAACCCCTAGTCCCAAGCTTTTCTCTCTGATTTTTCCGTACATCGTTCGATCGTTTACTTGCATCATTATTCGACTTGTTTAGCTAGTGAAAACTCAATTCGTCGGTACTTAACAACGAGGTCTCTGTGGTTCGATATCTTAAATATTACTTCGAGTATTCGTGCACTTGCGAACTACAACACACTCTCATCCACCAGGTCTCATAATGACTTGGGAGGAACTCTCTAATGCTTTTCTAACAAAATACTTTCCCCCAAGTAAGACTGCACAGCTAAGGAATCAGATCACAAGCTTTGTTCAGAAAGAAGAAGAATCATTGTATGAGGCATGGGATCGATTTAAAGAACTCCAGAGGATGTGCCCACACCATGGCCTTGACAAATGGGTAATCATTCACACATTCTATAATGCATTGAATTATAATACTTGTATGATAGTTGGGAGTTTCTACATAGGGAGAGTGCAACTCTAAATAAGCAAATGCAATTGAGAATTATAATGGAAGACCCTAGAATGACCCATACTCAAGCAGTTACAACCCTAGTTGGAGGAACCACCCCATTCTTTCCTGGAAGAGTAATTAGAACCAAGCACCTAAGAACAACAATCGACAACCCCTTGGTTTTCAACAAAGACAGTACAGCCAACCTCAAGCACCCCAGAAGTCTAACCTGGAAATTATGATGGAGACCTCTATCACCACACAGACCAAGTAGAATGACAATTTCATACATCAATTCGATGATTTCGGGCAAGAGTTTAGACATGTTAATGAGTATATCAAGAATCTAAGTTCTAGAAAATTTTTAGGGGTACTTAAAAAGCTTTATATTAATATACCTTTCACTGATGCTTTGTCACAGATACCTTCATATGCCAAGTTCTTGAAAGAGATTTTGTCCAACAAGAGGAAGTTGGAGGAGCATGGAATGGTCGCACTCACTGAGGAGTGCAGAGCAATAATCCAAAACAAATTGCCACCAAAACTTAAGGATCCAGGGGGTTTTTCTATTCCTTGCTTGATTGGAAATATGTCTATTGACTATGCTTTGTGTGATTTAGGGTCTAGTGTTAACTTGATGCTAGATGCTGTCTGTAAAAAGCTAGACATTGGAGATCTTAAGCCCACATCTATTTCTCTACAGTTGGCTGACCGCTCCGTAAGGCATCCGATAGGTATTTTAGAGGATGTGCCTATCAAGGTCGATAAGTTCTTTATACCTGCTGATTTTGGAGTCCTTGAGATGGAGGAGGATTCTAGACTTCCATAATTTTAGGTCGCCCTTTTCTGGCGACAGCTGGAGCCATGATTGATGTAAAGAATGGGAAGCTAACTTTTAAGATAGGCGTGGAATCTATAGATTTTGATTTGATAGAGAATTTGAAGAAGCCTTCTTTTGCAGGATCATGCTGTAGTGTTGAAGTCTTGGAAGACATTCCGTCGATGATCATTAATTCTAGGATGGAAAAAGATCTGCTAGAAGTATGTCTTGTCAAATGTGATGACAGTAATGAAGAGAAGGAGGTAAGTTCATATTTTGCACTGTTAAATTCTACATCACTACTTGAGCCCAAAAAGATGAAAGAAGAACACTTGAACATGGAAGAAGGTAAATCTGAGGAAGGAAAAAAGTATGAATTTAAAACACTCCCAAGTAACCTCAGGTATGAATTTCTTGGAGAGAACTCTACTTTTCCTGTAATTATTAATGCAAATCTTGATGTATCTTAGACTACTGGGCTTTTAACTAAACTTCGGCAACACAAGAAAGTGATTGGGTATACTATTGATGATATAAAAGGGATTAATCCTTCTATTTATATGCACAGAATATTTTTGAAAGAAGGTAGCAAGCCATCAATATAATATTAGAGGAGGCTCAACCCGAACATGAAGGTAGTAGTGAAGAAAGAGATTCTAAAACTCTTAGATGCTGGAGTTATCTACCCCATCTCTAATAGCCAGTGGGTGAGCCCAGTGTATGTTGTGCCGAAGAAAGGAGGGATTATCGTAATGAAGAATGAAAACAACACTCTTATTCCGACAAGAATGGTAACAGAGTGACGGATGTGCACTAATTATCGGAAGTTGAATGCCGCCACCCAAAAAGATCATTTTTCCCTTCCTTTTATTGATCAAATGTTAGAGTGTTTAACTTGTAATTCTTATTTCTATTATCTTGACATATATTCTGGTTTCTTTTAGATTCTCATTCATCTCGAAGATCAGGAGAAGACAACGTTCACATACTCATATGGCACTTTTGCCTATCGCCGCATGCCGTTTGGGCAGTGCAATGCACCTGCTACCTTTCAGCGCTGCATGATGGCTATTTTTTCTGATCTCATTGAGGATATTATGGATGTGTTTATGGACGATTTTTCTATTTATAGTTCTGATTTTGATATTTTTCTTATCTAACTTATTACGAGTTTTATGACAGTGTGAAGAATTTAATTTGGTTTTAAACTGGGAAAAGTGTCATTTTATGGTTAATGAAGGTATTGTTTTAAGAAACTTAATTTCTAGTCGTGGTATTGAAGTAGATAGGGTAAAGGTAGAAGTGATTGACAAACTACCACCGCCATCTTCCGTAAAAGGAATTCAAAGTTTTCTTGGTTATGCTGGTTTTTATAGACGTTTTGTTAAAGATTTTTCAAAAATTATCAGACCTCTTACTTTATTACTTGGTAAAGATGTTCCTTTTATTTTTGATGAAGATTGTATGATTGCTTTTCAGAAACTCAAAAAGGCTCTTACCACTGCACCCATAATTCATGCACCTGACTAGCCGCTTCCTTTTGAGCTGATGTGTGATGCTAGTGACCATGCCATAGGGGATGTTCTTGGACAACGAAAAGAGAAAAAGTTGCACGCTATTTATTACGCGAGCCGGACATTAGATGAAGTGCAAATCAATTATGTGTCAAAGTGGAAACAAGTATATTCTTGTTGCAGTTAATTATGTGTCAAAGTGGGTGGAAGCCATTGCGGCTCCAACAAACGATTCTCATGTAGTCATCAAAATATTTAGAAGGATTATATTTCCAAGGTTTGGAGTTCCATGAGTTGCTATAAGTGATGGTGGATCCCATTTTATAGAACAAAAATTTTCTGCATTAATGAGCAAATATGGGGGTGAACCATAAGGTATCTACTCCCTATCACCCACAGACAAGTGGCCAAGTAGAAGTTTCAAATAGAGAATTGAAAAGAACTCTTAAAAAAAAACTATCTCTAGATCAAGGAAAGATTAGTCCATGAAGCTCGATGTTACATTGTGGGCATACAGAACTGCATTCAAGACTCCAATTGATATATCACCTTATTAGCTTGTTTATGGTAAATCATGTCATCTCTCAGTTGAATTGGAACATAAAGCTTATTGGGCAATAAAAACCTTGAATTATGATATGAAAACCGCTGGGGAGAAAAGGAGATTGTAGATTGATGAACTTGAGGAAAAAGGATGAATGCATATGAAAGTGCACAGATTTATAAGGAAAGAACCAAGAAGTGGCATAACCGTCATATCATTAGAAAAGATTTTCAAGAAGGTGACCTTGTTTTACTTTTTAACTCTAGATTGAGGTTATTTCCTGGAAAACTGAGAATGAGGTGGTCGGGCCATTTCAAAGTTGTAAAAGTTTATCCTCATGGCGCTATTGATATTTGGAGTGAAAGATCAGGAAGTTTCACTATTAATGGTCAGCGTTTGAAACATTACTATGTGCCTGAGCCTATTGAAGAAGGTGTTAATCAAAAGCTTTCAGATCCTCTACAGCCTGCATGATGATGATGATCTTCGTCAAGCCATCGACCTTAAACTTAGCGCTTCTTTGGAGGCAACCCAAGCACTCTTACTCTTGTTTTCCATATTTAATTTCCTTTATTTTGATATTTTTAGTACTAATCTTTGTCTTTTTGCTTTGTAGGAGTGTCAAATACTTGTTTTTCTTCGAAATGGTTGTTTTTTGAAGTTTACACAGAAATTACAGCCTGGCCGTAATTTTGCATCTTTATTGAATAGAAAGTTTTATGGGTGTAGCCATGAAAATTTTCATACTCGTAATTTTTGGATTTTTCTATACAGAATCTTTCATGGTAGGGGTGTGATAATTTTCACGCCCGTAATTTTATTCAAAAGAAGAAAATTTACGGGTGTACCGTTATTTATTTTAAGCTCATAATTCAAAGGAGTTTTGCTACATAAACTTTTACTGGGTGGGTTGTGAAAATTTTCACGCCCGTAATTTGGTTCTATTTTTCCACATAAACTATTACGGCCTGGCCGTAATTTTTAACACACCCGTAATTTTATTCAGTTTTTGTACATAATGTTTTACGGCCGTGCCGTGATTCTTTTCACGGCCATAATTTTGACTCTTTTCTATACATAAGATATCACAGACGTGCCGTGATTATTTTTATGCCCGTAATTCTTTTTCGTCTACATAAACCCCAGCCATATTTTTTCGGGTTTTCACCCGTGATTTGCTTCCATTCATGCCGCTTATTCAAATCAAGCTTCTCTGACCTTCCAGATTGTTTGGAAACCCTCTCTGACCGATTTACGATCATCTCTGAGCAACATTCCGGCGACACGAAGCTTTGATTTGGTCTAGAAAGTCGACTTCGGCCGATTTCCGCCAGTGCTCATTCCTCGGCATCTGAGCTTCGTCAGAGCTACCCAATTCATTCTGCAGCTTCCATTCAATAAGAGGATCATTCCCTTGAAGGATTTGAAGATCAATTTCAGTGGATCTGAACAAATTCATGAGCTACATCACACACATCCTGTTTTTATACTTTTTTCGGCCGATTACTAGGATGAGCATGGACTCTCTGCCACCCAGAGCAAGATCTTCATCATACGGTTTAGCCCCTACTCAGAGAGGTTGGTCTAGTGCCCAGGATGCGAGCTTCCAAGCACTATCAGCAGAGGTGTTCCATCAAGGACGCCTTCTGGAGAGAGCACTTGATTTTATCCAGGACGTGCATGACGACATCTAGGATGTAAAGGGATTTCTGTGGCACTATTTTGGCAACGGAGATGAGGAGGGAGATCAAGAGAATGATCAAGATGAGCCTATGGGAGAGGCTGCTCCAGGTGAGGATGATGATGAGGAGACTGATACTGACACCGACGATTAATACTTTGTGAGTATCCCTTGACCTTCTTACTTATTCTTTGCCTTACTACATCAAGAATGATGCATTCTCTTTTGTAGGGAAGGATGAACCTTCATGTTCGTTGCATCTGTTATCTTTGTGCTCTCCTTGGATTGTATAACTCTATTATTCTTTTGACTTGATGATGATGTTGTTCAGCACCATGTGTAGGTGCAATTTGATGATAGGATTGATGATTGTAAAACTTATAACTTGATGATGTGTTTTCCTTGGATGTGTGGATTTTTCTATGATGATATGTAGTTTAACATTTTGCGAAAATTGGAGGAATGCATGGTTATGATAATATGTTTTCTTTGTTTTGGTTGATGAATGTCTATACATATCAATGTCTATGAATGAAGATATGCCTCTCGTGTTGAATTTATTTCTTCAATATATATCCTCTCATTGTGAATTTTTTTTCATCAATTAATGCATGAGATTTTGGATAGATGTTTAATTTTTTTCATCAATATATATCCTGTCATTATGAAGCAATGTTTTCAAATAAAATAAGCATATGAGTATAATTTTTGAGTTTATGTTGATTGATTAGCCTAGTTAATGTTTAGTTTATTATGCTATTTGTTGGGAAGAAAGATTCCAAGATCCAAAAATAAAAAAAGGGGAAAAGAGTATATGATTCCTCTACTCGGCACTGCAAAAAATTGGCAGTGGTACCAAAGATATGAGTTGAAGTCCAAATAAAAAGTATGTATCTATGTGGATGCATGCCAAAGAAAAGCCATTTGACATTAACTTTGTTGTCTTAGGTCATGATCCTTTTTGCCAAAAAGATATGAGTTCTAATACATTGGCTAGGTGGTCAATGTACTCTAAAGTCGTCACCAGAAAAAAAAAAGGTGATATTCGATTTAGAGAATATCAAAAGAAAAAAAATAAAAATAATAAAAATAAAAAAAGAGAGAGAGAACTTTTGAGTGGAAAAAGATTTTGGAGATACTATTCCTGTAAACAAAAGTATTTTAGATTTAGACTAAAACAAAGGTGAATTCATGAGATTGAGATTATATTTATTATACAAGTTGCAAAATTTTATTTGATTAAGATTGTGAATCTTAAGGATTAAATTCTAAAGACTGTGTATTTATCTGGAATTTTATGTAATATGAGGTGGAAATTTTTCATAAGTGATTATGTTCTAGAAATTTATTTTTCATAAGAAGATTATATTTTCCATACTGAGCATTGTTCGTTATTCTATTTATTTGCTTGAGGATAAACAAAAGTTTAAGTCTACGAAGATTTGATGTATCGTATTCATATAATATTTTTACTATAATTTTTATACATAATGTCTCCTATTTTTATCATATTTCTACTTAATTTGACTTAAATCCTTTTGTTTGTTCGGAATCTTCAATTCTCTTTGCTTAACTCAAATTTCAGGAGAAAACTACCAAAGTTTGATGGATTTTGAAGGATCTGAGTGGACATATGGATTTCGGACATTTAAACGAAGCTACCCATCAATTTTCAGGCAAAACAGAGCTTGTTCAAAAATTACGGCCCACCCGTAATAAATATTATGACCGTAATTGGAAGGGAAAACACAACCATATTTTGGGAAAGCACGGAAATAATTACGGTAGGGCCGCAAGTTGCTTTGATACAAAAAGTATACAAAAAGCATAGAAAACATCGTTCGAGGCTCGCAAGTTGCTTTGATACCACTATTGGGAAATCCCGGAGATATTTTAAAATATTTGCAAACATTACATAGACACAGCAGAAGCATATCCCCGAAACAAACCAGTCCCAAAAACCCAATGGCTCGATTCTCGCAAGGGGGTCAACACGATGAGAGGAGAAAGTACCTAAGAGCAAGATGCAAAACGATGTCGAGGTAGGCGCCCAAGTGTGCACCCTCTGGAATCTCACACACACGGATCCTCGAGTCCTCTTCTTCCACGCTTGGTGCTAGCCTCGGGAAGAAGATCCAAGCCTTAGGGAGACCTCCACTTCACTTGCGCCAAGCTTGAGGAAGAGATGCGTCAAGAGAAGAAGAGGATGAAGCTTGTGGCTTTGTGAAGGAAGAGATTTTTGCCACTTGATCCTTGCTCTCACCCCTTTAGTTGCTCACGCCAAGTTCTTGTCATGCTCTCGCATATGATATGATGCCATGGAGCAAGTGGTGGCAAGATAAGTCATATAGGCGAATTACAAAAAGGGATATGCGGCTAGGGTAAGTGGGGATGTCAATTAGGGTTTGGATTAAGGTAAGTCTCCAAGGCTTTACCATAAACACTTCCCAATCATCCATATGCACTTGACACTTGCCATACAAGCCAATGAAGCCATATGCGCCTCAACCATTGCCATAGAGGCTATGTTTCCATCCAAGGAAAAAGGGCAAGGTGCCATTTACTTCCTTATAAAGTACCATGTGCCACCTTCACCCCATTATGCCCCTTAGGCGCTAATGTGTATGAATTCTCCCCATTATAGCCTTATGCTCTCTTATCTCTTGATGACAACTTACTGTTGGGCCTCATTGGGTAATGAACTAGCCCAAACTTCATTACATAAGTTGATTAAGCCATTGGATCCAATCCAATGCAACCCTAAATCAAATGTGACCAACCATGGTCAATTTCAAGCCAACCTGTCAAAAATGAAGTTTGGCTCCAATAAGTCTCTTCCAACTCATCAGGCCCATTGGCGCTAATGAAATCTCCCAAATAGATCCGAGCTATCCAATAACTCAATCATAATGCTTTCTGATCAACACGAGAACTCGAGTATCAAGGTGTGCGACCCTGTAGGTTCCTTTGATGTTGGCAGTGATGACCTAAGGTTATCACAAGCAGTGAGTGGCACCTAGCAGTGCATCGCTGCCACCCAAATCATCAGAATGGATATCGACATCCCCATCATCTAAACTAGGTATAGATGCATTATAGATTCTTTGCCAAACTGATATCCGATTGGACGAGTGTGTCACCACTTGTTTTTACCCAATCTCATAGTCATGACTAAATCAGGTTTTCACCTGGGTATGGCCATACACTTTTAGTCATAGAACCATAGGGAGGCCCCATGGATATCAAGCTTCCCTCAAGAAGGGGCAAATCCTCTGTCTGTCTCTTAACCTTCTCATATGGGTCGTGACATACTCAATGGCAACTGTTATGACCTCCCAACTATGGTGAGGTGTTAGGTTATATCAAAGCATATCCCTAACCATATAGAAGAGTCAATGACCTCAAGTCAAGGGATCAATGCATCTCCTATCATTTGTGAAGATAACTCATTACACCAAGTCAGTGCCTCATAGCGGGTCGGTCCAGTATATCTACCACTGATATACCCATATGTTTGCGTTAGCACCTGCCTAACCAGCTCATATACCAGTCTCACATGTATCAAAGCTGTCCCATATCCACTTAGGTACTTGACTGGGGACAATAGTTTGAACATAAATCCAATTTGTCTCTAGGGACATTATCATGCATGTACATAATCGCATATGTAAACAAAGCATAATAACGACAATGCCAGAATGATATATAAAAAACATCAATGTCACGTAGTACAAAAGATAGACCAATAAATGGTCTTAGGGCATAAACACCAACAATTCTTTCTCAATAAAAATAGCACCACAAGCAACAAATACCTTGTTCTCTGTGGGATTAAGGATGTTGTATCCTTCAGTTTCCTTATGATACCCCCACAAACACTAATAGGTTAGGTCATCTCCTAGTCCATAGCTCATATGATGTCCTAGAGACACCCTTAAATGGAACGTCATTTAGTGCTAGAAAAGCTATATCCAATGCAAAACTCCAGAAGTATGGAGGTACAGTTGCATGACTCATCATATACTGAACCATATCGACCAAGGTTCGATACCTATTCCTTGACACACCAATCATTGGGTGATCTAGAAGGAGTGAGCTGTGATAGAATCCCACACTATTTCAGATAGTCATTGAACTCATGGTTCAAGTACTCTTCGTCTTGATCAGATCGTAGAGTCTAAATGGATCTCTCAAGCTAGTTCTCTACTTTATTTCTGAACTCCTTATCAAAGGACTCAGACTTATGTCTCACAAACATGTCTTACTGAAGCCATCAGTAAGGTAATGAAGTATTGTTACTTGCTTCTAGCACCTGTACTCTCACCTCACTTGGTGAAGGATGCCTCTACTATTTTGCTCAATAAATAAGTTTTGCCTATAGCTAATATCTCAAAAGAGGTTGAAATGTATTAATCTCCTCCAAGGAGTTTGAATCTAGGAATCTATTTGCATGGAGTCATTGGATGTAATCCTTGTTTATGTGACCTAAACAATAGTACCAAAGACAAATACTATTTGAACCATTTATCTTAGGGGTGGCAATGAGTCGGGTACCCGTGTTTTCACTCTAAACTCGAACCCGACTCGATTGCCAAAACAACTACCCGAACCCGATCCAAACCCGGGTCGGGTATTTAAATGGGTACTCGTGGGTACCCGATTAAAAAAATTTTATTTTATAAAATATATTTTAAAAATTAAAATTAAAATAAATATATTTATATAATATATATTTTTTATTATTATTATTATTATTATTATTATTATTATTATTATATTTTAAATAGTAATAAATATTTATATAATAGTTCTTTTATTATTATTTATATTCTAATAATAAAAATATACATATTTATTTTTTTTATTGAAATCGGGTATCGGGTGCCAAGTACCCATATCCCTAACCCGAATCCATCCCGTTTAGCTAGTCGGATACCCAAACCCATTATAAACGGGTCGGGTAGGGTCAGGTACCGAACCCGACGAGTGGAATTGCTACCCCTAATTTATCTTGATCCGTTTAGTCTTTATGTTACATATAGAATTATTTATCTCCAAGACAAATAAATCTATTGCACAATGTACTAGAGTAATAAAACATGTTTGTAAATGAAAAGAACAAATGTTTTTTTTTTATTTTAATTCTTTTTCTCACAAAGGCAAGAATAGATACAATGTTTTAGAAACCAAAAGTGCATAATAGCAATGATCTAGTGCTATTAGAAGTCTTTACTCTAGAGAGAGTGAAGTCCCCTAGAGTAATAGCAGCAACCTGTGCTCCAACTCATAGGTCAGTCTCTCCACGTCATACATATCCTATTTCTATTGAGCCCCTATGCATATTTGTACAAATATAAGTCTCATCATGTGGTATTGAATACCCATGGGTTAGAAATAAATAATTAGAATTTGGTAACATAAATGCCTGAGCCTGAAAATAAATGGTTACTTCTCTTCACCTCATTTTGAAGTTGCTTATAGTCCTTTCTCTAGTGACCCCTCAGCCACAGTGGATGCACTTGTTTTCCTTCTCCATTTTCTTCTTCAGTGCCTTGGAATTACCCTTAACTTTGCCCTAGGTAGAAGCTTTACCTCTCTTTCATTTCTTACTAGTCGTAAGGACCATAAGAATGGATTTAGGTGCTCTTTTCCATTTTTTTTCTTGGTCAACTTGAGAAAATTTAGCAGCTCCTCTTAAGTGCACTCAATTCTGTTCTTATTGAAGTTAATGATAAATGCACTGAAGCTAGGAGGTAGAGACTGCAGAATCAAATCCGTCACCATGTCTCGGTCAATCGGGTATCCTAGTCACTTGAGATGTGTAATGTACCAAATCATCTTGAGTACATGCGATCCTACTGGAGTCCCCTCAAACATTCAACGCTGAAAAGCTGCATTAGTATTGTCATATCTTTTTGTTCGTGCCTGCACCTCGAATAGCTATATCAAATGTGTTAGTATCTAAAAGGCCTTCTATTTATTGTGTTACATTTATAATTCGGGCAATATCGTGGCTTACATAAGACAACCCATGTCTAAAGTGTCATCTTGATGCTTTCGAAAAGCATCTCTTTCAGCCGTGCAAACTGTGGATGGTGGAGGAAAAGAAAGCGCCTGCTCTAGGACATATAGTTTCTTCTCTTACTTGATGACAATCCTCAACTTCCGATTCTAGTCCATGAAGTTGGTTTCAACCAACTTCTCCTTTGCAATGAGTGATCGTAGTGTTAATCCGCTATTGTTCGTAGCCATTTGATTTATAACAAAAGACATGCATATTAGTACTACATTCTAACCATTTAAATTGGACTTGAATAAATGGTTGTCTCCCACTATTTTACTCGAATCGACAACCCTCAAAAATTGATCAGGAAATCACAGGATCTCCTAGTGAGATGAGATCCTTATTTCTAACAGGGCCTTGCGTCGCACGAGGGTGGGATATACTGCACAAGGTGACCCATATTTTCTAAGGTGGGCACTCCAGCCGATTGCATCTAGGCAACACCCTTTTTCATGATAGTTTAGGCACTTTGTGTCCAATGAGAGCTGGATACAACACAAAGCCCCAACCTCTTGAAGTTGCCTCTAAAATTTCCATCATGTGGTTGTGTTCCACATATGAAAAGACTAAATGTTGGGAAACTCCGGCAAATTTTAAAACTAAAATAGATGGCGGTGATGCCCAAAATAGGTTTCCTAATTCAACAAGGACTGGTCTTACGAGAGAGCCACTGAATGTGATCGAGCATGTGCATTTGTGAGCAATTTAGAAGCGATTGGTGATGACATTGAGATGTGCAAAGGTGCATCATCTACACTCGCGCACACATGGGCTCCTTAAGATACCCCCTTCTCTACGCTTGGTGCTAGCCTTGGGAGAAGAGATCCATGCCTCTTGGAGTTCACCTTGCTTGCGCCACTTCCTTATAGTTGCTCCAAGGTGGAGTCTTCTTCTTCAAGCTTGCGCCAACTCTAGAATTATGCCAAGAAGAAGATGTCTTTCCTTCATAAATGCCAATCCTCAAGAGGATGCGCCAAGGAAAGAAAACTAGCCCCTTTCAATCACCATGCGCCAAGGAGGAGATTGATTGCCACCAACAAAAGGGAAGGGTGACAACTCCAAGCTTGGGCAGTGCCAAGGAGAAGGGAGGTGGCGGCTT
Source organism: Costus lasius (assembly GCA_027563935.2). Taxonomy (NCBI): domain Eukaryota; kingdom Viridiplantae; phylum Streptophyta; class Magnoliopsida; order Zingiberales; family Costaceae; genus Costus; species Costus lasius. Next base: position 97,359,462 of record CM050450.1, on the reverse strand, counting down.
GGGTTTGAGTGGAGAGAGGAATGCCTAGGCGGCTAGGGTTCTCCAAGAGATGACAAGATCATATGCACCCTTAGGCTTTCCTTATATAAAGCTTTAGTCGTGGGCCCACTACTTAAGTCATAAATAAATCTATTAATTTTATTCCTATCGATTAAATATAAATATTTAATTATGCGCTAAAGATGTGGACCTATCTAGATTATGCTAAATCAAGTCGACAAGGCACTGAATAAATCCAGTGTCTTTTTATGTCACTTGACTCGTTGACTAGACCTAGTCAATCGAGGACAAATGTGGTCACCCGAGGTCAATTGATCTCAAAGCATTATCCAAATCTATATAATCATCTTCTAACTCAACACATGCATCCATGATACATAAGAATCCCAAACAGATCTGAATCATCTATATATTCGATCTGAGACTATTCAATAAATACAAAATCTAGAGTGTCTAGATGTGTGACCCTGTAGGTCCCTCAGATATTGGCAGTGATAACCTAATGTCATCACAAGTAATGAGTAACACCTAGTAATACGTCAATGCTACCCAAGTCATCAGAATGAGATAGTGCCTTATTTTGTGCATGATGTTGTGGTCATATGTCAAACCTCTAGCATGCCTATGATGTATCCTTGTGAAGCCTAGGCGGTGCACGTAGGGTTGGAGTAGGACCCTGACGCACTCAGAGCAAGGAGCTAATGGCTTAGAGCATGAGTGGGTCGCTTAGAGCTCTAGAAGTGCTAGGTGACGAGTCTAGGACTAGGGGCTTGTTTCCTTAGTTTGGGCTATAACCATATCATCCATTACTGCTTTTGATTGCATGCTCTATTTATTTTATTTTATGTTCTCACTATAGGATGCATACCTGTAATGTTAGACATAAGATAAAATTAATGTGCTTTGAAACCACCGAAACCCTCTCGAAATCATATCAAGTTCCGTTCTAAAGCCTTATGATGCATAGCCCTCGTCAAACTATCGATCAATGGTGTTGTGCACGGTTTTCCACCACATGGGACACACCCACTTATCTTTAGGAGGCGTGAGCTAACAATGTTTTCCCCAATCCGGTTAAAACTATGGACGCACCTTCTGTAAGGAATTTGTTGGCCCTAGGCATAATGGTTAGGTCGAACTTGACTATAACTTTCATATGTGGTTAGCCCACATGATGAAAGATTCTAGAGGCACCTCAAGGAGTTAGGGATTCGTGCTGTATTGAGCCTCCGCTAGACACGAAGTGCCTGAACGGTCTTGAGAAGGGGAATTGCCTAGTTGCAATTGGTCGACGTGCCTACCTTCAGATACATGCGATACCTCGTGCAGTACGTCCCACCCCCACGGGATGCGAGACCATGTGAGGAACAAGGATCCCATCTCACTTTGGAAATTATGTGGTTTCCCGGATTGACATGAGAGGGTTGTCAACCTGATAAAATAATGAGAAACAATCATTTACTTCAAGTCCAGATTAAATGATTGAATATGTAGTACTAATCTCCATGTCTTTTGTTGTAGATCATGTCTATGAACAATAGCGGATTAAAATTGTGATTCGTCCTTTGGGAGGATGAGTTGAACTGGTGTCGAACTTTGAGGGGTGACCCCAAGCTTGAGAGCTGTAAAAGGCATCACCAGAAAGAGGTAAAGAGAAGGATTTCTCCTTTTTCTTCAGGCTCAAGTACTTACGTGGTTGATGACACCGAAATTCATCGTAATTTCTATGTTATTTTGTTGGTGATTTTGTGTCATATTCATAGACTTTGCTTATTTTTATGCCCTTTTTATCAATATTTGTGGAATCTACACTCTTTTCTATTTTTAATGATTTTCAGGTAAAAAGGCATATTTTTCAATCGATTTCAAGCAATCCAAGTGCATAATTGAATTCACAACATCAAAAGGAGATCACACGTCAAATTTCAGAAAATTTTGAGCTTCAGAGCAAATTACGGCACCCCCAACAAGACCTTTACGGTCCTGTAATTTGAAATTTTTCCAGGCAGAAGATTTCGTATGATTATGGCACTACCATAAACATCACTACAGTGCCATATTTTGGATTATTTTTGATCAGAGAATCGATGGAGTTTACGGTACTGTCGTAAGGAACTTTACAGTACCGTAATTTCGGAAGTTTTCAACCCGAGAGTTTGCTGTCCAGATTACGGCACCACCGTAAAATCCTTTAAGGCTGTAATTACAACCCAGTTCGTGACTTTCCCGGTCAACTCGGAAGCCCAATTTTTGCATAGATGATTGCCATCGATCCAGGCCACTAAATACGCTTCTGTAAGAAGCAAAGAGGGAGCCATCACTGAGACAAGGACAAGCAGACCAAAAGCCCTAATTTTCATCCATCAGAGAGGGAGAAATCAAGTTTCACATGTCCGCCTTAGGGTTCGCCACCGGGAAGCCTCCAGCACATCTCTGGCCATGAAATTTGAGTGGAAGCTACGCATAGAGGAGAAGGTGTCCCAGAAGTTCTAGCATGATTGGAGATCCGATAGAGGAGAAATCAACACAAATCCAAGCGCTGCCGCTGTTGTGCCAAGATTACAGCCGTACCGTAATTTTTCCTTCTTCTCTGTTTTCGATTTCTTTCAACATGAATTAATGTAATCTTCCTTCCATGCAAACTGTTGGGGTATGCCCTTAAGGCTAATGTTTGAGGCCTGTGGGAATGTATCTGTATCATGTAATAAACTGTTATGTTTATAAAGGCATGGTTATTATTCGGTTGTTTACATTGTCTGCTGCAATATATGTTCTTCTGAATAATGTCTCAAAGCTGTTCAGCTGGGCTGACATGCTATTATGTCCTTAGTCGATGTATCTTGGTGAACATGAGACAGCCTTGATATGGTTAAGACTAATATGTGTTCTAATCTTATAGGATGCTTCGAGCATGGAATAAGATGTAGACTCATGGGTACATTGGATGTACTGGACAGACCCTACTAGGATGTTCAATTGTTTGTCACAATGTGAATGTTCCTTGATTAAGACAAGTGGCACATTTCCTCTGACTTGAGATCACTTGTGTTTTCTAAATGATGATTGTCATTGTTTTGAGATGGTTCAATATCATTTGAAACATAATGATTATAGACTATCTTGGATGGTGAGCTTGAGTCAGGTTAGAGCACTAGTGATAGACATAGGATTGCCGTCTCCTTGTTGAAGGAGTGTGATGTTCTAAAGGGCCCCCCTGGATGAGATGATTGAGAAAGTGTATGGCCATACCCAGGTGACAGTGTTCATCTGTTCTAATCATGCTCATCATATTGGAGTTACGAGCTTGACAGGCTTGTCCAATAAGAACATCCAGTGGTAAAGGAAATATGCATGCCTTGTGAATTGATTCACACTTGTGCTGTTTTTGGGTGTAGTCTTGGAAGACTCTTTCCTTGATATCGGGAGACAGTGATGTGTTGCTAGATACCCCTCATTGATCGTGATAATGTGAATTATCATTACCGACGTTTTAAGGAAACCCTCAGGGTCGCACAATTGATGATATGGCTTACTTAAGTCAGATCGTGTGGACTGAATTGTTCAGGTTCAGTTTAAAGGGATTTAATCTCTGATTGTAAGTGAGATCTAGTCTGATCATGTTTGATTGATTAGGGCTTGAGATCGGTAAGCTTCGATCGAGAGAATGGATGCTAGATCGGTCAGATCAGGAGCATCAAAGAGATCAACGGTTAGATCTGGAACCTTAGGGTTTTAATGTGATCTAGGCCATGTCGATTGGTTTATTTGGTTATTGAACCAAAATTAAATTGAACCAAAATGGTTCAAGACTAGGCGACAAGTTCACTTAGCGTGAACATGTTGAGCGGTGAGTGGTGCTATTTTTAGCAACCATGACTCTCACGTTCGAATAGAGAGGGTTCTCTATTCTCGCCTCTTGAACGCATATTCCTCTCGTTCTTTTGGGTGACGGCGCCTTGGAGCTTGAGGAGAATTCGGCAAAGAGAAAAGATCTCCTTCCCTTTCCATTTCGATCAAAGACTTCTTTGGATCTTGCTAGCACAAGAATCGCAAAGAGGAGTAGGCGACATCAACTGTGTGCGTCACCTCTGGAGAAGATCTGCTTTGATCTTTGCTTCCTAGACGCCATCTTGAAATGGCTATGGTATGAGTTTTATCTCTTCTATGCAATCGAATTTTTATGGTTGATCATATCACATGAAGCCGATCCATGAAACCCTAATCCGCTGCCTAAATGTTTATAATGCGCCATGCTGGGTTTCGCCCCCCCTCTAGAAAGGGGTTCTTTCAATTGGTATCAGAGCGTTGTTTCATGCTTGTTTATGATTGCCATGATATGTCATATGATCCATGTATGCGCAAGTTGATAGATCTATAGGTTACATGCGATGTCTTATGCTGATAGTTGTAAGATGGCGAAAGTTATTTTCTCTTTTGCGCATGTTGTTGTTTGCGCATGTTCTTGTAAGTTTTCTTAAAACCTTGATCACATGCGCGATTCACCTAGATCTAATGCGCCTACATTAAACCCTTAGATGGGTTATTAGGGTTGAAGTCATCCCCTAGGTCGGATCCAAACAGTCTGATCAGACCATCTGACAGCCTAGATGGGTTGACCAGATAGCACCTTGGCGCATGCTAAAGGTGGCTATAGGTCGACTGCATCAAAGGCGTGTAGCGATGTCTGATTGAGACAACTTGTGAACACACCTGAGTTAGGCCCGGGGTCACGCCCGTTTGCCAGACCTCAGTGTGGTTGTTCAGCCTTGGCGCATGCATGGTTGACCTTATGGTCGACTCAAGTCAGTTAGGACTTGGTGCATGCAAGGGCAGTGGATCTGACTAGGTTGGATGAGTGGATCCCTAGTAATGGACCATTGTAAGGTTGTAGAGCAAATAAGGAAAAATTAAAATTGATCCCAAGGGGTTTTCGAAAATTTTAATTTTTATGGATCACATGGTTCTTGATTGATGCATATGTTTGTTTATTTAGTCTTATGTGGGCTGCCCGTTATTAATGTGTGCTGTGCTGGGGCCTGCGTGCCTGTATTAAAAATTGTAAATTAATTATTGTGATCTGCGTATCACTGTGTTTTAATTTATAAATGTAAGTGACCTGCGTGTCACTCTTGTCTAGATAGTTAAATTTGTAATTTAATTAGACAAGAGCACAGAGCACACTTGGCAAAGGCGCTTGCAGCAGAGGCTTGACCAGGTGGGAGGTCCAGGGTTCGACTCTGGGACCAGGCGCATATTCCCTGGTAGGCGCACCAGAGCTGCAGATGGCGCTTAGGCCCTGGTTTGGGCCAGATGGGCAGCTAAAGACCCATGAAGAGCAAATGAAGACTTAAGTTAGGTTAAGGTCTTCTAGGGCTATGGGCTTTTACCACATAAGATTCATGCTTTCTTTTATTGCTTAATATTAGAATTGCATGATTAAATTATCTTCTGCTATCACCATAGGAATTGCATGATAGGCAAGAAGATAATAGACCGTTAAAATCCAACGCTGAAATATCAAGCTCGTAAGCCTTCTGACGCGAAACCTCACTGTTCTGATTATCGTTGGAGCCGTGTTGTACCCACTCAGTGGGCACGTCCATCTATCTTCAGAGGGTGTGGGATTACACCTGTGTGTTACAGAGTAGGGATTTATCCCTTCTCGTTGCTCAGCATAGCACATGGTGGTCCAGGGAGTAGGTCGGGTCAGCTTGACCGTGTTGGCTACATATGTGGAGCATATGGTAGCACATGGAGGCAGCCATCTGTGGGATCAGAGACTGTGTTGTACCAACTCAGTTGGCACAGTCTGCTGGATTGCCCAGATGAAGGGGAATCGCACGGGTTGGCGATTGGCTGGGATGCCTACCAGAAACTAGTGCTTGTACTCTCTGTGCATCTTATCTCGCCTGAGCGGGACGCGGAGACCAAGTATGAAATCTGGATCCCATCTCACTAAAAGAGTATTACTCTTTCGGGCTGTTTTGCTGGATTTTTCACGCCTGATAAAATAGTGAGAAAAAAAGGAATCTTTCTTAAGTCCTGATCGATTCTTATACATTGATACTGACCTTGCTGTTCTTGCATTGTTGTAGATACCTGCAGCAACGAACACCATGAACTTCAATGTGCGATCCCTACTGGAAAGGGAGAAGTTTGCTGGGCCGAACTTCTCTGACTGGTTTGGACACCTTAAGATCGTTCTTAAGGCAGAGAGGAAACTGTATGTCCTCGAGACGGCGATACCGCCGCAGCCCGCTCCGAACGCCGCAAGGGCGGTTCGGGAAGCCTATGAAAAGCACGTCAATGATAGCATTGATGTCGCTTGCCTGATGCTAGCGTCTATGACGCCACCGCTGCAGCGTCAGCATGAGGATATGTCAGCTATACAGATTATAGCAAACCTCAAGATGCTGTATGCTGCACAGGCGAGGACTGAACGCTATAATTTGACTAAGCTCTTCTTTCAGAGCAAACTGGCTGAAGGGAGCCCAGTGGGAGCTCACGTGCTCAAGATGACTGGGCACAAGGAGGCTCTAGAGAAACTGGGGCATACCATTAACCAGGAGCTTGCTGTGGACATTATTCTGCAGTCTCTCCCGCCATCATTCGACGCGTTCATTATTAATTTTAATATGAACAAAATCGATTGTACTCCGGCAGAGCTGCTGAATATGCTCTTGACCACTGAGGAGACTCTGAAGGGTAAGCCTTCGACCTCTGTCTTGATGGTTCCTTCAAGGAACAAGAAGAAGGGGAAGAAGGGCAAGGCCCCGGTCAAGAATTACAGCAAGGCTCTGAAGCAGAAGGTGAAGCGGTCCAAGGAATACAGGTGTTTCCACTGTGGCCAGCTGGGTCACTGGAAAAATGACTGTAAAGCGCTCCAAGGAGATAAGAGGGGAAGCTTTGCTTCTGGCTCAGGTATATTCGTGACTGAGGTCATGTTTTCTTCTTCTATATCATGGGTGTTGGACACTGCATGTGGAGTTCACATTTGTTCAAATGTACAGGAACTCAAGAGAAGAAGGCAGGTGGGACAGCATGAGGTGGACCTACGAGTTGGAAACGGGGCACGGGTTGCTGCTGTTGCTGTAGGAGACTATTTCATTTCTTTACCATCTGGACTTGTATTGGAACTAGACAATTGTTACTTTGTTCCCAGTATAACTAAAAATATTATCTCCATTCCTGCTCTTGTCAGGAAGGGATTTTCCTTTGAATGCAATATTTCAAAGTGTATTTTGTCTTTTGATAATATTGTTTATGCAACTGGTTCAATTAACAATGGGTTATACATGTTGGACATGGAATGTTCGATACAGCAAATTGATATTAAGAAAGCCAAGTATGCTGATCACAGCACCTTGCTATGGCATAGTCGTTTAGGCCATATTAACGAGAAACGCATTAAGCGGTTGCATGATCATGGACTGCTGGGATCATTCTCCTATAAGGAGATTGATACATGCAAAGCTTGTTTGATGGGTAAAATGACGAAGTCACCTTTTCCTCACAAAGGTCAAAGGGCTTCAGGTTTACTTGACCTTATACACAGTGATGTGTGTGGGCCATTTGGTAAACATGCCAGAGGTGGCTATCAGTACTTCATTACCTTTACTGATGATTTCAGTAGATACGGGTATGTCTATCTGATGAGACATAAGAGTGAATCTTTTGACAAGTTCAAAGAGTTCAAGAATGAAGTACAGAATCAGCTAGGCCGAAATATCAAGGCACTTCGCTCAGATCGAGGTGGTGAATACCTAAGTCATACGTTTACTGACTATCTGAAGGAGTGTGGGATCATCTCACAGCTCACTCCGCCAGGAACACCGCAATGGAATGGTGTGTCCGAGAGGAGAAATAGAACGCTACTTGATATGGTTCGTTCTATGATGAGTCAGGCTACTCTTCCATACTCCTTTTGGGGTTTTGCGCTGGAAACAGCTGCAAAGGTACTAAACCGAGTGCCATCCAAGGCAGTTTCAAAGACGCCATATGAGTTATGGTATGGGAAACAGCCGAGCTTGACATTTATCCGGATCTGGGGCTGCGAGGCTTATGTCAAAAAGCTCGCCTCTGGGAAACTAGAGAGCAGATCTGACAAATGTATCTTTGTCGGTTACCCTAAGGAAACTAAGGGTTATTATTTCTACGATCCCAAGGAGAACAAGGTTTTTGTTGCTCGGACGGCCATATTTCTTGAGAAGGAGTTTCTTCTGCAAGAGGCCAGTGGGAGAGAAATAAAGCTGGATGAGAATCCAGAAGAAGGACAAAGTGACCAAGCACAGTTGGATGAGCCTGAGCCGGTAGAACAGGTTATTGAACAACCTGAGGCTCAGATATCACGGGAACCGCGAAGATCGGGTAGGATACGTCGACAGCCTGAGCGCTATGACGGAGTCTACATCATTGATAATGATGAACCCCTCACTTATGCGGATGCGGTCAGTGGACCGGAGTCAGCAAGATGGCTTGAGGCTATGCGCGCCGAGATGGACTCCATGTCAGATAACCAAGTCTGGGATTTGGTTGATCCGCCTTCGGGAGTTATCCCTATAGGCTGTAAATGGATCTTCAAGAAGAAGATTGACATGGATGGTAACGAGGTTACCTATAAAGGCAGGCTAGTTGCGAAAGGTTTCAAACAAATCTACGGGATAGATTATGATGAAACTTTCTCACCTGTAGCCATGTTTAAGTCTATTCGGATTCTTTTCGCGATAGCTGCATATTATGATTATGAGATTTGGCAGATGGATGTGAAAACAGCTTTCCTTAATGGAAATCTGGATGAGGATGTGTACATGACACAACCAGAGGGTTTCACTAATCCATCAGATCGTCATAAGATATGCAAGTTAAAGAAGTCCATTTATGGACTTAAACAAGCATCGAGAAGCTGGAATATTCGTTTTGATGAATCAGTCACTGAATTTGGTTTCATCAAGAACGAGGATGACCCGTGTGTATATAAGAGGTTTAGTGGGAGCGTGATTACTTTCCTAGTCCTCTACGTCGATGACATCTTGATCATTGGAAATGACATTCCTGAAATGCATGCTGTTAAAGCATGGCTGAGGAAGTGTTTCCAGATGAAAGATTTAGGAGAAGCAGCCTATGTGTTAGGTGTGAAGATCTACAGGGATAGATCTAAGAGGCTTCTCGGGCTGTGCCAGAGTACTTACATCGATAAGGTCCTGGAGAGATTTCATTTAGAGAATTCTAAACGTGGATATCTTCCAGTCAGACATGGTCTGAATCTTTCGAAGAGTCAGTGTCCACAAACACAGACTGAGAAAGATGAAATGGACAATACGCCTTATGCTTCGGCTATTGGTTCCATTATGTATGCGATGTTGTGTACTCGCCCAGACGTCGCTTACGGGTTAAGCGTAACCAGTCGTTACTAGAGTAATCCAGGTATGGCGCACTGGATTGCAGTCAAGAACATCTTAAAATATCTGTGGAGGACCAAAGATATGTTCTTGATATATGGTGGTCAGGAAGAACTCAGTATTGAAGGATATACTGACGCTTCGTTCCAGTCTGACCAGGATGATTTCCGATCGCAATCAGGCTATGTTTTTAGCTTGAATGGAGGAGCAGTGGTGTGGAAAAGTTTCAAACAGTCAACTGTTGCTGATTCCACAACAGAAGCCGAGTATGTTGCAGCCTCGGAAGCATCCAAGGAGGCAGTCTGGATTCGTAAGTTCGTGAGAGAACTTGGTGTTGTTCCTTCGAGTGTCGATCCATTGGTTATCTTCTGTGATAACACTGGAGCAATCGCACAAGCAAAGGAACCGCGGTCGCACCAGAAGTCCAAGCACATACAGAGACGGTTTCATTTGATCAGGGAGATCATAGATCGTGGCGAGATCAAAGTATGCAAGGTTCATACAGATGACAATCTGGCAGACCCGCTTACCAAGCCTCTGGCGCAGCAGAAGCATGAGAAGCACTGTAATAATATGGGTTTGAGATTTCTCAACCATTAGATTAAGTGCAAGTGGGAGATTGTTGGGGTATGCCCTTAAGGCTAATGTTTGAGGCCTGTGGGAATGTATCTGTATCATGTAATAAACTGTTATGTTTATAAAGGCATGGTTATTATTCGGTTGTTTACATTGTCTGCTGCAATATATGTTCTTCTGAATAATGTCTCAAAGCTGTTCAGCTGGGCTGACATGCTATTATGTCCTTAGTCGATGTATCTTGGTGAACATGAGACAGCCTTGATATGGTTAAGACTAATATGTGTTCTAATCTTATAGGATGCTTCGAGCATGGAATAAGATGTAGACTCATGGGTACATTGGATGTACTGGACAGACCCTACTAGGATGTTCAATTGTTTGTCACAATGTGAATGTTCCTTGATTAAGACAAGTGGCACATTTCCTCTGACTTGAGATCACTTGTGTTTTCTAAATGATGATTGTCATTGTTTTGAGATGGTTCAATATCATTTGAAACATAATGATTATAGACTATCTTGGATGGTGAGCTTGAGTCAGGTTAGAGCACTAGTGATAGACATAGGATTGCCGTCTCCTTGTTGAAGGAGTGTGATGTTCTAAAGGACCCCCCTGGATGAGATGATTGAGAAAGTGTATGGCCATACCCAGGTGACAGTGTTCATCTGTTCTAATCATGCTCATCATATTGGAGTTACGAGCTTGACAGGCTTGTCCAATAAGAACATCCAGTGGTAAAGGAAATATGCATGCCTTGTGAATTGATTCACACTTGTGCTGTTTTTGGGTGTAGTCTTGGAAGACTCTTTCCTTGATATCGGGAGACAGTGATGTGTTGCTAGATACCCCTCACTGATCGTGATAATGTGAATTATCGTTACCGACGTTTTAAGGAAACCCTCAGGGTCGCACAATTGATGATATGGCTTACTTAAGTCAGATCGTGTGGACTGAATTGTTCAGGTTCAGTTTAAAGGGATTTAATCTCTGATTGTAAGTGAGATCTAGTCTGATCATGTTTGATTGATTAGGGCTTGAGATCGGTAAGCTTCGATCGAGAGAATGGATGCTAGATCGGTCAGATCAGGAGCATCAAAGAGATCAACGGTTAGATCTGGAACCTTAGGGTTTTAATGTGATCTAGGCCATGTCGATTGGTTTATTTGGTTATTGAACCAAAATTAAATTGAACCAAAATGGTTCAAGACTAGGCGACAAGTTCACTTAGCGTGAACATGTTGAGCGGTGAGTGGTGCTATTTTTAGCAACCATGACTCTCACGTTCGAATAGAGAGGGTTCTCTATTCTCGCCTCTTGAACGCATATTCCTCTCGTTCTTTTGGGTGACGGCGCCTTGGAGCTTGAGGAGAATTCAGCAAAGAGAAAAGATCTCCTTCCCTTTCCATTTCGATCAAAGACTTCTTTGGATCTTGCTAGCACAAGAATCGCAAAGAGGAGTAGGCGACATCAACTGTGTGCGTCACCTCTGGAGAAGATCTGCTTTGATCTTTGCTTCCTAGACGCCATCTTGAAATGGCTATGGTATGAGTTTTATCTCTTCTATGCAATCGAATTTTTATGGTTGATCATATCACATGAAGCCGATCCATGAAACCCTAATCCGCTGCCTAAATGTTTATAATGCGCCATGCTGGGTTTCGCCCCCCCTCTAGAAAGGGGTTCTTTCACAAACTTAGATACTCTTTGGGACATGGCAGAGTAATTCACTTAAATTTTAATGACTAGATGACTATTTTTCCATTATTCTGTCACGTTTAATCTTAGCATGATAATTTTACTCATGTGGTAATTGATCTTAGACTCTTTTTAGATCCATATTATTGTGCATGTTTTAGAGTTTTCGCAATAGACTGAAAAGTAATTTGCTTGAGAACTTGAAACCCTAGAATTGCATATTATGTTAGTTCTTATTCGTTTAATTCTAGTAGATTAGTTGCCATGATAATGATATGAATCTAAAGATTGAGCCTAAGTTATCAAACGTGGAGATCTTATGCGAAAGCAAGGATCGGAACGTTGGAGAACCATGAGTAAAACTAGTATCGAGACTCGAATGTACGAACGTGATCCTTGAGATTCCACTAGAGATTATCAACCTAGAATTCGAATGCACGAAAGTGATCCTTGAGTTCTTCGTTTGATGATTTACTTATCTTTAGCTTGGGATAAATCTTGTGCGAGAGCGAGGATTGATCTCTGCATGGTTGTCCGCATGAAAGTGAGACAATCCTTTTATTAAAGTAAATAACATCTTTTTCATGTTGACATTAAACTGACAAAATCATTATTCATGTCTAGTCATAGAAATTAGAGTGAATGAAACCCTAGTCCCAGCTTCTCTCTCTGATAATTCTGTTTTAGCGCTTTGGTCTTCGTTCACTTGTTTGCACTCTTTCGATTGCCTAGATAGTGAAAAATTAATTATTCGGTACTCAGCAACATAGGTCCCTGTGGATTCGATACTTTCTTTATTACTTCGAGTATCCGTACACTTGCGGACACAACAAGTTTTTGGCGCCGTTGCTGGGGATTAGTCCAAGGTACACGCCAAACAACTTGGGATACAATAAGTTTTTGGCGCCGTTGCCAAGGACCTTAGTTTTTGTTGATATTGGAGATATTGAGATTATTGCTAAACTAGGTGTTTATTTTTCTATTTTTTTCTATTTTTCTTGAAATCACTTGATCTATCTATTCTGCATGCGCAGGAACCTTAGATCAGGACCACTTGTTCCATTGGATCCTGAAATTAACAAAACACTTAGAGTGTGCAGGAAGTTAAGACTGGAAGAGGATTTACAAAAAATATCATAGGAGATACAAGAAGAAATTGTGGAGATGGCGAATAACCAGAAAACATTGAGGGACTATGCAGCCCCTAATCCACAAGAAATCTACTCAAGCATTGCTAGACCAGCAATTGAGGCTAATAACTTCGAGATTAAGCCTGCTTTTCTCTCCATGATTCAACAGAATCAGTTTGGAGGATCTCCACTGGAAGATCCAAACCAACACTTGGCTTTGTTTTTAGAATTATGTGACACTATAAAAATTAATGGAGTTTCCAATGATGCACTTAGACTAAGATTATTTCCTTTTTCTCTTAGGGACCGGGCAAGAATATGGCTTCAATCACAACCAACCGGTACCTTCACAACATGGGATCAACTGTCAAATTCCTTCTTGATGAAATACTTCCCTCCAAGCAAGACAATTCAACTGAGGAATCAAATCACAAGTTTCCAACAAAAAGATGGAGAATCTTTCAATGAGGCATGGGAGAGATTTAATGAATTACAACGGAAGTGTCCTCACCATGGCATTGAAGATTGGGTTTTTTGCATACTTTTTATAATGGATTATTATATAATACCAGACTGACTGTAGATGCTACCGCAGGTGGAGCTCTGATGAGCAAAACAATTGATGTTGCTTTCAAACTGCTAGAGGAGATGGCACTAAATCACAATCAATGGACTACTGAGAGAGGAGTACTTCACAGACCTTCTCAAGGTAAGAGTGAGAGTGATGGATGGCGATCCATAGCAGAGAAGGTAGACTTTTTGTGCAATAAGTTCAATTCTATGCAAACAGCTTCTATTTCTTCTATCACTTGTGAAATTTGTGGTAATGATGGTCATATTTCTGAAAATTGTAGAATAGTTGTTGATCAGGGCCATGAACATGTGAATGTCATAGGGAATTATAATCAAGGTAGAACCAATGATCCCTACTCTAACACTTATAACCCTGGATGGAGAAATCACCCCAACCTTTCATGGAGAAACAATAACAATGTAGGGGGAAACAATGAGAATAAAGGATACCAAAGATCAAATCAGAATTTTAATCAAAATCAAAATCAAAATCAGAATTCAAATATTGAATCCATGCTTGAGAAGATAATGGCCAACCAAAACCAATTCATGCAAACCAAAAATAAAGAAATTGAAGACCTTAAAGAAATGGTTAGTCAATTAGCTTCACAAGTAGGATCCATGAATGCCCACAACAAAATTCTTGAAAATCAAATTGCACAACAAGCTAGTGTACCTTACAGACCCCCTGGAAAATTGCCTGCAAAACCTGAGATAAACCCTACGGAGCACTATAATGCCATTATAACTATAAGTGGGAGACAACTAAGAGAACTTAAGGAAAAAGAGTCTCTTGATGATCATGATGAGGAATTAGAATTAGAAAAATCCTCTGAACATGAACAAACCCTACCTAGTTTAACACTCCAAAAGGGTGATGAACCTAAAGGGGATGTACCATGTAAAGAAGATAATTCTAAGTCTAATCTACCTCCACCCTATAGACCACCAGTGCCTTTTCCACAAAGGTTAGTCCAGAATGAACTAGACAAACAATTTGGCAAATTTCTTGATATCCTGAAAAAGCTTTACATTAACATCCCTTTTATTGAAGCTATTTCCCAAATGTCATCTTATGCTAAATTTTTAAAAGAGATTTTGTCTAGTAAGAGAAAATTGGATGATTATGGCACTTGCACTGTAACTTTGACTGAAGATTGTAGTGCCATCATACAGAACAAATTGCCTCCTAAACTGAAAGATCCAAGTAGTTTTTCTATACCATGTTCTATTGGCACTATGGCTTTTGACCGAGCCTTATGTGACCTGGGTGCTAGCGTGAGTCTAATGCCTCTTTCTACTTACAGGAAACTAAACATTGGAGAGCTAAAGCCTACATCCATATCCTTACAGCTCGCGGATTCATCGGTAAAGTATCTTGTAGGTATATTAGAGAATGTTCCGATCAAGATAGGTGAGTTTTTCATACCTGCAGATTTTGTGGTATTAGATATGGAAGAAAATCACAAAAACCCTATAATTCTTGGTAGACCACTGTTAGCCACTGCTAAAGCAAACATAGATGTGAAAGAAGTAAAGATCACTCTTGATATCTATGACAACAAAATTGAATTCAATCTTAATGATTCACTGAATAAACTTTCTTACTCTGGTTCATGTTGCAGTATTGAAATATTTGATGATGTTGTTATTGATGTTTCTAGTTTGTTTGATGAGACCTCAAATTCTGAAACTAATAATCTTTTTGAGGATATTGATAAGAAATTGCAGAAGAAAAAGGAAAGAAGAAAGAAAAGAAGATCTAAGCTGACAAACAAAGGAAAGAAAATCCTGAGCAAATTTAGATACTTTTTCAAGGCTGAGCCTTATGTTATTGGAAGAGATGCCCAACCAAAAGAAAGATCAGAAGGGGGATGGAGAAGTTCACGATCAAATCCGAGTGCAAAAGGGTCAAGCTAATGATCTTTAAATTAGCGCTTCTTGGGAGGCAACCCAAGCTTTCTAACTTTAGTTTTGCTTTCTTTTATTTACTTTGTTTTCATTTTCTTTGAGAACTAATTTTTACAATTTTTTATGTAGGAATCAAGATTTGGCGTGAAATTACAGCACTACCATAATATCCTTTATAGTACCGTAATCCCGATTTTTTTGACCAGAGAGTTATAACTCATTATAGTACCGCCGTGAATTTCATTACGGTACTGTATTTTGTGACAAAATCTTCCCGAGAGTAAAGTCGTTTTACGGCAGTACTGTAAATTTGTTTACGGTGCCGTAATTTTTTAATTTTTGAATTTTTAATTTTTAATTTTTCAAATTGAAAATTTTTTTTTTTAAAAAAAAAACATCTGATCGATATTACAGCCCCACCGTAAAACTATTTACGGTACCATAATGGACACTTGTTTCCGACCCGAGAGTTTCGACCCATTACGGTACTTGCGTAAACATTTTAATGGTACCATAATCTTTGCAATTTTTGAGCCGAAAGTTTTTACCCGTTACGGCACTATCGTAAAATTTGTTATGGGTGTAATTATATCCGCGACACGCGATAAACGTGTCATAAACCTAGGGTTCTTAGTGCCGTTTTGAACTTTTCTCGCTGGCTCAAGCACCGATCTTGGAGCTCCGACCTTCTCCGACCTTCGGAAGACACCGGCGACTCTTCCCGTCCAGTTATTTCCGCCGATTTGGTACCCTCTCATCCGATTTCACTGTTTTAGCGAGTTTTGACCTAGATTCCGCCCCCTTTGCTCGTGTGTTTTCGTTTCTCCGTCATTTTTGGTGCTTCTTGTTTCTATCTGCTCGTGAGAGGATAGGCTACCGTTTCCTTCTTATTTTGAGAGATTTGAGCCAATTTCTAGAGATATCTGAGTTGAAACGTGATGAACATGTTTAAGGTTTACTGTTTATAGTCGCCCTTTTCGATTTTTAATTGATTTTTGAGTTCAAGCATGATTTTAAGTTGACATCTTACTTTATTAATGTTGTTGATGATGATTGGGAGTGTTATCTTTGCTTGCTTGCTATATACTTGCTATATCTATGTTGAATCTTAGTTGCAGCTTGTGATTGTAACAATGCCACCAAGAACCAAGGGACTTGTTGCCAAGAGAAAAGGAAAGGCACTAGCTGAGCCTTCCTTTCCACCCAACCCACACGGAATTTTGTTCAGAAATGAAATTCAGGCTACAAGATATAATCAACTAGTTGAGAGAAGAGTGATTGCCACCAAGTATGCTGATAAGAGAACCTTGGAGACATTGGGTTTGCATGAAGATGTCATGTGGATGTTTGAGCAAATCAAAGCCCACAGATTCTTCCAAATGACACCACAAACATATCAACAATTGGTGCTTGAATTTCTGAGTAGTTTTGATGTGCAGCTGTATGAGTATAGTGAAAGACATGCAGATGGTAATATCACCTACCGCATGGCTAATGTAGAAAGGCAGCTGTCCATGCGAGACTTGAGAACCATCTTCCAGTTTGGTACAGGAGGACGAGTTTCAGTGGGGTATGCTGAGGATGTATTTTGGAACCAAATCACTGAAGAGACCCACTTTTCAGCACTTACTGCTAGGGCTTCAAAGATTTCCAATCCTTGCATCAAGTATGTCCACAGAGTTTTGGCCCACACTATCTTTGGTAGAGGTGACAGTGATGGGATGGTGAGGCAAACTGAGTTGTTCTTTTTATGGAGCATGCTATTTGAATATCCCTTAGATGTTGCCTTTTTCTTCATGAAACACTTGGAAAAAGTTTCTAGGGCAAAGAAAGGAGCTATTGTGATAGGTGGTTTCATTACACCTATAGCCCTATACTTAAGAGTTGAGCCATATGGGACAGAGATTGCAAGAGGGAGTCCAAGACTTGACATGGAGTCTTGTATTGCAATGAAAATGGTGATAAGGGAAGGAGATGGTTTTTCACTGATTCTTGGACCTAGAGGACATAAGTTACCACATCCATGCACCAAGAAGACCATAGTTAGAAACCAAGAGAACTGGAGGTTGGTTCCAGAAGATGCCGACATTGCTATGCCGCCCCCTCTTAGTACTATACCACCACCACCCACCTGGGGTGGTAGTGATGATCCTTTTGGGATGGGCATGGAGCAGCCATTTGGAGCTGCAGATTCTTCCACCCATCAGACTTCTGATAGCAGATTCTCCAGTGCCTTCGACCCCGGATTTAGATATCTCTCCACTCAGCTGTACCGACAGGAGTAGAGGATGGAGAGAGTGATGAACACAATGAGTGACATGAGAGGTTCCATGAGCCAGATGACTGATTCTATGCATCACATGCATAAATACATTGAAAATCTGAGTACCTACATGGAGGAGATAGGGAACTTCTTATACGAGCGTTTCGATTTTCAGGACCCCAGGAGGAGTGGAGAGTATGGAGGGCACTAGAGAACACCACCTATTGATCCTATGGACACCGTAGCGCAGAGCTCCGAAGAGATAGGATTTGATGGCGGTGAAGATTGGTAGAGTCTTGTGAGTATCTCTTTTCCCTTATATCTTTTGTCTTTCACTTTCTGTATCTTATTGATATTTTATGTGTTGAAGGGAAGGATGCTTCCTCTGCATATCTGTGTCCGCTGGCACTACTACTCTGTTTTCCATACTTATCTTTTTGATCTTCGATGGGGTTGTATAATGATGTTGATGATTTATCTCGATATGGTTGTAAAATACTCGATGAAATTTTTGATGATGATATTCTTTTCAATATGATTGTATTCACTTGATAATATTTTGATGACATGACATGTTAATATTTGATGATGATGAGTAAATTTTGATATGAATGGCCTTGATCTAACTTTTGAAATTATTGTATATGACTTAATTGATATTTGATGTTGATAAGTGAATTCAAAATTGAGATTAGAAATAGACCTATCATGTCAATTTTATTTCTCTTATACATATCTGCTTTTGAGATTTTTCATTGATTGATAAGTGAGATTTTAGGGAGATATGTTATTTGAAGAATTTTATTTAAAAGTGAAGCTACTTTTTGAATAAAATTTGCTTATGAGTATGAAATTTTGAATTGATGTCAATTGATTAATCTCATTGAAGTTTTGTTTATTTTACTATTTGTTGGGAAGAAAGAGTCCAAAATCCACAAAAATAGTAAGTGACTCCCCTACTTGGCACTGTGTAAAATTGACAGTGGTACCTAAGACATGGGTTGAAGTATGAAAAAGAAAAAGAGAAATGATGAGAAGAATCTATTCACATTAACTCCGTTGTCTTTAGTAAAATTCTTTCTAAAAAGACATGAGTTCTATTACACTGACTATGTGGTAAATGTACTCTAACTTCGTCACCAGAAAAAAGGTGGTAATCGAATTAGAGAATGTGAATAATGCAAAAAGAAAAAAAAATACGTATCTATGGGAAAGAAAAAAAAAATTAGAGTGGAAAAAGATTTTGGACACCCAATTCATGTAAACATAAGTATGATAAATTTAAACTGAAAATTGAATGAAGTCATGATATTGAGATTCTGTCTTTTATACAAGTTGTGAAATTTTATTCAACTAAGTTGTGGATCTTGAGAATTAGATTTAGAACATGATATATCTATTTAAAATTTTATGATGCAATTAATGAGAATTTTTCATTAGTGATTGTGTGTTAGAAATTTATTTTCCATGAGAAAGTCTATGTCTATGACCAACTTTTGGAATTTTCTTGGCTTTTGCTTGAGGACAAGCAAAGTTTGAGCCTTATGTGTTTGATGACACCGAAATTCATCGTAATTTCTATGCTATTTTGTTGGTGATTTTGCATCATATTCATAGACTTTGCATATTTTTATGTCCTTTTATCAATATTTACGGAAGCTACACTCTTTTATATTTTTAATGATTTTTAGGCAAAAAGGCATATTTTTCAGTCGATTTCAAGCAATCTAAGTGCATAACTAAATTCACAACATCAAAAGGAGATCACACGTCAAATTTCAGAAAATTTGGAGCTTCAGAGCAAATTACAGCACCCCCAACAAGACCTTTACCGTACCGTAGATTGAAATTTTTCTGGGCAGAAGATTTCGTATCATTACGGCACTACTGTAAACATCACTATGATGCCGTATTTTGGATTGTTTTTTATTAGAGAATCGATGGAGTTTACGGTAATGCCGTAAGGAACTTTACGGTACCGTAATTCGGGTCGATTTTCACCCCGAAAGATAGTTGACATTACGGCACTGCCATAAAACATGTTACGGTATCGTAATTCCAGAAGTTTTCAACCCGAGAGCTTGCTGTCCAGATTACGACACCACCGTAAAATCCTTTACGGCCGTAATTACAACCCAATTCGCGACTTTCTCGGTCAACTCCGAAGCCCGATTTTTGCGTACATGATTGCGATCGATCCAGGCCACTAAATATGCTTCTGTAAGAAGCAAAGAGGGAGCCATCACTGAGACGAGGACAAGTAGACCACAAGCCCTAATTTTCATCCATCAGAGAGGGAGAAATTGAGTTTCACACGTCCACCTTAGCGTTCACCACCGGGAAGCCTCCAGCACATCTCTGGCTATGAAATTTGAGTGGAAGCTATGCATAGAGGAGGAGAAGGTGTGGCAGAAGTTTCAGCGTGATTGGAGATCCGACAGAGGAGAAATCAACACAAATCCGAGCGCCGCCGCTGTTGCGCCAAGATTACGGCCGTAAACTTCTTTACGGTCGTACCGAAATTGTTCCTTCTTCTCTATTTTTGATTTCCTTCAATATGAATTATTGTAATCTTCCTTCCATGCAAGCTTAGACACTCTTTGGGACATGGGGGAGTAATTCACTTGAGTTTTAATGACTAGATGACTATTTTTCCATTATTCTGTCACGTTTAATCTTAGCATGATAATTTTACTCATGTCGTAATTGATCTTAGACTCTTTTTAGATCCATATTCTTGTGCATGTTTTAGAGTTTTCGCAATAGACTGAAAAGTAATTTGCTTGAGAACTTGGAACCCTAGAATTGCATATTAGGTTAGTTCTTATTCGTTTAATTCTAGTAGATTAGTTGCCATGATAATGATATGAATCTAAAGATTGAGCCTAAGTTATAAAACATGGAGATCTTGTGCGAAAAGCAAGGATCGGAACGTTGGAGAACCATGAGTAAAACTAGTATCAAGACTCGGATGCACGAAAGTGATCCTTGAGATTCCACTAGAGATTATCAACCTAGAATTCGGATGCACGAAAGTGATCCTTGAGTTCTTCGTTTGATGATTTACTTATCTTTAGCTTGGGATAAATCTTGTGCAAGAGCGAGGATTGATCTCTGCATGGTTGTCCGCATGAAAGTGAGACAATCCTTTTATTAAATTAAATTACATCTTTATCATGTTGACATTAAACTGACAAAATCATTATTCATGTCTAGTCATAGAAATTAGAGTGAATGAAACCCTAGTCCCAGCTTCTCACTCTGATAATTTTGTTTCAGCGCTTTGGTCTTCGTTTGCTAGTTTGCACTCTTTCGATTGCCTAGATAGTGAAAAATTAATTATTCGGTACTCAGCAACATAGGTCCCTGTGGATTCGATACTTTCTTTATTACTTCGAGTATCCGTACCCTTGCGGACACAACAAGTTTTTGGCGCCGTTGCCGGGGATTAGTCCAAGGTACACGCCAAACAACTTGGGATACAATAGTGGTTGAAGTCAACCTATCTACTTCAAACACATGGGTACTTGATACCGCATGTGGAGCGCATATTTGTACGAGTATGCAACGGCTCAAACGAAGTACGGCAGAATGACTGGGAGAGATTGATCTTCGAGTCAGTAACTTATCATAGGTTGCTGCTGTAACTATTGGAGATCTCACTCTCTCGCTATTATCGGGACTTCAACTGGAACTCAACCATTGTTATTATGTACCGTCGATTACTAAGAATATTATATCCATTCCTGCCCTGGCGAGGAAAAGATTCAGCTTTGCAATAAAGGAGAACACCTATTCTTTTTCATTGGCAAACATGTTCTATGCATCTGGTACACTATGCAATGGGTTGTACGTCTTGGACATGCAAAGTTCCATGTGCAATGTAAATACTAAAAGGACCAAGTTAAGTGGTTTCAACAACACTTATCCTTGGCACTATCGTTTAGGGTACATAAACAAGAATCGCATCCAATGACTCCATATAAATGGATCCTTGGATTTGAGGTCCTTCGAGGAGTTTGACATATGCGAGCCATGTCTATTGGGCAAAATGACAAAGGTGCCATTCATCAAAAAAGGTGAGAGAGCCACATGTTTGTTGGATCTTATACATAGCGATGTGTGTGGACCGTTCAACAAACAAGCCAGAGATGGGTTTGTATACTTCATCACATTTACCAACGATTTCAGTAGATATGGTCATGTTTATCTTATGAGACATAAGTCTGAATCCTTAGAGAAATTCAAGGAGTTCAAGACTGAAGTAGAAAACCAGCTTGAACGATCCATAAAGACTCTTTGATCTAATCGAGGTGGAGAGCAATTGAGCGGCAAGTTTATTAACAATCTGAAAGAGTGTGGGATTCTCTCACAGCTCACCCCTCCTAGGACACCCCAGTGGAATGGTGTGCCTGAGAGGAGGAATTGACCTTGCTCGACATGGTTCGCTATATGATGAGTCATGCAACTCTACCTCCATATATCTAGGGACGTGCTTTAGAAATAGCATCTTTTACACCGAATAGCATTCCGTCTAAGAGTATCCCTGTGATCCCACATGAGTTGTGGACTGGGAGATGACCTAACCTCACATTTATAAGGATCTGGGGATGTGAAGCATATGTTAAACGTCAAAGTTCAAGCAAGCTAGAGCCCAGGTCAGATAAATGTGTGTTTGTGGGGGAATCCTAAGGAAACTAGAGGATACAACTTCTATAATCCCACTGAGAACAAAGTTTTTGTCACCTGTGGCACTGTCTTTCCTGAGAAAGAATTTATCTTGAAAGAAGCCAGTGGGAGAAGTTTTCATTTGGAGAAAGTCTAAGATCATACACAAGACACATAGGTTGAGATGGAACCTGAGCCACCTGTATAGGTTGTGGCCCAACCTATGCCTCAAACATAGGCTCCACATAGGTCTAAGAGGGTACATCATCCAAATGATAGGTATGGGTCATTGCTGATTCAACACGATGATATTCTCAAGATTGAGGATAAACCTAAGACTTATGAGGAAGCAATTGCTGGACCGAACTCCGAGAGATGGCTGGAGGCCATGAGATCTGAGATAGATTCCATGTCTGCTAATCAAGTCTAGAACTTAGTTGAGCCGCCTAATGGGGTAATACCTATAGGGTGTAAATGGGTCTTCAAGAACAATATAGATATGGATGGCTACATAGTTACCTTCAAAGGTAGACTAGTGGCCAAAGGTCTCAGGCAGGTTCACGGGGTGGACTATGATGAAACTTTTTTGCCGGTTGCTATGTTTAAATTTATTTGGATCATGCTTGCTTTAACTGCCTACTATGACTATGAGAACTGGCAAATGGATGTGAAAACAGCTTTCCTTAACGGAAACCTATTAGAGGATGTGTTTATAACACAGCCCAAGGGTTTTGTCCACCCTGTAGATGCTCATAAAGTATGCTAGCTAAAGAGATCCATTTATAGATTAAAGCAAGCTTCTCGAAGTTGGAACATTCATTTTGACGAAGCTGTAGGAGATTATGGCTTTATCAAGAGTGAAGACGATGCCTGTGTATACAAGAAAATCAGTGGGAGGTTGGTCATATTTCTGGTCTTGTATATCGATGACATACTGCCCATCGGAAATGACGTCCCTACCCTTTGCGCTGTGAAGATATGGTTGGGAAAGTGTTTCGAGATGAAAGATTTAGGGGAGGCCGCCTATATTCTAGGCGTGAGGATTTATCGGGATAGATCCAAAAAGCTCCTTGCCCTGAGTCAGAGCACATACATAGACAAAGTACTAGAAAGATTTCACTTGGAGCAGTCCAAGAAAGGTTACCTTCCAATGAGGCACAACATTACTCTTTCCAAGAGCTAGTGTCCCTCAACCCAGGTTGAGAAAGAGGAGATGAGTCGAGTCCCTTATGCATCCGCAGTGGGATCCCTCATGTATGCTATGTACAAGACCAGACGTGGCTCATGTAGTGAGCATAACTAGCAGATACCAGTCTAACCCAGTGTCCATCATTGGATAACCGTGAAGAATATTTTGAAGTATCTGAGGATGACAAAAGATTTATTCCTAGTTTATGGTGGACAAGAAGATCTGTGTATTCAGGGATATATAGATGATCCTTTCCAGTCAGACCCAAATGACTTCAAATTGCAGTCCGGCTATATGTTCTTGCTGAATAGAGGTTCTGTTTGTTGGAAGAGCTTCAAGCAATCCACGGTGGCAGACTCTACAACAGAAGCGGAGTATGTTGAGGCTTCTAAGGCAGCCAAAGAAGTAGTTTTGATCAAGAAGTTCATCTCTGAACTTCAAGTGGTTCCTAGTGTTGCCGATCCCATTGTGCCCTTCTGTGATAACTGATGACTCCAAATTTCATAGTGAATTTCATGCGTATTCCATCATGTTTTTGAGTCATATTCATGCTTCTTTGCTTATTTTATGCCTTTTTTATCAAATATTTTGGAATCGACACTATTTTTGGATTTTGATCATTTTCAGGCAAAAAGGCAACGTTTTCAATGGTTTTCAAGCAAATCCAACACATGGGCGTGATCCTAACATCAAGAGGAGACTACACATCAAATTTTAAGCCAAAACGAACTTTCTGACGAAATTACGGTAGTGCCGTAAGTATTTTTACAGCCATAATTTTTGATTAAGGCACTACCGTAATGATTTTCATGGCAGCTTCATCTGAGAAATTTTTTGAGAATTACGGCACTACCGTAATTTTCATTACGGTACCGTAATTTCAGTCTGATTTCGACTCGAGACTTCAGAGGAAAATTATGGCACTACCGTAAAATTCTCTACAATGCCATAATTTGGTTAGACTTCATAGAGCGAGTTCAGTGGATAATTA
Source organism: Costus lasius (assembly GCA_027563935.2). Taxonomy (NCBI): domain Eukaryota; kingdom Viridiplantae; phylum Streptophyta; class Magnoliopsida; order Zingiberales; family Costaceae; genus Costus; species Costus lasius. The sequence goes on along the minus strand of CM050450.1, from coordinate 97,335,065 downwards.
CGGTACTACCGTAATTCCCATTATGGTACCATAATTCCTGCCCATACACCCGATTCTTTCGCTAGAAAATTGATTTCGCAATTTCTCGAGATTTAGGGCACCAAATTGAGATCTGTAAAAGGCGGTGCACTGATGATTAAAAGGGGGATCTTTTCAGACTAAAAAGGAGAACTTTTACTACCGATCCACAGCGAATTTGAGAAAAGAGTGGCCGCACTAGGGTTCATCGGTTCTCAGCCTACAGACCACCTCCGGCCACAATTTTTGATAGAGAGCTTCGTCTGGTGGAGGAGAACACACAGCTGAAGTTTCAGAGCGTTTGGAGTCCGATCGAGGGAGAAATCAATAGAACAATGGTGACAACACTATTTATATCAAAATTACGGGCTGTAATTCAATTACAGCCCTGTTTTGTTACTTTTCTTCCCTCTCTTCGATTTCTTATCACGCTGAAACATGTTTTATTGTAATTCTTTCATCATGGTAGCTTAATCTTTCTTTGGGGCATAGGGGTGCAATCTCTTTGTTTCTTAATGACTAGAAAATCCTAATTTTGTCAGACTGATTTTATTGTGATAATTTTACTTTTCTGATTAACTGTTCTTTAATTCTCCTTTGTTTCTTAATGTCAGCATGTTTTAGAATTTTGCAAAATAGACTGAGAAGATGATTGTGAAATTCGGAACCCTAGGAGTTATCGAGTTTGGAACTATCGTAAGAGATTAGGTTGTTCTTCGAATTCTAATTTTTAGAGGATTTTAATGCCTTGTTGATTTTATGATTCTTTGGATTGAGTTAATATCTTAGACTTGATTAGAAATTGTAAGAGATTAAATTTCTGATTGACAGAGAACCTTGAGTAAAACTTGTGTTGAGACTTGGATGCACGAGAGTGATCTTTGAGTTTCCACTTGAGGTTATCGACTTAGAATTCGGATGCACGAGAGTGATCCTTGAGTTCTTAGTTGATGGTTTACTTATTTTCAGCATTGAATAGATCTTGCACGAGAGTGAAGATCGGTTCTTTGTACAATTGTTTGCGCGAGAGGGAGACAATTTATTTATGAGGTAAACTATACCTTTATCATGATAAAATTAGATTGACAGCCACTTATCTTGATTCACTATTTTTTTTGATTGCCTAGCTAGTGAGAAATCGATTATTTAGTACTTGGCAACAAGGTCTTTGTGGTTCGATATTTTTATTACTTCGAGTATCCGTGCACTTGCGGACAACAACAAGTTTTTGGCGCCGTTGCCGGGTATTAGACCAAGGTACATGCCAAACAACTTGGGATACATCAAGTTTTTGGCGCCGTTGCTGGGGATTAGTCCAAGGTACACGCCAAACAACTTGGGATACAACAATAACATTGGTGCGATCGCGCAGGCCAAAGAACCAAGATCGAATCAGCGATCTAAGTACATACTCAGGCGATTTCACCTAATTCGGGAGATCATCGACAGAGGTGACGTAAAGATATGTCGAGTTAACACAGAGAACAATCTAGCAGACCCACTGACTAAAACTTTGGCGCAACAAAAGCATGATGGTCATACTCGAGACATGGGGTTAAGGTACCTCAAGATAAGGTCTGAGTGCAAGTGAGAGATTGTTATTGTTTTGCCCTAAGACCTATGTTTCGGTCTTAACATTTGTTCAACATACATTTATATTTATAGAGATCCTGGCATTGTCATTGTCATGGTTTATTATACATATGTGCATATGTATGTTTACATGATGATGTCCCTCGAGATATTACTATCTCAGTTTGCTATGCCTCGAGTCGAGTACCATAGTGGATATGGGACAGCTATGGTGCAGGTGAGACTCGTATATGTGTTGGTTACCATGGGTTGCTTAACGCGGGTATATGGGTATATCAAGGAAGATACACAAGACCAACCCACCGTGAGGATTCTTCTTGGTGTCTCAAGAAGAATCTCACAGTGATAGAATTGCAGATGTCTTTTGACTTGAGGGAGATTGTGGCTCTATATAGTAAGGGATATACTTTGACACAACCTAATGCCTTACCATAAAAGGGAGGTCATAACGGTTGTCTTTAGGTATGTCTTAAGCTGTATAGAGTTGCATCTTGCCAATAAAGGATTTGCCCTTTCCTTGTGGGGAAGCTTGATGTCCATGGGCCCCTATATGGTGCATGACTAAAAGTGTGTGGCCACACCTATGTTTAGCTTGATTGAGTCATGACCATTATCGTTGGAATAAATAAGTGTGATACGCTTGTCCAACTTGGATGATCGACCTAGTGAAAGTCCCCTATTACGAGGGGGCGAAACCCTAATAGGCGCATGCAGAGGTTTTAACACAGCGGAAAAGGTTTCTAGATCGATGCATGCAGTATGATCAACTTTATTTTCGTATACATGAGAATCGATCCTTACCGATGCCATTTCTTGGATGGCGTCTAGGAAGTAGAGAGTCAAACGCTTCTCCTCCAAATGGTGTGCACACAAGGTGATCAATGCGCCTACTCCCTTAGTGCTCCTTATGCTAGCAAGGTTCCAAGGTCTCCTGATCGAATGGAAGGGAAGGAGATGTTTTTTTTTTCTTCTTGGCCGAATCCTCTCCAAAGCGTCAAGGCGACACACAACGAGTGTACCTCTAGAGAGAGGGGCGAGAGGCGAGAATAAAACTTCTCTTGGCGTGCACGTGAGGCGTGGCCTCATGGCTTCTAAAAATAGCAAACCACCAACGTTCATGCGACCATGGGTTTACCCGAACGCATTTTGCTCTCCCCTTGAACCATGCACTCACATGATGAGCTGGTTCAATTTCGGTTTGGTTCAAAGACCAATTAAGCCAAGCATCTGGTTCAGATCACAATAAACCCTAAAGGTTCAAGATCCAACCGTTCATCTCTTGATGCTCTTGATCTCACCGATCTAGCATCAATTCTCTCGATCGAAGCTTACCGATCTCAAGCCCTAATCAATCAAACATGATCAGACCAGATCTCACTTACAATCAGAGATTAAATCCCTTTAAACTGAACCAGAACAATTCAGTCCACACGATCTGACTTAAGTAAGCCATATCATCAAATTGTGCGACCCTAAGGGTTTCCTTTAAATGTCGGTAACGATAACTTACATTATCACAATCAGTGAGGGGTATCTAGCAACACATCACTATCTCCCGATATAAAGGAAAGAGTCTTCCAAGACTACACCCAAACCACAGCACAAGTGTGAACCCAACTCACTAGGCATATGTGTTTCCTTTGCCACTGGACGTTCTTATTGGACAAGCGTGTCAAGCCTGTAATTCCAATATGATGAGAATGATTAGATCAGATGAACATAGTCATCTGGGTATGGCCATACACTTTCTCAATCATCTCATCCAGGGGGCCCCTATAGAACATCACACTCCAATCAAGGAGACGGCAATCCTATATCTATCACTAGTGCCCTAACATGACTCATGCTCATTATCCAAGATAATCTATAACCATTATGTTTCAAATGATATCGAACTACCTCAAAACAATGCCAATCATCATTTAGAAACACAAGTGATCTCAAGTCAGAGGAACTATGCCACTTGTTTGCATATAAGGATTATTCACATTGTGACAAGCAATTGAATATCCTAAGTAGGGTCTGTCCAGTACATCCAATGTACCCATGAGTCTACATCTTATTCCATGCTCGAAGCATCCTATAAGATTAGAACACATATTAGTCTTAATCATATCAAGGCTGTCTCATGTTCACCAAGATATCTCGACTAAGGACTTTACTGCATGTCAGCCAAGCTGAACAGCATTGAGACATTATTCAGAAGTATACATATTGCAGCAGATACTGTAACAACCTGAATAACAACCATTGCCTTTATAAACGTAGAGTTTAAACATGATACTGAAATAATCCCAAGGCTTCAAACATTAGCCTTAAGGGCATACCCTAACACCTAGCAAAGGGATATGTATACTTATATATCTTATCACAGTTTGAGGTTGTCGATGGCGACATTTATTCCGATGACTTGGGTAGTGGTGATGCAATGCTAGGTGCCACTCATTGGTTGTGATGATGTGGTCATCACTACCAACATCAAAGGGACCTACATGGTCACACACCTAGACACTAGAGACTCCGTATTGATTGGATAGCCTCAGATCGAATCTACGGACAATACGGATCTATTTAGGAGTATTGATGAGTTGGGAGATGGTTTAATAGAGTTGGATGACACTTAATATTATTTGATACGTCAAATAATTTAAGCGGAATCTTAAGGATTCCAAAGCTTGTGTGCTAAATTGATTTTAGCAGAAATAGCTTGGATGCTAAAATGATTTTAGTAGAAAGATTTCTCATGGGACCCATGACTTAAGCGCAAAATTAATATATTAATATTTATATTGCGGCTTAAGTGGACGGGACCCACGACTAAACGGGACCCACGACTAAACTTTGTATATATGGGGCTAGGGGTGCATACACAAGTGTTCGCATGTCTTGAAGCCCTAGCCGCCTAGGTCTCCTTCTCCCCTCAAACCCTAGCCGCTCACCTTCCTCTTCTTGGCGCCTCTGACCTTGTTGTCACCCCTCTTCTCCATAGGGGACAGCATACTTCTCTTGGCACAAGAAGGAGTTGAGGGTGTTCTTCTTCTTCCTTGGTGCCTTCCTTTGTGTTCGCGCATTGATGACTCCAAATTTCATAGTATTTTTCATACTTATTTGGTAGTCTTTTGAGCCATAGTCTTACTCTTTTACTTTGCTTTTATACCCTTTTTTACCAAATACTTCGGAATCTACACAATCTTTTGTTTTTGATCAATTTCAGGTAAAAAGGCATTATTATCACTGGTTTTCGAGCAATATCAATGCATGAATGAATTCTAACCATGAAGAGGAGTCTACCCATCAAATTTCAAGACAAAAGGATGCTCCTAGCAAAAATATGGCACTGTCGTGTAAATCTACACGGTACCGTATTTTACCGCTTTCAACGAGACGAAAATACGGCACTGCCGTATTTTGCCCCAGAACTTTTACGGTACCGTATTTTGGGCTGATTTCAACCAGAAGACCTAAGCGTGAATACGGCACAGCCGTGTAGAAATACACGGTACCGTAATTTTTGGCGATTTTGACCAGAGAAGTTCTAACAAAAATACGGCACTGCCATATGAAGCCTCACGGTGCTGTATTTTCTGACAATTCTGACCAGAAGGATTTGGCAAGAATACGGCACTACCGTATTTATGAGAAACATTCTTATGGCACCGTATTATTTGCCCATAACTCACAGAATGAAATACAGCACTACCGTATGAAGCTTCACAGCGCCGTATATTGGAACTCAGAATTCTGATTTTTTCGCCTGATTCTTGCAAAGACCATATCTTTTGATCCAAACCTCCAAATTAAGATCGGAAAGAAGGGGCGAACTCGTCTTAATGAGGAGAATATAACTAGACCAAAAGGAACAATTTTTATGTTCCATCCATGGTGAATTTCAGAGAGAGGCAGAATTGCTAGGGTTTGGAGTTGAAGGAACAATTTTTGACAAAGAGCTTCATCTGGTGAAGGAGAACACGTACCTCAAGTTTCAAAGCGTTTGGAGTTGAATCGAAGGAGAAATCAATGAAACAGCGGTGACAGTGCTGATTCCAGGCAAATACGATGCTGTAATTTCGTTATAGCACTGTTTTGTAACTCTTTTCTCCTCTTTTCGATTCCTTATCATTCTGAGAACATGTTTTATTGTAATCCTTTCATCATGGTAGCTTAATCTTTTTATGGGAAATGGGGGTGTAATCTCTTTGTTTCTTAATGTCTAGAAAACCCTAATTTTGTCAAACTGATTTTATTATGATAATTTTACTCTTGTGATTGATTGTTCTTTAATTCTCCTTTGTGTCTTAATTACCAGCACGTTTTAGAATTTTGTGAAATAGACCGAGAGGTTGATTGTTTGAAATTCAGAACCCTAGGAATTGTTGAGTTTGGAACTATCGTAAGAGATTAGGTAGTTCTTCGAATTCTGATTTTTAGTGATTTTATTGTGATGTTGAATTTCTGATACTTTGGATTGAGTTAATGTGTAGACTTGATTGAAGTGTCCCCTTCATGGGGGAGCGCAAGTAAACAAAATCCCTTTCAAGAGGGGGGCGAAAACCTTAAAGGGGTGGCGCATCACCATTGCAAGCGGAAGCAAAAGGTTTTCAAGAATCTTAGCATAAACATATGTTCAACTTGGTGAAGTTGAGACTCATACCATAGCCATCTCGGTTTAGATGGAGCTTTGGAAGCAAAGGCGCAAGTGCCCCTTCTCCGAAGATAATCACACACAAGAGAAGATGGCTTCTCCTTGGATCTCCTTGTGCTAGCAAGGATGCGCAAGGTGTCCTTGATCGAATGTTAGGATGATGGAGAAGTTTCCTTGGCCGAGCGCTTGTTCTTGTCGTCCACTTCCTTCCACACGAGATGGCAAGCAAGCTCTCTTTTCCCAAAAACAAAACGCAAAGACAAGAGAGCAAATGCACTTCGGCGACATCAAGACAAATGACGTTACATGACTTCCCAAAATGGAAAGTCATGAAGCCACTCTCCAACGCCAAAACGCCCCTCTTGATGAACCATGCGTTCACCTAGTGAACCGGTTCATGCTTTGGTTCAATTCGATTTGGCCCAAAGACCAAACTCAAACCAAGCCAAGCCAAGGCATGGTCTAGACTCTCTATGAACCAAATGGCTCATGATCTAGCCGTTCATCTCCTGATGCTCCTGATCTCACCGATCTAGCATCATCTCTCTCGATCGAAGCTTACCGATCTAAAGCCCTAATCAATCAAACATGATCAGGCTAGATCTCACTTGCAATCAGAGATTAAACCCCTTTAAACTGAACCCATACAATTCAGTCCACACGATCTGACTCAAGAAAGCCATATCATCAAATTGTGCGACCCTAAGGGTTTCCTTTAAATGTCGGTAACGACAACTTACGTTATCACGATCAGTGAGGGGTATCTAGCAACACATCACTGTCTCCCGATATAAAGGAAATAGTCTTCCAAGACTACACCCAAACCATGACACAAGTGTGAATCAAAACTCACAAGGCACACATATGTCCTTTGCCACTGGATGTTCTTATTGGACAAGCATGTCAAGCTTGTAACTCCAATACGATGAGCATGATTAGATCAGATGCACATAGTCATCTGGGTATGGCCATACACTACCTCAATCATCTCATATAGGGGGGCCTTTAGAACATCACACTCCTTAAACAAGGAGACGGCAATCCTTTATCTATCACTAGTGCCCTAACCTGATTCAAGCTCACCATCCAAGATAGTCTATAATCATTATATTTCAAATGATATTGAACTACCTCAAAACAATGACAATCATCATTTAGAAACACAAGTGATCTCAAGTCAAAGGACATGTGCCACTTGCTGCTTACAGGGATCATTCACATTGTGACAAGCAATGCAATATCCCAGTAGGGTCTGTCCAGTACATCCAATGTACCCATGAGTCTACATCTTATTCCATGCTCGAAGCATCCTATAAGATTAGCACTCATATTAGTCTCCATCATATCAAGGCTGTCTCATGTTCACCAAGATATCTCGACTAAGGACTTATAGCCTGTCAGCCTAGCTGAACAGCTTTGAGACATTATTCAGAAGTACACTTATTACAGCAGACAAGGTAACAACCTGAATAACAACCATGCCTTATTATAAACTTAAGAGTTTATTACATGATACTTATACAATCCCAAGGCCTCAAACATTAGCCTTAAGGGCATACCCCAACAATCTCCCACTTGCACTTAATCTAATGGTTGAGAAATCTCAAACCCATATTATTACAGTGCTTCTCATGCTTCTGCTGCGCCAGAGGCTTGGTAAGCGGGTCTGCCAGATTGTCATCTGTATGAACCTTGCAAATCTTGATCTCGCCTCGATCAATGATCTCCCGGATCAAGTGAAACCGTCTCTGTATGTGCTTGGACTTCTGGTGCGACCGTGGTTCCTTTGCTTGTGCGATTGCTCCAGTGTTATCACAGAAGATAACCAAAGGATCAGCACTCGAAGGAACGACACCAAGTTCTCTCACGAACTTACGAATCCACACTGCCTCCTTGGATGCTTCCGAGGCTGCAACATACTCGGCTTCAGTTGTGGAATCAGCAACAGTAGACTGTTTGAAACTCTTCCACACCACTGCTCCACCATTCAAGCTAAAAACATAGCCTGATTGCGATCGGAAATCATCCTGGTCCGACTGGAACGAAGCGTCAGTATATCCCTCTATACTGAGTTCTTCCTGACCACCATATATCAAGAACTTATCTTTGGTCCTCCGCAGATATTTTAAGATGTTCTTGACCGCAATCCAGTGCGCCAAACCTGGATTACTTTGGAATCGACTGGTCACGCTTAACCCGTAAGCGACGTCTGGGCGAGTACACAACATCGCATACATAATGGACCCAATAGCCGAAGCATAAGGCGTATTGTCCATTTCATCTTTCTCAGTCTGTGTTTGTGGACACTGACTCTTCGAAAGATTCAGACCATGTCTGACTGGAAGATATCCACGTTTAGAATTCTCTAAATGGAATCTCTCCAGGACCTTATCGATGTAAGTACTCTGGCACAGCCCGAGAAGCCTCTTAGATCTATCCCTGTAGATCTTCACACCTAGTACATAGGCTGCTTCTCCTAAATCTTTCATCTGGAAACATTTTCCTAACCATGCTTTAACAGCATGCAGTTCAGGAATATCATTTCCAATGATCAAGATATCATCGACGTAGAGGATTAGGAATGTAATCACGCTCCCACTAAACCTCTTATATACACACGGGTCATCCTCGTTCTTGATGAAACCAAACTCAGAGATTGATTCATCAAAACGAATGTTCCAGCTTCTTGATGCTTGTTTAAGTCCATAAATGGACTTCTTTAACTTGCATATTTTATGACGATCTGCTGGATTAGTGAAACCCTCAGGTTGTGTCATATACACATCCTCATCCAGATTTCCATTAAGGAAAGCTGTTTTCACATCCATCTGCCAGATCTCATAGTCGTAATATGCTGCTATCGCGAAAAGAATCCGAATAGACTTAAACATGGCTACAGGAGAGAAAGTTTCATCATAATCTATCCCGTAGATTTGTTTGAAACCTTTCGCAACTAGTCTGCCTTTATAGGTAACCACGTTACCATCCATGTCAATCTTCTTCTTGAAGATCCATTTACAGCCTATAGGGATTACTCCCGGAGGCGGATCAACCAAATCCCAGACTTGGTTATCTGACATGGAGTCCATCTCGGCTCGCATAGCATCAAGCCATCTAGCTGACTCCGGTCCACTGACCGCATCCGCATAAGTTAGGGGTTCATCATTATCAATGATGTAGACTCCGTCATAGCGCTCAGGCTGTCGACGGATCCTACCCGATCTTCGCGGTTCCCGTGATATCTGAGCCTCAGGTTGTTCAATAACCTGATCTACCGGCTCAGGCTCATCCAACTCTGCTTGACTACTTTGTCCTTCCTCTGGAATCTCATCCAGCTTTATTTCTCTCCCACTGGCCTCTTGCAGAAGAAACTCCTTCTCAAGAAATATGGCCGTCCGAGCAACAAAAACCTTGTTCTCTTTGGGATCGTAGAAATAATAACCCTTAGTTTCCTTAGGGTAACCGACAAAGATACATTTCTCAGATCTGCTTTCCAGTTTCCCAGAGGCGAGCTTTTTGACATAAGCCTCGCAACCCCAGATCCTGATAAATGTCAAGCTAGGCTGTTTCCCATACCATAACTCATATGGCGTCTTTGAAACTGCCTTGGATGGCACTCGGTTTAGTACCTTTGCAGCTGTTTCCAGTGCAAAACCCCAAAAGGAATATGGAAGAGTAGCCTGACTCATCATAGAACGAACCATATCAAGTAACGTTCTATTTCTCCTCTCGGACACACCATTCCACTGCGGTGTTCCTGGCGGAGTGAGCTGTGAGATAATCCCACACTCCTTCAGATAGTCAGTAAACGCATGACTCAGGTATTCACCACCTCGATCAGAACGAAGTGCCTTGATATTTCGGCCTAGCTGATTTTGTACTTCATTTTTGAACTCTTTGAACTTGTCAAAAGATTCACTTTTATGTCTCATTAAATAGACATACCCATACCTACTGAAATCATCAGTAAAGGTAATGAAGTACTGATAGCCACCTCTGGCATGTTTACTAAATGGCCCACACACATCACTATGTATAAGGTCCAGTAAACCTGAAGTCCTTTGCCCTTTGTGAAGAAAAGGAGACTTCATCATTTTACCCATCAAACAAGCTTTGCATGTATCAATCTCCTCATAGGAGAATGATCCCAGCAGTCCATGATCATGCAACCGCTTAATGCGCTTCTCGTTTATATGGCCTAAACGACTATGCCATAGCAAGGTGCTGTCATCAGCATACTTGGCTTTCTTATTATCAATGTTTTGTATAGAATTTTCCATGTCCAACATGTATAACCCATTGTTAATTGAACCAGTCGCATACACAATATTATCAAAAGTTAAAACACACTTTGAAATCTTGCATTCAAAGGCAAATCCTTTCCTGACTAGAGCAGGAATGGAGATAATATTCTTGGTGATACTTGGTACAAAATAACAATTGTTCAATTCTAATACAATGCCAGATGGTAAAGTAATGAAATAGTCTCCTACAGCAACAGCAGCAACCCGTGCCCCGTTTCCAACTCGTAGGTCTACCTCATGCTGTCCCACCTGCCTTCTTCTCTTGAGTTCCTGCACATTTGAACAAATGTGAACTCCACATGCGGTGTCCAACACCCATGAAATGGTAGAAGAAGATAACATGACCTCAATCACATATATACCTGAGCCAGAAGCGATGCTTCCCCTCTTATCTCCTTGGAGCGCTTTACAGTCCTTTTTCCAGTGACCCAGCTGGCCACAGTGGAAACACCTGTTGTCCTTCGACCGCTTCACCTTCTGTTTCAGGGCCTTGCTGTAATTCTTGACAGGGGTCTTGCCCTTCTTCCCCTTCTTCTTGTTCCTTGAAGGAACCATTAAGACAGAGGTTGAAGGCTTACCCTTCAGAGTTTCCTCAGTTGTCAAGAGCATATTCAGCAGCTCTGCCGGCGTACAATCGATTTTGTTCATATTAAAATTAATGATGAACGCATCGAAAGAAGGCGGAAGAGACTGTAGAATAATGTCCACAGCAAGCTCCTGGTTGACGGTATGCCCCAGTTTCTCTAGAGCCTCCTTGTGCCCAATCATCTTGAGCACATGAGCTCCCACTGGGCTCCCCTCAGCCAGTTTGCTCTGAAAGAAGAGCTTCGTCAGATTATAGCGCTCAGTCCTCGCCTGTGCAGCATACAGCATCTTGAGGTTCGCTATAATTTCTATAGCCGACATATCCTCATGCTGACGCTGCAGCGGTGGCGTCATAGACGCTAGCATCAGGCAAGCGACATCAATGCTATCATTGACGTGCTTTTCGTAGGCATCCCGAACCGCCCTTGCGGCGTTCGGAGCGGGCTGCGGCGGTATCGCCGTCTCGAGGACATACAGTTTCCTCTCTGCCTTAAGAACAATCTTAAGGTGTCCGAACCAGTCAGAGAAGTTCGGCCCAGCAAACTTCTCCCTTTCCAGTAGGGATCGCACATTGAAGCTCATGGTGTTCGTTGCTGCAGGAATCTACAACAGGCAAGAACAGCAAGGTCAGTATCAATGTTTCAGAATCAATCCAGGACTTAAGAAAGATTCTTTTCTCACTATTTTGTCTGACTAAAAAATCCAGTAAACAGTCCGAAAGAGTAACACTCTTTTAGTGAGATGGGATCCAGATTTCATACTTGGTCTCCGCGTCCCGCTCAAGCGAGATAAGATGCACAGAGATGACAAGCACTAATTTCTGGTAGGCTGTCCCAGCCAATCGCCCAACCCGTGCGATTCCCCTTCATCTTGGCAATCCAGCAGACTGTGCCAACTGAGTTGGTACAACACAGTCTCTGATCCCAGAGATGGCTGCCTCCATGTGCTACCATATGCGCCACATATGTAGTCTACATGGTCAAGCTGACCTGACCTACTCCCTGGACCACCACGTGCTATGCTGAGCAACGAGAAGGGATAAATCCCTGCTCTGTAACACGCAGGTGTAATCCAGCACCGTCTGAAGATAGATGGACGTGCCCACTGAGTGGGTTCAACACGGCTCCAACGATAGTCAGAACGGTGAGGTTTCGCGTCAGAAGGCTTACGAGCTTGATATATTAGCGTTGGATTTTAACGGTCTTTTATCTTCTTACTATCAGGCATGTCCTATGGCTATAGCATAAGATAAACTTAAACATGCAATTCTAATTATTAGCAATAAGTAGAAAGCATGATCTTATGTGGTAAAAGCCCATGAACCCTAGTAAGACCTTAATTTTACTTAAGTCTTCACTTGAGCTCTTTGGCCTCACATCTGGTCCAACCTAGGGCTCTAGCGCCAAGAGCACCTCAGGTGCGCCACCAGGTGAATGCTCCTCTTGGATGTGTGCCTTTGTGCTCTTGTCTAATCAAAATACATTTTTGATCTATCTAGACAAGGTTGACTCGCAGGTCAACAATACATTATAAATTGAGTACAATGTGATTCGCAGATCACAAATTAATTTACAATTTTAAATCCAGGCTCACAGGCCCCAGCACAGCACACAATAGGGCAACCCACATAAGAGTAAATAAACAAGCATATGGTTTCAATCATCATGTGATCCAATCAAGAAATTAAAATTTTGAAAACCCCATAGGCATCACTTTTAATTTCCTTATGTGCCCTACAACCTTACAATGGTCCATTGATAGGGATCCACTCATCCATCTAGATAGATCCTTTTCCCTTGCATGCACCGAGTCCTAACTGACCCGAGTTGACCTGATGGTCAACCATGCATGCGCCAAGGGCTGAACCACCCTCATGAGTTTTGGCAAGCGGGTGTGACCCCGGGCCTAACTCAAGTGTGTTCAGAAGTTGTCTCAATCAGACCTCGCTACACGCCTTGGATGCAGTCGACCTATAGCCACCTCGTGCTTGCGCACAGGTGCTATCTGGTCAACCCATCTAGGCTGTCAGATGGTCTGATCAGACTAGTTTGATCCATTCTAGATGAAGCTTTCAACCCCATCAACCCATCTAAGGGTTTACAATAGGTACATCTTAGATCTAGTTGGGCGCGCATGTCATTTAGGTTTTAGAAAAACAACAACAACATGGTATAACCGCAACCAACATATATGCGCCAATCAACATAACTCTCATACATGCGCAAATATAAACATACTATTATCTAGCATACTCGCATGAAGAGATAACATATGTCAAACAAGATCAACATACATGTAGATGCGCAAACATGGATCACATAGTATATCAAGCAATCATATGATTATGCTTCAACCGGCGCTCTGATACCAATTGAAGTGTCCCCTTCATGGGGGAGCGCAAGTAAACAAAATCCCTTTCAAGAGGGGGGCGAAAACCTTAAAGGGGTGGCGCATCACCATTGCAAGCGGAAGCAAAAGGTTTTCAAGAATCTTAGCATAAACATATGTTCAACTTGGTGAAGTTGAGACTCATACCATAGCCATCTCGGTTTAGATGGAGCTTTGGAAGCAAAGGCGCAAGTGCCCCTTCTCCGAAGATAATCACACACAAGAGAAGATGGCTTCTCCTTGGATCTCCTTGTGCTAGCAAGGATGCGCAAGGTGTCCTTGATCGAATGTTAGGATGATGGAGAAGTTTCCTTGGCCGAGCGCTTGTTCTTGTCGTCCACTTCCTTCCACACGAGATGGCAAGCAAGCTCTCTTTTCCCAAAAACAAAACGCAAAGACAAGAGAGCAAATGCACTTCGGCGACATCAAGACAAATGACGTTACATGACTTCCCAAAATGGAAAGTCATGAAGCCACTCTCCAACGCCAAAACGCCCCTCTTGATGAACCATGCGTTCACCTAGTGAACCGGTTCATGCTTTGGTTCAATTCGATTTGGCCCAAAGACCAAACTCAAACCAAGCCAAGCCAAGGCATGGTCTAGACTCTCTATGAACCAAATGGCTCATGATCTAGCCGTTCATCTCCTGATGCTCCTGATCTCACCGATCTAGCATCATCTCTCTCGATCGAAGCTTACCGATCTAAAGCCCTAATCAATCAAACATGATCAGGCTAGATCTCACTTGCAATCAGAGATTAAACCCCTTTAAACTGAACCCATACAATTCAGTCCACACGATCTGACTCAAGAAAGCCATATCATCAAATTGTGCGACCCTAAGGGTTTCCTTTAAATGTCGGTAACGACAACTTACGTTATCACGATCAGTGAGGGGTATCTAGCAACACATCACTGTCTCCCGATATAAAGGAAATAGTCTTCCAAGACTACACCCAAACCATGACACAAGTGTGAATCAAAACTCACAAGGCACACATATGTCCTTTGCCACTGGATGTTCTTATTGGACAAGCATGTCAAGCTTGTAACTCCAATACGATGAGCATGATTAGATCAGATGCACATAGTCATCTGGGTATGGCCATACACTACCTCAATCATCTCATATAGGGGGGCCTTTAGAACATCACACTCCTTAAACAAGGAGACGGCAATCCTTTATCTATCACTAGTGCCCTAACCTGATTCAAGCTCACCATCCAAGATAGTCTATAATCATTATATTTCAAATGATATTGAACTACCTCAAAACAATGACAATCATCATTTAGAAACACAAGTGATCTCAAGTCAAAGGACATGTGCCACTTGCTGCTTACAGGGATCATTCACATTGTGACAAGCAATGCAATATCCCAGTAGGGTCTGTCCAGTACATCCAATGTACCCATGAGTCTACATCTTATTCCATGCTCGAAGCATCCTATAAGATTAGCACTCATATTAGTCTCCATCATATCAAGGCTGTCTCATGTTCACCAAGATATCTCGACTAAGGACTTATAGCCTGTCAGCCTAGCTGAACAGCTTTGAGACATTATTCAGAAGTACACTTATTACAGCAGACAAGGTAACAACCTGAATAACAACCATGCCTTATTATAAACTTAAGAGTTTATTACATGATACTTATACAATCCCAAGGCCTCAAACATTAGCCTTAAGGGCATACCCCAACATTGATTTGATATTGCAAGAGATTGAGTATCGAGTCGTTGGAAACCCTTGAGTAAAGCCAGTGTTGAGACTCGGATGCACGAGAGTGATCTTTGAGTTTCCACTTGAGGTGATCAACCTAGAATTCGGATGCACGAGAGTGATCCTCGAGTTCTTAGTTGATGATTTACTTATTCTCAGCATTGAATAGATCTAACGCGAGAGTGGGGATCAGTTCTTTGTATGATTGTCTGCGCGAGAGCGAGACAATTTATTTAAAAAAGTAAATTTTACCTTTATCATAATAGGATTAGATTGACAAATATTTATCTTAATCTAGTCATTAGAAATTAAAGTAGATGAACCCCTAGTCCCAATTTCCTCTCTGACATTTTCTCAGTGTTCTTTTCTATAGTTTGATTCATTATTTTTCGAATGCCTAGCTAGCAAAAAATCGATTACTCAGTACTTGACAACAAGGTCTCTGTGGTTCGATATTTTATATTATTCGAGTATCTGTGCACTTGCGGACACAACAAGGTTTTGGCGCCATTGTCGGGGACCTTGGTTTTGTCAATATTGAAGATATTGAAAGTATTTCTAGAATAGGTTTTTGTTTTTGTTTTTGTTTACTGTTTTTGAAATTTAGATCGACTTTGACTTTGTCGTTATTATTCTGCATCTTTTGAACTTTTTGATCTATCTACTTTGCACGCGCATAAATCTTAGGTCAGGACCACTTGTACCTTTTGATCCTGAGATAAACAAGACTCTGAGATTGCGAAAGAGATTGAGATTTGAGGAGACACAAGTTATAGAAGTAGTGGAGATGGCTGAGAGAAGATCTTTGCGCAACTATGCTGCTCCAAATACATAGGGAGTTCACTCTAGTATCACCAGACCAGCCATTGATGCAAACAATTTCGAGATCAAACCGGCGTTCATATCAATGCTTCAACAAAATCAGTTTGGAGGATCTCCAATGGAGGATCCTAATATTCATCTATCTCTTTTTCATGAACTGTGTGATACCATCAAGATTAATGGAGTTTCTGATGATGCGCTAAAATTGCGTTTATTTCCTTTTACTCTCAGGAACCGAGCACGTGATTGGCTGCACTCTCAACCTTCTGGAACGTTCACAACTTGGGAGCTGCTGTCCAATGCTTTTCTCATGAAATACTTCCCTCCCAGTAAGATGATTCAATTAAGAAACCAGATCACAGGATTTGCTCAGAAGGAAGGAGAATCTCTTAGTGAAACATGGGAGCGATACAATGAATTGTAGAGGAAGTGTCCTCACCATGGCTTGGAGCAATGGGTTTTAATTGAAATATTTTATTATGCTTTGCTTAATCAAACACGCCGCACTGTTGACGCAGCTGCAGGAGGAGCCTTCAAGAATAAGACATTGGATGAAGCTTACCAGATGATTGAAGAGATGGCTCTTAACCAAGAACAGAATTCAAGAGAAAGAGGAGTGATATATCGACCTCCTCATGGTAAGGATAATGGTAAAGATTTTCGCACCCAAGCTGAGAAAGTTGAATCTTTGTGCAATCGTTTTGATACTTTTAAAATGCAAACTCATGCTATTACTTCTTCTGTCACTTGTGAGATTATGGTAATCACGGTCATGTTTCTGAGGATTGCAAAATAATTGTTGATAGGGGTGAGGAACAAGTAAATTCTTTAGGGAGTTACAACCAAAGTAGATCTTATGACCCATACTCTAATACCTATAATCCTGGATGGAGGAATCACCCTAACCTTTCATGGAAAAGCAATAATCATGATAATGGGCAGAACGAAGATAGGGGGTTCCAACAAAGACAGTCAAACCAGAGTCAAACCCAAAAATCTAGTTTAGAAGAGATGCTTACTGAATTTATGGGTTTCCAGAAAAAACAGAGTGATGAGATGAATGAGAGACTGAAACGGATTGACTCTAGTATGAATGAGAGGATGAATCAAATGGATTCTAGGATAGATGGTATTATTGCCCATAATAAAATTTTAGAGTCACAAATTGCACAGTAGGCTAGCACCTCTTACAGACCCCCTGGGAAACTACACTCTAAGCCCGAACCTAACCCTAGGGAGTATTGTAATGCCATAATGACTAGAAGTGGAAAACAACTAGAGGAACCAAAGGGGGAAGTTGAGAACAATAGAAAAGGGCCTAGTCTTGATCATGATAAGGATTGTGATTTTGAAAAATCTACTGAGCATGAGCAGTCCCATGATAGTTTGTCACCCCACAAGGATGATGAACCAAAAGGTGATTTGCCATGTAAAGATGATAATTCTAAATCTAATTCTCATTCACCATATAAACCACCTATTCCTTTTCCCCAAAGAATTGTGCAAACTAAGTTAGATAGACAGTTTGGAAAATTTTTGGAAGTTTTGAAGAAGTTGTATATTAATATTCCTCTCATTGATGTTATTTCTCAAATGCCTACATATGCAAAATTTTTAAAAGAAATTTTATCTAACAAGAGAAAAATAGAAGATTAGGGCACTGTTGCTTTAATTGAAGAATGTAGTGCCATCATTCAAAACAACCTACTACCCAAATTGAAAGATCCAGGTAGCTTTTCTGTCCCCTGTTCTATTGGGAGTGTTACTTTCGACCGAGCCTTATGTGATCTTGGTGCTAGTGTTAGTCTAATACCTTTGTCTGTATGCAGGAAACTGAACATTGGAGAGCTCAAACCAACCTCAATGTCTTTGCAACTTGCTGATTCAACAGTAAAGTATCCGGTTGGTATTTTAGAAAATGTTCCTGTTCAAATTGGTAAGTTTTTCATACCTGCTGATTTTATAGTTCTTGATATGGAGGAAAATTTAAAAAACCCTATTATACTTTGTAGACCTTTTTTGGCCACAGCTGGAGCTCTCATTGATGTGAAAAAAGGAAAATTAACATTTGATATTTGTGGTGATTTAATTGAATTTGACTTAACTGATTCTTTAAAAAGGGCATCACACTCAGGGACATGTTGTAGCATAGAAACAATTGATGAGGAGGTTGTTTGTGAGATGCATATTTTATTTGAAGAACATTCTAAATTTTATACATTTTCTAAGTGTGCTAATCAAGAATTTCAGGAAAGGGTAGCAAAGAAGAAGAAGAGGAGACGAAGGGGGAAAGGAATATCAAAATTGCTTGAAGAAGTAAAAAGGCTCATAAATAAATTTGGATACTATTTCAAGTTTGAGCCTTATGTTCTTAAGAGCCTTGAACGAGACACAGAGAAATCAGGATGGCTACCAAAGATACAATCACGATCAAATCTGAGTGTTGAACGGTCAAGCTAATGACCATTAAATTAGCGCTTCTTGGGAGGCAACCCAAGCACTTTGCTTTAGCTTGTTTTCTTTTACTTTATTTTTGTTTTGTTCTTTCTTAGAACTAATTTTTCTTTCCTTTTGTAGGTGAAAATAATAATAATAAAAAAAAATTAAGGCTCTGGTGATTCGAACCCGAAGACACAGAAGATAATTGGATCTGACACGAACTAGTAGAGCTCTGTGAGTATTTTCCTTCCTACTCATCCGCATTCCATCTTTTATATTTTTCTAATAATCCATGTGTTCAAATGGAAGATGAATACTTCAAACTTCTTGTGCTCACATGCCACGGATCCTCGCCTTTTGATTTTATTGATAGATATTTCGATTTGGTTGTGTTGACACAATATGATGATGATGTGTAGAAGGATTTTTCTGAAAATACTACAAACACCATGCCAAAATTTTTAATGAATTATCATGCATATCAATTTCTGGAAATTAGAAGTAGATTTTATATGTTGAATTTATTTCTCTGATATAATCTATTTGTTGGAAATTTTTCATTAATTAATGCATGAAATTCTAGGTAAATGCTTTGTTTAGTGAATGCAATCTTGAAGTGAAATAATTCTTTTGAATAAAATTAGCATACTTGTGCATGTTATTGAGTTGATGTCAAGTGATTAATCTAGTTAATCTTTATAATCTTTTATGTTATTTGTTGGGAAAAAGAGATCCAAATCCATGAGAAAGGATGACTCCCCTACTTGGCACTGTATAAAATTAACAGTGGGACCTAAAGACATGGGTTGAAGTCCACAAAAAGAAAAAGAATAACTCATCTTCTTGGCATTGTGTTCACAATGGTACCTAAGACAAGAGTTGAAGTTCATTGCAAAAGTGTGTATCTATGTAGATGCATGCCAAGAGAGAGCTCCTTTAACATTAACTCCTCTGACTCAAGAAAATTCTTTCTACCTATGAGATACGAGTTCTATTATGTGTGGTTATGTGACCAACATACTCTAAATTCATCATCGGAAAAAGGGTGGTAATCGATTTAGAGAATGTCAAGGACAAATAAAAAAAATTGAGTGGAAAAAAATTTGGAGATCCTATTCCTGTAAACAAAAACATATTGGATGAAAATTTCAAAAACAAGATTAATTCATGAAGTTGAAATTCTATTACCATGCATGTTGCGAACTTTTATTTAATTAAATTATTGAGTCTTAAAGATTAATTTCAGAAGACGATGTATTTACTTGAAAATTTTGTGTGAAATTGATAAAATTCTCTATGGATGATTATATTCTAGAAATCTATTCGTCATATGAAAATTTATGTTCCAATACTCGGTATTGATTTATTTATTTGCTTGAGGACAAGCAAAGTTTGAGCCTTATGTGTTTGATGACTCCAAATTTCATAGTATTTTTCATACTTATTTGGTAGTCTTTTGAGCCATAGTATTACTCTTTTACTTTGCTTTTATACCCTTTTTTACCAAATACTTCAGAATCTACACAATCTTTTCTTTTTGATCAATTTCAGTTAAAAAGGCATTATTATCACTGGTTTTCGAGCAATATCAATGCATGAATGAATTCTAACCATGAAGAGGAGTCTACCCATCAAATTTCAGGTCAAAAGGATGCTCCTAGCAAAAATACGGCACTACCGTGTAAATCTACACGGTACCGTATTTTACCGCTTTCAACCAGACGAAAATATGGCACTACTGTATTTTGCCCCAGAACTTTCACGGTACCGTATTTTGGGCAGATTTCAACCAAAAGACCTAAGCGTGAATACGACACTGTCGTGTAGAAATACACGGTACCGTAATTTTTGGCGATTTTGACCAGAGAAGTGAATGTACCCCTTTCATGAGGGGGGGCGAAACCCTAATAGGAGGCGCATATAAAATTTGATAGCGGAAGCAAGGATTTTTAGGGTTTCATAAGATCGCATGTGGTATAGCCATATGATCAACTTAATTTTAACTTAAGATCAAGATGTGATCTTACCATTGCCATGGATGGATGGCGACTTGGAATCAAGAGAACAAAGTTGATCTCCTCCAAACGGCGCGCACACAAGAAGACAATGGCTACTCCCTTCTCACCTTTGTGCTAGCAAAAGCTTCAAGGGGTCTTGTCGTATGGTGGAGATGATAGAGACTTCTTTGCTCGGCCGAATCCCTCCTCTTCACGTCAACACACTCTTTCTTTTTCTTAGAGTGCAAGCGGTCACACGAGAAGAGAGGAGCGTTGAGGCATTTTGGCGTTTTAGCACACAAGAAGACAATTGTTGGGGTATGCCCTTAAGCCTAATGTTTGAGGCCTTGGGAATGTATCAGTATCATGTAATAAACTGTTATGTTTATATAGGCATGGTTATTATTCAGTTAGCTACATTGTCTGCTGCAATATATGTTCTTCTGAATAATGTCTCAAAGCTGTTCAGCTAGGCTGACAGGCTATAATGTCCTTAGTCGATGTATCTTGGTGAACATGAGACAGCCTTGATATGGTTAAGACTAATATGTGTTCTAGTCTTATAGGATGCTTCGAGCATGGAATAAGATGTAGACTCATGGGTACATTGGATGTACTGGACAGACCCTACTAGGATGTTCAATTGTTTGTCGCAATGTGAATAATCTTTGAATATGACAAGTGGCACATTTCCTCTGACTTGAGATCACTTGTGTTTTCTAAATGATGATTGTCATTGTTTTGAGGTAGTTGAATATCATTTGAAACATAATGATTATAGACTATCTTGGATAATGAACTTGAGTCATGTTAGGGCACTAGTGATAGACATAGGATTGCCGTCTCCTTGTTTAAGGAGTGTGATGTTCTAAAGGGGCCCCCTGGATGAGATGATTGAGAAAGTGTATGGCCATACCCAGGTGACTGTGTTCATCTGATCTAATCATGCTCATCATATTGGAGCTACAAGCTTGACACGCTTGTCCAATAAGAACATCCAGTGGCAAAGGAAACATGTATGCCTAGTGATGTGGATTCACACTTGTGCTGTGTTTTGGGCGTAGTCTTGGAAGACTCTTTCCTTTATATCGGGAGACAGTGATGTGTTGCTAGATACCCCTCACTGATCGTGATAACGTGAGTTATCGTTACCGACATTTAAAGGAAACCCTCAGGGTCGCACAATTTGATGATATGGCTTACTTAAGTCAGATCGAGTGGACTGAATTGTTCGGGTTCAGTTTAAAGGGATTTAATCTCTGATTGTGAGTGAGATCTGGTCTGATCATGTTTGATTGATTAGGGCTTGAGATCGGTAAGCTTCGATTGAGAGATTGGATGCTAGATCGATGAGATCAGGAGCATCAAGAGATCAACGGTCAGATCTGAGCCTTAGGGTTTATTTGAGATCTGGACTTGATTGCTTGGCTTAATTGGTCTCTGGACCAAACCAATTTGAACCGGCTCGTTAAATGAGTGCATGGTTCAAGGGGAGAGGAGTTGGCGACATGTTCACTTGGCGTGAACGTTGGAGCGAAGTGTGGTGGCTATTTTTAGTAACCACGATCTCCACTTGGAGATGTTGTTCACGACCGAATAGAGTGCTCTCTATTCTCGCCTCTCGCCCATATTCCTCTTGACGCTTTCGTGTGTGGCGACGCCTTGAAGGTAGAGGAGGATTCGGCCAAGAGAAGGACATCTCATCTTTCCCTTTCACTCGACAAGGACCTCTTGGAACCTTGCTAGCACAAGGAGCACCAAGGGAGGAAGCAACATCATCTTGTGTGTGACGATTTGGAGGAGAGCTCTCTTGTTCTCTTGCTTCCAAGGCGCCTTCCATTATATGGCTTCGGTATGAGTTCATTTCATGTTTTAAAGTTGATCATAATCCATGTTATGCGATTTTGAAAGCCCTAGATTCCGCTAGAATGTTATTGCGCCTCCTATTAGGGTTTTCGCCCCCCTTGTCTAGGGGACCTTCAATTGGTATCAGAGGAGGTTTTCATGCATGTTTTATGATTGCTCGAAAATGATTGTGATCCATGTTTTGCGCAAATTCATAGATCTATAGTTACATGCTTCATGTTGGCGAAAATGCATGCTAGTAATAGATATGATTTTCTCCTTGGCGCATGTTAAGTTGGCGCATATATTATGTTGTAGTTTTTCTTAAAACTTAAACACTTGCGCGTATACCACTAGATCTAAGGCCTTACATTAAATCCTTAGACGGGTTATTAGGGTTGAAGTCAACCCCTAGGTTAGATCCAAAAGTCTGATCAGACCATCTGACAGCCTTGACGGGTTGACCAGGTAGCACCTGTGCGCAAGCACGTGGTGGCTACAGGTCGACTGCAGACAGGCGTGTAGCGATGTCTGATTGAGACAACTAGTGAACACACATGAGTTAGGCCCGGGGTCACACCCGCTTGCCAGACCTCATTGTGGTTGTTCAGCCCTGGCGCATGCATTGTTGACCTTATGGTCGACTCAAGTCAGTTAGGACTTGGTGCATGCAAGGGCAGTGGATCTGACTAGGATGGATGAGTGGATCCCTAGTAATGGACCGTTGTAAGGTTGTAGGGCAAATAAGGAAATTAAAATTGATGCCTATGGGTTTTCGAAATTTAAATTTTCTTGAGTGGTTCACATGTTGATTGATGCCATATGTTTGTCTATTTACTCTTATGTGGGCTGCCCGTTTTTAATGTGTGCTGTGCTGGGGCCTGCGTGCCTGGGAATTAATTGTAAATTAATTTTTATTTTTGTGATCTGCGAATCACAGTTTAATTAATTTATAATGTGTAATTGACCTGCGTGTCAATCTTGTCTAGATAGTTAAATTTGTAATTTAATTAGACAAGAGCACAGAGCACACTTGGCAGAGGCGCTTGCAGCAGTGGCTGGACCAGGTGGGAGGTCTAGGGTTCGACCCTAGGACCTGGCGCAAATTCCTGGTGGGCGCACCAGAGCTGCAGATGGCGCTTGGGCCTAGGTTTGGGCCAGATGAGCAGCAAAAGCCCTATGAAGAAAAGCAAGTCAAGACTTAAGTTAAATTAAGGTCTTACTAGGGCTATGGGCTTTTACCACATAAGATTCATGCTCTCTTTTATTATTGTTTAAATATTAGAATTGCATGATTAGTTTATCTTCTGCTATCACCATAGGAATTGCATGATAGTGAAGAAGATAAAAAGACCGTTAAAATCCAACGCTAAAATATCAAGCTCGTAAGCCTTCTGACGCGAAACCTCACTGTTCTGATTATCGTTGGAGCCGTGTTGTACCCACTCAGTGGGCACGTCCATCTATCTTCAGACGGTGTGGGATTACACCTGTGTGTTACAGAGTAGGGATTTATCCCTTCTCGTTGCTCAGCATAGCACATGGTGGTCCAGGGAGTAGGTCGGGTCAGCTTGACCATGAAGGCTACATATGTGGCGCATATGGTAGCACATGGAGGCAGCCATCTGTGGGATCAGAGACTGTGTTGTACCAACTCAGTTGGCACAGTCTGCTGGATTGCCCAGATGAAGGGGAATCGCACGGGTTGGCGATCGGCAGGGACTGCCTACCGGAGATTAGTGCTTGTACTCTCTGTGCATCTTATCTCGCCTGAGCGGGACGCGGAGACCAAGTATGAAATCCGGATCCCATCTCACTAAAAGAGTGTCTACTCTTTCGGACTGTTTAATGGATTTTTCAGTCAGATAAAATAGTGAGAAAAAGAATCTTTCTTAAGTCCTGATTGATTCTTAACATTGATACTGACCTTGCTGTTCTTGCATTGTTGTAGATACCTGCAGCAACGAACACCATGAACTTCAATGTGCGATCCCTACTGGAAAGGGAGAAGTTTGCTGGGCCGAACTTCTCTGACTGGTTCGGACACCTTAAGATCGTTCTTAAGGCAGAGAGGAAACTGTATGTCCTCGAGACGGCAATACCGCCTCAGCCCGCTCCGAACGCCGCAAGGGCGGTTCGGGAAGCCTATGAAAAGCACGTCAATGATAGCATTGATGTCGCTTGCCTGATGCTAGCGTCTATGACGCCACCGCTGCAGCGTCAGCATGAGGATATGTCTGCTATAGACATGATAGCGAACCTCAAGATGCTGTATGCTGCACAGGCGAGGACAGAGCGCTATAATCTGACAAAGCTTTTCTTTCAGAGCAAACTGGATGAAGGGAGCCCAGTGGGAGCTCACGTGCTCAAGATGATTGGGCACAAGGAGGCTCTAGAGAAACTGGGGCATACCATCAACCAGGAGCTTGCTGTAGATATTATTTTACAGTCTCTCCCGCCCTCTTTCGATGCGTTCATTATTAACTTTAATATGAACAAAATCGATTGTACTCCGGCAGAGCTGCTGAATATGCTCCTCACTACTGAGGAGACTCTGAAGGGAAAGCCTTCGACCTCTGTCTTAATGGTTCCTTCCAGGAACAAGAAGAAGGGGAAGAAGGGCAAGACCCCTGTCAAGAGCTACAGCAAGGCTCTGAAGCAGAAGGTGAAGCGGTCCAAGGAATACAGGTGTTTCCACTGTGGCCAGCTGGGTCACTGGAAAAAGGACTGTAAAGCGCTCCAAGGAGATAAGAAGGGAAGCATCGCTTCTGGCTCAGGTATATTCGTGACTGAGGTCATGTTTTCTTCTTCTATATCATGGGTGTTGGACACTGCATGTGGAGTTCACATTTGTTCAAATGTGCAGGAACTCAAGAGAAGAAGGCAGGTGGGACAGCATGAAGTGGACCTACGCGTTGGAAACGGGGCACGGGTTGCTGCTGTTGCTGTAGGAGACTATTTCATTTCTTTACCATCTGGACTTGTATTGGAACTAAACAGTTGTTATTTTGTTCCCAGTATTACTAAAAATATTATCTCCATTCCTGCTCTTGTCAGGAAGGGTTTTTCCTTTGAATGCAATATTTCAAAGTGTGTTTTATCTTATGATAATATTGTTTATGCAACTGGTTCAATTAGCAATGGGTTATACATGTTGGACATGGAATGTTCTATACAGAAAATTGATATTAAGAAAGCCAAGAATGCTGATGACAGCACCTTGCTATGGCATAGTCGTTTAGGCCATATTAACGAGAAACGCATTAAGCGGTTGCATGATCATGGACTGCTGGGATCATTCTCCTACAAGGAGATTGATACATGCAAAGCTTGTTTAATGGGCAAAATGACGAAGTCACCTTTTCCTAACAAAGGACAAAGGGCTTCAGGTTTACTTGACCTTATACACACTGATGTGTGTGGGCCATTTAGTAAACATGCCAGAGGTGGCTATCAGTACTTCATTACCTTTACTGATGATTTCAGTAGATATGGGTATGTCTTTTTAATGAGACATAAAAGTGAATCTTTTGACAAGTTCAAAGAGTTCAAGAATGAAGTACAAAATCAGCTAGGCCGAAATATCAAGGCACTTCGCTCAGATCGAGGTGGAGAATACCTAAGTCATGCGTTTACTGACTATCTGAAGGAGTGTGGGATTATCTCACAGCTCACTCCGCCAGGAACACCGCAATGGAATGGTGTGTCCGAGAGGAGAAATAGAACGTTACTTGATATGGTTCGTTCTATGATGAGTCAGGCTACTCTTCCATACTCCTTTTGGGGTTTTGCACTGGAAACAGCTGCAAAGGTACTAAACCGAGTGCCATCCAAGGCCGTTTCAAAAACTCCATATGAGTTATGGTATGGGAAACAGCCAAGCTTGACATTTATCAGGATCTGGGGCTGCGAGGCTTATGTCAAAAAGCTCGCCTCTGGGAAACTAGAGAGCAGATCTGACAAATGCATCTTTGTCGGTTACCCTAAGGAAACTAAGGGTTATTATTTCTACGATCCCAAAGAGAACAAGGTTTTTGTTGCTCGGACGGCAATATTTCTTGAGAAGGAGTTTCTTCTGCAAGAGGCCAGTGGGAGAGAAATAAAGCTGGATGAGAATCCAGAGGAAGGACAAAGTGATCAAGCAGAATTGGATGAGCCTGAGCCAGTAGATCAGGTTATTGAACAACCTGAGGCTCAGATATCACGGGAACCGCGAAGATCGGGAAGGATTCGTCGACAGCCTGAGCGCTATGACGGAGTCTACATCATTGATCATGATGAACCCCTCACTTATGCGGATGCGGTCAGTGGACCGGAGTCAGCTAGATGGCTTGAAGCTATGCGAGCCGAGATGGACTCCATGTCAGATAACCAAGTTTGGGATTTGGTTGATCCGCCTCCGGGAGTTATCCCTATAGGCTGTAAGTGGATCTTCAAGAAGAAGATTGACATGGATGGTAACGTGGTTACCTATAAAGGTAGGCTAGTTGCGAAAGGTTTCAAACAAATCTACGGGATAGATTATGATGAAACTTTCTCACCTGTAGCTATGTTTAAGTCTATTCGGATTCTTTTCGTGATAGCTGCATATTATGATTATGAGATCTGGCAGATGGATGTGAAAACAGCTTTCCTTAATGGAAATCTGGATGAGGATGTGTATATGACACAACCTGAGGGTTTCACTAATCCATCAGATCGTCATAAGATATGCAAGTTAAAGAAGTCCATTTATGGACTTAAGCAAGCATCAAGAAGCTGGAATATTCGTTTTGATGAATCAGTCACTGAATTTGGTTTCATCAAGAACGAGGATGACCCGTGTGTATATAAGAGGTTTAGTGGGAGCGTAGTTACTTTCCTAGTCCTCTACGTCGATGATATCTTGATCATTGGAAATGACATTCCTGAAATGCATGCTGTGAAGGCATGGTTAAGGAAATGTTTCCAGATGAAAGATTTAGGAGAAGCAGCCTATGTATTAGGTGTGAAGATCTACAGGGATAGATCTAAGAGGCTTCTCGGGTTGTGCCAGAGTACTTACATCGATAAAGTCCTGGAAAGATTTCATTTAGAGAATTCTAAACGAGGATATCTTCCAGTCAGACATGGTCTGAGTCTTTCGAAGAGTCAGTGTCCACAAACACAGACTGAGAAAGATGAAATGGACAATACGCCTTATGCTTCGGCTATTGGATCCATTATGTATGCGATGTTGTGTACTCGCCCAGACGTTGCTTACGGGTTAAGCGTGACCAGTCGTTTCCAAAGTAATCCAGGTCAGGCACACTGGATTGCAGTCAAGAATATTTTAAAATATCTGCGGAGGACCAAAGATATGTTCTTGATATATGGTGGTCAGGAAGAACTCAGTATTGAAGGATATACTGACGCTTCGTTCCAGTCTGACCAGGATGATTTCCGATCGCAATCAGGCTATGTTTTTAGCTTGAATGGAGGAGCAGTGGTGTGGAAGAGTTTCAAACAGTCAACTGTTGCTGATTCCACAACAGAAGCCGAGTATGTTGCAGCCTCGGAAGCATCCAAGGAGGCAGTGTGGATTCGTAAGTTCGTGAGAGAACTTGGTGTTGTTCCTTCGAGTGCAGATCCTTTGGTTATCTTCTGTGATAACACTGGAGCAATCGCACAAGCAAAGGAACCACGGTCGCACCAGAAGTCCAAGCACATACAGAGACGGTTTCATTTGATCAGGGAGATCATAGATCGTGGCGAGATCAAAATCTGCAAGGTTCATACAGATGACAATCTGGCAGACCCGCTTACCAAGCCTCTGGCGCAGCAGAAGCATGAGAAGCACTGTAATAATATGGGTTTGAGATTTCTCAACCATTAGATTAAGTGCAAGTGGGAGATTGTTGGGGTATGCCCTTAAGCCTAATGTTTGAGGCCTTGGGAATGTATCAGAATCATGTAATAAACTGTTATGTTTATATAGGCATGGTTATTATTCAGTTAGCTACATTGTCTGCTGCAATATATGTTCTTCTGAATAATGTCTCAAAGCTGTTCAGCTAGGCTGACAGGCTATAATGTCCTTAGTCGATGTATCTTGGTGAACATGAGACAGCCTTGATATGGTTAACACTAATATGTGTTCTAGTCTTATAGGATGCTTCGAGCATGGAATAAGATGTAGACTCATGGGTACATTGGATGTACTGGACAGACCCTACTAGGATGTTCAATTGTTTGTCGCAATGTGAATAATCTTTGAATATGACAAGTGGCACATTTCCTCTGACTTGAGATCACTTGTGTTTTCTAAATGATGATTGTCATTGTTTTGAGGTAGTTCAATATCATTTGAAACATAATGATTATAGACTATCTTGGATAATGAACTTGAGTCATGTTAGGGCACTAGTGATAGACATAGGATTGCCGTCTCCTTGTTTAAGGAGTGTGATGTTCTAAAGGGGCCCCCTGGATGAGATGATTGAGAAAGTGTATGGCCATACCCAGGTGACTGTGTTCATCTGATCTAATCATGCTCATCATATTGGAGCTACAAGCTTGACACGCTTGTCCAATAAGAACATCCAGTGGCAAAGGAAACATGTATGCCTAGTGATGTGGATTTACACTTGTGCTGTGTTTTGGGCGTAGTCTTGGAAGACTCTTTCCTTTATATCGGGAGACAGTGTTGTGTTGCTAGATACCCCTCACTGATCGTGATAACGTGAGTTATCGTTACCGACATTTAAAGGAAACCCTCAGGGTCGCACAATTTGATGATATGGCTTACTTAAGTCAGATCGAGTGGACTGAATTGTTCGGGTTCAGTTTAAAGGGATTTAATCTCTGATTGTGAGTGAGATCTGGTCTGATCATGTTTGATTGATTAGGGCTTGAGATCGGTAAGCTTCGATTGAGAGATTGGATGCTAGATCGATGAGATCAGGAGCATCAAGAGATCAACGGTCAGATCTGAGCCTTAGGGTTTATTTGAGATCTGGACTTGATTGCTTGGCTTAATTGGTCTCTGGACCAAACCAATTTGAACCGGCTCGTTAAATGAGCGCATGGTTCAAGGGGAGAGGAGTTGGCGACATGTTCACTTGGCGTGAACGTTGGAGCGAAGTGTGGTGGCTATTTTTAGTAACCACGATCTCCACTTGGAGATGTTGTTCACGACCGAATAGAGTGCTCTCTATTCTCGCCTCTCGCCCATATTCCTCTTGACGCTTTCGTGTGTGGCGACGCCTTGAAGGTAGAGGAGGATTCGGCCAAGAGAAGGACATCTCATCTTTCCCTTTCACTCGACAAGGACCTCTTGGAACCTTGCTAGCACAAGGAGCACCAAGGGAGGAAGCAACATCATCTTGTGTGTGACGATTTGGAGGAGAGCTCTCTTGTTCTCTTGCTTCCAAGGCGCCTTCCATTATATGGCTTCGGTATGAGTTCATTTCATGTTTTAAAGTTGATCATAATCCATGTTATGCGATTTTGAAAGCCCTAGATTCCGCTAGAATGTTATTGCGCCTCCTATTAGGGTTTTCGCCCCCCTTGTCTAGGGGACCTTCAGTATAGCCATATGATCAACTTAATTTTAACTTAAGATCAAGATGTGATCTTACCATTGCCATGGATGGATGGCGACTTGGAATCAAGAGAACAAAGTTGATCTCCTCCAAACGGCGCGCACACAAGAAGACAATGGCTACTCCCTTCTCACCTTTGTGCTAGCAAAAGCTTCAAGGGGTCTTGTCGTATGGTGGAGATGATAGAGACTTCTTTGCTCGGCCGAATCCCTCCTCTTCACGTCAACACACTCTTTCTTTTTCTTAGAGTGCAAGCGGTCACACGAGAAGAGAGGAGCGTTGAGGCGTTTTGGCGTTTTAGCAAAGTCGCCTTGATGACATTCCAAAAATGGAATGACATGAAGCCATGCTCTCAAAACCGACCAAAAACGCTTACAAACATTGAACCATGCGTTCACTCATGTGAACCGGTTCAAGCTAAATCGATCCAATTGTCTTTGGTCCAAAAACCAAATCAAATCAGCCCAAGCCATGGTCTAGATCTCATTGAACCAATAGGATCCAGATCTAACCGTTCATCTCTTGATGCTCTTGATCTCACCGATCTAGCATCAACTCTCTCGATCGAAGCTTACCGATCTCAAGCCCTTATCAATCAAACATGATCAGACCAGATCTCACTTACAATCAGAGTTTAAACTCCTTTAAACTGAACCCAAACAATTCAGTCCACACGATCTGACTTAAGTAAGCCATATCATCAAATTGTGCGACCCTGAGGGTTTCCTTTAAATGTCGGTAACGATAACTTACGTTATCACGATCAGTGAGGGGAATCTTGAAAGGTCCCCACAAGGGGGGGGCGAAACCCCTAAGTATGGCGCATATTAAAATTTTAAGCAGCGGAAGAGGGTTTCTTGAGATCGGTTTCATGAGATATGATCAACCATAATAACCCGATTGCAAATAGAGAAGGGTTCATACCGTAGCCATTTCAAGATGGCGCCTTGGAAGAAAAAGTTGCAAGCGCCTCTTCTCCAAAGTCTCGCACACAAGATGAACAATGTGCTTCTTCCTTGGTGCTCCTTGTGCTAGCAAGGTTCCAAGGTTGTCTTGCCGAATGGAAAGGAAAAGATGAGATGATGTTCTCTTGGCCGAAACCTCCTCAACCTTTTAGGCGTCGCCACACACGGAAGTCGAGAGGAATGAGAGCGAGAGGCGAGAATAGAGAATACTCTATTCGAACGTGAGTGACTCCAATTGGAGATCATGGTTACTAAAAATAGCAACCACTCACCGCTCCAACGTTCACGCCAAGTGAACATGTCGCCACACCTTGAACCATGCGCTCATTTCATGAGCCGGTTCAATTTGGTTTGGTTTAAAACCAATCAAGCCAAGTAATCAAGTCCAGATCTCAAATAAACCCTAAGGCTCCAGATCTGACCGTTCATCTCTTGATGCTCTTGATCTCACCGATCTAGCATCTATTCTCTCGATCGAAGCTTACCGATCTCAAGCCCTAATCAATCAAACATGATCAGACTAGATCTCACTTACAATCAGAGACTAAATCCCTTTAAACTGAACCTAAACAATTCAGTCCACACGATCTGACTTAAGTAAGCCATATCATCAAATTGTGCGACCCTGAGGGTTTCCTTTAAATGTCGGTAACGATAACTCACGTTATCACGATCAGTGAGGGGTATCTAGCAACACATCACTGTCTCCCGATATAAAAGAAATGAGTCTTCCAAGACTACACCCAAAAACAGCACAAGTGTGAATCAACTTCACTAGGCATGCATACTTCCTTTGCCACTAGATGTTCTTATTGGACAAGCGTGTCAAGCTTGTAGCTCCAATATGATGAGCATGATTAGATCAGATGAACACTGTCATCTGGGTATGGCCATACACTTTCTCAATCATCTCATCCAGGGGGCCCCTTTAGAACATCACACTCCTTAAACAAGGAGACGGCAATCCTATGTCTATCACTAGTGCCCTAACCTGACTCAAGCTCATTATCCAAGATAGTCTATAATCATTATGTTTCAAATGATATTGAACTACCTCAAAACAATGACAATCATCATTTAGAAAACACAAGTGATCTCAAGTCAGAGGAAATGTGCCACTTGTCATATACAAGGATTATTCACATTGTGACAAACAATTGAATATCTTAGTAGGGTCTGTCCAGCACATCCAATGTACCCATGAGTCTACATCTTATTCCATGCTCGAAGCATCCTATAAGACTAGAACACATATTAGTCTTAACCATATCAAGGCTGTCTCATGTTCACCAAGATACATCGACTAAGGACTTAACTGCATGTCAGCCCAGCTGAACAGCTTTGAGACATTATTCAGAAGAACATATATTGCAGCAGACAATATAGCTAACTGAATAATAACCATGCCTTTATAAACATAAACGTTTATTACATGATACTGTTACAATCCCAAGGCCTCAAACATTAGGCTTAAGGGCATACCCCAACAATCTCCCACTTGCACTTAATCTAATGGTTGAGAAATCTCAAACCCATATTATTACAGTGCTTCTCATGCTTCTGCTGCGCCAGAGGCTTGGTAAGCGGGTCTGCCAGATTGTCATCTGTATGAACCTTGCAGACTTTGATCTCGCCACGATCTATGATCTCCCTGATCAAATGAAACCGTCTCTGTATGTGCTTGGACTTCTGGTGCGACCGTGGTTCCTTTGCTTGTGCGATTGCTCCAGTGTTATCACAGAAGATAACCAAAGGATCTGCACTCGAAGGAACAACACCAAGTTCTCTCACGAACTTACGAATCCACACTGCCTCCTTGGATGCTTCCGAGGCTGCAACATACTCGGCTTCTGTTGTGGAATCAGCAACAGTTGACTGTTTGAAACTCTTCCACACCACTGCTCCTC
Source organism: Costus lasius (assembly GCA_027563935.2). NCBI lineage: Eukaryota > Viridiplantae > Streptophyta > Magnoliopsida > Zingiberales > Costaceae > Costus > Costus lasius. The sequence goes on along the minus strand of CM050450.1, from coordinate 97,302,275 downwards.
CATTCAAGCTAAAAACATAGCCTGATTGCGATCGGAAATCATCCTGGTCAGACTGGAACGAAGCGTCAGTATATCCTTCAATACTGAGTTCTTCCTGACCACCATATATCAAGAACATATCTTTGGTCCTCCGCAGATATTTTAAGATGTTCTTGACTGCAATCCAGTGTGCCTGACCTGGATTACTTTGGAAACGACTAGTCACGCTTAACCCGTAAGCGATGTCTGGGCGAGTACACAACATCGCATACATAATGGATCCAATAGCCGAAGCATAAGGCGTATTATCCATTTCATCTTTCTCAGTCTGTGTTTGTGGACACTGACTCTTCGAAAGATTCAGACCATGTCTGACTGGAAGATACCCTCGTTTAGAATTCTCTAAATGAAATCTCTCTAGGACTTTTTCGATGTAAGTACTCTGGCACAACCCAAGAAGCGTCTTAGATCTATCCCTGTAGATCTTCACACCTAATACATAGGCTGCTTCTCCTAGATCTTTCATCTGGAAACATTTCTTTAACCATGCTTTAACAGCATGCATTTCAGGAATGTCATTTCCAATGATCAAGATGTCATCGACGTAGAGGACTAGGAAAGTAATTACGCTCCCACTAAACCTCTTATACACACACGGGTCATCCTCGTTCTTGATGAAACCAAATTCAGTGACTGATTCATCAAAACGAATATTCCAGCTTCTTGATGCTTGCTTAAGTCCATAAATGGACTTCTTTAACTTGCATATCTTATGACGATCTGATGGATTAGTGAAACCCTCAGGTTGTGTCATATACACATCCTCATCCAGATTTCCATTAAGGAAAGCTGTTTTCACATCCATCTGCCAGATCTCATAATCATAATATGCCGCTATCGCGAAAAGAATCCGAATAGACTTAAACATGGCTACAGGTGAGAAAGTTTCATCATAATCTATCCCGTAGATTTGTTTGAAACCTTTCGCAACTAGCCTGCCTTTATAGGTAACCACGTTACCATCCATGTCAATCTTCTTCTTGAAGATCCATTTACAGCCTATAGGGATTACTCCCGGAGGCGGATCAACCAAATCCCAGACTTGGTTATCTGACATGGAGTCCATCTCGGCGCGCATAGCTTCAAGCCATCTCGCTGACTCTGGTCCACTGACCGCATCCGCATAAGTGAGGGGTTCATCATTATCAATGATGTAGACTCCGTCATAACGCTCAGGTTGTCGACGGATCCTTCCCGATCTTCGCGGTTCCCGTGATATCTGAGCCTCAGGTTGTTCAATAACCTGATCTACTGGCTTAGGCTCATCCAACTCTGCTTGAGCACTTTGTCCTTCCTCTGGATTCTCATCCAGCTTTATTTCTCTCCCACTGGCCTCTTGCAGAAGAAACTCCTTCTCAAGAAATATGGCCGTCCGAGCAACAAATACCTTGTTCTCTTTGGGATCGTAGAAATAATAACCCTTAGTCTCCTTAGGGTAACCGACAAAGATACATTTGTCAGATCTGCTCTCTAGTTTCCCAGAGGCGAGCTTTTTGACATAAGCCTCGCAACCCCAGATCCTGATAAATGTCAAGCTTGGCTGTTTCCCATACCATAATTCATATGGCGTCTTTGAAACTGCCTTGGATGGCACTCGGTTTAGTACCTTTGCAGCTGTTTCCAGTGCAAAACCCCAAAAGGAGTATGGAAGAGTAGCCTGACTCATCATAGAACGAACCATATCAAGTAACGTTCTGTTTCTCCTCTCGGACACACCATTCCATTGCGGTGTTCCTGGCGGAGTGAGCTGTGAGATAATCCCACACTCCTTCAGATAGTCAGTAAACGTATGACTCAAGTATTCTCCACCTCGATCTGAGCAAAGTGCCTTGATATTTCGGCCTAGCTGATTCTGTACTTCATTCTTGAACTCTTTGAACTTGTCAAAAGATTCACTCTTATGTCTCATCAGATAGACATAGCCATACCTACTGAAATCGTCAGTAAAGGTAATGAAGTACTGATAGCCACCTCTGGCATGTTTACTAAATGGCCCACACACATCACTGTGTATAAGGTCAAGTAAACCTGAAGCCCTTTGACCTTTGTGAGGAAAAGGCGACTTCGTCATTTTACCCATCAAACAAGCTTTGCATGTATCAATCTCCTTGTAAGAGAATGATCCCAGCAGTCCATGATCATGCAACCGCTTAATGCGTTTCTCGTTAATATGAACTAAACGACTATGCCATAGCAAGGTGCTGTCATCAGCATACTTGGCTTTCTTAATATCAACATTTTGTATAGAACGCTCCATGTCCAACATGAATAATCCATTGCTAATTGAACCAGTTGCATAAACAATATTATCATAAGATAAAAGACACTTTGAAATATTGCATTCAAAGGAAAAACCCTTCCTGACAAGAGCAGGAATGGAGATAATATTTTTAGTAATACTGGGAACAAAATAACAATTGTCTAGTTCCAATACAATTCCAGATGGTAAAGAAATGAAATAGTCTCCTACAGCAACAGCAGCAACCCGTGCCCCGTTTCCAACTCGTAGGTCCACCTCATGCTGTCCCACCTGCCTTCTTCTCTTGAGTTCCTGTACATTTGAACAAATGTGAACTCCACATGTAGTGTCCAACACCCATGATATAGAAGAAGAAAACATGACCTCAGTCACGAATATACCTGAGCCAGAAGCGATGCTTCCCCTCTTATCTCCTTGGAGCGCTTTACAGTCCTTTTTCCAGTGACCGAGCTGGCCACAGTGGAAACACCTGTATTCCTTGGACCGCTTCACCTTCTGCTTCAGAGCCTTGCTGTAGCTCTTGACAGGGGTCTTGCCCTTCTTCCCCTTCTTCTTGTTCCTCGAAGGAACCATTAAGACAGAGGTCGAAGGCTTTCCCTTCAGAGTCTCCTCAGTAGTCAAGAGCATATTCAGCAGCTCTGCCGGAGTACAATCGATTTTGTTCATATTAAAGTTAATAATGAACGCGTCGAATGAAGGCGGGAGAGACTGCAGAATAATATCCACAGCAAGCTCCTGGTTGATGGTATGCCCCAGTTTCTCTAGAGCCTCCTTGTGCCCAATCATCTTGAGCACGCGAGCTCCCACTGGGCTCCCTTCAGCCAGTTTGCTCTGAAAGAAAAGCTTTGTCAAATTGTAGCGCTCAGTCCTTGCCTGTGCAGCATACAGCATCTTGAGGTTCGCTATCATGTCTATAGCAGACATATCCTCATGCTGACGCTGCAGCGGTGGCGTCATAGACGCTAGCATCAGGCAAGCGACATCAATGCTATCATTGACGTGCTTTTCATAGGCTTCCCGAACCGCCCTTGCGGCGTTCGGAGCGGGCTGAGGCGGTATCGCCGTCTCGAGGACATACAGTTTCCTCTCTGCCTTAAGAACAATCTTAAGGTGTCCGAACCAGTCAGAGAAGTTCGGCCCAGCAAACTTCTCCCTTTCCAGTAGGGATCGCACATTGAAGTTCATGGTGTTCGTTGCTGCAGATATCTACAACAATGCAAGAACAGCAAGGTCAGTATCAATGTTAAGAATCAATCAGGACTTAAGAAAGATTCTTTTTCTCACTATTTTATCTGACTAAAAAATCCATTAAACAGTCCGAAAGAGTAGACACTCTTTTAGTGAGATAGGATCCGGATTTCATACTTGGTCTCCGCGTCCCGCTCAGGCGAGATAAGATGCACAGAGAGTACAAGCACTAATCTCCGGTAGGCAGTCCCTGCCGATCGCCAACCCGTGCGATTCCCCTTCATCTGGGCAATCCAGCAGACTGTGCCAACTGAGTTGGTACAACACAGTCTCTGATCCCATAGATGGCTGCCTCCATGTGCTACCATATGCGCCACATATGTAGCCTACATGGTCAAGCTGACCCGACCTACTCCCTGGACCACCATGTGCTATGCTGAGCAACGAGAAGGGATAAATCCCTACTCTGTAACACACAGGTGTAATCCCACACCGTCTGAAGATAGATGGACGTGCCCACTGAGTGGGTACAACACGGCTCCAACGATAATCAGAACAGTGAGGTTTCGCGTCAGAAGGCTTACGAGCTTGATATTTTAGCGTTGGATTTTAACGGTCTTTTATCTTCTTCACTATCATGCAATTCCTATGGTGATAGCAGAAGATAAACTAATCATGCAATTCTAATATTTAAACAATAAATAAAAGAAAGCATGAATCTTATGTGGTAAAAGCCCATAGCCCTAGTAAGACCTTAATTAACTTAAGTCTTCACTTGCTTTTCTTCATGGGGCTTTTGCTGCTCATCTGGCCCAAACTAGGGCCCAAGCGCCATCTGCAGGTCTGGTGCGCCCACCAGGAATATGCGCCAGGTCCTAGGGTCGAACCCTAGACCTTCCACCTGGTCAAGCCACTTGCTGCATGCACCTCTGCCAAGAGTGCTCTGTGCTCTTGTCTAATTAAATTACAAATTTAACTATCTAGACAAGATTGACACGCAGGTCAATTACATTTTATAAATTAAAGCAATGTGATGCGCAGATCACAATATAAAATTAATTTACAAAATTAACCAGGCACGCAGGCCCCAACACAGCACTCATTAAAGACGGGCAGCCCACATAAGATTAAATAAACATACATATGCAACAATCAACATGTGATCCAATCATGAAAATTAAATTTCGAAAACCCCTTGGGATGAATTTTAATTTTCCTTATTTGCCCTACTGCCTTACAATGGTCTATTACTAGGGATCCACTCATCCATCCTAGTCAGATCCACTGCCCTTGCATGCACCAAGTCCTAACTGACTTGAGTCGACCATAAGGTCAACCATGCATGCGCCAGGGCTGAACAACCACAATGAGGTCTGGCAAGCGGGTGTGACCCCGGGCCTAACTCATGTGCGTTCATCAGTTGTCTCAATCAGACATCGCTACACGCCTGTCTGCAGCTGACCTGTAGCCACCACGTGCTTGCGCACAGGTGCTACCTGGTCAACCCATCAAGGCTGTCAGATAGTCTGATCAGACTTTTGGATCTAACCTAAGGGGGGTGACTTCAACCCTAATAACCCATCTAAGGGTTTAAAGTAGGTGCTTTAGATCTAAGATGAATCGCGCAAGTTATTTGTTTTGAAAACACAATAAAACATGCGCCAACAACATGCGCCAGGGAGAAAATAACATCTATAAGAAACATGTATTTTCGCCAACTTACAACTACAGCATAAGCATTCGCATGTGACCTATAGATCTGTTATCTTGCGCAAACATGGATCATAAATCATAACATGGCAATCATAAAACATGAACATTGGCTCTGATACCAATTGAAAGGTCCCCACAAGGGGGGGGGGGCGAAACCCCTAAGTATGGCGCATATTAAAATTTTAAGCAGCGGAAGAGGGTTTCTTGAGATCGGTTTCATGAGATATGATCAACCATAATAACCCGATTGCAAATAGAGAAGGGTTCATACCGTAGCCATTTCAAGATGGCGCCTTGGAAGAAAAAGTTGCAAGCGCCTCTTCTCCAAAGTCTCGCACACAAGATGAACAATGTGCTTCTTCCTTGGTGCTCCTTGTGCTAGCAAGGTTCCAAGGTTGTCTTGCCGAATGGAAAGGAAAAGATGAGATGATGTTCTCTTGGCCGAAACCTCCTCAACCTTCTAGGCGTCGCCACACACGGAAGTCGAGAGGAATGAGAGCGAGAGGCGAGAATAGAGAATACTCTATTCGAACGTGAGTGACTCCAATTGGAGATCATGGTTACTAAAAATAGCAACCACTCACCGCTCCAACGTTCACTCCAAGTGAACATGTCGCCACACCTTGAACCATGCGCTCATTTCATGAGCCGGTTCAATTTGGTTTGGTTTAAAACCAATCAAGCCAAGTAATCAAGTCCAGATCTCAAATAAACCCTAAGGCTCCAGATCTGACCGTTCATCTCTTGATGCTCTTGATCTCACCGATCTAGCATCTATTCTCTCGATCGAAGCTTACCGATCTCAAGCCCTAATCAATCAAACATGATCAGACTAGATCTCACTTACAATCAGAGACTAAATCCCTTTAAACTGAACCTAAATAATTCAGTCCACACGATCTGACTTAAGTAAGCCATATCATCAAATTGTGCGACCCTGAGGGTTTCCTTTAAATGTCGGTAACGATAACTCACGTTATCACGATCAGTGAGGGGTATCTAGCAACACATCACTGTCTCCCGATATAAAAGAAATGAGTCTTCCAAGACTACACCCAAAAACAGCACAAGTGTGAATCAACTTCACTAGGCATGCATACTTCCTTTGCCACTGGATGTTCTTATTGGACAAGCGTGTCAAGCTTGTAGCTCCAATATGATGAGCATGATTAGATCAGATGAACACTGTCATCTGGGTATGGCCATACACTTTCTCAATCATCTCATCCAGGGGGCCCCTTTAGAACATCACACTCCTTAAACAAGGAGACGGCAATCCTATGTCTATCACTAGTGCCCTAACCTGACTCAAGCTCATTATCCAAGATAGTCTATAATCATTATGTTTCAAATGATATTGAACTACCTCAAAACAATGACAATCATCATTTAGAAAACACAAGTGATCTCAAGTCAGAGGAAATGTGCCACTTGTCATATACAAGGATTATTCACATTGTGACAAACAATTGAATATCTTAGTAGGGTCTGTCCAGCACATCCAATGTACCCATGAGTCTACATCTTATTCCATGCTCGAAGCATCCTATAAGACTAGAACACATATTAGTCTTAACCATATCAAGGCTGTCTCATGTTCACCAAGATACATCGACTAAGGACTTAACTGCATGTCAGCCCAGCTGAACAGCTTTGAGACATTATTCAGAAGAACATATATTGCAGCAGACAATGTAGCTAACTGAATAATAACCATGCCTTTATAAACATAAACGTTTATTACATGATACTGTTACAATCCCAAGGCCTCAAACATTAGGCTCAAGGGCATACCCCAACATATCTAGCAACACATCACTGTCTCCCGATATAAAGGAAAGAGTCTTCCAAGACTACACCCAAACCACAGCACAAGTGTGAATCAACTTCACTAGGCATACATGTTTCCTTTGCCACTGGATGTTCTTATTGGACAAGCGTGTCAAGCCTGTAACTCCAATATGATGAGCATGATTAGACCAGATGAACATAGTCACCTGGGTATGGCCATACACTTTCTCAATCATCTCATTCAGGGGGGCCCCTTTAGAACATCACACTCCTTAAACAAGAAGACGGCAATCCTATATCTATCACTAGTGTCCTAACCTGACTTATGATCATTATCCAAGATAGTCTATAACCATTATGTTTCAAATGATATTGAACTACCTCAAAACAATGACAATCATCATTTAGAAACACAAGTGATCTCAAGTCAGAGGACATGTGCCACTTGTTGCAAACAAGGATTATTCACATTGTGACAAGCAATTGAATATCCTAGTAGGGTCTGTCCAGTACATCCAATGTACCCATGAGTCTACATCTTATTCCATGCTCGAAGCATCCTATAAGATTAGAACACATATTAGTCTCAATCATATCAAGGCTGTCTCATGTTCACCAAGATATCTCGACTAAGGACATTACAGCATGTCAGCCAAGCTGAACAGCATTGAGACATTATTCAGAAGCACACTTATTGCAGCAGACAATGTAACATACTGAATAACAACCATTGCCTTTATAAACGTAAGAGTTTATACATGATGCTGAAAGAATCCCAAGGCCTCAAACATTAGCCTTAAGGGCATACCCCAACAATCTCCCACTTGCACTTAATCTAATGGTTGAGAAATCTCAAACCCATGTTATTACAGTGCTTCTCATGCTTCTGCTGCTCTAGAGGCTTGGTAAGTCGGTCAGCCAGATTGTCATCTGTATGAACCTTGCAGACTTTGATCTCGCCACAATCAATGATCTCCCGGATCAAGTGAAAACGTCTCTGTATGTGCTTGGACTTCTGGTGCGACCGTGGTTCCTTTGCTTGTGCAATTGCTCCAGTGTTATCACAGAAGATAACCAAAGGATCTGCACTCGAAGGAACAACACCAAGTTCCTGAATGAACATACGAATCCACACTGCCTCCTTGGATGCTTCCGAGGCTGCAACATACTCGGCTTCTGTTGTGGAATCAGCAACAATAGACTGTTTGAAACTCTTCCACACCACTGCTCCTCCATTCAAGCTAAAAATATAGCCTGATTGCGATCGGAAATCATCCTGGTCCGATTGGAATGAAGCGTCAGTATATCCTTCAATACTGAGTTCTTCCTAACCTCCATACACCAAGAACATATCTTTGGTCCTCCGCAGATATTTTAAAATGTTCTTGACTGCAATCCAGTGTGCCTGACCTGGATTACTTTGGAATCGACTGGTCACATATCTTTCTCAGTCTGTGTTTGTGGACACTGACTCTTTGAAAGATTCAGACCATGTCTGACTGGAAGATATCCTCTTTTAGAATTCTCTAAATGAAATCTCTCCAGGACCTTATCGATGTAAGTACTCTGGCACAGCCCGAGAAGCCTCTTAGATCTATCCCTGTAGATCTTCACACCTAATACATAGGCTGCTTCTCCTAGATCTTTCATCTGGAAACATTTTCTTAACCATGCTTTAACAGCATGCAGTTCAGGAATATCGTTTCCAATGATTAAGATATCATCGACGTAGAGGACTAGGAAAGTAATTACGCTCCCACTAAACCTCTTATATACACACGGGTCGTCTTCATTCTTGATGAAACCAAATTCACAGATTGATTCATCAAAACGAATATTCCAGCTTCTTGATGCTTGCTTAAGTCCATAAATGGACTTCTTTAATTTGCATATTTAATGACGATCTGATGGATTAGTGAAACCTTCAGGTTGTGTCATATACACATCCTCATCCAGTTTTCCATTAAGGAAAGCGGTCTTCACATCCATTTGCCAGATCTCATAATCGTAATATGCTGCTATGGCAAGAATAATCCGAATAGACTTGAACATGGCTACAGGAGAGAAAGTTTCATCATAATCTATCCCGTAGATTTGTTTGAAACCTTTCGCAACTAGCCTGCCTTTATAGGTAACCACGTTACCATCCATGTCAATCTTCTTCTTGAAGATCCATTTACAGCCTATAGGGACTATTCCCGGAGGCGGATCAACCAAATCCCAGACTTGGTTATCTGACATGGAGTCCATCTTGGCTCGCATAGCTTCAAGCCATATCGCTGACTCCAGTCCACTGACCGCATCCGCATAAGTGAGGGGTTCATCATTATCAATGATGTAGACTCCGTCATAGCGTTCAGGCTGTCGACGGATCCTTCTCGATCTTCGCAGTTCCCGTGATATCTGAGCCTCAGGTTGTTCAATAACCTGCTCAACTGGCTCAGGCTCATCCAACTGTGCTTGACTACTTTGTCCTCCTTCTGGATTCTCATCCAGCTTTATTTCTCTCCCACTGGCCTCTTGCAGAAGAAACTCCTTCTCAAGAAAAATGGCCGTCCGAGCAACAAATACCTTGTTCTCCTTGGGATCGTAGAAATAATAACCCTTAGTTTCCTTAGGGTAACCGACAAAGATGCATTTCTCAGATCTGCTCTCTAGTTTCCCAGAGGCGAGCTTTTTGACATAAGCCTCGCAACCCCAGATCTTAATAAATGTCAAGCTAGGCTGTTTCCCATACCATAACTCATATGGAGTCTTTGAAACTGCCTTGGATGGCACTCGGTTTAGTACCTTTGCAGCTGTTTCCAGCGCAAATCCCCAAAAGGAGTAAGGTAGAGTAGCCTGAATCATCATTGACCGAACCATGTCAAGTAAATTTCTGTTCCTCCTCTCGGACACACCATTCCATTGCGGTGTTCCTGGCGGAGTGAGCTGCGAGATAATCCCACACTCCTTCAGATAGTCAGTAAACTCTCGACTTAGGTATTCACCACCTCGATCAGAACGAAGTGCCTTGATATTTCGGCCTAGCTGATTCTGTACTTCATTTTTGAACTCTTTGAACTTGTCAAAAGATTCACTCTTATGTCTCATTAGATAGACATACCCATATCTACTGAAATCATCAGTAAAGGTAATGAAGTATGAGTAGCCACCTCTGGCATGTTTACTAAATGGCCCACACTCATCACTGTGTATAAGGTCAAGTAAACCTGAAGCCCTTTGACCTTTGTTAGGAAAAGGAGCCTTCGTCATTTTGCCCAATAAACAAGCTTTGCATGTATCAATCTCCTCATAGGAGAATGATCCCAGCAGTCCATGGTCATGCAACCGCTTAATGCGTTTCTTGTTAATATGGCCTAAACGACTATGCCATAGCAAGGTGCTATCATCAGCATACTTGGCTTTCTTATTATCAATATTTTGTATAGAACATTCCATGTCCAACATGAATAATCCATTGTTAATTGATCCAGTAGCATAAACAATATTATCATAACAAAGAACACACTTTGAAATATTGCATTCAAAGGAAAATCCTTTCCTGACAAGAGCAGGAATAGAGATAATATTTTTCGTAATACTCGGAACAAAATAACAATTGTCCAGTTCTAATACAAGTCCAGATGGTAATGAGATGTAATAAACCCCTACAGCAACAGCAGCAACCCGTGCCCCGTTTCCAACTCGTAGGTCCACCTCATGCTGTCCCACCTGTCTTCTTCTCTTGAGTTCCTGTACATTTGAACAAATGTGAACTCCACATGCAGTGTCCAACACCCATGAAATTGAAGAAGAAAACATGACCTCAGTCACAAAAATACCTAAGCCAGAAACGATGCTTCCCTTCTTGTCTCCTTGGAGCGCTTTACAGTCCTTTTTCTAGTGACCCAGCTGGCCACAATGGAAACATCTGTTGTCCTTCGACCGCTTGACATTTTGTTTCAGAGCTTGTTGTAACTCTTGACAAGGGCTTTGCCCTTCTTCCCCTTCTTCTTGTTCCTGGAAGGGAACATCAAGACAGAGGTTGAAGGCTTTCCCTTTAGAGTCTCCTCTGTAGTCAAGAGCATATTCAACAACTCTGCCGGAGTACAGTCGATCTTGTTCATATTAAAATTAATAATGAACGGATCGAAAGAGGCCGGGAGAGACTGCAGAATAATGTCTACAGCAAGCTCCTGATTGATGGTATGCCCCAGTTTCTCTAGAGCCTCTTTGTGCCCAATCATCTTGAGCACATGAGCTCCCACTGGACTCCCTTCAGCCAGTTTGCTCTGAAAGAAAAGCTTGGTCAAATTATAGCGTTCAGTCCTCGCCTGTGCAGCATACAACATCTTGAGGTTTGCTATAATTTCTATAGCAGACATATCCTCATGCTGACGCTGCAGCTGTGGCGTCATAGACGCTAGCATCAGGCAAGCAACATCAATGCTATCATTGACATGCTTTTCATAGGCATCCCGAACCACCCTTGCGGCGTTCGGAGCGGGTTGAGGCGGTATAGCCATCTCGAGGACATACAGTTTCCTCTCTGCCTTAAGAACAATCTTAAGGTGTCCGTACCAGTCTGAGAAGTTTGGCCCAGCAAACTTCTCCCTTTCCAGTAGGGATCGCACATTGAAGCTCATGGTGTTCGTTGCTGCAGGAATCTACAACAATGCAAGAACAGCAAGGTCAGTATCAATGTTTAGAATCAATCCAGGACTTAAGAAAGATTCTTTTCTCACTATTTTATCTGACTGAAAAATCCATTAAACAGTTCGAAAGAGTAACACTCTTTTAGTGAGATGGGATCCAGATTTCATACTTGGTCTCCGCGTCCCGCTCAGGCGAGATAAGATGCACAGAGAGTACAAGCACTAATTTCTGGTAGGCAGTCCCTGCCAATCGCCAACCGTGAGATTCCCCTTCATGTGGGCAATCCAGCCGACTGTGCCAACTGAGTTGGTACAACACAGTCTCTGATCCCACAGATGGCTGCCTCCATATAGCTAACATATGCCCCATATGTAGCCCACATGGTCAAGCTGACTTGACCTACTCCCTGGACCACCACGTGCTATGCTGAGCAACGAGAAGCGATAAATCCCTTCTCTGTAACACGCAGGTGAAATCACACACCGTCTGAAGATAGATGGGCGTGCCCACTGAGTGGGTACAACACGGCCCCAACGATAGTCAGAACAGTGAGGTTTCGCGCCAGAAGGCTTACGTGCTTGATATTTTAGCGTTGGATTTTAACGGTCTTTTATCTTCTTAACTATCATGCATAACCTATGGCGATAGCAGAAGATTAAAATCATGCAATTCTAATTATAAAAATGATAAGTAGAAAGCATGCTGATCTTATGTGGTAAAAGCCCATTAACCCTAAGTAAGACCTTAATTTTAACTTAAGTCTTCACTTGAGCTCTCCATGGGTCTTTTGCAGCTCATCTAGCCCAACTCAGGGCCCAAGCGCCCACTGCAGCTCAGGTGCGCCCACCAGGTGAATGCGCCTGTCCTAGGGTCGAACCCTAGACCTCTCACCTGGTCAAGCCACTGCTGCATGCGCCTCTGCCAAGTGTGCTCTGTGCTCATGTCAGATTAAAATTACAATTTAATCTATCTAGACATGATTGACACGCAGGTCAATTACACAATAAATTATTTAAAATGTGATACGCAGATCACAATAATAATAATTTATAATTAATCCAGGCTCGCAGGCCCCAGCACAGCACACATTAAAAGGGCAACCCACATAAGATTAAATAAACAAGCATCATGGCATCCAATCAACATGTGATCCAAACCAGAAAATAAAATTGGTTTTGAAAACCCATTGGCATCAATTTTTATTTTCCTTATGTGCCCTACTACCTTACAACGGTCCATTAATAGGGATCCAATCATCCGACCTAGTCAGATCCACTGCCCTTGCATGCACCAAGTCCTAACTGACTTGAGTTGACCCAGTGGCCAACAATGCATGCAGATGGGCTGAACGACCCTCATGAGTCCAGGCAAGCGGGTGTGACCCCGGGCCTAACTCAAGAGCGTTCACTGGTTGTCTCAACCAGACATCGCTACACGCCTATCTGCAGTCGACCTATAGCCACCTCGTGCTTGCGCACAGGTGCCATCTAGTCGACCCATCTAGGCTGTCAGATGATCTGATCAGACTGTTTGGATCTTAACTAGGTGATGACTTCAACCCTACTAACCCGTCTAAGGGTTTATAGTAAGCGCTTAGATCTAAGTGAGGCGCGCAAGTGATTAAGTTTTTAAGAAAAACTACAACATTCAACATGCGCCAACATGTAAGCATCAAACATGCGCCAACATAAGTTAACCTCATACATGCGCCACAATAAACTATATTCAACTAGCATTTTCGCATGATGAGAAAACTTAGATCAAACATGGATCACAAAACATTAAGCAATCATATGCATCATACCGAAACCATAGCTCTGATACCAATTGAATGTACCCCTTTCATGAGGGGGGGCGAAACCCTAATAGGAGGCGCATATAAAATTTGATAGCGGAAGCAAGGATTTTTAGGGTTTCATAAGATCGCATGTGGTATAGCCTGTTGGGGTATGCCCTTTAGGCTAATGTTTGAGGCCTTGGGATTCTTTCAGTATCATATATAAACTCTTATGTTTATAAAGGCAATGGTTGTTATTCAGTATGTTACATTGTCTGCTGCAATAAGTGTGCTTCTGAATAATGTCTCAATGCTGTTCAGCTAGGCTGACAGGCTGTAATGTCCTTAGTCGAGATATCTTGGTGAACATGAGACAGCCTTGATATGATTGAGACTAATATGTGTTCTAATCTTATAGGATGCTTCGAGCATGGAATAAGATGTAGACTCATGGGTACATTGGATGTACTGGACAGACCCTACTAGGATATTCAATTGCTTGTCACAATGTGAATAATCCTTGTTTGCATCAAGTGGCACATGTCCTCTGACTTGAGATCACTTGTGTTTCTAAATGATGATTGTCATTGTTTTGAGATAGTTCAATATCATTTGAAACATAATGGTTATAGACTATCTTGGATAATGATCATGAGTCAGGTTAGGACACTAGTGATAGATATAGGATTGCCGTCTCCTTGTTTAAGGAGTGTGATGTTCTAAAGGGGCCCCCCTAAATGAGATGATTGAGAAAGTGTATGGCCATACCCAGGTGACTATGTTCATCTGATCTAATCATGCTCATCATATTGGAGTTACAGGCTTGACACGCTTGTCCAATAAGAACATCCAGTGGCAAAGGAATCATGTATGCCTAGTGAAGTGGATTCACACTTGTGCTGTGGTTTGGGTGTAGTCTTGGAAGACTATTTCCTTTATATCGGGAGACAGTGATGTGTTGCTAGATACCCCTCACTGATCGTGATAACGCAAGTTATCGTTACCGACATTTAAAGGAACCCTCAGGGTCGCACAATTTGATGATATGGCTTACTTAAGTCAGATCGTGTGGACTGAATTGTTTGGGTTCAGTTTAAAGGAGTTTAAACTCTGATTGTAAGTGAGATCTGGTCTGATCATGTTTGATTGATTAAGGCTTGAGATCGGTAAGCTTCGATCGAGAGTATTGATGCTAGATCGGTGAGATCAAGAGTATCAAGAGATCAACGGTTAGATCTTGAACCATTGGTTCAATGAGATCTAGACCAATTGGCTTGGGCTGGTTTGATTTGGTCTTTGAACCAAATGCATCTAAACCGAATTGCTTTGAACCGGTTCACTTATGTGAACGTATGGTTCAAAGGCAAGAGGAGTTTTCGATGGTTAAAGAGGGGTTTTAAGTGAAGTTAAAACTTGCCAAATTGGGAAGGCGTTTTGCTAGAGGAAAACGCTCCCATGCTTTGAACGCCTCTCTAGCCTCTTCCTCTTTCGCTTTGGGTGTTCTTCACGTGAAGGTGTGGATTCGGCCAGCAAGAAGTCTTCTCTCTCAATCTCCTTCACGCGACAAGGGGCACTTGAAGATCCTTGCTAGCACAAGGAGCGACAAGAAGAAAGCTACTTCTCATCTTGTGTGCGCATCTTGTGGAGGAGACCCCTTTCGATCTCTTCTTCCAAGACACCATCCAAGCGATGGCAATGGTATGATATTTCTTCTAGATCTATCTACATTACAAGGTATTGAAAGTTGATCATATGTCATATAAATCGATCATGGAAACCCTTGCTTCCGCTCAAAAGCTCTATATGCGCTTACCTTTAGGGTTTCACCCCCTTGCGCTCCCCCTTGAAGGGGACTCTTCAATTGGTATCAGAGCTAGCGGTTCTATATATGTTCATATGATTGCTTCATTTTGCTTGTTTGTGATCCTAGTATGCTATTACATGTTATAGATCTATATTGAAGTTTCATCTTGTTTGCGCATGTTACCATGTATCTAGTTGCACATGTTAATGAAGATGAAAGCTTCTTACTTTGTTGTTGCGCATGTTGAAAGTTGTTTTTACCTAAAAACTTGTACCATCTTGCGCGCTCCATCTAGATCTATAAGCGCCTACTATAAACCCTTAGACGGGTTGATAGGGTTGAAGTCACAGTCGAGTCTAGATCCAAATAGTCTGATCAGACCATCTGACAGCCTAGATGGGTTGACCAGATAGCACCTGTGCGCAAGCACGAGGTGGCTATAGGTCGACTGCATTAAGGGCGTGTAGCGAGGTCTGGTTGAGGCGACTAGTGAACACACATGAGTTAGGCCCGGGGTCACACCCGCTTGCCGAAACTCATGAGGGTTGTTCAGCCCTTTGCGCATGCATGGTTGATCATTAGGTCAACTCAAGTCAGTTAGGACTTGGTGCATGCAAGGGCAGTGGATCTGACTAGATGGATGAGTGGATCCCCATCAATGGACCGTTGTAAGGTTGTAGGGCACATAAGAAAATTAAAATTGATGCCAATGGGTTTTCAAAAATTTTATTTTCTTGTTAAAGGATCACATGTTGATTGGATGCCATGATATATGTTTATTTCATCTTATGTGGGTTGCCCTTTTAATGTCTGCTGTGCTGGGGCCTGCGAGCCTGGATTAAAATTGTAAATTAATTTATATTGTGATCTGCGCATCACTTTTATTTAATTTATAATGTGTAATTGACCTGCGAGTCAATCATGTCTAGATAGATTAAATTGTAAGTTTAATCAGACATGAGCACATAGCACAATTGGCAGAGGCGCATGCAGCAGAGGCTTGACCAGGTGGGAGGTCTAGGGTTCGACCCTATGATAGGCGCATCTACCTGGTGGGTGCACCTGAGCTGCAGAAGGCGCTTAGGCCCTGGTCTAGGCCAAATGAGAGGCAAAAGACCCAAGAAGAGCTAAAGTGAAGACTTAAGTTAACTTAAGGTCTTACTTAGGGTTAATGGGCTTTTACCACATAAGATCAGCATGCTTTCTTCTTATCGTTTATAATTAGAATTGCATGATTTATTTATCTTCTGCTATCACCATAGGGTTTGCCTGATAGTTAAGAAGATAAAAGACCGTTAAAATCCAACGCTAAAATATCAAGCTCGATAGCCTTCTGACGCGAAACCTCACTGTTCTGACTATCGTCGGAGCCGTGTTGTACCCACTCAGTGGGCACGTCCATCTATCTTCAGACGGTGTGCGATTTCACCTGCGTGTTACAGAGAAGGGATTTATCGCTTCTCGTTGCTCAGCATAGCACGTGGTGGTCCAGGGAGTAGGTCAGGTCAGCTTGACCATGTAGGCTACATATGTGGCGCATATGGTAGCACATGGAGGCAGCCATCTGTGGGATCAGAGACTGTGTTGTACCAACTCAGTTGGCACAGTCGGCTGGATTGCCCAGATGAAGGGGAATCGCACGGGTTGGCGATTGGCAGGGACTGCCTACCAGAAATTAGTGCTTGTACTCTCTGTGCATCTTATCTCGCCTGAGCGGGACGCGGAGACCAAGTATGAAATCTGGATCCCATCTCACTAAAAGAGTGTTACTCTTTCGGACTGTTTTAATGGATTTTTCAGTCAGATAAAATAGTGAGAAAAGAATCTTTCTTAAGTCCTGGATTGATTCTAAACATTGATACTGACCTTGCTGTTCTTGCATTGTTGTAGATTCCTGCAGCAACGAACACCATGAGCTTCAATGTGCGATCCCTACTGGAAAGGGAGAAGTTTGCTGGGCCAAACTTCTCAGACTGGTACGGACACCTTAAGATTGTTCTTAAGGCTGAGAGGAAACTGTATGTCCTCGAGACGGCTATACCGCCTCAACCCGCTGCGAACGCCGCAAGGGCGGTTCGCGATGCCTATGAAAAGCATGTCAATGATAGCATTGATGTTGCTTGCCTGATGCTAGCGTCTATGACGCCACCGCTGCAGCGTCAGCATGAGGATATGTCAGCTATAGAAATTATAGCAAACCTCAAGATGCTGTATGCTGCACAGGCGAGAACTGAACGCTATAATCTGACCAAGCTTTTCTTTCAGAGCAAACTGACTGAAGGGAGTCCAGTGGGAGCTCATGTGCTCAAGATGATTGGGCACAAGGAGGCTCTAGAGAAACTGGGGCATACCATCAATCAGGAGCTTGCTGTAGACATTATTCTGCAGTCTCTCCCGGCCTCCTTCGATGCGTTCATTATTAATTTTAATATGAACAAGATCGACTGTACTCCGGCAGAGTTGCTGAATATGCTCTTGACTACAGAGGAAACTCTGAAGGGAAAGCCTTCAACCTCTGTCTTGATGTTCCCTTCCAGGAACAAGAAGAAGGGGAAGAAGGGCAAACCCCTATCAAGAACTACAGCAAGGCTCTGAAACAAAAGGTGAAGCGGTCGAAGGACAACAGATGTTTCCACTGTGGCCAGCTGGGTCACTGGAAAAAGGACTGTAAAGCACTCCAAGGAGACAAGAAGGGAAGCATCGCTTCTGGCTCAGGTATATTTGTGACTGAGGTCATGATATCTTCTTCTTCTATTTCATGGGTGCTGGACACTGCATGTGGATTTCACATTTGTTCAAATGTACAGGAACTCAAGAGAAGAAGGCAGGTGGGACAGCATGAGGTGGACCTACGAGTTGGAAACGGGGCACGGGTTGCTGCTGTTGCTGTAGGGGTTTATTACATCTCATTACCATCTGGACTTGTACTAGAACTTGACAATTGTTATTTTGTTCCAAGTATTACGAAAAATATTATCTCTATTCCTGCTCTTGTCAGGAAAGGATTTTCCTTTGAATGCAATATTTCAAAGTGTGTTCTGTCTTATGATAATATTGTTTATGCTTTTGGATCAATTAACAATGGGTTATTCATGTTGGACATGGAATGTTCTATACAAAACATTGATAATAAGAAAGCCAAGTATGCTGATGACAGCACCTTGCTATGGCATAGTCGTTTAGGCCATATTAACAAGAAACGCATTAAGCGGTTGCATGATCATGGACTGCTGGGATCATTCTCCAATGAGGAGATTGATACATGCAAAGCTTGTTTAATGGGTAAAATGACGAAGGCTCCTTTTCCTCACAAAGGTCAAAGGGCTTCGGGTTTACTTGACCTTATACACAGTGATGTGTGTGGGCCATTTAGTAAACATGCCAGAGGTGGCTATTCGTACTTCATTACCTTTACTGATGATTTCAGTAGATATGGGTATGTCTATTTAATGAGACATAAGAGTGAATCTTTTGACAAGTTCAAAGAGTTCAAAAATGAAGTACAAAATCAGCTAGGCCAAAATATCAAGGCACTTCGTTCTGATTGAGGTGGAGAATACCTAAGTCGAGAGTTTACTGACTATCTGAAGGAGTGTGGGATTATCTCACAGCTCACTCCGCCAGGAACACCGCAATGGAATGGTGTGTCCGAGAGGAGGAACAGAACCTTACTAGATATGGTTCGTTCTATGATGAGTCAGGCTACTCTACCTTACTCCTTTTGGGGATTTGCATTGGAAACAGCTGCAAAGGTACTAAACCGAGTACCATCCAAGGCAGTTTCTAAGACTCCATATGAGCTATGGTATGGGAAACAGCCGAGCTTGACATTTATTAAGATCTGGGGTTGCGAGGCTTATGTCAAAAAGCTCGCCTCTGGGAAACTAGAGAGCAGATCTGAGAAATGTGTCTTTGTCGGATACCCTACGGAAACTAAGGGTTATTATTTCTACGATCCCAAAGAGAACAAAGTATTTGTTGCTCGGACGGCAGTTTTTCTTGAGAAGGAATTTCTTCTGCAAGAAGCCAGTGGGAGAGAAATAAAACTGGATGAGAATCCAGAGGAAGGACAAAGTAGTCAAGCACAGTTGGATGAGCCTGAGCCGGTAGAACAGGTTATTGAACAACCTGAGGCTCAGATATCACGGGAACCGCGTAGATCGGGAAGGATCCGTCAACAGCCTGAGCGCTATGACGGAGTCTACATCATTGAAAATGATGAACCCCTCACTTATGCGGATGCGGTCAGTGGACCGGATTCAGCTAGATGGCTTGAAGCTATGCGAGCCGAGATGGACTCCATGTCAGATAACCAGGTCTGGGATTTGGTTGATCCGCCTCCGGGAGTAATCCCTATAGGCTGTAAATGGATCTTCAAGAAGAAGATTGACATGGATGGTAACGTGGTTACCAATAAAGGCAGGCTAGTTGCGAAAGGTTTCAAACAAATCTACGGGATAGATTATGATGAAACTTTCTCTCCTGTAGCCATGTTTAAGTCTATTCGGATTCTTTTCGCGATAGCAGCATATTACGATTATGAGATCTGGCAGATGGATGTGAAGACCGCTTTCCTTAATGGAAAACTGGATGAGGATGTGTATATGACACAACCTGAAGGTTTCACTAGTCCATCAGATCGTCATAAAATATGCAAGTTAAAGAAGTCCATTTATGGACTTAAACAAGCATCTAGAAGCTGGAATATTCGTTTTGATGAATCAATCTGTGAGTTTGGTTTCATCAAGAACGAAGATGACCCGTGTGTATATAAGAGGTTTAGTGGGAGCGTGATTACTTTCCTAGTCCTCTACGTCGATGATATCTTAATCATTGGAAACGATATTCCTGAACTGCATGCTGTTAAAGCATGGTTAGGAAAATGTTTCCAAATGAAAGATTTAGGAGAAGCAGCCTATGTATTAGGTGTGAAGATCTACAGAGATAGATCTAAGAGGCTTCTCGGGCTGTGCCAGAGTACTTACATCGATAAAGTCCTGGAGAGATTTCATTTAGAGAATTCTAAAAGAGGATATCTTCCAGTCAAACATGGTCTGAATCTTTCAAAGAGTCAGTGTCCACAAACACAGACTGAGAAAGATAAAATGGACAATACGCCTTATGCTTCGGCTATTGGGTCCATTATGTATGCGATGTTGTGTACTCGCCCAGACGTCGCTTACGGGTTAAGCGTGACCAGTCGATTCCAAAGTAATCCAGGTCAGGCACACTGGATTGCGGTCAAGAACATTTTAAAATATCTGCGGAGGACCAAAGATATGTTCTTGATATATGGTGGTCAGGAAGAACTCAGTATAGAAGGATATACTGACCCTTCATTCCAGTCGGACCAGGATGATTTCCGATCGCAATCAGGCTATGTTTTTAGCTTGAATGGAGGAGCAGTGGTGTGGAAAAGTTTCAAACAGTCTATTGTTGCTGATTCCACAACAGAAGCCGAGTATGTTGCAGCCTCAGAAGCATCTAAGGAGGCAGTGTGGATTCGTAAGTTCATTCAGGAACTTGGTGTTGTTCCTTCGAGTGCAGATCCTTTGGTTATCTTCTGTGATAACACTGGAGCAATCGCACAAGCAAAGGAACCACGGTCACACCAGAAGTCCAAGCACATACAGAGACGGTTTCACTTGATCCGGGAGATCATTTATCGTGGCGAGATCAAAATCTGCAAGGTACATACAGATGACAATCTGGCTGACCCGCTTACCAAGCCTCTGGCGCAGCAGAAGCATGAGAAGCACTGTAATAACATGGGTTTGAGATTTCTCAACCATTAGATTAAGTGCAAGTGGGAGATTGTTGGGGTATGCCCTTAAGGCTAATGTTTGAGGCCTTGGGATTCTTTCAATATCATATATAAACTCTTATGTTTATAAAGGCAATGGTTGTTATTCAGTATGTTACATTGTCTGCTGCAATAAGTGTGCTTCTGAATAATGTCTCAATGCTGTTCAGCTAGGCTGACAGGCTGTAATGTCCTTAGTCGAGATATCTTGGTGAACATGAGACAGCCTTGATATGATTGAGACTAATATGTGTTCTAATCTTATAGGATGCTTCGAGCATGGAATAAGATGTAGACTCATGGGTACATTGGATGTACTGGACAGACCCTACTAGGATATTCAATTGCTTGTCACAATGTGAATAATCCTTGTTTGCATCAAGTGGCACATGTCCTCTGACTTGAGATCACTTGTGTTTCTAAATGATGATTGTCATTGTTTTGAGGTAGTTCAATATCATTTGAAACATAATGGTTATAGACTATCTTGGATAATGATCATGAGTCAGGTTAGGACACTAGTGATAGATATAGGATTGCCGTCTCCTTGTTTAAGGAGTGTGATGTTCTAAAGGGGCCCCCCTAAATGAGATGATTGAGAAAGTGTATGGCCATACCCAGGTGACTATGTTCATCTGATCTAATCATGCTCATCATATTGGAGTTACAGGCTTGACACGCTTGTCCAATAAGAACATCCAGTGGCAAAGGAATCATGTATGCCTAGTGAAGTGGATTCACACTTGTGCTGTGGTTTGGGTGTAGTCTTGGAAGACTATTTCCTTTATATCGGGAGACAGTGATGTGTTGCAAGACACCCCTCACTGATCGTGATAACGCAAGTTATCATTACCGACATTTAAAGGAACCCTCAGGGTCGCACAATTTGATGATATGGCTTACTTAAGTCAGATCGTGTGGACTGAATTGTTTGGGTTCAGTTTAAAGGAGTTTAAACTCTGATTGTAAGTGAGATCTGGTCTGATCATGTTTGATTGATTAAGGCTTGAGATCGGTAAGCTTCGATCGAGAGTATTGATGCTAGATCGGTGAGATCAAGAGTATCAAGAGATCAACGGTTAGATCTTGAACCATTGGTTCAATGAGATCTAGACCAAATGGCTTGGGCTGGTTTGATTTGGTCTTTGAACCAAATGCATCTAAACCGAATTGCTTTGAACCGGTTCACTTATGTGAACGTATGGTTCAAAGGCAAGAGGAGTTTTCGATGGTTAAAGAGGGGTTTTAAGTGAAGTTAAAACTTGCCAAATTGGGAAGGCGTTTTGCTAGAGGAAAACGCTCCCATGCTTTGAACGCCTCTCTAGCCTCTTCCTCTTTCGCTTTGGGTGTTCTTCACGTGAAGGTGTGGATTCGGCCAGCAAGAAGTCTTCTCTCTCAATCTCCTTCACGCGACAAGGGGCACTTGAAGATCCTTGCTAGCACAAGGAGCGACAAGAAGAAAGCTACTTCTCATCTTGTGTGCGCATCTTGTGGAGGAGACCCCTTTCGATCTCTTCTTCCAAGACACCATCCAAGCGATGGCAATGGTATGATATTTCTTCTAGATCTATCTACATTACAAGGTATTGAAAGTTGATCATATGTCATATAAATCGATCATGGAAACCCTTGCTTCCGCTCAAAAGCTCTATATGTGCTTACCTTTAGGGTTTCACCCCCTTGCGCTCCCCCTTGAAGGGGACTCTTCATAGCCATATGATCAACTTAATTTTAACTTAAGATCAAGATGTGATCTTACCATTGCCATGGATGGATGGCGACTTGGAATCAAGAGAACAAAGTTGATCTCCTCCAAACGGCGCGCACACAAGAAGACAATGGCTACTCCCTTCTCACCTTTGTGCTAGCAAAAGCTTCAAGGGGTCTTGTCGTATGGTGGAGATGATAGAGGCTTCTTTGCTCGGCCGAATCCCTCCTCTTCACGTCAACACACTCTTTCTTTTTCTTAGAGTGCAAGCGGTCACACGAGAAGAGAGGAGCGTTGAGGCGTTTTGGCGTTTTAGCAAAGTCGCCTTGATGACATTCCAAAAATGGAATGACATGAAGCCATGCTCTCAAAACCGACCAAAAACGCTTACAAACATTGAACCATGCGTTCACTCATGTGAACCGGTTCAAGCTAAATCGATCCAATTGTCTTTGGTCCAAAAACCAAATCAAATCAGCCCAAGCCATGGTCTAGATCTCATTGAACCAATAGGATCCAGATCTAACCGTTCATCTCTTGATGCTCTTGATCTCACCGATCTAGCATCAACTCTCTCGATCGAAGCTTACCGATCTCAAGCCATTATCAATCAAACATGATCAGACCAGATCTCACTTACAATCAGAGTTTAAACTCCTTTAAACTGAACCCAAACAATTCAGTCCACACGATCTGACTTAAGTAAGCCATATCATCAAATTGTGCGACCCTGAGGGTTTCCTTTAAATGTCGGTAACGATAACTTACGTTATCACGATCAGTGAGGGGTATCTAGCAACACATCACTGTCTCCCGATATAAAGGAAAGAGTCTTCCAAGACTACACCCAAACCACAGCACAAGTGTGAATCAACTTCACTAGGCATACATGTTTCCTTTGCCACTGGATGTTCTTATTGGACAAGCGTGTCAAGCCTGTAACTCCAATATGATGAGCATGATTAGACCAGATGAACATAGTCACCTGGGTATGGCCATACACTTTCTCAATCATCTCATTCAGGGGGGCCCCTTTAGAACATCACACTCCTTAAACAAGAAGACGGCAATCCTATATCTATCACTAGTGTCCTAACCTGACTTATGATCATTATCCAAGATAGTCTATAACCATTATGTTTCAAATGATATTGAACTACCTCAAAACAATGACAATCATCATTTAGAAACACAAGTGATCTCAAGTCAGAGGACATGTGCCACTTGTTGCAAACAAGGATTATTCACATTGTGACAAGCAATTGAATATCCTAGTAGGGTCTGTCCAGTACATCCAATGTACCCATGAGTCTACATCTTATTCCATGCTCGAAGCATCCTATAAGATTAGAACACATATTAGTCTCAATCATATCAAGGCTGTCTCATGTTCACCAAGATATCTCGACTAAGGACATTACAGCATGTCAGCCAAGCTGAACAGCATTGAGACATTATTCAGAAGCACACTTATTGCAGCAGACAATGTAACATACTGAATAACAACCATTGCCTTTATAAACGTAAGAGTTTATACATGATGCTGAAAGAATCCCAAGGCCTCAAACATTAGCCTTAAGGGCATACCCCAACAAGAAGTTCTAACAAAAATACGGCACTGCTGTATGAAGCCTCACGGTGCCGTATTTTCTGACAATTCTGACCAGAAGGATTTGGCAAGAATACGGCACTACCGTATTTATGAGAAACATTTTCATGGCACAATATTATTTGCCCAGAACTCACAGAATGAAATACAGCACTGCCGTATGAAGCTTCACGGTGCCATATATTGGAACTCAGAATTCTGATTTTTTCGCCCAATTCTTGCAAAGACCATATCTTTTCATCTAGACCTCCAAATTAAGATCGGAAAGAAGGGGCAAACTTGTCTTAACGAGGAGAATATAACTAGACCAAAAGGAATAATTTTTATGATCCATCCATGGCGAATTTCAGAGAGAGGCAGAATTGCTAGGGTTTGGAGTTGAAGGAACAATTTTTTACAGAGAGCTTCATCTGGTGAAGGAGAACATGTACCTCAAGTTTCAAAGCGTTTGGAGTTGAATTGAAGGAGAAATCAACGAAACTGCGGTGACAGTGCTGATTCCAGGCAAATACGATGCTGCAATTTCGTTACAGCACTGTTTTGTAACTCTTTTCTCCTCTTTTCAATTCCTTATCATTCTGAGAACATGTTTTATTGTAATCCTTTCATTATGGTAGCTTAATCTTTTTATGGGACATGGGGGTGTAATCTCTTTGTTTCTTAATGTCTAGAAAATCCTAATTTTGTCAAACTGATTTTATTATGATAATTTTACTCTTGTGATTGATTGTTCTTTAATTCTCCTTTGTGTCTTAATTATCAGCACATTTTAGAATTTTGCGAAATAGACCGAGAGGTTGATTGTTTGAAATTCGGAACCCTAGGAATTGTTGAGTTTGGAACTATCGTAAGAGATTAGGTAGTTCTTCTAATTCTGATTTTTAGTGATTTTATTGCCATGTTGAATTTCTGATACTTTGGATTGAGTTAATGTGTAGACTTGATTTGATATTGCAAGAGATTGAGTATCGAGTCATTGGAAACCCTTGAGTAAAGACAGTGTTGAGACTCGGATGCACGAGAGTGATCTTTGAGTTTCCACTTGAGGTGATCAACCTAGAATTCGGATGAACGAGAGTGATCCTCGAGTTCTTAGTTGATGATTTACTTATTCTCAGCATTGAATAGATCTTGCGCGAGAGTGGGGATCAGTTCTTTGTATGATTGTCTGTGCGAGAGAGAGACAATTTATTTAAAAAAAGTAAATTTTACCTTTATCATAATAGGATTAGATTGACAAATATTTATCTTAATCTAATCATTAGAAATTAAAGTAGATGAACCCCTAATCCCAATTTCCTCTCTGACATTTTCTCCGTGTTCTTTTCGATAATTTGATTCACTATTTTTTGATTGCCTAGCTAGCGAAAAATCGATTACTCAGTACTTGACAACAAGGTCTCTGTGGTTCGATATTTTATATTACTTCGAGTATCCGTGCACTTGCGGACACAACACGCATCTCTAGAAGAAGAAGGCCAACATAATTTTGAGTGGCACATCTTTGTTGATTGGCTTAACTCAAAGAAATTAGCCCCCTTGGCGCAACTTGAAGAAGGTGGTGCAAGCTCGGAGGACAACTCCCTTTGGCGTGGATCTCCTCTCCCAAAGCTAGCACGTGTATGGAGTAGAGGAGTCTCATGGCAATCTATGTGTACACGAATGTAGAGGACGGGCTCTTGTGCATCTCCGATCGTCATTGTCGGTCTCAAATTGCTAGTAAGGTATACCCCCTATCATATCTGATGTTAATATCGTAAGACGGTCCTTGTTGAATTAGGAATCTCATTTCGGGCTCGCTTCTGCTGTTCCTCTGATTTTTAAAAATAGCCTAGGGATTCCCAACATGGCGTCTTCCCTTCCTTCCAGTGTCGAGTAGCTATGACCTTTCTCCTCTACCCAGTGATTCCTCCTTCCTTTGTTGGCGGTGGTAGTTTCCTTTCTCGGCTGCGGTGACTTCTCCTCCCTCTCTCGTCAGTAGTGACGCTTCAAGTGGCGAGCGCCGGTGATCTTCCCCTACAGAACGAATGAATGGACGAATGAACGAACTTCATTCTGCGTTGTGCGTTGCGGTAGAGGTAAGTGGTATACTATTTTATTTTATTTTCTTTATTTATAATCTATTTTAAATTCTATAATTTCTACCCTAAATAGTATGAACCCAAATTATATTTTTATTTTGGTGTTTAGGGTAGATTTGGTTGATTTTATTATACTTGGGATCAACCGCTGCTAGTGGAAATTATTTTGTTAAGAAGAAGAGATCACAGAAATTTCAAGAGGGATTCAGTATTTTAACACTTGAGGTAGGAATCTTTCCCTACTCCTTTGTTATGGTGTCAAGGACATGTAGGAATCTTTGCTTATTCCTTTGATTTGATGTCAGATGCATATATTAGAATAGATTGGCACCATTATTTGTTTGATCCGTCTGCTTGTTTTGTTTCTAAAAATTGATTGACCTCATTTATCTTATTCATTTGGTCATATTCTGCTTCTGTAAGCATGGTTAATAAAATTGCATTGAGATATTAATATGTTGACATTTGAGTATGGTGGAACAGTTGTGTATCTGTGTTGTTAAGTTGTAACATATTGACCTCTGGATTATTGATTTATCACCAGTGGCCTGTATGCATGAGATATAGTTACCGATTATATCGAGCTATATGGTTGTTGGTTAGGGTATCGCCAGTTGTCTTCGGACAATACTCCAGATGTCAGGTGTTGGATGCAACACTACCGGGTTGTTTAGGACAGTCGTTCCACTGTGTGAGCTGATGATGGAAACACTATGAAAATGAGTGCGGCTCATTATTGAGATCTGTTGGCCAAGCTTGATCATTTATACGACATTCTCTATGTATAGTTATCTTTGTATTATTTGTTTCTGACTTATAGTATAGTTCCATGTTATTGTAATTATCTTGTTATTTGACCGCTCACCATTTTGTTGATTCCTACTTAGCATTTTTAATAACACCCATTGTTTCTCTTCCAGGTACTGAGTTAGCTTCTGGGAGGGTTAGAGTAGATAGCTATATACCAGCCCCGAGATGAGATAGTATTTTAGTTCTTATTTCAATTGATTTTGTTTACATCTTTGATAGTAAGTTTTTAAAGATTGTGTTATAAAATTTTTGGAATATTTATTTAGGAAAAGTTTTCGGTTGAAGCTTATTTTAGAGTGTATTATGGTTTTTTGGTTCCCATCAATGTTGTCTACTCCCTAGGGAACCCTCAGCTAGGGATAGCTAGATTTCTGTCGGGGCATAAGGTTTGTTATGGCCCGACCCACGGCTCCTTCGGGCTTCCTTATGGGCCTCATCCCAGCCCTTCCTTAGGCCGACCATAACACACCAAGCTTAGGGACCCGAATCCTAGCACGGTTCCCCCGTGCATATTCCGTCTGCAGCGGGATTCGAACCCTAGACATGACCCTCACGAATCATGACTCTTTGACCATTGAGCTCGTGAGGGTCATTCTAGGGGTCGAATCCCACTGCAGACGGAATATGCACACGGGGGGGGGGGGGGGGGGGAACCGTGCCAGGATTCAGGTCCCTAGGCTTGATGTGTTATGGTCGGCCTAAGGAAGGGCCGGGCTGAGGCCCATAAGGAAGGCCGAAGGAGCCATGGGTCGGGCCATAACAGGGTTGGGTTAAGGTTAAAATAAATGAATAAGTAAGATAAACACTTTTTATATAACATATTATTTTGTTGGCAGGATGGCACTAAGAGTTAGAGGCAGAGCAATGAAGCCTCAATACCCAGAGGCAGCACCACCTACTCCCTGTGTAGTACCAGCAACAATGAGGGATGTCTCCATCGCTGGTACCACTACCAGTAGTAAACCAGCCAATTAAGTCGACCAATATGCTGATGTAATTCTCACAATTAGGGAAGGATCAATTTGGGGATTTGTAAGAACTACTGACCCTTGGGTTGCTTGAGATTGGTTATTAAAGGTAGAGCAGATCTTTATGACATTAGGATGTCCAGATGAGTAGAAGTTAGAGTTGGCCACATATTTCTTATCTAAAAGAGCTAGTTGGCCACATATTTCTTATCTAATAGAGCTGGGACATGGTGGTCTGGTACGAGAGTCACTTTTGGGGATGATCCTATCTCTTGGACCAATTTTAGAGGTGCATTCTTTGAGAAATATTTTTGAAAGTCTTTTCAAAATAGTCAAATGTAGGAGTTTCTAAATTTAAAATAAGGGAAAAGGTTAGTAAATATATATGTAACTGACTTTAAGAGATTATCATATTTATTTCCAGAATTAGTGAGCACTAAAAGGAGAAAATGTCAACTTTTTATTAGAGGGTTACATCATACAATAAAGGAATAGATGAATATCATTCCATTAGATAGTTTCCAGGTGGTAGTAAATACGGCATTCAGGATAGAGGCTTCTCTAATAGACATGACTAAAGAAAAACAAATTGAGGAGGTCCAGGAATTAGCAAAACAGAGGAAAGTCAGTCAGTCAGCTAGACTAGTATAGACATGAACCTATGATAATAGAGGAAAAAGACTAAAGCAGTATTCAATAGCCATTAGAGACTAGTACCTTCTTCCCATGTGTCAAACCCTCATTCAGAAGAGACACTTAGTGTCAACTCAATGGAATTCAATGTTACTATTGCAATGAATGAGGTCTTTACAAGAATAAATGTCCTAACAAGAGAACTTCATCACAACAACAAAGCTATCAGCAGAGCTCTAGACCTAGGACCTATCATGAGAGACCGGGTTAGGTTAATCAGCCACCACAGAGATGTTGGGGTATGCCCTTAAGGCTAATGTTTGAGGCCTTGGGATTATATCAGTATCATGTGTATAAACTCTATGTTTATAAAGGCAATGGTTGTTATTCAGGTTGTTACATCATCTGCTGCAATATGTATACTTCTGAATAATGTCTCAATGCTGTTCAGCTTGGCTGACATGCAGTTTTGTCCTTAGTCGAGATATCTTGGTGAACATGAGACAGCCTTGATATGATTGAGACTAATATGTGTTCTAATCTCATAGGATGCTTCGAGCATGGAATAAGATGTAGACTCATGGGTACATTGGATGTACTGGACAGACCCTACTTAGGATATTCAATTGCTTGTCACAATGTGAATAATCCTTATATGCAAACAAGTGGCATATTTCCTCTGACTTGAGATCACTTTGAAATTCCCCTGACTAAGGGGGAAAAACCCTAAACTGGCGCAAACAGAAACATGGGCAGCGGATACTAGGGTTTCAAAGAATCGGTGCATGAAGTATGATTAACTTTGATATAACTTGTAAACAAGAATGAATGCGATTCATACCATGGCCATTTCTAGATGGCGCCTTGGAAGCAAAGATCAAATGAGATCTTCTCCAAATCGTCACACACAAGATGAGAATGCGCTTCTTCTTGTCGTCCCTTGTGCTAGCAAGGATCGTCCAAGTATCACAATCGTATGAAGGGAAGAGAAAAACTTGCTTAGTGATTTCCTCCTTCTTTTCGTCAAAACTCTTCTTCACGAGAGAGCAAGCCACACCAGAGGAGGCAAGAGGCGAGAGTGATGAGCGACCATAGAGCCAACGTGAGATGTGGTCACGTAAGAGACATGCTATCTAAAAATAGCAAACACGTCTCAACGTTCACAAGTCGCAAATCTCTCCTCTTATTTTGAACCACTCGCTCATCCATGAGCCGGTTCATCTTGGTCTGGTTCAAAGACCAAATAAGCCAAGCGACATGGTCTAGATCAAATTAAACCCTAAGGCTCCAGATCTAACCGTCGATCTCTTGATGCTTCTGATCTCACCGATCTAGCATCTATTCTCTCGATCGAAGCTTACCGATCTCAAGCTCTAATCAATCATACATGATCAGACTAGATCTCACTTACAATCAGAGATTAAATCCCTTTAAACTGATCTCGAACAATTCAGTCCACACGATCTGACTTAAGTAAGCCATATCATCAAATTGTGCGACCCTGAGGGTTTCCTTTAAATGTCGGTAACGATAACCCACGTTATCACGATCAGTGAGGGGTATCTAGCAACACATCACTGTCTCCCGGTATAAAGAAAAGAGTCTTCCAAGACTACACCCAAACCACAGCACAAGTGTGAGTCCAATTCACAAGGCATGCATACTTCCTTTGCCACTGGATGTTCTTATTGGACAAGCGTGTCAAGCTTGTAGCTCCAATATGATGAGCATGATTAGATCAGATGAACACTGTCACCTGGGTATGGCCATACACTTTCTCAATCATCTCATCCAGGGGGCCCCTTCAGAACATCACACTCCTTAAACAAGGAGACGGCAATCCTATGTCTATCACTAGTGCCCTAACATGACTCAAGCTCATTATCCAAGATAGTCTATAATCATTATTTCTCAAATGATATTGAACTACCTCAAAACAATGACAATCATCATTTAGAAAACACAAGTGATCTCAAGTCAGAGGAAATGTGCCACTTGTTGCACTCAAGGATTATTCACATTGTGACAAGCAACTGAATATCCTAGTAGGGTCTGTCCAGTACATCCAATGTACCCATGAGTCTACATCTTATTCCATGCTCGAAGCATCCTATAAGATTAGAACACATATTAGTCTCAATCATATCAAGGCTGTCTCATGTTCACCAAGATATCTCGACTAAGGACTTTACTGCATGTCAGCCTAGCTGAACAGCTTTGAGACATTATCCAGAAGTATACTTATTGCAGCAGACAAGGTAACAACCTGAATAACAACCATGCCTTTATAAACACAAGAGTTTATTACATGATACTGTTACAATCCCAAGGCCTCAAACATTAGGCTTAAGGGCATACCCCAACAATCTCCCACTTGCACTTAATCTAATGGTTGAGAAATCTCAAACCCATATTATTACAGTGCTTCTCATGCTTCTGCTGCGCCAGAGGCTTTGTAAGCGGGTCTGCTAGATTGTCATCTGTATGAACCTTGCAGACTTTGATCTCGCCACGATCTATGATCTCACTGATCAAATGAAACCGTCTCTGTATGTGCTTGGACTTCTGGTGTGACCGTGGTTCCTTTGCTTGTGCGATTGCTCCAGTGTTATCACAGAAGATAACCAAAGGATCTGCACTCGAAGGAACAACACCAAGTTCTCTCACGAACTTACGAATCCACACTGCCTCCTTGGATGCTTCCGAGGCTGCAACATACTCGGCTTCTGTTGTGGAATCAGCAACAGTTGACTGTTTGAAACTCTTCCACACCACTGCTCCTCCATTCAAGCTAAAAACATAGCCTGATTGCGATCGGAAATCATCCTGGTCAGACTGGAATGAAGCATTAGTATATCCTTCAATACTGAGTTCTTCCTGACCACCATATATCAAGAACATATCTTTGGTCCTCCGCAGATATTTTAAGATGTTCTTGACTGCAATCCAGTGTGCCTGTCCTGGATTACTTTGGAAACGACTGGTCACGCTTAACCCGTAAGCGACGTCTGGGCGAGTACACAACATCGCATACATAATGGATCCAATAGCCGAAGCATAAGGCGTATTGTCCATTTCATCTTTCTCAGTCTGTGTTTGTGGACACTGACTCTTCGAAAGATTCAGACCATGTCTGACTGGAAGATATCCTCGTTTAGAATTCTCTAAATGAAATCTCTCCAGGACTTTATCGATGTAAGTACTCTGGCACAGCCCGAGAAGCCTCTTAGATCTATCCCTGTAGATCTTTACTCCTAATATATAGGCTGCTTCTCCTAGATCTTTCATCTGGAAACATTTCCTTAACCACGCCTTAACTGCATGCATTTCAGGAATGTCATTTCCAATGATCAAGATGTCATCGACGTAGAGGACTAGGAAAGTAATCACGCTCCCACTAAACCTCTTATACACACACGGGTCATCCTCGTTCTTGATGAAACCAAATTTACTGACTGATTCATCAAAATGAATATTCCAGCTTCTCGATGCTTGTTTCAGTCCATAAATGGACTTCTTTAACTTGCATATCTTATGACGATCTGATGGATTAGTGAAACCTTCTGGTTGTGTCATATACACATCCTCATCCAGATTTCCATTAAGAAAAGCTGTTTTCACATCCATCTGCCAGATCTCATAATCATAATATGCAGCTATTGCGAAAAGAATCCGAATAGACTTAAACATAGCTACAGGTGAGAAAGTTTCATCATAATCTATCCCGTAGATTTGTTTGAAACCTTTCGCAACTAGCCTGCCTTTATAGGTAACCACGTTACCATCCATGTCAATCTTCTTCTTGAAGATCCATTTACAGCCTATAGGGATAACTCCCGGAGGCGGATCAACCAAATCCCAGACTTGGTTATCTGACATGGAGTCCATCTCGGCGCGCATAGCTTCAAGCCATCTCGCTGACTCCGGTCCACTGACCGCATCCGCATAAGAGAGGGGCTCATCATTATCAATGATGTAGACTCCGTCATAGCGCTCAGGCTGTCGACGGATCCTTCCCGATCTTCGCGGTTCCCGTGATATCTGAGCCTCAGGTTGATCAGAAACCCGTTCTACCGGCTCATGCTCATCCAACTCTGCTTGCGCACTTTGTCATTCTTCTGGATTCTCATCCAGCTTTATTTCTCTCCCACTGGCCTCTTGATGAAGAAATTCCTTCTCAAGAAATATGGCCGTCCGAGCAACAAAAACCTTGTTCTCTTTGGGATCGTAGAAATAATAACCCTTAGTTTCCTTTGGGTAACCGACAAAGATGCATTTGTCAGATCTGCTCTCTAGTTTCCCAGAGGCGAGCTTTTTGACATAAGCCTCGCAGCCCCAGATCCTGATAAATGACAAGCTCGGCTGTTTCCCATACCATAACTCATATGGAGTCTTAGAAACGGCCTTGGATGGCACTCGGTTTAGTACCTTTGCAGCTGTTTCCAGTGCAAACCCCCAAAAGGAATATGGAAGAGTAGCCTGACTCATCATAGAACGAACCATATCAAGTAACGTTCTATTTCTCCTTTCGGACACACCATTCCATTGCGGTGTTCCTGGCGGAGTGAGTTGTGAGATAATCCCACACTCCTTTAGATAGTCAGTAAACGCATGACTTAGGTATTCTCCACCTCGATCAGAACGAAGTGCCTTGATATTTTGGCCTAGCTGATTTTGTACTTCATTCTTGAACTCTTTGAATTTGTCAAAAGATTCACTTTTATGTCTCATTAAATAGACATACCCATACCTACTGAAATCATCAGTAAAGGTAATGAAGTACTGATAGCCACCTCTGGCATGTTTACTAAATGGCCCACACACATCACTGTGTATAAGGTCAAGTAAACCTGAAGCCCTTTGACCTTTGTTAGGAAAAGGTGACTTCGTCATTTTACCCATTAAACAAGCCTTGCATGTATCAATCTCCTCATAGGAGAATGATCCCAGCAGTCCATTATCATGCAACCGCTTAATGCGTTTCTTGTTAATATGGCCTAAACGATTATGCCATAGCAAAGTGCTGTCATCAGCATACTTGGCTTTCTTAATATCAATGTTTTGTATAGAACTTTCCATGTCCAACATGAATAACCCATTGTTAATTGAACCAGTTGCATAAACAATATTATCAAAAGATAAAACACACTTTGAAATATTGCATTCAAAGGAAAATCCCTTCCTGACAAGAGCAGGAATAGAGATAATATTTTTAGTAATACTGGGAACAAAGTAACAACTGTTTAGTTCTAATACAAGACTAGATGGTAAAGAAATGAAATAGTCTCCTACAGCAACAGCAGCAACCCGTGCCCCGTTTCCAACGCGTAGGTCCACCTCATGCTGTCCCACCTGCCTTCTTCTCTTGAGTTCCTGTACATTTGAACAAATGTGAACTCCACATGCAGTGTCCAACACCCATGATATAGAAGAAGATGAAACCATGACTTCCGTCACGTAAATACCTGAGCCAGAAGCGAAGCTTCCCCTCTTATCTCCTTGGAGCGCTTTACAGTCCTTTTTCCAGTGACCCAGCTGGCCACAGTGGAAACACCTGTATTCCTTGGACCGCTTAACCTTCTGCTTCAGAACCTTGCTGTAGTTCTTGACAGGGGCCTTGCCCTTCTTCCCCTTCTTCTTGTTCCTGGAAGGAACCATTAAGACAGAGGTCGAAGGCTTACCCTTCAGAGTTTCCTCAGTAGTCAAGAGCATATTCAGCAGCTCTGCCGGAGTACAATCGATTTTGTTCATATTAAAGTTAATAATGAACGCATCGAAAGAGGGCGGGAGAGACTGCAGAATAATATCTACAGCAAGCTCCTGGTTGATGGTATGCCCCAGTTTCTCTAGAGCCTCCTTGTGCCCAATCATCTTGAGCACGTGAGCTCCCACTGGGCTCCCTTCAGCCAGTTTGCTCTGAAAGAAAAGCTTTGTCAGATTATAGCGTTCTGTCCTCGCCTGTGTAGCATACAGCATCTTGAGGTTTGCTATCATGTCTATAGCAGACATATCCTCATGCTGACGCTGCAGCGGTGGCGTCATAGACGCTAGCATCAGGCAAGCGACATCAATGCTATCATTGACGTGCTTTTCATAAGCTTCCCGAACCGCCCTTGCGGCGTTCGGAGCGGGCTGAGGCGGTATCGCCGTCTCGAGGACATACAGTTTCCTCTCAGCCTTAAGAACGATCTTAAGGTGTCCAAACCAGTCAGAGAAGTTCGGCCCAGCAAACTTCTCCCTTTCCAGTAGGGATCGCATATTGAAGTTCATGGTGTTCGTTGCTGCAGGTATCTACAACAATGCAAGAACAGCAAGGTCAGTATCAATGTTAAGAATCAATCAGGACTTAAGAAAGATTCTTTTTCTCACTATTTTATCTGGCTGAAAAATCCAGCAAAACAGCCCGAAAGAATAAACACTCTTTTAGTGAGATGGGATCCAGATTTCATACTTGGTCTCCGCGTCCCGCTCAGGCGAGATAAGGTGCACAGAGAGAACAAGCACTAATTTCTGGTAGGCAGTCCCTGCCGATCGCCAACCCGTGCGATTCCCCTTCATCTGGGCAATCCAGCAGACTATGCCAACTGAGTTGGTACAACATAGTCTCTGACCCCACAGATGGCTGCCTCCATGTGCTACCATATGCGCCACATATGTAGCCTACATGGTCAAGCTGACCCGACCTACTCCCTGGACCACCACGTGCTATGCTGAGCAACGAGAAGCGATAAATCCCTTCTCTGTAACACGCAGGTGTAATCCCGCACCGTCTGAAGATAGATGGACGTGCCCACTGAGTGGGTACAACACGGCTCCAACGATAGTCAGAACAGTGAGGTTTCGCGTCAGAAGGCTTACGAGCTTGATATTTAAGCGTTGGATTTTAACGGTCTTTTATCTTCTTGACTATCATGCAATTCCTATGGTGATAGCAGAAGATAAATTAAAACATGCTGTTCTACTTATATAAACAATAAAAGAAAGCATGGATCTTATGTGGTAAAAGCCCATAGCCCTAGTAAGATCTTAATCATAACTTAAGTCTTCACTTGCTCTTGTTCATGGGGCTTTTGCTGCTCATCTGGCCCAAACCAGGGCCCAAGCGCCAACTGCAGCTCAGGTGCGCCCACCAGGTAAATGCGCCTGTCCCAGAGTCGAACCCTGGACCTCCCACCTGGTCAAGCCACTGCTGCAAGCGCCTCTGCCAAGTGTGCTCTGTGCTCTTGTCTAATTAAATTACAAATTTAACTATCTAGACAAGATTGACACACAGGTCAATTACATTTTATAAATTAAAGCAATGTGATGCGCAGATCACAATAATTAATTTACAACTTTAATTTCCAGGCACGCAGGCCCCAGCACAGCAGACATTTAACATGGGCAGCCCACATAAGAATAAATAGACAAGCACATGGCATCATTCAATATGTGATCCATTCATGAAAATTAAATTTCGAAAACCCCATAGGCATCAATTTTAATTTCCTTATTTGCCCTACAACCTTACAATGGTCCATTACTAGGGATCCACTCATCCATCCTAGTCAGATCCACTGCCCTTGCATGCACCAAGTCCTAACTGACTTGAGTCGACCATAAGGTCAACCATGCATGCGCCAGGGCTGAACAACCACAATGAGGTCTGGCAAGCGGGTGTGACCCCGGGCCTAACTCATGTGCGTTCATCGGTTGTCTCAATCAGACATCGCTACACGCCTGTCTGTAGCCGACCTGTAGCCACCACGTGCTTGCGCACAGGTGCTACCTGGTCAACCCATCAAGGCTGTCAGATGGTCTGATCAGACTTTTGGATCTAACCTAGGGGGTGACTTCAACCCTAATAACCCGTCTAAGGGTTTAATGCAAGGCCTTAGATCTAGTGAGGTCGCGCAAGTAATTTAGATTTTGAAAACCTAAGATGCGCCAACACATCAAACATGCGCAAAAGATAGAAACATACATAATAGATGTATTTTCGCAAGATGATAAAAACTATCATTACACTTTCGCATGTCATGTAGATCTAAGCATATGCACAAGTATGGATCAAACATGAAGACCAAGCATTAAGCAATCATAAAAACATGCGTTAACCTTTGCTCTGATACCAATTGAAATTCCCCTGACTAAGGGGGAAAAACCCTAAACTGGCGCAAACAGAAACATGGGCAGCGGATACTAGGGTTTCAAAGAATCGGTGCATGAAGTATGATTAACTTTGATATAACTTGTAAACAAGAATGAATGCGATTCATACCATGGCCATTTCTAGATGGCGCCTTGGAAGCAAAGATCAAATGAGATCTTCTCCAAATCGTCACACACAAGATGAGAATGCGCTTCTTCTTGTCGTCCCTTGTGCTAGCAAGGATCGTCCAAGTATCACAATCGTATGAAGGGAAGAGAAAAACTTGCTTAGCGATTTCCTCCTTCTTTTCGTCAAAACTCTTCTTCACGAGAGAGCAAGCCACACCAGAGGAGGCAAGAGGCGAGAGTGATGAGTGACCATAGAGCCAACGTGAGATGTGGTCACGTAAGAGACATGCTATCTAAAAATAGCAAACACGTCTCAACGTTCACAAGTCACAAATCTCTCCTCTTATTTTGAACCACTCGCTCATCCATGAGCCGGTTCATCTTGGTCTAGTTCAAAGACCAAATAAGCCAAGCGACATGGTCTAGATCAAATTAAACCCTAAGGCTCCAGATCTAACCGTCGATCTCTTGATGCTTCTGATCTCACCGATCTAGCATCTATTCTCTCGATCGAAGCTTACCGATCTCAAGCTCTAATCAATCATACATGATCAGACTAGATCTCACTTACAATCAGAGATTAAATCCCTTTAAACTGATCTCGAACAATTCAGTCCACACGATCTGACTTAAGTAAGCCATATCATCAAATTGTGCGACCCTGAGGGTTTCCTTTAAATGTCGGTAACGATAACCCACGTTATCACGATCAGTGAGGGGTATCTAGCAACACATCACTGTCTCCCGGTATAAAGAAAAGAGTCTTCCAAGACTACACCCAAACCACAGCACAAGTGTGAGTCCAATTCACAAGGCATGCATACTTCCTTTGCCACTGATGTTCTTATTGGACAAGCGTGTCAAGCTTGTAGCTCCAATATGATGAGCATGATTAGATCAGATGAACACTATCACCTGGGTATGGCCATACACTTTCTCAATCATCTCATCCAGGGGGCCCCTTCAGAACATCACACTCCTTAAACAAGGAGACGGCAATCCTATGTCTATCACTAGTGCCCTAACATGACTCAAGCTCATTATCCAAGATAGTCTATAATCATTATTTCTCAAATGATATTGAACTACCTCAAAACAATGACAATCATCATTTAGAAAACACAAGTGATCTCAAGTCAGAGGAAATGTGCCACTTGTTGCACTCAAGGATTATTCACATTGTGACAAGCAACTGAATATCCTAGTAGGGTCTGTCCAGTACATCCAATGTACCCATGAGTCTACATCTTATTCCATGCTCGAAGCATCCTATAAGATTAGAACACATATTAGTCTCAATCATATCAAGGCTGTCTCATGTTCACCAAGATATCTCGACTAAGGACTTTACTGCATGTCAGCCTAGCTGAACAGCTTTGAGACATTATTCAGAAGTATACTTATTGCAGCAGACAAGGTAACAACCTGAATAACAACCATGCCTTTATAAACACAAGAGTTTATTACATGATACTGTTACAATCCCAAGGCCTCAAACATTAGGCTTAAGGGCATACCCCAACACACTTCTGTTTCTAAATGATGATTGGCATTGTTTTGAGGTAGTTCAATATCATTTGAAACATGATGGTTATAGACTATCTTGGATAATGAGCATGAGTCATGTTAGGGCACTAGTGATAGATATAGGATTGCCGTCTCCTTGATTGGAGTGTGATGTTCTATAGGGGCCCCCTGGATGAGATGGTTGAGAAAGTGTATGGCCATACCCAGATGACTATGTTTCATCTGATCTAATCATTCTCATCATATTGGAATTACAGGCTTGATACGCTTGTCCAATAAGAACATCCAGTGGCAAAGGAAACACATATGTCAAGTGACTTGGGTTCACACTTGTGCTGTGGTTTGGGTGTAGTCTTGGAAGACTCTTTCCTTTATATCGGGAGACAGTGATGTGTTGCTAGATACCCCTCACTGATCGTGATAACGTAAGTTATCGTTACCGACATTTAAAGGAAACCCTCAGGGTCGCACAATTTGATGATATGGCTTACTTATGTCAGATCGTGTGGACTGAATTGTTTTGATTCAGTTTAAAGGAGTTTAAACTCTGATTGTAAGTGAGATCTGGTCTGATCATGTTTGATTGATTAGGGCTTGAGATCGGTAAGCTTCGATCGAGAGAGTTGATGCTAGATCAGTGAGATCAAGAGCATCAAGAGATGAATGGTTAGATCTTGATCCTTATGGTTTATTTTGATCTAGACCAAGGCTTGGCTTGATTTGGTCCTTGAACCAAATGTAATTGAACCGGCTCATCATAGTGAGCGCATGGTTCAATGGGAGAGGAAAATGCGATGGTTCACTTGGAGTGAACGCATGAACGCATGATGTTAGTGGCTTGTTATTTTTGGAAGTCATGTTTCCAAAATAGAGAGCACGCCTCTACATTCGTGGGTGCATCTCTTTTCGCCTCACGCCTCTTCCTCTCGACGCCTCTCTCTCGTGTGGGAACTTCTTCACGCAAAGGAGAAGAGAACAAAGCCAAGAGATCATCTCAATCTCCTTCACGCGATCAGGAGACCTTGGAGCTTTGCTAGCACAAGGAACGCCAAGGGAGTAGTCATCTTCACCTTGTGTGCGTCACCTTTGGAGGAGAGCCGCTCGCCCTCTTACTTCCAAGTCGCCATCCAAGCAATGGCAATGGTATGATCCTTGTGTTGATCCATACAAATTGATTAAGTTAATCTATGTTCATACATGCGATCCTAGGAAACCCTAGATTCCGCCCATGCAAGTTTTTATATGCGCATGCTTTAGGGTTTCGCCCCCTTTAGGGAACTTTCAAGAGAGGATCTCAGTAGCGATCTACCTCTCCAGCAAGAGTCTATGCAGTGACTCAATGAGAGACTCAACATGTTCCGGACACAGTATGATTTTATAACCTTTGCATAGTGATGTGTTCCGCAAGTGCACGGATACATCGAAGTAATAAAAATATTGATCTCATAGAGACCAATGACCAAGTACTAACTCTACTCAGGATTATTAGCTAAACAATTCAGAAAAAGAGTGGTTTTTATCTCAATTAAATTG
The DNA here is from genome assembly GCA_027563935.2 of Costus lasius. Classification (NCBI taxonomy): domain Eukaryota; kingdom Viridiplantae; phylum Streptophyta; class Magnoliopsida; order Zingiberales; family Costaceae; genus Costus; species Costus lasius. The sequence goes on along the minus strand of CM050450.1, from coordinate 97,262,134 downwards.
TAGAAATAATAAAACAGACTTTGTTGTAATCGATTTAATGGAAATTCAAGATTTCGGTTTCACCACACTATGTTTCATGACTTTCCTAAATAAAAATATCTTAAGAAGGATTTACAATGCCGAAGAGGATTTATCCGCATGTACAAATTGCCCCCTCTCAACAGTACAATCCGGTCTTTATCCAAGTGAATTCCACACTCTCGTGGTTATTAACTCGAGATAAACCCAATGAATTCTTGACAAATCTATAAAATCCCTTAAGTCGATTCAAACTACTCTCATGTTCAAATCAACTTGTCCAAAAACAGTAGATCTAACATCACAATTCACCTCTCATTACTTTTTGCGACGTCTCTAAGCATACAAATTATGGCCAGTAATCATCATGTAATAAGCACAACAATCATTGAATCTAACACAAGTACATTACTTCATAAGAAGGAAATCAACGATTAAGTCATGAAAACATAGTGGGTTACAATCGTAATCCTGAATAAAAGATTTACATTGACATGTCCATCATGTTCACGTAATAAAAATCCATGATTTCAATTACAATTGGCAAATAAAATATGAAATCAACAAGGACAAAGGATTTCAAGGCTTCCTGATGAAGATCGATGCTGATTGATCATAAAATTGAAGATTTTCTGGTGAAGAATCATCGCATGCCACCAGTTGCCCTAGAAATCTCCCTTTTATCCAATTTGCCTAGAAAATCTGCCAAAATGTTCTAATAATTACTCCAAAGCTTCCTTATATAGTTTTCCATCCTTAGAATAGGCTTTCCCCAAAATTCAGTGCGAAAAGAAATCAAATCGAGCGAGAAACCGAGTCAAACTCGGAAGTGGCGGACGGAAATACGGCCGTCATTATAATTACAGCTTGGTGTATTTCTTTCTGTGTCTTTTAAAAATAAAACCTAGAAGAAATACAGTCATGATTATAATTACGGGCAGGCTATATTTCTTTTTTTTGGATTTTCTTTAACAAATCACGGCTATAATTTTCATCACAGGGAGGCCGTATTTTTTTCTATGGATTTCTGGTATTTTGTACTCAGTAAAATATGGTCATCATAAATATCACAAGCAGGCCATATTTCTTTTTGTGCTCCTCGAGAAAATACGACCGTGATACAAAATACGCACAAGCTATATTTTTCAAACAAGCTCTGATTTGCATGAAATTTAATGGGCAGTTTCGTCTTGTCTTATAGAATTTATCTGTGCACTTGGATTCATCAAAATCTATCAAAATTTGGTCATTTTCACCTAAAACATGACAAAAGCGAAAAGAGGTGAAAATTCTAAATAAACAAAAGGATTTAAGTCAAAATATATAAAAGCATGATAAGAATATGAGAGATTATGCATAAAATGTATTGTAAAAATACTCTATAAAAACTAGACATCAAATCTCTCTTGACTTAAACTTTTGCTTATCCTGAAGCAAATAAATAGACCAAAGAATGGTGAGCATGAAAAGATAACTTATGCAAAATAAATTTTTAAAATATAATCACTCACAAAAGAAAATTTCCAACTTATGCCACATAAAATTCTAAAAAAAATAGATTGTTCTTTAGAATTTAATCCTCGAGATTCACATTTCTAAACAAATAAAATTTTCAACTTGTATAATAATTCGAATCTCAATCGCATGAATTCACCTTGTATTCAGTTCAATACTATAATATTTTTGTTTATAGGAATAGTGTTGGGAATCCCCGGACCTCAGAAAAACTTTAAACACAGTGGAAGCGGAGGTCCGAAACAGAATTCCAGAAACACCAGAATCACTTACGAGAGAAAACCGAAGGATGTGAAGAGTAATACCTTATCGAGCAATTCCAGGAGCAGCCGATGATGAAGACGCACAGGAGTCCATCCTCTACAATCGTGCACACATGAACTGTCTCGAGATTCCTCCGCTCCACGCACGTGCTAGCTTCGGGAGAGGAGATCCATGCCTCTTGATCTACTCAACTTGCGCCAATGCCAAGGAGAAGAGGGAGCGTTGGCGACAAGGAGTGGGTAGCACTACCACTTGGCCCGACCCTTGATGCAAAATCTTTTTATTGTTATCACCTCGAAAACCCTCACGCCAAGCACCAGAAGGGAGGCGACAATAAGAGACAAGAGAAGAGTTTGGTGCAACAATCTCCTAGGTGGGCCTCTCTATTTATAATAGAAGAGCCAGATCAGCCTTGGAGAATTTTCACATGTGGGATAATGCATATGGGTGCCAATTCACAATTAACCAGATCAGCGTCACGGGTTTGAATCCCCGTAGATGCTACTAATTGTAAATTTCGCCCAAGCCTATTAACTAGCCAAGAGAAAAATTCTCTTGCCAATTAATGATTTTATTTTATTCATGTGACTAAAGTGTCAAGTCCAAACTTGCACCAAGGCCCTTGTTTGACTCATTTTGACAACACAGGTTAATAGAGGTCAAACGTGGTCCACTAGAGTCAACTAGTGGTCAAATATGAACTAAAATAAAATATCATCTTCTCTGAAAAAGTCTCAATGCATCAGTTCCCCAAAATGATCCGAATCACACAATGATTCGATCAGAGGCTAAACGATCAGTACGGAATCTCTAACGTCTCGGTGTGCGACCCTGTAGGTTCTTCAGACGTTGGCAGTGATAACTAAATCATCACAAGTAATGAGTAGCACCTAGCAGTACATCATTGCTACCCAAGTCATCAGAATGGAGTCATCATCGACATCCCCAAAAACTACGACAAAGTACAAGTGCAGCTTTGTCATTTTACCAACTGATGTCCAGATTGGGCAAGTGTGTCACACTTGTTAATCCCAATATTATAGCATGACTAAATCATGTTCTCACCTGGGTATGGCTATACGCTTTCAGTCATCCATATAGGGGCATCATTGACAATCAAGCTTCCCCGTAAGGAAGGGGCAAATTCTCTACTGGCACATTGAATCTCTCATACGGCTTGTGACATACCCAATGACAACCGTTATGACTCCCCTTTTATGGTGAAGCGTTTGGTTGTATCAAAGTACATCAATCACTATATAGAGATACCAATGCCCTCAAGTCTAGGACAAACGCAACTCTATCACTGTGAAATTCATCTCGTGACACCGAGATGAATCCTCATGGCGTGTCAATCCAGTATATCTCCCTTGATATACTCATATGCCTACATTAGCAACCCATGCTCAACCAGCACATATACCAGTCTCAAGTGAATCATAGCTGTCCCATATCCACTATGATTCTTGACCAGGGATAAACACAGAGACTAGATAAAATCTATCTCTTAGGGACATTGTATATGCAAATGTATGTTGGGGTATGCCCTTAAGGCTAATGTTTGAGGCCTTGGGTTGTTATCAGTATCATGTATAAACTCTATGTTTATAAAGGCAATGGTTGTTATTCAGGTTGTTGCATTATCTGCTGCTATATGTATACTTCTGAATAATGTCTCAATGGTGTTCAGCTTGGCTGACATACAGTATTGTCCTTAGTTGAAATATCTTGGTGAACATGAGACAACCTTGATATGATTGAGACTAATATGTGTTCTAATCTTATAGGATGCTTCGAACATGGAATAAGATGTAGACTCATAGGTACATTGGATGTACTGGACTGACCCTACTTAGGATATTCAATTGCTTGTCACAATGTGAATAATCCTTATGTGCAAACAAGTGGCATATTTCCTCTGACTTGAGATCACTTGTGTTTCTAAATGAGGATTGGCATTGTCTTGAGGTAGTTCAATATCATTTGAAATATAATGGTTATAGATTATCTTGGATAATGGGCATGAGTCATGTTAGGCCATTAGTGATAGATATAGGATTGCCTCTCCTTGTTTGGAGTGTGATGTTCTAAAAGGGCCCCCTGTATGAGATGGTTGTGAAAGTGTATGGCCATACCCAGATGACTATGTTCATCTGATCTAACCACTCTCATCATGTTGGAGTTACAGGCTTGACATGCTTGTCCAACGAGAACATCTAGTGGCAAAGGAAACATGTATGCCTAGTGAATTGAATTCACACTTGTGCTGTGTTTGGGTGTAGTCTTGGAAGACTCTTTCCTTTATATCGGGAGACAGTGATGTGTTGCTAGATACCCCTCTCTGTTCGTGATAACGTAAGTTGTCGTTACCGACATTTAAAGGAAACCCTTAGGGTCGCACAATTTGATGATATGGCTTACTTATGTCAGATCGTGTGGACTGAATTGTTTTGGTTCAGTTTAAAGGAGTTTAAACTCTGATTGTAAGTGAGATCTGGTCTGATCATGTTTGATTGATTAGGGCTTGAGATCGGTAAGCTTCGATCGAGAGAATTGATGCTTGATTGATGAGATCAGGAGCATCAAGAGATGAATGGTTAGATCTTGAGCCATTTGGTTTGACAAGATCTGAACCAATGCTGGTTTGATTTGGTCTTTGAACCAAATGCAATTGAACTGAATTAAATTGAACCGGTTCACTTATGTGAACGCATGGTTCAAAGAGGAGAGGAGTTATCGATGGCTTTAAGTGGTGGCTTCAAGTGGAGTTGTGAACATACTATATTTGGAAGGCGTTTTTCTTTGAGAATAGAAACGCTCCCACGTTCGAACGCCATCATGCTCTCGCCTCTTCTCCTCTCGTCTTGGGTTGTCTTCACGCCAAGAAGGAGATTCGGTCAGCCAAGAAAAGCATCTCATCTCCTTCACGCATCGAGGACTCCTTGAAGAGCTTTGCTAGCACAAGGTTTACGCCAAGGGAGAAAGCCATCATCACCTTGTGTGCGTCCACTTTGGAGGAGAGCCGCTTGCCCTCTTGCTTCCAAGTCGCCATCCAAACAATGGCTTTGGTAAGATCACAACTTGATCTTTGCAAACATAAGGTTAATCATATGTTCATGCCACATGCGATCTTCATGAAATCCCTATTTCCGCCCATGCAAATTTTAGAAGCGCATGCGTTCAGGGTTTTTGCCCCCCACTTTCAATTGGTATCAGAGCATAGTTTCGGTATGATTCATATGATTGCCATGATGTGATTGTGATCCATGCTTGAGTTATAGGATAGATTTTCTTTACAGTTACATGCGCTTACTTGATGCTATGTTTACATAAAATGTTTGTGCATGTAACATTGTTATAAGAAGTGTGCGCATTTTTCATAGTTGTTTTCAAACATTATTTATTTCATGCGCGATTCCATATAGATCTATCGGCGCCTACTTGAAATACTTAGACGGGTTACTAGGGTTGAAGTCGTCAGTCTAGTCTGGACCCAACAGCCTGATCAGACCATCTGACAGCCTAGATGGGTCGACCAGATAGCACCTATGCGCAAGCATGAGGTGGCTATAGGTCGACTGCAGAAAGGCGTGTAGCGATGTCTGATTGAGGCAACCAGTGAACGATCATGATTAAGGCCCGGGGTCACACCCGCTTGCCAGAAATCATGTGGGACGTTCAGCCCTTAAGGCATGCATTGTTGACCATGAGGTCGACGCAAGTCAGTTATGACTTGGTGCATGCAAGGGCAGTGGGTCTGACTTGGTCTGATGAGTGGATCCCTATTAATGGACCGTTGTAAGGTAGTAGGGCACATAAGGAAATAAAATTGATACCATGGGGTTTTTCAAAAATTTTACTTTCCTGTTTGGATCACATGTTGTTTGTTTAACCTGATTGCATGTCTATTTCATCTTATGTGGGCTGCCCTATTTATGTGCTGTGCTGGGGCCTGCATGCCTGGATTAATTAATTGTAAATTATTTTTGTGATCTGCGAATCACATTTTAATTTATGTTAATGTGTAATTGACCTGCGAGTCAAATCATGTCTAGATAGATTAAATGTAAATTAATCAGACATGAGCACAGAGCACACATGGCAGAAGCGCTTGCAGCAAGTGGCTTCACCAGTGGGAGGCCTAGAGTTCGACTCTAGTACAGGCGCATGCTACCTGGTGGGCGCATCTGAGCTGCAGAGGGCGCTTGGGCCCGGGCTGAGCCAGATGAAGTGCAAAAGACCCATGAAGAGCACAAGTGAAGACTTGTGTAAAACTAGGGTTTTACTTAGGCTTAATGGGCGTTTACCACATAAGATCATTGTGCTTTCTATTTACTGTTTAAGTAATATTAGCACCTGCATAAGTTAATCTTCTGCTATCACCATAGGATATGCATGTTACTAAGAAGATAAAAGGACCGTTAAAATCCAACGTTAAATATCAAGCACGTAAGCCTTCTGACGCGAAACCTCACTGTTCTGACTATCGTTGGGGCCGTGTTGTACCCACTCAGTGGGCACGCCCAGCTATCTTCAGACGGTGTGTGGTTACACCTGCGTGTTACAGAGAAGGGATTTATCGCTTCTCGTTGCTCAGCATAGCACGTGGTGGTCCAGGGAGTAGGTTAGGTCAGCTTGACCATGTAGGCTACATATTGAGCATATGTTAGCTATATGGAGGCAGCCATCTGTGGAATCAGAAACTGTGTTGTACCAACTTAGTTGGCACAGTTTTCTGGATTGCCTAGATGAAGGGGAATCGCACGGGTTGGCGATTGGCATGCATAGCCTACCAGTGATTAGTGCTTGAACTCTCTGTGCATCTTATCTCGCCTGAGCGGGACGCGGAGACCAAGTATGAAATCTGGATCCCATCTCACTAAAAGAGTTTTACTCTTTCGGACTGTTTTATTGGATTTTTCAATCAGATAAAATAGTGAGAAAAGAATCACTCTTAAGTCCTGGAATGATTCTAACATGGATACTGACCTTGTTGTTCTTGCTATGTTGTAGATTCCTGCAGCAACGAACACCACAGGGTTCAATGTGCGATCCTTACTGGAAAGGGAGAAGTTTGCTGGGCCAAACTTCTCAGACTGGTACGGACACCTTAAGATTGTTCTTAAGGCTGAGAGGAAGCTGTATGTCCTTGAGACGGCAATACCGCCTCAACCCGCTGCGAACGCCGCAAGGGCGGTTCGGGATGCTTATGAGAAGCATGTCAATGATAGCATTGATGTCGCTTGCCTTATGCTTGCGTCTATGACGCCAGAGCTGCAGCGTCAGCATGAGGATTTATCTGCTATTGAAATTATAGCAAATCTCAAAATGCTGTATGCTGCACAGGCAAGGACAGAACGCTATAACTTGACAAAACTTTTCTTTCAGAGCAAACTAACTGAAGGGAGTCCAGTGGGAGCTCACGTACTCAAGATGATTGGGTACAATGAGGCTCTAGAGAAACTGGGACACACCATCAATCAGGAACTTGTTGTAGACATTATCTTGCAGTCTCTCCCGGTCTCTTTCGATCCGTTCATCATTAATTTTAATATGAACAAGATCGACTGTACACCGGCAGAGTTACTGAACATGCTCTGTACTATAGAGCAGACTCTTGAAAAGGGAAAGCCTTCATCCTCTGTCGTGATGGTTCCTTCAAGGAACAAGAAGAAGGGGAAGAAGGGCAAAGCCCCTATCAAGAGCTATAACAAAGCTCTGAAACAAAAGATGAAGCGGTCGAAGGACAACAGATGCTTCCATTGTGGCCAGCTGGGTCACTGGAAGAAGGACTGTAAAGCGCTCCAAGGAGATAAGAAGGGAAGCAAGCCTTTCGCTTCTGGCTAAGGTATTTTTGTGACTGAAGTCATGGTATCTTCTTCTATTTCATGGGTGTTGGACACTGCATGTGGAGTTCACATTTGTTCAAATGTACAGGAACTCAAGAGAAGAAGACAGGTGGGACAGCATGAGGTGGACCTACGAGTTGGAAAAGGGGCACGGGTTGCTGCTGTTGCTGTAGGACAATATAACATCTCTTTACCATCTGGTCTTGTATTAGAACTGGACAATTGTTATTTTGTACCGAGCATAACTAAGAATATTATCTCTATCCCTGCTCTTGTCAGGAAAGGGTTTTCCTTGGAATGCAAAACTTTAAAGTGTTGTATTTCATTTGATAATATTGTTTATGCTACTGGGTCGATTAACAATGGGTTATTCATGTTGGACATGGAATGTTCTGTACAACAAATTGATAATAAGAAAGCCAAGTATGCTGATGACAGCACCTTGCTATGGCATAGTCGTTTAGGCCATATTAACAAGAAGCGCATTAAGCGGTTGCATGACCATGGACTGCTGGGATCATTCTCCTATGAGGAGCTTGATACATGCAAAACTTGTTTAATGGGTAAAATGACGAAGTCTCCTTTTTCTAATAAAGGTCAAAGGGCTTCAGGTTTACTTGACCTCATTCACAGTGATGTGTGTGGGCCATTTAGTAAACATGCCAGAGGTGGCTATTTATACTTCATTACTTTTACTGATGATTTCAGTAGATACGGTTATGTCTATCTTATGAGACATAAGAGTGAATCTTTTGACAAGTTCAAAGAGTTCAAAAATGAAGTACAGAATCAGTTAGGCCGAAATATCAAAGCACTTTGTTCAGATCGAGGTGGAGAATACTTGAGTCGAGAGTTTACTGACTATCTGAAGGAGTGTGGGATTATCTCACAGCTCACTCCGCCAGGAACACCGCAATGGAATGGTGTGTCCGAGAGGAGAAATAGAACCTTATTGGATATGGTTCGTTCAATGATGAGTCAGGCTACTTTACCTTACTCCTTTTGGGGATTTGCACTGGAAACAGCTGCAAAGGTACTAAACCGAGTGCCATCCAAGGCCGTTTCAAAGACTCCATATGAGTTATGGTATGGGAAACAGCCGAGCTTGACATTTATTAAAATCTGGGGTTGCGAGGCTTATGTCAAAAAGCTCGCCTCTGGGAAACTGGAGAGCAGATCTGATAAATGTATCGTTGTCGGTTACCCTAAAGAAACTAAGGGTTATTATTTCTACGATCCCAAGGAGAACAAAGTATTTGTTGCTCGTACGGCTATTTTTCTTGAGAAGGAATTTCTTCTGCAAGAGGCCAGTGGGAGAGAAATAAAGCTGGATGAGAATCCAGAAGAAGGACAAAGAAGCCAAACTCAGTTGGATGAGCCTGAGCCAATAGAATAGGTTACTGAACAACCTGAGACTCAGATATCACGGGAACCGCAAAGATCGGGAAGGATCCGTCGACAGCCTGAGCGCTATGACGGAGTCTACATCATTGATGATGAACCCCTCACTTATGCGGATGCGGTCAGTGGACCGGAATCAGCAAGATGGCTTGAAGCTATGCGAGCCGAGATGGACTCCATGTCAGATAACCAAGTCTGGGATTTGGTTGATCCGCCTCAGGGAGTAATCCCTATAGGCTGTAAGTGGATCTTCAAAAGGAAGATTGACATGGATGGTAACGTGGTTACCTATAAAGGTAGGCTAGTTGCGAAAGGTTTCAAACAAATCTACGGGATAGATTATGATGAAACTTTCTCTCCTGTAGCCATGTTCAAGTCTATTCGGATTATTCTCGCGATAGCTGCATATTATGATTATGAGATATGGCAAATGGATGTGAAAACCGCTTTCCTTAATGAAAAACTAGAAGAGGGTGTGTATATGACACAACCTGAAGGTTTCATCAATCCATCAGATCGTCATAAAATATGCAAATTAAAGAAGTCCATTTATGGACTTAAACAAGCATCGAGAAGCTGGAATATTCGTTTTGATGAATCAATCTGTGAATTTGGTTTCATCAAAAATGAAGATGACCCGTGTGTATATAAGAGGTTTAGTGGGAGCGTGATTACTTTCCTAGTCCTCTACGTCGATGATATCTTGATCATTGGAAACGATATTCCTGAACTGCATGCCGTTAAAGCATGGTTAAGAAAATGTTTCCAGATGAAAGATTTAGGAGAAGCAGCCTATGTATTAGGTGTGAAGATCTACAGAGATAGATCTAAGAGGCTTCTCGGGCTGTGCCAGAGTACTTACATTGATAAAGTCCTGGAGAGATTCCATTTAGAAAATTCTAAAAGAGGAAATCTTCCAGTCAGACATGGTCTGAATCTTTCGAAGAGCCAGTGTCCTCAAACACAGTCTGAGAAAGATGAAATGGACAACACGCCTTATGCTTCGACTATTGGGTCCATTATGTATGCGATGTTGTGTACTCGCCCAGATGTCGCTTACGGGTTAAGCGTGACCAGTCGATTCCAAAGTAATCCAGGTAAGGCACACTGGATTGCAGTCAAGAACATTTTGAAATATCTTCGGAGGACCAAAGATATGTTCTTGATATATGGAGGTCAGGAAGAACTCAGTATTGAAGGATATACTGACGCTTCGTTCCAATCTGACCAGGATGATTTCCGATCGCAATCAGGCTATGTTTTTAGCTTGAATGGAGGAGCAGTGGTGTGGAAAAGTTTCAAACAATCAATTGTTGCTGATTCCACAACAGAAGCCGAGTATGTTGCAGCCTCAGAAGCATCAAAGGAGGCAGTGTGGATTCGTAAGTTCGTTCAGGAACTTGGTGTTGTTCCTTCGAGTGCAGATCCTTTGGTTATCTTCTGTGATAACACTGGAGCAATAGCACAAGCAAAGGAACCACGGTCACACCAGAAGTCCAAGCACATACAGAGAAGGTTTCATTTGATCCGTGAGATCATAGATCATGGAGAGATCAAGATCTGCAAGGTTCATACAGATGATAATCTAGCTGACCCGCTTACAAAGCCTCTGGCGCAGCAGAAGCATGAGAAGCACTGTAATAATATGGGTTTGAGATTTCTCAACCATTAGATTAAGTGCAAGTGGGAGATTGTTGGGGTATGCCCTTAAGGCTAATGTTTGAGGCCTTGGGTTGTTATCAGTATCATGTATAAACTCTATGTTTATAAAGGCAATGGTTGTTATTCAGGTTGTTGCATTATCTGCTGCTATATGTATACTTCTGAATAATGTCTCAATGGTGTTCAGCTTGGCTGACATGCAGTATTGTCCTTAGTCGAAATATCTTGGTGAACATGAGACAACCTTGATATGATTGAGACTAATATGTGTTCTAATCTTATAGGATGCTTCGAACATGGAATAAGATGTAGACTCATAGGTACATTGGATGTACTGGACTGACCCTACTTAGGATATTCAATTGCTTGTCACAATGTGAATAATCCTTATGTGCAAACAAGTGGCATATTTCCTCTGACTTGAGATCACTTGTGTTTCTAAATGAGGATTGGCATTGTCTTGAGGTAGTTCAATATCATTTGAAATATAATGGTTATAGATTATCTTGGATAATGGGCATGAGTCATGTTAGGCCATTAGTGATAGATATAGGATTGCCTCTCCTTGTTTGGAGTGTGATGTTCTAAAAGGGCCCCCTGTATGAGATGGTTGTGAAAGTGTATGGCCATACCCAGATGACTATGTTCATCTGATCTAACCACTCTCATCATGTTGGAGTTACAGGCTTGACACGCTTGTCCAACGAGAACATCTAGTGGCAAAGGAAACATGTATGCCTAGTGAATTGAATTCACACTTGTGCTGTGTTTGGGTGTAGTCTTGGAAGACTCTTTCCTTTATATCGGGAGACAGTGATGTGTTGCTAGATACCCCTCTCTGTTCGTGATAACGTAAGTTGTCGTTACCGACAATAAAAGGAAACCCTTAGGGTCGCACAATTTGATGATATGGCTTACTTATGTCAGATCATGTGGACTGAATTGTTTTGGTTCAGTTTAAAGGAGTTTAAACTCTGATTGTAAGTGAGATCTGGTCTAATCATGTTTGATTGATTAGGGCTTGAGATCGGTAAGCTTCGATCGAGAGAATTGATGCTTGATCGATGAGATCAGGAGCATCAAGAGATGAATGGTTAGATCTTGAGCCATTTGGTTTGACAAGATCTGAACCAATGCTGGTTTGATTTGGTCTTTGAACCAAATGCAATTGAACCGAATTAAATTGAACCGGTTCACTTATGTGAACGCATGGTTCAAAGAGGAGAGGAGTTATCGATGGCTTTAAGTGGTGGCTTCAAGTGGAGTTATGAACATACTATATTTGGAAGGCGTTTTTCTTTGAGAATAGAAACGCTCCCACGTTCGAACGCCATCGTGCTCTCGCCTCTTCTCCTCTCGTCTTGGGTTGTCTTCACGCCAAGAAGGAGATTCGGTCAGCCAAGAAAAGCATCTCATCTCCTTCACGCATCGAGGACTCCTTGAAGAGCTTTGCTAGCACAAGGTTTACGCCAAGGGAGAAAGCCATCATCACCTTGTGTGCGTCCACTTTGGAGGAGAGCCGCTTGCCCTCTTGCTTCCAAGTCGCCATCCAAACAATGGCTTTGGTAAGATCACAACTTGATCTTTGCAAACATAAGGTTAATCATATGTTCATGCCACATGCGATCTTCATGAAATCCCTATTTCCGCCCATGCAAATTTTAGAAGCGCATGCGTTCAGGGTTTTCGCCCCCCACTTTCAATGTACATATGCGCAAATGTACAATCTTGCATAACAATCACAATGCCAGGATAACTCATCTATCAGCTAGATCTGATACACATATCCCAATGGACCATCCTAACGTCCTAGGGCACAAACACTAACAATCTCCCACTTGCACTAGGACCTTGCATTGAGCAACCTCAACACCGTGCCGTAAGACATGTGTAGGGCTAGGATGAATCATCTCAATAGGGGGCGGCTAGGGTCACATATATAGGGCAAGAGGCGGTTAGGGCAAGGGCTTGGATCATGACAAGTGTAGGGCTAGGATGAGGAGGTTTGATGCAAGGAAAGTTTCCAAGACTTTACCATAAATCTCATTCAACCTATCCATAATTGCCTAAGCACCATATCAGCCCAAGACATGCCTTAAAGGCATACATACCATCAATGGGAGAGGGCTAGACGCATATTACTTCTTAATGAAGCAATTTTTGCCACCCAAACCCCATTATGCCCCTTAGGCGCCAATGGGGTTGGGTCTCTCCCCATTATACCCTTTTAGCCTATTTCCTCTTCATGACAACTTGTTATTGGGCCTCATTGGATAATGAGCTAGCCCAAACTTCATCATATGGGTTGATTAAGCATTTGGATCCAATCCAATGCAACCCTAATCCAAATGTGACCAACCATGGTCAAATACGGGTCAACCTGCCAAAAATGAAGTTTGGATCCAATAACATTCTTCCATCTCATCAGGCCCATTGGCGCTGATGAAATCTCCCAATTAGATCCGAGTTATCCAATAACTCAATCATAAGGCTTCCCGATCAATACGAGAACTCAAGTATCAAGGTGTGCGACCCTGTAGGTTCCTTCTGACGCCGGCAGTGCTGACTAAAGGTCACCACAAGCAGTGAGTGGCACCTAGCAGTGCATCGCTGCTACCCAGGTCATTGGAATGGATATCGACATTGACATCCCCATCATCGCAACTAGGTACAGATGCATTACAGTCTCTTTGCCGAACTGATATCCGATTGGACAAGTGTGTCACCACTTGTTTTCACCCAATCACATGGCTATGACTAAAACAAGTTCTCACCTGGGTATGGCCATACACTCTCAGTCATAGAACCATAGAGGAGCTCCATGGATATCATACTTCCCTAAGGATGGGGCAAATCCTATGTCTATCCATTGACCTTCTCATATGGTCGTGACATGCTCAATGACAATCGTTATGACCTCCCAACTACGGCGAGGTGTTAGGTTGTATCAAAGCAAGTCCCTAACCATATATAATGATCAATGACCTCAAGTCAAGGGATCAATGCATCTCCTGTCACTTGTGAGGATAACTATGACACCAAGTCATAGCCTCACAGCGGGTCTATCCAGTATATCCTCCAATGATATACCCATGTGTCTGCGTTAGCACCACGTGCCTAACCAGCCCACATACCAGTCTCACAAGTACCATAACTGTCCCATATCCACTAAGGTACATCGACTGGGGACTATAGTTCGAGCACAGATCCAATCTGTCTCCAGGGACATTATCATGTTAGTACATATGCGCAGATGTAAACAAACATAGATAACGACAATGCCAGAATGATATAAATATCAAAGTCAAGTAGTACATAAGTGGACCAAAATTAGGTCCTAGGGCATATACACCTACAATCTCCTACTTGCACTGAGACCTAGAAGTTGAGGAATCTCAACCCCATATCTCTAGCATGACCATCATGCTTCTGCTGCGCCAAAGCCTTGGTCAATGGGTCTGCCAGATTGTTCTCTGTGTCAACTCTGCTAATCTTGACATCACCTCTGTCAATGATCTCTCTGATCAGGTGAAATCTTCTGAGTATGTGTTTGGATCTTTGATGAGACCGTGGTTCCTTGGCTTGTGCAATTGCTCCATTGTTGTCACAGTAGAGTTCAATGGGATCCATTGCACTAGGGACCACCTGAAGATCACATAAGAACTTCCTTATCCAAATGGCTTCCTTGGCTGCCTCAGAAGCGGCCACATATTCATCCTCGGTTGTAGAATCTGCTATGGTGGATTGCTTGAAGCTCTTCCAGCATACAGCGCCTCCATTTATCTTGAACACATAGCCGGCCTGCGATCTAAAGTCGTCAGGGTCAGACTGGAACGATGCATCAGTATAGCCCTACATACTGAGCTCTTCCTATCCCCCATAGACCAAGAACAAATCCTTAGTTCTTCTCATATACTTTAGGATGTTCTTTACAGCCACCCAGTGCTGTAGACCTGGATTGGATTGGTATCGGGTGGTTATGCTTACAGCATATGCCACATCTGGTCTAGTACACAACATTGCATACATGATCGATCCTACTGCCGAAGCATAAGGAATTCGACTCATGTCATCCCTCTCAGCCTGTGTTGTAGGACACTGGCTCTTTGAGAGAGTAAGGCCATGTCTTACTGGAAGGTATCCTTTCTTGGATTGCTCCAAGTTGAACCTCTCCAGGACCTTATCAATGTAGGTACTCTGACTAAGGGCCAGGAGCCTCTTGGATCTATACCGGTAGATCCTTACGCCTAAAATATAGGCGGCCTCCCCTAAGTCTTTCATCTCTAAACACTTCCCCAACCATGTCTTCACAGCTTGAAGACTAGGGATGTCGTTTCCGATGAGCAGTATGTCATCGACATACAAGACCAGAAAAATCACCAAGCTCCCACTGAATTTTCTATATACGCAGGCGTCATCTTCGCTTTTGATAAAGCCATAATCTCTCACGACTTCATCAAATCGAAGATTCCAACTTCGAGATGCTTGCTTTAATCCATAAATGGATCTCTTTAGCCTGCAGACCTTATTAGCCTCTGCAGGATGGATGAAGCCATCAGGTTGTGACATATACACATCCTCAGTCAGCTTCCCGTTAAGGAACGCTGTCTTCACATCCATCTGCCATATCTCATAGTCATGATATGCAGCTATAGCAAGCAGAATCCGAATGGATTTGATCATGGCAACTGGCGAGAAGGTTTCATCATAGTCCACCCCGTGGACTTGTTTAAATCCTTTAGCCACTAGTCTACCCTTATAGGTAACTATATTGCCATCCATGTCTGTCTTCCTCTTGAAGACCCATTTACACCCTATGGGTTTTACCCCATTAGGCACCTCAACCAAATCCCAGACTTGGTTAGCCGACATGGAATCCATCTCGGATGGCATGGCGTCAAGCCATCTCTCGGAGTCCGGTCCACTGACCGCCTCATCATAGGTTTTGGGTTCATCCTCAATGATGAAGATCCCATCGTGTTGGGTCGGCAACGACCCGTACCTTTCAGGTGCACGATGAATTCTCCCAGACCTACGCGGGACCTGTGTCTGAGCCTCAGGTTGGCTAGCAACCGATGCAGGTGGCTCAGATTCCATCTCTTTGTCTTGTGCTTGAACTTGGACCTCATCCAATTCAAACTTCCTCCCACTAACTTCTTTTATGCGAAATTCTTTCTCCAGAAAGACAGCACCCCGAGCAACAAAAACTTTGTTCTCGGTTGGGACATAGAAGAAGTATCCTTTAGTTTCCTTAGGATACCCCCACAAACACGCATTTATCAGATCTAGGTTCTAGCTTGCTAGAATCCTGACGTTTGACATAAGCCTCACATCCCCAGATCCTGATAAAAGTGAGATTAGGGCGTCTCCCATTGCATATCTCGTATGGTATTTTGGAGACACTCTTAGATGGAACGTTATTCAGTATTAGAGAAGCTGTCTCTAGTGCATGCCCCCAGAATGAGGGAGGTAGAGTTGCATGACTCATCATAGATCGAACCAAGTCCAATAAAGTTCGATTTCTCCTTTCAGACACACCATTCCATTGAGGTGTTCCAGGAGGAGTGAGTTGGGATATGATCCCAGACTCTCAAGAACTCACCACTCAGGTACTCTCCAGCTCGATCTGATCGAAGAGCTTTGATGGATCTTCCAAGCTGGTTCTCTACTTCATTCTTGAACTCCTTGAATTTCTCAAAGGACTCAGATTTATGTCTCATTAAGTAGACATAGCCATACCTACTGAAGTCATCAGTGAAGGTAATGAAGTAGTTGTACCCTCCTCTGGCTTGTTTATTGAAAGGCCCACACACATCAGTATGTATGAGATCCAATAAACCTCCTGCCCTCTCACCAATCTTGGTGAAGGGCGCCTTTGGCATTTTCCCTAATAAACAAGGTTCACAAGTATCAAATTCCTCCAAGGAACTTGAATCTAATAATCCATTTGCATGGAGTTGTTGGATGCGATTCTTGTTTATATGGGCTAATCGACAGTGCCATAGGAAAGCACCAACTGAACCACTCAGTTTGGTCCTTTTATTACCTATGTTACAAATAGAACTTTCCATATCCAAGATATATAGACCATTGCATAAAGTACCCTTCCCATAGAACATATTTGCAAATGAAAAAGAACAAGAGTTCTTATTTATTTCAAACTTAAATCCCTTCTTTGCTAAGCAAGGAATGGATACAATGTTCTTAGTAAGTGAAGGTACACAAAAGCAATTATCTAGTTCTAATTGAAGTCCAGAAGGCAAGGAGAGAGTCAAAACGCCTACAGCAACAGCAGCAACCTGTGCCCCATTTCCAACGTGTAGGTCAATTTCTCCAGGCCGCACCGATCTACTTTTCTTGAGCCCCTGCATATTTGTACAAATATGAGCCCCACATGCGGTATCCAATACCCATGACATAGAAGTAGAAAGATTGACTTCTGTAACATAGATACCTGAGCATGAAGACGAAGCCTTGCCTCTCTTCTTCTCATTCTGAAGTCCTACTATGTCCTTTATCATGTGAGGTGGTCCTCCACATGAGTAGCACTTATTATTCCTGACTCTTTCCATCTTTATCTTCAATGTCTTAGTTAAGCCTTTGGGCTCAACACACTGAATGTCTTCTTTAGGAGGGTTGAGCTCAACCAATGCATCGAAGAGCTGCCTTAGATTAGAAATAATTTCAGAGGCACTCTTAGATTCATATTGCCCTCTAAGCTCGGGCGACATGTTGGTTAGCATCAATTGTGCAACCTCCAAAGTATCAGCTTGATGCTTATCATAAGCATCCTTCTCAGCCGCTGATACCAAGCATGGAAGTGGCTCAGGAATTGGCTTCTCAAGGACATATAGCTTCCTCTCGAGCTTGAGCACAATTCTCAAGTTCATATACCAATCCTTTAAGTTGGATCCAACCAACTTATCCCTTTCCAGGGTAGATCGCAGTGACCATCTGCCATTGTTCATAGCCATTGTTCTACAATAACCAAGAAACAGCAGATTAGTACTACATCGAATCATTTAAACTAGACTTGTTTTAAATGATCACTGCTCCCACTATTTTAAATTCGAATTGACAACCCACAAAGTCAATCGAGAAATCCAAGATTTCCTAGTGAGATGAGATCCTCATTCCACACAGGGCTTCACGTCCCACGAGGGTGGGATGAGATGCACAAAGTGACCCATGTTTCCTAAGGTGGGCTCACCGGCCGATTGCTCCAAGCAATTCCCTTTATTGAGACAGTCCAGGCATCTCATGTCCAGCGAGGGCTGGATACAGCATGAAACCCTAACCTCTCAACGATGCCTCTAGAGTTTCATCATGTGCCTAGCACACATGAAAATCTAGTCAAGTCCATTCCTAACCGTTATGCTCAGGGCCAACGAGTTTCCTTGCGAAGGCACGCCCAGGTTAAAACTGGACTGGGGAAACCATTGTAACCACACACTTTCTAAAGATAAGTGGGTGTGTCCCACGAGGGTGGGAACTAGTTCACAACTCCACTGATCGATAGCTTAGTGAGGGCTACGCGTTAGAAGGCTACTAGACTTGATATTTTATTATGAGGGTTTTTATGGTCTCATCAGTTTTATCTTATGTCTAACAATACAGGCATGCAATCCTATAGTGATAACATAACGATAAAACATCACAGGCATGCTTTTAGCAGATAAGGAAAGGAGTAAAGGATGATGTGATCAAAGCCCTTTCAAGATATTGAACCAACCCATGCCAAAAGGAGGTTCAACTCTTGACATAGGACTCAAGCCCCTAAAATAGACCTATCCTAGCTGCCCTCTATCTTGGTCTTCAAGGTTGGCTCTAAGGTCCTTCTCACATGGTTTATCTCTCAAACCTTAAGGGTAGACCCCAAGGGTTCGGCCAATGCCATGGTCTTCCTCCAATGAGGATGCACCACAATGCAAGAAGCCAAGTTAGCTAGCTCTCAAACCCAAGGGTTCGGCCATGCCTAACTTGCGCCACTAAGCAAGCTTGCGCCTCTTCCTTTGATGCTTGTTGCGCCACCATCCAAGGTATGCATGCGCCAAGTTCCAAGTACATGCGCCACCCTAATCTTCTTTTTAGTTAAAAGCAAAAAAGAAAAGCGGCACGCAGGCCTCACAAGGATACATCACAGGCATGCAAAGGGGGGCTTGACTAATGATCACAACATCATGCACAATCAAGGTATTTACTCATGCAATTCTACATGCTCATGAAAAACATAAAATCTGAAATTTTACTTTTGCATAAAACTAGTCTCTTTTTCTCATCTTCTTCACACAAATCTTTTGGTTAATTGCGATTTATTTTTCATGATGATTTCAGAGATCCTTTCGGCTGGCAATTTTGTCAGATCAAGAGACTTGGCCAGTCTGAAGACACAATGCCCGTCCTGAAAGTCCCCTAAATCTAAGGGGGGCGAAACCTTAAGGGGGCGCATATCATGATTTTGCAAGCGGATATTAGGGTTTCTTAGATCGAATGCATGTCATATGATTAACTTTCATGGACTTGTGTAGAACAACAATGGATCATACCATAGCCATCGCTTGGATGGTGCCTTGGAAGCAAGAGGGCGAATTGGCTCTCCTCCAAAGTCGCGCACACAAGATGAGAGATGGCTACTCCCTTGGCGTCTTTGTGCTAGCAAAGCTTCAAGGAGTCCTTTGTGTGGAGGAGATGAGATCTCTTGCGGCTAGGGCGATGAAGCTCTTCTTCCTCCTTTTCGTGAAGACCAGACAACGCAAGAGTGGATAGGCGACAAGACCAGAACCGAAGATGCATTGAGGCGTTGTGTAGAGATGTGGCGTTACATGACTTCCAAATATGGAAAGTCATGAAGCCATGCGCCCACTCAATGCAAACCGCCCAAAACGCTTTCATATTGAACCATGCGATCACACATGTGTGAACCGGTTCAATCCAATTCGGTCCAATGCATTTGGTTCAAAAGATCGAACCAAATCAGCCTAAACCACGGTCCAGATCTCTTTGAACCAAATGGTTCAAGTTCTAACCGTTCATCTCTTGATGCTCTTGATCTCACCGATCTAGCATCAATACTCTCGATCGAAGCTTACCGATCTCAAGCCCTAATCAATCAAACATGATCAGACCAGATCTCACTTACAATCAGAGTTTAAACTCCTTTAAACTGAACCAAAACAATTCAGTCCACACGATCTGACTTAAGTAAGCCATATCATCAAATTGTGCGACCCTAAGAGTTTCCTTTAAATGTCGGTAACGATAACTTACGTTATCACGATCAGTGAGGGGTATCTAGCAACACATCACTGTCTCCCGATATAAAGGAAAGAGTCTTCCAAGACTACACCCAAACCATAGCACAAGTGTGAATCCACTTCACTAGGCATACTTGATTCCTTTGCCACTGGATGTTCTTATTGGACAAGCGTGTCAAGCCTGTAACTCCAATATGATGAGAATGATTAGATCAGATGAACATAGTCATCTGGGTATGGCCATACACTTTCTCAATCATCACATCCAGGGGGGGCCCCTTTAGAACATCACACTCCTATCAAGGAGACGGCAATCCTATATCTATCACTAGTGTCCTAACCTGACTCATGATCATTATCCAAGATAGTCTATAACCATTATGTTTCAAATGATATCGAACTACCTCAAAACAATGACAATCATCATTTAGAAACACAAGTGATCTCAAGTCAGAGGACATATGCCACTTGTTGCATACAAGGATTATTCACATTGTGACAAGCAATTGAATATCCTAGTAGGGTCTGTCCAGTACATCCAATGTACCCATGAGTCTACATCTTATTCCATGCTCGAAGCATCCTATTGAAAGCCCCCTAAATCTAAGGGGGGCGAAACCCTAATAGGAGGCGCATATAAAATTCGCAAGGAAGCAAGGGTTTCTTAAAGATCTTTTACATGCCATATGATCAACTGTCAAATGATTGAATAGATCAAGAAGAAGATCATACCATAGCCATTGATTCGAATGGCATCTTGGAAGAAGATGGCGAAAGGGCTCTCCTCCAAAGGTGACGCACACAAGAGGATGATGACTACTCCTTGTGTTCCTTGTGCTAGCAAGGTTCTCCAAGTGCCCTTATCGTATGGAAGGGATGAGATCTACACTTTTCTTGGCCGAATCCTCTCTTGTCGTCAACCTTTTGTTGGGAAACCCCGGGGACATTTTACAATTATCAGAGCCATGGACATACATTTTACGCAGCGGAAGAATGTCCCCGAAACAGGCTAGTCCCAAAAACCCAGTGAAGATCTCTTGCGAGGGGGTTGACACGATGTGATAGTAAGTACCTTTGAGCAATTGGAAGCCGATGTCGATGAAGGCGCCCAAGCGTGCGCCCTCTGCAGTCTCACACACACGGATGCCTCGAGTCCTCTTCTTCCACGCCTGGTGCTAGCCTCGGGAAGAAGATCCAAGCCTTCGTGCACTTTCTTCAACCCTTGCGCCACTTCTAAAGAAGAAGCGCCAATGAAGAAGAAAGATGGAGATGTTGCCGCCATGTCTTCAATTCCTCATCCTTACTTGCGCCAACTCCTAGAGAAGGTGCGCCAAGATAAGAGGCAAGAGGGTGAAGACACCAAGTCCTATCCGTCCTTGCTCCAAGAGAAGAAGGATAGAAGAGACTTGTGACTAGGATGAAGATGGAAGAGAAGACTTTCGCCAAAGCCTCCCTCTTTACCCTTCTAATTATTGCTCACTGAAAGTCCCCAGAAGGGGGCGAAACCCAAAGGCATGGCGCCTATAGCCTTTTAAACAGCGGAAGAAGGTTTCTAGGGATCATTTGCATGAGATATGATCAACTATAAAAACCGATTGCAAACAAGTATGAAGGAATCGATTCTTACCAAAGCCATTGCTTGGATGGCGTCTAGGAAGAAGAGACTCAAGTGCTTCTCCTCCTTATGGCTCGCACACAAGATGTGATCGCCTACTCCCTTAGTGCTCCTTGTGCTAGCAAGGTTCTAAGGAGTCCTTGTCGTATGGAAGGGAAGAGACGTTCTCCTCTGCTTGTCGAACTCACTCTAAGGTGTGAAGAAGTCGTCACACACGAGAGCGTCGAGAGAGGAAAGGCAAGAAGGCGAGAATAGAGCATGAAACTCTCAACGTGAAGCGTGGTCACGATTTGGAAACATGGTTTCCAAAAATAGTAAACCACTTCTCTTCATGCGACCAAGAGTTTACCCAAGCGCAAACCTCTCCTCTTTGAACCATGCGCTCAACTAATGAGCCGGTTCAATTTAATTTGGTTCAAAGACCAAATTAAACCAAGCCCTTTTTGGTCTAGACCTCATTAAACCTAAAGGTTCCAGATCTAACCGTTCATCTCTTGATGCTCCTGATCTCACCGATCTAGCATCCATTCTCTCGATCGAAGCTTACCGATCTCAAGCCCTAATCAATCAAACATGATTAGACCAGATCTCACTCACAATCAGAGATTAAATCCCTTTAAACTGAACCCAAATAATTCAGTCCACACGATCTGACTTACGTAAGCCATATCATCAAATTGTGCCACCCTAAGGGTTTCCTTTAAATGTCGGTAACGATAACTCACGTCATCACGATCAGCGAGGGGTATCTAGCAACACATCACTGTCTCCCGATATAAAGGAAAGAGTCTTCCAAGACTACACCCAAACCACAGCACAAGTGCGAATCCAACTCACCAGGCATGCATAATTCCTTTGCCACTGGATGTTCTTATTGGACAAGCGTGTCAAGCTTGTAGCTCCAATATGATGAGCATGATTAGATCAGATGAACATAGTCATCTGGGTATGGCCATACACTTTCTCAATCATCTCATCCAGGGGGCCCCTTTAGAACATCACACTCCAATTAAGGAGACGGCAATCCTATGTCTATCACTAGTGCCCTAACCTGACTCAAGCTCACCATCCAAGATAGTCTATAACCATTATGTTTCAAATGATATTGAACTACCTCAAAACAATGACAATCATCATTCAGAAACACAAGTGATCTCAAGTCAGAGGAAATGTGCCACTTGTCGCATTCAAGGATTATTCACATTGTGACAGACAATTGAATATCCTAGTAGGGTCTGTCCAGTACAACCAATGTACCCATGAGTCTACATCTTGTTCCATGCTCGAAGCATCCTATAAGATTAGAACACATATTAGTCTTAACCATATCAAGGCTGTCTCATGTTCACCAAGATATCTCGACTAAGGACTTTACAGCATGTCAGCCCAGCTGAACAGCTTTGAGACATTATTCAGAAGTACAATTATTGCAGCAGACAATGTAACAAACTGAATAACAACCATGCCTTTATAAACATAAAAGTTTATTACATGATACTGATACAATCCCAAGGCCTCAAACATTAGCCTTAAGGGCATACCCCCAACAATCTCCCACTTGCACTTAATCTAATGGTTGAGAAATCTCAAACCCATATTATTACAGTGCTTCTCATGCTTCTGCTGCGCCAGAGGCTTGGTAAGCGGGTCTGCCAGATTGTCATCTGTATGAACCTTGCATACTTTGATCTCGCCACGATCTATGATCTCCCGGATCAAATGAAATTGTCTCTGTATGTGCTTGGACTTCTGGTGCGACCGTGGTTCCTTTGCTTGTGCGATTGCTCCAGTGTTATCACAAAAGATAACCAAAGGATCTGCACTCGAAGGAACAACACCAAGTTCTCTCACGAACTTACGAATCCACACTGCCTCCTTGGATGCTTCCGAGGCTGCAACATACTCGGCTTCTGTTGTGGAATCGGCAACAGTTGACTGTTTGAAACTCTTCCACACCACCGCTCCTCCATTCAAGCTAAAAACATAGCCTGATTGCGATCGGAAATCATCCTGGTCAGACTGGAACGAAGCGTCAGTATATCCTTCAATACTGAGTTCTTCCTGACCACCATATATCAAGAACATATCTTTGGTCCTCCGCAGATATTTTAAAATGTTCTTGACTGCAATCCAGTGCGCTATACCTGGATTACTTTGGAACCGACTAGTCACGCTTAACCCGTAAGCGACGTCTGGGCGAGTACACAACATCGCATACATAATGGATCCAATAGCCGAAGCATAAGGCGTATTGTCCATTTCATCTTTCTCAGTCTGTGTTTGTGGACACTGACTCTTCGAAAGATTCAGACCATGTCTGACTGGAAGATATCCTCTTTTAGAATTCTCTAAATGAAATCTTTCCAGGACTTTATCGATGTAAGTACTCTGGCACAGCCCGAGAAGCCTCTTAGATCTATCCCTGTAGATCTTCACACCTAATACATAGGCTGCTTCTCCAAGATCTTTCATCTGGAAACATTTCCTTAACCATGCCTTAACCGCATGCATTTCAGGAATGTCATTTCCAATGATCAAGATATCATCGACGTAGAGGACTAAGAAAGTAATCACGCTCCCACTAAACCTCTTATATACACACGGGTCATCCTCGTTCTTGATGAAACCAAACTCAGAGATTGATTCATCAAAACGAATATTCCAGCTTCTAGATGCTTGTTTAAGTCCATAAATAGACTTCTTTAACTTGCATATTTTATGACGATCTGATGGATTAGTGAAACCTTCTGGTTGTGTCATATACACATCCTCATCCAGATTTCCATTAAGGAAAGCTGTCTTCACATCCATTTGCCAGATCTCATAATCATAATATGCAGCTATCGCGAAAAGAATCCGAATAGACTTAAACATAGCTACAGGTGAGAAAGTTTCATCATAATCTATCCCGTAGATTTGTTTGAAACCTTTCGCAACTAGCCTGCCTTTATAGGTAACCACGTTACCATTCATGTCAATCTTCTTCTTGAAGATCCATTTACAGCCTATAGGGATAACTCCCGGAGGCGGATCAACCAAATCCCAAACTTGGTTATCTGACATGGAGTCCATCTCGGCGCGCATAGCTTCAAGCCATCTCGCTGACTCCGGTCCACTGACCGCATCCGCATAAGTGAGGGGTTCATCATTATCAATGATGTAGACTCCGTCATAGCGCTCAGGCTGTCGACGGATCCTTCCCGATCTTCGCGGTTCCCGTGATATCTGAGCCTCAGGTTGTTCATTAACCTGATCCACCGGCTCAGGCTCATCCAACTGTGCTTGACTACTTTGTCCTTCCTCTGGATTCTCATCCAGCTTTATTTCTCTCCCACTGGCCTCTTGCAGAAGAAACTCCTTCTCAAGAAATATGGCCGTCCGAGCAACAAATACTTTGTTCTCTTTGGGATCATAGAAATAATAACCCTTAGTTTCCTTAGGGTAACCGACAAAGATACATTTGTCAGATCTGCTCTCTAGTTTCCCAGAGGCGAGCTTTTTGACATAAGCCTCGTAGCCCCAGATCCTGATAAATGTCAAGCTCGGCTGTTTCCCATACCATAACTCATATGGAGTCTTAGAAACGGCCTTGGATGGCACTCGGTTTAGTACCTTTGCAGCTGTTTCCAGTGCAAAACCCCAAAAGGAGTAAGGTAGAGTAGCCTGACTCATCATAGAACGAACCATATCAAGTAACGTTCTATTTCTCCTCTCGGACACACCATTCCATTGCGGTGTTCCTGGCGGAGTGAGCTGTGAGATAATCCCACACTCCTTCAGATAGTCAGTAAACGCATGACTCAAGTATTCTCCACCTCGATCAGAACGAAGTGCCTTGATATTACGGCCTAGCTGATTCTGTACTTCATTCTTGAACTCTTTGAACTTGTCAAAAGATTCACTTTTATGTCTCATCAGATAGACATACCCATATCTACTGAAATCATCAGTAAAGGTAATGAAGTACTGATAGCCACCTCTGGCATGTTTACTAAATGGCCCACACACATCACTGTGTATAAGGTCAAGTAAACCTGAAGCCCTTTGACCTTTGTGAGGAAAAGGTGACTTCGTCATTTTACCCATTAAACAAGCCTTGCATGTATCAATCTCCTCATAGGAGAATGATCCCAGCAGTCCATGATCATGCAACAGCTTAATGCGTTTCTTGTTAATATGGCCTAAACGACTATGCCATAGCAAGGTGCTGTCATCAGCATACTTGGCTTTCTTAATATCAATATTTTGTATAGAACATTCCATGTCCAACATGAATAACCCATTGTTAATTGAACCAGTAGCATAAACAATATTATCAAAAGATAAAACACACTTTGAAATATTGCATTCAAAGGAAAATCCCTTCCTGACAAGAGCAGGAATAGAGATAATATTCTTAGTAATGCTGGGAACAAAGTAACAACTGTTTAGTTCCAATACAAGTCCAGATGGCAAAGAGATGAAATAGTCTCCTACAGCAACAGCAGCAACCCGTGCCCCATTTCCAACTCGTAGGTCCACCTCATACTGTCCCTCCTGTCTTCTTCTCTTGAGTTCCTGTACATTTGAACAAATGTGAACTCCACATGCAGTGTCCAACACCCATGAAATAGAAGAAGATGAAACCATGACTTCCGTCACGTATATACCTGAGCCAGAAGCGAAGCTTCCCCTCTTGTCTCCTTGGAGCGCTTTACAGTCCTTTTTCCAGTGACCCAGCTGGCCACAGTGGAAACATCTGTATTCCTTTGACCGCTTAACTTTTTGCTTCAGAGCCTTGCTGTAACTCTTGACAGGGGCCTTGCCCTTCTTCCCCTTCTTGTTCCTAGAAGGAACCATTAAGACAGAGGTCGAAGGCTTTCCCTTCAGAGTCTCCTCAGTAGTCAAGAGCATATTCAGCAGCTCTGCCGGAGTACAATCGATTTTGTTCATATTAAAGTTAATGATGAACGCATCGAAAGAGGGCGGGAGAGACTACAGAATGATGTCTACAGCAAGCTCCTAATTGATGGTATGCCCCAGTTTCTCTAGAGCCTCCTTGTGCCCAATCATCTTGAGCACGTGAGCTCCCACTGGGCTCCCTTCAGCCAGTTTGCTCTGAAAGAACAGCTTTGTCAGATTATAGTGTTCTGTCCTCGCCTGTGCAGCATACAGCATCTTGAGGTTTGCTATCATGTCTATAGCAGACATATCCTCATGCTGACGCTGCAGCGGTGGCGTCATAGACGCTAGCATCAGGCAAGCGACATCAATGCTATCATTGACGTGCTTTTCATAAGCTTCCCGAACCGCCCTTGCGGCGTTCGGAGCGGGCTGAGGCGGTATCGCCGTCTCGAGGACATACAGTTTCCTCTCTGCCTTAAGAACAATCTTAAGGTGTCCGAACCAGTCTGAGAAGTTCGGCCCAGCAAACTTCTCCCTTTCCAGTAGGGATCGCACATTGAAGCTCATGGTGTTCGTTGCTGCAGGTATCTACAACAATGCAAGAACAGCAAGGTCAGTATCAATGTTAAGAATCAATCAGGACTTAAGAAAGATTCTTTTTCTCACTATTTTATCTGGCTGAAAAATCCAGCAAAACAGCCCGAAAGAGTAGAACTCTTTTAGTGAGATGGGATCCAGATTTCATACTTGGTCTCCGCGTCCTGCTCAGGCGAGATAAGATGCACAGAGAGTACAAGCACTAATCTCTGGTAGGCAGTCCCTGCCAATCGCCAACCCGTGCGATTCCCCTTCATCTGGGCAATCCAGCAGACTGTGCCAACTGAGTTGGTACAACACAATCTCTGACCCCACAGATGGCTGCCTCCATGCGCTACCATATGCGCCACATATGTAGGCTACATGGTCAAGCTGACCCGACCTACTCCCTGGACCACCACGTGCTATGCTGAGCAACGAGAAGCGATAAATCCCTTCTCTGTAACATGCAGGTGTAATCCCGCACCGTCTGAAGATAGATGGACGTGCCCACTGAGTGGGTACAACACGGCTCCAACGATAATCAGAACAGTGAGGTTTCGCGTCAGAAGGCATACGAGCTTGATATTTTAGCGTTGGATTTTAACGGTCTTTTATCTTCTTCACTATCATGCAATTCCTATGGTGATAGCAGAAGATAAATAAATCATGCTGTTCTACTTATTTAAACAATAAAAGAAAGCATGGATCTTATGTGGTAAAAGCCCATAGCCTAAGTAAGACCTTAATTAACTTAAGTCTTCACTTGCTTTTCTTCATGGGTCTTTTGCTGCTCATCTGGCCCAACCCAGGGCCCAAGCGCCATCTACAACTCAGGTGCGCCCACCAGGTAAATGCGCCTGGTCCCAGAGTCGAACCCTGGACCTCCCACCTGGTCTAGCCACTGCTGCATGAGCCTCTGCCAAGTGCGCTCTGTGCTCTTGTCTGATTAATTTACAAATTAATCTATCTAGACAAGATTGACTCGCAGGTCAATTACATTTTATAAATTAAATGCAATGTGATGCGCAGATCACAATAAAAATTAATTTACAAATTTTAACCAGGCTCGCAGGCCCCAGCACAGCACACATTAATTAGGCGTCCCACATAAGATTAAATAAACAAGCACATGCTTACAATCAACATGTGATCCATTCATGAAAATTAAATTTTGAAAAACCCCATAGGCATCAATTTTAATTTCCTTATTTGCCCTACTACCTTACAACGGTCCATTACTAGGGATCCACTCATCCAACCTAGTCAGATCCACTGCCCTTGCATGCACCAAGTCCTAACTGACTTGAGTCGACCAAAGGTCAACCATGCATGCGCTAGGGCTGAACAACCTACATGAGATCTGGCAAGCGGGTGTGACCCCGGGCCTAACTCATGTGTGTTCACTAGTCGTCTCAATCAGACATCGCTACACGCCTGTCTGCAGTCGACCTATAGCCACCAGGTGCTATCGCACAGGTGCTATCTGGTCAACCCATCAAGGCTGTCAGATGATCTGATCAGACTGTCTGGATCTCACCTAGGGGATGACTTCAACCCTAATAACCCGTCTAAGGGTTTAAAGCAGGGCCTTAGATCTATAATGATAGTCGCGCATGTCATTAGGGTTTTTAGAAATACAACTACAACAACATAGAAGCGCTATCAACATGCATGCGCCAAGAATGAACAATGTACATGTAAGTCTCGCATGTAAGAAAGATCTAAGGTTGCGCAAACATGGATCACTTCAGTTCAGCAATCATATAAATCATGCATTTAACAAGTATGAAGGAATCGATTCTTACCAAAGCCATTGCATGGATGGCGTCTAGGAAGAAGAGACTCAAGTGCTTCTCCTCCTTATGGCTCGCACACAAGATGTGATCGCCTACTCCCTTAGTGCTCCTTGTGCTAGCAAGGTTCTAAGGAGTCCTTGTCGTATGGAAGGGAAGAGACGTTCTCCTCTGCTTGTCGAACTCACTCTAAGGTGTGAAGAAGTCGTCACACACGAGAGCGTCGAGAGAGGAAAGGCAAGAAGGCGAGAATAGAGCATGAAACTCTCAACGTGAAGCGTGGTCACGATTTGGAAACATGGTTTCCAAAAATAGTAAACCACTTCTCTTCATGCGACCAAGAGTTTACCCAAGCGCAAACCTCTCCTCTTTGAACCATGCGCTCAACTAATGAGCCGGTTCAATTTAATTTGGTTCAAAGACCAAATTAAACCAAGCCCTTTTTGGTCTAGACCTCATTAAACCTAAAGGTTCCAGATCTAACCGTTCATCTCTTGATGCTCCTGATCTCACCGATCTAGCATCCATTCTCTCGATCGAAGCTTACCGATCTCAAGCCCTAATCAATCAAACATGATTAGACCAGATCTCTCTCACAATCAGAGATTAAATCCCTTTAAACTGAACCCAAATAATTCAGTCCACACGATCTGACTTAAGTAAGCCATATCATCAAATTGTGCGACCCTAAGGGTTTCCTTTAAATGTCGGTAATGATAACTCACGTCATCACGATCAGCGAGGGGTATCTAGCAACACATCACTGTCTCCCGATATAAAGGAAAGAGTCTTCCAAGACTACACCCAAACCACAGCACAAGTGCGAATCCAACTCACCAGGCATGCATAATTCCTTTGCCACTGGATGTTCTTATTGGACAAGCGTGTCAAGCTTGTAGCTCCAATATGATGAGCATGATTAGATCAGATGAACATAGTCATCTGGGTATGGCCATACACTTTCTCAATCATCTCATCCAGGGGGCCCCTCTAGAACATCACACTCCAATTAAGGAGACGGCAATCCTATGTCTATCACTAGTGCCCTAACCTGACTCAAGCTCACCATCCAAGATAGTCTATAACCATTATGTTTCAAATGATATTGAACTACCTCAAAACAATGACAATCATCATTCAGAAACACAAGTGATCTCAAGTCAGAGGAAATGTGCCACTTGTCGCATTCAAGGATTATTCACATTGTGACAGACAATTGAATATCCTAGTAGGGTCTGTCCAGTACAACCAATGTACCCATGAGTCTACATCTTGTTCCATGCTCGAAGCATCCTATAAGATTAGAACACATATTAGTCTTAACCATATCAAGGCTGTCTCATGTTCACCAAGATATCTCGACTAAGGACTTTACAGCATGTCAGCCCAGCTGAACAGCTTTGAGACATTATTCAGAAGTACAATTATTGCAGCAGACAATGTAACAAACTGAATAACAACCATGCCTTTATAAACATAAAAGTTTATTACATGATACTGATACAATCCCAAGGCCTCAAACATTAGCCTTAAGGGCATACCCCCAACACTCACGCCAAAAAATCAATCTCTTGCTCTCGCATATACCCATGTATATATAGAGAGGCAAGAGGGGGCAGCAATAATAGGGTGTGGGCTCAATTCTCAAAGGCGGAGGCGGCTAGGGTAAAGGGGAGAGAGTAATTAGGGTTTGAGGTAAGGAAAGTCTCCAAGACTTTACCATAAACCTCTCCTAATTATCCATATGCGCATGAGACCTTCCAAAGAAGTCTATCAAGCCATATCAGCCCCAAGACTTGCCATAGAAGCAAGCATACCATCCAAGGTAGAGAGGCAAGGCGCCTAAAGCTTCCTAATGAAGCAAATTGCGCCACTTCTCCCCATTATGCCCATAGGCGCCTAGGGGAGAAGTTTTGTCCCCATTATACCCTTTTAACCTTTTCTCACTTCATGAGAACTTGTTATCGGGCCTCATTGGATAACGAGCTAGCCCAAACTTCATTACATGGGTTGATTAAGCACTTGGATCCAATCCAATGCAACCCTAATTCAAATGTGGCCAACCATGGTCAAATACGGGTCAACCTGCCAAAAATGAAGTTTGGCTCCAATAACATTTTTCCATCTCATTAGGCCCATTGGCGCTGATGAAATCTCCCAAATAGATCCGAGTTATCCAATAACTCGATCATAAGGCTTCCCGATCAATACGAGAACTCGAGTATCAAGGTGTGCGACCCTGTAGGTCCCTCTGACATTGGCAGTGCTGACCAAATGTCACCACAAGCAGTGAGTGGCACCTAGCAGTGCATCACTACTACCCAAGTCATCGGAATGGATATCGACATCGACATCCCCATCATCGCAACTAGGTACAGATGCATTATAGTCTCTTTGCCGAACTGATATCCGATTGGACAAGTGTGCACCACTTGTTTTCATCCAATCACATGGCTATGACTAGAACAGGTTCTTACCTGGGTATGGCCATACACTCTCAGTCATAGAACCATAAGGGAGCTCCATGGATATCATACTTCCCAAAGGAAGGGGCAAATCCTATGTCTGTCCATTGACCTTCTCATATGGGTCGTGACATGCTCAATGACAACCGTTATGACCTCCCAACTACGGCAAGGTGTTAGGTTGCATCAAAGCAAGTCCCTAACCATATAGAACGGTCAATGACCTCAAGTCAAGGGATCAATGCATCTCCTGTCACTTGTGAGGATAACTTATGACACCAAGTCATAGCCTCACAGCGGGTCTATCCAGTATATCCTCCAATGATATACCCATGTGTCTGCGTTAGCACCACGTGCCTAACCAGCCCACATACCAGTCTCACAAGTACCATAGCTGTCCCATATCCACTAAGGTACATCGACTGGGGATTATAGTTCGAGCACAGATCCAATCTGTCTCCAGGGACATTATCATGTAAGTACACAATCGCAGGTGTAGACAAACAATGATAATGACAATGCCAGAAAGATATATATTAATATCAGAGTCAAGTAGTACAAAGATGGACCAAAACTAGGTCCTAGGGCATATACACCAACAATCTCCCACTTGCACTAAGACCTAGAGGTTGAGCAACCTCAACCCCATATCTCTAGTACGACCATCATGCTTCTGCTGCGCCAAAGCCTTGGTCAGTGGGTCTGCTAGATTGCTCTCTGTGTCAACTCTGCTAATCTTGACATCACCTCGATCAATGATCTCTTTGATCAGGCGAAATCTCTTGAGTATGCGTTTTGACCTTTGATGAGACCGTGGTTCCTTATTATGTGCAATTCCCTTTGTTGTCATAGTAGAGCTCAATGGTGTAAGTGCCCCTTAGATTAGGGGGGTCCCCTTCTTGAGGGAGCAAAAACCCTAAAGTGATGGCGCATAAAATTTTGACTTGCGGAAACTAGGGTTTATAGGATCGACTTGCATGTTAAAAGATCAACTTAATGAAAAGCTATTCAAGATGATGCAAAACGATCATACCATCGCCATGGAGTAGATGTCGCCTTGGAAGCTAAAGTCGCAAGTGCCACTTCTCCAAAGTCTCGCACACAAGAGGATGAAGGCAAACTCTTTGTTGCTCCTTGTGCTAGCAAGGGTTCAAAGAATCCTTGATCGAATGAGAAAGGGATGGAGATCTTTTCTCTTGGCCGAATCCTCCTCAATCTTCAAGCGTCGCCACACACCACGAGAGTCGAGAGGAAAAAATCAGTTCAAGTGGCAAGAATAGAGATTACTCTAATCGGACGAGAGCCCCCCACCAAGTGGAGATCATGGTTACTAAAAATAGTAACCACTCACCGCCCCATATGTTCACGCCAAGTGAACTTGTCGCCAAGCCTTGAACCATGCGCTCATTCCATGAGCGGTTCATTTCGGTTTGGTCCAAGACCAATAAATCCAAGTATTATGGTCTAGATCTTAAATAAACCCTAAGGTTCCCGATCTAACCGTCGATCTCCTTGATGCTCCTGATCTGACCGATCTGGCATCTATTCTCTCGATCGAAGCTTACCGATCTCAAGCTCTAATCAATCAAACATGATCAGACCAGATCTCACTCACAATCAGAGATTAAATCCCTTTAAACTGAACCTGAACAATTCAGTCCACACGATCTGACTTAAGTAAGCCATATCATCAAATTGTGCGACCCTGAGGGTTTCCTTTAAATGTCGGTAACGATAATTCTCATTATCACGATCAGTGAGGGGTATCTAGCAACACATCACTGTCTCCCGATATAGAGGAAAGAGTCTTCCAAGACTACACCCAAACCACAGCACAAGTGTGAATCATTTCACAAGGCATGCATATTTCCTTTGCCACTGGATGTTCTTATTGGACAAGCCTGTCAAGCTCGTAACTCCAATATGATGAGCATGATTAGATCAGATGAACACTGTCACCTGGGTATGGCCATACACTCTCTCAATCATCTCATCCAGGGGGCCCCTTTAGAACATCACACTCCTTAAACAAGGAGACGGCAATCCTATGTCTATCACTAGTGCCCTAACCTGACTCAAGCTCATCATCCAAGATAGTCTATAATCATTATGTTTCAAATGATATTGAACTACCTCAAAACAATGACAATCATCATTTAGAAACACAAGTGATCTCAAGTCAGAGGAAATGTGCCACTTGTTGCAATCAAGGAATATTCATATTGCGACAAACAATTGAACATCCTAGTAGGGTCTGTCCAGTACATCCAATGTACCCATGAGTCTACATCTTATTCCATGCTCGAAGCATCCTATAAGATTAGACTACATATTAGTCTTATCCATATCAAGGTTGTCTCATGTTCACCAAGATACATCGACTAAGGACATAATAGCATATCAGCCTAGCTGAACAGCTTTTGAGACATTATTCAGAAGAACATATATAGCAGCAGACAATGTAGCTAACTGAATAACAACCATGCCTTTAAACATAACAGTTTATTACATGATACTGATACATTCCCATAGGCCTCAAACATTAGCCTTAAGGGCATACCCCAACAAATGGGATCCATTGCACTTGGAACCACCTGAAGTTCAGAAAAGAACTTCCTGATCCAAACGGCTTCATTGGCTGCCTCAGAAGCAACCACATACTCAGCTTCGGTTGTAGAATTAGCTATGGTGGATTGCTTGAAGCTCTTCCAGCATACAGCACCTCCAACCATCTTAAACTAATAGCTGGTCTGCGATCTGAATTCGTCAGGATCAGACTGGAATGACTCATCAGTGAAGCCCTGCACACTGAGTTCTTCCTATCCCCCGTAGACTTTATAGAATAAATCCTTAGTCCTTTTCAGGATACTCAAGGATATTCTTTACAGCCACCCAGTGCTGTAAACTAGGATTGGATTGGTATCAGCTGGTTATGCTTACAGCATAAGCCACAACTGGTCTAGTACACAACATTGCATACATGATCGATCCCACCGCCGAAGCATAGGGCACTCGACTCATGTCATCTCTCTCAGCCTCTGTGTTGGTACACTGGTTCTTTGAGAGAGTAAGGCCATGTCTCACTGGAAGGTATCCCTTCTTGGATTGCTCCAAGTTGAACCTCTCCAGTACCTTATCAATGTGGGTACTCTGACTAAGGGCCAAGAGCCTCTTGGATCTATCCCGGTAGATCCTCACGCCTAGAATATAGGCGGCCTCCCCTAAGTCCTTCATCTCGAAACA
Source organism: Costus lasius (assembly GCA_027563935.2). NCBI lineage: Eukaryota > Viridiplantae > Streptophyta > Magnoliopsida > Zingiberales > Costaceae > Costus > Costus lasius. The sequence continues at coordinate 97,227,592 of CM050450.1, read as the reverse complement.
CTTCCCTAACCATGTCTTCACAGCTTGAAGACTAGGGATGTCGTTTCAGATGAGCAGTATGTCATCGACATACATGACCAGAAAAGTCACCAAGCTCCCACTGAATTTTCTGTATACACAGGCGTTATCTTCACTTTTGATAAAGCTATAATCTCTCACAGCTTCATCAAACTGAAGATTCTAACTTCGAGATGCTTGCTTTAATCCATAAATGGATTTCTTTAGCCTGCAGACTTTACTAGTATCTACAGGATGGATGAAGTCATTAGGTTGTGTCATATACACATCCTTAGTTAGCTTCCCATTAAGGAACGCTGTCTTCACATCCATCTGCCATATCTCATAGTCATGATATGCAGCTATAGCAAGCAGAATCCGAATGGATTTGATCATGGCAACTGACGAGAAGGTTTCATCATAGTCCATCCCATGGACTTGTTTAAATCCTTTAGCCACTAGTCTACCCTTATAGGTAACTATTTTGCCATCCATGTCTGTCTTCCTTTTGAAGACCCATTTACACCCTATGGGTTTTACCCCATCAGGCAGCTCAACCAAATCCCAGACTTGGTTAGCCGACATGGAATCCATCTCGGATCGCATGGCCTCAAGCCATCTCTCGGAGTCCAGTCCACTGACCGCCTTATCATAAGTCCTGGGTTCATCCTCCATGATGAAGATCCGGTCGTGCTGGGTCGGCAGCGACCCATACCTCTCATATGCACGACGAATCCTCCCTGACCTACGTGGGGCCTGTGTCTGAGCCTCAGGTTGCCTAGCAACCGCTGTAGGTGGCTCAGGTTCCCATCTCTATGTCTTGTGGTTGCACTTGGACCTCGTCCAAGTCAAACTTCCTCCCACTAACTTCTTTCATGAGAGATTCTTTCTCTAGAAAGACCGCACCCCGAGCAACAAAAACTTTGTTCTCGGTGGGAATATAGAAGTAGTAACCCTTAGTCTCCTTAGGGTACCCCACAAACATACACTTATCAGATCTAGGTTCTAGCTTGCTAGAATCCTGACGTTTGACATAAGCCTCACATCCCTAGATCCTGATAAAAGTGAGATTAGGGTATCTCCCATTCCATACCTCGTATGGAATCTTTGAGACACTCTTAGATGGAACATTATTCAGCATTAGAGAAGCTTTTTCAAGTGCATGTCCCCAGAATGAGGGAGGTAGAGTTGCATGACTCATCATAGACCGAACTATGTCCAACAAGGTTCGATTTCTCCTTTCAGATACACCATTCTACCGAGGTGCTCTAGGAGGAGTGAGTTGGGATAGGATCCCACACTTACTCAGATAGTCAAAGAATACACTGCTCAGGTGCGGTGCTCTCCATCACGATCTGATCGAAGATTCTTAAAGGATTTACCAAGCTGGTTCTCTACTTCATGTTTGAACTCCTTAAATTTCTCAAAGGATTCAGACTCATGTCTCATCATGTAGACATAACCATATCTACTGAAGTCATCAGTAAATGTGATGAAGTAGTTATACCCTCCTTTGGCTTGTTTATTGAATAGCCCACACACATCACTATGTATGAGATCCAACTGAAGGTTGCATAAAGGGGGCGAAACCCTAAAGTGGCGCAAATATGAATATGGGCAGCGGATACTAGGGCTTCATAGAATCGGATAGCATGCATTATACGATCAACTATCAAAACTTGAATTGATAAGAAAAGTTCTCACCATTGCCATCGCTTGGACGATATCTTGAAATCAAAGACCAAAAGAGATCTTCTCCAGAGGATGCGCACACAAGATGAGAATGCGCTCACTTCCTTTGGTGCTCCTTGTGCTAGCAAGGTTCCAAAGGCGTCCTTGATCGAATGGAAGGGATGGAGAGTTGCTTAGCGAGAGTCTCCTTCTTTCTTTTCTTGTCCACCTTCACGCATACGAGAGTTCTCACTCGAGAGGAAGAGGCGGGGCACAAGAAAGGGAGAGAGCAATGTGGCGACGTGAGGCGTGTGAAAGTGGCTTCTAAAAATAGTAAACCACCTCTTCATGCGACCATGAAGTTTTACCCCAATCGCAACTTGTTCTAGATTTGAACCAAGCGCTCATCCATGAGCTGGTTTAATTTGATTCGGTTCAAATACCAAATAACCCAAGCCACTTGGTCTAGATCTCAATTAAACCCTAAGGCTCCAGATCTGACCGTTCATCTCTTTGATGCTCCTGATCTCACCGATCTAGCATCCATTCTCTCGATCGAAGCTTATCGATCTCAAGCCCTAATCAATCAAACATGATCAGATCAGATCTCGCTTACAATCAGAGATTAATTCCCTTTAAACTGAACCTGAACAATTCAGTCCACACGATCTGACTTAAGTAAGTCATATCATCAAATTGTGCGACCCTGAGGGTTTCCTTTAAATGTCGGTAACGATAACTCGCGTTACCACGATCAGTGAGGGGTATCTAGCAACACATCACTGTCTCCCGATATAAAGGAAAGAGTCTTCCAAGACTACACCCAAACCACAGCACAAGTGTGAATCAACATCACAAGGCATACATGTTTCCTTTGCCACTGGATGTTCTTATTGGACAAGCCTGTCAAGCTTGTAACTCCAATATGATGAGCATGATTAGATCAGATGAACAGAGTCACCTGGGTATGGCCATACACTTTCTCAATCATCTCATCCAGGGGGGCCCCTTTAGAACATCACACTCCTTAAACAAGGAGACGGCAATCCTATATCTATCACTAGTGCCCTAACCTGATTCAAGCTCACCATCCAAGATAGTCTATAATCATTATGTTTCAAATGATATTGAACTACCTCAAAACAATGACAATCATCATTTAGAAAACACAAGTGATCTCAAGTCAGAGGAAATGTGCCACTTGTTACAATCAAGGATTATTCATATTGTGACAAGCAATTGAATATCCTAGTAGGGTCAGTCCAGTACATCCAATGTACCCATGAGTCTACATCTTATTCCATGCTCGAAGCATCCTATAAGATTAGAACACATATTAGTCTTAACCATATCAAGGCTGTCTCATGTTCACCAAGATATATCGACTAAGGACTTAACTGCATGTCAGCCTAGCTGAACAGCTTTGAGACATTATTCAGAAGAACATATATATTGCAGCAGACAATGTAGCAAACTGAATAATAACCATGCCCTTATAAACATAAGAGTTTATTACATGATACTGATACAATCCCAAGGCCTCAAACATTAGCCTTAAGGGCATACCCAACACCAACAAACCTCCTGCCCTCTTACCAGTCTTGGTGAAGGGCATCTTTGTCATTTTCCCTAGTAAACAAGTCTCATATGTATCAAGTTCCTCCAAGGAACTTGAATCTAGCAACCCATTTGCATGGAGTTGTCGAATGCGATTCTTGTTTATATGGGCTAATCGACAATGCCGTAGGAAAGCACCAACTGAACCACTCAGTTTGGTCCTTTTATTATTTATGTTGCAAATAGAGCTAACCATGTCCAAGACTTGCGGACCATTGCACAAAGTACCCTTCCCATAAAACATGTTTGCAAAAGAAAAAGAACATAAGTTCTCTTTTATTTCAAACCTAAATCCTTTCTTTGCCAAGCAAGGAGTGGATACAATGTTTTGGTAAGGGAAGGTACATAATAGCAATTGTCTAGCTTTAACTGAAGTCCAGAAGGCAGGGAGAAAAACTCCTACAGCAACAGCGGCAACTTGTGCCCTGTTACCTATCCATAGGTCAATCTCTCTAGGCCTTACCGATCTATCCTTTCTGAGCCTTTGCATATTTGTACTCCACATGCGGTATCCAATACCCATGTCATAGGAGTAGAAAGGTTGACTTCGGTAACATAAATACCTGAGCATGAAGACAAGGCCTTGCCTTTCTTCTCCTCATTCTGAAGTTGCAACATGTCCTTCAACATGTGAGGTGGCCCTCCACATGAATAGCACCTATTATTCCTGATCATATCCATCTTTAATTTCAGTTCCTTGGTCAAGCCTTTCGGCTCAACACACTGAATATCAACTTTAGTAGGATTGAGCTCAACCAATTCATCAAAGAGCTGCCTTAGATTAAAATAATTTCAGAGGCACTCTTCGATTCATTTCACCCTTTAAATTCAAGTGACATGTTGGTTAGCAACCTCCAAAGTATCAACCTGATGCTTATCATAAGCATCCCTCTCAGCCGCTGAGGCCGAGCATGGAAGTGGCTCAGGAATAAGACGCTCAAGAACATAAAGCTTCCTCTCGAGCTTGAGCATGATTCTCAAGTTCATATACCAATCCAGTAAGTTGGATCCAACCAACTTATCCAGGGTAGATCGCAGTGACCAACTGCTATTGTTCATAGCCATTGTTCTACAACAACCAAGAAACAGTAGATTAGTACTACTTCTAGTCATTTAAACTGGACTTGCCTTTTAAATGACCATGGCTCCCACTATTTTTAATCGAATTGACAACCCACAAAGTCAATCGAGAAATCCAAGATTTACTAGTGAGATGAGATCCTCATTCCACACAGGGCTTCGCGTCCCACGAGGGTGGGATGAGATGCACAAAGTGACCCATGTTTCCTAAGGTGGGCGCGCCGGCCGATTGCTCCAAGCAATTCCCCTTATTGAGACAGTCCAGGCATTTCATGTCCAGCGAGGGCTGGATACAACATGAAACCCTTACCTCTCAATGATGCCTCTAGACTTTCACCATGTGCCCAGCACATGTGAACTTCTAGTCAAGTCCATCCCTAACCGTTATGCCCAGGGCCAACGAGTTTCCTTGCGAAGGCACGCCCAGGTTAAAACTGGACTGGGGAAACCATTGCCACCACGCACTTTCTAAAGATAAGTGAGTGTGTCCCACGAGGGTGGGAAACAGTTCACAACTCCACTGATCGATAGCTTAGTGAGGGCTACGCGTTAGAAGGCTACTAGACTTGATATTTTAATTGAGGGTTTTTGTTTAAGGTCCCATCATCTCAGTTTTATCTTATGTCTATCATTACAGGCATGCAATCCTATGGTGATAACATAACGATAAAACATCACAGGCATGCTTTAGCTTTTGTAAAGAAAGCAATAAAAGGATGATGTGATCATAGCCCATTCAAGACATTGAACCAATCCATGCCAAAAAGGGGTTCAACTCTTGACCTAGGATTCAAGCCCCAAAATTAGACCTAGCCTAGCCGACCTCTAGCTCTATCTTCAAGGTTGGCTCCAAGGTCATTCTCCCATGGTTTAGCTCTCAAACCCTAGGATTACACCCACAAGGTTCGGCCAATGCCATGGTCTTCCTCCAAGGAACTTGCGCCATTTAGCAAGCCACAAGAGGGATAGCACACAAGCACAAGGCTCGGCCAAACCCTAACTTGCGCTCCTATGCAAGGATGTGCCACCTTTGAAGCTTGTTGCGCCATCAGGCAAGGATGCGCAACCAAGCAAGCATGCACCTTGCTCCAAGTAGATGCGCCACCCTAATCTTCTTCTTAGTTAAAAGCAAAAAGAAAAGCGGCACGCAGGCCTCACAAGGATACATCATAGGCATGCTAGGGGGCTTGACATACGACCACAACATCATGCACAATCAAGGTATTTACTCATGCAATTCTACATGCTCATGAAAAACATAAAATCTGAAATTTTACTTTTTCATTAAAACCAGTCTCTTTTTCTCATCTTCTTCTCACAAATCTTTTGGTTAATTGCGATTTATTTTTCAAGATGATTTCAGAGATCCTTTCGGCTGGCAATTTTGTCAGATCAAGAGACTTGGCCAGTCCGAAGACACAATGCCCGTCCTACTTGACAAAACTACGTGCGCCTTTGATCTTTAAATCAGACAAGAAAAATAGTCCAAAAATCCAAAAGAGATTGAGAGGATGATAGAAACAAGAAACCCTAATTTTTCCTACTTAGAAAAATCGTTTGCCATGCATTATGCTATTTTTCGAAAATAGAGATATGGCATGTGAGCATGAAAGAAAAGCATAAAACATCGTTCGAGTCTTGCAAGTCCCTCTGATACCACTGTTGGGAAACCCCGGGGACATTTTACAATTATCAGAGCCATGGACATACATTTTACGAAGCGGAAGAATGTCCCCGAAACAGGCTAGTCCCAAAAACCCAGTGAAGATCTCTTGCGAGGGGGTCGACACGATGTGATAGTAAGTACCTTTGAGCAATTGGAAGCCGATGTCGATGAAGGCGCCCAAGCGTGCGCCCTCTGCAGTCTCACACACACGGATGCCTCGAGTCCTCTTCTTCCACGCCCGGTGCTAGCCTCGGGAAGAAGATCCAAGCCTTCGTGCACTTTCTTCAACCCTTGCGCCACTTCTAAAGAAGAAGCGCCAATGAAGAAGAAAGATGGAGATGTTGCCGCCATGTCTTCAATTCCTCATCCTTACTTGCGCCAACTCCTAGAGAAGGTGCGCCAAGATAAGAGGCAAGAGGGTGAAGACACCAAGTCCTATCCGTCCTTGCTCCAAGAGAAGAAGGATAGAAGAGACTTGTGACTAGGATGAAGATGGAAGAGAAGACTTTCGCCAAAGCCTCCCTCTTTACCCTTCTAATTATTGCTCACGCCAAAAAATCAATCTCTTGCTCTCGCATATACCCATGTATATATAGAGAGGCAAGAGGGGGGTAGCAATAATAGGGTGTGGGCGCAATTCTCAAAGGAGGAGGCGGCTAGGGTAAAGGGGAGAGAGTAATTAGGGTTTGAGGTAAGGAAAGTCTCCAAGACTTTACCATAAACCTCTCCTAATTATCCATATGCGCATGAGACCTTCCAAAGAAGTCTATCAAGCCATATCAGCCCCAAGACTTGCCATAGAAGCAAGCATACCATCCAAGGTAGAGGGGCAAGGCGCCTAAAGCTTCCTAATGAAGCAAATTGCGCCACTTCTCCCCATTATGCCCATAGGCGCCTAGGGGAGAAGTTTTGTCCCCATTATACCCTTTTAACCTTTTCTCACTTCATGAGAACTTGTTATCGGGCCTCATTGGATAACGAGCTAGCCCAAACTTCATTACATGGGTTGATTAAGCACTTGGATCCAATCCAATGCAACCCTAATTCAAATGTGGCCAACCATGGTCAAATACGGGTCAACCTGCCAAAAATGAAGTTTGGCTCCAATAACATTTTTCCATCTCATTAGGCCCATTGGCGCTGATGAAATCTCCCAAATAGATCCGAGTTATCCAATAACTCGATCATAAGGCTTCCCGATCAATACGAGAACTCGAGTATCAAGGTGTGCGACCCTGTAGGTCCCTCTGACATTGGCAGTGCTGACCAAATGTCACCACAAGCAGTGAGTGGCACCTAGCAGTGCATCACTACTACCCAAGTCATCGGAATGGATATCGACATCGACATCCCCATCATCGCAACTAGGTACAGATGCATTACAGTCTCTTTGCCGAACTGATATCCGATTGGACAAGTGTGTCACCACTTGTTTTCATCCAATCACATGGCTATGACTAGAACAGGTTCTTACCTGGGTATGGCCATACACTCTCAGTCATAGAACCATAAGGGAGCTCCATGGATATCATACTTCCCAAAGGAAGGGGCAAATCCTATGTCTGTCCATTGACCTTCTCATATGGGTCGTGACATGCTCAATGACAACCGTTATGACCTCCCAACTACGGCAAGGTGTTAGGTTGCATCAAAGCAAGACCCTAACCATATAGAACGGTCAATGACCTCAAGTCAAGGGATCAATGCATCTCCTGTCACTTGTGAGGATAACTTATGACACCAAGTCATAGCCTCACAGCGGGTCTATCCAGTATATCCTCCAATGATATACCCATGTGTCTGCGTTAGCACCACGTGCCTAACCAGCCCACATACCAGTCTCACAAGTACCATAGTTGTCCCATATCCACTAAGGTACATCGACTGGGGATTATAGTTCGAGCACAGATCCAATCTGTCTCCAGGGACATTATCATGTAAGTACACAATCGCAGGTGTAGACAAACAATGATAACGACAATGCCAGAAAGATATATATTAATATCAGAGTCAAGTAGTACAAAGATGGACCAAAACTAGGTCCTAGGGCATATACACCAACACCTTCACCGCGCAAGAGTGAGTTTTTTAGAGCAAGGGGCGAGAGACGAGAATAGAGAAGCGTTGCACTCGAACGTGGAGGCGTTTTCCACTTTGGAAAACCGAATTTCCAAAAATAGCAAATGCTTCAATACATGCGTTATGCGTTCACTCCAAGTGAACCGAACGCTCATCCCTCTAAATTGAACCATGTGCTCATACATGAGCCGGTTCAATTTGGATTCGGTTCAAGGACCAAATCAAGCCAAGCCTTGGCCCAGATCACCTTAAACCCTAAGATTTAAGATCTGACCGTTCATCTCTTGATGCTCCTGAGCTGACCAATCTAGCATCAATTCTCTCGATCGAAGCTTACCGATCTCAAGCCCTAATCAATCAAACATGATCAGACCATATCTCACTTACAATCAGAGTTTAAATCCCTTAAACTGAACCAAAATAATTCAGTCCACACGATCTGACTTAAGTAAGCCATATCATCAAATTGTGCGACCCTAAGGGTTTCCTTTAAATGTCGGTAACGATAACTTACGTTATCACGATCAGTGAGGGGTATCTAGCAACACATCACTGTCTCCCGATATAAAGGAAAGAGTCTTCCAAGACTACACCCAAACCATAGCACAAGTGTGAATCCACTTCACTAGACATACATGTTTCCTTTGCCACTGGATGTTCTTATTGGACATGCGTGTCAAGCTTGTAACTCCAATATGATGAGGATGATTAGATCAGATGAACATAGTCATCTGGGTATGGCCATACACTTTCTCAATCATCTCATCTAGGGGGCCCCTTTAGAACATCACACTCCAAACTAGGAGACGGCAATCCTTTATCTATCACTAGTGTCCTAACCTGACTCATGATCATTATCCAAGATAGTCTATAACCATTATGTTTCAAATGATATCGAACTACCTCAAAACAATGACAATCATCATTTAGAAACACAAGTGATCTCAAGTCAGAGGACATATGCCACTTGTTGCATACAAGGATTGTTCACATTGTGACAAGCAATTGAACATCCTAGTAGGGTCTGTCCAGTACATCCAATGTACCCATGAGTCTACATCTTATTCCATGCTCGAAGCATCCTATAAGATTAGAACACATATTAGTCTCAATCATATCAAGGCTGTCTCATGTTCACCAAGATATCTTGACTAAGGACTTAACTGCATGTCAGCCTAGCTGAACAGCATTGAGACATTATTCAGAAGTATACATATTGCAGCAGATGATGTAACAACATGAATAACAACCATTGCCTTTATAAACATGAAGTTTATACATGATACTGATACAATCCCGAGGCCTCAAACATTAGCCTTAAGGGCATACCCCAACAATCTCCCACTTGCACTTAATCTAATCGTTGAGATATCTCAAACCCATATTATTACAGTGCTTCTCATGCTTCTGCTGCGCCAGAGGCTTTGTAAGCGGGTCAGCCAGATTGTCATCTGTATGAACCTTGCAGATTTTGATCTCGCCTCGATCAATGATCTCCCGGATCAAGTGAAACCGTCTCTGTATGTGCTTGGACTTCTGGTGCGACCGTGGTTCCTTTGCTTGTGCGATTGCTCCAGTGTTATCACAAAAGATAACCAAAGGATCTGCACTCGAAGGAACAACACCAAGTTCCTGAACGAACTTACGAATCCACACTCCCTCCTTAGATGCTTCTGAGGCTGCAACATACTCGGCTTCTGTTGTGGAATCAGCAACAATAGTTTGTTTGAAACTTTTCCACACCACTGCTCCTCCATTCAAGCTAAAAACATATCCTGATTGCGATCGGAAATCATTCTGGTCAGATTGGAACAAAGCGTCAGTATATCCTTCAATACTGAGTTCTTCCTGACCACCATACACCAAGAACATATCTTTGGTCCTCCGAAGATATTTCAAAATGTTCTTGACTGCAATCCAGTGCGCCTGACCTGGATTACTTTGGAATCGACTGGTCACGCTTAACCCGTAAGCGACGTCTGGGCGAGTACACAACATCGCATACATAATGGACCCAATAGCCGAAGCATAAGGCGTATTGTCCATTTCATCTTTCTCAGTCTGTGTTTGTGGACACTGACTCTTCGAAAGATTCAGACCATGTCTGACTGGAAGATATCCTCTTTTAGAATTCTCTAAATGGAATCTCTCCAGGACTTTATCGATGTAAGTACTCTGGCACAGCCCGAGAAGCCTCTTAGATCTATCTCTGTAGATCTTCACACCTAATACATAGGCTGCTTCTCCTAGATCTTTCATCTGGAAACATTTTCTTAACCATGCCTTAACTTCATGTAGTTCAGGAATATCGTTTCCAATGATTAAGATATCATCGACGTAGAGGACTAGGAATGTAATTACGCTCCCACTAAACCTCTTATATACACACGGGTCATCTTCATTCTTGATGAAACCAAATTCACAGATTGATTCATCAAAACGAATATTACAGCTTCTTGATGCTTGCTTAAGTCCATAAATGGACTTCTTTAACTTGCATATTTTATGATGATCTGATGGATTAGTGAAACCTTCAGGTTGTGTCATATACACATCCTGATCCAGATTTCCATTAAGGAAAGCGGTCTTCACATCCATCTGCCAGATCTCATAATCGTAATATGCTGCTATTGCGAGAGTGATCCGAATAGACTTGAACATGGCTACAGGAGAGAAAGTTTCATCATAATCTATCCCGTAGATTTGTTTGAAACCTTTCGCAACTAGCCTGCCTTTATAGGTAACCACGTTACCATCCATGTCAATCTTCTTCTTGAAGATCCATTTACAGCCTATAGGGATTATTCCCGGAAGCGGATCAACCAAATCCCAGACTTGGTTATCTGACATGGAGTCCATCTCGGCTCGCATAGCTTCAAGCCATCTCGCTGATTCCGGTCCACTGACCGCATCCGCATAAGTGAGGGGTTCATCATGATCAATGATGTAGACTCCATCATAGCGCTCAGGCTGTCGATGGATCCTTCCCGATCTTCGCGGTTCCCGTGATATCTGAGCCTCAGGTTGTTCAATAACCTGATCAACTGGCTCATGCTCATCCAACTGTGCTTGACTACTTTGTCCTTCCTCTGGATTCTCATCCAGCTTTATTTCTCTCCCACTGGCCTCTTGCAAAAGAAATTCCTTCTCAAGAAAAATGGCCGTCCGAGCAACAAATACCTTGTTCTCTTTGGGATCGTAGAAATAATAACCCTTAGTTTCCTTAGGGTAACCGACAAAGATGTATTTCTCAGATCTGCTCTCTAGTTTCCCAGAGGCGAGCTTTTTGACATAAGCCTCGCAACCCCAGATCTTAATAAATGTCAAGCTCGGCTGTTTCCCATACCATAACTCATATGGCGTCTTTGAAACTGCCTTGGATGGCACTCGGTTTAGTACCTTTGCAGCTGTTTCCAGTGCAAATCCCCAAAAGGAGTAAGGTAGCTTAGCCTGACTCATCATTGAACGAACCATATCCAATAAGGTTCTGTTCCTCCTCTCGAACACACCATTCCATTGCGGTGTTCCTGGCGGAGTAAGCTGTGAGATAATCCCACACTGCTTCAGATAGTCAGTAAACTCTCGACTTAGGTATTCTCCACCTCGATCTGAGCGAAGTGCCTTGATATTTCGGCCTAGCTGATTTTGAACTTCATTTTTGAACTCTTTGAACTTGTCAAAAGATTCACTCTTATGTCTCATTAGATAGACATACCCGTATCTACTGAAATCATCAGTAAAGGTAATGAAGTATGAATAGCCACCTCTGGCATGTTTACTAAATGGCCCACACACATCACTGTGTATAAGGTCAAGTAAACCTGAAGCCCTTTGACCACTGTTAGGAAAAGGAGCCTTCGTCATTTTACCCATTAAACAAGCTTTGCATGTATCAAGCTCCTCATAGGAGAATGATCCCAGCAGTCCATGATCATGCAACCGCTTAATGCGCTTCTTGTTAATATGGCTTAAACGACTATGCCATAGCAAGGTGCTATTATCAGCATACTTGGCTTTCTTATTATCAATATTTTGTATAGAACATTCCATGTCCAACATGAATAATCCATTATTAATTGCTCCAGTAGCATAAACAATATTATCTAAAGAAATAACACACTTTGAAATATTGCATTCAAAGGAAAACCCTTTCCTGACAAGAGCAGGAATAGAGATAATATTTTTCGTTATGCTTGGTACAAAATAACAATTGTTCAATTCTAATACAAGTCCAGATGGTAATGAGATGTGATATTCTCCTACAGCAACAGCAGCAACCCGTGCTCCGTTTCCAACTCGTAGGTCCACCTCATGCTGTCCCACCTGTCTTCTTCTCTTGAGTTCCTGTACATTTGAACAAATGTGAACTCCACATGCAGTGTCCAACACCCATGAAATAGTAGAAGAAGATATCATGACTTCAGTCACAAATATACCTGAGCCAGAAGCAATGCTTCCCTTCTTGTCTCCTTGGAGCGCTTTACAGTCCTTTTTCCAGTGACCCAGCTGGCCACAGTGGAAACATCTGTATTCCTTCGACCGCTTAACCTTTTGTTTCAGAGCCTTGTTGTAACTCTTGACAGGGGCTTTGCCCTTCTTCCCCTTCTTCTTGTTCCTAGAAGGAACCATCAAGACAGAGGTTGAAGGCTTTCCCTTAAGAGTTAGCTCTGTAGTCAAGAGCATATTCAGTAACTCTGCCGGGGTACAGTCGATCTTGTTCATATTAAAATTAATAATGAACGGATCGAAAGAGGCCGGGAGAGACTGAAGAATGATGTCTACAGCAAGCTCCTGATTGATGGTATGTCCCAGTTTCTCTAGAGCCTCTTTGTACCCAATCATCTTGAGTACGTGAGCTCCCACTGGACTCCCTTCAGCCAGTTTGCTCTGAAAGAAAAGCTTAGTCAAATTGTAGCGTTCAGTCCTAGCCTGTGCAGCATACAGCATTTTGAGGTTTGCTATAATCTGTATAGCAGACAGATCCTCATGCTGACGTTGCAGCTCTGGCGTCATAGACGCAAGCATCAAGCAAGCGACATCAATGCTATCATTGACATGCTTTTCATAGGCATCCCGAACCGCCCTTGCGGCGTTCGCAGCGGGTTGAGGCGGTATAGCCGTCTGGAGGACATACAGTTTCCTCTCTGCCTTAAGAACAATCTTAAGGTGTCCGTACCAGTCTGAGAAGTTTGGCCCAGCAAACTTCTCCCTTTCCAGTAGGGATCGCACATTGAAATTCGTGGTGTTCGTTGCTGCAGTAATCTACAACAATGCAAGAACAGCAAGGTCAGTATCAATGTTTAGAATCAATCCAGGACTTAAGGAAGATTCTTTTCTCACTATTTTATCTGACTGAAAAATCCATTAAACAGTCCGAAAGAGTAACACTCTTTTAGTGAGATGGGATCCAGATTTCATACTTGGTCTCCGCGTCCCGCTCAGGCGAGATAAGATGCACAGAGAGTACAAGCACTAATTTCTGGTAGGCAATGCCTGCCAATCGCCAACCCGTGCGATTCCCCTTCATCTGGGCAATCCAGCAGACTGTGCCAACTGAGTTGGTACAACACAGTCTCTGATCCCACAGATGGCTGCCTCCATATAGCTCACATATGCTCAGTATGTAGCCTACATGGTCAAGCTGACCTGACCTACTCCCTGGACCACCACGTGCTATGCTGAGCAACGAGAAGCGATAAATCCCTTCTCTGTAACACGCAGGTGTAATCACACACCGTCTGAAGAAAGATGGGCGTGCCCACTGAGTGGGTACAACACGGCCCCAACGATAGTCAGAACAGTGAGGTTTCGCGTCAGAAGGCTTACGTGCTTGATATTTTAGCGTTGGATTTTAACGGTCTTTTATGTTCTTAACTATCATGCATAACCTATGGCGATAGCAGAAGATTAAATCATGCAGTTCTAATTATATAAACAATAAGGAGAGAGCATGCTGATCTTATGTGGTAAAAGCCCATTAAACCTAAGTAAGACCTTAATTTAACTTAAGTCTTCACTTGAGCTCTTCATGGGTCTTTTGCCTTCTCATCTGGCCCAACCCAGGGCCCAAGCGCCCTCAGCAGCTCAGATGCGCCCACCAGGTAAATGCGCCTGTCCCAGAGTCGAACCCTGGACCTCCCACCTGGTTAAGCCTCAAGCTGCATGCGCCTCTGCCATGTGTGCTCTGTGCTCTTGTCTGATTAAATTACAATTTAATCTATCTAGACAAGATTGACTCGCAGGTCAATTACACTTTATAAATTAAATAACATGTGATACGCAGATCACAATAATAATTTACAATTTAATCCAGGCACGCAGGTGAAAGTACCCCATAACATGGGGGGTCCCCTTCTAGGGGGAGCGCAACCCTAATACCATGCACTTTAAAACTTTGCATGAGCGGAAGTAGGGTTAAGGATCGCATGTATGATTGAATGATCAACTTAAAACTATGATTGAATGAAAGATGCGATTCATACCAATGCCATTTGAAGATGACGCCTTGGATCTAAGAGAGCAACGAAGATCTCCTCCTTAGGACGCGCACACAAGATGAGGAAGCGCTTACTATCTTGGTGCTCCTTGTGCTAGCAAGGCTCCAAGAGTGTCTTTGATCGATTGCAAAGGGAAAGGAGAGATTTCTTCTTGGCGTTTTTCTCTTGTCGCCTTGGACTTTCTCCACACGAGAATGCCACTTCCAAACCAACCCCAAGAGGCGAGAAAGGCGTGAAGAGACCAAAGAGGAGCGACGTGAGATCATGGCAACGTTCGAGAGGTGCTATCCAAAAATAGCATGCCACATCTCTACGTGCGATCTTAGGATTCACCCCAATCGCAAATGCCACATCAGCATTGAACCATGCGCTCATTCAAGAGCTGGTTCAAAGCGATTTGGTCCGCTAACCAAATAAACCAAGAAATAAGTGCAGATCAAAATAAACCCTAAGGCTCTCAATCTGACCGTCAATCTCTCAATGCTTCTGATCTGACTGATCTAGCATTCATTCTCTCGATCGAAGCTTACCGATCTCAAGCCCTAATCAATCAAACATGATCAGACCAGATCTCACTCACAATCAGAGATTTAATCCCATTAAACTGAACCCAAACAATTCAGTCCACACGATCTGACTTAAGTAAGCCATATCATCAAATTGTGCGACCCTGAGGGTTTCCTTTAAATGTCGGTAACGATAACTCACGTTATCACGACCAGTGAGGGGTATCTAGCAACACATCACTGTCTCCCGATATAAAGGAAAGAGTCTTCCAAGACTTCACCCAAAAACAGCACAAGTGTGAATCAATTCACAAAGCATACATATTTCCTTTGCCACTGGATGTTCTTATTGGACAAGCCTGTCAAGCTTGTAGCTCCAATATGATGAGCATGATTAGATCAGATGATCACTGTCACCTGGGTATGGCCATACACTCTCTCAATCATCTCATCCAGGGGGCCCCTTTAGAACATCACACTCCTTCAATAAGGAGACGGCAATCCTATGTCTATCACTAGTGCTCTAACCTGACTCAAGCTCACCATCCAAGATAGTCTATAATCATTATGTTTCAAATGATATTGAACTACCTCAAAACAATGACAATCATCATTTAGAAAACACAAGTGATCTCAAGTCAGAGGAAATGTGCCACTTGTCATATCCAAGGAATATTCACATTGTGACAAACAATTGAACATCCTCGTAGGGTCTGTCCAGTACATCCAATGTACCCATGAGTCTACATCTTATTCCATGCTCGAAGCATCCTATAAGATTAGAACACATATTAGTCTTAACCATATCAAGGCTGTCTCATGTTCACCAAGATATATCGACTAAGGACATAATAGCTTGTCAGCCCAGCTGAACAGCTTTGAGACATTATTCAGAAGAACATATATTGCAGCAGACAATGTAGCTAACTGAATAACAACCATGCCTTTATAAACTTAAGAGTTTATTACATGATACAGATACATTCCCACAGGCCTCAAACATTAGCCTTAAGGGCATACCCCAACAATCTCCCACTTGCACTTAATCTAATGGTTGAGAAATCTCAAACCCATATTATTACAGTGCTTCTCATGCTTCTGCTGCGCCAGAGGCTTGGTAAGCGGGTCTGCCAGATTGTCATCTGTATGAACCTTGCAGATTTTGATCTCGCCACGATCTATGATCTCCCTGATCAAATGAAACCGTCTCTGTATGTGCTTGGACTTCTGGTGCGACCGTGGTTCCTTTGCTTGTGCGATTGCTCCAGTGTTATCACAAAAGATAACCAAAGGATCTGCACTCGAAGGAACAACACCAAGTTCTCTCACGAACTTACGAATCCACACTGCCTCCTTGGATGCTTCCGAGGCTGCAACATACTCGGCTTCTGTTGTGGAATCAGCAACAGTTGACTGTTTGAAACTTTTCCACACCACTGCACCTCCATTCAAGCTAAAAACATAGCCTGATTGCGATCGGAAATCATCCTGGTCAGACTGGAACGAAGCGTCAGTATATCCTTCAATACTGAGTTCTTCCTGACCACCATATATCAAGAACATATCTTTGGTCCTCCGCAGATATTTTAAAATGTTCTTGACTGCAATCCAGTGCGCCATACCTGGATTACTCTGGTAACGACTGGTCACGCTTAACCCGTAAGCGACGTCTGGGCGAGTACACAACATCGCATACATAATGGATCCAATAGCCGAAGCATAAGGCGTATTGTCCATTTCATCTTTCTCAGTCTGTGTTTGTGGACACTGACTCTTCGAAAGATTCAGACCATGTCTGACTGGAAGATATCCTCGTTTAGAATTCTCTAAATGAAATCTCTCCAGGACCTTATCGATGTAAGTACTCTGGCACAGCCCGAGAAGCCTCTTAGATCTATCCCTGTAGATCTTCACACCTAACACATAGGCTGCTTCTCCTAAATCTTTCATCTGGAAACATTTCCTCAGCCATGCCTTAACAGCATGCATTTCAGGAATGTCGTTTCCAATGATCAAGATGTCATCGACGTAGAGGACTAGGAAAGTAATCACGCTCCCACTAAACCTCTTATACACACACGGGTCATCCTCGTTCTTGATGAAACCAAATTCAGTAACTGATTCATCAAAACGAATATTCCAGCTTCTCGATGCTTGTTTAAGTCCATAAATAGACTTCTTTAACTTGCATATCTTATGACGATCTGCTGGATTAGTGAAACCTTCTGGTTGTGTCATATACACATCCTCATCTAGATTTCCATTAAGGAAAGCTGTTTTCACATCCATTTGCCAAATCTCATAATCGTAATATGCAGCTATCGCGAAAAGAATCCGAATAGACTTAAACATGGCTACTGGTGAAAAAGTTTCATCATAATCTATACCATAGATTTGTTTGAAACCTTTCGCAACTAGCCTGCCTTTATAGGTAACCACGTTACCATCCATGTCAATCTTCTTCTTGAAGATCCATTTACAGCCTATAGGGATAACTCCCGGAGGCGGATCAACCAAATCCCAAACTTGGTTATCTGACATGGAGTCCATCTCGGCGCGCATAGCTTCAAGCCATCTCGCTGACTCCGGTCCACTGACCGCATCCGCATAAGTAAGGGGTTCATCATTGTCAATGATGTAGACTCCGTCATAGCGCTCAGGCTGTCGACGAATCCTTCCCGATCTTTGCGGTTCCCGTGATATCTGAGCCTCAGGTTGTTCAATAACCTGTTCTACCGGCTCAGGCTCATCCAACTGTGCTTGACTACTTTGTCCTTCGTCTGGATTCTCATCCAGCTTTATTTCTCTCCCACTGGCCTCTTGCAGAAGAAACTCCTTCTCAAGAAATATGGCCGTCCGAGCAACAAAAACCTTGTTCTCCTTGGGATCGAAGAAATAATAACCCTTAGTTTCCTTAGGGTAACCGACAAAGATACATTTGTCAGATCTGCTCTCTAGTTTCCCAGAGGCGAGCTTTTTGACATAAGCCTCGCAACCCCAGATCCTGATAAATGTCAAGCTTGGCTGTTTCCCATACCATAATTCATATGGCGTCTTTGAAACTGCCTTGGATGGCACTCGGTTTAGTACCTTTGCAGCTGTTTCCAGTGCAAAACCCCAAAAGGAGTAAGGAAGAGTAGCCTGACTCATCATAGAACGAACCATATCAAGTAACGTTCTATTTCTCCTCTCGGACACACCATTCCATTGCGGTGTTCCTAGTGGAGTGAGCTGTGAGATAATCCCACACTCCCTTAGATAGTCAGTAAATGCATGACTTAGGTATTCACCACCTCGATCAGAACGAAGTGCCTTGATATTTCGGCCTAGCTGATTTTGTACTTCATTTTTGAACTCTTTGAACTTGTCAAAAGATTCACTTTTATGTCTCATTAAATAGACATACCCATATCTACTGAAATCATCAGTAAAGGTAATGAAGTACTGATAGCCACCTCTGGCATGTTTACTAAAAGGCCCACACACATCACTGTGTATAAGGTCAAGTAAACCTGAAGCCCTTTGACCTTTGTGAGGAAAAGGTGACTTCGTCATTTTACCCATTAAACAAGCTTTGCATGTATCAATCCCCTTGTAGGAGAAAGATCCCAGCAGTCCATTATCATGCAACCGCTTAATGCGTTTCTCGTTAATATGGCCCAAACGACTATGCCATAGCAAGGTGCTGTCATCAGCAAACTTGGCTTTCTTAATATCAACATTTTGTATAGAACTTTCCATGTCCAACACGAATAACCCATTATTAATTGAACCAGTTGCATAAACAATATTATCATATGACAAAACACACTTTGAAATATTGCATTCAAAGGAAAATCCCTTCCTGACAAGAGCAGGAATGGAGATAATATTTTTAGTTATACTGGGAACAAAGTAACAACTGTTTAGTTCCAATACAAGTCCAGATGGTAAAGAAATAAAGTAGTCTCCTACAGCAACAGCAGCAACCCGTGCCCCGTTTCCAACTCGTAGGTCCACCTCATGCTGTCCCACCTGCCTTCTTCTCTTGAGTTCCTGTACATTTGAACAAATGTGAACTCCACATGCAGTGTCCAACACCCATGATATAGAAGAAGAAAACATGACCTCAGTCACGAATATACCTGAGCCAGAAGCAAAGCTTCCCCTCTTATCTCCTTGGAGCGCTTTACAGTCCTTTTTCCAGTGACCCAGCTGGCCACAGTGGAAACACCGGTATTCCTTGGACCGCTTCACCTTTTGCTTCAGAGCCTTGCTGTAGCTCTTGACAGTGGCCTTGCCCTTCTTCCCCTTCTTCTTGTTCCTGGAAGGAACCATCAAGACAGAGGTTGAAGGCTTACCCTTCAGAGTTTCCTCAGTGGTCAAGAGCATATTCAGCAGCTCTGCCGGAGTACAATCGATTTTGTTCATATTAAAATTAATAATGAACGCGTCGAATGAAGGCGGGAGAGACTGCAGAATAATATCCACAGCAAGCTCCTGGTTGATGGTATGCCCCAGTTTCTCTAGAGCCTCCTTGTGCCCAATCATCTTGAGCACGTGAGCTCCCACTGGGCTCCCTTCAGCCAGTTTGCTCTGAAAGAAGAGCTTTGTCAAATTGTAGCGCTCAGTCCTTGCCTGTGCAGCATACAGCATCTTGAGGTTTGTGATCATGTCTATAGCCGACATGTCCTCATGCTGACGCTGCAGCGGTGGCGTCATAGACGCTAGCATCAGGCAAGCGACATCAATGCTATCATTGACGTGCTTTTCATAGGCTTCCCGAACCGCCCTTGCGGCGTTCGGAGCGGGCTGCGGCGGTATCGCCGTCTCGAGGACATACAGTTTCCTCTCTGCCATAAGAACAATCTTAAGGTGTCCAAACCAGTCAGAGAAGTTCGGCCCAGCAAACTTCTCCCTTTCCAGTAGGGATCGCACATTGAAGTTCATGGTGTTCGTTGCTGCAGGTATCTACAACAATGCAAGAACAGCAAGGTCAGTATCAATGTATAAGAATCAATCAGGACTTAAGAAAGATTCTTTTTCTCACTATTTTATCAGGCGTGAAAAATCCAGCAAAACAGCCCGAAAGAGTAGAACTCTTTTAGTGAGATGGGATCCAGATTTCATACTTGGTCTCCGCGTCCCGCTCAGGCGAGATAAGATGCACAGAGAGTACAAGCACTAGTTTCTGGTAGGCAGTCCCTGCCGATCGCCAACCCGTGCGATTCCCCTTCATCCGGGCAGTCCAGCAGACTGTGCCAACTGAGTTGGTACAACACAATCTCTGACCCCACAGATGGCTGCCTCCATGTGCTACCATATGCGCCACATATGTAGCCTACATGGTCAAGCTGACCCGACCTACTCCCTGGACCACCACGTGCTATGCTGAGCAACGAGAAGGGATAAATCCCTACTCTGTAACACGCAGGTGTAATCCCGCACCGTCTGAAGATAGATGGACGTGCCCACTGAGTGGGTACAACACGGCTCCAACGATAATCAGAACAGTGAGGTTTCGCGTCAGAAGGCTTACGAGCTTGATATTTAAGCGTTGGATTTTAACGGTCTTTTATCTTCTTGCCTATCATGCAATTCCTATGGTGATAGCAGAAGATAATTTAATCATGCAATTCTAATATTAAGCAATAAAAGAAAGCATGTATCTTATGTGGTAAAAGCCCATAGCCCTAGAAGACCTTAACCTAACTTAAGTCTTCATTTGCTCTTCATGGGTCTTTTGCTGCTCATCTGGCCCAAACCTGGGCCCAAGCGCCAATTACAGCACAGGTGCGCCCACCAGGGAAAATGCGCCTGGTCCTAGGGTCGAACCCTAGACCTACCACCTGGTCCAGCCACTTGCTGCATGCGCCTCTGCCAAGTGTGCACTGTGCTCTTGTCTAATTAAATTACAAATTTAACTATCTAGACAAGAGTGACACGCAGGTCACTTACATTTATAAATTAAAACACAGTGATGCGCAAATCACAATAATTAATTTACAATTTTAATACAGGCACGCAGGCCCCAGCACAGCACACAATTAATATGGGCAGCCACATAAGACTAAATAGACAAACATATGCATCAATCAAGAACCACGTGATCCATAAAAATTAAAATTTTCGAAAACCCCATAGGATCAATTTTAATTTTTCCTTATTTCCCCTACAACCTTACAACGGTCCATTACTAGGGATCCACTCATCCAACCTAGTCAGATCCACTGCCCTTGCATGCACCAAGTCCTAACTGACTTGCGTCGACCATAAGGTCAACTATGCATGCGCCAGGGCTGAACAACCACACTGAGGTCTGGCAAACGGGCGTGACCCCGGGCCTAACTCAGGTGCGTTCATTAATCGTCACAATCAGACATCGCTACACACCTGTCTGCAGTCGACCTATAGCCACCATAGGCTTGCGCCAAGGTGCTATCTGATCGACCCATTCAGGTTGTCAGATGATCTGATCAGACATTCTGGATCTAACCTAGGGGGTGACTTCAACCCTAATAACCCGTCTAAGGGTTTACAGTAGGCGGCTTAGATCTAAGGTGATACGCGCAAGAGATATAAGTTTTTGATAAAAACTCTAAAGCAAGCGCCAAGGCATCATACATGCGTAACACATAAACATACATCAAAGACCTTAAGCTAGCATGTAGTTTACCGCATGTTATTACATCTATTCATAGGATGCGCAAACATGGATCACAAAGAAGCAATCATAACAAACATACATCATAACGCAGGCTCTGATACCAAATGAAAGTACCCCATAACATGGGGGGTCCCCTTCTAGGGGGAGCGCAAACCCTAATACCATGCACTTTAAAACTTTGCATGAGCGGAAGTAGGGTTAAGGATCGCATGTATGATTGAATGATCAACTTAAAACTATGATTGAATGAAAGATGCGATTCATACCAATGCCATTTGAAGATGACGCCTTGGATCTAAGAGAGCAACGAAGATCTCCTCCTTAGGACGCGCACACAAGATGAGGAAGCGCTTACTATCTTGGTGCTCCTTGTGCTAGCAAGGCTCCAAGAGTGTCTTTGATCGATTGCAAAGGGAAAGGAGAGATTTCTTCTTGGCGTTTTTCTCTTGTCGCCTTGGACTTTCTCCACACGAGAATGCCACTTCCAAACCAACCCCAAGAGGCGAGAAAGGCGTGAAGAGACCAAAGAGGAGCGACGTGAGATCATGGCAACGTTCGAGAGGTGCTATCCAAAAATAGCATGCCACATCTCTACGTGCGATCTTAGGATTCACCCCAATCGCAAATGCCACATCAGCATTGAACCATGCGCTCATTCAAGAGCTGGTTCAAAGCGATTTGGTCCGCTAACCAAATAAACCAAGAAATAAGTGCAGATCAAAATAAACCCTAAGGCTCTCAATCTGACCGTCAATCTCTCAATGCTTCTGATCTGACTGATCTAGCATTCATTCTCTCGATCGAAGCTTACCGATCTCAAGCCCTAATCAATCAAACATGATCAGACCAGATCTCACTCACAATCAGAGATTTAATCCCATTAAACTGAACCCAAACAATTCAGTCCACACGATCTGACTTAAGTAAGCCATATCATCAAATTGTGCGACCCTGAGGGTTTCCTTTAAATGTCGGTAACGATAACTCACGTTATCACGACCAGTGAGGGGTATCTAGCAACACATCACTGTCTCCCGATATAAAGGAAAGAGTCTTCCAAGACTTCACCCAAAAACAGCACAAGTGTGAATCAATTCACAAAGCATACATATTTCCTTTGCCACTGGATGTTCTTATTGGACAAGCCTGTCAAGCTTGTAGCTCCAATATGATGAGCATGATTAGATCAGATGATCACTGTCACCTGGGTATGGCCATACACTCTCTCAATCATCTCATCCAGGGGGCCCCTTTAGAACATCACACTCCTTCAATAAGGAGACGGCAATCCTATGTCTATCACTAGTGCTCTAACCTGACTCAAGCTCACCATCCAAGATAGTCTATAATCATTATGTTTCAAATGATATTGAACTACCTCAAAACAATGACAATCATCATTTAGAAAACACAAGTGATCTCAAGTCAGAGGAAATGTGCCACTTGTCATATCCAAGGAATATTCACATTGTGACAAACAATTGAACATCCTCGTAGGGTCTGTCCAGTACATCCAATGTACCCATGAGTCTACATCTTATTCCATGCTCGAAGCATCCTATAAGATTAGAACACATATTAGTCTTAACCATATCAAGGCTGTCTCATGTTCACCAAGATATATCGACTAAGGACATAATAGCTTGTCAGCCCAGCTGAACAGCTTTGAGACATTATTCAGAAGAACATATATTGCAGCAGACAATGTAGCTAACTGAATAACAACCATGCCTTTATAAACTTAAGAGTTTATTACATGATACAGATACATTCCCACAGGCCTCAAACATTAGCCTTAAGGGCATACCCCAACAGCAGGACCCAGCACAGCACACATTAAATAGGCAGCCCACATAAGATTAAATAAACAAGCATCATGGCATCCAACCAACATGTGATCCAAATAAGAAAA
Source organism: Costus lasius (assembly GCA_027563935.2). Classification (NCBI taxonomy): domain Eukaryota; kingdom Viridiplantae; phylum Streptophyta; class Magnoliopsida; order Zingiberales; family Costaceae; genus Costus; species Costus lasius. The sequence continues at coordinate 97,203,921 of CM050450.1, read as the reverse complement.
TAAAAATTTTTGAAAACCCATTGGCATCAATTTTAATTTTCTTATGTGCCCTACTACCTTACAATGGTCCATTACTAGGGATCCACTCATCATGTCTAGTCAGATCCACTGCCCATGCATGCACCAAGTCCTAACTGACTTGAGTCGACCTAATGGTCAACCATGCATGCGCTGGGCTGAACAACCCTCATGAGTTCTGGCAAGCGGGTGTGACCCCGGGCCTAACTCATACGCATTCACTGGTTGTCTCAACCAGACATCGCTACACGCCTGTCTGCAGTCGACCTATAGCCACCTTGTGCTTGCGCACAGATGCCATCTGGTCGACCCATCTAGGCTGTCAAATGGTCTGATCAGACAGTTTGGATCTTAACTAGGTGATGACTTCAATCCTACTAACCCGTCTAAGGCTTTATAGCAAGCGCTTATATCTAAGTGAGGCGCGCAAGTGATTAAGTTTTTAAGAAAAACTACAACATTCAACATGCGCAACTATGTAAGCATCAAACATGCGCCAACATAAAATATATTCAACTAGTAGTTTCGCATGATGAGAAAACTTAGATCTATGCATAAACGCATACATGGATCACCTTCAGCAATCATATGAACATATATAAACCAATGCTCTGATACCAATTGAAAGCCCCCTAAATCTAAGGGGGGCGAAACCCTAATAGGAGGCGCATATAAAATTCGCAAGGAAGCAAGGGTTTCTTAAAGATCTTTTACATGCCATATGATCAACTGTCAAATGATTGAATAGATCAAGAAGAAGATCATACCATAGCCATTGATTCGAATGGCGTCTTGGAAGAAGATGGCGAAAGGGCTCTCCTCCAAAGGTGACGCACACAAGAGGATGATGACTACTCCTTGTGTTCCTTGTGCTAGCAAGGTTCTCCAAGTGCCCTTATCGTATGGAAGGGATGAGATCTACACTTTTCTTGGCCGAATCCTATCTTGTCGTCAACCTTCACCGCGCAAGAGTGAGTTTTTTAGAGCAAGGGGCGAGAGACGAGAATAGAGAAGCGTTGCACTCGAACGTGGAGGCGTTTTCCACTTTGGAAAACCGAATTTCCAAAAATAGCAAATGCTTCAATACATGCGTTATGCGTTCACTCCAAGTGAACCGAACGCTCATCCCTCTAAATTGAACCATGCGCTCATACATGAGCCGGTTCAATTTGGATTCGGTTCAAGGACCAAATCAAGCCAAGCCTTGGCCCAGATCACCTTAAACCCTAAGATTTAAGATCTGACCGTTCATCTCTTGATGCTCCTGATCTGACCAATCTAGCATCAATTCTCTCGATCGAAGCTTACCGATCTCAAGCCCTAATCAATCAAACATGATCAGACCAGATCTCACTTACAATCAGAGTTTAAATCCCTTAAACTGAACCAAAACTGTTGGGGTATGCCCTTAAGGCTAATGTTTGAGGCCTTGGGATTGTATCAGTATCATGTATAAACTCTTAAGTTTATAAAGGCAATGGTTGTTATTCAGTTTGTTACATCATCTGCTGCAATATGTATACTTCTGAATAATGTCTCAATGCTGTTCAGCTAGGCTGACATGCTATATGTCCTTAGTCGAGATATCTTGGTGAACATGAGACAGCCTTGATATGATTGAGACTAATATGTGTTCTAATCTTATAGGATGCTTCGAGCATGGAATAAGATGTAGACTCATGGGTACATTGGTTGTACTGGACAGACCCTACTAGGATATTCAATTGCTTGTCACAATGTGAATAATCCTTGTATGCAACAAGTGGCACATTTCCTCTGACTTGAGATCACTTGTGTTTCTAAATGATGGTTGTCATTGTTTTGAGGTAGTTCAATATCATTTGAAACATAATGGTTATAGACTATCTTGGATAATGATCATGAGTCAGGTTAGGGCACTAGTGATAGATATAGGATTGCCGTCTCCTTGATTGGAGTGTGATGTTATAAAGGGGCCCCCCTGGATGAGATGATTGAGAAAGTGTATGGCCATACCCAGATGACTGTGATCATCTGATCTAATCATGTTCATCATATTGGAGTTACAGGATTGACTAGCTTGTCCAATAAGAACATCCAGTGGCAAAGGAAACTTGTATGCCTTGTGAGTAGATTCACACTTGTGCTGTGGTTTGGGTGTAGTCTTGGAAGACTCTTTCCTTTATATCAGGAGACAGTGATGTGTTGCTAGATACCCCTCACTGATCGTGATAACGTAAGTTATCATTACCGACATTTAAAGGAAACCCTCAGGGTCACACAATTTGATGATATGGCTTACTTAAGTCAGATCGTGTGGACTGAATTGTTTGGGTTCAGTTTAAAAGGGATTTAATCTCTGATTGTAAGTGAGATCTGGTCTGATCATGTTTGATTGATTAGGGCTTGAGATCGGTAAGCTTTGATCGAGAGAATGGATGTTAGATCGGTGAGATCAGCAGCATCAGAGATGAGCGGTTAGATCTGGGACCATTGGGTCCAATTAGATCTAGACCATGACTTGGGCTATTTTGGTTTGGTCTTTGAACCAACCTTATTAGAACCGGTTCACTTAGGTGAACGCTTGGTTCAAAGAGAGTGGCGTATGCGATCGGTTCACTTGATGTAAACGCTTGATCGCATGAGACTTGAAGGCGAGTTTATGGCTTGCTATTTTTAGAAACCACGCCCCACGTTCAATGTGAACGTTACTCTCGTCGCTCCTCTTCGCTCTTGTTCTCGTGTGGCTTGTGTCAACGAGAGATAGAGAAGCATTCGGCCAAGGAGAATTCGCCAAGCAACTCATCTCATCTTCCCTCACGGATCGAGACCTCTTGGAGCCTTGCTAGCACAAGGAGTACCAAGGGAGTAGGCGACTTCTTCATCTAGTGTGCACATCCTTTGGAGGAGATCCTCTCGCTCTCTCTTCTTCCAAATCGCCATCCAAGCGAAATGGCTATGGTATGAATCCAATCTTTGTGAAGTTGATCATGTGTTCTTGCTAATGATCTTATGAAACCCTTGATTCCGCATGAAATTTTATTTGCGCCACTTATTGGGTTTCGCCCCCCCCCCCCTCTAGAAAGGGGTCTTCAATTGGTATCAGAGCGCATGTTATTGCTTGATCATATGATTGCTTCATGTTAATATGTGATCCATGTTTGAGGTGAATAGATCTAGGATTATCATCATGCAAAAAATTTTACATGTATGCATTGTCGCATGTTTATTCTTTGTGGCGCATGTATGATGCTTATGTTGTTGCGCATGTTGAATGTATAGTTTTTCTTAAAAACTTCATCCCTTGCGCGCCTCACTTAGATCTAAGCGCCTACTATAAACTCTTAGACGGGTTGATGGGGTTGAAGTCATCCTCTAGGTTAGATCCAAAGAGTCTGATCAGACCATCTGACAGCCTAGATGGATCGACGAGATGGCACCTGTGCGTAAGCACGAGGTGGCTATAGGTCGATTGCATCACAGGCGTGTAGCGAGGTCTGGTTGAGACAACCATTGAACGCACATGAGTTAGGCCCGGGGTCACACCCGCTTGCCAGAACTCATGATGGTTGTTCAGCCCTTGGCGCATGCATGGTTGACCATTAGGTCAACTCAAGTCAGTTAGGACTTGGTGCATGCAAGGGCAGTGGATCTAACTAGACATGATGAGTGGATCCCTATCAATGGACCGTTGTAAGGTTGTAGGGCAGATAAGAAAATTAAAATGGATGACAATGGGTTTTTCAAAAAATTTTATTTTCTTAGTAATGGATCACATGTTTGATTGGATGCCATGTGCTTGTTTATTTCATCTTATGTGGGTTGCCCTTTAATGTGTGCTGTGCTGGGGCCTGCGAGCCTGGTTAATTGTAAATTAATATTTATTTGTGATCTGCGAATCACATTGTGTTTAATTTATAAGTGTAATTGACCTGCGTGTCAATCTTGTCTAGATAGATTAATTTGTAATTTAATCAGACAAGAGCACAAAGCACACATGGCAGAGGCGCATGCAGCAGTGGCTTGACCAGGTGGGAGGTCTAGGGTTCGACCCTAGGACAGGCGCATTTTCCTCGTGGGCGCACCTTGAGCTGCAGTGGGCACTTGGGCCCTGGGTTGGGCCAGATGAGAAGGAAAAGCCCCATGAAGAAAGCAAGTGAAGACTTAATTTAGGTTAAGGTCTTACTTAGGCTTAATGGGCTTTTACCACATAAGATCCATGCTTTCTTTTATTGTTTAATAATTAGAATTGCATGAGCTATTTATCTTCTGCTATAGCCATAGGATTTGCCTGATAGTAAGAAGATAAAAGACCGTTAAAATCCAACGCTAAATATCAAGCACGTAATGCCTTCTGGCGCGAAACCTCACTGTTCTGACTATCGTTGGGGCCGTGTTGTACCCACTTAGTGGGCACGCCCATCTATCTTCAGACGGTGTGTGATTTCACCTGCGTGTTACAGAGAAGGGATTTATCGCTTCTCGTTGCTCAGCATAGCACGTGGTGGTCCAGGGAGTAGGTCAGGTCAGCTTGACCATGTAGGCTACATATGGGGCATATGTTAGCTATATGGAGGCAGCCATCTGTGGGATCAGAGACTGTGTTGTACCAACTCAGTTGGCACAGTCTGCTGGATTGCCCAGATGAAGGGGAATCGCACGGGTTGGCGATTGGCAGGGACTGCCTACCAGAGATTAGTGCTTGTACTCTCTGTGCATCTTATCTCGCCTGAGCGGGACGCGGAGACCAAGTATAAAATCTGGATCCCATCTCACTAAAAGAGTGTTACTCTTTCGGACTGTTTTAATGGATTTTTCAGTCAGATAAAATAGTGAGAAAAGAATCTTTCTTAAGTCCTGGATTGATTCTAAACATTGATACTGACCTTGCTGTTCTTGCATTGTTGTAGATTCCTGCAGCAACGAACACCATGAGCTTCAATGTGCGATCCCTACTGGAAAGGGAGAAGTTTGCTGGGCCAAACTTCTCAGACTGGTACGGACACCTTAAGATTGTTCTTAAGGCAGAGAGGAAACTGTATGTCCTCGAGACGGCAATACCGCCTCAACCCGCAGCGAACGCCGCAAGGGCGGTTCGTGAAGCCTATGAAAAGCATGTCAATGATAGCATTGATGTCGCTTGCCTGATGCTAGCGTCTATGACGCCACCGCTGCAGCGACAGCATGAGGATATGTCTGCTATAGAAATTATAGCAAACCTCAAAATGTTGTATGCTGCACAGGTGAGGACTGAGCGCTATAATTTGACCAAGCTTTTCTTTCAGAGCAAACTGGCTGAAGGGAGCCCAGTGGGAGCTCACGTGCTCAAGATGATTGGGCACAAAGAGGCTCTAGAGAAACTGGGGCATACCATCAATCAGGAGCTTGCTGTAGACATTATTCTGCAGTCTCTCCCGCCCTCTTTCGATGCGTTCATTATTAACTTTAATATGAACAAAATCGATTGTACCCCGGCAGAGTTGCTGAATATGCTCTTGACTACTGAGGAGACTCTGAAGGGAAAGCCTTCAACCTCTGTCTTAATGGTTCCTTCTAGGAACAAGAAGAAGGGGAAGAAGGGCAAAGCCCCAGTCAAGAACTACAATAAGGCTCTGAAACAGAAGGTTAAGCGGTCGAAGGAATACAGATGTTTCCACTGTGGCCAGCTAGGTCACTGGAAAAAGGACTGTAAAGCGCTCCAAGGAGACAAGAAGGGAAGCATCGCTTCTGGCTCAGGTATATTTGTGACTGAAGTCATGATATCATCTTCTTCTATATCATGGGTGTTGGACACTGCATGTGGAGTTCACATTTGTTCAAATGTACAGGAACTCAAGAGAAGAAGACAGGTGGGGCAGCATGAGGTGGACCTACGAGTTGGAAACGGGGCACGGGTTGCTGCTGTTGCTGTAGGGGAATATTACATCTCATTACCATCTGGACTTGTATTAGAATTAAACAATTGTTATTTTGTTCCTAGCATTACCAAGAATATTATCTCTATTCCTGCTCTTGTCAGGAAAGGGTTTTCCTTTGAATGCAATATTTTAAAGTGTATTATTTCTTTGGATAATATTGTTTATGCTACTGGTTCAATTAACAATGGGTTATTCATGTTGGACATGGAATGTTCTATACAAACTATTGATAATAAGAAAGCCAAGTATGCTGATCATAGCACCTTGCTATGGCATAGTCGTTTAGGCCATATTAACAAGAAACGCATTAAGCGGTTGCATGACAATGGACTGCTGGGATCATTCTCCTATGAGGAGATTGATACATGCAAAGCTTGTTTAATGGGTAAAATGACGAAGTCTCCTTTTCCTAACAAAGGTCAAAGGGCTTCAGGTTTACTTGACCTCATACACAGTGATGTGTGTGGGCCGTTTAGTAAACATGCCAGAGGTGGCTATTCGTACTTCATTACCTTTACTGATGATTTCAGTAGATATGGTTATGTCTATCTGATGAGGTATAAGAGTGAATCTTTTGACAAGTTCAAAGAATTCAAAAATGAAGTACAGAATCAGCTAGGCCGAAATATCAAGGCACTTCGTTCTGATCGAGGTGGAGAATACTTGAGTCATGCGTTTACTGACTATCTAAAGGAGTGTGGGATTATCTCACAGCTCACTCCGCCAGGAACACCGCAATGGAATGGTGTGTCCGAGAGGAGAAATAGAACGTTACTTGATATGGTTCATTCTATGATGAGTCAGGCTACTCTACCTTACTCCTTTTGGGGATTTGCACTGGAAACAGCTGCAAAGGTACTAAACTGAGTGCCATCCAAGGCAGTTTCAAAGACTCCATATGAATTATGGTATGGGAAACAGCCGAGCTTGACATTTATCAGGATCTGGGGTTGCGAGGCTTATGTCAAAAAGCTCGCCTCTGGGAAACTGGAGAGCAGATCTGAGAAATGTATCTTTGTCGGTTACCCTAAGGAAACTAAGGGTTATTATTTCTACGATCCCAAAGAGAACAAGGTATTTGTTGCTCGGACGGCAATATTTCTTGAGAAGGAGTTTCTTCTGCAAGAAGCCAGTGGGAGAGAAATAAAGCTGGATGAGAATCCAGAGGAAGGACAAAGTAGTCAAGCACAGTTGGATGAGCCTGAGCTGGTAGAACAGGTTATTGAACAACCTGAGGCTCAGATATCACGGGAACCGTGAAGATCGGGAAGGATCCGTCGACAGCCTGAGCGCTATGACGGAGTCTACATCATTGACAATGATGAACCCCTCACTTATGCGGATGCGGTCAGTGGACCGGAGTCAGCTAGATGGCTTGAAGCTATGCGAGCCGAAATGGACTCCATGTCAGATAACCAAGTCTGGGATTTGGTTGATCCGCCTCCGGGAGTAATCCCTATAGGCTGTAAATGGATCTTCAAGAAGAAGATTGACATGGATGGTAACGTGGTCACCTATAAAGGCAGGCTAGTAGCGAAAGGTTTCAAACAAATCTACGGGATAGATTATGATGAAACTTTCTCTCCTGTAGCCATGTTCAAGTCGATTCGGATTCTTTTCGCGATAGCTGCATATTATGATTATGAGATCTGGCAGATGGATGTGAAAACGGCTTTCCTTAATGGAAAACTGGATGAGGATGTGTATATGACACAACCTGAAGGTTTCACTAATCCATCAGATCGTCATAAAATATGCAAGTTAAAGAAGTCCATTTATGGACTTAAGCAAGCATCTAGAAGCTGGAATATTCGTTTTGATGAATCAATCTCTGAGTTTGGTTTCATCAAGAATGAAGATGACCCGTGTGTATATAAGAGGTTTAGTGGGAGCGTGATTACTTTCCTGGTCCTCTACGTCGATGATATCTTAATCATTGGAAATGATATTCCTGAACTGCATGCTGTTAAGGCATGGTTAAGGAAATGTTTCCAGATGAAAGATTTAGGAGAAGCAGCCTATGTATTAGGTGTGAAGATCTACAGAGATAGATCTAAAAGGCTTCTCGGGCTGTGCCAGAGTACTTACATCGATAAAGTCCTGGAGAGATTCTATTTAGAGAATTCTAAAAGAGGATATCTTCCAGTCAGACATGGTCTGAATCTTTCAAAGAGTCAGTGTCTACAAACACAGACTGAGAAAGATGAAATGGACAATACGCCTTATGCTTCGGCTATTGGGTCCATTATGTATGCGATGTTGTGTACTCGCCCAGACGTCGCTTACGGGTTAAGCGTGACCAGTCGGTTCCAAAGTAATCCAGGTCAGGCGCACTGGATTGCAGTCAAGAACATTTTAAAATATCTTCGGAGGACCAAAGATATGTTCTTGGTGTATGGTGGTCAGGAAGAACTCAGTATTGAAGGATATACTGACGCTTCGTTCCAATCTGACCAGGATGATTTTCGATCGCAATCAGGCTATGTGTTTAGCTTGAATGGAGGTGCTGTGGTGTGGAAAAGTTTCAAACAGTCCATCGTTGCTTATTCCACAATAGAAGCCGAGTATGTTGCAGCCTTAGAAGCATCTAAGGAGGCAGTGTGGATTCGTAAGTTCATTCAAGAACTTGGTGTTGTTCCTTCGAGTGCAGATCCTTTGGTTATCTTCTGTGATAACACTGGAGCAATCGCACAAGCAAAGGAACCACGGTCGCACCAGAAGTCCAAGCACATACAGAGACGGTTTCACTTGATCCGGGAGATCATTGATCGTGGCGAGATCAAAGTCTGCATGGTTCATACAGATGACAATCTGGCTGACCCGCTTACCAAGCCTCTGGCGCAGCAGAAGCATGAGAAGCACTGTAATAATATGGGTTTGAGGTTACTCAACCATTAGATTAAGTGCAAGTGGGAGATTGTTGGGGTATGCCCTTGAGGCTAATGTTTGAGGCCTTGGGATTGTATCAGTATCATGTATAAACTCTTAAGTTTATAAAGGCAATGGTTGTTATTCAGTTTGTTACATCATCTGCTGCAATATGTATACTTCTGAATAATGTCTCAATGCTGTTCAGCTAGGCTGACATGCTATATGTCCTTAGTCGAGATATCTTGGTGAACATGAGACAGCCTTGATATGATTGAGACTAATATGTGTTCTAATCTTATAGGATGCTTCGAGCATGGAATAAGATGTAGACTCATGGGTACATTGGTTGTACTGGACAGACCCTACTAGGATATTCAATTGCTTGTCACAATGTGAATAATCCTTGTATGCAACAAGTGGCACATTTCCTCTGACTTGAGATCACTTGTGTTTCTAAATGATGGTTGTCACTGTTTTGAGGTAGTTCAATATCATTTGAAACATAATGGTTATAGACTATCTTGGATAATGATCATGAGTCAGGTTAGGGCACTAGTGATAGATATAGGATTGCCGTCTCCTTGATTGGAGTGTGATGTTCTAAAGGGGCCCCCTGGATGAGATGATTGAGAAAGTGTATGGCCATACCCAGATGACTGTGATCATCTGATCTAATCATGTTCATCATATTGGAGTTACAGGCTTGACTAGCTTGTCCAATAAGAACATCCAGTGGCAAAGGAAACTTGTATGCCTTGTGAGTAGATTCACACTTGTGCTGTGGTTTGGGTGTAGTCTTGGAAGACTCTTTCCTTTATATCAGGAGACAGTGATGTGTTGCTAGATACCCCTCACTGATCGTGATAACGTAAGTTATCGTTACCGACATTTAAAGGAAACCCTCAGGGTCGCACAATTTGATGATATGGCTTACTTAAGTCAGATCGTGTGGACTGAATTGTTTGGGTTCAGTTTAAAAGGGATTTAATCTCTGATTGTAAGTGAGATCTGGTCTGATCATGTTTGATTGATTAGGGCTTGAGATCGGTAAGCTTTGATCGAGAGAATGGATGTTAGATCGGTGAGATCAGCAGCATCAGAGATGAGCGGTTAGATCTGGGACCATTGGGTCCAATTAGATCTAGACCATGACTTGGGCTATTTTGGTTTGGTCTTTGAACCAACCTTATTAGAACCGGTTCACTTAGGTGAACGCTTGGTTCAAAGAGAGTGGCGTATGCGATCGGTTCACTTGATGTAAACGCTTGATCACATGAGAGTTGAAGGCGAGTTTATGGCTTGCTATTTTTAGAAACCACGCCCCACGTTCAATGTGAACGTTACTCTCGTCGCTCCTCTTCGCTCTTGTTCTCGTGTGGCTTGTGTCAACGAGAGATAGAGAAGCATTCGGCCAAGGAGAATTCGCCAAGCAACTCATCTCATCTTCCCTCACGGATCGAGACCTCTTGGAGCCTTGCTAGCACAAGGAGTACCAAGGGAGTAGGCGACTTCTTCATCTAGTGTGCACATCCTTTGGAGGAGATCCTCTCGCTCTCTCTTCTTCCAAATCGCCATCCAAGCGAAATGGCTATGCTATGAATCCAATCTTTATGAAGTTGATCATGTGTTCTTGCTAATGATCTTATGAAACCCTTGATTCCGCATGAAATTTTATTTGCGCCACTTATTGGGTTTCGCCCCCCCCCCCCTCTGGAAAGGGGTCTTCAAAAACAATTCAGTCCACACGATCTGACTTAAGTAAGCCATATCATCAAATTGTGCGACCCTAAGGGTTTCCTTTAAATGTCGGTAACGATAACTTACATTATCACGATCAGTGAGGGGTATCTAGCAACACATCACTGTCTCCCGATATAAAGGAAAGAGTCTTCCAAGACTACACCCAAACCATAGCACAAGTGTGAATCCACTTCACTAGACATACATGTTTCCTTTGCCACTGGATGTTCTTATTGGACATGCGTGTCAAGCTTGTAACTCCAATATGATGAGGATGATTAGATCAGATGAACATAGTCATCTGGGTATGGCCATACACTTTCTCAATCATCTCATCCAGGGGGCCCCTTTAGAACATCACACTCCAAACTAGGAGACGGCAATCCTTTATCTATCACTAGTGTCCTAACCTGACTCATGATCATTATCCAAGATAGTCTATAACCATTATGTTTCAAATGATATCGAACTACCTCAAAACAATGACAATCATCATTTAGAAACACAAGTGATCTCAAGTCAGAGGACATATGCCACTTGTTGCATACAAGGATTGTTAACATTGTGACAACCAATTGAACATCCTAGTAGGGTCTGTCCAGTACATCCAATGTACCCATGAGTCTACATCTTATTCCATGCTCGAAGCATCCTATAAGATTAGAACACATATTAGTCTCAATCATATCAAGGCTGTCTCATGTTCACCAAGATATCTCGACTAAGGACTTAACTGCATGTCAGCCTAGCTGAACAGCATTGAGACATTATTCAGAAGTATACATATTGCAGCAGATGATGTAACAACATGAATAACAACCATTGCCTTTATAAACATGAAGTTTATACATGATACTGATACAATCCCGAGGCCTCAAACATTAGCCTTAAGGGCATACCCCAACACCTATAAGATTAGAACACATATTAGTCTCAATCATATCAAGGCTGTCTCAAGTTCACCAAGATATCTCGACTAAGGACTTAACTGCATGTCAGCCTAGCTGAACAGCATTGAGACATTATTCAGAAGTATACATATTGCAGCAGATGATGTAACAACCTGAATAATAACCATTCCCTTTATAAACATAGAGTTTATACATGATACTGATACAATCCCAAGGCCTCAAACATTAGCCTTAAGGGCATACCCCAACAATCTCCCACTTGCACTTAATCTAATGGTTGAGAAATCTCAAACCCATATTATTACAGTGCTTTTCATGCTTCTGCTGCGCCAGAGGCTTTGTAAGCAGGTCTGCCAGATTGTCATCTGTATGAACCTTGCAGATTTTGATCTCGCCTCGATCAATGATCTCCCGGATCAAGTGAAACCGTCTCTGTATGTGCTTGGACTTCTGGTGCGACCGTGGTTCCTTTGCCTGTGCTATTGCTCCAGTGTTATCACAGAAGATAACCAAAGGATCTGCACTCGAAGGAACAACACCAAGTTCCTGAATGAACTTACGAATCCACACTGCCTCCTTAGATGCTACTGAGGCTGCAACATACTCGGCTTCTGTTGTAGAATCAGCAACAATAGATTGTTTGAAACTTTTCCACACCACCACACCTCCATTCAAGCTAAAAATATAGCCTGATTGCGATCGGAAATCATCCTGGTCAGACTGGAACGAAGCGTCAGTATATCCTTCAATACTGAGTTCTTCCTGACCACCATATATCAAGAACATATCTTTGGTCCTCCGCAGATATTTTAAAATGTTCTTGACTGCAATCCAGTGTGCCTGACCTGGATTACTTTGGAATCGACTAGTCACGCTTAACCCGTAAGCGACGTCTGGGCGAGTACACAACATCGCATACATAATGGACCCAATAGCCGAAGCATAAGGCGTATTGTCCATTTCATCTTTCTCAGTCTGTGTTTGTGGACACTGACTCTTCGAAAGATTCAGACCATGTCTGACTGGAAGATATCCTCTTTTAGAATTCTCTAAATGAAATCTTTCCAGGACTTTATCGATGTAAGTACTCTGGCACTGCCCGAGAAGCCTCTTAGATCTATCTCTGTAGATCTTCACACCTAATATATAGGCTGCTTCTCCTAGATCTTTCATCTGGAAACATTTTCTTAACCATGCCTTAACCGCATGCATTTCAGGAATATCGTTTCCAATGATTAAGATATCATCGACGTAGAGGACTAGGAATGTAATTACGCTCCCACTAAACCTCTTATATACACACGGGTCATCTTCATTCTTGATGAAACCAAATTCACAGATTGATTTATCAAAACGAATATTCCAGCTTCTTGATGCTTGCTTAAGTCCATAAATGGACTTCTTTAACTTGCATATTTTTTGACGATCTGATGGATTAGTGAAACCTTCAGGTTGTGTCATATACACATCCTGATCCAGATTTCCATTAAGGAAAGCGGTCTTCACATCCATCTGCCAGATCTCATAATCATAATATGCTGCTATTGCGAGAATGATCCGAATAGACTTGAACATGGCTACAGGAGAGAAAGTTTAATCATAATCTATCCCGTAGATTTGTTTGAAACCTTTCGCAACTAGCCTGCCTTTATAGGTAACCATGTTACCATCCATGTCAATCTTCTTCTTGAAGATCCATTTACACCCTATAGGGATTATTCCCGGAGGCGGATCAACCAAATCCCAAACTTGGTTATCTGACATGGAGTCCATCTCGGCTCGCATAGCTTCAAGCCATCTCGATGATTCCGGTCCACTGACCGCATCCGCATAAGTGAGGGGTTCATCATGATCAATGATGTAGACTCCGTCATAGCGCTCAGGCTGTCGACGGATCCTTCCCGATCTTCGCGGTTCCCGTGATATTTGAGCCTCAGGTTGTCCAATAACCTGATCAACTGGCTCATGCTCATCCAACTGTGCTTGACTACTTTGTCCTTCCTCTGGATTCTCATCCAGCTTTATTTCTCTCCCACTGGCCTCTTGCAGAAGAAATTCCTTCTCAAGAAAAATGGCCGTCCGAGCAACAAATACCTTGTTCTCTTTGGGATCGTAGAAATAATAACCCTTAGTTTCCTTAGGGTAACCGACAAAGATGCATTTCTCAGATCTGCTCTCTAGTTTCCCAGGGGCGAGCTTTTTGACATAAGCCTCGCAACCCCAGATCTTAATAAATGTCAAGCTCGGCTGTTTCCCATACCATAACTCATATGGAGTCTTTGAAACTGCCTTGGATGGCACTCGGTTTAGTACCTTTGCAGCTGTTTCCAGTGCAAATCCCCAAAAGGAGTAAGGTAGAGTAGCCTGACTCATCATTGAACGAACCATATCCAATAAGGTTCTGTTCCTCCTCTCGGACACACCATTCCATTGCGGTGTTCCTGGCGGAGTAAGCTGTGAGATAATCCCACACTGCTTCAGATAGTCAGTAAACTCTCGACTTAGGTATTCTCCACCTCGATCTGAGCGAAGTGCCTTGATATTTCGGCCTAGCTGATTTTGAACTTCATTTTTGAACTCTTTGAACTTGTCAAAAGATTCACTCTTATGTCTCATTAGATAGACATACCCGTATCTACTGAAATCATCAGTAAAGGTAATGAAGTATGAATAGCCACCTCTGGCATGTTTACCAAATGGCCCACACACATCACTGTTTATAAGGTCAAGTAAACCTGAAGCCCTTTGACCTTTGTTAGGAAAAGGAGCCTTCGTCATTTTACCCATTAAACAAGCTTTGCATGTATCAAGCTCCTCATAGGAGAATGATCCCAGCAGTCCATGATCATGCAACCGCTTAATGGGTTTCTTGTTAATATGGCCTAAACGACTATGCCATAGCAAGGTGCTTTCATCAGCATACTTGGCTTTCTTATTATCAATATTTTGTATAGAATATTCCATGTCCAACATGAATAACCCATTGTTAATTGATCCAGTAGCATAAACAATATTATCATAAGAAATAACACACTTTGAAATATTGCATTCAAAGGAAAACCCTTTCCTGACAAGAGCCAGAATAGAGATAATATTTTTCGTTATGCTAGGTACAAAATAACAACTGTCCAATTCTAATACAAGTCCAGATGGTAATGAGATGTGATATTCTCCTACAGCAATAGCAGCAACCCGTGCCCCGTTTCCAACTCGTAGGTCCACCTCATGCTGTCCCACCTGTCTTCTTCTCTTGAGTTCCTGTACATTTGAACAAATGTGAACTCCACATGCAGTGTCCAACACCCATGAAATAGAAGAAGAAGATATCATGACCTCAGTCACAAAAATACCTAAGCCAGAAGCGATGCTTCCCTTCTTGTCTCCTTGGAGCGCTTTACAGTCCTTTTTCCAGTGACCCAGCTGGCCACAGTGGAAACATCTGTATTCCTTCGACCGCTTAACCTTTTGTTTCAGAGCCTTGTTGTAACTCTTGATAGGGGCTTTGCCCTTCTTCCCCTTCTTCTTGTTCCTGGAAGGAACCATCAAGACAGAGGTTGAAGGCTTTCCCTTAAGAGTCAGCTCTGTAGTCAAGAGCATATTCAGTAACTCTGCCGGGGTACAGTCGATCTTGTTCATATTAAAATTAATAATGAACGGATCGAAAGAGGCCGGGAGAGACTGAAGAATGATGTCTACAGCAAGCTCCTGATTGATGGTATGTCCCAGTTTCTCTAGAGCCTCCTTGTACCCAATCATCTTGAGTACGTGAGCTCCCACTGGACTCCCTTCAGCCAGTTTGCTCTGAAAGAAAAGCTTAGTCAAATTGTAGCGTTCAGTCCTAGCCTGTGCAGCATACAGCATCTTGAGGTTTGCTATAATCTGTATAGCAGACAGATCCTCATGCTGACGTTGCAGCTCTGGCGTCATAGACGCAAGCATCAGGCAAGCGACATCAATGCTATCATTGACATGCTTTTCATAGGCATCCCGAACCGCCCTTGCGGCGTTCGCAGCGGGTTGAGGTGGTATAGCCGTCTCGAGGACATACAGTTTCCTCTCTGCCTTAAGAACAATCTTAAGGTGTCCGTACCAGTCTGAGAAGTTTGGCCCAGCAAACTTCTCCCTTTCCAGTAGGGATCGCACATTGAAATTCGTGGTGTTCGTTGCTGCAGTAATCTACAACAATGCAAGAATAGCAAGGTCAGTATCAATGTTTAGAATCAATCCAGGACTTAAGAAAGATTCTTTTCTCACTATTTTATCTGACTGAAAAATCCATTAAACAGTCCGAAAGAGTAACACTCTTTTAGTGAGATGGGATCCAGATTTCATACTTGGTCTCCGCGTCCCGCTCAGGCGAGATAAGATGCACAGAGAGTACAAGCACTAATTTCTGGTAGGCAATCCCTGCCAATCGCCAACCCGTGCGATTCCCCTTCATCTGGGCAATCCAGCAGACTGTGCCAACTGAGTTGGTACAACACAGTCTCTGATCCCACAGATGGCTGCCTCCATATAGCTCACATATGCTCAGTATGTAGCCTACATGGTCAAGCTGACCTGACCTACTCCCTGGACCACCACGTGCTATGCTGAGCAACGAGAAGCGATAAATCCCTTCTCTGTAACACGCAGGTGTAATCACACACCGTCTGAAGATAGATGGGCGTGCCCACTGAGTGGGTACAACACGGCCCCAACGATAGTCAGAACAGTGAGGTTTCGCGTCAGAAGGCTTACGTGCTTGATATTTTAATGTTGGATTTTAACGGTCTTTTATCTTCTTAACTATCATGCATAACCTATGGCGATAGCAGAAGATTAAATCATGCAATTCTAATTATATAAACAATAAGTAGAAAGCATGCTGATCTTATGTGGTAAAAGCCCATTAAACCTAAGTAAGACCTTAATTTAACTTAAGTCTTCACTTGAGCTCTTCATGGGTCTTTTGCCTTCTCATCTGGCCCAACCCAGGGCCCGAGCGCCCACTGCAGCTCAGGTGCGCCCACCAGGTAAATGCGCCTATCCCAGAGTCGAACCCTGGACCTCCCACCTGGTTAAGCCTCAAGCTGCATGCGCCTCTGCCATGTGTGCTTTGTGCTCTTGTCTGATTAAATTACAATTTAATCTATCTAGACAAGATTGACTCGCAGGTCAATTACACTTTATAAATTAAATAACATGTGATGCGCAGATCACAATAAAAATTAATTTACAATTTTAATCCAGGCTCGCAGGCCCCAGCACAGCACACATTAAAAGGGCAACCCACATAAGATGAAATAAACAAGCATCATGGTATTCAACCAACATGTGATCCATTAACAAGAAATAAAATTTTTGAAAACCCATTGGCATCAATTTTATTTTCTTATGTGCCCTACAACCTTACAACGGTCCATTAATAGGGATCCACTCATCATGTCTAGTCAGATCCACTGCCCTTACATGCACCAAGTCCTAACTGACTTGAGTCGACCTAACGGTCAACCATGCATGCGTTAAGGACTGAACAACCTTCATGAGTTCTGGCAAGCGGGTGTGACCCCAGGCCTAACTCATGCGCGTTCACTGGTTGTCTCAACCAGACATCGCTACACGCCTGTCTGCAGTCGACCTATAGCCACCTCGTGCTTGCGCACAGGTGCCATCTGGTCGACCCATCTAGGCTGTCAGATGGTCTGATCAGACTTTTTGGATCTTAACTAGATGATGATATCAACCCTATCAACCCGTCTAAGGACTTATAGCAGGCATTGCTTAGATCTAATGGAGCGCGCAAGATGTAAATTTTGATCAAAACATTCAACATGCTTTAACATGCATGCGCCAACATACATGCGCCAACATAAAAACATTCAACATGTTGTTTTCGGCATGAAAAACTATCATGGAAACGCGCATGTAATTTAGATCTATGCAAACAAGCGCAATAAAGGATCACAAAGCAAGCATATGAACATACATAAACAACCATGCTCTGATACCAATTGAAAGTCCCCTAAATCTAAGGGGGGCGAAACCCTAAGGGGGCGCATATCATGATTTTGCAAGCGGATATTAGGGTTTCTTAGATCGAATGCATGTCATATGATTAACTTTCATGGACTTGTGTAGAACAACAATGGATCATACCATAGCCATCGCTTGGATGGTGCCTTGGAAGCAAGAGGGCGAATTGGCTCTCCTCCAAAGTCGCGCACACAAGATGAGAGATGGCTACTCCCTTGGCGTCTTTGTGCTAGCAAAGCTTCAAGGAGTCCTTTGTGTGGAGGAGATGAGATCTCTTGCGGCTAGGGCGATGAAGCTCTTCTTCCTCCTTTTCGTGAAGACCAGACAACGCAAGAGTGGATAGGTGACAAGACCAGAACCGAAGATGCGTTGAGGCGTTGTGTAGAGATGTGGCGTTACATGACTTCCAAATATGGAAAGTCATGAAGCCATGCGCCCACTCAATGCAAACCGCCCAAAACGCTTTCATATTGAACCATGCGATCACACAAGTGTGAACCGGTTCAATCCAATTCAGTCCAATGCATTTGGTTCAAAAGATCGAACCAAATCAGCCTAAACCACGGTCTAGATCTCTTTGAACCAAATGGTTCAAGTTCTAACCGTTCATCTCTTGATGCTCTTGATCTCACCGATCTAGCATCAATACTCTCGATCGAAGCTTACCGATCTCAAGCCCTAATCAATCAAACATGATCAGACCAGATCTCACTTACAATCAGAGTTTAAACTCCTTTAAACTGAACCAAAACAATTCAGTCCACACGATCTGACTTAAGTAAGCCATATCATCAAATTGTGCGACCCTAAGGGTTTCCTTTAAATGTCGGTAACGATAACTTACGTTATCACGATCAGTGAGGGGTATCTAGCAACACATCACTGTCTCCCGATATAAAGGAAAGAGTCTTCCAAGACTACACCCAAACCATAGCACAAGTGTGAATCCACTTCACTAGGCATACTTGATTCCTTTGCCACTGGATGTTCTTATTGGACAAGCGTGTCAAGCCTGTAACTCCAATATGATGAGAATGATTAGATTAGATGAACATAGTCATCTGGGTATGGCCATACACTTTCTCAATCATCTCATCCAGGGGGGGCCCCTTTAGAACATCACACTCCTATCAAGGAGACGGCAATCCTATATCTATCACTAGTGTCCTAACCTGACTCATGATCATTATCCAAGATAGTCTATAACCATTATGTTTCAAATGATATCGAACTACCTCAAAACAATGACAATCATCATTTAGAAACACAAGTGATCTCAAGTCAGAGGACATATGCCACTTGTTGCATACAAGGATTATTCACATTGTGACAAGCAATTGAATATCCTAGTAGGGTCTGTCCAATACATCCAATGTACCCATGAGTCTACATCTTATTCCATGCTCGAAGCATCCTATAAGATTAGAACACATATTAGTCTCAATCATATCAAGGCTGTCTCAAGTTCACCAAGATATCTCGACTAAGGACTTAACTGCATGTCAGCCTAGCTGAACAGCATTGAGACATTATTCAGAAGTATACATATTGCAGCAGATGATGTAACAACCTGAATAATAACCATTGCCTTTATAAACATAGAGTTTATACATGATACTGATACAATCCCAAGGCCTCAAACATTAGCCTTAAGGGCATACCCCAACACGTCCTACTTGACAAAATTACGTGCGCCTTTAATCTTTAAATCAGACAAGAAAAATAGTCCAAAAAACCCAAAAGAGATTGAGAGGATGATAGAAACAAGAAACCCTAATTTTTCCTACTTAGAAAAATCGTTTGCCATGCATCATGCTATTGACGAAAATAGAGATATAGCATGTGAGCATGAAAGAAAAGCGTAAAACATCGTTCGAGTCTTGCAAGTCCCTCTGATACCACTGTTGGGAAACCCCGGGGACATTTTACAATTTTTCAGAGTTATAAGCATACATACATACATTGCACAGCGGAAGAATGTCCCCGAAATAGGCCGGTCCCAAAAACCCAGTGAAGATCGCAAGCAAGAGAGTCGACACGATGAGTTAGGAAATACCTTAGAGCAAGATGAGGTCGATGTCGTGATAGGCGCCCAAGCGTGCGCCCTATGCAGTCTCACACACACGGATGCCTCGAGTCCTGTTCTTCCACGCCCGGTGCTAGCCTCGGGAAGAAGATCCAAGCCTTAGGGAGATGCTCCAATCACCTTGCGCCACCACAAAGGAGGGATGCGCCAAAGAAGATGAAGAGGAGAGGAAACCGTCAAGAGCTTTCTTCACTTGCGCCAAGAAGAAGAAAGGAAGAAGACTTGCGGCCACTTGAAGGAAGAGGAAGAGGTTGCGCCACCTTTGTTCCTTGCTCTCGCCCCTCTTGATGTGTTCACGCTTTCAAGGATGAATCATCTCAAGAGGGGGCGGCTAGGGTCACATATATAGGCCAAGAGGCGGTTAGGGCAAGGGCTAGGATCATGACAAGTGTAGGGTTAGGATGAGGAGGTTTGATGCAAGGAAAGTCTCCAAGACTTTACCATAAATCTTATTCAACCTATCCATAATTGCCTAAGCACCATATCAGCCCAAGACATGCCTTAAAGGCATACATACCATCAATGGGAGAGGGCTAGGCGCATATTACTTCTTAATGAAGCAATTTTTGCCACCCAAACCCCATTATGCCCCTTAGGCGCCAATGGGGTTGGGTCTCTCCCCATTATACCCTTTTAGCCTATTTCCTCTTCATGACAACTTGTTATTGGGCCTCATTGGATAATGAGCTAGCCCAAACTTCATCATATGGGTTGATTAAGCATTTGGATCCAATCCAATGCAACCCTAATCCAAATGTGACCAACCATGGTCAAATACGGGTCAACCTGCCAAAAATGAAGTTTGGCTCCAATAACATTCTTCCATCTCATCAGGCCCATTGGCGCTGATGAAATCTCCCAATTAGATCCGAGTTATCCAATAACTCGATCATAAGGCTTCCCGATCAATACGAGAACTCAAGTATCAAGGTGTGCGACCCTGTAGGTTCCTTCTGACGCCGGCAGTGCTGACTAAAGGTCACCACAAGCAGTGAGTGGCACCTAGCAGTGCATCGCTGCTACCCAGGTCATTGGAATGGATATTGACATGGACATCCCCATCATCGCAACTAGGTACAAATGCATTATAGTCTCTTTGTCGAACTGATATTCGATTGGACAAGTGTGTCACCACTTGTTTTCACCCAATCACATGGCTATGACTAAAACAGGTTCTCACCTGGGTATGGCCATACACTCTCAGTCATAGAACCATAGAGGAGCTCCATGGATATCATACTTCCCTAAGGATGGGGCAAATCCTATGTCTGTCCATTGACCCTCTCATATGGGTCGTGACATGCTCAATGACAATCGTTATGACCTCCCAACTACGGCGAGGTGTTAGGTTGTATCAAAGCAAGTCCCTAACCATATAGAATGATCAATGACCTCAAGTCAAGGGATCAATGCATCTCCTGTCACTTGTGAGGATAACTTATGACACCAAGTCATAGCCTCACAGCGGGTCTATACAGTATATCCTCCAATGATATACCCATGTGTCTGCGTTAACACCACGTGCCTAACCAGCCCACATACCAGTCTCACAAGTACCATAGCTGTCCCATATCCACTAAGGTACATCGACTGGGGACTATAGTTCGAGCACATATCCAATCTGTCTCCAGGGACATTATCATGTTAGTACATATGCACAGATGTAAACAAACATAGATAACGACAATGCCAGAATGATATAAATATCAAAGTCAAGTAGTACATAAGTGGACCAAAACTAGGTCCTAGGGCATATACACCAACAAGGAACAGCTAGACTGTCACTGGTCTAACTGAAACAAGCTGCCAAGTGAATACATTGAGTTTTTCCTGTTATTGATGA
This sequence comes from Costus lasius, assembly GCA_027563935.2. Lineage (NCBI taxonomy): Eukaryota > Viridiplantae > Streptophyta > Magnoliopsida > Zingiberales > Costaceae > Costus > Costus lasius. The sequence continues at coordinate 97,182,540 of CM050450.1, read as the reverse complement.
CCAAGAACCACCCCTTAGTTCTTTGTAGAACCTAAGGATGTTCCTTTCTCTTTATCCAGTGCCATGCACCTAGATTGGACCTTGTATCCGTTGGTTATGCTCTCGGCACAAACCGCATCTGGTCTATAACATACCATCATCGATGTATGTTATCTGACTTAGTACTTGGAGTTTCAAAAACTCTCACACCTACCCCATAGGTGATGTCTACTAAGTCATTCATCACAAGACATTTTCCAATCATCTATTCACCAAGTGAAGGATCGGGATATCGTCTTTGATGATCTGTATCTCCCCAACATACAAGACTAGAGATGTCATCAAGCTCCCACTGCACTCAAGCACCATCGAATGAAGATTATCTACATTGAGTTAGGAGTTACCCATAAGTCAAAACCAGACGAATCTATTCGACTTGTACAGCCTGAGTGTTCTGAACCTCAGGTTACCCACAACCTATATAACTGGCTCAGATTCCATCTTTGACTAAGTGTGTCAAATGACTGACCTTGGACTACATCCAAGTCAGACTTCCTCCCACTAACCTTTTTCAAGAGAAAAACTTTCCCATGAAAATTAGCACTCTAAGCAACCACCAAGTTGCTCTCCTGTGAGATCATGGAAGTAATATTCCCAAAGGATACGCCATACACATATGCATCAGATATGGAACATCTAATAGTGTTCAGGAAAAACTGTTCATTTTTGCATAACCTTTAACAAGGAGTTACATGACTTATCCTGTATCGAATCATGCCAAGCACGACTTGATTCCTCCATTTAGACACTCACCCTTTAAAAATGGAGTTCTAGAAGGAATGAGCTATGAGGAATCTCATACTCATCAGGATAATCATAAACTATGGCTCAAGTGCTTTCCAACATGTTAGAAAGCTCTTTATGTATCTATTAAGCTAGTTTCCTTTATTCATATCTCTCAGATATGTCTGTAAAGGACTAGTACCCTATCTTTGGCTTACTTATTAGACCTGTCCATACACACTAAAGTGTATGAGGTCCAACAAGTCTCCTAATCTTCCACTTGTAAAAAAGGTGAAGAGCATCGCTGTTGTTGACCTTAGCAAACAAGGCTCGTGCGTGTCTAGCTCTCAAAAGAGGTAGATCCGACTCATTCTCCTGAAAAGAGATTGAATCCACAAATCCATTCGCATGGAGATAGTGAATGAGGTTCTTGTTTTACAAGGTCCAAACAACAGTGCCAAATATAGCTACAACACCACTTAATTTAATCCGTATATTGTGTTACTCATAGAACTTCACATATAGATAGAACATGAGGATATCGAAGTTATAACAAAGTCTTGACCCCAGAGAGAGTGAGGTCTCCTACAGCTATGGCAGCAATAGATGCTCCAACTAGTAGGTCAGTTTCTCTGCATCAGCGTTGCCCTATTTCCGTTGAGCACCAAGACACTTTTGCAAGTATTGGTCTCATCATGTGGTATGACATACCCATGTCTCAGAAATAGACAACTAGACTTTGGTAACATAATTACCTAAGCCAGAAGACGAAGGGTTACTTCTCTTCTCCTTGTTTTGAGGTCGCTAGCAATCATTCTCGAGCACCTTATCTCCTGCACCCTTTTTTTCATCTTCAATGCGTTGGACAAGCCCTAAGGCTTTCCTTTGCATTATAGGACTACGTTAGAGGTTATAGCTTTCTATTCTAGCTTGTCCCTTAAAGAGCTATTTTAGAATATCTAAAATATGATCAGCTCAACACGTTGCTTTCACAACACAGGCGATATGCTAGCTTTAGACAAGCTACCCCATAAGCATCCTCTTCAGCCAACAAGGCTGTAGATGAGATGGGTTCAGGAAAAGGTTGCCCAAGGAGACAACTTTTCCTCGAGCTTGAGGACAATCCTCAAGTACGGTACCAGTCCTCGAAGTTGGTTCCAACCAACTTCTCCCTCATCAAGAAGGAATGGAATGACAGTCTGCTATCATTATTGCTTGTAGAAGCCATCTACAACAAAGACAAGAGCAGATCAGTATCACAATTCAATCATTTATTCTGGCCTTTTATAAATGATTGTTTCTCACTATTTTATTCGAATCGATAATCCTCAAAAATCGATCGAGAAGTTGTCCAACTTCCTTAGTGAGATGGGATCCTCATTTCGTACACGGCCTTGCATCCCACGAGGGTGGGATGTACTGCACAAGGTGATGTATGCTTCCTTAGGTAGGCTCGCCGGCCAATTGCTACTCGGCAATTCCCCTTCCCAAGACCGTTCAGGCACTTTGTGTCCAGCGAGGGTTGGATACAGCACAAAGTCCTAACCTCTTGAGGCTGCCTCTAAAAATGTCATCATGTGAACCACCACATATGAGAAATCCTAGTCAAGTCCGACTTGACCGTTATACCCAGGGCCAACAATTTCCTTACAAAAGGCGCGTCCAGAAGATAGATGGGTGTGTACTACGAGGGTGGGAAACAGTGCACAGCACCATCGATTGACAGTTTGACAAGGGTTACACGTCAAAAGGCTAAGTAATAGGACTTAATATGATTTATTGAGGATTTTTGTGGTATCGGCACCACGGGCTTTTATCTTATTCTACCAATACAGGCATGCAATCCTATGGTAGAATAAAACCAAAAAGCAGTAAAGGCATGGTAGAACAGAAATAGTAAATATGATGTGATCAAAGCCCAAAATATGGGTAACAAGCCCCTAGACCTAGTCCTAGCCACCTAGCACTACCAAGGGCTCTGAGCCATGGGCTCATGCCAACAAGTCCTTAGCTCATCCCTGAGTGCCCTAAGGGCTCTGCTCCAAGGCCCCGAGGTGCGCCACCTAGGTCTTCAACTCCATGGGTCAGCTCGCAAACCCTAAAGGCACAATCCAGGAAAACCCTATATCCCCTTTAGGTTCGGCCAGCCCAAGTCTTCTCCATGAGCTAGCTCGCAAACCCTAGGCTCCTCCTAGGGTTTGGCCAACTCAGATCTCCACCTAGGAAGCTAGCTCGCAAATCCTATGCTCCTCCTAGGATTTGGCCAAACATCCATGCGCCATCCTCTCTTGGTATCTCACCTCTTTTCTTGATACACCACATCCCTTACAAGGTGCACTGCCTATAGGTGCGCCCCCTTTACTTGGATGTGCCATCAAGCATCCTTGGTGCTCAATCTCCCTTCATCAACCCATGAACTTAAGAAGCATCCAACGGACCTTCAAGTTCTTGGTTAATGATAGAAGATCAGCCCCTTTGCAAGCTTGGAGTGCCAATCCACTTCCTTAACCCTTGAACCTCAAAATGCGCCACTAGGAGACCTAGAAAGCATCAAGGTTCAGTCAAAGAGTTAGATCAGCCCCCTTAGGTGGCTTTTCCTTCATCATCGGCCCTTGAACCCATGCATGCGTCACTTGGAAACCTAGAAGCCATGTGGATTCAGTTGAGGATGAAGGTCAGCCCCCCTTGCTTGACTAGGTTGCACCATCTCCTTTGATTAGCCCCCCTTGCTTGACTAGGTTGCACCATCTCCTTTGATCAGCCCTCTTCCCTTAAATGCACAGACTAGGTTGCCCTAGAAGCCACTTTAGCTCAAACCGATTAAAGGGATGTGCTACCATTGGGGAGAGGTGCGCCAACCCTAACCCTAGCTGCCAACCCCCATTGGATGCATCTCCAGGTAACCCTGAAAACCACCCTAGGGTTCGACTAGGTCATGGGTTGCACCACCCCGAGAGATGCGCAAAGGAGAGAGAAGAGAATGCCACGATATGTCATCAAAGCCTTCGATTCGATTTACAATGTAGAATTGAAATGCAAAATTGAAAGTCGGCACGCAGGCCTCACATTGATACATCACAGGCATGGCAATAGGGCTTGACTTTGATCACAACATAAATGCACAAATAGAACTACTCATGCGATTCTATATGCTATGAAAAACAACAAGTAATCACTTTTATTTTTCATAAAACCCTTTCAATTAATTTTCAGTGACTCTATATCATCCTTCTATGTTGTCTCGCCCCTCTCAGGAGTCTACAAAGGGTAGTCGCTCCTTGTAATCCTTACCCCATAGAGATTAGGACAATCACCGAGTCCATGCCCCATAATCTCCTATGGGTCTTGCGCCATGGGTCTATCCCACGAGCACAAGGAGGAGTTAATTCTTCCACATAGGGTCTATCCCAGATGTGAAGAAAACGAAACTAGAGGACGATTAAGAGGCGAAAATTAAAAGAAACTTATTTATCAACAGAAAAACCATGGTATAAAATTTTTGAAAACAATTTTCATGACATGGGGTAGGCGCATGTAGAAAAGACACCTTCGGACCTCGTAAGATCGCTCCGATACCACTGTTGGGAATCCCCGGACCTCAGAAAAACTTTCAACACAGCGAAAGCGGAGGTCCGAAACAGAATTCCAGAAACACCAGGATCACTTACGAGAGAAAACCGAAGGATGTGAAGAGTAATACCTTATCAAGCAATTCCAGGAGCAACCGATGATGATGATGCACAGGAGTCTGTCCTCTATAATCGTGCACACATGGACTGTCTCGAGATTCCTCCGCTCCACGCACGTGCTAGCTTTGGGAGAGGAGATCCACGCCTCTTGATCTTCTCAACTTGCGCCAATGACAAGGAGAAGAGGGAGCGTTGGCGACAAGGAGTGGGTAGCACTACCACTTGTCCCAACCCTTGATGCGAAATCTTTTCATTGTTATCACCTCGAAAACCCTCACGCAAAGCAGCAGAAGGGAGGCGACAATAAGAGACAAGAGAAGAGTCTGGTGCAACAATCTCCCAGGTGGGCCTCTCTATTTATAATAGCAGAGCTAGATCAGCCTTGGAGATTTTTCCCATGTGGGATAATGCATATAGGCGCCAATTCACAATTAACGAGAACAGCGTCACGGGTTCGAATCCCCGTAGATGCTATTAATTGTAAATTATGCCCATGCCTATTAATTAGCCAAGAGAAAAATTCTCTTGCCAATTAATGATTTTATTTTATTCATATGACTAAAGTGTAAAGTCTAAACTTGCACCAAGACCCTTGTTTGACTCATTTTGAAACACAGGTCAACAGAGGTAAAACGTGGTCCACTAGAGTCAACTAGTGGTCAAACATGAACTAAAATAAAATATCATCTCCTCTGAAAAAGTCTCAATGCATCAGTTCCCCAAAATGATCCGAATCACACAATGATTCGATTAGAGGCTAAACGATCAATACGTAATCTCTGACGTCTAGGTGTTCGACCCTGTAGGTTTTTCAGACGTTGGCAGTAATGACTAAATCATCACAAGCAATGAGTGACACCTAATAGTACATCATTGCTACTAAGTCATCAGAATGGAGTCATCATCGACATCCCCTAAAACTATGACAAAGTACAAGTGCAGCTTTGTCCTTTGCCAACTGATGTCCAGATTGGACAAATGTGTCACACTTGTTAATCCCAATATTATGGCATGACTAAATCAGTTTCTCACCTGGATATGGCCATACGCTTTCAGTCATCCATATAGGGGCGCCATGGACAATCAAGCTTCCCCATAAGGAAGGGGCAAATCCTCTACTGGCACATTGAATCTCTCATATGGCTTGTGACATACCCAATGACGACCGTTGTGACTCCCCTTTTACGGCGAAGCGTTAGGTTGTATCAAAGTACAACAATCACTATATAGAGATACCAATGCCCTCAAGTCTAGGACAAGCGCAACTCTGTCACTGTGATATTCATCTCGTGACACCGAGATGAATCCTCACGGCGAGTCCATCCAGTATATCTCCCTTGATATACCCATATGCATGCGTTAGCAACCCATGCTCAACCAGTGCATATACCAATCTCAGGTGAATCATAGTTGTCCCATATCCACTTTGATTCTCGACTAGGGATAAACACAGAGACTAGATAAAATCTATCTCTTAGGGAAATTGTATATGCAATTGTACATATGCACAGATGTACAAACTTGCATAATAACGACAATGCTAGGATAACTCATCTATCAACTAGATGTGATACACATATCCCAATGGACCATCCTGAGGTCCTAGGGCATAAAAACTACTGACAAATAGGACCTCCAAAATCTTTTTCTTCATTCATTTCATTTTTTTATATCTTTTGACATTCCCTAAATCGAATATCACATTTTTTTTCTAGTGACAAATTTAGAGTACATTGACCACATAGCTAATGTATTAGAACTCATATCTTATTGACAAGAAGAATTGTGTCTTATGACCAAAGATAGCGGAATCAATGTCAAATGAATTTTCTATGTCATGTACCTATATAGATATATACTTTTTATTCAGACTTCAACTCATGTCTTTGGTACCACTGCCAATTTTTCGCAGTGCCAAGTGGAGGAGTCATTCTCTCTTGTTTTATATGGATTTTGGATTCTTTCTTCCCAACAAATAACACAATAGACCAAATAAATATAAAGCTATTCAATTAACATCAATTCATCAAAATTATACTCATATACTCACCTTATTTGAAAAGAAATGTTTCACCATCAAAATATATTCCTCAAACATTCTATTTACTAAAAGCTTTTCAATAATTGCTGGAAAATTAGGATAAGGATATATATTATAGAAATAAACTCAACATAAGCAGTTTAATTCCATACACAGACATTACTATATGAATATCCACAATTTTTTTTAGAATGAAAATTTTGAATCGAACACACATCATTCATCAATACAAAACAAACCATTCATCAACAACAATAGACATCTACATAGTAGAAACAAGAAGTATCCAAACACATAATATCCAAATCAAAATATCTAACACAATGCCCAAACCACATGAGTATAGCGTCTATATATGATGCTGATCAGAATACATCCAAATATCATAATGCGCCTACACATGGTGCCAAATAACATCATGTCATCATCACAACACAAGTAGCCAAATATGACTGAAAGTTATACAATCCACTGAAATGAGTAGGACAAAGCAAATAGAAATAGAAACATGAATATATCATCCCCTATAAAAAGAATGCATCGTCCTCGATGCAAAAAGTATAGAATGAGAAAGTAGGAGAAGAGATACTCAAAAAGTACTAGTCATCCATGTCAGTGTTAGTCTCCTTGCCACCCTCCTCGTTAGGGGTAGCCTCTCCCATACTTGCATATGGATCCTTCTCTTCATCAGAGCAGAAATGGTCCCATAGAAAACCCTTTATATCCTGGACATCATCCTGCACATACCGGATAGAATCATAAATTGTCTTCAGTAGGCGTCCCTGATAGAACACCTCTACAGACAAGGCCTGGAAACCTGCATCCTGGGCAGTGGACCAACTCCTCTAAGGCTGTGCTATACCACGAGATGAAGAACCAGCTTTGGGTGGCAAAGAGTCCTTACTCATCCCGAATGGATCTCTACTACCACCCCAGGTGGTTGGAGGTGGTACTGAGACAAGAGCCGTAGGAGCATCATCAATAGCTGCATTAGAAGGAATTTTCTAATTCAATTGATTACGGACTGTAGTCCGTTCCTTGTTTGGCAATGGCAAAGTTAGGGAATTCAGCCCAAGGATTAAATAGAATACGTTGCCCTCGCGGGCAATCATCCTCATGGCGATGCATGACTCGATATCAATCTTAAGGCTACCCCGCGCAGTCTCAACCCCAAATAGTTCCACACCTAAGGAAAGTGCTATAGGAGTAATGAAACATGCTAAAACAATAGTACCCTTCTTAGCACCTGCTACCTTATCAAATTGCTTAACTAAAAAGTACGCTACGTCCAATTGATAACCATGTAGCATACACCATAAAAAATAGAGTCCGGATTGGCAAATCATACCATCACTCTCGCCTCATCCGAAGACGGTGTGCGCGAGAACTCAATGAACATATTGCAGACAAGGGTTGGAGAGACTGGAAGCCTGTGCTATCTTTGTTGAAAAATTCAAATCTGATGTGATTTGATACCAGAAAGCATTTTCAATGTACTCTTGTGGTGGGTGTGTCACTCCTCCACTGGGCAAATGCAATGTAGCTCTAACATCCTTGAGCGTGAGGCTCCGCTCAATGTTTGCAAGCCGGAAGGTCAAGCGACCTTTCGCTTCTTGGCAATGATAATCATGGAGCTCAACCTTGTTAGGGTATGCCCTTAAGGCTAATGTTTGAGGCCTTGGGATTGTAACAGTATCATGTATAAACTCTTATGTTTATAAAGGCAATGGTTGTTATTCAGGTTGTTACATTGTCTGCTGCAATGAATGTACTTCTGAATGATGTCTCTATGATGTTCAGCTAGGCTGACATGCAGTAAAGTCCTTAGTCGAGATATCTTGGTGAACATGAGACAGCCCTGATATGATTGAGACTAATATGTATTCTAATCTTATAGGATGCTTCGAGCATGGAATAAGATGTAGACTCATGGGTACATTGGATGTATTGGACAGACCCTACTAGGTTATTCAATTGCTTGTCACAATGTGAATAATCCTTGATTGCAACAAGTGGCACATGTCCTCTGACTTGAGATCACTTGTGTTTCTAAATGATGATTGTCATTGTTTTGAGGTAGTTCAATATCGTTTGAAACATAATGGTTATAGACTATCTTGGATGGTGAGCTTGAGTCATGTTAGGTCACTAGTGATAGATATAGGATTGCCGTCTCCTTCATTGGAGTGTGATGTTCTAAAGGGGCCCACTGGATGAGATGATTGAGAAAGTGTATGGCCATACCAGATGACTATGTTCATCTGATCTAATCATGCTCATCATATTGGAGTTACAAGCTTGGCAGGCTTGTCCAATAAAGAACATCCAGTGGCAAAGGAATCATGTATGCCTAGTGAGTTGATTCACACTTGTGCTGTTGTTTGGGTGTAGTCTTGGAAGACTCTTTCCTTTATATCGGGAGACAGTGATGTGTTGCTAGATACCCCTCTTTGATCGTGATAACGTAAGTTATCGTTACCGACATTTAAAGGAAACCCTCAGGGTCGCACAATTTGATAATATGGCTTACTTAAGTCAGATCGTGTGGACTGAATTGTTTTGGGTTCAGTTTAAAGGGAATTAATCTCTGATTGTGAGTGAGATCTGGTCTGATCATGTTTGATTGATTAGAGCTTGAGATCGGTAAGCTTCGATCGAGAGATTGGATGCTAGATCAGTGAGATCAGAAGCATCAAGAGATCAACGGTTAGATCTGGAGCCTTAGGGTTTAATTGAGATCTAGACTGGATTGCTTGGGTTAATTGGTCTTGGACCAAACCGAAATGAACCAGCTCATCAAGTGAGCGTGTGGTTCAAATAGAGAGGAGTTTGCGATTGGGGTAAACCCATGATCGCATGTGAGGGAGTGGATTTCTATTTTTAGAAAGCATGATCACTTACGTGACCACGCCTCATGTTGCTCGCCTCTTCACGCCTTTGTCGCCTCTTGTGATTTCGAGAGCTTTTGCATTCTCGTAAAAAAAAAAGTGTGGACGACAAGAGGAGAAAGTTTTTCGCCAAGCAAGGAGATCATCTTCCTTTTTCATATGACAAGAACCTCTTGGAACCTTGCTAGCACAAGGAGCACCAAGGGAGTAGGCGGCTTCTTCATCTTGTGTGCGCATCCTCTGGAGGAGACCCCTGTCGATCTCTTCTTCCTCGACATCATACAAACAATGGCCATGGTATGATCATTGTTGTTCTAAGTTGATCATATAATACATGCTATGCGATCCTAGGAAACCCTAGATTCCGCCCATGCAAATTCATATCTGCGCATGTCTTAGGGTTTCGCCCCCCCCCCCCCCTTGTGGGGACTTTCAATTGGTATCAGAGCGCTGGTTGATGCATGATTTTATGATTGCTTTAGCCTTTTTTGTGATCCTTGTATGCTTAGATCTATACATGCGAACTTTCATCTTTAGTTGTTGCATATGCGAAACTTGAATATGTTTTGATGGCGCATGTTTGTGTGGCGCATAGTTTGTTTTTCTCAAAACTATATCACTTGCACGACCTTCACTAGATCTAAGAGGCGCCTGCTATAAACCCTTAGATGGGGTTGATGGGGCTGAAGTCATCCTCTAGGTTAGATCCAATAGTCTGATCAGACCATCTGACAGCCTAGATGGGTCGACCAGATGGCACCCATGCGCGAGCACGTGGTGGCTATAGGTTGACTGCATCACAGGCGTGTAGCGATGTCTGATTGTGAGACAACTAATGAACGCACATGAGTTAGGCCCGGGGTCACGCCCGCTTGCCAGACCTCATTGTGGCTGTTCAGCCCTTGGCGCATGCATGGTTGACCTTTTGGTCGACTCAAGTCAGTTAGGACTTGGTGCATGCAAGGGCAGTGGATCTGACTAGACATGATGAGTGGATCCCTATCAATGGACTGTTGTAAGGTAGTAGGGCACATAAGGAAAATTAAAATTGATGCCAATGGGGTTTTCGAAATTTTAATTTCTTATGTTGGATCACATGATTTTTGGATGATGCCATGTGCTTGTTTATTTTATCTTATGTGGGTTGCCCTTAATGTGTGCTGTGCTGGGGCCTGCGAGCCTGGTGAATTGTTGTAAATTAATATTTATCGTGATCTGCGCATCACATTTTGTTTAATTTATAAAGTGTAATTGACCTGCGTGTCAATTTGTCTAGATAGATTAATTTGTAAATTTATCAGACAAGAGCACAGAGCACACATGGCAGAGGCGCATGCAGCTTGAGTCTTAACTAGGTGGGAGGTCCAGGGTTCGACTCTGGGACAGGCGCATTTTTCCTGGTGGGCGCACCTCAGCTGCAATTGGCCCTTGGGCCCTAGGTTGGGCCAGATGAGAAGCAAAAGCCCCATGAGGAAAAGCAAGTGAAGACTTAAGTTAGGTTAAGGTCTTACTTAGGCTTAATGGGCTTTTACCACATAAGATCAGCATGCTTTCTATTTATTGCTTATATAATTAGAAATGCATGAGTTTATCTTCTGCTATCACCATAGGAATTGCATGATAGGTAAGAAGATAAAAGACCGTTAAAATCCAACGCTAAATATCAAGCACGTAAAGCCTTCTGACGCGAAACCTCACTGTTCTGACTATCGTTGGAGCCGTGTTGTACCCACTCAGTGGGCACGTCCATCTATCTTCAGACGGTGCGGGATTATACCTGCGTGTTACAGAGAAGGGATTTATCGCTTCTCGTTGCTCAGCATAGCACGTGGTGGTCCAGGGAGTAGGTCAGGTCAGCTTGACCATGTAGGCTATATACTGAGCATATGTGAGCTATATGGAGGCAGCCATCTGAGGGATCAAAGACTGTGTTGTACCAACTCAGTTGGCACAGTCTGCTGGATTGCCCAGATGAAGGGGAATCGCACGGGTTGGCGATTGGCAGGAATTGCCTACCAGAAATTAGTGCTTGTACTCTCTGTGCATCTTATCTCGCCTGAGCGGGACGCGGAGACCAAGTATGAAATCTGGATCCCATCTCACTAAAAGAGTGTTTACTCTTTCGGACTGTTTAATGGATTTTTCAGTCAGATAAAATAGTGAGAAAAAGAATCATTCTTAAGTCCTGATTGATTCTTAACATTGATACTGACCTTGCTGTTCTTGCATTGTTGTAGATTCCTGCAGCAACGAACACCATGAACTTCAATGTGCGATCCTTACTGGAAAGGGAGAAGTTTGCTGGGCCAAACTTCTCAGACTGGTACGGACACCTTAAGATTGTTCTTAAGGCAGAGAGGAAACTGTATGTCCTCGAGACGGCGATACCGCCTCAACCCGCTCCGAACGCCGCAAGGGCGGTTCGGGAAGCCTATGAAAAGCATGTCAATGATAGCATTGATGTCGCTTGCCTGATGTTAGCGTCTATGACGCCACCGCTGCAGCGTCAGCATGAGGATATGTCTGCTATCGAAATTATAGCAAACCTCAAGATGTTGTATGCTGCACAGGCGAGGACTGAGCGCTATAACTTGACCAAGCTGTTCTTTCAAAGCAAACTGGCTGAAGGGAGTCCAGTGGGAGCTCATGTGCTCAAGATGATTGGGCACAAGGAGGCTCTAGAGAAACTGGGACACACCATCAATCAGGAGCTTGCTGTAGACATTATTCTGCAGTCTCTACCGCCTTCTTTCGATGCGTTCATTATTAACTTTAATATGAACAAAATCGACTGTACCCCGGCAGAGTTGCTGAATATGCTCTTGACTACAGAGGAAACTCTGAAGGGAAAGCCTTCATCCTCTGTCTTAATGGTTCCTTCTAGGAACAAGAAGAAGGGGAAGAAGGGAAAAACCCCAGTCAAGAACTACAACAAGGCGCTGAAACAAAAGGTTAAGCGGTCGAAGTAATACAGATGTTTCCACTGTGGCCAGTTGGGTCACTGGAAAAAGGACTATAAAGCGCTCCAAGGAGACAAGAAGGGAAGCATCGCTTCTGGCTCAGGTATTTATGTGACTGAGGTCATGTTCTCTTCTTCTATATCATGGGTGTTGGATACTGCATGTGGAGTTCACATTTGTTCAAATGTACAGGAACTCAAGAGAAGAAGACAGGTGGGACAGCATGAGGTGGACCTACGAGTTGGAAACGGAGCACGGGTTGCTGCTGTTGCTGTAGGCACTTATTTCATTTCTCTACCATCTGGGCTTGTATTGGAACTAGACAATTGTTACTTTGTTCCTAGCATTACTAAAAATATTATCTCTATTCCTGCTCTTGTCAGGAAAGGGTTTTCCTTTGAATGCAATATTTCAAAGTGTGTTTTATCTTTTGATAATATTGTTTATGCCACTGGATCAATTAGCAATGGGTTATTCATGTTGGACATGGAATGTTCTATACAGCAGATTGATATTAAGAAAGCCAAGTATGCTGATGACAGCACCTTGCTATGGCATAGTCGTTTAGGCCATATTAACAAGAAACGCATTAAGCAGTTGCATCATCAAGGACTGCTGGGATCATTCTCCTATGAGGAGATTGATACATGTAAAGCTTGTTTAATGGGCAAAATGACGAAGTCACCTTTTCCTAATAAAGGTCAAAGGGCTTCAGGTTTACTTGACCTTATACACAGTGATGTGTGTGGGCCATTTAGTAAACATGCCAGAGGTGGCTATCAGTACTTCATTACCTTTACTGATGATTTCAGTAGGTATGGGTATGTCTATTTAATGAGATATAAAAGTGAATCTTTTGACAAGTTCAAAGAGTTCAAGAATGAAGTACAAAATCAGCTAGGCCAAAATATCAAGACACTTCGTTCTGATCGAGGTGGAGAATACCTAAGTCATGCATTTACTGACTATCTGAAGGAGTGTGGGATTATCTCACAGCTCACTCCGCCAGGAACACCGCAATGGAATGGTGTGTCCGAGAGGAGAAATAGAACGTTACTTGATATGGTTCGTTCGATGATGAGTCAGGCTACTCTACCTTACTCCTTTTGGGGATTTGCACTGGAGACAGCTGCAAAGATACTAAACCGAGTGCCATCCAAGGCAGTTTCAAAGACCCCATATGAATTATGGTATGGGAAACAGCCTAGCTTGACATTTATCAAGATCTGGGGTTGCGAGGGTTATGTCAAAAAGCTCGCCTCTGGGAAACTAGAGAGCAGATCTGACAAATGCATCTTTGTCGGTTACCCTAAGGAAACTAAGGGTTATTATTTCTACGATCCCAAAGAGAACAAGGTATTTGTTGCTCGGACGGGCATTTTTCTTGAGAAGGAGTTTCTTCTGCAAGAAGCCAGTGGGAGAGAAATAAAGCTGGATGAGAATCCAGAGGAAGGACAAAGTAGTCAAGCACAGTTGGATGAGCCTGAGCCGGTAGAACAGGTTATTGAACAACCTGAGGCTCAGATATCACGGGAACCGCGAAGATCGGGAAGGATTCGTCGACAGCCTGAGCGCTATGACGGAGTCTACATCATTGATCATGATGAACCCCTCACTTATGCGGATGCGGTCAGTGGACCGGACTCAGCTAGATGGCTTGAAGCTATGCGAGCCGAGATGGACTCCATGTCAGATAACCAAGTTTGGGATTTGGTTGATCCGCCTCCGGGAGTTATCCCTATAGGCTGTAAGTGGATCTTCAAGAAGAAGATTGACATGGATGGTAACGTGGTTACCTATAAAGGCAGGCTAGCTGCGAAAGGTTTCAAGCAAATCTACGGGATAGATTATGATGAAACTTTCTCTCCTGTAGCCATGTTTAAGTCTATTCGGATTCTTTTCGCGATAGCAGCATATTATGATTATGAGATCTGGCAAATGGATGTGAAGACCGCTTTCCTTAATGGAAAATTGGATGAGGATGTGTATATGACACAACCGGAAGGTTTCACTAATCCATCAGATCGTCATAAGATATGCAAGTTAAAGAAGTCCATTTATGGACTTAAACAAGCATCAAGAAGCTGGAATATTCATTTTGATGAATCAGTCAGTGAATTTGGTTTCATCAAGAACGAGGATGACCCGTGTGTATATAAGAGGTTTAGTGGGAGCGTGATTACTTTCCTAGTCCTCTACGTCGATGATATCTTAATCATTGGAAACGATATTCCCGAAATGCATGCGGTGAAAGCATGGTTAAGAAAATGTTTCCAGATGAAAGATTTAGGAGAAGCAGCCTATGTGTTAGGTGTGAAGATCTATAGGGATAGATCTAAGAGGCTTCTCGGGTTGTGCCAGAGTACTTACATAGATAAAGTCCTGGAGAGATTTCATTTAGAGAATTCTGAAAGAGGATATCTTCCAGTCAGACATGGTCTGAATCTTTCAAAGAGTCAGTGTCCACAAACACAGACTGAGAAAGATGAAATGGACAATACGCCTTATGCTTCGGCTATTGGGTCCATTATATATGCGATGTTGTGTACTCGCCCAGACGTCGCTTACGGGTTAAGCGTGACCAGTCGGTTCCAAAGTAATCCAGGTCAGGCGCACTGGATTGCAGTCAAGAACATTTTAAAATATCTTCGGAGGACCAAAGATATATTCTTGATATATGGTGGTCAGGAAGAACTCAGCATTGAAGGATATACTGACGCTTCGTTCCAGTCTGACCAGGATGATTTCCGATCGCAATCAGGCTATGTTTTTAGCTTGAATGGAGGAGCAGTGGTGTGGAAGAGTTTCAAACAGTCTATAGTTGCTGATTCCACAACAGAAGCCGAGTATGTTGCAGCCTCGGAAGCATCTAAGGAGGCAGTGTGGATTCGTAAGTTCGTTCAAGAACTTGGTGTCGTTCCTTCGAGTGCAGATCCTTTGGTTATCTTCTGTGATAACACTGGAGCAATCGCACAAGCAAAGGAACCACGGTCGCACCAGAAGTCCAAGCACATACAGAGACGGTTTCATTTGATCCGGGAGATCATTGATCGTGGCGAGATCAAAATCTGCAAGGTTCATACATATGACAATCTGGCAGACCCGCTTACCAAGCCTCTAGCTCAGCAGAAGCATGAGAAGCACTGTAATAATATGGGTTTGAGATTTCTCAACCATTAGATTAAGTGCAAGTGGGAGATTGTTAGGGTATGCCCTTAAGGCTAATGTTTGAGGCCTTGGGATTGTAACAGTATCATGTATAAACTCTTATGTTTATAAAGGCAATGGTTGTTATTCAGGTTGTTACATTGTCTGCTGCAATGAATGTACTTCTGAATGATGTCTCTATGATGTTCAGCTAGGCTGACATGCAGTAAAGTCCTTAGTCGAGATATCTTGGTGAACATGAGACAGCCCTGATATGATTGAGACTAATATGTATTCTAATCTTATAGGATGCTTCGAGCATGGAATAAGATGTACACTCATGGGTACATTGGATGTATTGGACAGACCCTACTAGGTTATTCAATTGCTTGTCACAATGTGAATAATCCTTGATTGCAACAAGTGGCACATGTCCTCTGACTTGAGATCACTTGTGTTTCTAAATGATGATTGTCATTGTTTTGAGGTAGTTCAATATCGTTTGAAACATAATGGTTATAGACTATCTTGGATGGTGAGCTTGAGTCATGTTAGGTCACTAGTGATAGATATAGGATTGCCATCTCCTTCATTGGAGTGTGATGTTCTAAAGGGGCCCCCTGGATGAGATGATTGAGAAAGTGTATGGCCATACCCAGATGACTATGTTCATCTGATCTAATCATGCTCATCATATTGGAGTTACAAGCTTGGCAGGCTTGTCCAATAAAGAACATCCAGTGGCAAAGGAATCATGTATGCCTAGTGAGTTGATTCACACTTGTGCTGTTGTTTGGGTGTAGTCTTGGAAGACTCTTTCCTTTATATCGGGAGACAGTGATGTGTTGCTAGATACCCCTCTCTGATCGTGATAACGTAAGTTATCGTTACCGACATTTAAAGGAAACCCTCAGGGTCGCACAATTTGATGATATGGCTTACTTAAGTCAGATCGTGTGGACTGAATTGTTTTGGGTTCAATTTAAAGGGAATTAATCTCTGATTGTGAGTGAGATCTAGTCTGATCATGTTTGATTGATTAGAGCTTGAGATCGGTAAGCTTTGATCGAGAGATTGGATGCTAGATCAGTGAGATCAGAAGCATCAAGAGATCAACGGTTAGATCTGGAGCCTTAGGGTTTAATTGAGATCTAGACTGGATTGCTTGGGTTAATTGGTCTTGGACCAAACCGAAATGAACCAGCTCATCAAGTGAGCGTGTGGTTCAAATGGAGAGGAGTTTGCGATTGGGGTAAACCCATGATCGCATGTGAGGGAGTGGATTTCTATTTTTAGAAAGCATGATCACTTACGTGACCACGCCTCATGTTGCTCGCCTCTTCACGCCTTTGTCGCCTCTTGTGATTTCGAGAGCTTTTGCATTCTCGTAAAAAAAAAAAAAGTGTGGACGACAAGAGGAGAAAGTTTTTCGCCAAGCAAGGAGATCATCTTCCTTTTTCATACGACAAGAACCTCTTGGAACCTTGCTAGCACAAGGAGCACCAAGGGAGTAGGCGGCTTCTTCATCTTGTGTGCGCATCCTCTGGAGGAGACCCCTGTCGATCTCTTCTTCCTCGACATCATACAAACAATGGCCATGGTATGATCATTGTTGTTCTAAGTTGATCATATAATACATGCTATGCGATCCTAGGAAACCCTAGATTCCGCCCATGCAAATTCATATCTGCGCATGTCTTAGGGTTTCCCCCCCCCCCCTTGTGGGGACTTTCAAACCTCTAGGCTGCTAAGAAATTCTAAAACCAAGGGGATGAATGTCTGTGGTGTCATTTGAAAGAATCTGAGTGCTAATATTTGCTCATACATTCATTCAACATCTTCACATAATCTAAGAATTTCCATCATCCATTTATCCAAATATCTTGTACTGGTGATGCATCTAGTATTCAGGCTATTGTATCTTGCCTCCTGTTTGTCATCTCGAATGATGATTCCATAAGGGTTTATGGGAGGTGGTGCTGAAGATTCAGCTGATGCTTTACCCTTGTCCTAGTTAGCAGCTTGTTTCCACCTTGGGGTCATTTTAAATATAGAGGATGAAGTCAAATTCAGTAAAAGATAAAAGCATATTTGTTACTGTTGGTGTATATGCCCTAGGACCTAGTTTTGGTCCACTTATGTACTACTTGACTTTGATATTTATATATATCATTCTGGCATTGTCATTATCAATGTTCGTTTACATCTGCGCACATGTACTAACATGATAATGTCCCTGGAGACAGATTGGATCTGTG
Source organism: Costus lasius (assembly GCA_027563935.2). Lineage (NCBI taxonomy): Eukaryota > Viridiplantae > Streptophyta > Magnoliopsida > Zingiberales > Costaceae > Costus > Costus lasius. The sequence continues at coordinate 97,164,795 of CM050450.1, read as the reverse complement.
CTCAAACTATTGTCCCCAGTCGATGTACCTTAGTGGATATGGGACAGCTATGGTACTTGTGAGATTGGTATGTGAGCTGGTTAGGTACGTGGTGCTAACGCAGACACATGGGTATATCATTGGAGGATATACAGGAAAGACCCGCTGTGAGGCTATGACTTGGTGTCATAAGTTATCCTCACAAGTGACAGGAGATGCATTGATCACTTGACTTGAGGTCATTGATCATTCTATATGGTTAGGGACTTGCTTTGATACAACCTAACACCTCGCCGTAGTTGGGAGGTCATAACGGTTGTCATTGAGCATGTCACGACCCATATGAGAAGGTCAATGGACAGACATAGGATTTGCCCCTTCCTTAGGGAAGTATGATATCCATGGAGCTCCTCTATGGTTCTATGACTGAGAGTGTATGGCCATACCCAGGTAAGAACCTGTTTTAGTCATAGCCATGTGATTGGGTGAAAACAAGTGGTGACACACTTGTCCAATCGGATATCAGTCCGGCAAAGAGACTGTAATGCATCTGTACCTAGTTGCGATGATGGGGATGTCGATGTCGATATCCATTCCAATGACCTGGGTAGCAGCGATGCACTGCTAGGTGCCACTCACTGCTTGTGGTGACCTTTGGTCAGCACTGCCAGCGTCAGAAGAACCTACAGGGTCGCACACCTTGATACTTGAGTTCTCGTATTGATCGAGAAGCCTTATGATCAAGTTATTGGATAACTCGGATCTAATTGGGAGATTTCATCAGCACCAATGGGCCTGATGAGATGGAAGAATGTTATTGGAGCCAAACTTCATTTTTGGCAGGTTGACCCGTATTTGACCATGGTTGGTCACACTTGGATTAGGGTTGCATTGGATTGGATCCAAATGCTTAATCAACCCATAGGATGAAGTTTGGGCTAGCTCATTATCCAATGAAGCCCAATAACAAGCTCTCATGAAGAGAAGAGAGGCTAAAAGGGTATAATGGGGAGAAACCCAACCCCATTGGCGCCTAAGGGGCATAATGGGGTTAGGGTGGCAAAATTGCTTCATTAAGGAAGCAATTTGCGCCTAGCCCTTCTCCCTTGATGGTATGAATGCCTTTAAGGCATGTCTTGGGCTGATATGGTACTTGGGCAATTATGGAAAGGTTGAATGAAGTTTATGGTAAAGTCTTGGAGACTTTCCTTACATCAAACCTCCTCATCCTAGCCCTACACTTGTCATGATCCTAGCCCTTGCCCTAATCGCCTCTTGCCCTATATATGTGACCCTAGCCGCCCTCTCTTATTATGATTCATCCTTGGAGGCGTGAACATAAGAAGGGGGCGAGAGCAAGAAGCAAGGGCGCAATCTCTTCCTCTTCCATCAAGTGGCCGCAAGCTTCTCCTTCCTTACCACTTGGCGCATCTTTCTCTCTTGGTGGCGCAAGGTGGTTGGAGCATCTCCCTAAGGCTTGGATCTTCTTCCCGAGGCTAGCACCGGGCGTGGAAGAAGAGGACTCGAGGCATCCGTGTGTGTGAGACTGCAGAGGGCGCACTCTTGGGCGCCTATCACGACATCGACCTCATCTTGCTCTGAGGTATTTTCTAACTTATCGTGTCGACCCCCTTGCATGCGATCTTCACTGGGTTTTTGGGACCGGCCTGTTTCGGGGACATTCTTCCGCTGTGCAATGTATGTATGTGTCTCTGAAAAATTGTAAAATGTCCCCGGGGTTTCCCAACAGTTACCACAACAAAATACCACAAACAGGGTTCTCAGCAGAACTTGAATGTGATGCTTGAATCTTGTGTTTCTGGTTGAAATTGATAGCTGGAAACTTCAAGGGAATGAGCTTCAAGCTCAATCAAAATTCTAGAAGGCTAGAATCAGCTCTGGCGAAGTAGCGGCGACAAGAATAAGAGCTCGGCGAAAATCATCTCTTTGAACCTAATATGGCTTTGAATCATCGAAATCCCATTCGGAGATGCCGGAAACTACTTCAGAGAATGTCGCCGGAAGCTTTAGAAGGTTAAGGGAAGCTCGAATCGAAGAGGCGGTGCAAATGCAAGAAGATCACGGGTGAAAACCCTAAAAATACAGTCGTGGATATATATAGGTGAATAGAATTACGGCTGTGAAAATAAATATGGCACACCCGTGAAACATTCTGTAAAGAAAAGTCAGAAAATATATGTGTGAAAATAAATATGGTACACCCGTGAAAGTTTCTATAAAGAAAATATTCCAAATTACGGGGGTGATATAAATCACAGCTCGCCCGTAGTTTTTGCAATTTTTTTTTATAAAAATACGGGTGTGAAAATTTTCACACCCCTCCCGTGAAACCTTCTGCTCCTTGTGAAATAAACAGGGCTTAAAAAATATGGGTGTTATAGAAATCACACCCCACCTTTGAAATCCTTTGTCTCTTTAGAGATGAGCAGTAACGCAAAAATACGACCATGAAAATAAATATGGTTGGGCCATAATTTTTGCGTAAACTTCTAAAATCACTGTTTCGACGTAAAATCAAATTTGAACACTCCTACAAAATAGAAAAAATAAGAGTTAGTGCTAGAAAATCAACTAAATAAACAAAAACAAAGAAAATCAAATGAGAAAAACTAGAGTAGAGTGCTTGGGTTGTCTCCCAAGAAGCGCTAAGTTTAAAGTCGCTAGCTCGACCAAATATCGTCATACTTATGCTAGCGGTGGAGGATCTGAGAGCTTTTGGTTGACACCTTCCTCGATAGGCTCAGACACATAGTAATGTTTCAGGTGTTGACCATTAACTATGAAGTTTCCTGATCTTTCACTCCAAATCTCAATAGCGCCATAAGGATAAACTTTAACAACCTTGAAAGGACCCGACCATCTTGTTCTAAGTTTTCCAGGAAAGAGCCTCAATCTAGAGTTAAAAAGTAAAACGATGTCACCTTATTGAAAATCTTTTCTATTGATTTAGCAGTCATGCCACTTCTTGGTTCTTTGCTTGTAAATTATTGCGCTCTCATATGCATTCATTCTGATCTCTTCAAGTTCATCAATATGTAACTTCCTTTTTTCCCCAGCAGTTTTCAAATCATAATTTAAAGTCTTTATCGCCCAATAAGCTTTATGTTCCAATTCAACCGGGAGATGACATAATTTTTCATATATAAGTTGATAAGGTGACATACCAATTGGAGTCTTAAATGCACTCCGGTATGCCCATAATATATCATCAAGCTTCATGGACCAATCTTTCCTTGATTGAGAGATAATTTTTTTCAAAAATGCTTTTCAACTCTCTGTTAGAAACTTCTACCTGGCCACTTGTCTGCGGGTGATAAGGAGTAGATACTTTATGCCTCACCCCATATTTACTCAATAGTGTAGAGAATTTTTGCTCTAAAAAGTGGAATCCACCATCACTTATTACAACTCTTGGAATTCTAAACCTTAGAAATATTACCCTTCTGAACAGCTTGATGACCACGCGTGAATCATTGGTCGAAGCTGCTACAACTTTAACCCACTTTGACACATAATCAACTGTCACAAGAATATACTTATTACCACTTGAGGTTGGGAAAGGACCCATGTAATCAATTCTCCACACATCAAATATCTCAATCTCCAAAATATTACTTAGTGGCATCTCATCACGTCTCGATATATTTCCTATCCACTAGCATTTTTCACAGGAAAGCACAAAATTCCAAGCATCCATAAAAAGGGTCGGCCAGAAAAAAACCTGATTGAAGCACTTTAAAAGCAATCTTGGATAAACTATTATGTCCTCCATATGCAGAACTATGACAATGAAAAAAGCACATCCCTAAGCTCTTCCTCTAGTAGACATCTCCTGTATATCCCATCCGCACATCTTTTGAACAAAAAAGGCTCCTCCTAGAAATAATGTTTTACCTCTGATAGAAATATCTTTCGTCCCTAATAATTCAAATCAGCGGGTAAGATGTTAGACACCAAATAATTTACAAAATCAGCATACCATGGAGCATCAATCCTTACAATAGCAAATAGATTCTCGTCAGGAAAGGCATGATCAATCTCATACTCCGCTACTTTCTCTACTCCATCCCCCTTCTTTGGCACCACATGCACCGGGCTCACCCACTGGCTATCAAAGATAGGGTAGATAACTCCAGCATCTAGGAGATTGAGAATCTCCTTCTTCACTACCTCCTTCATATTGAGATTGAGCCTCCTCTGGTATTCAATTGATGGCTTGCTCCCCTCTTCTAAAAATATCTGGTGCATATAAACATCAGGCTTAATTCCTTTAATGTCATTAAGGGTATAGCCAATCACTTTCTTATGTTGCCGAAGTTCATCTAAAAGCCTAGCAGTCTGAGATGCATCAAGATTAGCATTAATAATCACAAGAAAAGTAGAGTTCTCTCCAAGAAATTCATACCTGATGTTACTTGGGAGAGATTTAAATTCATACCTTTTTCCTTCATCAAATTTACCTTTTATGTACTCAAGTGTTCTTCTTTCAACTTTTTGGACTCAAGTGGTGATGCAGAATTTAACAACGCATAATAAGAACTTACCTCCTCTTCATCACTGCAATCACCTATGGTAAGACACACTTCGAGTGGATCCTTCTCTACCTTGGAATCAATGGTCATCGGTAAAGTGTCATCCAGGACTTCAACACTACAACAAGATCTTGCAATAGGAGGTTTCTTTTTAAGTTTTCAGTTAGATCAAATTCTACAGAATCCTCACCTACCTTAAAAGTAAGCTTCTCATTCTTAACATCGATCATGGCACCAGCTGTCGACAAAAAGGGGCAACCTAAAATTATGGGAAGTATAGAATCCTGCTCAATCTTGAGAATAATAAAATCAGCAGGAATAAAAAACTTACCAACCTTGATAGGCACATCCTCAAGAATACCTAGCAGATGCCTTATAGAGTGGTCGACTAACTATAGCGAAACAAAAGTGGGCTTTAAATCACCAATGTCCAACTTCTTAAAAAACAAAATATGGCATTAAACTAGCACTAGCCCCTAAATCATACAAAGCATGGTCAATAGACACATCACCAATCAAACAAGGAATAGAAAAACTGCCTGGATCTTTAAGCTTTGGTGGCAATTTATTCTGAATTATTGCACTACACTCTTCAGTGGGTGCGACCATTCCATGCTCTTCTAACTTCCTCTTGTTGGACAATATTTCTTTCACGAATTTGGCATGAGAAGACATCTGCGATAAGGCATCAGTTAAAGGAATATTAATATAAAGCTTTTTGAGTACCTCTAAAAATTTTCCAATTTGCTTGTCAAGTTTAGCTTTTCCCAATCTTTGAGGAAAGGGTACTGGCAGTTTGTAGGGAGGTGCTCTCACTCTGGCTCCCTATCCTGCAAAGATGTTTTGCCTTCGTTTCCCTATTCTTTAGTGGGTTCATCATCTTGCACCCCTTGGTCTGGTGTTGAATTAGGTGCTCGTGGCTCCTCTAACTGTTTCCTACTGCATGTTGTGATTGCATTGCAATGCTCGCGTGAGTTTACCTCTGGTTTCCCTGGTAGTCTACCTATCGGTCTACTTGAAGAACCTGAGCTATTTGAATTTCTTACATCTTATGATGGGTCTCCATAGATTTCATCTTGGAAGTCAGATTCTTGATAGACTCGCTGACATGTTTGAATTCTTGCCTAAAATCATCGTTATGTTTGGTCTGAGCGGCAATAAATTGCTCAAGTAGTATCTCCATGTTTGACTTTTGGGAAGCTTGTGGTTGAGGTTGATTGTATTGTCTCTGCTGGTAGCTAGGGGGCTGTCGATTATTACCTTAAGGTGTTTGATTTTGATTACTCCTCCAAGAGAGATTGGAATGGTTCCTCCACCCAGTGTTGTAAGTGCTCGAGTATGGGTTATTCTGTGGTTTTCCATTATAATTCCCAATAGCATTAGCTTGTTTAGAGTTGCACTCGCCCTTTGTAGAAACTCCCAACTAACATTTTTGTGTATAATGCCTTGCATTACCATAAATATCACACAAAACAGCATTAACAGTGGCATGATTTAAATTTAAAAAATTAATTTTATGAGTTAGGGAATCAACCTTGGCGGCCAGTGTAGTGATAACATCTAAATCATACCTACCTGGAACCTTGGAAGACGGCCTTCTCTCATTTGTCCACTAATAGTGGTTCGAAGCCATTTCTTCAAATAAATTCATTGCTTCCTCCACACTTTTATTCATTATTGCACCGCCAGAGGCAGCGTCAACTATCATACGAGTATTGTAGTTTAAAGCATTATAGAATGTATGAATAATTACCCACTTGTCAAGGCCGTGGTGTGGGCACATCCTCTGAAGTTCTTTAAATCAATCCCACGCCTCGAATAGCAATTCTATTTCTTTCTGGACAAAACTCGTAATCTAGTTCCTAAGTTGTGCAGTCGTACTTAGTGGAAATTATTTTGTTAGGAAAGCATTGGAAAGCTCCTCCCAAGTTGTTATGGAACCTGGTTGATGAGAGTGAAGCCATGCATGAGCCCTATCCTTGAGAGAAAAGAAAAAAGTCTAAGTAGCAAAGCATCATTAAAAACACCATTCATTTTCAATGTATCACAGTATTCAAGAAGTATTGAAAGGTGCATATTAGGATCCTCAGACGGCAAGCCTCCAAACTGGTTTTGCTGAACCATGGAAAGTAGAGATGGCTTAATTTCAAAATTATTCGGCTCAATATTAGGGCAAGCAATACTTGAGCGAACCCCTTACATGTTTGGGACTGCGTAATCCCTTAAAGATCTCTGATCGCCTATCTTAGTTTTCTGTGACATTTCCTTGCTAGTTGCTTTCTATGGAAGCGAATATTCTTTTGATCTCCGAATCTTACTCAAATAGCTTCCTAGAACACCTAAGCATAAACAATCAACAGTTATAACTAGGATGGAAGATAGGTAATGTATTCAAAAATAAGTTAGACAAAATTAAATAAACAAAGAAAAGAAAAACAAAAGTCAAATCTATGAATCTTTCGATTGAGTTAATATCAGTGAAATTGGTCCCCAGCAATGGCGCCAAAAACTTGATGTGTTCCGCAAGTGCATGGATACGTCGAAGTAATAAAAATATTGATCTCATAGAGACCAATGACCAAGTACTAACTCTACTTAGGATTATTAGCTAAACAATTCAGAAAAAAGAGTGATTTTTATCACAACTAAATTGTAGAAATAATAAAACAGATTTTGTTGTAATCAATTTAATGAAAATTTAGGATTCCTGTTTCACCATACTATGTTTCATGACTTTTCTAAATAAAAAAATCTTAAGAAGGATTTACAGTGCCGAAGGGGATTTATCCGCATGTATAGATTGCCCCATCTCAGTAGTACAATCCGGTCTTTATCCTAGTTAATTCCCTACTCTCATGGTTATTAACTCGAGATAAACCCAATGAGTTCTTGACAAATCTATATAATCCCTTAAGTCAATTCGAACTACTCTCATTTTTAAATCAACTTATCCAAAAACTGTAGATCTGACATCACAATTCACCTCTCAGTACTTCTTGCGATGTCTCTAAGCATGCAAAATATGGCCAGTAATCAACATGTAATAAGCACAACAATCATTGAATCTAACATAAGTAAATTACTTCATAAGAAGGAAATCAATGATTAAGTCATGAAAACATAGTGGGATACAATCGTAATCCTGAATAAAAGATTTACATTGACATGTCCATCATATTCACGTTATAAAAATCCATGATTTCAATTACAATTAGAAAATAAATTATAAAATCAATAAGGAGGAAGAAATTCAAGGTTTCTTGATGAAGATCGACACTGATTGATCGAAAAATCAAAACTTTTCCAGTGAAGATTCATCGCACGCTACTAGTCGCCCTAGAAATCGCCCTTTTATCTAATTCACCTTGAAAATTCACCAAAAAGTTGTGGTAATTGCTCCAAAGTTTCATTATATAGTTCTCCATCCTTAGAATAGGTTTTCCCCAAAATTCGGCGTCAAAAAGAATCAAATCAAGCGAGAAACCAAGTCAAACTCAAAACTGGCGGACGAAAATATGGCCATTATTATAATTACGGCATGGCCGTATTTCTTTCTGTGTCTTTTGGAAATAAAACCTGGAAGAAATACGGCCGTAATTATAATTATAGGCAGGCCGTATTTCTTTCTGTGCATTTTCTTCAACAAATCACAGCTGTAATTTTCATCATGGGAGGCCGTATTTCTTTCTGTGGATTTCTAGTACTTTGTGCTGAGTAAAATACGGCCATGATAAATATCACAAGCAGGACGTATTTCTTTATGTGCTCTTTCAAAAAATACAGCTGTGATACAAAATACAGGCAAGCCATATTTTTCAAATAAGCTATGATTTGTACGAAATTTGATGGTAGTTTTGTCTTGACTTGTAGAATTCATCTATGCACTTGGATTCTTCAAAATCAATCAATATTTGGTCATTTTCACCTAAAACATGATAAAAGCGAAAAGAGGTAAAGATTACAAACAAACAAAAGGATTTAAGTCAAAATAAGTGAAAACATGATAAGAATAGGAGAGATTATGCATAAAAAATATAGAAAAAATACTATATAAATACTAGACATCACATAGCTATTTAGTTATGCTATTATTATATATTCTTTCATGTACTCTGAATTTAGGGGACTAAATTCTTTTTAAAGGGGTGAATAATGTTATAACCTTAGTTTTATTATTATTATTATTATTATTATTATTATTATTATTTAAATTTTAAATTTTTTGAAAATCCTATAAATATAACGTAAAATCCCTATTTTTCCCTTAATCTCTTCTGATTTATTTGTCCTCATCCGTTGTCGTTTCTATTTTCCTCTCGTGCTTCCCGTCGGCGACGCACACGTGAGTCCAGTAGCGACAGAAGCAAGCACCGATGACATCCTTGACGTCCTATAGTGGGGCATCGTTCATCTGGTGAGTTTCTAGTACTAGCGACATGTGCTGCAATGACGGCGTCATCCGATTGTCTTTGTATGCATGCAAAGAGTCCTGCGGCAGTGACATCTTCTGAGTCCTAGCAGATGACGAGTTTTGTGGCAAGATTCTACATTGGTTGCCATCTTCCTTTCCTTCCGGCGTTAGGGGACGAGTCTAGTGCCTGCGGTGTCTACCCCTCCTTCCGGCGTTGAGCGACCGTGACCTTTCTCCTCCACCCGGCGACTCCTCCTTCCTTTGTCAGCGGCGGCAATTTCCTTTCTCGATTGCGGTGACTTCTCCTCCCTCTCTCGTCGGCGGCGAAGCTTCCGGCAGTGAGCGCAGTGATCTTCCCCCACCGAACGAACAAGCAGACGAACAGACGAAGTTTGTTCCGCATTGTGCATTGCGGTAGAGGTAAGTGGTATACTATTTTATTTTATTTTATTTATTTATTATCTATTTTAAATTCTATAATTTCTACCCTAAATAGTATGAACCCAAATTATATTTTTATTTTGGTGTTTAGGGTAGATTTGGTTGATTTTAGTATACTTGGGTTCAATCGCTGCTAGTGGAGATTATTCCATTAGGAAGAAGAGATCATAGAAATCTCAAGAGGGATTCAGTATTTTAACACTTGAGATATGAATCTTTCCCTACTCCTTTATTATGGTGTCAAGGACATGTAGGAATCGTTACTTATTCCTTTGATTTGATGTCATATGCATATATTAGAATAGATTGGCACCATTATCTATTTGATACATCTGCTTATTTTGTTTCTAAAAATCGATTGACCTAATTTATCTTATTTATTTGGTCATATTATGTTTCTGTATGCATGGTTAATAAAATTGCATTGAGATATTAATAAGTTGACATTTGGGTATGGCGAACAGTTGTGTATCTGTGTTGTTAAGTCGTGACTGAAAGATCCCCTAACATAAGGGGGGGGGGGTGAAACCCTAGATAGGCGCATGTATTTTTTTTTTCTTATAAGCAGCGGAAAGGGGGTTTCTAGGATCTTTTGATGCATGCATTATAATCAACTTAAAACCGATTGCACAAGAGATAGAACCATACCATTGCCATCGGTTTGATGGTGTCTTGGAATCAAAGACGCAAGTGCCTCTTCTCCTTAGATGACACACACAATGAGAAGGCGACTACTTCCTTGGGGACTTTGTGCTAGCAAATCTTCAAGGAGTCCTTCGTATGGAGGGAATGAGAGAAACTTGCTTGCTTAGTCCTCGACTCTTCAAAAGCGTGAAGCAGAGGTTCCACACGAGAGAAGGCGACGGGAATAGAAGTGAGGCGACAAGAGATGCGCTCCACACAAGACATGGAGGCGTGGTTGCTAAAAATAGCCAACTTACTCTTTCATGCGATCATGTGTTCATGCATTTCGAACCAATCGCATTTTTCCTCTCTATTCTTTAAACCAAGCGCTCATCCATGAGCCGGTTCATTTGAATTTGGTTCAATAACAAAATAAACCAAGCAACCAGTCCAGACCATAATAAACACTTAGGTTCTTGATCTGACCGTCGATCTCTTGATGCTCCTGATCTAACTGATCTAGCATCCATTCTCTCGATCGAAGCTTACCTATCTCAAGCCCTAATCAATCAAACATGATCAGACCAGATCTCACTTACAATCAGAGATTAAATCCCTTTAAACTGAACCCAAATAATTCAGTCCACACGATCTGACTTAATTAAGCCATATCATCAAATTGTGCGACCCTAAGGGTTTCCTTTAAATGTCGGTAACGATAACTCACGTTATCACGATCAGTGAGGGGTATCTAGCAACACATCACTGTCTCCCGATATAAAGGAAAGAGTCTTCCAAGACTACACCCAAACCACAGTACAAGTGTGAATTCAACTCACTAAGCATACATATTTCCTTTGCCACTGGATGTTCTTATTGGACAAGCGTGTCAAGCTTGTAACTCCAATATGACAAGCATGATTAGATCAGATGAACATAGTCACCTGGGTATGGCCATACACTTTCTCAATCATCTCATCCAGGGGGGCCCCTTTAGAACATCACACTCCTTAAACAAGGAGACGGCAATCCTATGTCTATCACTAGTGCCCTAACCTGATTCAAGCTCATTATCCAAGATAGTCTATAATCATTATGTTTCAAATGATATTGAACTACCTCAAAACAATGACAATCATCATTTAGGAAACACAAGTGATCCCAAGTCAGAGGAAATGTGCCACTTGTTGCAATCAAGGATTATTCATATTGTGACAAACAATTGAACATCCTAGTAGGGTCAGTCCAGTACATCCAATGTACCCATGAGTCTACATCTTATTCCATGCTCGAAGCATCCTATAAGATTAGAACACATATTAGTCTTAACCATATCAAGGCTGTCTCATGTTCACCAAGATATCTCGACTAAGGACTTAACTGCATGTCAGCCTAGCTGAACAGCTTTGAGACATTATTCAGAAGAACATATATATTGCTGCAGACAATGTAGCTAACTGAATAACAACCATGCCTTTATAAACACATAAGTTTATACAAATGATACTGTTACAATCCCAAGGCCTCAAACATTAGGCTTAAGGGCATACCCCAACAATCTCCCACTTGCACTTAATCTAATGGTTGAGAAATCTCAAACCCATGTTATTACAGTGCTTCTCATGCTTCTGCTGCGCCAGAGGCTTGGTAAGCGGGTCTGCCAGATTGTCATCCGTATGAACCTTGCAAACTTTGATCTCGCCACGATCTATGATCTCCCTGATCAAGTGAAACCGTCTCTGTATGTGCTTGGACTTCTGGTGCGACCGTGGTTCCTTTGCTTGTGCGATTGCTCCAGTGTTATCACAGAAGATAACCAAAGGATCTGCACTCAAAGGAACAACACCAAGTTCTCTCACGAACTTACGAATCCACACTGCCTCCTTGGATGCTTCCGAGGCTGCAACATACTCGGCTTCTGTTGTGGAATCAGCAACAGTTGACTGTTTGAAACTCTTCCACACCACTGCTCCTCCATTCAAGCTAAAAACATAGCCTGATTGCGATCGGAAATCATTTTGGTCTGACTGGAACGAAGCGTCAGTATATCCTTCAATACTGAGTTCTTCCTGACCACCATATATCAAAAACATATCTTTGGTCCTCCGCAGATATTTTAAAATGTTCTTGACTGCAATCCAGTGCACCATACCTGGATTACTTTGGAACCGACTGGTCACGCTTAACCCGTAAGCAACGTCTGGGCGAGTACACAACATCGCATACATAATGGATCCAATAGCCGAAGCATAAGGCGTATTGTCCATTTCATCTTTCTCAGTCTGTGTTTGTGGACACTGACTCTTCGAAAGATTCAGACCATGTCTGACTGGAAGAAATCCTCTTTTAGAATTCTCTAAATGAAATCTCTCCAGGACTTTATCGATGTAAGTACTCTGGCACAGCCCGAGAAGCCTCTTAGATCTATCCCTGTAGATCTTCACACCTAATACATAGGCTGCTTCTCCTAAATCTTTCATCTGGAAACATTTCCTTAACCATGCCTTAACGGCATGCATTTCAGGAATGTCATTTCCAATGATCAAGATATCATCGACATAGAGGACTAGGAAAGTAATTACGCTCCCACTAAACCTCTTATATACACACGGGTCATCCTCGTTCTTGATGAAACCAAACTCAGAGATTGATTCATCAAAACGAATATTCCAGCTTCTAGATGCTTGTTTAAGTCCATAAATAGACTTCTTTAACTTGCATATCTTATGACGATCTGATGGATTAGTGAAACCTTCTGGTTGTGTCATATACACATCCTCATCCAGATTTCCATTAAGGAAAGCTGTCTTCACATCCATTTGCCAAATCTCATAATCATAATATGCAGCTATCGCGAAAAGAATCCGAATAGACTTAAACATAGCTATAGGTGAGAAAGTTTCATCATAATCTATCCCGTAGATTTGTTTGAAACCTTTCGCAACTAGCCTGCCTTTATAGGTAACCACGTTACCATCCATGTCAATCTTCTTCTTGAAGATCCATTTACAGCCTATAGGGATAACTCCCGGAGGCGGATCAACCAAATCCCAAACTTGGTTATCTGACATGGAGTCCATCTCGGCGCGCATAGCTTCAAGCCATCTCGCTGACTCCGGTCCACTGACCGCATCCACATAAGTGAGGGGTTCATCATTATCAATGATGTAGACTCCGTCATAGCGCTCAGGCTGTCGACGGATCCTTCCTGATCTTCGCGGTTCCCGTGATATCTGAGCTTCAGGTTGTTCAATAACCTGTTCTACCAGCTCAGGCTCATCCAACTGTGCTTGTGCACTTTGTCCTTCCTCTGGATTCTCATCCAGCTTTATTTCTCTCCCACTGGCCTCTTGCAGAAGAAACTCCTTCTCAAGAAATATAGCCGTCCGAGCAACAAATACCTTGTTCTCTTTGGGATCGTAGAAATAATAACCCTTAGTTTCCTTAGGGTAACCGACAAAGATACATTTGTCAGATCTGCTCTCTAGTTTCCCAGAGGCGAGCTTTTTGACATAAGCCTCGCAACCCCAGATCCTGATAAATGTCAAGCTCGGCTGTTTCCCATACCATAACTCATATGGCGTCTTAGAAACTGCCTTGGATGGCACTCGGTTTAGTACCTTTGCAGCTGTTTCCAGTGCAAATCCCCAAAAGGAGTAAGGTAGAGTAGCCTGACTCATCATAGAACGAACCATATCAAGTAACGTTCTATTTCTCCTTTCGGACACACCATTCCATTGCGGTGTTCCTGGCGGAGTGAGCTGTGAGATAATCCCACACTCCTTCAGATAGTCAGTAAATTCTCGACTTAGGTATTCTCCACCTCGATCAGAATGAAGTGCCTTGATATTTCGGCCTAGCTGATTTTGTACTTCATTCTTGAACTCTTTGAACTTGTCAAAAGATTCACTTTTATGTCTCATTAGATAGACATACCCATACCTACTGAAATCATCAGTAAAGGTAATGAAGTACTGATAGCCACCTCTGGCATGTTTACTAAATGGCCCACACACATCACTGTGTATAAGGTCAAGTAAACCTGAAGCCCTTTGACCTTTGTTAGAAAAAGGTGACTTCGTCATTTTACCCATTAAACAAGCCTTGCATGTATCAATCTCCTCATAGGAGAATGATCCCAGCAGTCCATGATAATGCAACCGCTTAATGCGCTTCTTGTTAATATGGCCTAAACGACTATGCCATAGCAAGGTGCTGTCATCAGCATTCTTGGCTTTCTTAATATCAACATTTTGTATAGAATTTTCCATGTCCAACATGTATAATCCATTGTTAATTGAACCAGTTGCATAAACAATATTATCTAAAGATAAAACACACTTTGAAATATTGCATTCAAAGGAAAATCCCTTCCTGACAAGAGCAGGAATGGAGATAATATTCTTAGTAATACTGGGAACAAAGTAACAACTGTTTAATTCTAATACAATTCCAGATGGCAAAGAGATGAAATAGTCTCCTACAACAACAGCAGCAACCCGTGCCCCGTTTCCAACTCGTAGGTCCACCTCATGCTGTCCCACCTGCCTTCTTCTCTTGTGTTCCTATACATTTGAACAAATGTGAACTCCACATGCAGTGTCCAACACCCATGATATAGAAGAAGATGAAACCATGACTTCCGTCACGTATATACCTGAGCCAGAAGCAAGGCTTCCCCTCTTGTCTCCTTGGAGCGCTTTACAGTCCTTTTTCCAGTGACCCATCTGGCCACAGTGGAAACACCTGTATTCCTTGGACCGCTTAACCTTCTGTTTCAGAGCCTTGCTGTAACTCTTGACAGGGGTCTTGCCCTTCTTCCCCTTCTTCTTGTTCCTCGAAGGAACCATCAAGACAGAGGTTGAAGGCTTACCCTTCAGAGTTTCCTCAGTAGTCAAGAGCATATTCAGCAGCTCTGCCGGAGTACAATCGATTTTGTTCATATTAAAGTTAATAATGAACGCATCGAAAGAAGGCGGAAGAGACTGCAGAATAATGTCTACAGCAAGCTCCTGGTTGATGGTATGCCCCAGTTTTTCTAGAGCCTCCTTGTGCCCAATCATCTTGAGCACGTGAGCTCCCACTGGGCTCCCTTCAGCCAGTTTGCTCTGAAAGAACAGCTTTGTCAAATTATAGCGTTCTGTCCTCGCCTGTGCAGCATACAGCATCTTGAGGTTTGCTATCATGTCTATTGCAGACATATCCTCATGCTGACGCTGCAGCGGTGGCGTCATAGACGCTAGCATCAGGCAAGCGACATCAATGCTATCATTGACGTGCTTTTCATAGGCTTCCCGAACCGCCCTTGCGGCGTTCGGAGCGGGCTGAGGCGGTATCGCCGTCTCGAGGACATACAGTTTCCTCTCTGCCTTAAGAACGATCTTAAGGTGTCCATACCAGTCTGAGAAGTTCGGCCCAGCAAACTTCTCCCTTTCCAGTAGGGATCGCACATTGAAGCTCATGGTGTTCGTTGCTGCAGGAATCTACAACAATGCAAGAACAGCAAGGTCAGTATCAATGTCAAGAATCAATCAGGACTTAAGAAAGATTCTTTTTCTCACTATTTTATCTGGCTGAAAAACCCAGCAAAACAGCCCGAAAGAGTAGAACTCTTTTAGTGAGATGGGATCCAGATTTCATACTTGGTCTCCGCGTCCCGCTCAGGCGAGATAAGATGCACAGAGAGTACAAGCACTAATCTCTGGTAGGCAGTCCCTGCCAATCGCCTACCTGTGCGATTCCCCTTCATCTGGGCAATCCAGCAGACTGTGCCAACTGAGTTGGTACAACACAATCTCTGACCCCACAGATGGCTGCCTCCATGCGCTACCATATGCGCCACATATGTAGCCTACATGGTCAAGCTGACCCGACCTACTCCCTGGACCACCACGTGCTATGCTGAGCAACGAGAAGCGATAAATCCCTTCTCTGTAACACGCAGGTGTAATCCCGCACCGTCTGAAGATAGATGGACGTGCCCACTGAGTGGGTACAACACGGCTCCAACGATAATCAGAACAGTGAGGTTTCGCGTCAGAAGGCATACGAGCTTGATATTTTAGCGTTGGATTTTAACGGTCTTTTATCTTCTTCACTATCATGCAATTCCTATGGTGATAGCAGAAGATAAATAAACCATGCTGTTCTACTTATTAAACAATAAAAGAAAGCATGAATCTTATGTGGTAAAATCCCATAGCCCTAGTAAGACCTTAAGAACTTAAGTCTTCACTTGCTTTTCTTCATGGGGCTTTTGCTACTCATCTGGCCCAAACCAGGGCCCAAGCGCCATCTGCAGCTCAGGTGCGCCCACCAGGTAAATGCGCCTGGTCCTAGGGTCGAACCCTAGACCTCCCACCTGGTCAAGCCTCTGCTGCATGCGCCTCTGCCAAATGTGCTCTGTGCTCTTGTCTGATTAATTTACAAATTAATCTATCTAGACAAGGTTGACTCGCAGGTCAATTACATTTTATAAATTAAATGCAATGTGATGCGCAGATCACAATATAAAAATTAATTTACAAAATTAACCAGGCACGCAGGCCCCAGCACAGCACACATTAAAACACGGGCAGCCCACATAAGATTAAATAAACATACATATGCATCAATCAACATGTGATCCATTCATGAAAATTAAATTTCGAAAACCCCTTGGGATCAATTTTAATTTTCCTTATTTGCCCTACTACCTTACAATGGTCCATTACTAGGGATCCACTCATCAGATCTAGTCAGATCCACTGCCCTTTCATGCACCAAGTCCTAACTGACTTGAGTCGACCAAAAGGCCAACCATGCATGCGCCAAGGGCTGAACGACCACACTGAGGTCTGGCAAGCGGGCGTGAGCCCGGGCCTAAATCATGTGCGTTCATAGGTTGTCTCAACCAGACATCGCTACACGCCTGTCTGCAGTCGACTTATAGCCACCTTGTGCTTTCGCACAGGTGCCATCTGGTCGACCCATCAAGGCTGTCAGATAATCTGATCAGACTAATTGGATCTTGACTAGACTGAGATTTCAACCTTAATAACCCATCTAAGGGTTTAAAGTAGGCGCCTTAGATCTAAGGTGAATCACGCATGTAATATAAGTTTTAAGAAAACATACAAAAATGCGCCAAGAACATGCGCCAACATAAGAATGTAACATGAAACATTTTTCTTATGAAACATCTAATATGCGCATGTTATAGATCTAAGCATACTTATATATCCGCATACATGGATCACAATATTTTAAGCAATCATAGAAACATGCAAACAATGGCTCTGATACCAATTGAAAGATCCCCTAACATAAGGGGGGGGGGTGAAACCCTAGATAGGCGCATGTATTTTTTTTTTTCTTATAAGCAGCGGAAAGGGGGTTTCTAGGATCTTTTGATGCATGCATTATAATCAACTTAAAACCGATTGCACAAGAGATAGAACCATACCATTGCCATCGGTTTGATGGTGTCTTGGAATCAAAGACGCAAGTGCCTCTTCTCCTTAGATGACACACACAATGAGAAGGCGACTACTTCCTTGGGGACTTTGTGTTAGCAAATCTTCAAGGAGTCCTTCGTATGGAGGGAATGAGAGAAACTTGCTTGCTTAGTCCTCGACTCTTCAAAAGCGTGAAGCAGAGGTTCCACACGAGAGAAGGCGACGGGAATAGAAGTGAGGCGACAAGAGATGCGCTCCACACAAGACATGGAGGCGTGGTTGCTAAAAATAGCCAACTTACTCTTTCATGCGATCATGTGTTCATGCATTTCGAACCAATCGCATTTTTCCTCTCTATTCTTTAAACCAAGCGCTCATCCATGAGCCGGTTCATTTGAATTTGGTTCAATAACCAAATAAACCAAGCAACCAGTCCAGACCATAATAAACACTTAGGTTCTTGATCTGACCGTCGATCTCTTGATGCTCCTAATCTAACTGATCTAGCATCCATTCTCTCGATCGAAGCTTACCGATCTCAAGCCCTAATCAATCAAACATGATCAGACCAGATCTCACTTACAATCAGAGATTAAATCCCTTTAAACTGAACCCAAATAATTCAGTCCACACGATCTGACTTAAGTAAGCCATATCATCAAATTGTGCGACCCTGAGGGTTTCCTTTAAATGTCGGTAATGATAACTCACGTTATCACGATCAGTGAGGGGTATCTAGCAACACATCACTGTCTCCCGATATAAAGGAAAGAGTCTTCCAAGACTACACCCAAACCACAGTACAAGTGTGAATTCAACTCACTAAGCATACATATTTCCTTTGCCACTGGATGTTCTTATTGGACAAGCGTGTCAAGCTTGTAACTCCAATATGACAAGCATGATTAGATCAGATGAACATAGTCACCTAGGTATGGCCATACACTTTCTCAATCATCTCATCCAGGGGGGCCCCTTTAGAACATCACACTCCTTAAACAAGGAGACGGCAATCCTATGTCTATCACTAGTGCCCTAACCTGATTCAAGCTCATTATCCAAGATAGTCTATAATCATTATGTTTCAAATGATATTGAACTACCTCAAAACAATGACAATCATCATTTAGGAAACACAAGTGATCTCAAGTCAGAGGAAATGTGCCACTTGTTGCAATCAAGGATTATTCATATTGTGACAAACAATTGAACATCCTAGTAGGGTCAGTCCAGTACATCCAATGTACCCATGAGTCTACATCTTATTCCATGCTCGAAGCATCCTATAAGATTAGAACACATATTAGTCTTAACCATATCAAGGCTGTCTCATGTTCACCAAGATATCTCGACTAAGGACTTAACTGCATGTCAGCCTAGCTGAACAGCTTTGAGACATTATTCAGAAGAACATATATATTGCTGCAGACAATATAGCTAACTGAATAACAACCATGCCTTTATAAACACATAAGTTTATACAAATGATACTGTTACAATCCCAAGGCCTCAAACATTAGGCTTAAGGGCATACCCCAACAGTGACATATTGACCTCTGGACTAGTGATTTATCACCAGTGGCCTATATTTGTGAGATATAGTTACCGATTATATCAGGCTATATGGTTGCCAGTTAAGGTACCGCCAGTTGTCTTTGGACAATACTCCGAATGTCAGGTGTTAGACGCAACACTACCGGGATGTTTAGGATAGTCGTTCCACTGTGTGAGTTGATGGTGAAAACACTCTAAAAATGAGTGCGGCTCATTATTGAAATCTGTTAGCCAAACTTGATGATTTACACGACATTCTCTGTGTAGAGTTATCTTTGTATTATTTGTTTATGACTTATAGTATAGTTCCATGTCATTGTAATTATCTTGTTGTTTGACCACTCACCATTTTGTTGATTCCTACTTAGCATTTTTGCTAACTCCTATTGTTTCTCTTATAGGTACTGAGTTAGCTTTTGAGAGGAATATAGTAGATAGCTATATACTAGCCCCGAGTTGAGATAGTATTTTAGTTTTTATTTCAGTTGATTTTGTTTACATCTTTGATAGTATGTTTTTAAAAATTATGTTATAAAATTTTTAGATTATTTATTTAGGAAAAGTTTTCAATTTAAGCTTATTTCATAGTGTATTATAGTTATTTGGTTCCTATCAATATTGTCTACTCCCTGGGGAACCCTCAGCCAGAGATAGCTGGATTTCCGCTGGGGTGTGACATGGTAAGTGAAAGTCCCCTTCAAGGGGGAGCGCAAAGGGGATGAATCCCTAACTTAGGGGGCGCATGAAATTTTTCATAGGGTTTCATGTAGATCGATTGCATGAATACATATATGATCAACTTTTATGGATGAGAAGTATTTCATACCGAAGCCATGTGTTGGATGGCGCCTTGGAAGAGAGAGAGCAAAAGAGATCTCCTCCAAAGAAGACACACACCAAATGATGAAGGCTTCCTTCTTGCGCACCTCTTGTGCTAGCAAAAGTGCCAAGATGTTCTTGTTCGAATGGTAGGGACGATGAGATGATGCTTGGCCGAGAGTTCTCCCCTTGTCGTCAACACCTTCACCCCACGAAATTCGCAAGCCACATCAAAGACAAGAGAGCAAAAACATTTAGGCGATATCAAGAGTGGCATTACATGACTTCCCAAAATGGAAAGTCATGAAGCCATTCGCCAACGCCAAAACGCTTTCCTTCATGAACCATGCGTTCACATAGTGAACCGGTTCATTCTTTGGTTCAATTCGATTTGGTTCAAAGACCAAAATCAAACCAAGCCAAGCCAAGGCATGGTCTAGACCTTCTATGAACCAAATGGCTCATGATCTAACCGTTCATCTCCTGATGCTCTTGATCTCACCGATCTAGCATCCATTCTCTCGATCAAAGCTTACCGATCTCAAGCCCTAATCAATCAAACATGATCAGACCAGATCTCACTTATAATCAGAGATTAAATCCCTTCAAACTGAATCCAAACAATTCAGTCCACACGATCTGACTTAAAGAGGCCATATCATCAAATTGTGCGACCCTAAGGGTTTCCTTTAAATGTCGGTAACGATAACTTGCGTTATCACGATCAGTGAGGGGTATCTAGCAACACATCACTGTCTCCCGATATAAAGGAAAGAGTCTTCCAAGACTACTCCCAAAACACAGCACAAGGGTGAATGCACTTCACTAGGCATACAAGTTTCCTTTGCCACTGGATGTTCTTATTGGACAAGCGTGTCAAGCCTGTGTCTCCAATATGATGAGCATGATTAGATCAGATGAACATAGTCATCTGGGTATGGCCATACACTTTCTCAATCATCTCATTCAGGGGGGCCCCTTTAGAACACCACACTCCTTAAACAAGGAGACGGCAATCCTTTATCTATCACTAGTGCCCTAACCTGACTCATGATCATTATCCAAGATAGTCTATGATCATTATGTTTCAAATGATATTGAACTACCTCAAAACAATGACAATCATTATTTAGAAACACAAGTGATCTCAAGTCAGAGGACATGTGCCACTTGTAGCATACAAGGATTATTCACATTGTGACAAGCAATTGAATATCCTAGTAGGGTCTGTCCAGTACATCCAATGTACCCATGAGTCTACATCTTATTCCATGCTCGAAGCATCCTATAAGATTAGAACACATATTAGTCTCAATCATATCAAGGCTGTCTCATGTTCACCAAGATATCTCGACTAAGGACTTTATAGCATGTCAGCCTAGCTGAACAGCTTTGAGACATTATTCAGTAGTACACTTATTACAGCAGACAAGGTAACAACCTGAATAATAACCATGCCTTTATAAACAAAAGAGTTTACTACATGATACTGATACAATCCCAAAGGCCTCAAACATTAGCCTTAAGGGCATACCCCAACAGTAAGTGGCATGCTTTGATACAACATAATGTCTCACCGTAGTAGGGCAGTGGTCATTGGGTGTATCATAAGTCATATGAGAGATTCAACTAACCAAGAGAGGATTTGCCCCTTCCTAAAATAGAAGCTTGATATCCATGGGCCCCACATGGTTTTATGACTAAAAGTGATCATACCCAAGTGAAAACCTAATTTAGTCATAACTATAATGCAAAGGTACTTTGTTATGATTTAGGGGAAATCGATGACATTCTGATGACTTGGAAAGTAGTGATGTGTTACTAGACACCCCTTACTATTTGTGAAGATTGTCAAGTCATCATTGCCAACATCATAGGAACCTATAATGTCGCACACCTAGACACTTGAGATTTCGTATTGATCGGATAGCCTTAGATCAAATCATTGGATAATTCAGATCTATTTGGGAGTTTGATACATTACGGATGCATCTGATGAGATGGAGAATATCATTTAGATCTAGACTTCACTTTGACATCAATTGACCTCTGGTTGATCTATGAGTGACCATATTTGACCTTAGTTGACTAAGTGCTAATCAATAGGTCAAGTGATTGAGATTGCACCAATTGGTTTATGTGGCTTGTTGACTTAACTTAGTGAAATCTTGATGGGTCCATGGGCTAGGTGCATGTTTG
Organism: Costus lasius; assembly: GCA_027563935.2. NCBI lineage: Eukaryota > Viridiplantae > Streptophyta > Magnoliopsida > Zingiberales > Costaceae > Costus > Costus lasius. Next base: position 97,142,779 of record CM050450.1, on the reverse strand, counting down.
AATATAGTTTATTGAAATAATGAATAAATTTAATAAATTTATTCATGACTTACGTCATGTGACCCACCTCTATTTCACTATATATAGGCGGTTAAGAGGGCGCATATGGGCATGCTTCTCTTGTTGTAACCCTAGCCACCCAAGACTTCTCCTCTCAACCCTAGCCACCACCTATTCTTGCTCTTGGTGTCGCCATCATCAAAACTCAACCGCTCCTTGCTTGAGTTTGACGAGAAGAAGATGAGGTGATCCTTTTGGTGGCATGCTTCTTCCTTGGCGCATCTTCCATGAAGATTGGTGCAAGTTGAAGAAGGCGACATCACACCTTGGCACAATTCCTTGAGTTGGCACAAGCAAGGTGTTATCTCTCATAAGTGCGGATCTCAGCTCCAGAGGCTAGCACCAGGCATGGAGGTAGAGAGATCTTATGGAGCTCATGTGTGCGAGACTACAGAGGACGTTCACTTGCACATCTCAGAGTCATTATTGCCCACCCCTAAGCATGCTCAATAAGATACCTATCTCCTCACACTCGGTTAATTTATCTCATAATGTCGATCTCTTGTTGTTTTTATAAAGATCCATTTTGGGCCATCGCTTTTGCTATCTGTTTTAAATTTTAAATTGGTCCGGAGTTTCCCAACAAATCTCTCCAGCGTCATCATCAATATTTATGGAATCACTAAATGAGGACTTTTACTCTTTAAGAACACCTGTAGGAAATAAAAGATGAATATTAGTTTATTGGTTAAAAGACAAAACTTAAGCTATTGGAATTTGGAAATTTTGAATTAAATATTACATTCAGAATATAAGTATAAGCTATATAAAAAAAAGACCATAACCATACAATTATATACTCATATCTTTTATCCCATGTAATAGTCAATTTTGGGAGCATATTAAAGCTTCAACATCTCAGGTTCAATGCTACTTCAATAAAGATTAATTACTCTTCCATTAGTACTAAACACCAATTACGATGAAATTATAACTAGAATTAGTAAAAAATATTATACAATCAATTGCAAAGTTGGATATTTAATCTCATGTATCTTTCACCAATTAAGAATATCAAACTCTTTAGTTCATGGCAAAACCCTTTCATCCAAGTAATGTTCCAACGTATATTTAACATTCACATCATTGAAAAAATATAACCAAAATGTTGATTCTTTTTTACTGTTATGTAGAAAGACTAGATCTAGTACAAGTTAAAAATGCTATGTCAAATTATTATTTTTTATTTATTTAGACATTTTAAATTAGTACTCATATAATAATCTTAAATTGGCACTCATATAATAAATGAAAACAAACTTGTTTTGAACTTCCGAATGCACACGCAAATGGCATTTGTATATCTTGCTCATGATTTTATTTGAGTAATCAATTATTTTAACTAAATTTTATTATGAAAACTTTGAAAATGCATGTATCAAGTTTGATAATTGTATGCGCAAGGTCAACCCAGCCTATCCGGCACATACAGACATGCTACATGGGAGAAAACCCTAGCCGCCACTCTATATAAAATCAAAGGATTCTCCTCTGAAGGAATCGCTACAAGAGGTAAGCCGAAACGGAAAAATGGTGTCGGGCTCGGGTCTGTGCACGAGGCGGGTGGTGGTGGATGCGCGCCACCACATGCTGGGCCGTCTGGCCTCCATCTTGGCCAAGGAGCTGCTCAATGGGCAGCGCGTGGTGGTCGTCCGCTGCGAGGAGATCTGCCTTTCGGGGGGGCTTGTCCGGCAGAAGATGAAGTACCTTCGTTTCCTCCGCAAGCGCATGAACACCAAGCCTTCCCACGGTCCCATCCACTTCCGTGCCCCCGCCAAGATCCTCTGGCGCACCATCCGTGGGTAAAATCTCAATCACATTGGCCGTCACATATCACGTTAAAGATCCCGTCTTGGTGAAGCATTTCCTAGGTTGATTTATTTGTTATGAGCTCTATCGATTTTTATTTGCTTTCTTCCCAAGGATGATTCCTCACAAGACGAAGCGTGGAGCTGCAGCTCTTGCAAGGCTCAAGGCGTACGAGGGAGTGCCTCCTCCGTATGATAAGATGAAAAGGATGGTCATTCCGGATGCCCTCAAGTATGGCGTTATTGTTTAAACGATTTTGTTTATGTATCATTGTATGTGTTCGTCTACTAGATGATGAGCTTATGAAATTTTATTTTCAGGGTATTGAGGCTTCAGCCAGGACATCGTTACTGCTTACTAGGTCGGCTTTCGTCGGAGGTTGGATGGAATTACTATGATACCGTTAAGGTCAGATTCAATTGAACCTATTTTCTATATTCAAATTTATTATCTGACTGCTGCTTGTCTGCTTTAGTGCTTGTTCTTTGTTTACAAAGTATATCTTCACTTGATACCTATGCTTTTTGAAAAAAAGTAGTTGCGTCAGAGTATGACAATGAATGCATAATTTCTGTTTGTTTGTTTACTTGCCTTGCTGTGTTTCCTAATATCTTGCTTGGAATAATCGATTCCAGCTTGAAGCCCTTTAGGAAGTGATAATGAAATCTTGAAAATTAAGATTTAATTTTTTGAATAGTTTGGTTTCATATTTTAGAGGTTTGGACAACTTGTAGCCTGTTGTTCTATTCTTAGGATGTTGCCGTTCTCCCTTTTTGAATTCTGAATCCTATTCGGTTAAGATGGGTGTTGGTCAGCTCAAATTCGAATGTTAAATTAATTGTTTGAATATATTAACTAGAGTAAGCTTATTAGCTAAACAAGAAGACCACAGCCGCACGAGATTATAATTACGAAAGTGGGGAGATAAGACTATTCTATGTCATAAGGAATATCCTTGCATATTCAATGCACCAAACTGCTGATTGAGTAGTCTAGGAGGAAAGCTGAATCTAAGGAGTTTGATTGCTTAATCCATTTTCATATGAGAAATCATTTGGACATAGTAAACACCTTGGTCATCGTAGTGTATCAATTGTGCTATTCTACAGTTTATCTTATTAACATGTAGAAAAGTTTTGCATTAACAGTCTGCTCTCGAAATCAATAAAGGCGTTGCTTTTCGTGTTTTCTTTTTGTTAGTCTAGTTGGTTGTTTGAAATCTTTTGCTTCGAAGGAGTGTTGAGCTCGAAATTGACTCTTTCTGCTGTTCTAGAATTAAGTATTTCTGTGGCGAGGCACGCGTAACGGAAATGTATATCTTGTGTAGGCGCTGGAGGCAAAGAGGAAAGAAAGGGCCAAGGTGGTTTACGAGAGGAGAAAGCAACTTACAAAGCTTAGGCACAAGGCGGAAAAGACTGCTGAGGAGAAGCTTGGTTCTCTGCTCGACATTCTTGCGCCGTTGAAATACTAAGTTATGAATGCGTTGCATTTCTCTTATCACAATCATCTCTTGTTCTTTTTGATAGTCCGGTTTAGTAAAACTTTATCATGGTTTTTATTTAATTTCGGCCACAAGATTTTTTCAATGGAACTTTGTTTTGGATAGAAAATAGTGGCCCTATCTGATTTTCCTCGTCGACATTTAGTATGATATGAGAATGTTACTGGAGTCATTTTACAATGTTTTGTTTGATTGTCTACCGTGTTGCCTCCAGAACGAATGGTGCGTCTACTGGTTTTGTAGAATTCTTATATAAAAGGATGCGCATGACAAAACGAAGAATGGATAGATATTATATTTTCAAAGGGTTTTTGTGCTCTGACAAGTTTCATTAATTAGCTTTCGAGGCATATGGTTTGATTGCCATGTATAATTAGTGATCTTAGTGCAAGGGCATTCCCTTTTCTAGCTAGTCCATGACATAGTATTTAATAAAATAAAAAGAACTCATGACTCTGCCTGCAAACAGACATCCATCTCAGTGGCTATTTGGTGGCACAGCTTCTCTTTGAAAAGATAAAGTTAACTCAGACATGGAATTTGTTAATTGTGTCATCAATCTTCACGCATGTTTTGATAAACCTTTCTTTCTCTAAGATGTGCAGTTATTATCAGCATAGTTTGGAGACTTATCGAGACCTCTTCAGTGTAGTGGTGACCTACATTGATAATGACTTATCAGACTTGGTGTTCTCAAAGTCAAAATTTATACGGTGCAATTGATACATTTTGTTAGCAAAGTCCCCGTTACTACTGCAAGCATGTTCTAGAAAGCCTATATGATTTTATGACCAAACGAGTCAAACCTAAACAATGCAAGTAACTCACATCTCATGCTTAAGGTTATAGCTAATTTGAACCTTATGTATTATGTTCTTGATTTCTGGAATTGGTGGTGTGAGTCACAAAGTCACTTGCGGCTGCTTTAAGTTTCTCTTTAGTACTCATTCTCCTATTATTCTTGCGCTGTTGGGAATGCATCTTGACAATATGGTTAACCTCCATAGGCACCCTTTAGTTGTTCACCTGGCGATGGGAGTTCTTGACCGTACCATACTACTAAAGCTCCTTAGTCATCGTAAGAAAAAAAAACTAAGCTTTTATTATTATTATTATTTTATTCTTATTATAATGATGACTAAGTAGTATGGCATTAGCTTTGATTCCTTAAAATTTAGGACCTGTTTGGTCCTACTTCAAAGCTGATTTTAATCAGTTTTTAAGTAGAAAGCAGTTAGAAAACTGTTTGGTAATTGAAAACAGAAGCAGAAAAAAATAGCAAAAAAGCAGAAGTTGTAAAAGCTACAATTTGATGCTTTTACAGTTTCTGCTTCTCCAAAAATATAATTTATATAATTTTGTTTTAAATTTTAGGTATTATTATTTTAAATAATTTAAAATTTTAACACTAAAGAAAAATAAAATTTATTATTATTTTAAATAATTTTAAAAAATATTTTATTTATTATTTTAAATTTTGACAATAGTTAAAAAGTTATTAACCAAACATTTTATAAATTTTAATAGTGCAGCATAGTATAGTATAGCGCAATTTAGCACAGTTATAAAGCTATTGACAGCGGGGCCAAATAGGCCCTTAGTTAACCTAGAGCTAATTTATATAAGTGGAGTTGCACTAAGGTTGGTAGACTTGAAAAAGCATACAACATATCAAAGACATATACCCAGTTTGGGGTGGCTAGGAAGCGGCTTCTGCGTTTGCGGGCAGCCGAAATCCTAAAGCTAGAGCGTTCGGCGTGTTGCATTGTTTTGGAGTAGCTGCGCACGTCGAGCTTTTGAAAACTGAGAAGCGGCTGCCTGTAAACAGTGCCATTGTCCTGAATCCACTCGCGATCGCCAGAAGCTCTCCAACGTTGCCACTCGTGGCTAGTGTTTGTTGCCACCTCCGCCTGTCCTTGCTTCCGATCGTCGCTGCTTCCTCCGGTCACTACATCCTTTCCTATCGCCGCTCCCTCCTATCGCTGCCTTTTCTCCCATCGTTGCTCCATCTTGTCGTCGCCTCCTCTCCTGTCGCCGCCTCCGCCTGTCCTCGCCTCCGACCGTCGCTGCTTCCTTCGATCACTGCCTCCTCTCTTGTCGCCGCTCCCTTCTGTCGATGCCTTTCCTCCCATTATCGCTCCCTCTTGTCGCCACCTCCACCCATCGCAATCTCCTCCTATCGCTGTCGCTAATTGTAGGACCCATCGCCAGTCGCAAGATCGATAGCAGCCTCGGATCGAATATGAGCTATAGCGGTTTGAAAGAGTATTTTCCAATAATTAGGCATATTAATCCAATCACTCCAACTCTTCTCCATCCTCACCAATTAATTAAACATAATTATAAATTAATCATATTAATTGCCATGTTTAATAAATATTAATTTAATCCAATCCAATTAATCGACTATGCGTTGTGTCCATTAATTAATGACTTAATTAACTCATTTTTATTTAATTTTTGATTTATTCAATTCATATTTATACTAGCTTGAAAAAATATTTATCGTTAAATTATATTTTATCTATGATGTATTGTGAATATTGTTCTGTAAAGTAATTTTAAATTTTATATATGTTTCAAAATTTTAAAAAAATTAATTTCTATTATAAATTAAAATTTTTACTTAATAGAATCGAACAACACAGTACAACAGCTCTAATTTGCTTATCAAACCAGCTATTTTACCCAAATAACCTCAACTTTCTAATTAGCTCTAGTCAAACCAGCTTTGATCAAACCAGCTAAAAGTTAGAAGCTTCAGCCACTCCAAACTAGCCCATAATCCTTAGACATAAGCTAAATATGCTTTATGAGTTATCAATCAAGAGGAAGAGTTGACCCTCTCCTCTTCAATTAACACCGTGAAGACTCTCACTTGCAGCTTAACATTATGTGGTGGAATTTGATTAGATATGGAATTTGAATATCCATTTCTACCATAAAATGGTCTTTATCCGCTCAAGATATATCCATATTATTTTTTATTCTACCATAAAATGGTCTTTATCAGCTTAACATTATGTGGTGGACAATAGCTAAATTCAATTGTGCTCGATTCATCTTCTCCTACCAACCTTAAGGCTATGTTTAATTGGAGGGGAAGAAGAAAATAGGAGGAGAAAAAAAAAAGAGAAGCAAGAAAAAGAAGGGGAAAGAAATCAAATCACGTGAAGCAAAAAATAGATTATAGGAATTGGGGGCGGCACGGATGGGGTGGCGATGTGGCAGCGGTAGGGAAGTTGCAAGCAGCAGGCGGTGGCAGGGAAGTTGCAGGGCGGCCGGCGACAGAGGAGAAGGGCGGCCGGCGGCAGCGGAGTAGGGACGGGAGGCGGCCAGGTTGCGAGAGGCGAGCTAGAGCTGCGAGGCGGTGAGGTTGCGAGAGGTTGGGCGAGGCGAGCGAGGCAGGCCAGGAGGGCGAGGTGAGCTGCGAGGTGGCGAGAGGCGAGCTCTGAGGCGGCGACCGGCGAGTGGCGAGAGGCGAGGATGCGAGAGGCAAGGCTGTGAGCGAGAGGCGAAGACAAGGTCACGGGGTGGGCTAGTGTACAGGCGGGGATGACGTGAAGGAAGGGAGGGGAGGAGGAGGCAAGGAAGTGGGGAAAGGGAGGGGGGGGGGGGAGGCGAGCTTGTGGCAGGGGACGGCGGGAAGTGGAGGAGGGGAGGCGGAGGCGGAGACGGAGATGATGCAGGCGCTTGGAGGGGAGGGAGGCGGGGAGGAGGAGGAGGGATCATCGGGAAGGGGAGGGAAGCGGGCGACGACGGGAAGGGAGGGGAGGAGGAGGCAGGGACGTGGGGAGGAGGTGGAGACGGGGAAGATGCCAGGCAGGAAGACCGAACCAACGAAGCAACATTGGAGACATTTCTATTTTCTCTCTGATTTGGAGAGAACAAAAAAGGGGAGAAAACTTCTCCCTTTTTCTTCTACTTCAAATGACGCCCTCTAATAAAACAAGAGAAAAATTAGATTTCTTTTCTTTCTCCTCTCATTTCTCCCCAATAAAATAGGCCCTAAGGGAATAAGACTCGCTAGCCAATTTGGTCATTATATCTATTCCTCACCATAGTTTTGCCCAATTTTAGCTGCCTAATAGATTTGTTAGGAACGTCATTTGAGTACACAAGATATCAAATTATGTGGTTCATCTTATTGACTAGCATACAATGATCAAACTAACTTTGACGAGGGCTTACACTTCAAGGATTTTAAGTGTAGTTTTATTTACTAAAATCATGGGGTACAATAACTATACAGGGAAGGTGTCACTTACCCCTTGTTTACAAGGAGGGAAAATAGGGTGGAAATGATGGAAAACATGATTTTCCTTTGTTTACTAGGAAGAATGGAGATGAAGCGATGGAAAAATAGATGGAAAAATAGAAGAAAAAAAGGGTAACTTTCCCTCGTTTTCTAATCCGCCCAAATCGGGTAGAAACTCGTCATCGCGCTTCTAGCTACATGATGTGTACTTTGCTATACTACTAACAGCAAGCGTAATGGCTTTATCATAGTAGTACTTAAGTGTCGATCCCACAGGGTTAGTGATCAAGCACCAGGAGATTATAAATTAATAGCTAGACGATCAGGTGAAGTGGTTTGAGATTACAGAAAGTAAATCAAATGCAATTAAAAGCAAAAGACAACCAAATTAACCAAAAGATAGTTCTAGGTAGAAAACTAGATTTAGAGATATCGGAACTTTGGGTTCATCTCGTTGGCGAATCTAAAACTCGAACAAGATAATATCATAACAATGCAAATTTAAAATATATAAGGAGATATCTAATGGTACATATTACCCTCTTTCGACGACGTAATCCGGTATCAATCTAGATCGGTAACCTACTTTCGTGGCAAACCGGATCTAGATTGATCCAATGGGTTCAGAGATACCAAAAAGTTCCTCATATAAATCCTGCCCTATTTCTTGATAGCTCAGAGTATGTTCGATCCGACAGATCTAACATTGCAATTCTCCTTTCGGTCCTTCTTGCAACGCCCAAGAAAAGTAATTTCATGATCAAGGCAATACTAGCAATGAAACAGCACAGATCGAATAAACACAAGATAAATTTGCATTTTCTACAGGAAAATAAGTTCGAATAAAAGATTCATACAACTCGACTACACCCCTAGTTCTGATAAAGAAATTATGCTATCATAGAATCGTTAGGATAAATCTCTAGGAGAAGGAAAAAACAAAGAGAAGGTAGAAGAGAGAAAAGGAGCAAACTCTTCAAAGAAGGGCAGCAACTATCCTCTTCAAGCCTTCTAGAATGGGTTCATCAAGATCTCCTTCTTCCTTGCTTTCGACCAAGATCACCACCCCTTGACAAAACTCGTTGCTATAAGTAAACCTAGTTAACAAGCGACTAAAACAAAACTTGCATCAGAAAAACTAGGAATCCCAAGAATCGCTAATCACGAGCATATGATCAACATTTTTCTAAACTCGTATAGAACAAGTAAAAGCATTACCTGTGCCATGATATGAGAGGCAGCTTGGAAGAGAAAAAGGGGAGAGTGCCTCTTCTCCAAAGAAATCACACACAAGATGAAGTAGACTTCCTCCCTTGCGCCCCTTGTGCTAGCAAAGATACCAAGGAGTCCTGATCGTCCCTTGCAAGGAAGATGTGTGTTTTGGCTGGTATATCTTTTCTTGGATGGAGACGATCCACTCAAGAGGAAGAAGAGGAGTTCTCTCTCGAATACGTGGGTGATCAAGGAGAGGTATATTCGGCCACCAAAATAGTGAAACCGAAAAAATAACTATCTCCATAACTCCCACTTAAACCATCGAAACCTCCATCTTAAATTGAACCATGCGTTCACAAGTGAACCGGTTCAAACACTATTTGGTCCAAACACAAAATCGAACCAACCCTGGCTAAAATCTCTTTGAACCGAATGGCTCAAGATCTAACCACACATCACATTGAACCCCTGATCAACACGATCAAGAATCAATCCCCGATCAAAGCTTACCGATCACATGCCCTAATCAATCAAACATGATTAGACTAGATCTCACTTCCAATCAGAGTTTAAATTCCTTTAAACTGAACTAGAATAATTCCAGTCCACACGATCTGACATAAGTAAGCCATATCATCAAATTGTGCGACCCTAAGGGTTTCCTTCAATGTCGGTAACGATAACTTACGTTATCACGATCAGAGAGAGGTATCTAGCAACACATCACTGTCTCCCGATATGAAGGAAAGAGTCTTCCAAGACTACTCCCAAACCACAGCACAAGTGCGAATCTAATTCACTTGGCATACATGTTTCCCTTTACCACTGGATGTTCCCGTTGGACAAGTGTGTCAAGCCTGCGATTCCAACATGATGAAAATGGTTAGATCAGATGAACATAGTCGTCTGGGTATGGCCATACACATTCTCAACCATTTCATCCAAGGGCCCCCTTAGAACATCACACTCCAATCAGGAGAGGCAATCCTATATCTATCACAAGTGCCCTAGCATGACTCATGCCCACTATCCAAGATAATCCTTGACCATTATCTTTCAAATGATATTGAACTACCTCAAGACAATGCCAATCATCACTTAGAAACACAAGTGATCTCAAGTCAGAGGGAATATACCACTTGATTGCATACAAGGATTATTCACATTGTGACAAACAATTGAATATCCAAAGAAGGGTCAGTCCAGTACATCCAATGCACCTATGTGTCTAATCTTATTCCACGCTCGAAGCATCCCACAAGATTAGAGCACACATTAGTCTCAATCATATCAAGGCTGTCTCATGTTCACCGAGATATCTCGACTAAGGACAATACTGAATGTCAGCTAAGCTGAACATCATTGAGACATTACTCAGAAGTATACATACAGCAGCAGATAATGTAACAATCTGAATAATAACAATTGACTTTATAAAACATATATATTGTTTATACATGATACTGAAAATATCCCAAAGCCTCAAACATTGGCCTTAAGGGCATACCCCAACAATCTCCCACTTGCACTTAAACTAATGGTTGAGGTATCTCAAACCCATATTGTTACAGTGCTTCTCATGCTTCTGCTGCGCCAGAGGCTTTGTAAGCGGGTCAGCTAGATTGTCATCTATATGAACCTTGCAGAGCTTGATGTCTCCTCGATTAATGATCTCACGAATCAGGTGAAACCTTCTCTGTATGTGCTTGGACTTCTGGTGTGACCGTGGTTCCTTCGCTTGTGCAATCGCTCCAGTGTTATCACAGAAGATAACCAATGGATCTGCACTCGAAGGAACGACACCAAGTTCCTGAACGAATTTTCGAATCCAAACTGCCTCCTTTGATGTCTCTGAGGCTCCAACATACTCGGCTTCTGTTGTGGAATCAGCAACAGTTGATTGCTTGAAACTCTTCCACACCACTGCTCCTCCATTCAAGCTAAAAACATAGCCTGATTGCGATCGAAAATCGTCTTGGTCAAACTGGAACGAAGCATCAGTATATCCTTCGATACTGAGCTCTTCCTGACCTCCATAAATCAAGAACATATTTTTGGTTCTACGAAGATATTTCAAAATGTTCTTGACTGCAATCCAGTGTGCCTTCCCTGGATTACCTTGGAACCGACTAGTCACGCTTAACCCGTAAGCGACGTCTGGGCGAGTACATAACATCGCATACATGATGGACCCAATAGCCGAAGCATAAGGCGTATTGTCCATCTCATCTTTCTCAGACTGTGTTTGAGGACACTGGCTCTTTGAAAGATTCAGACCATGTCTGACTGGAAGATAACCTCTTTTAGAATTTTCTAAATGGAATCTTTCCAGGACCTTATCGATGTAAGTACGCTGGCACAGCCCGAGAAGCCTATTAGATCTATCTCTATAGATCTCCACGCCTAGTATATAGGCTGCTTCTCCCAAATCTTTTATTTGGAAACATTTTCTTAACCATGCCTTGACTACATGCAGTTCAGGAATATCGTTTCTAATGATTAAAATATCATCGACGTAGAGGACTAGGAAAGTAATCACGCTCCCACTAAACCTTTTATATACACACGGGTCATCTTCATTTTTGATGAAACCAAATTCAGAAACTGATTCATCAAAACGAAGATTCCAGCTTCTCGATGCTTGTTTTAGTCCATAAATGGACTTCTTTAATTTGCATATTTTATGACCTTCTGACGGGATGATGAAACCTTCAGGTTGTGTCATATACACATCCTCTTCCAGTTTTCCGTTAAGGAAAGCGGTTTTCACATCCATTTGCCAGATCTCATAATCAAAATATGCTGCTATCGTGAGAATAATTCGAATGGACTTGAACATGGCTACAGGAGAGAAAGTTTCATCATAATCTATCCCGTAGATTTGTTTGAAACCTTTCGCAACTAGTCTGCCCTTATAGGTAACTATGTTACCATCCATGTCTTTCTTCCTTTTGAAGATCCACTTACAGCCTACAGGGATTACTCCCGGAGGCGGATCAACCAAATCCCAGACTTGGTTATCTGACATGGAGTCCATCTCGGCTCGCATAGCTTCAATCCATTTTGTTGACTCCGGTCCACTGACCGCATCCGCATAGGTGAGGGGTTCATCATTAATGATGTAGACTCCGTCATAGCGCTCAGGCTGACGACGAATCCTTCCCGATCTACGCGGTTCCCGTGATGTCTGAGCCTCAGGTTGAACATTAACCTGATCTATTGGCTCAGGCTTATCCAACTGTGCTTGACTACTTTGTCCCTCTTCTGGAATTTCATCCAGTTTTATTTCTCTCCCACTGGCGTCTTGCAGAAGAAACTCCTTCTCAAGAAAAATAGCCGTTCGAGCAATAAATACTTTATTCTCCTTGGGATTGTAGAAATAATAACCCTTAGTTTCTTTAGGGTATCCGACAAATATGCATTTATCAGATCTGCTGTCCAGTTTCCCTGAGGCGAGCTTTTTGACATAAGCCTCGCAACCCCAGATTTTGATAAATGTCAAGCTCGGCTGTTTCCCATACCATAACTCATATGGTGTCTTTGAAACGGTTTTAGATGACACTCGGTTTAGTATCTTTGCAGCTGTTTCCAGTGCAAATCCCCAAAAGGAGTAAGGTAGAGTAGCCTGACTCATCATAGAACGAACCATATCCAATAAGGTTCGATTCCTCCTCTCGGACACACCATTCCATTGCGGTGTTCCTGGCGGAATGAGCTGTGAGATGATCCCACACTCCTTCAGATAGTCAGTAAACTCACGACTCAAGTATTCTCCACCTCGATCTGATCGAAGTGCTTTGATATTTCGGCCTAACTGATTTTGTATTTCATTTTTGAATTCTTTGAACTTGTCAAAAGATTCACTCTTATGTCTCATTAAATAGACATAACCATACCTACTGAAATCATCAGTAAAAGTAATGAAATATGAATAGCCACCTCTGGCATGTTTACTAAATGGCCCACACACATCACTGTGAATAAGGTCAAGTAAACCTGAAGCCCTTTCACCTTTATTAGTAAAAGGAGTCTTCGTCATCTTACCCATTGAACAAGCTTTGCATGTGTCAAGCTCCTCATAGGAGAATGATCCCAGTAGTCCATGGTCATGCAACCGCTTAATGCGCTTCTTGATAATATGGCCTAGACGACTATGCCATAACAAGGTGCTGTCATCAGTATGCTTGGCTTTCTTATTATCAATTTGTTGTACAGAACATTCCATGTCCAACACGTATAACCCATTGATAATCGACCCAGTTGCATAAACAATACTATCAAATGAAATACAGCACTGTGAAGGTCCACATTCAAATAAAAAACCTTTCCTGACAAGAGCAGAAATAGAGATAATATTCTTTGTTATGCTTGGTACGAAATAACAATTGTCAAGTTCTAATACAAATCCAGATGGTAAAGAGATGTGATATTCTCCTACAGCAACAGCAGCAACTCGTGCCCCGTTTCCAACTCGTAGGTCCACCTCATGCTGTCCCACCTGTCTTCTTCTCTTGAGTTCTTGCACATTTGAACAAATGTGAACTCCACATGCAGTGTCCAACACCCATGAAATAGAAGAAGCAACCATGACTTCAGTCACGAAAATACCTGAGCCAGAAGTGGAAGGCTTGCTTCCCTTCTTCTCTCCTCGGAGCGCTCTACAGTCCTTCTTCCAGTGACCCAGCTGGCCACAATGGAAGCATCTGTTGTCCTTTGACCGCTTCACCTTTTGTTTCAAAGCCTTGTTGTAGCTCTTGATAGGGGTTTTGCCCTTCTTCCCCTTCTTCTTATTCCCAGAAGGAACCATCAAGACAGAGGATGAAGGCTTTCCCTTCTCAAGAGTCTGCTCTGTAGTGCAGAGCATATTCAATAATTCTGCCGGAGTACAGTCGATTTTATTCATATTGAAATTAATGATGAACGCATCGAAAGAAGCCGGAAGAGACTGCAAGATGATGTCTACAACAAGTTCTTGATTGATGGTATGACCCAGTTTCTCTAGAGCTTCTTTGTACCCTATCATTTTGAGTACGTGAGCTCCGACTGGACTCCCTTCAGCCAGCTTGCTATGAAAGAAAAGTTTCGTCAAGTTATAGCGTTCTGTCCTTGCCTGAGCAGCATACAGCAATTTCATATTTGCTATAATATCAATAGCAGATAAATCCTCATGTTGACGCTGGAGCTCGGGCGTCATTGACACAAGCATAAGGCAAGCGACATCAGTACTATCACTGACGTGCTTTTCATAAGCATCTCGAACCGCCCTTATGGCGTTCGCAGCGGGTTGAGCCGGTATTGCCGACTCAAGGACGTACAGCTTCCTCTCAGCTTTAAGGACAATCCTCAGCTGTCTGTACCAGTCTGAGAAGTTTGGCCCAGCAAACTTCTCTTTTTCCAATATGGATCGCAAGTTGAGCCCTGTGGTGTTCGTTGCTGCAGGAATCTACAACATAGCAAGAACAACAAGGTCAGCAACCATGTTAGAATCATTCTAGGACTTAAGAGTGATTCCTTTTTCTCACTATTTTATCTGACTGAAAATCCAATAAAAAGCCCGAAAGAGTGAAACTCTTTTAGTGAGATGGGATCCAGATTTCACACTTGATCTCCGCGTCCCGCTCAGGCGAGATAAGATGCACAGAGAGCCCAAGCACTAATCACTGGTAGGCAATCCATGCCACTCGCCAACCCGTGCGATTCCCCTTCATCTAGGTAATCCAGAAAACTGTGCCAACTGAGTTGGTACAACACAATCTCTGATTCCTCAGATGGCTGCCTCCATATAGCTATCATATGCTCAACATGTAGCCTATATGGTCAAGCTGACCTGACCGACTTCCTGGACCACCACATGCTATGCTGAGCAATGAGAAGCGATAAATCCCTTCTCTGTAGCATGTAGGTGTAATCTCACACCGTCTGAAGATAGCTGGGCGTGCCCACTGAGTGGGTACAACACGGCCCCAACGATAGTCAGAACAGCGAGGTTTCACGTCAGAAGGCAATTGAAAGCTTGATATTGACGTTGGATTTTGTCGGTCTTTTATCTTCTTACTATCATGCAAAGCCTATAGTGATAGCAGAAGAATAAAACATATATGTGCTAATATTACTTAAAACAGTAAATAGAAAGCACAATTATCTTATGTGGTAAACGCCCAAAAATATAAGTAAAACCCTAGTTTGACTTTTAGAAACAAGAAAAAGTCTTCATTTGAGCTCTTTATGGCATTCTTGTACCTCATGCGGCCCAAACGCCATCTGTAGCCTAAATGCGCCCACCAGACAGAATGCGCCTGTTCTAGAGTCGAACTCTAGACCACCCAACTAGTGAAGCCAATTGCTGCAAACGCTTCTGCCATATGTGCTGTGTGCTCATGTCTGATGAAATTACATTTAAAAACTATCTAGACATGGATTGACACGCAGGTCATTTATACATTATTCAAATAAATCAAATGTGACTCGCAGATCACATCAAATATATTAATTTCCAGGCTCGCAGGCCCCAGCACAGCATACAAAAAGGGAAGCCCACATAAGATTAAATAAACACTCAAATTTACTCGACTCGAGTCCAATCATTCATGGCAACATGTAAAACATGTACAACACGTGAAAGAAAAATATATGGCATCAATTTTATTTCCTTATGTGCCCTACTACCTTACAACGGTCCATTAACAGGTATCCACTCGTCAGGACAAGTCAGACCCACTGTCCTTGCATGTACCCAGTCGTAACTGACTGGCGTCGACCCAATGATTGACTATGCATGCCTTAAGGGCTAAACGTCCTACATGAATCCCGGCAAGCGGGTGCCACCCCGGGCCAGTATCATGATCGTTCATCTTTTTGCCTCAAACAGACATCACTACACGCCCTTCCGCAGTCGGCTTATAGCCACCTGTACGTCTTGCGCACAAGTGCTATCCAGCCGCCCATCCAGGCTGTCAGATAGTCTGGTTAGGCTGTTGGGTTCAGACTTGACAAACGATTTCAAAACTGCTAACCCGTCTAAGTATTTAAAATAGGCGCACAGAAAAATCTAATGGAGTCGCGCATGAAGGTAAGTTTTTGTGAAAACAACTATAATATGCGCAAGCTATGTAATGTAAACATACATCTAACACAAGGTATGAATTACATTTATTCGCATGAGAACAGAGACATGCGCATCAATATTAGATCTACCCAAGCATGGATCACAAAAAGGCAATCATATGCATCAAGCCGAAACCTCGCTCTGATACCACTATAAGTAAACCTAGTTAACAAGCGACTAAAACAAAACTTGCATCAGAAAAACTAGGAATCCCAAGAATCGCTAATCACGAGCATATGATCAACCTTTTTCTAAACTCGTATAGAACAAGTAAAAGCATTACCTGTGCCATGATATGAGAGGCAGCTTGGAAGAGAAAAAGGGGCTAGTGCCTCTTCTCCAAAGAAATCACACACAAGATGAAGTAGACTTCCTCCCTTGCGTCCCTTGTGCTAGCAAAGATACCAAGGAGTCCTGATCGTCCCTTGTAAGGAAGATGTGTGTTTTGGCTGGTATATCTTTTCTTGGATGGAGACGATCCACTCAAGAGGAAGAAGAGGAGTTCTCTCTCGAATACGTGGGTGATCAAGGAGAGGTATATTCGGCCACCAAAATAGTGAAACCGAAAAAATAACTATCTCCATAACTCCCACTTAAACCATCGAAACCTCCATCTTAAATTGAACCATGCGTTCACAAGTGAACCGGTTCAAACACTATTTGGTCCAAACACAAAATCGAACCAACCCTGGCTAAAATCTCTTTGAACCGAATGGCTCAAGATCTAACCACACATCACATTGAACCCCTGATCAACACGATCAAGAATCAATCCCCGATCAAAGCTTACCGATCACATGCCCTAATCAATCAAACATGATTAGACTAGATCTCACTTCCAATCAGAGTTTAAATTCCTTTAAACTGAACTAGAATAATTCCAGTCCACACGATCTGACATAAGTAAGCCATATCATCAAATTGTGCGACCCTAAGGGTTTCCTTCAATGTCGGTAACGATAACTTACGTTATCACGATCAGAGAGAGGTATCTAGCAACACATCACTGTCTCCCAATATGAAGGAAAGAGTCTTCCAAGACTACTCCCAAACCACAGCACAAGTGCGAATCTAATTCACTTGGCATACATGTTTCCCTTTACCACTGGATGTTCCCGTTGGACAAGTGTGTCAAGCCTGCGATTCCAACATGATGAAAATGGTTAGATCAGATGAACATAGTCGTCTGGGTATCGCCATACACATTCTCAACCATTTCATCCAAGGGCCCCCTTAGAACATCACACTCCAATCAGGAGAGGCAATCCTATATCTATCACAAGTGCCCTAGCATGACTCATGCCCACTATCCAAGATAATCTTTAACCATTATCTTTCAAATGATATTGAACTACCTCAAGACAATGCCAATCATCACTTAGAAACACAAGTGATCTCAAGTCAGAGGGAATATACCACTTGCTTGCATACAAGGATTATTCACATTATGACAAACAATTGAATATTCAAAGAAGGGTCAGTCCAGTACATCCAATGCACCTATGTGTCTAATCTTATTCCACGCTCGAAGCATCCCACAAGATTAGAGCACACATTAGTCTCAATCATATCAAGGCTATCTCATGTTCACCGAGATATCTCGACTAAGGACAATACTGAATGTCAGCTAAGCTGAACATCATTGAGACATTACTTAGAAGTATACATACAGCAGCAGATAATGTAACAATCTGAATAATAACAATTGCCTTTATAAAACATATATATTGTTTATACATGATACTGAAAATATCCCAAAGCCTCAAACATTGGCCTTAAGGGCTTACCCCAACAGTTGCCCCTTTGCAACAGGTTTTCACCCTATAAATAGAGTTGAGGGTCTCTTTTGATTGGCCACATTAATAGCACTTTTAATTATCTACGTTTTGACACCAAAAACGTCCAAAAGATACGAAGATCCAAAAACCAAAGTCAGATGAGGCTTACCTTCATGCAAGGCAAGGGATATCATTATGAACAAGCCTCAGCAAGGCAGGGGATGTAAAGTAATCATCTATTGTCAGGAATAAAAGTATGAAGATCCAAAAACCAAAGTCATATGAGGCTTACCTTCACGAAATGTAATAATCTTCTATTTAGTACACGTACTCTTTTCAAAACCTGACTTGACCAAAGATACGAGTTAGGAAAACACCAATGCACTCCTTATTTTTATGTTATATTCATCCTCTTTATTTTCTTTCTCTCTCTCTTTTTTTTTTAATTTTTTTATTTTCATTTCAACTCATTTCTTTGGTACCACTACCAATTTTATGCAGTGCCAAGTAGAGGAGTCTGTTTTATTTTCTTTTTCATTTCATTCATTTATTCATGTTTTTTTATATTGAGGAGATAACAACCATAGGTAAGTGCATTGATTATTCCCATCAAGTAGAAAGGAGAATCAAACTGATAGAGTTATGTACTTCCACACAAAGATCATAAGGAAAAACCTTATTCAAAAATCGGATCTATCACTCCACTACTTTTTTTTCCATCAAATAAGATAATCAAATGAAATTCCTGACCTTAAACTAAGATTTAGAACATAATAATAATATTTCATGGATTCAATATAAAATATCAAGGTAAACAATATTACCACTTATCGTCAGTATATCATCAGCATTTTTTTTAAAAAAAGATCAGATAATGTAATCCATTTTCGAAATCAGGGTTGTAACTCAACATCAGAATATAAAATGTACCACTATACCATCAACAAAATACATCAACATTAAACACAAGTACTGTATTATAATAACAAAACCAAAGTGTTTTAGTTAACCATCATAACAAGTTAAAAGTTACTACAAAACAAGTGCATAATAAGTTTTTAAAAGTGAACTCTCTATCTCCCAAACTTAGAATACGCATGTGTTGTGTCCGCAAATGCACGGATACTCGAAGTAATAATTAAGATATCGAACTACAGAGAACTTGTTGTTAAGTACCAACGAATTGATTTCTCACTAGCTAAGCAAATTGAGTATGTTGAAAATAATCAGTCGATCGGTATACGAAAAATCAGAGAGAAAGAATTGGGACTAGGGGTTCATCCACCTTAATATCTATGACTAGATATAATTAAGTGTGCATCAATCTATTTTTTGTTATGGTAAAGATGAAGTTTACTTAATAAAGAAATTAACTCGCTCTCGCGCAATCAAGTTACAAAGAATGATCCTCATTCTCATGCAAGATCTATTCTATGTTTAATATAAGTAAACTTTAACAAAGAGATTAAGAATCACTCTCATGCATTCCATCTCAATGTTAGGATCTCAAGCAAAACTAAGTATTCTCATACCTTAGTTTCACAAGTTTTACTTAAGGTTTTCAAACAATCCAATATCTATCTCTAGCATATTTTCATATCTAAAACAATAATAATTCCTAGATCAAAACATTAACAAGAATTAAACTACAAAAATCAAGAAATAAGAACAAACCTAATTTCTTACGATAAGTTCCTAAATCTCAATTTTAGGGTTCCAAGTTTTGTAAATCACTTTTCAGTCCATATCACAAAATTCTAACACATGTCAATGACTATGCTTACATAAAAACGGGTCCATTGGGAAGTCAATACGAGAATTACGGTCATGATGTAGATTATGGCCTCAGCCGTAATTCTGGAAATTAGTCCTATTTGAAGCCAAACTTCTTGTCAAGACTCCTAATTCACTCGAGGATGTAAATGTATTTCCATATAGCTCTAAAAGTGAGTGAATTGTCCTGTATTCAACAAACATGACAAGTAGTGAAGCTTCTGAAAAAAGTTAATGAAATAAACTGGAAAGTGATGTAAAATCATGTTAATAGGTCTTGATTCACTAGTTAAAATAGGTCAAAAGACTATAAGAATACGAGACATCAAATTTTCCTAGACTTAGATCAATGCTTGTCCTCAAGCATATAAAGATAAGAGTGGTATTCAGAAAAAAAATGAAATCAAGTCAAGCTTGTAAGATATTGTGTCCTTGGGAGATATCATTATGAACAAATCTCAGCAAGGCAGGGGATTCAAAGTAATCATCTACCGTCAGGAATAAAGGTATGAAGATCCAAAAACCAAAGTCAGATGAGGCTTACCTTCACGAAATGGAGTAATCTTCTGTTTAGTACACGTACTCTTTTCAAACCTGACTCGACCAAAGATACGAGTTAGGAAAACACCAATGTACTCCTTATTTTTGTGTTATATTCATCCTCTTTATTTTCTTTCTCTCTCTTTTTTTTTAGAATTTTTTTATTTTGACTTCAACTCATTTCTTTGGTACCACTGCAAATTTTATGCAGTGCCAAGTAGAGGAGTTTGTTTTATTTTCTTTTTCATTTCATTCATTTATTCATGTTTTTTTTATATTGAGGAGATAACAACCATAGGTAAGTGCATTGATTATTCCCATCAAGTAGAAAGGAGGATCAAATTGATAGAGTTATGTACTTCCACACAAAGATCATAAGGAAAAACCTTATTCAAAAATCGGATCTATCACTCCACTACTTTTTTTTCCATCAAATAAGATAATCAAATGAAATTCCTGACCTTAAACTAAGATTCAAAACATAATAATAATATTCCATGGATTCAATATAAAATATCAATGTAAACAATATTACCACTTATCGTCAGCATATCATCAGTACCACTTATCGTCAAATTCCTGACCCTAAAATTGAATTTAGGAATTCACTGTAAGAAATTAGGTTAGTTCTTATTTCTTAATTTTGAAAGAATAATTGTCATGTTTGATAATTTGAATCTAGGATTGAGTTGTTTTGTTAAACATGAAGATCTTGTACGAAAGTGAGGATCGGAACACTGGAGAGCCTTAAGTAGAACCCGTGTTGAGACTCGGATGCACGAAAGTGATCCTTTAGATTCCACTTGAGATGATCAACTTAGGATTCGGATGCACGAAAGTGATCCTTGAGTTCTTTAATTGATGATTTACTTATTTTCAGCTTGGGATAGATCTTGCGCGAAAGCGAGGATTGTTGGGGTATATGCCCTGAGACCTAGTATTGGTCCTCTTTTGTATTGCTTCACTCAGATATTTATATATATCATTATGGCATTGTCATTATCTATATTTGTCTACATCTGCATTTACGTACTTACATGATAATGTCCCTGAAGACAGATTGGATCTATGCTCAAATTATTGTCCCCAGTCGATGTACCTTAGTGGATATGAGATAGCTATGGTACTTGTGAGACTAGTATGTGGGCTGGTTAGGCATGCAGTGCTAACGCAGACACATGGGTATATCAGTGGTGGATATACTGGACCCACCCACTGTGAGGCAATGACTTTGTGTCATGAGTTAACCTCACAAGTGATAGGAGATACATTGATCCTTGGACTTTAGGTCATTGACTCCTTTATATGGTTAGGGACATGCTTTGACGCAACCTAATGCCTCACCGTAATTGGGAGGTCATAACGGTTGTCATTGAGTATGTCACGACCCATATTAGAATATCAATGTATAGACAAAGGATTTGCCCCTTCCTTAGGGAAGCATGGTGAGAACCTGATTTTGTCATAACCATGTGATAGGGTAAAAACAAGTGATGACACACTTGTTCAATCAGATATCAGTTCGACAAAGGGACCGTAATGTATCTGTACCTAGTCGCGATGATGAGGATGTCGATGTCGATATCCATTCCGATGACTTGGGTAGCAGCGATGCACTGTTAGATGCCACTCACTACTTGTGGTGACATTTGCTCAACACTGCCAACGTCAAAGGGACCTACAGGGTCACACACTAAGATACTTGAGTTCTCGTATTGATCGGGAAGCCTTATGATCGAGTTATTGGATAGCTCGGATCTATTTGGGAGATTTCATCAGCGCCAATGGGCCTGATGAGGTGGAAGAAACCTATTTGGGCCAACTTCCATTTACGACATATTAACCAAATTAACCATGGTTAGCCTCATTTGACCTTGGGTTAACTTGGATTGGATCCAATGGCTTGGTTAACATGCATAATGTACCTTGGGATAGGCCCATTGCTTAGTTAGGCTTGCAAATAA
This sequence comes from Costus lasius, assembly GCA_027563935.2. Lineage (NCBI taxonomy): Eukaryota > Viridiplantae > Streptophyta > Magnoliopsida > Zingiberales > Costaceae > Costus > Costus lasius. The sequence continues at coordinate 97,120,776 of CM050450.1, read as the reverse complement.
GTTGTCATGAAGAGATAGGAGACCAAAAGGACATAATGGGGAGAAGAACATCAAGTTGGCGCATAAAGACTCCTAATTGGATTAGGAGTTGCGCTTATGGTATAATTGACATTTTCAAGTGATTTAATTTGATTAGGATTTGATCAAATCACTTGAGATATTAATTGATACTTGATGGGGCGTAAATGGCTGATTATTTAAGTAATTAATTAGAGTCCTAATTGGATTAGGACTTGATTAATTAATTCCTAATCTAGCTCTCCTACTTCTTCTCCAAGCCGCCCGCTTGGCTTAATCCTTGCCATCTATAAACCGCCTCTTCTTGCTATAAATAAGACCTCTAGCCGCCCCTCTTATAATATATGAATTGTCTTGGAGGCGTGAGCAAGAAGAGGGCAAGAGCAAGGGTTCAAATAGCGGTCTCCTCTTCCATCAAACCCTAGCCACAAGTCTTCATCCTCTTGGCGGCTTCTTCTCCTTCCCTTCTTCATCATTGGCGCATATACCTTGGAGGTGGCGTAAGGTTGAAGAAGGTGACTCTAAGGCTTGAATCTTCTTCCCGAGGCTTGCACCAAGCAAGGAAGTAGAGAGCTCGAGGCATCCATGTGCGTGAGACTGCAGAGGGCGAACACTTGGGCACCTACTTTGACATCATCATCCACGCTTGCAAGGTATTTTCTATCATATCGTGTCGACTCCCTTGCTTGACGATCTTCACTAGGTTTTTGGGACTGGCCCGTTTTAGGGATATTCTTCAGCTTGCAATGTAATCCATGATGTCTATCTCTGAAAAATTATAAAAATATCCCCGGGGTTTCCCAACAGTGGTATCAAAGCGACTTGCGAGCCTCGAACGATGTTTCTCTTGCTTTTCATACTCACATGCCATATTTCTATTTTCGCAAATAGCATGATCATATGGCGCATGGTTTTTCTAAAATAGAAAAATTAGGGTTTCTTGTTCCTATCCTCTATTCAATCTCTTTTGGATTTTTGGATTATTTTTCTTGATTGATTTAAGATCAAAGGCGTACGTAATTTTGTTAGGTAAGACGGGCATTGTGTCTTTGGACTGGTCGAGTCTCCTGATCTGACAATAATTGCCAGCTGATAGGATCTATGAAATCGTCATGAAAAATTAATCGCAAATAACCGAAAGATTTGTGATAAGAAGATGAGGAAAAGAGACTTGTCTTATGAAAAAAATAAAATTTCAAATTTTATGTTTTTCAGGAGCATATAGAATTGCATGAGTAAGTACCTTATTTGTGCATGATGTTGTGATCATGAGTCAAGCCCCTTTGCATGCCTGTGATGTATCTTTGTGCAGCCTGCGTGCCATCTTTCCTTTTTTGTTTTCTAAAATTCAAGATGAAGATTAGGGGACGCATCCTACATCATCCATGGCGCATGCTTGGTGGCGCATCCTTGCTTGATGGCACAACAAGCATCAAAGGTGGCGCAAGCCTGCTTGGCAGAAGAAGAAAGCATGGCCGAGCCTTAGGGCTTATGAGCTAGCTTTCTTGATATCTGTAAGGTAGCAGCTTGCCCTTGAAGGACCTTGGAACCGAGCTTGAAGATCCACTTAGAGGTCGGCTAGGTTAGGTTTTGGGGCTTGCGTCCTAGGTCAAGAGTTGAACCTCCTTTGGCATGGGTTGGTTCAATGTCTTGAATAGGCTATGATCACATCATTCTTTACTGCTTTCTATAACTACTAAAGCATGCCTGTGATGCTTTATCTTTATGTTATCCCTATAGGATTGCATGCCTATAATGTTAGACATAAGATAAAACTGAGTTGATGAGACCTCAAAAACCCTCAAACAAAATATCAAGTCTAGTAGCCTTCTAATGCGTAGCCCTCATCAAGCTATCGATCAGTGGTGTTGTGAACTGTTTTCCACCCTCGTGGGACACACCCACTTATCTTTAGAAGGTGTGTGGTGGCAATGGTTTCCTTAGTCCGTTTTAACCGGGCGTGCCTTCACAAGGAAACTGTTGGCCCTGGGCATAACGATTAGGAATGGACTTGACTAGATTTTCATGTGTGCTGGGCACATGATGAAATTCTAGAGGCATCATTGAGAGGTTAGGGTTTCATACTGTATCCAGCCCTTGCTGGACATGAAATGCCTAGACTTTCTCCATAAGGGGAATTGCTTAGAACAATCGGCCGGCGAGCCCACCTCAAGAAGCATGGGTCACTTTGTGCATCTCATCTCACCCTCGTGGGACGCGAAGCCCCATGTGAAATGAGGATCCCATCTCACTAGGAAATCTCAAATTTCCCGATTGACTTTGTGGGTTGTCAATTCGATTAAAATAGTGGGAGCCACAGTCATTTAAAACAAGTCCAGTTTAAATGACTTGAAGTAGTACTAATCTGCTGTTTCTTGGTTGTTGTAGAACAATGGCTACAAACACTGGTGGATTAACACTGCGATCCCTTTTAGACAAGGATAAGTTTGTTGGATCCAACTTCATGGACTGGCATCGGAACTTGAGGATAGCCCTCAAGCTCGAGAAGAAGTTGTATGTCCTTGAGTAGCCTCTTCCTGCAACTCCTGCGCCTAATGCCTGAGCGGCAGATAGGGATGCTTTTAGAAAGCATCAGGATGACTCTTTGGAGGTAGCATGTCTCAAGCTGGCCACTATGGCCCCTGAACTACAGGTACAATATGAGGAGCAGAACGCTTTTTAAATGATTACTCATTTGAAACTAATGTTCGAGGCTTAGGCTAGAATTGAGAGATATGACACTATCAAAGCAGTCTTTCTGTGCAAGTTATCTAAAAGTGCACCAGTGAGACCCCATGTTCTCAAGTTGATTGAGAATGTGGATCATCTTAGGAGACTGGGACACACTATAGATAACGAGCTGGTTGTAGATCTTATTCTGCAGTCCCTGCCCCCTAGCTTCAATCCATTTATTATAAACTTCAATATGAACCAGATTGAATGCACAAGGGAGGAACTACTGAATATGCTCCAAACAGCCGAGTGTGAAATGGGTAAAACCAAACCCAATTCTGTTCTTTTGGTCCCTACGACCAAGAAGATAAAGAAGAAGGGAAAGACACGTGCTAAGGGCAGTGCCAAGGGTCCTACCAGGGCATTGAAGAAAAAGGCAAAGAAGTCAAAGGATCAGAGGTGCTTCCACTGTGGCCAGTAGGGCCATTGGAGAAGGGACTGCATGCAACTGCAAAATGAGGAGAAGAAAGGCTTGACCTTTACTTCTAGCTCAGGTATTTATGTTACTGAAGTCAACCTTTCTATTTCTGTATCATGGGTATTGGATACCGCATGTGGAGCTCATATTTGTATAAATATGCAGGGGCTCAAAAAGAGTAGATTGGTGCGGCCTGGAGAGATTGACCTACGAGTTGGAAACGGGGCACAAGTTGCTGCTGTTGCTGTAGGAATTTTGACTCTCTCCCTGCCTTCAGGACTTCAATTAGAACTAGACAATTGCTGTTATGTACCTTCGTTAACCAAAAATATTATATCTTGTTGGGGTATGCCCTTAAGGCTAATGTTTGAGGCCTTGGGATTGTATAAGTATCATGTAATAAACTCTTAAGTTTATAATAAGGCATGGTTGTTATTCAGGTTGTTACCTTGTCTGCTGTAATAAGTGTACTTCTGAATAATGTCTCAAAGCTGTTCAGCTAGGCTGACAGGCTATAAGTCCTTAGTCGAGATATCTTGGTGAACATGAGACAGCCTTGATATGATGGAGACTAATATGAGTGCTAATCTTATAGGATGCTTCGAGCATGGAATAAGATGTAGACTCATGGGTACATTGGATGTACTGGACAGACCCTACTGGGATATTGCATTGCTTGTCACAATGTGAATGATCCCTGTAAGCAGCAAGTGGCACATGTCCTTTGACTTGAGATCACTTGTGTTTCTAAATGATGATTGTCATTGTTTTGAGGTAGTTCAATATCATTTGAAATATAATGATTATAGACTATCTTGGATGGTGAGCTTGAATCAGGTTAGGGCACTAGTGATAGATAAAGGATTGCCGTCTCCTTGTTTAAGGAGTGTGATGTTCTAAAGGCCCCCCTATATGAGATGATTGAGGTAGTGTATGGCCATACCCAGATGACTATGTGCATCTGATCTAATCATGCTCATCGTATTGGAGTTACAAGCTTGACATGCTTGTCCAATAAGAACATCCAGTGGCAAAGGACATATGTGTGCCTTGTGAGTTTTGATTCACACTTGTGTCATGGTTTGGGTGTAGTCTTGGAAGACTATTTCCTTTATATCGGGAGACAGTGATGTGTTGCTAGATACCCCTCACTGATCGTGATAACGTAAGTTGTCGTTACCGACATTTAAAGGAAACCCTTAGGGTCGCACAATTTGATGATATGGCTTTCTTGAGTCAGATCGTGTGGACTGAATTGTATGGGTTCAGTTTAAAGGGGTTTAATCTCTGATTGCAAGTGAGATCTAGCCTGATCATGTTTGATTGATTAGGGCTTTAGATCGGTAAGCTTCGATCGAGAGAGATGATGCTAGATCGGTGAGATCAGGAGCATCAGGAGATGAACGGCTAGATCATGAGCCATTTGGTTCATAGAGGGTCTAGACCATGCCTTGGCTTGGCTTGGTTTGAGTTTGGTCTTTGGGCCAAATCGAATTGAACCAAAGCATGAACCGGTTCACTAGGTGAACGCATGGTTCATCAAGAGGGGCGTTTTGGTGTTGGAGAGTGGCTTCATGACTTTCCATTTTGGGAAGTCATGTAACGTCATTTGTCTTGATGTCGCCGAAGTGCATTTGCTCTCTTGTCTTTGCGTTTTGTTTTTGGGAAAAAGAGAGCTTGCTTGCCATCTCGTGTGGAAGGAAGTGGACGACAAGAACAAGCGCTCGGCCAAGGAAACTTCTCCATCATCCTAACATTCGATCAAGGACACCTTGCGCATCCTTGCTAGCACAAGGAGATCCAAGGAGAAGCCATCTTCTCTTGTGTGTGATTATCTTCGGAGAAGGGGCACTTGCGCCTTTGCTTCCAAAGCTCCATCTAAACCGAGATGGCTATGGTATGAGTCTCAACTTCACCAAGTTGAACATATGTTTATGCTAAGATTCTTGAAAACCTTTTGCTTCCGCTTGCAATGGTGATGCGCCACCCCTTTAAGGTTTTCGCCCCCCTCTTGAAAGGGATTTTGTTTACTTGCGCTCCCCCATGAAGGGGACACTTCAATTGGTATCAGAGGGCCGGTTGAAGCATAATCATATGATTGCTTGATATACTATGTGATCCATGTTTGCGCATCTACATGTATGTTGATCTTGTTTGACATATGTTATCTCTTCATGCGAGTATGCTAGATAATAGTATGTTTATATTTGCGCATGTATGAGAGTTATGTTGATTGGCGCATATATGTTGGTTGCGGTTATACCATGTTGTTGTTGTTTTTCTAAAACCTAAATGACATGCGCGCCCAACTAGATCTAAGAAGTACCTATTGTAAACCCTTAGATGGGTTGATGGGGTTGAAAGCTTCATCTAGAATGGATCAAACTAGTCTGATCAGACCATCTGACAGCCTAGATGGGTTGACCAGATAGCACCTGTGCGCAAGCACGAGGTGGCTATAGGTCGACTGCATCCAAGGCGTGTAGCGAGGTCTGATTGAGACAACTTCTGAACACACTTGAGTTAGGCCCGGGGTCACACCCGCTTGCCAAAACTCATGAGGGTGGTTCAGCCCTTGGCGCATGCATGGTTGACCATCAGGTCAACTCGGGTCAGTTAGGACTCGGTGCATGCAAGGGAAAAGGATCTATCTAGATGGATGAGTGGATCCCTATCAATGGACCATTGTAAGGTTGTAGGGCACATAAGGAAATTAAAAGTGATGCCTATGGGGTTTTCAAAATTTTAATTTCTTGATTGGATCACATGATGATTGAAACCATATGCTTGTTTATTTACTCTTATGTGGGTTGCCCTATTGTGTGCTGTGCTGGGGCCTGTGAGCCTGGATTTAAAATTGTAAATTAATTTGTGATCTGCGAATCACATTGTACTTAATTTATAATGTATTGTTGACCTGCGAGTCAACCTTGTCTAGATAGATCAAAAATGTATTTTGATTAGACAAGAGCACAAAGGCACACATCCAAGAGGAGCATTCACCTGGTGGCGCACCTGAGGTGCTCTTGGCGCTAGAGCCCTAGGTTGGACCAGATGTGAGGCCAAGGAGCTCAAGTGAAGACTTAAGTAAAATTAAGGTCTTACTAGGGTTCATGGGCTTTTACCACATAAGATCATGCTTTCTACTTATTGCTAATAATTAGAATTGCATGTTTAAGTTTATCTTCTGCTATAGCCATAGGACATGCCTGATAGTAAGAAGATAAAAGACCGTTAAAATCCAACGCTAATATATCAAGCTCGTAAGCCTTCTGACGCGAAACCTCACCGTTCTGACTATCGTTGGAGCCGTGTTGAACCCACTCAGTGGGCACGTCCATCTATCTTCAGACGGTGCTGGATTACACCTGCGTGTTACAGAGCAGGGATTTATCCCTTCTCGTTGCTCAGCATAGCACGTGGTGGTCCAGGGAGTAGGTCAGGTCAGCTTGACCATGTAGACTACATATGTGGCGCATATGGTAGCACATGGAGGCAGCCATCTCTGGGATCAGAGACTGTGTTGTACCAACTCAGTTGGCACAGTCTGCTGGATTGCCAAGATGAAGGGGAATCGCACGGGTTGGGCGATTGGCTGGGACAGCCTACCAGAAATTAGTGCTTGTCATCTCTGTGCATCTTATCTCGCTTGAGCGGGACGCGGAGACCAAGTATGAAATCTGGATCCCATCTCACTAAAAGAGTGTTACTCTTTCGGACTGTTTACTGGATTTTTCAGTCAGACAAAATAGTGAGAAAAGAATCTTTCTTAAGTCCTGGATTGATTCTGAAACATTGATACTGACCTTGCTGTTCTTGCCTGTTGTAGATTCCTGCAGCAACGAACACCATGAGCTTCAATGTGCGATCCCTACTGGAAAGGGAGAAGTTTGCTGGGCCGAACTTCTCTGACTGGTTCGGACACCTTAAGATTGTTCTTAAGGCAGAGAGGAAACTGTATGTCCTCGAGACGGCGATACCGCCGCAGCCCGCTCCGAACGCCGCAAGGGCGGTTCGGGATGCCAACGAAAAGCACGTCAATGATAGCATTGATGTCGCTTGCCTGATGCTAGCGTCTATGACGCCACCGCTGCAGCGTCAGCATGAGGATATGTCGGCTATAGAAATTATAGCGAACCTCAAGATGCTGTATGCTGCACAGGCGAGGACTGAGCGCTATAATCTGACGAAGCTCTTCTTTCAGAGCAAACTGGCTGAGGGGAGCCCAGTGGGAGCTCATGTGCTCAAGATGATTGGGCACAAGGAGGCTCTAGAGAAACTGGGGCATACCGTCAACCAGGAGCTTGCTGTGGACATTATTCTACAGTCTCTTCCGCCTTCTTTCGATGCGTTCATCATTAATTTTAATATGAACAAAATCGATTGTACGCCGGCAGAGCTGCTGAATATGCTCTTGACAACTGAGGAAACTCTGAAGGGTAAGCCTTCAACCTCTGTCTTAATGGTTCCTTCAAGGAACAAGAAGAAGGGGAAGAAGGGCAAGACCCCTGTCAAGAATTACAGCAAGGCCCTGAAACAGAAGGTGAAGCGGTCGAAGGACAACAGGTGTTTCCACTGTGGCCAGCTGGGTCACTGGAAAAAGGACTGTAAAGCGCTCCAAGGAGATAAGAGGGGAAGCATCGCTTCTGGCTCAGGTATATATGTGACTGAGGTCATGTTATCTTCTTCTACCATTTCATGGGTGTTGGACACCGCATGTGGAGTTCACATTTGTTCAAATGTGCAGGAACTCAAGAGAAGAAGGCAGGTGGGACAGCATGAGGTAGACCTACGAGTTGGAAACGGGGCACGGGTTGCTGCTGTTGCTGTAGGAGACTATTTCATTACTTTACCATCTGGCATTGTATTAGAATTGAACAATTGTTATTTTGTACCAAGTATCACCAAGAATATTATCTCCATTCCTGCTCTAGTCAGGAAAGGATTTGCCTTTGAATGCAAGATTTCAAAGTGTGTTTTAACTTTTGATAATATTGTGTATGCGACTGGTTCAATTAACAATGGGTTATACATGTTGGACATGGAAAATTCTATACAAAACATTGATAATAAGAAAGCCAAGTATGCTGATGACAGCACCTTGCTATGGCATAGTCGTTTAGGCCATATAAACGAGAAGCGCATTAAGCGGTTGCATGATCATGGACTGCTGGGATCATTCTCCTATGAGGAGATTGATACATGCAAAGCTTGTTTGATGGGTAAAATGATGAAGTCTCCTTTTCTTCACAAAGGGCAAAGGACTTCAGGTTTACTGGACCTTATACACAGTGATGTGTGTGGGCCATTTAGTAAACATGCCAGAGGTGGCTATCAGTACTTCATTACCTTTACTGATGATTTCAGTAGGTATGGGTATGTCTATTTAATGAGACATAAAAGTGAATCTTTTGACAAGTTCAAAGAGTTCAAAAATGAAGTACAAAATCAGCTAGGCCGAAATATCAAGGCACTTCGTTCTGATCGAGGTGGTGAATACCTGAGTCATGCGTTTACTGACTATCTGAAGGAGTGTGGGATTATCTCACAGCTCACTCCGCCAGGAACACCGCAGTGGAATGGTGTGTCCGAGAGGAGAAATAGAACGTTACTTGATATGGTTCGTTCTATGATGAGTCAGGCTACTCTTCCATATTCCTTTTGGGGTTTTGCACTGGAAACAGCTGCAAAGGTACTAAACCGAGTGCCATCCAAGGCAGTTTCAAAGACGCCATATGAGTTATGGTATGGGAAACAGCCTAGCTTGACATTTATCAGGATCTGGGGTTGCGAGGCTTATGTCAAAAAGCTCGCCTCTGGGAAACTGGAAAGCAGATCTGAGAAATGTATCTTTGTCGGTTACCCTAAGGAAACTAAGGGTTATTATTTCTACGATCCCAAAGAGAACAAGGTTTTTGTTGCTCGGACGGCCATATTTCTTGAGAAGGAGTTTCTTCTGCAAGAGGCCAGTGGGAGAGAAATAAAGCTGGATGAGATTCCAGAGGAAGGACAAAGTAGTCAAGCAGAGTTGGATGAGCCTGAGCCGGTAGATCAGGTTATTGAACAACCTGAGGCTCAGATATCACGGGAACCGCGAAGATCGGGTAGGATCCGTCGACAGCCTGAGCGCTATGACGGAGTCTACATCATTGATAATGATGAACCCCTAACTTATGCGGATGCGGTCAGTGGACCGGAGTCAGCTAGATGGCTTGATGCTATGCGAGCCGAGATGGACTCCATGTCAGATAACCAAGTCTGGGATTTGGTTGATCCGCCTCCGGGAGTAATCCCTATAGGTTGTAAATGGATCTTCAAGAAGAAGATTGACATGGATGGTAACGTGGTTACCTATAAAGGCAGACTAGTTGCGAAAGGTTTCAAACAAATCTACGGGATAGATTATGATGAAACTTTCTCTCCTGTAGCCATGTTTAAGTCTATTCGGATTCTTTTCGCGATAGCAGCATATTACGACTATGAGATCTGGCAGATGGATGTGAAAACAGCTTTCCTTAATGGAAATCTGGATGAGGATGTGTATATGACACAACCTGAGGGTTTCACTAATCCAGCAGATCGTCATAAAATATGCAAGTTAAAGAAGTCCATTTATGGACTTAAACAAGCATCAAGAAGCTGGAACATTCGTTTTGATGAATCAATCTCTGAGTTTGGTTTCATCAAGAACGAGGATGACCCGTGTGTATATAAGAGGTTTAGTGGGAGCGTGATTACATTCCTAATCCTCTACATCGATGATATCTTGATCATTGGAAATGATATTCCTGAACTGCATGCTGTTAAAGCATGGTTAGGAAAATGTTTCCAAATGAAAGATTTAGGAGAAGCAGCCTATGTACTAGGTGTGAAGATCTACAGGGATAGATCTAAGAGGCTTCTCGGGCTGTGCCAGAGTACTTACATCGATAAGGTCCTGGAGAGATTCCATTTAGAGAATTCTAAACGTGGATATCTTCCAGTCAGACATGGTCTGAATCTTTCGAAGAGTCAGTGTCCACAAACACAGACTGAGAAAGATGAAATGGACAATACGCCTTATGCTTCGGCTATTGGGTCCATTATGTATGCGATGTTGTGTACTCGCCCAGACGTCGCTTACGGGTTAAGCGTGACCAGTCGATTCCAAAGTAATCCAGGTTTGGCGCACTGGATTGCGGTCAAGAACATCTTAAAATATCTGCGGAGGACCAAAGATATGTTCTTGATATATGGTGGTCAGGAAGAACTCAGTATAGAGGGATATACTGACGCTTCGTTCCAGTCGGACCAGGATGATTTCCGATCGCAATCAGGCTATGTTTTTAGCTTGAATGGTGGAGCAGTGGTGTGGAAGAGTTTCAAACAGTCTACTGTTGCTGATTCCACAACTGAAGCCGAGTATGTTGCAGCCTCGGAAGCATCCAAGGAGGCAGTGTGGATTCGTAAGTTCGTGAGAGAACTTGGTGTCGTTCCTTCGAGTGCTGATCCTTTGGTTATCTTCTGTGATAACACTGGAGCAATCGCACAAGCAAAGGAACCACGGTCGCACCAGAAGTCCAAGCACATACAGAGACGGTTTCACTTGATCCGGGAGATCATTGATCGAGGCGAGATCAAGATTTGCAAGGTTCATACAGATGACAATCTGGCAGACCCGCTTACCAAGCCTCTGGCGCAGCAGAAGCATGAGAAGCACTGTAATAATATGGGTTTGAGATTTCTCAACCATTAGATTAAGTGCAAGTGGGAGATTGTTGGGGTATGCCCTTAAGGCTAATGTTTGAGGCCTTGGGATTGTATAAGTATCATGTAATAAACTCTTAAGTTTATAATAAGGCATGGTTGTTATTCAGGTTGTTACCTTGTCTGCTGTAATAAGTGTACTTCTGAATAATGTCTCAAAGCTGTTCAGCTAGGCTGACAGGCTATAAGTCCTTAGTCGAGATATCTTGGTGAACATGAGACAGCCTTGATATGATGGAGACTAATATGAGTGCTAATCTTATAGGATGCTTCGAGCATGGAATAAGATGTAGACTCATGGGTACATTGGATGTACTGGACAGACCCTACTGGGATATTGCATTGCTTGTCACAATGTGAATGATCCCTGTAAGCAGCAAGTGGCACATGTCCTTTGACTTGAGATCACTTGTGTTTCTAAATGATGATTGTCATTGTTTTGAGGTAGTTCAATATCATTTGAAATATAATGATTATAGACTATCTTGGATGGTGAGCTTGAATCAGGTTAGGGCACTAGTGATAGATAAAGGATTGCCGTCTCCTTGTTTAAGGAGTGTGATGTTCTAAAGGCCCCCCTATATGAGATGATTGAGGTAGTGTATGGCCATACCCAGATGACTATGTGCATCTGATCTAATCATGCTCATCGTATTGGAGTTACAAGCTTGACATGCTTGTCCAATAAGAACATCCAGTGGCAAAGGACATATGTGTGCCTTGTGAGTTTTGATTCACACTTGTGTCATGGTTTGGGTGTAGTCTTGGAAGACTATTTCCTTTATATCGGGAGACAGTGATGTGTTGCTAGATACCCCTCACTGATCGTGATAACGTAAGTTGTCGTTACCGACATTTAAAGGAAACCCTTAGGGTCGCACAATTTGATGATATGGCTTTCTTGAGTCAGATCGTGTGGACTGAATTGTATGGGTTCAGTTTAAAGGGGTTTAATCTCTGATTGCAAGTGAGATCTAGCCTGATCATGTTTGATTGATTAGGGCTTTAGATCGGTAAGCTTCGATCGAGAGAGATGATGCTAGATCGGTGAGATCAGGAGCATCAGGAGATGAACGGCTAGATCATGAGCCATTTGGTTCATAGAGGGTCTAGACCATGCCTTGGCTTGGCTTGGTTTGAGTTTGGTCTTTGGGCCAAATCGAATTGAACCAAAGCATGAACCGGTTCACTAGGTGAACGCATGGTTCATCAAGAGGGGCGTTTTGGCGTTGGAGAGTGGCTTCATGACTTTCCATTTTGGGAAGTCATGTAACGTCATTTGTCTTGATGTCGCCGAAGTGCATTTGCTCTCTTGTCTTTGCGTTTTGTTTTTGGGAAAAAGAGAGCTTGCTTGCCATCTCGTGTGGAAGGAAGTGGACGACAAGAACAAGCGCTCGGCCAAGGAAACTTCTCCATCATCCTAACATTCGATCAAGGACACCTTGCGCATCCTTGCTAGCACAAGGAGATCCAAGGAGAAGCCATCTTCTCTTGTGTGTGATTATCTTCGGAGAAGGGGCACTTGCGCCTTTGCTTCCAAAGCTCCATCTAAACCGAGATGGCTATGGTATGAGTCTCAACTTCACCAAGTTGAACATATGTTTATGCTAAGATTCTTGAAAACCTTTTGCTTCCGCTTGCAATGGTGATGCGCCACCCCTTTAAGGTTTTCGCCCCCCTCTTGAAAGGGATTTTGTTTACTTGCGCTCCCCCATGAAGGGGACACTTCATATCTATCCCTTGCTTAGCAAGAAAAGGATTTATATTTGAAATAAAGGAGAACTCTTGTTCTTTCTCATTTACAAATATGTTTTATGGGAAAGGTACATTGAGCAATGGTTTATATGTCTTGGACATGAATAACTCTATCTGTAACATAAATAGTAAAAGGACCAAACTGAGTGGTTCAATTGGTGCCTTCCTATGGCATTGTCGATTGGCCTGTATAAACAAGAATCGCATTCATCAACTCCATGCAAATGGATTGATAAATTCAAGTTTCTTGGAGGAATTTGACACATGTGAGCCTTGTTTATTAGGGAAAATGACAAAGACACCCTACCAAAACTGGTGAGAGGGCACAAGGTTTGTTGGATCTCATACATACTGATGTGTGTGGGCCATTCAATAAACAAGCCAGAGGAGGACACAACTACTTCATTACTTTTACTGATGACTTCAGTAGATATGGTTATGTCTACCTGATGAGACATAAATCTGAATCCTTTGAGAAATTCAAGGAGTTCAAAAATGAAGTAGAGAACCAGCTTGGAAGATCCATTAAAGCTCTTCGATCTGATCGAGGTGGAGAGTACCTGAGCGGTGAGTTCTTTGACTATCTTAGGGAGTGTGGGATCATATCCCAACTCACTCCACTTGGAACACCTCAATGGAATGGTGTGTCTGAGAGGAGGAATTGAACTTTGTTGGACATGGTTTGGTCCATGATGAGTCATGCAACTCTACCACCCTCATTCTGGGTTATGCACTTGAGACAACTTCTCTTATACTAAATAACATTCCATCTAAGAGTGTCTCAAAGATTCCATACGAGGTATGGAGTGGGAGACGCCCTAATCTCTCTTTTATCAAAATCTGAGGATGTGAGGCGTATGTCAAACGTCAGGATTATGGCAAGCTAGAACCTAGATTTGATAAATGCATCTTTGTGGGGTATCCTAAGGAAACTAAATGATATTACTTCTATGTTCCCAAAGGGAACAAAGTTTTTATTGCTCGGGTTGTTGTCTTTCTAGAGAAAGAATTTCTCATGAAAGAAGTTAGTGGGAGCAAGTTTGACTTGGACGAGATCCAAGTGCAACCACAAGAGAGAGATATGGAACCTGAGCCACCTGTAACGGTTGCTGAGCAACTTGAGGCTCAGATACTGGTCCCACGTAGGTCTGAGAGGGTTCGTCGTGCACCTGAGAGGTATGGGTCGTTGCCGGCCCAACACGACGAGATATTCATCATTGGAGATGAGCCTAGCACCTACGATGAGGCGGTCTCTGGTCCGGACTCTGAGAGATGGCTTGAGGCCATGCGATCCGAGATGGATTCCATGTCGGCTAACCAAGTCTAGGACTTGGTTGAGCTGCCTGATGGGGTAAAACCCATAGGGTGTAAATGAGTCTTCAAAAGGAAGACTGACATGGATGGCAACATAGCTACCTACAAAGGTAGACTAGTGGCTAAAAGATTTAGACAGGTCCACGGGGTGGACTATGATGAAACTTTTTTGCCAGTTGCCATGATCTAATCCATTCGGATTCTGCTTACTATAGCTGCATATCATGATTATGAGATATGGTAGATGGATGTTAAGACAACATTCCTTAATGGAAAGCTCACTGAGGATGTGTACATGACACAACCTGATGGATTCATCCATCCTGCAGATACAAGTAAGGTCTGCAAGCTAAAGAAATCCATTTATGGATTAAAGCAAGCATCTCGAAGTTGGAATCTTCGGTTTGATGAAGCCGTAAGAGATTATGGTTTTATCAAAAGCGAAGATGATGCCTATGTATATAGAAAATTCAGTGGGAGCTTGGTGACTTTTCTGGTCTTGTATGTCAATGACATACTACTCATCGGAAATGACATTCCTAGTCTTCAGTCTGTGAAGATATGGTTAGGGAAGTGTTTCGAGATGAAAGACTTAGGGGAGCCTGCCTATATTCTAGGCGTGAAGATCTACCGGGATAGATCTAAGAGGATCCTCGCCCTTAGTCAAAATACCTACATTGATAAGGTCTTGGAAAGGTTCAATATGGAGCAATCCAAAAGAGGATACCTTCTAATAAGACATGGCCTTACTCTCTCAAAGAGCCAGCGTCCTACTACACAGGCTGAGAGGGATGAAATGAGTTGAGTTCCCTATGCTTCGGCAGTAGGATCGATCATGTATGCAATGTTGTGTACTAGACCAGATGTGGCTTATGTTGTGAGCATAACCAGCCAATACCAATCCAATCCAGGTCTACAGCACTAAGTGGCTGTAAAGAACATCCTCAAGTATCTGAGAAAAACCAAGGATTTGTTCTTGGTCTACGGGGGACAGGAAGAGCTCTGTGTTCAGGGCTACACTGATGCATCATTCCAGTCTGATCCTGACGACTTTAGATCGCAGGCCGGCTATGTGTTCAAATTAAATGGAGGCGCTGTTTGCTGGAAAAGCTTCAAGCAGTCCACCATAGCTGATTCTACAATAGAGGCCGAGTATATTACTGCTTCTGAGGCAGCCAAAGAAGCTGTTTGGATGAAGAAGTTCATATCTGATCTTCAGGTGGTTCCAACTGCTGTGGATCCCATTGAGCTCAATTGTGACAACAATGAAACCATTGCACAGGCAAAGGAACCACGGTCTCATCAAAGGTCCAAACACAAACTCCAGAGATTTCACCTGATCAGAGAGATCATTGATTGGGGTGATGTCAATATTAGCAGAGTTGATACTAAGAACAATCTAGCAGATCCACTGACTAAGGCTTTGGCGCAGCAGAAGCATGATGGTCATACTTCAGATATGGGGTTTAGGTTCCTCAACCTCTAGGTCATAGTGCAAGTGAGAGATTGTTGGGGTATATGCCCTGAGACCTAGTATTGGTCCTCTTTTGTACTGCTTCACTCAGATATCTATATATATCCTTCTGGCATTGTCATTATCTATGTTTGTCTACATCTGCGTTTATGCACTTACATGATAATGTCCCTGGAGACAGATTGGATCTGTGCTCAAACTATTGTCCCCAGTTGATGTACCTTAGTGGATATGGGACAGCATGGTACTTGTGAGACTGGTATGTGGGCTGGTTAGGCATGCGGTGCTAACGCAGACACATGGGTATATCAGCGGTGGATATACTGGACCGACCCGCTGTGAGGCAATGACTTTGTGCCATGGGTATATCATTGACTCTTCTATATGTTTAGGGACATGCTTTGATGCAACCTAATGTCTCACCGTAATTGGGAGGTCGTAACGGTTGTCATTGAGTATGTCACGACTCATATTAGAAGATCAATGTATAGACAAAGGATTTGCCCCTTCCTTAGGGAAGCATTATGTCCATGGAGCTCCTCTATGGTTTATGACTGAAAGTGTATGGCCATACCCAGGTGAGAACATGATTTTGTCATGACCATGTGATTGGGTAAAAACAAGTGATGACACACTTGTCCAATCGGATATCAGTTCAGCAAAGGGACCATAATGTATCTGTACCTAGTCGCGATGATGGGGATGTCGATGTCGATATCCATTCCGATGACTTGGGTAGCAGCGATGCACTGTTAGGTGCCACTCACTTCTTGTGGTGACATTAGCTCAGCACTGCCAACGTCAAAGAGACCTACAGGGTCACACACCAAGATACTTGAGTTCTCGTATTGATTGGGAAGCCTTATGATCGAGTTATTGGATAACTCGGATCTATTTGGGAGATTTCATCAGCACCAATGGGCCTGATGAGATGGAAGAAACCTATTTGGGCCAACTTCCATTTACGGCATATTGACCAAATTAATCATGGTTAGCCTCATTTGACCTTGGGTTAACTTGGATTGGATCCAATGGCTTGGTTAACATGCATAATGGACCTTGGGCTAGGCCCATTGCTTAGTTAGGCTTGCAAATAAGTTGTCATGAAGAGATAGGAGAGCAAAATGGCATAATGGGGAGAAGAACATCAAGTTGGCGCATAAAGACTCCTAATTGGATTAGGAGTTGCGCTTATGGTATAATTGACATCTTCAATTGATTTAATTTGATTAGGATTTGATCAAATCACTTGAGATATTAATTGATACTTGATTGGGCATAAAGGGCTGATTATTTAAGTAATTAATTAGAGTCCTAATTGGATTAGGACTTGATTAATTAATTCCTAATCTAGCTCTCCTACTTCTTCTCCAAGCCGCCCACTTGGCTTAATCCTTGCCATCCATAAACCGCCTCTCCTTGCTATAAATAAGACCTCTAGCCGCCCTCTTATAATATATGAATTGTCTTGGAGGCGTGAGCAAGAAGAGGGCGAGAGCAAGGGTTCAAGTAGCGGTCTCCTCTTCCATCAAACCCTAGCCACAAGTCTTCATCCTCTTGGCGGCTTCTTCTCCTTCCCTTCTTCATCTTTGGCGCATATACCTTGGAGGTGGCGTAAGGTTGAAGAAGGTGACTCTAAGCCTTGGATCTTCTTCCCGAGGCTAGTGTTGGGAAACCCCGGGGATATTTTACAATTTTCAGATATAGAGATTATAAAATACATTGCACAGCTGAAGCAATATCCCCGAAACAGGCCGGTCCCAAAAACCCAGTAAAGATCGCAAGCAAGAGAGTCGACACGATGAGTTAGGAAATACCTTAGAGCAAGATGAGGTCGATGTCGTGATAGGCGCCCAAGCGTGCGCCCTCTGCAGTCTCACACACACGGATGCCTCGAGTCTTCTTCTTCCACGTCCGGTGCTAGCCTCGGGAAGAAGATCCAAGCCTTAGTGCACTTTCTTCAACCCTTGTGCCACTTCCAAGGTAGAAGCGCCAATGAAGAAGAAAGATGGAGATGTTGCCGCCTTGTCTTCAACTCCTCATCCTTACTTGCGCCAACTCCTAGAGAAGATGTGCCAAGATAAGAGGCAAGAGGGTGAAGACACCAAGTCCTATCCCTCCTTGCTCCAAGAGAAGAAGGATAGAAGAGACTTGTGGTTAGGATGAAGATGGAAGAGAAGACTTTCGCCAAAGCCTCCCTCTTTGCCCTTCTAATTCTTGCTCATGCCAAAATCAATCCTTTGCTCTCGCATATACCCATGTCTATATAGAGAGGCAAGAGGGGGCAGCAATAATAGTGTGTGGGCACAATTCTCAAAGGAGGAAGCGGCTAGGGTAAAGGGGAGGGAGTAATTAGGGTTTGAGGTAAGGAAAGTCTCCAAGACTTTACCATAAACCTCTCCTAATTATTCATATGCGCATGAGACCTTCCAAAGAAGTCTACCAAACCATATTAGCCCCAAGACTTGCCATAGAAGCAAGCATACCATCCAAGGTAGAGGGGCAAGGCGCCTAAAGCTTCCTAATGAAGCAAATTGCGCCACTTCTCCCCATTATGCCCATAGGCGCCTAAGGGAGATGTTTTGTCCCCATTATACCCTTTTAGCCTTTCCTCACTTCATGAGAACTTGTTATTGGGCCTCATTGGATAATGAGCTAGCCCAAACTTCATTACATGGGTTGATTAAGTACTTGGATCCAATCCAATGCAATTCTAATCCAAAAGTGACCAATCATGGTCAAATACGGGTCAACCTGCCAAAAATGAAGTTTGGCTCCAATAACATTCTTCCATCTCTTTTGACCCATTGCCACTGATGAAATCTCCCAATTAGATCCGAGTTATCCAACAACTCGATCATAAGGCTTCCCGATCAATACGAGAACTCGAGTATCAAGGTGTGCGACCCTGTAGGTCCCTCTAACGTTGGCAGTGATGACCAAATGTCACCACAAGCAGTGAGTGGCACCTAGCAGTGCATCGCTACTACCCAAGTCATCGGAATGAATATCGACATCGACATCCCCATCATTGCAACAAGGTACAGATGCATTACAGTCTCTTTGCCGAACTGATATCCAATTGGACAAGTGTGTCACCACTTGTTTTCACCCAATCACATGGTTATGACTAAATCAGGTTCTCACCTGGGTATGACCATACACTTTCAGTCATAGAACCATAGAGGAGCTCCATGGATATCATACTTCCCTTAGGAAGGGGCAAATCCTATGTCTGTCCATTGACCTTCTCATATGGGTCGTGACATGCTCAATGACAACCGTTATTACCTCCCAACTACGGCGAGGTGTTAGGTTGCATCAAAGCAAGTCCCTAACCATATAGAATGATCAATGACCTCAAGTCAAGGGATCAATGCATCTCCTGTCACTTGTGAGGATAACTCATGACACCAAGTCAAAGCCTCACAGTGGGTCGGTCCCATATCCACTCAGGTACATCGACTGGGGACAATCATTTGAGCACAGATCCAATCTGTCTTCAGGGACATTATCTTGTAAGTACACAATCGCAGGTGTAGACAAACAATGATAATGCCAATGCCAGAAAGATATATGAATATCAGAATCAAGTAGTACAAAGATGGACCAAAACTAGGTCCTAGGGTATATACACTAACAATCTCCCACTTGCACTAAGACTTAGAGGTTGAGCAACCTCAACCCCATATCTCTAGTACGACCATCATGCTTCTGCTGCGCCAAAGCCTTGGTTAGTGGGTCTGCTAGATTGCTCTCTGTGTCAATTCTGCTAATCTTGACATCACCTCTATCAATGATCTCTCTGATCAAGTGAAATCTTCTAAGTATGTGTTTGGATCTTTGACGAGACCGTGGTTCCTTAGCATGTGCAGTTCCCATTGTTGTCATAGTAGAGCTCAATGGGATCCATTGCACTTGGAACCACCCGAAGTTCAGAAAAGAACTTCCTGATCCAAACGGCTTCATTGGCTGCCTCAGAAGCAACAACATACTCAGCTTCGGTTGTAGAATTAGCTATGGTGGATTGCTTGAAGCTCTTCCAGCATACAGCACCTCCAACCATCTTAAACAAATAGCTGGTCTGCGATCTGAAGTCGTCAGGATCAGACTGGAACGACTCATCAGTGAAGCCCTGCACACTGAGCTCTTCCTGTCCCCCGTAGACCATATAGAATAAATCCTTAGTCCTTTTCAGGATACTAAAGGATATTCTTTACAGCCACCTAGTGCTGCAGACCTGGATTGGATTGGTATCGGTTGGTTATGCTTTCAGCATAAACCATATCTGGTCCACTACATAGCATTGCATTCATGATTGATCCCACTGCCGAAGCATAGGGAATTCGACTCATGGTATCCCTCTCAGCCTGTGTTGTAGGACACTGGCTCTTTGAGAGAGTAAGGCCATGTCTTACTGGAAGGTATCCTTTCTTGGATTGCTCCATGTTGAACCTCTCTAGGACCTTATCAATGTGGGTACTCTGACTAAGGGCCAAGAGCCTCTTGGATCTATCCCGGTAGATCCTTATGCCTAGAATGTAGGCGGCCTCCCCTAAGTCCTTCATCTCGAAACACTTCCCTAACCATATCTTCACAGCTTGAAGATTAGGGATGTCGTTTCCGATGAGCAGTATGTCATCGACATACATGACCAGAAAAGTCACCAAGCTCCCACTGAATTTTCTGTATACGCAGACGTCATCTTCACTTTTGATAAAGCCAAAATCTCTCACAGCTTCATCAAACCGAAGATTCCAACTTCGAGATGCTTGCTTTAATCCATAAATGGATTTTTTTAGCCTGCAGACCTTACTAGCCTCTGCAGGATGGATGAAGCCATCAGGTTGTGACATATATACATCCTCAGTCAGCTTCCCGTTAAGGAACGCTGTTCTCACATCCATCTACCATATCTCATAGTCATGATATGCAGCTATAACAAGCAGAATCCGAATGGATTTGATCATGGCAACTGGCGAGAAGGTTTCATCATAGTCCACCCCGTGGACTTGTTTAAATTCTTTAGCCACTAGTCTACCCTTATAGGTAACTATATTGCCATCCATGTCTATCTTCCTCTTGAAGACCCATCTACACCCTATGGGTTTTACCCCATCAGGCAGCTCAACCAAATCCCAGACTTGGTTAGCCGACATGGAATCCATCTCGGATTGCATGGCGTCAAGCCATCTCTCGGAGTCCAGTCCACTGACCGCCTCATCATAAGTCCTGGGTTCATTCTCAATGATGAAGATCCCGTCGTGTTGGGTCGGCAGCGACCCATACCTCTCAGGTGCACGACGAATCCTCCCAGACCTACATGGGGACC
Organism: Costus lasius; assembly: GCA_027563935.2. Taxonomy (NCBI): domain Eukaryota; kingdom Viridiplantae; phylum Streptophyta; class Magnoliopsida; order Zingiberales; family Costaceae; genus Costus; species Costus lasius. The sequence goes on along the minus strand of CM050450.1, from coordinate 97,099,986 downwards.
TGTGTCTGAGCCTCAGGTTGTACAGTAACTGGTGCAGGTGGCTCAGATTCCATCTCTTTGCCTTGTGGTTGCACTTGGTCCTCATCCAAGTCAAACTTCCTCCCACTAACTTCTTTCATGAGAAATTCTTTCTCTAGAAAGACAGCACCCCGAGCAACAAAAACTTTGTTCTCGGTGGGAACATAGAAGTAGTAACCCTTAGTCTTCTTAGGGTACCCCACAAACATACACTTATCAGATCTAGGTTCTAGCTTGCTAGAGTCCTGACATTTGACATAAGCCTCACATCCCCAGATCCTGATAAAAGTGAGATTAGGGTGTCTCCCACTCCATAACTCGTATGGAATCTTTGAGACACTCTTAGATGGAACATTATTCTGTATTAGAGAAGCTTTCTTAAGTGCATGCCCCCAGAATGAGGGAGGTAGAGTTGCATGACTCATCATAGATCGAACCATGTCCAACAAAGTTCGATTTCTCCTTTCAGACATTATTCCATTGAGGTGTTCCAGGAGGAGTGAGTTGGGATATCATCCCACACTCTCTCAGATAGTCAAAGAACTCACCGCTCAGTTACTCTCCACCACGATCTGATCGAAGAGCCTTAATGGATCTACCAAGCTGGTTCTCTACTTTATGTCTAAACTCCTTAAATTTCTCAAAGGATTCAAACTTATGTCTCATCAGATAGACATAACCATATCTACTGAAGTCATCAGTAAACGCAATGAAGTAGTTGTACCCTCCTCTGGCTTGTTTATTGAAAGGCCCACACACATCAGTATGTATAAGATCCAATAAACCTCCTATCCTCTCACCAATCTTGGTGAAGGGCACCTTTGTCATTTTCCCTAATAAACAAGGTTTACAAATATCAAATTCCTCCAAGGAACTTGAATCTAACAATCCAGTTGCATGGAGTTGTTGGATGCGATTCTTGTTTATATGGGCTAATTGATAGTGCCATAGGAAAGCACCAACTGAACCACTCAGTTTGGTCCTTTTATTACTTATGCTACAAATAGAACTTTCCATATCCAAGATATATAGACCATTGCACAAAGTACCCTTCCCATAGAACATATTTGCAAATGAAAAAGAACAAGAGTTCTTATTTATTTCAAACTTAAATCCCTTCTTTGCTAAGCAAGGAATGGATATAATGTTCTTAGTAAGTGAAGGTAAACAAAAGCAATTATCTAGTTCTAATTGAAGTCCAGAAGGCAGGGAGAGAGTTAAAACTCCTACAGCAATAGCAACAACCTGTGCCCCGTTTCCAACGCGTAGGTCAATCTCTCCAGGCCGTACCGATCTACTTTTCTTGAGCCCCTGCATATTTGTACAAATATGAGCTCTACATGCGGTATCCAATACCCATGACATAGAAGTAGAAAGGTTGACTTCTGTAACATAAATACCTGAGCATAAAGACGAAGCCTTGCCTCTCTTCTTCTCATTCTGAAGTCGTACTATGTCCTTTATCATGTGAGGTAGTCCTCTACATGAGTAGCACTTATTATTCCTGACTCTTTCCATCTTTGTCTTCAATGTATTAGTTAAGCCTTTGGGCTCAATACATTGAATGTCTACTTTAGGAGGGTTGAGCTCAACCGATGCATCAAAGAGCTGCCATAGATTAGAAATAATTTCAGAGGCACTCTTAGATTCATATTGCCCTCTAAGCTCGGGCGACATGTTGGTTAGCATCAATCGTGCAACCTCCAAAGTATCAGCTTGATGCTTATCATAAGCATCTTTCTCAGCCGCTGAGGCCAAGCATGGAAGTGGCTCAGGAATTGGCTTCTCAAGGACATATAGCTTCCTCTCGAGCTTGAGCACAATTTTCAAGTTCATATACCAATCCTGTAAGTTGGATCCAACCAACTTATCCCTTTCCAGGGTAGATCGCAGTGACCATCTGCCATTGTTCACAGCCATTGTTCTACAACAACCAAGAAACAGCAGATTAGTACTACTCCTAATCATTTAAACTGGACTTGTTTTAAATGACCATGGCTTCCACTATTTTTAATAGAATTGACAACCCACAAAGTCAATCGAGAAATCCAAGATTTCCTAGTGAGATGAGATCCTCATTCCACACAGAGCTTTGCGTCCCACGAGGGTGGGATGAGATGCACAAAGTGACCCATGTTTCCTAAGGTGGGCGCGCCAGCCGATTGCTCCAAGCAATTCCCTTTATTGAGACAGTCCAGGCATCTCATGTCCAGCGAGGGCTGGATACAGCATGAAACCCTAACCTCTCAACGATGCCTCTAGAGTTTCATCATGTGCCTAGCACACATGAAAATCTAGTCAAGTCCATTCCTAACCGTTATGCTCAGGGCCAACGAGTTTCCTTGCGAAGGCACGCCCAGGTTAAAACTGGACTGGGGAAACCATTGTCACCACGCACTTTCTAAAGATAAGTGGATGTGTCCCACTGTTGGTCCCTTTCATGAGGGAGCGAATCCCTAATAGGTCCCCTTCAAGGGGGAGCGCAAAGAGGGTGAAACCCTAAAGGGGCGCATATCACCCTTTCATAGCGGAAGCAAGGGTTTCCATGGATCGTTTGAAGAATCATATGATCAACATGTTAACGATATGCAAGTATGAATGGAAGATCATACCATAGCCATTGTGTGAGACGTATCTTGGAGTCGAGAGAACAAAAGAGGTCTTCTCCTTGTCGTCGCACACAAGATGATCAACGGCCACTTCTTTGAGATCCTTGTGCTAGCAAGGTTCTTCAAAGCACTTGTCGTATGGAAGGGATGATGAACCTCCTTTTTGGCCGAGAGCTCTTCCTGCCCAACCTCTCCTTCTCGTCGTCTACCACACCTCAACGAAAATCCAAGGCGTTGAAGAGAAGAGAGCAAACGCATATACGTTTAGGCGTTGAAGTGAAACCGGCCTTGATGACTTTCCATAAATGGAAGCTCATCAAGCCATGCGCTCAAGCCAACCCAAACGCATTTTAGCATTGAACCATGCGTTCACAATTGTGAACCGGTTCAAGCTAAAAACATTCCAATCGACTTTGGTTCATGAACCAAACCGAAATAGCTCAAGCCATGTGGTCTAGACCATATCAAACCCTAGGGTTTCAGATCTGACCGTTCATCTCACGATGCTCTTGATCTCACCGATCTAGCATCCATACTCTCGATCGTAGCTTACCGATCTAAGGTCTTCACCAATCAAACATGATCAGACCAGATCTCACATACGATCAGAGTTCAAAACCCCTTAAACTGAACTCAAAGAATTCAGTTCACACGATCTGACTTAAGTAAGCCATATCATCAAATTGTGCGACCCTAAGGGTTTCCTTTAAATGTCGGTAACGATAACTTACGTTATCACGATCAGTGAGGGGTATCTAGCAACACATCACTGTCTCCCGATATAAAGGAAAGAGTCTTCCAAGACTACTCCCAAACCATAGCACAAGTGTGAATCATTTCACAAGGCATGCATGTTTCCTTTGCCACTGGATGTTCTTATTGGACTAGCATGTCAAGCCTGTAACTCCAATACGATGAGCATGATTAGATCAGATGAACACAGTCATCTGGGTATGGCCATACACTATCTCAATCATCTCATATAGGGGGCCCTTCAGAACATCACACTCCTTGAACAAGGAGACGGCAATCCTTTATCTATCACTAGTGCCCTAACCTGACTCATGCTCACCATCCAAGATAGTCTATAATCATTATATTTCAAATGATATTGAACTACCTCAAAACAATGACAATCATCATTTAGACACACAAGTGATCTCAAGTCAAAGGAAATGTGCCACTTGCTACTTACAAGGATTATTCACATTGTGACAAGCAATGTAATATCCCAGTAGGGTCTGTCCAGTACATCCAATGTACCCATGAGTCTACATCTTATTCCATGCTCGAAGCATCCTATAAGATTAGCACTCATATTAGTCTCAATCATATCAAGGCTGTCTCATGTTCACCAAGATATCTCGACTAAGGACATAGAGCATGTCAGCCAAGCTGAACAGCTTTGAGACATTATTCAGTAGTACACTTATTACAGCAGACAAGGTAACAACCTGAATAATAACCATGCCTATATAAACACAAAAGTTTATTACATGATACTTATACAATCCCAAGGCCTCAAACATTAGCCTTAAGGGCATACCCTAACAATCTCCCACTTGCACTTAATCTAATGGTTGAGAAACCTCAAACCCATATTATTACAGTGCTTCTCATGCTTCTGCTGCGCCAGAGGCTTGGTAAGTGGGTCTGCCAGATTGTCATCTGTATGAACCTTGCAAATTTTGATCTCCCCTCGATCAATGATCTCCCGGATCAAGTGAAACCGTCTCTGTATGTGCTTGGACTTCTGGTGCGACCGTGGTTCCTTTGCTTGTGCGATGGCTCCAGTGTTATCACAGAAGATAACCAAAGGATCAGCACTCGAAGGAACGACACCAAGTTCTCTCACGAACTTACGAATCCACACTGCCTCCTTGGATGCTTCCGAGGCTGCAACATACTCGGCTTCTGTTGTGGAATCAGCAACAGTTGACTGTTTGAAACTCTTCCACACCACTGCTCCACCATTCAAGCTAAAAACATAGCCTGATTGCGATCGGAAATCATCCTGGTCCGACTGGAACGAAGCGTCAGTATATCCCTCTATACTGAGTTCTTCCTGACCACCATATATCAAGTACATATCTTTGGTCCTCCGCAGATATTTTAAGATGTTCTTGACCGCAATCCAGTGCGCCACACCTGGATTACTTTGGAATCGACTGGTCACGCTTAACCCGTAAGCGACGTCTGGGCGAGTACACAACATCGCATACATAATGGACCCAATAGCCGAAGCATAAGGCCTATTGTCCATTTCATCTTTCTCAGTCTGTGTTTGTGGACACTGACTCTTTGAAAGACTCAGACCATGTCTGACTGGAAGATATCCACATTTAGAATTCTCTAAATGGAATCTCTCCAGGACCTTATCGATGTAAGTACTCTGGCATAGCCCGAGAAGCCTCTTAGATCTATCCCGGTAGATCTTCACACCTAACACATAGGCTGCTTCTCCTAGATCTTTCATCTGGAAACATTTTCCTAACCATGCTTTAACCGCATGTAGTTCAGGAATATCATTTCCAATGATCAAGATATCATCGACGTAGAGGATTAGGAATGTAATCACGCTCCCACTAAACCTCTTATATACACACGGGTCATCCTCGTTCTTGATGAAACCAAACTCAGAGATTGATTCATCAAAACGAATATTCCAGCTTCTTGATGCTTGCTTAAGTCCATAAATGGACTTCTTTAACTTGCATATCTTATGACGATCTGATGGATTAGTGAAACCCTCAGGTTGTGTCATATACACATCCTCATCCAGATTTCCATTAAGGAAAGCTGTCTTCACATCCATCTGCCAGATCTCATAATCGTAATATGCAGCTATCGCGAAAAGAATCCGAATAGACTTAAACATGGCTACAGGAGAGAAAGTTTCATCATAATCTATCCCGTAGATTTGTTTGAAACCTTTCGCAACTAGCCTGCCTTTATAGGTAACCACGTTACCATCCATGTCAATCTTCTTCTTGAAGATCCATTTACAGCCTATAGGGATTACTCCCGGAGGCGGATCAACCAAATCCCAGACTTGGTTATCTGACATGGAGTCCATCTCGGCTCGCATAGCTTCAAGCCATCTAGCTGACTCCGGTCCACTGACCGCATCCGCATAAGTAAGGGGTTCATCATTGTTAATGATGTAGATTCCGTCATAGCGCTCAGGCTGTCGACGGATCCTTCCCGATCTTCGCGGTTCCCGTGATATCTGAGCCTCAGGTTGTTCAATAACCGGCTCTGGCACATCCAACTGCGCTTGACCACTTTGTCCTTCCTCTGGATTCTCATCCAGCTTTATTTCTCTCCCACTGGCCTCTTGCAGAAGAAACTCCTTCTCAAGAAATATGGCCGTCCGAGCAACAAATACCTTGTTCTCTTTGGGATCGTAGAAATAATAACCCTTAGTTTCCTTAGGGTAACCGACAAAGATACATTTCTCAGATCTGCTCTCCAGTTTCCCAGAGGCGAGCTTTTTGACATAAGCCTCGCAACCCCAGATCCTGATAAATGTCAAGCTAGGCTGTTTCCCATACCATAACTCATATGGCGTCTTTGAAACTGCCTTGGATGGCACTCGGTTTAGTACCTTTGCAGCTGTTTCCAGTGCAAAACCCCAAAAGGAATATGGAAGAGTAGCCTGACTCATCATAGAAAGAACCATATCAAGTAACGTTCTATTTCTCCTCTCGGACACACCATTCCATTGCGGTGTTCCTGGCGGAGTGAGCTGTGAGATAATCCCATACTCCTTTAGATAGTCAGTAAATTCTCGACTTAGGTATTCACCACCTCGATCAGAACGAAGTGCCTTGATATTTCGGCCTAGCTGATTTTGTACTTCATTTTTGAACTCTTTGAACTTGTCAAAAGATTCACTTTTATGTCTCATTAGATAGACATACCCATACCTACTGAAATCATCAGTAAAGGTAATGAAGTACAGATAGCCACCTCTGGCATGTTTACTAAATGGCCCACACACATCACTGTGTATAAGGTCAAGTAAACCTGAAGCCCTTTGACCTTTGTTAGGAAAAGGAGACTTCGTCATTTTACCCATCAAACAAGCTTTGCATGTATCAATCTCCTCATAGGAGAATGATCCCAGCAGTCCATGATCATGCAACCGCTTAATGCGCTTCTCGTTTATATGGCCTAAACGACTATGCCATAACAAGGTGCTGTCATCAGCATACTTGGCTTTCTTATTATCAATGTTTTGTACAGAACTTTCCATGTCCAACATGAATAACCCATTGTTAATTGAACCAGTTGCATACACAATATTATCATAAGATAAAACACACTTTGAAGTCTTGCATTCAAAGGCAAATCCTTTCCTGACAAGAGCAGGAATAGAGATAATATTCTTGGTAATACTGGGTACAAAATAACAATTGTTTAATTCTAATACAATGCCAGATGGTAAAGAAATGAAATAGTCTCCTACAGCAACAGCAGCAACCCGTGCCCCGTTTCCAACGCGTAGGTCTACCTCATGCTGTCCCACCTGCCTTCTTCTCTTGAGTTCCTGCACATTTGAACAAATGTGAACTCCACATGCGGTGTCCAACACCCATGAAATGGTAGAAGAAGATAACATGACCTCAGTCACATATATACCTGAGCCAGAAGCGATGCTTCCCCTCTTATCTCCTTGGAGCGCTTTACAGTCCTTTTTCCAGTGACCTAGCTGGCCACAGTGGAAACACCTGTTATCCTTCGACCGCTTCACCTTCTCTTTCAGCGCCTTACTGTAGTTCTTGACAGGGGCCTTGCCCTTCTTCCCCTTCTTCTTGTTCCTGGAAGGAACCATTAAGACAGAGGTTGAAGGCTTTCCCTTCAAAGTTTCCTCAGTAGTCAAGAGCATATTCAGCAGCTCTGCCGGCGTACAATCGATTTTGTTCATATTAAAGTTAATGATGAACGCATCGAAAGAAGGCGGAAGAGACTGCAGAATAATATCTACAGCAAGCTCCTGGTTGACGGTATGCCCCAGTTTCTCTAGAGCCTCCTTGTGCCCAATCATCTTGAGCACGTGAGCTCCCACTGGGCTCCCCTCAGCCAGTTTGCTCTGAAAGAAGAGCTTCGTCAGATTATAGCGTTCCGTCCTCGCCTGCGCAGCATACAGCATCTTGAGGTTCGCTATAATTTCTATAGCCGACATATCCTCATGCTGACGCTGCAGCGGTGGCGTCATAGACGCTAGCATCAGGCAAGCGACATCAATGCTATCATTGACGTGCTTTTCGTAGGCATCCCGAACCGCCCTTGCGGCGTTCGGAGCGGACTGCGGCGGTATCGCCGTCTCGAGGACATACAGTTTCCTCTCTGCCTTAAGAACGATCTTAAGGTGTCCGAACCAGTCAGAGAAGTTCGGCCCAGCAAACTTCTCCCTTTCCAGTAGGGATCGCACATTGAAGCTCATGGTGTTCGTTGCTGCAGGAATCTACAACAATACAAGAACAGCAAGGTCAGTATCAATGTTTAGAATCAATCCAGGACTTAAGAAAGATTCTTTTTCTCACTATTTTGTCTGACTGAAAAATCCAGTAAACAGTCCGAAAGAGTAACACTCTTTTAGTGAGATGGGATCCAGATTTCATACTTGGTCTCCGCGTCCCGCTCAGGCGAGATAAGATGCACAGAGATGACAAGCATTAATTTCTGGTAGGCTGTCCCAGCCAATCGCCAACCCGTGCGATTCCCCTTCATCTTGGCAATCTAGCAGACTGTGCCAACTGAGTTGGTACAACACAGTCTCTGATCCCAGAGATGGCTGCCTCCATGTGCTACCATATGCGCCACATATGTAGCCTACATGGTCAAGCTGACCCGACCTACTCCCTGGACCACCACGTGCTATGCTGAGCAACGAGAAGGGATAAATCCCTACTCTGTAACACGCAGGTGAAATCCAGCACCGTCTGAAGATAGATGGACGTGCCCACTGAGTGGGTACAACACGGCTCCAACGATAATCAGAAAGGTGAGGTTTCGCGTCAGAAGGCTTTACGAGCTTGATATTTTAGCGTTGGATTTTAACGGCCTTTTTATCTTCTTGACTATCATGCAAGTCCTATGGTGATAGCAGAAGATAAACACATGCAATTCTACTTATATAAGCAATAAAAGAAAGCATGCTCTTATGTGGTAAAAGCCCATGAACCCTAGTAAGACCTTAACTTTACTTAAGTCTTCACTTGAGCTCTTTGGCATCTCATCTGGTCCAACCCAGGGCCCTAGCGCCAAAAGCATCTCAGGTGCGCCACCAGATGAATGCCCCTCTTGGATGTGTGCCTTTATGCTCTTGTCTAATCAAAATACATTTTGATCTATCTAGACAAGGTTTGACTCGCAGGTCAATTATACAATAAATTAATGAAAAAGTGATACGCAGATCACAATAATATTAACTTATAATTAACCAGGCACGCAGGCCCCAGCACAGCACACAATAGGGCAACCCACATAAGATTAAATAGACAAGCATCATGGCATCAATTATCATGTGATCCAATCATGAAATTAAAATTTTGAAAACCCCATGGCATCAATTTTAATTTCCTTATGTGCCCTATAACCTTACAATGGTCCATTGATAGGGATCCACTCATCCATCTGGTCAGATCCTGTGCCCTTGCATGCACCGAGTCCTAATTGACCCGAGTTGACCTAATGGTCAACCATGCATGCGCCAAGGGCTGAACAACCCCAGGAGTTTTGGCAAGCGGGTGTGACCCCGGGCCTAACCCATGTGTGTTCACTGGTTGTCTCAACCAGACCTCGCTACACGCCTAAGATGCAATCGACCTATGGCCACCTCGTGCTTGCGCACAGGTGCCATCTGGTCGATCCAGCTAGGCTGTCAGATGGTCTGATCAGACTAATGGATCTACACTAGAGGTGATTTCAACCCCATCAACCCATCTAAGGGTTTATTATAGGCGGCACTTTAGATCTAGTTAGGCGCGCAAGTCCTTTTGATTTGTAGAAAAACTACACAAGCGCCAACACATGCGCAACAAGGAAACGTGCATGAAAACCATAGCAAGCGCCAACACATGCGCAAAGGAGACATACATCAAGTTTCGGATATGCAAACTTAATATGTAACTCTCGCATGTAGTTTAGATCTAAGCATATCATACAAACAAGGATCACAAACAAGCAATCATGTGAATCAAGCAATTCCTCCTCTGATACCAATTGTTGGTCCCTTTCATGAGGGAGCGAATCCCTAATAGGTCCCCTTCAAGGGGGAGCGCAAAGAGGGTGAAACCCTAAAGGGGCGCATATCACCCTTTCATAGCGGAAGCAAGGGTTTCCATGGATCGTTTGAAGAATCATATGATCAACATGTTAACGATATGCAAGTATGAATGGAAGATCATACCATAGCCATTGTGTGAGACGTATCTTGGAGTCGAGAGAACAAAAGAGGTCTCCTCCTTGTCGTCGCACACAAGATGATCAACGGCCACTTCTTTGAGATCCTTGTGCTAGCAAGGTTCTTCAAAGCACTTGTCGTATGGAAGGGATGATGAACCTCCTTTTTGGCCGAGAGCTCTTCCTGCCCAACCTCTCCTTCTCGTCGTCTACCACACCTCAACGAAAATCCAAGGCGTTGAAGAGAAGAGAGCAAACGCATATACGTTTAGGCGTTGAAGTGAAACCGGCCTTGATGACTTTCCATAAATGGAAGCTCATCAAGCCATGCGCTCAAGCCAACCCAAACGCATTTTAGCATTGAACCATGCGTTCACAATTGTGAACCGGTTCAAGCTAAAAACATTCCAATCGACTTTGGTTCATGAACCAAACCGAAATAGCTCAAGCCATGTGGTCTAGACCATATCAAACCCTAGGGTTTCAGATCTGACCGTTCATCTCACGATGCTCTTGATCTCACCGATCTAGCATCCATACTCTCGATCGTAGCTTACCGATCTAAGGTCTTCACCAATCAAACATGATCAGACCAGATCTCACATACGATCAGAGTTCAAAACCCCTTAAACTGAACTCAAAGAATTCAGTTCACACGATCTGACTTAAGTAAGCCATATCATCAAATTGTGCGACCCTAAGGGTTTCCTTTAAATGTCGGTAACGATAACTTACGTTATCACGATCAGTGAGGGGTATCTAGCAACACATCACTGTCTCCCGATATAAAGGAAAGAGTCTTCCAAGACTACTCCCAAACCATAGCACAAGTGTGAATCATTTCACAAGGCATGCATGTTTCCTTTGCCACTGGATGTTCTTATTGGACTAGCATGTCAAGCCTGTAACTCCAATACGATGAGCATGATTAGATCAGATGAACACAGTCATCTGGGTATGGCCATACACTATCTCAATCATCTCATATAGGGGGCCCTTCAGAACATCACACTCCTTGAACAAGGAGACGGCAATCCTTTATCTATCACTAGTGCCCTAACCTGACTCATGCTCACCATCCAAGATAGTCTATAATCATTATATTTCAAATGATATTGAACTACCTCAAAACAATGACAATCATCATTTAGACACACAAGTGATCTCAAGTCAAAGGAAATGTGCCACTTGCTGCTTACAAGGATTATTCACATTGTGACAAGCAATGTAATATCCCAGTAGGGTCTGTCCAGTACATCCAATGTACCCATGAGTCTACATCTTATTCCATGCTCGAAGCATCCTATAAGATTAGCACTCATATTAGTCTCAATCATATCAAGGCTGTCTCATGTTCACCAAGATATCTCGACTAAGGACATAGAGCATGTCAGCCAAGCTGAACAGCTTTGAGACATTATTCAGTAGTACACTTATTACAGCAGACAAGGTAACAACCTGAATAATAACCATGCCTATATAAACACAAAAGTTTATTACATGATACTTATACAATCCCAAGGCCTCAAACATTAGCCTTAAGGGCATACCCTAACACCCACGAGGGTGGGAAACAATTCACAACTCCACTGATCGATAGCTTAGTGAGGGCTACATGTTAGAAGGCTACTAGACTTGATATTTTAATTGAGGGTTTTTGTTTAAGGTCTCATCATCTCAGTTTTATCTTATGTCTATCATTACAGGCATGCAATCCTATGGTGATAACATAACGATAAAACATTACAGGCATGCTTCTGCAGATAATAATAAAAGCAGTAAAGAATGATGTGATCATATCCTATTCAAGACATTGAACCAATCCATGCCATGAAAGAGGTTCAACTCTTGTCCTAGAACTCAAGCCCCAAAAACTAGACCTAGCCTAGCCGACCTCTAGCTTGAACTTCAAGGTTGGCTCCAAGGTCCTTCTCTCATGGTTTAGCTCTCAAACCCTAGAGGTACACTTTAAAAGTTCCCATAGGTTCGGCTAATGCCATGGTCTTCCTCCAAGGAAGGTGCACCACCATGCAAGGGGCCAAGATAGCTAGCTCTCAAACCAAAAGAGGTTTGGCCAAGCTTTCTTGCGCCACCAAGCAACCAAGCACTAGCTTTCTTGCGCCACCTTGCATGCTTGCGCCATCAAGCAAGATACGAGTATCAAGATCCAAGAAGGATGCGCCTAGCCCTTAATCTTCATCTTAATTTTTACAAAAATAATGAAAAAAATGGCACACAGGCCGCACAAGGATACATCACAGGCATGCAAAAGGGGCTTGACTCATGATCACAACATTATGCACAATCAAGGTATTTACTCATGCAATTCTACATGCTCAAGAAAAACATAAAATCTAAAATTTTACTTTTTCATAAAACTAGTCTCTTTTTCTCATCTTCTTCTCACAAATCTTTTGGTTAATTGCGATTTATTTTTCATGATGATTTCAGAGATCCTTTCGGCTGGCAATTTTGTCAGATCAAGAGACTTGGCCAGTCCGAAGACACAATGCCCGTCCTACTTGACAAAATTACGTGCGCCTTTGATCTTTAAATCAGACAAGAAAAATAGTCCAAAAATCTAAAAGAGATTGAGAGGATGATAGAAACAAGAAACCCTAATTTTTCTACTTTTAGAAAAATCGTTTTCCATGCATCATGCTATTGACGAAAATAGAGATATGGCATGTGAGCATGAAAGAAAAGCATAAAACATCGTTCGAGTCTTGCAAGTCCCTCTGATGCCACTGTTGGGAAACCCCGGGGATATTTTATAATTTTCAGAGATAGAGATTACAAAATACATTGCACAGCGGAAGCAATATCCCCGAAACAGGCCGGTCCCAAAAACCCAGTGAAGATCGCAAGCAAGAGAGTCGACACGATGAGTTAGGAAATACCTTAGAGCAAGATGAGGTCGATGTCGTGATAGGCGCCCAAGCGTGCGCTCTCTGCAGTCTCACACACACGGATGCCTCGAGTCCTCTTCTTCCACGTCCGGTGCTAGCCTCGGGAAGAAGATCCAAGCCTTAGTGCACTTTCTTCAACCCTTGTGCCACTTCCAAGGTAGAAGCGCCAATGAAGAAGAAAGATGGAGATGTTGCCGCCATGTCTTCAACTCCTCATCCTTACTTGCGCCAACTCCTAGAGAAGATGCTCCAAGATAAGAGGCAAGAGGGTGAAGACACCAAGTCCTATCCCTCCTTGCTCCAAGAGAAGAAGGATAGAAGAGACTTGTGGTTAGGATGAAGATGGAAGAGAAGACTTTCGCCAAAGCCTCCCTCTTTGCCCTTCTAATTCTTGCTCATGCCAAAATCAATCCTTTGCTCTCGCATATACCCATGTATATATAGAGAGGCAAGAGGGGGCAGCAATAATAGGGTGTGGGCGCAATTCTCAAAGGAGGAGGCGGCTAGGGTAAAGGGGAGGGAATAATTAGGGTTTGAGGTAAGGAAAGTCTCCAAGACTTTACCATTAACCTCTCCTAATTATTCATATGCGCATGACACCTTCCAAAGAAGTCTACCAAGCCATATTAGCCCCAAGACTTGACATAGAAGCAAGCATACCATCCAAGGTAGAGGGGCAAGGCGGCTATGAAAGTTCCCTAAAGGGGGCGAAACCCTAATAGGCGCATATCAGAGGTTTTGCATTGAGCAGAAGCTAGGGTTTCTAAAATCGCATGCATGAATATATGATCAACTTAATAACATGTATAGATCGAGAAGGGATCATACCATAGCCATTGCTTGGATGGCGACTTGGAAGCAGAGAACGAAGTAGCTCTCCTCCAAAGCGTGCGCACACAAGATGATTGATCGCCTACTCCTTGTCGATCCTTGTGCTAGCAAGGCTCCAAGGTGTCCTTTTGTGTGGAAGAGAAGAGATGTCTTTTCTTGGCTAACCGGATCTCCTCCTTGGCGTGAAGACTCACCACACGAGAGAGAGAGGCGACAAGAGGAAGTTGCGAGCGAGAATAGAGCAATACTCTCGAACGTGAGGCGTGCTCCCTATTTTGGAAAGCATGACTTCCAAAAATAGTAAACCTTCACACGTTCAAGTGTTCACGCCAAGTGAACAAGTCGCAATGTTCTCCCCTTTGAACCATGCGCTCACTTGATGAGCCGGTTCAATCTCATTTGGTTTAAAGACCAAATCAAACCAAGCATTGGTCTAGATCATATTAAACCATAAGGTTCAAGATCTAACCATTCATCTCTTGATGCTCTTGATCTCACCGATCTAGCATCATTTCTCTCGATCGAAGCTTACCGATCTCAAGCCCTAATCAATCAAACATGATCAGACTAGATCTCACTTACAATCAGAGTTTAAATCCCATTAAACTGAACCAAAACAATTCAGTCCACATGATCTGACTCAAGTAAGCTATATCATCAAATTGTGCGACCCTAAGGGTTTCCTTTAAATGTCGGTAACGATAACTTACGTTATCACGATCAGTGAGGGGTATCTAGCAACACATCACTGTCTCCCGATATAAAGGAAAGAGTCTTCCAAGACTACACCCAAACCACAGCACAAGTGTGAACCCAAGTCACTTGACATATGTGTTTCCTTTGCCACTGGATGTTCTTATTGGACAAGCGTGTCAAGCCTGTAATTCTAATATGATGAGAATGATTAGATCAGATGAACATAGTCATCTGGGTATGGCCATACACTTTCTCAACCATCTCATCCAGGGGGCCCCTATAGAACATCACACTCCAATCAAGGAGACGGCAATCCTATATCTATCACTAGTGCCCTAACATGACTCATGCTCATTATCCAAGATAGTCTATAACCATTATGTTTCAAATGATATTGAACTACCTCAAAACAATGCCAATCATCATTTAGAAACACAAGTGATCACAAGTCAGAGGAAATATGCCACTTGTTTGCATACAAGGATTATTCACATTGTGACAAGCAATTGAATATCCTAAGTAGGGTCTGTCCAGTACATCCAATGTACCCATGAGTCTACATCTTATTCCATGCTCGAAGCATCCTATAAGATTAGAACACATATTAGTCTCAATCATATCAAGGCTGTCTCATGTTCACCAAGATATCTCGACTAAGGACAATACTGCATGTCAGCCAAGCTGAATAGCATTGAGACATTATCCAGAAGTATACATATTGCAGCAGATAATGTAACAACCTGAATAACAACCATTGCCTTTATAAACATAGAGTTTATACATGATACTGAAATAATCCCAAGGCCTCAAACATTAGCCTTAAGGGCATACCCCAACAATCTCCCACTTGCACTTAATCTAATGGTTGAGAAATCTCAAACCCATATCATTACAGTGCTTCTCATGCTTCTGCTGCGCCAGAGGCTTTGTAAGCGGGTCAGCTAGATTGTCATCTGTATGAACCTTGCAGATTTTGATCTCGCCATGATCAATGATCTCCCGGATCAAGTGAAACCTTCTCTGTATGTGCTTGGACTTCTGGTGCGACCGTGGTTCCTTTGCTTGTGCTATTGCTCTAGTGTTATCACAGAAGATAACCAAAGGATCTGCACTCGAAGGAACAACACCAAGTTCCTGAACGAACTTACGAATCCACACTGCCTCCTTGGATGCTTCTGAGGCTGCAACATACTCGGCTTCTGTTGTGGAATCAGCAACAATTGATTGTTTGAAACTTTTCCACACCACTGCTGCTCCATTCAAGCTAAAAACATAGCCTGATTGCGATCGGAAATCATCCTGGTCAGATTGGAACGAAGCGTCATTATATCCTTCAATACTGAGTTCTTCCTGACCTCCATATATCAAGAACATATCTATGGTCCTCCGAAGATATTTCAAAATGTTCTTGACTGCAATCCAGTGTGCCTTACCTGGATTACTTTGGAATCGACTGGTCATGCTTAACCCGTAAGCGATGTCTGGGCGAGTACACAACATCGCATACATGATGGACCCAATAGCCGAAGCATAAGGCGTATTGTCCATTTCATCTTTCTCAGTCTGTGTTTGTGGACACTAACTCTTTGAAAGATTCAGACCATGTCTGACTGGAAGATATCCTCTTTTAGAATTTTCTAAATGGAATCTCTCCAGGACTTTATCGATGTAAGTACTCTGGCACAGCCCGAAAAGCCTCTTAGATCTATCTCTGTAGATCTTCACACCTAATACATAGGCTGCTTCTCCTAAATCTTTCATCTGGAAACATTTTCTTAACCATGCCTTAACCGCATGTAGTTCAGGAATATCGTTTCCAATGATTAAGATATCATCGACATAGAGGACTAGGAAAGTAATCACGCTTCCACTAAACCTCTTATATACACACGGGTCATCTTCATTCTTGATGAAACAAAATTTACAGATTGATTCATCAAAACGAATATTCCAGCTTCTCGATGCTTGTTTAAGTCCATAAATGGACTTCTTTAATTTGCATATTTTATAACGATTTGATGGATTAGTGAAACCTTCAGGTTGTGTCATATACACATCCTCTTCTAGTTTTCCATTAAGGAAAGCGGTCTTCACATCCATTTGCCAGATCTCATAATCATAATATGCCGCTATCGCGAGAATAATCCGAATAGACTTGAACATGGCTATAGGAGAGAAAGTTTCATCATAATCTATCCCGTAGATTTGTTTGAAACCTTTCGCAACTAGCCTGCCTTTATAGGTAACCACGTTACCATCCATGTCTATCTTCTTCTTGAAGATCCATTTACAGCCTATAGGGATTACTCCCGGAGGCGGATCAACTAAAACCCAAACTTGGTTATCTGACATGGAGTCCATCTCGGCTCGCATAGCTTCAAGCCATCTTGCTGATTCCGGTCCACTGACCGCATCCGCATAAGTGAGGGGTTCATTATCTATGATGTAGACTCCGTCATAGCGCTCAGGCTGTCGACGGATCCTTCCCGATCTGCGCGGTTCCCGTGATATTTGAGCCTTAGGTTGCTCAGTAACCTGATCTACTGGCTCAGGCTCATCCAACTGTGCTTGACTACTTTGTCCTTCTTCTGGATTCTCATCCAGCTTTATTTCTCTCCCACTGGCCTCTTGCAGAAGAAATTCCTTCTCAAGAAAAATAGCCGTCCGAGCAACAAATACTTTGTTCTCTTTGGGATCATAGAAATAATAACCCTTAGTTTCCTTAGGGTAACCGACAAAGATACATTTATCAGATCTGCTCTCCAGTTTCCCAGAGGCGAGCTTTTTGACATAAGCCTCGCAACCCCAGATCTTAATAAATGTCAAGCTCGGCAGTTTCCCATACCATAACTCATATGGAGTCTTTGAAACGGCCTTGGATGGCACTCGGTTTAGTACCTTTGCAGCTGTTTCCAGTGCAAATCCCCAAAAGGAGTAAGGTAGAGTAGCCTGACTCATCATAGAACGAACCATATCCAGTAAGGTTCTATTTCTCCTCTCGGACACACCATTCCATTGCGGTGTTCCTGGCGGTGTGAGCTGTGAGATAATCCCACACTCCTTCAGATAGTCAGTAAAGTCATGACTCAAGTATTCTCCACCTCGATCTGAGCGAAGTGCCTTGATATTTCGGCCCAGCTGATTCTGTACTTCATTTTTGAACTCTTTGAACTTGTCAAAAGATTCACTCTTATGTCTCATTAGATAGACATAACCATATCTACTGAAATCATCAGTAAAGGTAATGAAGTATGAATAGCCACCTCTGGCATGTTTACTAAATGGCCCACACACATCACTGTGAATGAGATCAAGTAAACCTGAAGCCCTTTGACCTTTGTTGGAAAAAGGAGACTTCGTCATTTTACCCATTAAACAAGCTTTGCATGTATCAAGCTCCTCATAGGAGAATGATCCCAGCAGTCCATGGTCATGCAACCGCTTAATGCGCTTCTTGTTAATATGGCCTAAACGACTATGCCATAGCAAGGTGCTGTCATCAGCATACTTGGCTTTCTTATTATCAATTTGTTGTACAGAACATTCCATGTCCAACATGAATAACCCATTGTTAATCGACCCAGTAGCATAAACAATATTATCAAAAGAAATATAACACTTTGAAATCTTGCATTCAAAGGAAAACCCTTTCCTGACAAGAGCAGGAATAGAGATAATATTCTTAGTTATGCTCGGTACAAAATAACAATTGTCCAGTTCTAATACAAGACCAGATGGTAAAGAGATGTGATATTCTCCTACAGCAACAGCAGCAACCCGTGCCCCGTTTCCTACTCGTAGGTCCACCTCATGTTGTCCCACCTGTCTTCTTCTCTTGAGTGTTGGGGTATGCCCTTAAGGCTAATGTTTGAGGCCTTGGGATTATTTCAGTATCATGTATAAACTCTATGTTTATAAAGGCAATGGTTGTTATTCAGGTTGTTACATCATCTGCTGCAATATGTATACTTCTGAATAATGTCTCAATGCTGTTCAGCTTGGCTGACATGCAGTTTTGTCCTTAGTCGAGATATCTTGGTGAACATGAGACAGCCTTGATATGATTGAGACTAATATGTGTTCTAATCTTATAGGATGCTTCGAGCATGGAATAAGATGTAGACTCATGGGTACATTGGATGTACTGGACAGACCCTACTTAGGATATTCAATTGCTTGTCACAATGTGAATAATCCTTATATGCAAACAAGTGGCATATTTCCTCTGACTTGAGATCACTTGTGTTTCTAAATGATGATTGCCATTGTTTTGAGGTAGTTCAATATCATTTGAAACATAATGGTTATAGACTATCTTGGATAATGAGCATGAGTCATGTTAGGGCACTAGTGATAGATATAGGATTGCCGTCTCCTTGTTGGAGTGTGATGTTCTGAAGGAGCCCCCCTGGATGAGATGATTGAGAAAGTGTATGGCCATACCCAGATGACTATGTTTCATCTGATCTAATCATTCTCATCATATTGGAATTACAGGCTTGACACGCTTGTCCAATAAGAACATCCAGTGGCAAAGGAAACACATATGTTATCGTTACCGACATTTAAAGGAAACCCTCAGGGTCGCACAATTTGATGATATGGCTTACTTAAGTCAGATCGTGTGGACTGAATTATTTTGGTTCAATTTAAAGGAGTTTAAACTCTGATTGTAAGTGAGATCTGGTCTAATCATGTTTGATTGATTAGGGCTTTAGATCGGTAAGCTTCGATCGAGAGAATTGATGCTAGATCGGTGAGATCAAGAGCATCAAGAGATGAATGGTTAGATCTTGATCCTTATAGTTTATTTTGATCTAGACCAAGGCTTGGTTTGATTTGGTCCTTGAACCAAATGTAATTGAACCGGCTCATCATAGTGAGCGCATGGTTCAATGGGAGAGGAAAATGCGATGGTTCACTTGGAGTGAACGATGAACGCATGATGTTAGTGGCTTGCTATTTTTGGAAGTCATGTTTCCAAAATAGAGAGCACGCCTCTACATTCGTGGGTGCATCTCTTTTCGCCTCTCGTCTCTTCCTCTCGACGCCTCTCTCTCGTTTTGGGGAGTCTTCACGCAAAGGAGAAGAGAACAAAGCCAAGAGATCATCTCAATCTCCTTCACGCGATCAGGAGACCTTGGAGCTTTGCTAGCACAAGGAACGCCAAGGGAGTAGTCATCTTCACCTTGTGTGCGTCACCTTTGGAGGAGAGCCGCTCGCCCTCTTACTTGCAAGTCGCCATCCAAGCAATGGCAATGGTATGATCCTTGTGTTGATCCATACAAATTGATTAAGTTAATCTATGTTCATACATGCGATCCTAGGAAACCCTAGATTCCGCCCATGCAAGTTTTTATATGTGCATGCTTTAGGGTTTCGCCCCCTTTAGGGAACTTTCAATTGGTATCAGAGCCATAGTTCCTTGTATGATTCATATGATTGCTTATAGTGATCCTTGTTTGCGCTGATAAGTAGATCTAAGATAATGATCATGCCGAAAACTACATGCTTGTATGTTTTTCTTATGGTGGCGCATGTTTCATGTTGGCGCTTGTTGAAGTTGTTTTACCCAAACTCTTTTACATGCGCGCCCCTCATTAGATCTAAGTGCCTACTTCAAAAGCTTAGACGGGTTATTAGGGTTGAAGTCATCGTCCAGTCTAGACCCAACAGTCTGATCAGACCATCTGACAGCCTAGATGGGTCGACCAGATGGCACCTATGCGCAAGCATGAGGTGGCTATTGGTCGACTGCAGAAAGGCGTGTAGCGATGTCTGATTGAGACAACCAGTGAACGCTCATGATTAAGGCCCGGGGTCACACCCGCTTGCTAGAATTCATGAGGGACGTTCAGCCCTTCACGCATGCATTGTTGACCATTAGGTCGACTCAAGTCGGTTATGACTTGGTGTATGCAAGGGCAATGGGTCTGACTAGGTCTGATGAGTGGATCCCTATTAATGGACCGTTGTAAGGTAGTAGGGCACATAAGGAAATAAAATGAAGCCAATGGGTTTTTCGAAAAATTTTATTTTCTTGATTGGATAACTTGATGTTTGTATAACATGATGAGTGTCTATTTAATCTTATGTGGGCTGCCCAATTTTAATGTGTGCTGTGCTGGGGCCTGCGTGCCTGGATGTATTATTATAAATTATTTATTGTGATCTGTGCATCACATTTTAATTAATTTATAAAGTGTAATTGACCTGCGAGTCAATCATGTCTAGATAGATTAAATTGTAATTTAATCAGACATGAGCACAGAGCACACATGGTAGAGGCGCATGCAGCAAGTGGCTTCACCAGTGGGAGGTCTAGGGTTCGACTCTAGGACAGGCGCATTTTACCTGGTGGGCGCACCTGACCTGCAGTGGGCGCTTGGGCCCGGGTTGGGCCAGAGGAAATGCTAAAGACCCATGAAGAGCTCAAGTGAAGACTTAAGTTAATTAAGGTCTTACATAGGTTTAATGGGCTTTTACCACATAAGATCATCATGCTTTTAATTTACTGTTTAAGTAATTTAATAACTGCATGATTTATTCTTCTGCTATCACCATAGGATTTGAATGATAGTAAGAAGATAAAAGGACCGTTAAAATCCAACGATCAATATCAAGCACGATAGCCTTCTGACGCGAAACCTCACTGTTCTGACTATCGTTGGGGCCGTGTTGTACCCACTCAGTGGGCACGCCCATCTATCTTCAGACGGTGTGTGATTACACCTGCGTGTTACAGAGAAGGGATTTATCGCTTCTCGTTGCTCAGCATAGCACGTGGTGGTCCAGGGAGTAGGTCGGGTCAGCTTTACCATGTAGGCTACATATTGAGCATATGGTAGCTATATGGAGGCAGCCATCTGTGGGATCAGAGACTGTGTTGTACCAACTCAGTTTGCACAGTCTGCTGGATTGCCCGGATGAAGGGGAATCGCACGGGTTGGCGATTGGCAGGGATTGCCTACCAGAGATTAGTGCTTGTACCCTCTGTGCATCTTATCTCGCCTGAGCGGGACGCGGAGACCAAGTATGAAATCTGGATCCCATCTCACTAAAAGAGTTTTACTCTTTCGGACTGTTTTACTGGATTTTTCAGTCTGATAAAATAGTGAGAAAAGAATCATTCTTAAGTCCTGAATTGATTCTAACATTGATACTGACCTTGCTGTTCTTGCATTATTGTAGATTACTGCAGCAATGAACACCACAGCGTTCAATGTGCGATCCTTACTGGAAAGGGAGAAGTTTGCTGGGCCAAACTTCTCAGACTGGTACGGACACCTTAAGATTGTTCTTAAGGCTGAGAGGAAACTGTATGTCCTCGAGACGGCTATACCGCCTCAACCCGTTGCGAACGCCGCAAGGGCGGTTCGAGAAGCTTATGAGAAGCATGTCAATGATAGCATTGATGTCGCTTGCCTTATGCTAGCGTCTATGACGCCACAGCTGTAGCGTCAGCATGAGGATTTATCTGCTATAGAAATTATAGCAAACCTCAAGATGCTGTATGCAGCACAGGCAAGGACTGAACGCTACAACTTGACGAAACTTTTCTTTCAGAGCAAACTGACTGAAGGGAGTCCAGTGGGAGCTCACGTACTCAAGATGATTGGGTACAAGGAGGCTCTAGAGAAATTGGGACACACCATCAATCAGGAGCTTGTTGTAGACATCATCCTGCAGTCTCTCCCGGCCTCTTTCGATCCGTTCATCATTAATTTTAATATGAACAAGATCGACTGTACCCTGGAAGAGTTACTGAACATGCTCTTGACTACAGAGCAGACTCAGTCTTGTGAGAAGGGAACGCCTTCATCCTCTGTCCTAATGGTTCCTCATAGGAACAAGAAGAAGGGGAAGAAGGGCAAAGCCCCGGTCAAGAGCTACAACAAGGCTCTGAAACAAAAGGTAAAGCGGTCAAAGGAATACAGATGTTTCCATTGTGGCCAGCTAGGTCACTGGAAAAAGGACTGTAAAGCGCTCCAAGGAGATAAGAAGGGAAGCAACCCTTTCGCTTCTGGCTCAGGTATTTTCGTGACTGAAGTCATGGTATCTTCTTCTTCTATTTCATGGGTGTTGGACACTGCATGTGGAGTTCACATTTGTTCAAATGTACAGAAACTCAAGAGAAGAAGACAGGTGGGACAGCATGAGGTGGACCTACGAGTAGGAAACGGGGCACGGGTTGCTGCTGTTGCTGTAGGAGTTTATCACATCTCTTTACCATCTGGTCTTGTATTAGAACTGGACAATTGTTATTTTGTGCCAAGCATAACTAAGAATATTATCTCTATTCCTGCTCTTGTCAGGAAAGGGTTTTTCTTTGAATGCAAGATTTCAAAGTGTTATATTTCTTTTGATAATATTGTTTATGCTACTGGGTCAATTAACAATGGGTTATTCATGTTGGACATGGAATGTTCTATACAACAGATTGATATTAAGAAAGCCAAGTATGCTGATGACAGCACCTTGCTATGGCATAGTCGTTTAGGCCATATTAACAAGAAGCGCATTAAGCGGTTGCATGACCATGGACTGCTGGGATCATTCTCCTATGAGGAGCTTGATACATGCAAAGCTTGTTTAATGGGTAAAATGACGAAGTCTCCTTTTTCCAACAAATGTCAAAGGGCTTCAGGTTTACTTGACCTCATTCACAGTGATGTGTGTGGGCCATTTAGTAAACATGCCAGAGGTGGCTATTCATACTTCATTACCTTTACTGATGATTTCAGTAGGTATGGTTATGTCTATCTAATGAGACATAAAAGTGAATCTTTTGACAAGTTCAAAGAGTTCAAAAATGAAGTACAGAATCAGTTAGGCCGAAATATCAAGGCACTTCGCTCAGATCAAGGTGGAGAATACTTGAGTCATGAGTTTACTGACTATCTGAAGGAGTGTGGGATTATCTCACAGCTCACTCCGCCAGGAACACTGCAATGGAATGGTGTGTCCGAGAGGAGAACTAGAACATTACTAGATATGGTTCGTTCTATGATGAGTCAGGCTACTCTACCTTACTCCTTTTGGGGATTTGCACTGGAAACAGCTGCAAAGGTACTAAACCGAGTGCCATCCAAGGCCGTTTCAAAGACTCCATATGAGTTATGGTATGGGAAACAGCCGAGCTTGACATTTATTAAGATCTGGGGTTGCGAGGCTTATGTCAAAAAGCTCGCCTCTGGGAAACTAGAGAGCAGATCTGAGAAATGTATCTTTGTCGGTTACCCTAAAGAAACTAAGGGTTATTATTTCTACGATCCCAAAGAGAACAAAGTATTTGTTGCTCGGACGGCTATTTTTCTTGAGAAAGAATTTCTTCTGCAAGAAGCCAGTGGGAGAGAAATAAAGCTGGATGAGAATCCAGAAGAAGGACAAAGTAGTCAAGCACAGTTGGATGAGCCTGAGCCAGTAGATCAGGTTACTGAACAACCTGAAGCTCAGATATCACGGGAACCGCAAAGATCGGGAAGGATCCGTCGACAGCCTGAGCGCTATGACGGAGTCTACATCATTGATGATGAACCCCTCACTTATGCGGATGCGGTCAGTGGACCGGAATCAGCGAGATGGCTTGAAGCTATGCGAGCCGAGATGGACTCCATGTCAGATAACCAAGTTTGGGATTTAGTTGATCCGCCTCCGGGAGTAATCCCTATAGGCTGTAAGTGGATCTTCAAGAAGAAGATTGACATGGATGGTAACGTGGTTACCTATAAAGGCAGGCTAGTTGCGAAAGGTTTCAAACAAATCTACGGGATAGATTATGATGAAACTTTTTCTCCTGTAGCTATGTTCAAGTCTATTCGGATTATTCTTGCGATAGCGGCATATTATGATTATGAGATCTGGCAAATGGATGTGAAAACCGCTTTCCTTAATGGAAAATTAGAAGTGGATGTGTATATGACACAACCTGAAGGTTTCACTAATCCATCAGATCGTCATAAAATATGCAAATTAAAGAAGTCCATTTATGGACTTAAACAAGCATCAAGAAGCTGGAATATTCGTTTTGATGAATCAATCTGTGAATTTGGTTTCATCAAGAATGAAGATGACCCGTGTGTATATAAGAGGTTTAGTGGGAGCGTGATTACTTTCCTAGTCCTCTACGTCGATGATATCTTAATCATTGGAAACGATATTCCTGAACTACATGTGGTTAAGGCATGGTTAAGAAAATGTTTCCAGATGAAAGATTTAGGAGAAGCAGCCTATGTATTAGGTGTGAAGATCTACAGAGATAGATCAAAGAGGCTTCTCGGGCTGTGCTAGAGTACTTACATCGATAAAGTCCTGGAGAGATTCCATTTAGAAAATTCTAAAAGAGGATATCTTCCAGTCAGACATGGTCTGAATCTTTCAAAGAGTCAGTGTCCACAAACACAGACTGAGAAAGATGAAATGGACAATACGCCTTATGCTTCGGCTATTGGGTCCATTATGTATGCGATGTTGTGTACTCGCCCAGACGTCGCTTACGGGTTAAGCGTGACCAGTCGATTCCAAAGTAATCCAGGGAAGGCACACTGGATTGCGGTCAAGAACATTTTGAAATATCTTCGGAGGACCAAAGATATGTTCTTGATATATGGAGGTCAGGAAGAACTCAGTATTGAAGGATATACTGACGCTTCGTTCCAATCTGACTAGGATGATTTCCGATCGCAATCAGGCTATGTTTTTAGCTTGAATGGAGGAGCAGTGGTGTGGAAAAGTTTCAAACAGTCAATTGTTGCTGATTCCACAACAGAAGCCGAGTATGTTGCAGCCTCAGAAGCATCCAAGGAGGCAGTGTGGATTCGTAAGTTCGTTCAGGAACTTGGTGTTATTCCTTCGAGTGCAGATCCTTTGGTTATCTTCTGTGATAACACTGGAGCAATAGCACAGGCAAAGGAACCACGGTCGCACCAGAAGTCCAAGCACATACAGAGAAGGTTTCACTTGATCCGGGAGATCATTGATCGTGGCGAGATCAAAGTCTGCAAGGTTCATACAGATGACAATCTAGCTGACCCGCTTACAAAGCCTCTGGCGCAGCAAAAGCATGAGAAGCACTGTAATAATATGGGTTTGAGATTTCTCAACTATTAGATTAAGTGCAAGTGGGAGATTGTTGGGGTATGCCCTTAAGGCTAATGTTTGAGGCCTTGGGATTATTTCAGTATCATGTATAAACTCTATGTTTATAAAGGCAATGGTTGTTATTCAGGTTGTTACATCATCTGCTGCAATATGTATACTTCTGAATAATGTCTCAATGCTGTTCAGCTTGGCTGACATGCAGTTTTGTCCTTAGTCGAGATATCTTGGTGAACATGAGACAGCCTTGATATGATTGAGACTAATATGTGTTCTAATCTTATAGGATGCTTCGAGCATAGAATAAGATGTAGACTCATGGGTACATTGGATGTACTGGACAGACCCTACTTAGGATATTCAATTGCTTGTCACAATGTGAATAATCCTTATATGCAAACAAGTGGCATATTTCCTCTGACTTGAGATCACTTGTGTTTCTAAATGATGATTGCCATTGTTTTGAGGTAGTTCAATATCATTTGAAACATAATGGTTATAGACTATCTTGGATAATGAGCATGAGTCATGTTAGGGCACTAGTGATAGATATAGGATTGCCGTCTCCTTGTTGGAGTGTGATTTCTGAAGGGGCCCCCCCTGGATGAGATGATTGAGAAAGTGTATGGCCATACCCAGATGACTATGTTTCATCTGATCTAATCATTCTCATCATATTGGAATTACAGGCTTGACACGCTTGTCCAATAAGAACATCCAGTGGCAAAGGAAACACATATGTCAAGTGACTTGGGTTCACACTTGTGCTGTGGTTTGGGTGTAGTCTTGGAAGACTCTTTCCTTTATATCGGGAGACAGTGATGTGTTGCTAGATACCCCTCACTGATCGTGATAATGTGAGTTATCGTTACCGACATTTAAAGGAAACCCTCAGGGTCGCACAATTTGATGATATGGCTTACTTAAGTCAGATCGTGTGGACTGAATTGTTTTGGTTCAGTTTAAAGGAGTTTAAACTCTGATTGTAAGTGAGATCTGGTCTAATCATGTTTGATTGATTAGGGCTTTAGATCGGTAAGCTTCGATCGAGAGAATTGATGCTAGATCGGTGAGATCAAGAGCATCAAGAGATGAATGGTTAGATCTTGATCCTTATGGTTTATTTTGATCTAGACCAAGGCTTGGTTTGATTTGGTCCTTGAACCAAATGTAATTGAACCGGCTCATCATAGTGAGCGCATGGTTCAATGGGAGAGGAAAATGCGATGGTTCACTTGGAGTGAACGCATGAACGCATGATGTTAGTGGCTTGCTATTTTTGGAAGTCATGTTTCCAAAATAGAGAGCACGCCTCTACATTCGTGGGTGCATCTCTTTTCGCCTCTCGTCTCTTCCTCTCGACGCCTCTCTCTCGTTTTGGGGAGTCTTCACGCAAAGGAGAAGAGAACAAAGCCAAGAGATCATCTCAATCTCCTTCACGCGATCAGGAGACCTTGGAGCTTTGCTAGCACAAGGAACGCCAAGGGAGTAGAAATCTTCACCTTGTGTGCGTCACCTTTGGAGGAGAGCCGCTCGCCCTCTTACTTCCAAGTCGCCATCCAAGCAATGGCAATGGTATGATCCTTGTGTTGATCCATACAAATTGATTAAGTTAATCTATGTTCATACATGTGATCCTAGGAAACCCTAGATTCCGCCCATGCAAGTTTTTATATGCGCATGCTTTAGGGTTTCGCCCCCTTTAGGGAACTTTCATTGAGTTCTTGTACATTTGAACAAATGTGAACTCCAGAAGCGAAAGGGTTGCTTCCCTTCTTATCTCCTTGGAGCGCTTTACAGTCCTTTTTCCAGTGACCCAGCTGGCCACAATGGAAACATCTGTATTCCTTTGACCGCTTTACCTTTTGTTTCAGAGCCTTGTTGTAGCTCTTGACAGGGGCTTTGCCCTTCTTCCCCTTCTTCTTGTTCCTAGAAGGAACCATTAGGACAGAGGATGAAGGCGTTCCCTTCTCACGAGACTGAGTTTGCTCTGTAGTCAAGAGCATGTTCAGTAACTCTGCCGGCGTACAGTCGATCTTGTTCATATTAAAATTAATGATGAATGGATCGAAAGAGGCCGGGAGAGACTGCAGGATGATGTCTACAACAAGCTCCTGATTGATGGTGTGTCCCAGTTTCTCTAGAGCCTCCTTGTACCCAATCATCTTGAGTACGTGAGCTCCCACTGGACTCCCTTCAGTCAGTTTGCTCTGAAAGAAAAGTTTAGTCAAGTTATAGCGTTCAGTCCTTGCCTGTGCTGCATACAGCATCTTGAGGTTTGCTATAATTTCTATAGCAGATAAATCCTCATGCTGACGCTGCAGCTGTGGCGTCATAGACGCTAGCATAAGGCAAGCGACATCAATGCTATCATTGACATGCTTCTCATAAGCTTCCCGAACCGCCCTTGCGGCGTTCGCAGCGGGTTGAGGCGGTATAGCCGTCTCGAGGACATACAGTTTCCTCTCAGCCTTAAGAACAATCTTAAGGTGTCCGTACCAGTCTGAGAAGTTTGGCCCAGCAAACTTCTCCCTTTCCAGTAACGATCGCACATTGAACGCTGTGGTGTTCGTTGCTGCAGTAATCTACAACAATGCAAGAACAGCAAGGTCAGTATCAATGTTAGAATCAATTCAGGACTTAAGAATGATTCTTTTCTCACTATTTTATCTGTCTGAAAAATCCAGTAAAATAGTCCGAAAGAGTAAAACTCTTTTAGTGAGATGGGATCCAGATTTCATACTTGGTCTCCGCATCCCGCTCAGGCGAGATAAGATGCACAGAGAGTACAAGCACTAATCTCTGGTAGGCAATCCCTGCCAATCGCCAACCCGTGCGATTCCCCTTCATCTGGGCAATCCAGCAGACTGTGCCAACTGAGTTGGTACAACACAGTCTCTGATCCCACAGATGGCTACCTCCATATGGCTACCATATGCTCAATATGTAGCCTACATGGTCAAGCTGACCTGACCTACTCCCTGGACCACCACGTGCTATGCTGAGCAACGAGAAGCGATAAATCCCTTCTCTGTAGCACGCAGGTGTAATCTCACACCGTCTGAAGATAGATGGGCGTGCCCACTGAGTGGGTACAACACGGCCCCAACGATAGTCAGAACAGTGAGGTTTCGTGTCAGAAGGCTTACGTGCTTGATATTTAACGTTGGATTTTAACGGTCCTTTTATCTTCTTACTATCATTCAAATCCTATGGTGATAGCAGAAGAATAGATCATGCAGTTACTAAATTACTTAAACAGTAAATTAAAAGCATGATGATCTTATGTGGTAAAACCCATTAAGCCTAAGTAAGACCTTAATTAACTTAAGTCTTCACTTGAGCTCTTCATGGGTCTTTAGCATTTCCTCTGGCCCAACCCGGGCCCAAGCGCCCACTACAGCTCAGATGCGCCCACCAGGTAAAATGCGCCTGTCCTAGAGTCGAACCCTAGACCTCCCACTGGTGAAGCCACTTGCTGCATGCGCCTCTGCCATGTGTGCTCTGTGCTCATGTCTGATTAAATTACAATTTAATCTATCTAGAAATGATTGACTCGCAGGTCAATTACACTTTATAAATTAATTAAAATGTGATGCGCAGATCACAATAATAATTTACAATATACATCTAGGCACGCAGGCCCCAGCACAGCACACATTAATTGGGCAGCCCACATAAGATAAAATAAACATTCATTCATGTTATACAAACAACATGTGATCCAAACAGGAAAATAAAATTTTTGAAAATCCCATTGGCATCAATTTTATTTCCTTATGAGCCCTACTACCTTACAACGGTCCATTAATAGGGATCCACTCATCAGACCTAGTCAGACCCACTGCCCTTGCATGCACCAAGTCATAACCGACTTGAGTCGACCTCATGGTCAACTATGCATGCCTTAAGGGCTGAACGTCCCTCATGAGTTTAGGCAAGCGGGTGTGACCCCGGGCCTTAATCATGAGCGTTCACTGGTTGTCTCAATCAGACATCGCTACACGCCTTTCTGCAGTCGACCAATAGCCACCACATGCTTGCGCATAGGTGCCATCTGGTCGACCCATCTAGGCTGTCAGATGGTCTGATCAGACAGTTGGGTCTAAACTGGATGATGACTTCAACCCTAATAACCCGTCTAAGTTTTTACAGCAGGCGCTTATAGATCTAGTGGATGCGCGCAAGTAATTTAAGTTTTAAGAAAAACTACAACATGCGCCAACATAAGTGTCATGCAAAAACAAGAACAAACATACATGCGCCAACATCCGATGACAAGGATGTAATCTCGCATGTAAACTCTAGATCATAAGCAAACGCAAACAAGGTGAAGAGTCCCCTTCAAGGGGGAGCGCAAGCAGATGAAACCCCTTTCAAGAGGGGGGCGAAAAACCCTTAAGGGTGGCGCATAAAAATTGCAAGCGGAAGCAAGGGTTTTTCATGGATCTTAGCAAGATAATATGATCAACTTGATGAAGTTTAGATCCATACCAAAGCCATGAGGAAGATGGCGACTTGGAAGAGAAAGATCGAAAGGGATCTTCTCCCTAGTTGACGCACACAAGATGATGTGCTTGCTCCTTGGAGATCCTTGTGCTAGCAAGGTCCTTCAAGGGTCCCTCTCGTATGGTAAGGAAATGAGAGATGATGTCTAGGCTTGCCGAACCTCCACCAAGACCTCGCCTTCTCCACGCCAAAGTCTCGTGAAGCAAGAGCAAGGAGACGAGAGTTGAATGGAGCGTTCAAGTCATTTGGCGTTCAAGGGAACATGCGCTAAATGACTTTCCAAAATTGAAAAATCCATTAAGCCATGCGTTCATGATCACTAAATCGATCAAAACGCCAAAACAATGAACCATACGTTCAAGCTCTTGAACCGGTTCAAAGTAAATGTGTTCGGTCCAAAGGCCAAACCTGAAGAAACCCCTTTCAAGAGGGGGGCCGAAACCCTGTAGAAAACCCCTTTCAAGAGGGAAGCCGAAACCCTGATTGTGGCGCACATATAGAGTTTTGCAAGCGGAAGATAGGGCTTCATGGGATCGCAATCATAAAAGCATATGATCAACTTGTATAAGAGGAATAGATCTAAAAGATCATACCAATGCCATCGATTTGATGATGCCTTGGAAGCAAAGGTTCAAGTGCTCCTTCTCCAAAGGTGACGCACACAACCGATGACGATAGCTTGCTCTTTGAGTCCTTTGTGCTAGCAAAAGCACTTCAAAGAATCCTTGTCGCGTGAGGGTGTTTCGAGATGAAGCTTGGCGAGTGTAACCTTCTTCTTCTCCTTCTCGTCCGAATTCCTCGTGCGAATCCTTTTCGCCCCCAAAGAGGAACGTTGAAAAGAGAAGAGTGAAGTCGAGCGTTCAAAACGCTTTTGCGTTAAGGTGAAGTCGCCTTCATTACATTCCATAAATGGAAGATATGAAGCCATGCGCCACAACCAAACCAAAAATGCCTAACGCCTTGAACCAAGCGTTCACCCTTTGTGAACCGGTTCAAGCAACTTTAATCCACTTCAATTTGGTTCAAGAACCAAATTAAACCAGCCCAAGCCATGGTCTAGATCTCACTCTGAACCATAGGGTTCAAGATCTAACCGTTCATCTCTTGATGCTCTTGATCTCACCGATCTAGCATCAACTCTCTCGATCGAAGCTTACCGATCTCAAGCCCCAATCAATCAAACATGATCAGACCAGATCTCACTTACAATCAGAGTCTCTTTCCCTTTAAACTGAACCTAAACAATTCAGTCCACACGATCTGACTTAAGTAAGCCATATCACCAAATTGTGCGACCCTGAGGGTTTCCTTTAAATGTCGGTAACGATAACTCACGTTATCACGATCAGTGAGGGGTATCTAGCAACACATCACTGTCTCCCGATATAAAGGAAAGAGTCTTCCAAGACTTCACCCAAACCACAGCACAAGCGTGAATCAACTCACTAGGCATTACATGTTTCCTTTGCCACTGGATGTTCTTATTGGACAAGCCTGTCAAGCTTGTAACTCCAATATGATGAGCATGATTAGATCAGATGAGCATAGTCACCTGGGTATGGCCATACACTTTCTCAATCATCTCATCTAGGGGGCCCCTATAGAACACCACACTCCTTCAACAAGGAGACGGCAATCCTCTATCTATCATTAGTGCCCTAACCTGACTCATGATCATTATCCAAGATAGTCTATAACCATTATGTTTCAAATGATATTGAACTACCTCAAAACAATGACAATCATCATTTAGAAACACAAGTGATCTCAAGTCAGAGGACATGTGCCACTTGTTGCAATCAAGGATCATTCACATTGTGACAAGCAATTGAATATCCTAGTAGGGTCTGTCCAGTACATCCAATGTACCCATGAGTCTACATCTTATTCCATGCTCGAAGCATCCTATAAGATTAGAATACATATTAGTCTTAACCATATCAAGGCTGTCTCATGTTCACCAAGATACATCGACTAAGGACATATAGCATGTCAGCCTAGCTGAACAGCTTTGAGACATTATTCAGTAGTACACTTATTACAGCAGACAAGGTAACAACCTGAATAATAACCATGCCTTTATAAACACAAGAGTTTATTACATGATACTGATACAATCCCAAGGCCTCAAACATTAGCCTTATGGGCCTACCCCAACAATCTCCCACTTGCACTTAATCTAATGGTTGAGAAATCTCAAACCCATGTTATTACAGTGCTTCTCATGCTTCTGCTGCGCCAGAGGCTTGGTAAGCGGGTCAGCCAGATTGTCGTCTGTATGAACCTTGCAGATTTTGATCTCGCCACGATCTATGATCTCCCGGATCAAGTGAAATCGTCTCTGTATGTGCTTGGACTTCTGGTGCGACCGTGGTTCCTTTGCTTGTGCGATGGCTCCAGTGTTATCACAGAAGATAACCAAAGGATCGACACTCAAAGGAACAACACCAAGTTCTCTCATGAACTTACGAATCCACACTGCCTCCTTGGATGCTTCCGAGGCTGCAACATACTCGGCTTCTGTTGTGGAATCAGCAACAGTTGACTGTTTGAAACTCTTCCACACCACTGCTCCACCATTCAAGCTAAAAACATAGCCTGATTGCGATCGGAAATCATCCTGGTCCGACTGGAACGAAGCGTCAGTATATCCTTCTATACTGAGTTCTTCCTGACCACCATATATCAAGAACATATCTTTGGTCCTCCGCAGATGTTTTAAGATGTTCTTGACTGCAATCCAGTGTGCCTGTCCTGGATTACTTTGGAAACGACTGGTCACGCTTAACCCGTAAGCGACGTCTGGGCGAGTACACAACATCGCATACATAATGGATCCAATAGCCGAAGCATAAGGCGTATTGTCCATTTCATCTTTCTCAGTCTGTGTTTGTGGACACTGACTCTTCGAAAGATTCAGACCATGTCTGACTGGAAGATATCCCCTTTTAGATTTTACTAAATGGAATCTTTCCAGGACCTTATCGATGTAAGTACTCTGGCACAGCCCGAGAAGCCTCTTAGATCTATCCCTGTAGATCTTCACACCTAATACATAGGCTGCTTCTCCTAAATCTTTCATCTGGAAACATTTCCTTAGCCATGCCTTAACCGCATGCATTTCTGGAATATCGTTTCCAATGATCAAGATATCATCGACGTAGAGGACTAGGAAAGTAATCACGCTCCCACTAAACCTCTTATATACACACGGGTCATCTTCGTTCTTGATGAAACCAAACTCAGAGATTGATTCATCAAAACGAATATTCCAGCTTCTAGATGCTTGTTTCAGTCCATAAATGGACTTCTTTAGTTTGCATATTTTATGACGATCTGATGGATTAGTGAAACCTTCAGGTTGTGTCATATACACATCCTCATCCAGATTTCCATTAAGGAAAGCTGTTTTCACATCCATCTGCCAGATCTCATAATCGTAATATGCAGCTATCGCGAAAAGAATCCGAATAGACTTAAACATGGCTATAGGAGAGAAAGTTTCATCATAATCTATCCCGTAGATTTGTTTGAAACCTTTCGCAACTAGCCTGCCTTTATAGGTAACCACGTTACCATCCATGTCAATCTTCTTCTTGAAGATCCATTTACAGCCTATAGGGATTACTCCCGGAGGCGGATCAACCAAATTCCAGACTTGGTTATCTGACATGGAGTCCATCTCGGCTCGCATAGCTTCAAGCCATCTAGCTGACTCCGGTCCACTGACCGCATCCGCATAAGTAAGGGGTTCATCATTTTCAATGATGTAGACTCCGTCATAGCGCTCAGGCTGACGACGGATCCTTCCCGATCTTCGCGGTTCCCGTGATATCTGAGCCTCAGGTTGTTCAATGACCTGATCCACCGGCTCAGGCTCATCCAACTGTGCTTGACTACTTTGTCCTTCCTCTGGATGCTCATCCAGCTTTATTCCTCTCCCACTGGCCTCTTGCAGAAGAAACTCCTTCTCAAGAAATATGGCCGTCCGAGCAACAAATACTTTGTTCTCTTTGGGATCGTAGAAATAATAACCCTTAGTTTCCTTAGGGTAACCGACAAAGATATATTTCTCAGATCTGCTCTCTAGTTTCCCAGAGGTGAGCTTTTTGACATAAGCCTCGCAACCCCAGATCCTGATAAATGTCAAGCTCGGCTGTTTCCCATACCATAATTCATATGGCGTCTTTGAAACGGCCTTGGATGGCACTCGGTTTAGTACCTTTGCAGCTGTTTCCAGTGCAAATCCCCAAAAGGAATATGGAAGAGTAGCCTGACTCATCATAGAACGAACCATATCAAGTAACGTTCTATTTCTCCTCTCGGACACACCATTCCATTGCAGTGTTCCTGGCGGAGTGAGCTGTGAGATAATCCCACACTCCTTCAGATAGTCAGTAAACGCATGACTCAGGTATTCTCCACCTCGATCAGAACGAAGTGCCTTGATATTTCGGCCTAGCTGATTCTGTACTTCATTCTTGAACTCTTTGAACTTGTCAAAGGATTCACTCTTATGTCTCATTAGATAGACATAACCATATCTACTGAAATCATCAGTAAATGTAATGAAGTACTGATAGCCACCTCTGGCATGTTTACTAAATGGCCCACACACATCACTGTGTATAAGGTCAAGTAAACCTGAAGCCCTTTGACCTTTGTTAGGAAAAGGTGACTTCGTCATTTTACCCATTAAACAAGCTTTGCATGTATCAATCTCCTCATAGGAGAATGATCCCAGCAGTCCATGATCATGCAACCGCTTAATGCGCTTCTTGTTGATATGGCCTAAACGACTATGCCATAACAAGGTGCTGTCTTCAGCATACTTGGCTTTCTTATTATCAATGTTTTGTATAGAATATTCCATGTCCAACATGAATAACCCATTGTTAATTGAACTAGTAGCATAAACAATATTATCAAGAGAAAGTACACACTTTGAAATATTGCATTCAAAGGCAAATCCTTTCCTGACAAGAGCAGGAATTGAGATAATATTCTTGGTTATACTGGGTACAAAATAACAATTGTTTAATTCCAATACAATGCCAGATGGTAAAGAAATGAAATAGTCTCCTACAGCAACAGCAGCAACCCGTGCCCCGTTTCCAACGCGTAGGTCTACCTCATGCTGTCCCACCTGCCTTCTTCTCTTGAGTTCCTGTACATTTGAACAAATGTGAACTCCACATGCAGTGTCCAACACCCATGAAATAGAAGAAGAAGATAACATGACCTCAGTCACATATATACCTGAGCCAGAAGCGATGCTTCCCCTCTTATCTCCTTGGAGCGCTTTACAGTCCTTTTTCCAGTGACCCAGCTGGCCACAGTGGAAACACCTGTTGTCCTTGGACCGCTTTACCTTCTGTTTCAGAGCCTTACTGTAACTCTTGACAGGGGCCTTGTCCTTCTTCCCCTTCTTCTTGTTCCTGGAAGGAACCATTAAGACAGAGGTTGAAGGCTTTCCCTTCAGAGTCTCCTCAGTTGTCAAGAGCATATTCAGCAGCTCTGCCGGAGTACAATCGATCTTGTTCATATTAAAATTAATAATGAACGCATCGAAAGAGGGCGGGAGAGACTGCAGAATAATGTCTACAGCAAGCTCCTGGTTGATGGTATGCCCCAGTTTCTCCAGAGCCTCCTTGTGCCCAATCATCTTGAGCACGTGAGCTCCCACTGGGCTCCCTTCAGCCAGTTTGCTCTGAAAGAAAAGCTTTGTCAGATTATAGCGTTCTGTCCTCGCCTGTGCAGCATACAGCATCTTGAGGTTCGCTATAATTTCTATAGCCGACATATCCTCATGATGACGCTGCAGCGGTGGCGTCATAGACGCTAGCATCAGGCAAGCGACATCAATGCTATCATTGACGTGCTTTTCATAAGCATCACGAACCGCCCTTGCAGCGTTCGCAGCGGGTTGAGGCGGCACAGCCGTCTCGAGGACATACAGTTTCCTCTCTGCCTTAAGAACAATCTTAAGGTGTCCGAACCAGTCTGAGAAGTTTGGCCCAGCAAACTTCTCCCTTTCTAGTAGGGATCGCACATTGAAGCTCATGGTGTTCGTTGCTGCAGGAATCTACAACAATGCAAGAACAGCAAGGTCAGTATCAATGTCTAGAATCAATCCAGGACTTAAGAAAGATTCTTTTCTCACTATTTTGTCTGACTGAAAAATCCAGTAAACAGTCCGAAAGAGTAACACTCTTTTAGTGAGATGGGATCCAGATTTCATACTTGGTCTCCGCGTCCCGCTCAGGCGAGATAAGATGCACAGAGATGATAAGCACTAATTTCTGGTAGGCTGTACCAGCCAATCACCAACCCGTGCGATTCCCCTTCATCTGGGCAATCCAGCAGACTGTGCCAACTGAGTTGGTACAACACAGTCTCTGATCCCACAGATGGCAGCCTCCATGTGCTACCATATGTGCCACATATGTAGCCTACATGGTCAAGCTGACCCGACCTACTCCCTGGACCACCACGTGCTATGCTGAGCAACGAGAAGGGATAAATCCCTACTCTGTAACACGCAGGTGAAATCCCGCACCGTCTGAAGATAGATGGACGTGCCCACTGAGTGGGTACAACACGGCTCCAACGATAATCAGAACAGTGAGGTTTCGCGTCAGAAGGCTTACGAGCTTGATATGTTAGCGTTGGATTTTAACGGTCTTTTAACTTCTTAACTATCATGCAAACCCTATGGTGATAGCAGAAGATAAACTCATGCAGTTCTAATTATATATGGAATAAAAAGAAAGCATGGATCTTATGTGGTAAAAGCCCATAGAGCCTAAGTAAGACCTTAACCTAATTTTAAGTCTTCACTAGCTCTTCTTGGGTCTTTTGCCTTTCATCTGGTCCAACCCAGGGCCCTAGCGCCAAGAGCACCTCAGGTGCGCCACCAGGTGAATGCCCCTCTTGGATGTGTGCCTTTGTGTTCTTGTCTGATTGAAACACATTTTAATCTATCTAGACAAGGTTGACTCGCAGGTCAACTACACATTATAAATAAATTAAAAATTTTGATTCGCAGATCACAAAATAATAATTTACCAGGCTCGCAGGCCCCAGCACAGCACACATTAAAAGGGCAACCCACATAAGATTAAATAAACAAGCACATGGCATCAAATCAACATGTGATCCATTTAACAAGAAAATAAAATTTTGAAAACCCCATTGGCATCAATTTTAATTTTCTTATGAGCCCTACAACCTTACAATGGTCCATTGATAGGGATCCACTCATCCATCTAGTCAGATCCTCTGTCCCTTGCATGCACCAAGTCCTAACTGACTCGCGTTGACCTAATGGTCAACCATGCATGCGCCAAGGGCTGAACAACCCTCATGAGTTCTGGCAAGCGGGTGTGACCCCGGGCCTAACTCATGTGTTCTTACTGGTTGTCTCAACCAGACCTCGCTACACGCCTAAGATGCAATCGACCTATGGCCACCTTGTGCTTGCGCATAGGTGCCATCTGGTCGATCCATCTAGGCTGTCAGATGGTCTGATCAGACTATTGGATCCAACATAGAGGTGACTTCAACCCCATCAACCCATCTAAGGGTTTATTGTAGGCGCCACTTAGATCTAGTGAGGCGCACAAGTGATTAAGTTTTTAAGAAAACCTACATCATTCAACATGCGCCCTCCTTCATCATATATGCGTGCGCAAGGGAGTAAAAACATACACCATGTATTTTTCACTACTAAACATGAGATGCTCAAGATGCTAACTACTAGATCTACTAGTTAAACACAAACAAGGATCACAAATCAACAAGCAATCATATGATTCTACATACAACCGCATCCTCTGATACCAATTGAAGAAACCCCTTTCAAGAGGGGGGCCGAAACCCTGTAGAAAACCCCTTTCAAGAGGGAAGCCGAAACCCTGATTGTGGCGCACATATAGAGTTTTGCAAGCGGAAGATAGGGCTTCATGGGATCGCAATCATAAAAGCATATGATCAACTTGTATAAGAGGAATAGATCTAAAAGATCATACCAATGCCATCGATTTGATGATGCCTTGGAAGCAAAGGTTCAAGTGCTCCTTCTCCAAAGGTGACGCACACAACCGATGACGATAGCTTGCTCTTTGAGTCCTTTGTGCTAGCAAAAGCACTTCAAAGAATCCTTGTCGCGTGAGGGTGTTTCGAGATGAAGCTTGGCGAGTGTAACCTTCTTCTTCTCCTTCTCGTCCGAATTCCTCGTGCGAATCCTTTTCGCCCCCAAAGAGGAACGTTGAGAAGAGAAGAGTGAAGTCGAGCGTTCAAAACGCTTTTGCGTTAAGGTGAAGTCGCCTTCATTACATTCCATAAATGGAAGATATGAAGCCATGCGCCACAACCAAACCAAAAATGCCTAACGCCTTGAACCAAGCGTTCACCCTTTGTGAACCGGTTCAAGCAACTTTAATCCACTTCAATTTGGTTCAAGAACCAAATTAAACCAGCCCAAGCCATGGTCTAGATCTCACTCTGAACCAAAGGGTTCAAGATCTAACCGTTCATCTCTTGATGCTCTTGATCTCACCGATCTAGCATCAACTCTCTCGATCGAAGCTTACCGATCTCAAGCCCCAATCAATCAAACATGATCAGACCAGATCTCACTTACAATCAGAGTCTCTTTCCCTTTAAACTGAACCTAAACAATTCAGTCCACACGATCTGACTTAAGTAAGCCATATCACCAAATTGTGCGACCCTGAGGGTTTCCTTTAAATGTCGGTAACGATAACTCACGTTATCACGATCAGTGAGGGGTATCTAGCAACACATCACTGTCTCCCGATATAAAGGAAAGAGTCTTCCAAGACTTCACCCAAACCACAGCACAAGCGTGAATCAACTCACTAGGCATTACATGTTTCCTTTGCCACTGGATGTTCTTATTGGACAAGCCTGTCAAGCTTGTAACTCCAATATGATGAGCATGATTAGATCAGATGAGCATAGTCACCTGGGTATGGCCATACACTTTCTCAATCATCTCATCTAGGGGGCCCCTATAGAACACCACACTCCTTCAACAAGGAGACGGCAATCCTCTATCTATCATTAGTGCCCTAACCTGACTCATGATCATTATCCAAGATAGTCTATAACCATTATGTTTCAAATGATATTGAACTACCTCAAAACAATGACAATCATCATTTAGAAACACAAGTGATCTCAAGTCAGAGGACATGTGCCACTTGTTGCAATCAAGGATCATTCACATTGTGACAAGCAATTGAATATCCTAGTAGGGTCTGTCCAGTACATCCAATGTACCCATGAGTCTACATCTTATTCCATGCTCGAAGCATCCTATAAGATTAGAATACATATTAGTCTTAACCATATCAAGGCTGTCTCATGTTCACCAAGATACATCGACTAAGGACATATAGCATGTCAGCCTAGCTGAACAGCTTTGAGACATTATTCAGTAGTACACTTATTACAGCATACAAGGTAACAACCTGAATAATAACCATGCCTTTATAAACACAAGAGTTTATTACATGATACTGATACAATCCCAAGGCCTCAAACATTAGCCTTATGGGCATACCCCAACAATCTCCCACTTGCACTTAATCTAATGGTTGAGAAATCTCAAACCCATGTTATTACAGTGCTTCTCATGCTTCTGCTGCGCCAGAGGCTTGGTAAGCGGGTCAGCCAGATTGTCGTCTGTATGAACCTTGCAGATTTTGATCTCGCCACGATCTATGATCTCCCGGATCAAGTGAAATCGTCTCTGTATGTGCTTGGACTTCTGGTGCGACCGTGGTTCCTTTGCTTGTGCGATGGCTCCAGTGTTATCACAGAAGATAACCAAAGGATCGACACTCAAAGGAACAACACCAAGTTCTCTCACGAACTTACGAATCCACACTGCCTCCTTGGATGCTTCCGAGGCTGCAACATACTCGGCTTCTGTTGTGGAATCAGCAACAGTTGACTGTTTGAAACTCTTCCACACCACTGCTCCACCATTCAAGCTAAAAACATAGCCTGATTGCGATCGGAAATCATCCTGGTCCGACTGGAACGAAGCGTCAGTATATCCTTCTATACTGAGTTCTTCCTGACCACCATATATCAAGAACATATCTTTGGTCCTCCGCAGATATTTTAAGATGTTCTTGACTGCAATCCAGTGTGCCTGTCCTGGATTACTTTGGAAACGACTGGTCACGCTTAACCCGTAAGCGACGTCTGGGCGAGTACACAACATCACATACATAATGGATCCAATAGCCGAAGCATAAGGCGTATTGTCCATTTCATCTTTCTCAGTCTGTGTTTGTGGACACTGACTCTTCGAAAGATTCAGACCATGTCTGACTGGAAGATATCCCCTTTTAGATTTTACTAAATGGAATCTTTCCAGGACCTTATCGATGTAAGTACTCTGGCACAGCCCGAGAAGCTTCTTAGATCTATCCCTGTAGATCTTCACACCTAATACATAGGCTGCTTCTCCTAAATCTTTCATCTGGAAACATTTCCTTAGCCATGCCTTAACCGCATGCATTTCTGGAATATCGTTTCCAATGATCAAGATATCATCGACGTAGAGGACTAGGAAAGTAATCACGCTCCCACTAAACCTCTTATATACACACGGGTCATCTTCGTTCTTGATGAAACCAAACTCAGAGATTGATTCATCAAAACGAATATTCCAGCTTCTAGATGCTTGTTTCAGTCCATAAATGGACTTCTTTAGTTTGCATATTTTATGACGATCTGATGGATTAGTGAAACCTTCAGGTTGTGTCATATACACATCCTCATCCAGATTTCCATTAAGGAAAGCTGTTTTCACATCCATCTGCCAGATCTCATAATCGTAATATGCAGCTATCGCGAAAAGAATCCGAATAGACTTAAACATGGCTATAGGAGAGAAAGTTTCATCATAATCTATCCCGTAGATTTGTTTGAAACCTTTCGCAACTAGCCTGCCTTTATAGGTAACCACGTTACCATCCATGTCAATCTTCTTCTTGAAGATCCATTTACAGCCTATAGGGATTACTCCCGGAGGCGGATCAACCAAATTCCAGACTTGGTTATCTGACATGGAGTCCATCTCGGCTCGCATAGCTTCAAGCCATCTAGCTGACTCCGGTCCACTGACCGCATCCGCATAAGTAAGGGGTTCATCATTTTCAATGATGTAGACTCCGTCATAGCGCTCAGGCTGACGACGGATCCTTCCCGATCTTCGCGGTTCCCGTGATATCTGAGCCTCAGGTTGTTCAATGACCTGATCCACCGGCTCAGGCTCATCCAACTGTGCTTGACTACTTTGTCCTTCCTCTGGATGCTCATCCAGCTTTATTCCTCTCCCACTGGCCTCTTGCAGAAGAAACTCCTTCTCAAGAAATATGGCCGTCCGAGCAACAAATACTTTGTTCTCTTTGGGATCGTAGAAATAATAACCCTTAGTTTCCTTAGGGTAACCGACAAAGATATATTTCTCAGATCTGCTCTCTAGTTTCCCAGAGGCGAGCTTTTTGACATAAGCCTCGCAACCCCAGATCCTGATAAATGTCAAGCTCGGCTGTTTCCCATACCATAATTCATATGGCGTCTTTGAAACGGCCTTGGATGGCACTCGGTTTAGTACCTTTGCAGCTGTTTCCAGTGCAAATCCCCAAAAGGAATATGGAAGAGTAGCCTGACTCATCATAGAACGAACCATATCAAGTAACGTTCTATTTCTCCTCTCGGACACACCATTCCATTGCGGTGTTCCTGGCGGAGTGAGCTGTGAGATAATCCCACACTCCTTCAGATAGTCAGTAAACGCATGACTCAGGTATTCTCCACCTCGATCAGAACGAAGTGCCTTGATATTTCGGCCTAGCTGATTCTGTACTTCATTCTTGAACTCTTTGAACTTGTCAAAGGATTCACTCTTATGTCTCATTAGATAGACATAACCATATCTACTGAAATCATCAGTAAATGTAATGAAGTACTGATAGCCACCTCTGGCATGTTTACTAAATGGCCCACACACATCACTGTGTATAAGGTCAAGTAAACCTGAAGCCCTTTGACCTTTGTTAGGAAAAGGTGACTTCGTCATTTTACCCATTAAACAAGCTTTGCATGTATCAATCTCCTCATAGGAGAATGATCCCAGCAGTCCATGATCATGCAACCGCTTAATGCGCTTCTTGTTGATATGGCCTAAACGACTATGCCATAACAAGGTGCTGTCTTCAGCATACTTGGCTTTCTTATTATCAATGTTTTGTATAGAATATTCCATGTCCAACATGAATAACCCATTGTTAATTGAACCAGTAGCATAAACAATATTATCAAGAGAAAGTACACACTTTGAAATATTGCATTCAAAGGCAAATCCTTTCCTGACAAGAGCAGGAATTGAGATAATATTCTTGGTTATACTGGGTACAAAATAACAATTGTTTAATTCCAATACAATGCCAGATGGTAAAGAAATGAAATAGTCTCCTACAGCAACAGCAGCAACCCGTGCCCCGTTTCCAACGCGTAGGTCTACCTCATGCTGTCCCACCTGCCTTCTTCTCTTGAGTTCCTGTACATTTGAACAAATGTGAACTCCACATGCAGTGTCCAACACCCATGAAATAGAAGAAGAAGATAACATGACCTCAGTCACATATATACCTGAGCCAGAAGCGATTCTTCCCCTCTTATCTCCTTGGAGCGCTTTACAGTCCTTTTTCCAGTGACCCAGCTGGCCACAGTGGAAACACCTGTTGTCCTTGGACCGCTTTACCTTCTGTTTCAGAGCCTTACTGTAACTCTTGACAGGGGCCTTGCCCTTCTTCCCCTTCTTCTTGTTCCTGGAAGGAACCATTAAGACAGAGGTTGAAGGCTTTCCCTTCAGAGTCTCCTCAGTTGTCAAGAGCATATTCAGCAGCTCTGCCGGAGTACAATCGATCTTGTTCATATTAAAATTAATAATGAACGCATCGAAAGAGGGCGGGAGAGACTGCAGAATAATGTCTACAGCAAGCTCCTGGTTGATGGTATGCCCCAGTTTCTCCAGAGCCTCCTTGTGCCCAATCATCTTGAGCACGTGAGCTCCCACTGGGCTCCCTTCAGCCAGTTTGCTCTGAAAGACAAGCTTTGTCAGATTATAGCGTTCTGTCCTCGCCTGTGCAGCATACAGCATCTTGAGGTTCGCTATAATTTCTATAGCCGACATATCCTCATGCTGACGCTGCAGCGGTGGCGTCATAGACGCTAGCATCAGGCAAGCGACATCAATGCTATCATTGACGTGCTTTTCATAAGCATCACGAACCGCCCTTGCGGCGTTCGCAGCGGGTTGAGGCGGCACAGCCGTCTCGAGGACATACAGTTTCCTCTCTGCCTTAAGAACAATCTTAAGGTGTCCGAACCAGTCTGAGAAGTTTGGCCCAGCAAACTTCTCCCTTTCTAGTAGGGATCGCACATTGAAGCTCATGGTGTTCGTTGCTGCAGGAATCTACAACAATGCAAGAACAGCAAGGTCAGTATCAATGTCTAGAATCAATCCAGGACTTAAGAAAGATTCTTTTCTCACTATTTTGTCTGACTGAAAAATCCAGTAAACAGTCCGAAAGAGTAACACTCTTTTAGTGAGATGGGATCCAGATTTCATACTTGGTCTCCGCGTCCCGCTCAGGCGAGATAAGATGCACAGAGATGACAAGCACTAATTTCTGGTAGGCTGTACCAGCCAATCGCCAACCCGTGCGATTCCCCTTCATCTGGGCAATCCAGCAGACTGTGCCAACTGAGTTGGTACAACACAGTCTCTGATCCCACAGATGGCTGCCTCCATGTGCTACCATATGCGCCACATATGTAGCCTACATGGTCAAGCTGACCCGACCTACTCCCTGGACCACCACGTGCTATGCTGAGCAACGAGAAGGGATAAATCCCTACTCTGTAACACGCAGGTGAAATCCCGCACCGTCTGAAGATAGATGGACGTGCCCACTGAGTGGGTACAACACGGCTCCAATGATAATCAGAACAGTGAGGTTTCGCGTCAGAAGGCTTACGAGCTTGATATGTTAGCGTTGGATTTTAACGGTCTTTTAACTTCTTAACTATCATGCAAACCCTATGGTGATAGCAGAAGATAAACTCATGCAGTTCTAATTATATATGGAATAAAAAGAAAGCATGGATCTTATGTGGTAAAAGCCCATAGAGCCTAAGTAAGACCTTAACCTAATTTTAAGTCTTCACTAGCTCTTCTTGGGTCTTTTGCCTTTCATCTGGTCCAACCCAGGGCCCTAG
Source organism: Costus lasius (assembly GCA_027563935.2). Classification (NCBI taxonomy): domain Eukaryota; kingdom Viridiplantae; phylum Streptophyta; class Magnoliopsida; order Zingiberales; family Costaceae; genus Costus; species Costus lasius. The sequence goes on along the minus strand of CM050450.1, from coordinate 97,055,579 downwards.
CGCCAAGAGCACCTCAGGTGCGCCACCAGGTGAATGCCCCTCTTGGATGTGTGCCTTTGTGTTCTTGTCTGATTGAAACACATTTTAATCTATCTAGACAAGGTTGACTCGCAGGTCAACTACACATTATAAATAAATTAAAAATTTTGATTCGCAGATCACAAAATAATAATTTACCAGGCTCGCAGGCCCCAGCACAGCACACATTAAAAGGGCAACCCACATAAGATTAAATAAACAAGCACATGGCATCAAATCAACATGTGATCCATTTAACAAGAAAATAAAATTTTGAAAACCCCATTGGCATCAATTTTAATTTTCTTATGAGCCCTACAACCTTACAATGGTCCATTGATAGGGATCCACTCATCCATCTAGTCAGATCCTCTGTCCCTTGCATGCACCAAGTCCTAACTGACTCGCGTTGACCTAATGGTCAACCATGCATGCGCCAAGGGCTGAACAACCCTCATGAGTTCTGGCAAGCGGGTGTGACCCCGGGCCTAACTCATGTGTTCTTACTGGTTGTCTCAACCAGACCTCACTACACGCCTAAGATGCAATCGACCTATGGCCACCTTGTGCTTGCGCATAGGTGCCATCTGGTCGATCCATCTAGGCTGTCAGATGGTCTGATCAGACTATTGGATCCAACATAGAGGTGACTTCAACCCCATCAACCCATCTAAGGGTTTATTGTAGGCGCCACTTAGATCTAGTGAGGCGCACAAGTGATTAAGTTTTTAAGAAAACCTACATCATTCAACATGCGCCCTCCTTCATCATATATGTGTGCGCAAGGGAGTAAAAACATACACCATGTATTTTTCACTACTAAACATGAGATGCTCAAGATGCTAACTACTAGATCTACTAGTTAAACACAAACAAGGATCACAAATCAACAAGCAATCATATGATTCTACATACAACCGCATCCTCTGATACCAATTGAAGAAACCCCTTTCAAGAGGGGGGCCGAAACCCTGTAGAAAACCCCTTTCAAGAGGGAAGCCGAAACCCTGATTGTGGCGCACATATAGAGTTTTGCAAGCGGAAGATAGGGCTTCATGGGATCGCAATCATAAAAGCATATGATCAACTTGTATAAGAGGAATAGATCTAAAAGATCATACCAATGCCATCGATTTGATGATGCCTTGGAAGCAAAGGTTCAAGTGCTCATTCTCCAAAGGTGACGCACACAACCGATGACGATAGCTTGCTCTTTGAGTCCTTTGTGCTAGCAAAAGCACTTCAAAGAATCCTTGTCGCGTGAGGGTGTTTCGAGATGAAGCTTGGCGAGTGTAACCTTCTTCTTCTCCTTCTCGTCCGAATTCCTCGTGCGAATCCTTTTCGCCCCCAAAGAGGAACGTTGAGAAGAGAAGAGTGAAGTCGAGCGTTCAAAACGCTTTTGCGTTAAGGTGAAGTCGCCTTCATTACATTCCATAAATGGAAGATATGAAGCCATGCGCCACAACCAAACCAAAAACGCCTAACGCCTTGAACCAAGCGTTCACCCTTTGTGAACCGGTTCAAGCAACTTTAATCCACTTCAATTTGGTTCAAGAACCAAATTAAACCAGCCCAAGCCATGGTCTAGATCTCACTCTGAACCAAAGGGTTCAAGATCTAACCGTTCATCTCTTGATGCTCTTGATCTCACCGATCTAGCATCAACTCTCTCGATCGAAGCTTACCAATCTCAAGCCCCAATCAATCAAACATGATCAGACCAGATCTCACTTACAATCAGAGTCTCTTTCCCTTTAAACTGAACCTAAACAATTCAGTCCACACGATCTGACTTAAGTAAGCCATATCACCAAATTGTGCGACCCTGAGGGTTTCCTTTAAATGTCGGTAACGATAACTCACGTTATCACGATCAGTGAGGGGTATCTAGCAACACATCACTGTCTCCCGATATAAAGGAAAGAGTCTTCCAAGACTTCACCCAAACCACAGCACAAGCGTGAATCAACTCACTAGGCATTACATGTTTCCTTTGCCACTGGATGTTCTTATTGGACAAGCCTGTCAAGCTTGTAACTCCAATATGATGAGCATGATTAGATCAGATGAGCATAGTCACCTGGGTATGGCCATACACTTTCTCAATCATCTCATCTAGGGGGCCCCTATAGAACACCACACTCCTTCAACAAGGAGACGGCAATCCTCTATCTATCATTAGTGCCCTAACCTGACTCATGATCATTATCCAAGATAGTCTATAACCATTATGTTTCAAATGATATTGAACTACCTCAAAACAATGACAATCATCATTTAGAAACACAAGTGATCTCAAGTCAGAGGACATGTGCCACTTGTTGCAATCAAGGATCATTCACATTGTGACAAGCAATTGAATATCCTAGTAGGGTCTGTCCAGTACATCCAATGTACCCATGAGTCTACAACTTATTCCATGCTCGAAGCATCCTATAAGATTAGAATACATATTAGTCTTAACCATATCAAGGCTGTCTCATGTTCACCAAGATACATCGACTAAGGACATATAGCATGTCAGCCTAGCTGAACAGCTTTGAGACATTATTCAGTAGTACACTTATTACAGCAGACAAGGTAACAACCTGAATAATAACCATGCCTTTATAAACACAAGAGTTTATTACATGATACTGATACAATCCCAAGGCCTCAAACATTAGCCTTAAGGGCATACCCCAACAAAACCAAGCCATCCCAAGCCAATCGGTCTAGATCAACTAAACCCTAAGGTTTCCAATCTAACCGTTCATCTCATGATGCTCTTGATCTCACCGATCTAGCATCATCTCTCTCGATCGAAGCTTACCGATCTCAAGCCCTAATCAATCAAACATGATCAGACCAGATCTCACTTACAATCAGAGATTAAATCCCTTTAAACTGAACCCAAACAATTCAGTCCACACGATCTGACTCAAGTAAGCCATATCATCAAATTGTGCGACCCTAAGGGTTTCCTTTAAATGTCGGTAACAATAACTTACATTATCACGATCAGTGAGGGGTATCTAGCAACACATCACTGTCTCCCGATATAAAGGAAAGAGTCTTCCAAGACTACACCCAAACCATAGCACAAGTGTGAATCCACTTCACAAGGCATACATGTATCCTTTGCCACTGGATGTTCTTATTGGACAAGCGTGTCAAGCTTGTGACTCCAATACGATGAGCATGATTAAATCAGATGAACATAGTCATCTGGGTATGGCCATACACTTTCTCAATCATCTCATATAGGGGGGGCCTTAGAACATCACACTCCTTAAACAAGGAGACGGCAATCCTTTATCTATCACTAGTGTCCTAACCTGAATCATGATCATTATCCAAGATAGTCTATAACCATTATATTTCAAATGATATTGAACTACCTCAAAACAATGACATTCATCATTTAGGAACACAAGTGATCTCAAGTCAAAGGACATGTGCCACTTGTAGCATACAAGGATTATTCACATTGTGACAAGCAATTGAATATCCTAGTAGGGTCTGTCCAGTACATCCAATGTACCCATGAGTCTACATCTTATTCCATGCTCGAAGCATCCTATAAGATTAGAATACATATTAGTCTCAATCATATCAAGGCTGTCTCATGTTCACCAAGATATATCGACTAAGGACATTTAGCATGTCAGCCTAGCTGAACAGCTTTGAGACATTATTCAGTAGTACACTTATTACAGCAGACAAGGTAACAACCTGAATAATAACCATGCCTTTATAAACACAAGAGTTTATTACATGATACTGATACAATCCCAAGGCCTCAAACATTAGCCTTAAGGGCATACCCCAACACAAGGATCATACATTAAGCAATCATATAACATACAGAAACATGCGCTCTGATACCAATTGAAAGTTCCCTAAAGGGGGCGAAACCCTAATAGGCGCATATCAGAGGTTTTGCATTGAGCGGAAGCTAGGGTTTCTAAAATCGCATGCATGAATATATGATCAACTTAATAACATGTATAGATCGAGAAGGGATCATACCATAGCCATTGCTTGGATGGCGACTTGGAAGCAGAGAACGAAGTAGCTCTCCTCCAAAGCGTGCGCACACAAGATGATTGATCGCCTACTCCTTGTCGATCCTTGTGCTAGCAAGGCTCCAAGGTGTCCTTTTGTGTGGAAGAGAAGAGATGTCTTTTCTTGGCTAACCGGATCTCCTCCTTGGCGTGAAGACTCACCACACGAGAGAGAGAGGCGACAAGAGGAAGTTGCGAGCGAGAATAGAGCAATACTCTCGAACGTGAGGCGTGCTCCCTATTTTGGAAAGCATGACTTCCAAAAATAGTAAACCTTCACACGTTCAAGTGTTCACGCCAAGTGAACAAGTCGCAATGTTCTCCCCTTTGAACCATGCGCTCACTTGATGAGCCGGTTCAATCTCATTTGGTTTAAAGACCAAATCAAACCAAGCATTGGTCTAGATCATATTAAACCATAAGGTTCAAGATCTAACCATTCATCTCTTGATGCTCTTGATCTCACCGATCTAGCATCATTTCTCTCGATCGAAGCTTACCGATCTCAAGCCCTAATCAATCAAACATGATCAGACCAGATCTCACTTACAATCAGAGTTTAAATCCCATTAAACTGAACCAAAATAATTCAGTCCACACGATCTGACTCAAGTAAGCTATATCATCAAATTGTGCGACCCTAAGGGTTTCCTTTAAATGTCGGTAATGATAACTTACGTTATCACGATCAGTGAGGGGTATCTAGCAACACATCACTGTCTCCCGATATAAAGGAAAGAGTCTTCCAAGACTACACCCAAACCACAGAACAAGTGTGAACCCAAGTCACTTGACATATGTGTTTCCTTTGCCACTGGATGTTCTTATTGGACAAGCGTGTCAAGCCTGTAATTCCAATATGATGAGAATGATTAGATCAGATGAACATAGTCATCTGGGTATGGCCATACACTTTCTCAACCATCTCATCCAGGGGGCCCCTATAGAACATCACACTCCAATCAAGGAGACGGCAATCCTATATCTATCACTAGTGCCCTAACATGACTCATGCTCATTATCCAAGATAGTCTATAACCATTATGTTTCAAATGATATTGAACTACCTCAAAACAATGCCAATCATCATTTAGAAACACAAGTGATCTCAAGTCAGAGGAAATATGCCACTTGTTTGCATACAAGGATTATTCACATTGTGACAAGCAATTGAATATCCTAAGTAGGGTCTGTGCAGTACATCCAATGTACCCATGAGTCTACATCTTATTCCATGCTCGAAGCATCCTATAAGATTAGAACACATATTAGTCTCAATCATATCAAGGCTGTCTCATGTTCACCAAGATATCTCGACTAAGGACAATACTGCATGTCAGCCAAGCTGAACAGCATTGAGACATTATCCAGAAGTATACATATTGCAGCAGATAATGTAACAACCTGAATAACAACCATTGCCTTTATAAACATAGAGTTTATACATGATACTGAAATAATCCCAAGGCCTCAAACATTAGCCTTAAGGGCATACCCCAACAGCCTAAAGCTTCCTAATGAAGCAAATTGCGCCACTTCTCCCCATTATGCCCATAGGCGCCTAAGGGAGAAGTTTTATCCCCATTATACCCTTTTAGCCTTTCCTCACTTCATGAGAACTTGTTATTGAGCCTCATTGGATAATGAGCTAGCCCAAACTTCATTACATGGGTTGATTAAGTACTTGGATCCAATCCAATGCAACCCTAATCCAAAAGTGACCAATCATGGTATATATGGGTCAACCTACCAAAAATGAAGTTTGGCTCCAATAACATTCTTCCATCTCATTAGGCCCATTGGCGCTGATGAAATCTCCCAATTAGATCCGAGTTATCCAATAACTCGATCATAAGGCTTCCCGATCAATACGAGAACTCGAGTATCAAGGTGTGCGACCCTATAGGTCCCTCTGACGTTGGCAGTGATGACCAAATGTCACCACAAGCAGTGAGTGGCACCTAGCAGTGCATCGCTGCTACCCAAGTCATCGGAATGGATATCGACATCGACATCCCCATCATTGCAACAAGGTAGAGATGCATTACAGTCTCTTTGCCGAACTGATATCCGATTGGACAAGTGTGTCACCACTTGTTTTCACCCAATCACATGGTTATGACTAAATCAGGTTCTCACCTGGGTATGGCCATACACTTTCAGTCATAGAACCATGGAGGAGCTCCATGGATATCATACTTCCCTTAGGAAGGGGCAAATCCTATGTCTGTCCATTGACCTTCTCATATGGGTCGTGACATGCTCAATGACAACCGTTATTACCTCCCAACTACGGCGAGGTGTTAGGTTGTATCAAAGCAAGTCCCTAACCATATAGAATGATCAATGACCTCAAGTCAAGGGATCAATGCATCTCCTGTCACTTGTGAGGATAACTCATGACACCAAGTCATAGCCTCACAGCGGGTCGGTCCAGTATATCCTCCAATGATATACCCATGTGTCTGCGTTAGCACCACGTGCCTAACCATACCACATACCAATCTCACAAGTACCAGAGCTGTCCCATATCCACTCAGGTACATTGACTGGGATAATCATTTGAGCACAAATCCAATCTGTCTCCAGGGACATTATCATGTAAGTACACAATCGCAGGTGTAGACAAACAATGATAACGACAATGCTAGAAAGATATATGAATATTAGAGTTAAGTAGTACAAAGATGGACCAAAACTAGGTCCTAGGACATATACACCAACAGCTAGCACCAAGTGAGGAAGAAGAGAGCTCGAGGCATCTGTGCGTGTGAGACTGCAAAGGGCGAACACTTGGGCGTCTACTTCGACATCATCATCCACGCTTGCAAGGTATTTTCTATCACATTGTGTCGACTCTCTCGCTTGACGATATTCACTTAGTTTTTGGGACTGGCCCGTTTCGGGGATATTCTTCCACTGTGCAATGTAATCTATGATGTCTATCTCTGAAACATTGTAAAAATATCTCCGGGGTTTCCAAACAGATCGGTCCCTGCATGATTGTCTGCACGAAAGTGAGATAATCCTTTGATGAAGTAAATTATATCTTTATCTTAATAAAATTAGTCTAACAACCTTTTATTCATATCTGGTCATTGAAATTAAGGTGGATGAAACCCTAATCCCAATTTCTCTCTGATTTCGTGTTCTTTCTATCATTTACTTGCATTATACTCAATTACTTAGCTAATAAGAATACAACTATTTGGTACTTAACAATAAGGTCTCTGTGGTTCAATATCTTTCTTTATTACTTCGAGTATCCGTGCACTTGCGGACTACAACAAGTTTTTGGTGTCATTGCCGGGGACCTTAGTTTTGTTAATATCAAAATAGTTGTTAGTATTCGTGCACTTTGTGTTCGCAAGTGCACGGATACTCGAAGTAATAAAGAAAGATATCGAACCATAGAGACCTTATTGTTAAGTACCAAGTAGTTGTATTCTTACTTGCTAAGCAATCTATTATACTGCAAGTAAATGATATAAAGAACACGAAATCAGAGAGAATTTGCTGCTAGGGTTTCATCCACCTTAATTTCATTGACCATATATGAATAAAAGGTTGTCAGACTAATTTTATCATGATAAAGATATAATTTACTTTATAAAATGATTATCTCACTTTCGTGCAGGCAATCATGCAGGGACCGATCCTTGCTTTCACGCCAGATCTATCCCAAGCTGAAAATAAGTAAATCATCAAAGAACTCAAGGATCACTTTCGTGCATCCGAATCCTAAGTTGATTATCTCAAGTGTGTTGGGGTATGCCCTTAAGGCTAATGTTTGAGGCCTTGGGATTCTTTCAGTATCATGTATAAACTCTTATGTTTATAAAGGCAATGGTTGTTATTCAGGTTGTTACATTGTCTGCTGCAATAAGTGTACTTCTGAATAATGTCTCAATGCTGTTCAGCTAGTGATGTAGTCAGGCGCCACGATCCAAGGAGGTACAAGTGGAGTTTAAGGTTACCCTAAACTCCTAACACTCCATTTACCTTGCATTGCATAGCATGGCATCTTAGGTTAGATAATTTTAAATTAGCATGCATCTCATTTTATGCATTGTAAACATTATTAATGTAATCATGCATCATGGTAGTTTAGGACAAATTTGCATCTTATTTTGGTAAGCTCAAGCTAGTTCAAGTCAAAGAAAATTCAGCTCAAGCTCAACTTAAGCTCAAGCCAAGACTTCATCTAGCCCAAAGATGAAGCTTAAATTCAGCAGGCAAAAAGAGTTGAAGACCAGCCCAAAGAAGAAGCCCAATGGAGCCTACAAGACATCAAGAGTGACAAGTTGATTCCAGCTTGTTTACGTGCCTAGCTCAAAGAAGAATTTTTGGTCAATCTCTCCGCTTTCAGTCATTGAAGCAAATGCAGGAAGCTGCTAATTTGAAAGCATGGAAAACAGAAGTTGCAGCTTGCCAGAAAGAGAAGTAAACGTTGGGGACTGCAACCAACGGCTAGAAAGTTTAGAGATTCACAGCAACGAGACTTGCCTATAAAGATGTATTCTCCCATGTAATCGGGGGACCAGATTTTGAAAATGAAATTGATGCTTTAGCTTCTTGTTCTCCCATGGATTTGGGATCTTCCCTCCTCTAATCTCCCATGGATTTGGGATCTCCTCTTGTTCTCTAAACTTCCATGGATTTGGAAGTTCTACCCTGCTGCATCAACCCATCACGCAAGTAACACACCTCTGCCGCGTCGTTACTATCGTGCTGCCGATCCAGGAAGCGGATCGAGCTGAAATCTTGACCACGCCTTCTTCTCCTCCGGACGAACCCACAGTCGGAAGGATCTCTCCATCCGACGGCTGGATCGCCGGAATCGGGAGATTTCCGGTGACGCCCAGCCTTCCGCCCCTGTTTTCGCCTCCTCCAACTGTTTGACGTCGATCGCCTCCGACCGGCCACCGCTTGCTCCCAAACTTCGGCCACGAGTTCGCCCTGACCTGAGGAGTCTTCAGTTGTAGCAGATCGGGCATTCGTGCAGCGTACGATGGACGCCGGCCACCCCTGTTCCTAGCCGCATTTCCTGGCGGAAGCAGTGCAGCGCTATCGCCGCCTGTCTTCCAACGCCCAGGCGCAGCCTCTGACCATCAGAACTCGTCGGAAAGCGTCGACGACGAAGCTCCTCGCATCCTACAATCACCGCCAGCCGACGGTGCCACCGGAGGAGGCTCACCGCCCAAACCAGTTCGCCCCTACTCCTGATCTTGCTCGTCACCGGCGCCTGTCTCCTCCCTGCAGCCTCGAGTTCTGCTGGCCGTCCTTCCCCTCGCCTCTACAACCATCAACAACGCGAGAGCTGCAGCCGGAGTTACTATTCCGGTGATCCCCCTCCCAGCCGACGGGAGCCGAGGCTTCACGTCAACTCTCAGCCTGCTTGCTTGCCAACTCAGCTAAGTCCTTCCTTCCCTATTTTGTTCCTATGCATAACGGAGAGCACGTCTCTACACTCTTGCTTAATTATTGTAGGATTATGGCGTATGGAATGGAGATCCATCTTGGTGCAAGTTCCCCCTCTCTCTAAATAGCTTAGTCTATTCTTTGTTAGGCAAGAGAACTAGGAGGCCTAACCTCCCTCTTGAAGTTTTGCTTGTAAAGACATTTAACCTTTTATCACTCACTCACCTACACATGTGTGGGATGCTGTAATGCCATGGATGTAAGCTCATAGGGCCCTACTTCGTGTTGTTCCACCATTGGACCGGTGAAGAACGGGAAGGTTGGCCCTTCCATTCTCAAGGGCCGCAAGGTGAGCATTCTTTACAATTTTGTCACTTATCGCATTCTTAGAATTGCATGAATAGATTTACCGCTTTCCTAGAACATCATGTTTAATTTCGATTTTCTTATTATAAAATTACAAAAAAAAAACTATGGTGCAAAAGCGTTAGTTTAAATGGGTTTTCATAGTTATATCCTAAATAGCAAATGTTTTCAAAATACGATGTTTGAATGCTTGCATGATTCCCACCCTCATCATCTTGGTATCAGAGCTTAGGCTCTTAGAGTAGGATTTTATAAGACCAAAAAAGTTATTTTCCTACTACTAGGACGATTTTGGACCTAGGTGCTTGAAAGAACTTGATTATCTATATCTTCTTAGGGCTCTAATTTCAAAAGCCATACTTGTTTTCCAAAATGACTACTAAATCCGGTGCTAACTATGGTCTTAACCATGATAGTAGTGATAGCATCTTCAACACCTTAGGAGTAGTAAGATGTGCCCTTGTTGAGCCTGCACCTACTGAAGACTGGCGACGGACCAGCATCTTCCACACTTACACCAAGTGTCATGGTCACATGTGCAAGGTGGTAATTGATGGAGGAAGCAGTCTTAATGCAGTCTCCCACATAGCTGCCACTAAGCTGAACCTCAAAATAGAACCAAGGCCTAACCCCTATGACATTTCTTGGGTTAACCAAACTAGTGTCCCTGTGACCCATCGATGCCTAGTGCCTATTCAATTTGGCACATATGAGGACAATGTTTGGTGTGACATCATCACCATGGACATAGCCCAAATTCTTTTGGGGCGCCCTTGGCTCTATGATATGGATGTAGTCCACTACGGTCGGACTAACACCTATGTCTTCAGCCATGAAAGGCAAAAGATTAGGTTAAACCCTTCCCTCCCCAAAGAACTTAGAACTTCAACTAGTAAGGGTAAGATAGATGAACCCAAACCAAGCCAACCACTCCTACAAAACCCTAGTCAAACCTCTGTCAACCCCAACACCTCTCAAGCTAGGCCACTGCCTAGAGAACAAACAACCACAACTAAGTTGACATGTTATAAGTGTAAACAGATTGGACACATTGCTAAGGAGTGCCCTAGGAAAGCCTTGATGATTAAGGTAGAAGAAAGTCATAAGAAGCTAGTAATAGAACCCGAGCTTGATGATCTCCCTATCCTACTTGAGTCTAGTACCACAAATCTTACCAGGGAACCCATAGAAGACTTACCTCCAAGACAACCCATGTTGTCCCTAGGACCTAATCAAGGACTCAACCAACTTAGGGAAAACTCTCTTGACATCCATATAGGTCATACTAAGTCCACACCTTTAAGATCAATCTCACCTAAGCCTACAGAAGAACTTGAACCCAATCATATTAGGCTAGACTTAGTGGAAGCTATCCTACCCTTAGTGACCTATGAGACTAGTTTGCCTCACCCATTAGGGCTCCCATGTTTAGATCAAGTGCTTGAACCATGTGAACCTACTCTTCATGACATAGGGCAAACTTTAGAGAACTCTTCAATAGGTTGTGCACAATTAGGTTCCAAGCCACTTGACCTTAGTGAAAGTTTAGATGAGCCTCTAGACACCTTAGAGATCCAACACCTTCAATTAGAGGACCATCACACTTTAGGCTTAACTCAACCTAAGCTTGGACCTTTCTCTATCGATGATTTGCCTAAGTATCCTACCCAACCACATCTAGAGATTAAGGTAGACATAACATCTTGTCTAGGCCCTTCTTTGACCACTTTTGGGCCATCTAGCACTAAACTTTCCAAGTTAGGCCTAAACCCACCCCTAGAGCCCAAACTTTTACACATAGAGGATCCTTCACCTTTAGATCTCAACCCACATGAGTTAGGATCCCTTACTTTGTTTAAGGTGGAACCCCTGCTAGATCCTTTTGCCATTGACCTCGATCCTAAGTCTCAAACATTAGGAGAACCTCAAGACTTAGAAGGCTTGACCCGTGACCCTATGACCCTCGAGTCATGCCTCTTAGGTCCAGCTATCCATGCCCCTAAGCCATCTTTAGGGTCAACAAAGCAAATCAAACAACTAGAAAACATGATTGATTTATCTATTTTGCTAGTTGAACATATTGATTTTATTATTCCAAGTCAATTTAATAGTCCCATGATTCCCTATCACATGTGTACTAATGACTATGGCCGAGAAAGGGAATTTGTTGTAGGTGTACTTGATTTGACAAAAGAACTTGGAACACAAAGGCTCTATAGTTATGATGCTTACTCTCGCATTCATATGCATGCTTACTCATCTTTTTGCTTTACTATCCCACTGCTGTATTGGAACCCCATCACTCATAATGTGGAGGATTTCATCCATTCTTGGCATCATCCAATCCATAATTTAGACAATTTTTGTGTGCATGAGCCTATGGCCAACCTTGTGAACCAAGGCTTGTTCACCCATTCTAATGGTGAAGAAGTATGGTTACTCAAGGAACATTTTACATTGGCTGCCTCTCAACTTCCCCAAGGATGCAAGGAGAATTCTCCGGAGGAGAAATTTTTCCACCCGGGGAGAGCTGATGTAGTCAGGCGCCACGATCCAAGGAGGTACAAGTGGAGTTTAAGGTTACCCTAAACTCCTAACACTCCATTTACCTTGCATTGCATAGCATGGCATCTTAGGTTAGATAATTTTAAATTAGCATGCATCTCATTTTATGCATTGTAAACATTATTAATGTAATCATGCATCATGGTAGTTTAGGACAAATTTGCATCTTATTTTGGTAAGCTCAAGCTAGTTCAAGTCAAAGAAAATTCAGCTCAAGCTCAACTTAAGCTCAAGCCAAGACTTCATCTAGCCCAAAGATGAAGCTTAAATTCAGCAGGCAAAAAGAGTTGAAGACCAGCCCAAAGAAGAAGCCCAATGGAGCCTACAAGACATCAAGAGTGACAAGTTGATTCCAGCTTGTTTACGTGCCTAGCTCAAAGAAGAATTTTTGGTCAATCTCTCCGCTTTCAGTCATTGAAGCAAATGCAGGAAGCTGCTAATTTGAAAGCATGGAAAACAGAAGTTGCAGCTTGCCAGAAAGAGAAGTAAACGTTGGGGACTGCAACCAACGGCTAGAAAGTTTAGAGATTCACAGCAACGAGACTTGCCTATAAAGATGTATTCTCCCATGTAATCGGGGGACCAGATTTTGAAAATGAAATTGATGCTTTAGCTTCTTGTTCTCCCATGGATTTGGGATCTTCCCTCCTCTAATCTCCCATGGATTTGGGATCTCCTCTTGTTCTCTAAACTTCCATGGATTTGGAAGTTCTACCCTGCTGCATCAACCCATCACGCAAGTAACACACCTCTGCCGCGTCGTTACTATCGTGCTGCCGATCCAGGAAGCGGATCGAGCTGAAATCTTGACCACGCCTTCTTCTCCTCCGGACGAACCCACAGTCGGAAGGATCTCTCCATCCGACGGCTGGATCGCCGGAATCGGGAGATTTCCGGTGACGCCCAGCCTTCCGCCCCTGTTTTCGCCTCCTCCAACTGTTTGACGTCGATCGCCTCCGACCGGCCACCGCTTGCTCCCAAACTTCGGCCACGAGTTCGCCCTGACCTGAGGAGTCTTCAGTTGTAGCAGATCGGGCATTCGTGCAGCGTACGATGGACGCCGGCCACCCCTGTTCCTAGCCGCATTTCCTGGCGGAAGCAGTGCAGCGCTATCGCCGCCTGTCTTCCAACGCCCAGGCGCAGCCTCTGACCATCAGAACTCGTCGGAAAGCGTCGACGACGAAGCTCCTCGCATCCTACAATCACCGCCAGCCGACGGTGCCACCGGAGGAGGCTCACCGCCCAAACCAGTTCGCCCCTACTCCTGATCTTGCTCGTCACCGGCGCCTGTCTCCTCCCTGCAGCCTCGAGTTCTGCTGGCCGTCCTTCCCCTCGCCTCTACAACCATCAACAACGCGAGAGCTGCAGCCGGAGTTACTATTCCGGTGATCCCCCTCCCAGCCGACGGGAGCCGAGGCTTCACGTCAACTCTCAGCCTGCTTGCTTGCCAACTCAGCTAAGTCCTTCCTTCCCTATTTTGTTCCTATGCATAACGGAGAGCACGTCTCTACACTCTTGCTTAATTATTGTAGGATTATGGCGTATGGAATGGAGATCCATCTTGGTGCAAGTTCCCCCTCTCTCTAAATAGCTTAGTCTATTCTTTGTTAGGCAAGAGAACTAGGAGGCCTAACCTCCCTCTTGAAGTTTTGCTTGTAAAGACATTTAACCTTTTATCACTCACTCACCTACACATGTGTGGGATGCTGTAATGCCATGGATGTAAGCTCATAGGGCCCTACTTCGTGTTGTTCCACCATTGGACCGGTGAAGAACGGGAAGGTTGGCCCTTCCATTCTCAAGGGCCGCAAGGTGAGCATTCTTTACAATTTTGTCACTTATCGCATTCTTAGAATTGCATGAATAGATTTACCGCTTTCCTAGAACATCATGTTTAATTTCGATTTTCTTATTATAAAATTACAAAAAAAAAACTATGGTGCAAAAGCGTTAGTTTAAATGGGTTTTCATAGTTATATCCTAAATAGCAAATGTTTTCAAAATACGATGTTTGAATGCTTGCATGATTCCCACCCTCATCAGCTAGGCTGACATGCTATATGTCCTTAGTCGAGATATCTTGGTGAACATGAGACAGCCTTGATATGATTGAGACTAATATGTGTTCTAATCTTATAGGATGCTTTGAGCATGGAATAAGATGTAGACTCATGGGTGCATTGGATGTACTGGACAGACCCTACTAGGATATTCAATTGCTTGTCATAATGTGAATAATCCTTGTTTGCAACAAGTGGCACATGTCCTCTGACTTGAGATCACTTGTGTTTCTAAATGATGATTGTCATTGTTTTGAGGTAGTTCAATATCATTTGAAACATAATGGTTATAGACTATCTTGGATAATGATCATGAGTCAGGTTAGGACACTAGTGATAGATATAGGATTGCCGTCTCCTTGTTTAAGGAGTGTGATGTTCTAAAGGGCCCCCCTGAATGAGATGATTGAGAAAGTGTATGGCCATACCCAGGTGACTATGTTCATCTGATCTAATCATGCTCATCATATTGGAGCTACAGGCTTGACACGCTTGTCCAATAAGAACATCAAGTGGCAAAGGAAACTTGTATGCCTAGTGAAGTGGAATCACACTTGTGCTGTGGTTTGGGTGTAGTCTTGGAAGACTCTTTCCTTTATATCGGGAGACAGTGATGTGTTGCTAGATACCCCTCACTGATCGTGATAACATAAGTTATCGTTACCGACATTTAAAGGAAACCCTTAGGGTCGCACAATTTGATGATATGGCTTATGTTGGGGTATGCCCTTAAGGCTAATGTTTGAGGCCTTGGGATTGTATAAGTATCATGTAATAAACTCTTATGTTTATAAAGGCATGGTTGTTATTCAGTTTGTTACATTATCTGCTGCAATAAGTGTACTTCTGAATAATGTCTCAAAGCTGTTCAGCTGGGCTGACATGCTGTAAAGTCCTTAGTCGAGATATCTTGGTGAACATGAGACAGCCTTGATATGATAGAGACCAATATGTGTTCTAATCTTATAGGATGCTTCGAGCATGGAATAAGATGTAGACTCATGGGTACATTGGATGTACTGGACAGACCCTACTAGGATATTCAATTGGTTGTCACAATATGAATAATCCTTGAATGTAACAAGTGGCACATTTCCTCTGACTTGAGATCACTTGTGTTTCTAAATGATGATTGTCATTGTTTTGAGGTAGTTCAATATCATTTGAAACATAATGGTTATAGACTATCTTGGATGGTGAGCTTGAGTCAGGTTAGGGCACTAGTGATAGATAAAGGATTGCCGTCTCCTTAATTGGAGTGTGATGTTCTAAAGGGGCCCCCCTCTGTATGAGATGATTGAGAAAGTGTATGGCCATACCCAGGTGACTATGTTCATCTGATCTAATCATGCTCATCATATTGGAGCTACAGGCTTGACACGCTTGTCCAATAAGAACATCCAGTGGCAAAGGAATCATGTATGCTTAGTGAGTTGGATTCACACTTGTGCTGTGGTTTGGGTGTAGTCTTGGAAGACTCTTTCCTTTATATCTGGAGACAGTGATGTGTTGCTAGATACCCCTCACTGATCGTGATAACGTAAGTTATCGTTACCGACATTTAAAGGAAACCCTTAGGGTCGCACAATTTGATGATATGGCTTACTTAAGTCAGATCGTGTGGACTGAATTATTTGGGTTCAGTTTAAAGGGATTTAATCTCTGATTGTGAGTGAGATCTGGTCTAATCATGTTTGATTGATTAGGACTTGAGATCGGTAAGCTTCGATCGAGAGAATGGATGCTAGATCAGTGAGATCAGGAGCATCAAGAGATAAACGGTCAGATCAAGAGCCTTAGGGTTTAATGTGATCTGGACTAATTGCTTGGGTTAATTGGTCTATGAACCAGACCTAGTTGAACCGGCTCATGATATGAGCGCTTGGTTCAAAGAGGGGAGAGGAAAATGCGATTGGTTCATGAGCGCATGAACACATGATCCCATGAAAGAGTAAGGTTGGCTATTTTTAGCAACCACGCCTCCATGTTTTGGGTAGAGCGCATCTCTTGTCGCCTCACTCCATGTACTGGTTCAATTAACAATGGGTTATTCATGTTGGACATGGAATGTTCTATACAAAACATTGATAATAAGAAAGCCAAGTATGCTGATGACAGCACCTTGCTATGGCATAGTCGTTTAGGCCATATTAACAAGAAGCGCATTAAGCGGTTGCATGATCATGGACTGCTGGGATCATTCTCCTATGAGGAGATTGATACATGCAAGGCTTGTTTAATGGGTAAAATGACGAAGTCACCTTTTCCTAACAAAGGTCAAAAGGCTTCAGGTTTACTTGACCTTATACACAGTGATGTGTGTGGGCCATTTAGTAAACATGCCAGAGATGGCTATCAGTACTTCATAACCTTTACTGATGATTTCAGTAGGTATGGGTATGTCTATCTTATGAGACACAAAAGTGAATCTTTTGACAAGTTCAAAGAGTTCAAGAATGAAGTACAAAATCAGCTTGGCCGAAATATCAAGGCACTTCGTTCTGATCGAGGTGGAGAATACTTGAGTCATGCGTTTACTGACTATCTGAAGGAGTGTGGGATTATCTCACAGCTCACTCCGCCAAGAACACCGCAATGGAATGGTGTGTCCGAGAGGAGAAATAGAACGTTACTTGATATGGTTCGTTCTATGATGAGTCAGGCTACTCTTCCATATTCCTTTTGGGGATTTGCACTGGAAACAGCTGCAAAGGTACTAAACCGAGTGCCATCCAAGGCAGTTTCTAAGACGCCATATGAGTTATGGTATGGGAAACAGCCGAGCTTGACATTTATCAGGATCTGGGGCTGCGAGGCTTATGTCAAAAAGCTCGCCTCTGGGAAACTAGAGAGCAGATCTGAGAAATGTATCTTTGTCGGTTACCCTAAGGAAACTAAGGGTTATTATTTCTACGATCCCAAAGAGAACAAGGTATTTGTTGCTCGAACGGCCATATTTCTTGAGAAGGAGTTTCTTCTGCAAGAGGCCAGTGGGAGAGAAATAAAGCTGGATGAGAATCCAGAGGAAGGACAAAGTAGTCAAGCACAGTTGGATGAGCCTGAGCCGGTGGATCAGGTTACTGAACAACCTGAGGCTCAGATATCACGGGAACCGCAAAGATCGGGAAGGATCCGTCGACAGCCTGAGCGCTATGACGGAGTCTACATCATTGATAATGATGAACCCCTCACTTATGCGGATGCGGTCAGTGGACCGGAGTCAGCGAGATGGCTTGAAGCTATGCGAGCCGAGATGGACTCCATGTCAGATAACCAAGTCTGGGATTTGGTTGATCCGCCTCCGGGAGTAATCCCTATAGGCTGCAAATGGATCTTCAAGAAGAAGATTGACATGGATGGTAACGTGGTTACCTATAAAGGCAGGTTAGTTGCGAAAGGTTTCAAACAAATCTACGGGATAGATTATGATGAAACTTTCTCACCTGTAGCCATGTTTAAGTCTATTCGGATTCTTTTCGCGATAGCAGCATATTACGATTATGAGATCTGGCAAATGGATGTGATCCATCAGATCGTCATAAAATATGCAAATTAAAGAAGTCTATTTATGGACTTAAACAAGCATCGAGAAGCTGGAATATTCGTTTTGATGAATCAGTCAGTGAATTTGGTTTCATCAAGAACGAGGATGACCCGTGTGTATATAAGAGGTTTAGTGGGAGCGTGATTACTTTCCTAGTCCTCTACGTCGATGACATCTTGATCATTGGAAATGACATTCCTGAAATGCATGCGGTTACGGCATGGTTAAGGAAATATTTCCAGATGAAAGATTTAGGAGAAGCAGCCTATGTATTAGGTGTGAAGATCTACAGGGATAGATCTAAGAGGCTTCTCGGGCTGTGCCAGAGTACTTACATCGATAAAGTCCTGGAAAGATTTCATTTAGAGAATTCTAAAAGAGGATATCTTCCAGTCAGACATGGTCTGAATCTTTCGAAGAGTCAGTGTCCACAAACACAGACTGAGAAAGATGAAATGGACAATACGCCTTATGCTTCGGCTATTGGGTCCATTATGTATGCGATGTTGTGTACTCGCCTAGACGTCGCTTACGGGTTAAGCGTGACCAGTCGGTTCCAAAGTAATCCAGGTATGGCGCACTGGATTGCAGTCAAGAACATTTTAAAATATCTGCGGAGGACCAAAGATATGTTCTTGATATATGGTGGTCAGGAAGAACTCAGTATTGAAGGATATACTGACGCTTCGTTCCAGTCTGACCAGGATGATTTCCGATCGCAATCAGGCTATGTTTTTAGCTTGAATGGAGGAGCGGTGGTGTGGAAGAGTTTCAAACAGTCAACTGTTGCTGATTCCACAACAGAAGCTGAGTATGTTGCAGCCTCGGAAGCATCCAAGGAGGCAGTGTGGATTCGTAAGTTCATGAGAGAACTTGGTGTTGTTCCTTCGAGTGCAGATCCTTTGGTTATCTTTTGTGATAACACTGGAGCAATCGCACAAGCAAAGGAACCACGGTCGCACCAGAAGTCCAAGCACATACAGAGACGGTTTCATTTGATCAGGGAGATCATTGATCGTGGCGAGATCAAAGTCTGCAAGGTTCATATAGATGACAATCTGGCAGACCCGCTTACTAAGCCTCTGGCGCAGCAGAAGCATGAGAAGCACTGTAATAACATGGGTTTGAGATTTCTCAACCATTAGATTAAGTGCAAGTGGGAGATTGTTGGGGTATGCCCTTAAGGCTAATGTTTGAGGCCTTGGGATTGTATCAGTATCATGTAATAAACTCTTATGTTTATAAAGGCATGGTTGTTATTCAGTTTGTTACATTATCTGCTGCAATAAGTGTACTTCTGAATAATGTCTCAAAGCTGTTCAGCTGGGCTGACATGCTGTAAAGTCCTTAGTCGAGATATCTTGGTGAACATGAGACAGCCTTGATATGATAGAGACTAATATGTGTTCTAATCTTATAGGATGCTTCGAGCATGGAATAAGATGTAGACTCATGGGTACATTGGATGTACTGGACAGACCCTACTAGGATATTCAATTGGTTGTCACAATATGAATAATCCTTGAATGTAACAAGTGGCACATTTCCTCTGACTTGAGATCACTTGTGTTTCTAAATGATGATTGTCATTGTTTTGAGGTAGTTCAATATCATTTGAAACATAATGGTTATAGACTATCTTGGATGGTGAGCTTGAGTCAGGTTAGGGCACTAGTGATAGATAAAGGATTGCCATCTCCTTAATTGGAGTGTGATGTTCTAAAGGGGCCCCCCTCTATATGAGATGATTGAGAAAGTGTATGGCCATACCCAGGTGACTATGTTCATCTGATCTAATCATGCTCATCATATTGGAGCTACAGGCTTGACACGCTTGTCCAATAAGAACATCCAGTGGCAAAGGAATCATGTATGCTTAGTGAGTTGGATTCACACTTGTGCTGTGGTTTGGGTGTAGTCTTGGAAGACTCTTTCCTTTATATCGGGAGACAGTGATGTGTTGCTAGATACCCCTCACTGATCGTGATAACGTAAGTTATCGTTACCGACATTTAAAGGAAACCCTTAGGGTCGCACAATTTGATGATATGGCTTACTTAAGTCAGATCGTGTGGACTGAATTATTTGGGTTCAGTTTAAAGGGATTTAATCTCTGATTGTGAGTGAGATCTGGTCTAATCATGTTTGATTGATTAGGGCTTGAGATCGGTAAGCTTCGATCGAGAGAATGGATGCTAGATTAGTGAGATCAGGAGCATCAAGAGATCAACGGTCAGATCAAGAGCCTTAGGGTTTAATGTGATCTGGACTAATTGCTTGGGTTAATTGGTCTATGAACCAGACCTAGTTGAACCGGCTCATGATATGAGCGCTTGGTTCAAAGAGGGGAGAGGAAAATGCGATTGGTTCATGAGCGCATGAACACATGATCGCATGAAAGAGTAAGGTTGGCTATTTTTAGCAACCACGCCTCCATGTTTTGGGTAGAGCGCATCTCTTGTCGCCTCACTCCTATTCCCGTCGCCTCCTCTCGTGGAAGTTCCTCTTCACGCTTTGGAGAGTCGAGGACTGAGCAAGCAAGACGTTCTTCTTCCCTTCTCACACGAACAAAGACACCAAGGAACTTTGCTAGCACAAGGTGTACCGAAGGGAGTAAGCGCATAGATCTTCTTGTGTGCGAACTGTTTGGAGGAAAGCGACTTCACTTTCTTCTTCCTAGATGCCATCCAACAAATGGCATTGGTATGGTTCTATCTCTTATATACAATCAATTTAAGTTGATTATATTACATGCATTGAAAAGATCCCAAGAAACCCCCTTTCCGCTGCTAGATATATAACATGCGCCTATCTAGGGTTTCGCCCCCTTGTCTAAGGGAACCTTCAGCTTACTTAAGTCAGATCGTGTGGACTGAATTGTTTGGATTCAGTTTAAAGGGATTTAATCTCTGATTTTAAGTGAGATCTGGTCTGATCATGTTTGATTGATTAGGGCTTGAGATCGGTAAGCTTTGATTGAGAGAATGGATGCTAGATCAGTGAGATCAGAAGCATCAAGAGATGAACGGTTAGATCTTGAACCTTTAGGGTTTATTGTGATCTAGACCAAATCGCTTGGGTTAATTGGTCTTTGAACCAAACCAAATTGAACCAGCTCATCAAGTGAGCGCATGGTTCATGGGAGAAGAGATTTGCGATTTGTTCATGAGCGCATTTCATGATGAGAAGTGGTTTTGCTATTTTTAGATAGCATGTCACTTACGTGACCACATCTCACGTCGCCTCTCTTCACGCCTCCCTCTCGCCCTCTTGTCGCCTGTTGGCTTTTGGTTCTTGACACATTCGTGTGGTAGAGTTGCTTGACGACAAGGGAGAGGTCTCGCCAAGCAAGGAAAATCTTCTCTTCCCTTTCATACGACAAAGACCTTTGAAGAACCTTGCTAGCACAAGGATCAACAAAGAGTAGGCGGCATCACCTTGTGTGCGTCACTTTTGGAGAAGATCCCTTTCGATCTTTGCTTCCAAGGCACCATCCAAAGGATGGCGATGGTATGATCCTTCTTATATTTGCAATCGGGGTTTTTGTAGTTGATCATATCTCATGCAATCGATCCCTAGAAATCCATTCCGCTGCTTTAAAACCTCCATATGCGCTAGTAGGGTTTCGCCCCCCCCTTGTCTAGGGGACTTTCAACTGGTATCAGAGCCAAGTTCTTATGCATGTTAATATGATTGCTATGTTTGTTTTGTGATCCATGTTTGCGCCATATTGCTAGATCTATAGGTTACATGCGAAAACTTACATGATGTATATTAATCTTGGCGCATGTATGAAGGTAGCGCTTCTTTCATATTGTTGTTGATGTTTTTCTCAAAACTTAATGACTTGCGCGCTTACCATTAGATCTAAGTGGCGCCTACTTTAAACCCTTAGACGGGTTATTAGGGTTGAAGTCACAGTCTAGTCAAGATCCAACCAGTCTGATCAGACTATCCGATAGCCTAGATGGGTCGACCAGATGGCACCTGTGCGCAA
The DNA here is from genome assembly GCA_027563935.2 of Costus lasius. Taxonomy (NCBI): domain Eukaryota; kingdom Viridiplantae; phylum Streptophyta; class Magnoliopsida; order Zingiberales; family Costaceae; genus Costus; species Costus lasius. Next base: position 97,033,562 of record CM050450.1, on the reverse strand, counting down.
GCACGAGGTGGCTATAGGTCGACTGCGGACAGGCGTGTAGCGATGTCTGGCTGAGACAACCTGTGAACGCACATGGTTTAGGCCCGGGGTCACACCCGCTTGCCAGAACTCATGAGGTCGTTCAGCCCTAGGCGCATGCATGGTTGACCATTTGGTCGACTCAAGTCAGTTATGACTTAGTGCATGCAAGGGCAGTGGATCTGACTAGGTCTGATGAGTGGATCCCTAATAATGGACCGTTGTAAGGTAGTAGGGCACATAAGGAAAAATAAAATGATGCCAATGGGGTTTTTCAAAATTTTATTTTCTTATTGGATCACATGTTGATTGTAAGCATATGCTTGTTTATTTAATCTTATGTGGGCTGCCCGTGTTAATGTGTGCTGTGCTGGGGCCTGCGTGCCTGGTTAATAAAAATGTAAATTATTTATTGTGATCTGCGCATCACATTTTAATTAATTTATTGTGTAATTGACCTGCAAGTCAATCATGTCTAGATAGATTAAATTGTAAGTTTAATCAGACATGAGCACATGAGCACACATGGCAGAGGCGCATGCAGTAGTGGCTTGACCAGGTGGGAGGTCCAGGGTTCGACTCTGGGATAGGCGCATTTTTACCTGGTGGGCGCACCTGAGCTGCAGAGGGCGCATGGGCCCTGGGTTGGGCCAGATTAGATGCAAAAGACCCATGGAGAGCTCAAGTGAAGACTTAAGTTAAATTAAGGTCTTACCTAGGCTTATTGGGCTTTTACCACATAAGATCAGCATGCTTTCTATTTATTGTTTAAATAATTAGAGTTGCATGATTTAATCTTCTGCTATCACCATAGGAATTGCATGATAGTTGAGAAGATAAAAGGATCGTTAAAATCCAACGCTAAATATCAAGCTCGTAAGCCTTCTGACGCGAAACCTCACTGTTCTGACTATCGTTGGGGCCGTGTTGTACCCACTCAGTGGGCACGCCCATCTATCTTCAGACGGTGTATGATTACACCTGCGTGTTACAGAGAAGGGATTTATCGCTTCTCGTTGCTCAGCATAGCACGTGGTGGTCCAGGGAGTAGGTCGGGTCAGCTTGACCATGTAGGCTACATATGTGGCGCATATGGTAGCTATATGGAGGCAGCCATCTGTGGGATCAGAGACTGTGTTGTACCAACTCAGTTGGCACAGTCGGCTGGATTGCCCAGATGAAGGGGAATCGCACGGGTTGGCGATTGGCAGGGACTGCCTACCAGAAATTAGTGCTTGTACTCTCTGTGCATCTTATCTCGCCTGAGCGGGACGCGGAGACCAAGTATGAAATCTGGATCCCAACTCACTAAAAGAGTGTTACTCTTTCGGACTGTTTTAATGGATTTTTCAGTCAGAAAAAATAGTGAGAAAAGAATCTTTCTTAAAGTCCTGGATTGATTCTAAACATTGATACTGACCTTGCTGTTCTTGCATTGTTGTAGATTCCTGCAGCAACGAACACCATGAGCTTCAATGTGCGATCCCTACTGGAAAGGGAGAAGTTTGCTGGGCCAAACTTCTCAGACTGGTATGGACACCTTAAGATTGTTCTTAAGGCTGAGAGGAAACTGTATGTCCTCGAGACGGCTATACCGCCTCAACCCACTCCGAACGCCGCAAGGGCGGTTCGGGAAGCCTATGAAAAGCATGTCAATGATAGCATTGATGTCGCTTGCCTGATGCTAGCGTCTATGACGCCACAGCTGCAGCGTCAGCATGAGGATATGTCTGCTATAGAAATTATAGCAAACCTCAAGATGCTGTATGCTGCACAGGCGAGGACTGAACGCTATAATTTGACCAAGCTTTTCTTTCAGAGCAAACTGGCTGAAGGGAGTCCAGTGGGAGCTCACGTGCTCAAGATGATTGGGCACAAAGAGGCTCTAGAGAAACTGGGGCATACCATCAATCAGGAGCTTGCTGTAGACATTATTCTGCAGTCCCTCCCGGCCTCTTTCGATCCGTTCATTATTAATTTTAATATGAACAAGATCGACAGTACTCCGGCAGAGTTGCTGAATATGCTCTTGACTACAGAGGAGACTCTAAAGGGAAAGCCTTCAACCTCTGTCTTGATGTTTCCGTCTAGGAACAAGAAGAAGGGGAAGAAGGGCAAAGCCCCTGTCAAGAATTACAACAAGGCTCTGAAACAAAAGGTTAAGCGGTCGAAGGAATACAGATGTTTCCATTGTGGCCAGCTGGGTCACTGGAAAAAGGACTGTAAAGCGCTCCAAGGAGACAAGAAGGGAAGCATCGCTTCTGGCTCAGGTATTTTTGTGACTGAGGTCATGTTTTCTTCTTCTATTTCATGGGTGTTGGACACTGCATGTGGAGTTCACATTTGTTCAAATGTGCAGGAACTCAAGAGAAGAAGACAGGTGGGACAGCATGAGGTGGACCTATGAGTTGGAAACGGGGCACGGGTTGCTGCTGTTGCTGTAGGGGTTTATTACATCTCATTACCATCTGGACTTGTATTAGAACTGGACAATTGTTATTTTGTTCCGAGTATTACAAAAAATATTATCTCTATTCCTGCTCTTGTCAGGAAAGGATTTTCCTTTGAATGCAATATTTCAAAGTGTGTTCTTTCTTATGATAATATTGTTTATGCTACTGGATCAATTAACAATGGATTATTCATGTTGGACATGGAATGTTCTATACAAAATTTTGATAATAAGAAAGCCAAGTATGCTGATGACAGCACCTTGTTATGGCATAGTCGTTTAGGCCATATTAACAAGAAGCGCATTAAGCGGTTGCATGATCATGGACTGCTGGGATCATTCTCCTATGAGGAGATTGATACATGCAAAGCTTGTTTAATGGGTAAAATGACGAAGTCTCCTTTTCCTCATAAAGGTCAAAGGGCTTCAGGTTTACTTGACCTTATACACAGTGATGTGTGTGGGCCATTTAGTAAACATGCCAGAGGTGGCTATTCATACTTCATTACCTTTACTGATGATTTCAGTAGATACGGGTATGTCTATCTAATGAGACATAAAAGTGAATCTTTTGACAAGTTCAAAGAGTTCAAAAATGAAGTACAGAATCAGCTAGGCCAAAATATCATGGCACTTCGCTCAGATCGAGGTGGAGAATACCTAAGTCGAGAGTTTACTGACTATCTGAAGGAGTGTGGGATTATCTCACAGCTCACTCCGCCAGGAACACCGCAATGGAATGGTGTGTCCGAGAGGAGAAATAGAACCTTACTGGATATGGTACGTTCTATGATGAGTCAGGCTACTCTACCTTACTCCTTTTGGGGATTTGCACTGGAAACAGCTGCAAAAGTACTAAACCGAGTGCCATCCAAGGCAGTTTCAAAGACTCCATATGAGTTATGGTATGGGAAACAGCCGAGCTTGACATTTATTAAGATCTGGGGTTGCGAGGCTTATGTCAAAAAGCTCGCCTCTGGGAAACTAGAGAGCAGATCTGAGAAATGTATCTTTGTCGGTTACCCTAAGGAAACTAAGGGTTATTATTTCTACGATCCCAAAGAGAACAAGGTATTTGTTGCTCGGACGGCCATTTTTCTTGAGAAGGAGTTTCTTCTGCAAGAGGCCAGTGGGAGAGAAATAAACCTGGATGAGAATCCAGAGGAAGGACAAAGTAGTCAAGCACAGTTGGATGAGCCTGAGCCGGTAGAACAGGTTATTGAACAACCTGAGGCTTAGATATCACGGGAACCGCGTAGATCGGGAAGGATCCGTCGACAGCCTGAGCGCTATGACGGAGTCTACATCATTGATCATGATGAACCCCTCACTTATGCGGATGCGGTCAGTGGACCAGAGTCAGCTAGATGGCTTGAAGCTATGCGAGCCGAGATGGACTCCATGTCAGATAATCAAGTCTGGGATTTGATTGATCCGCCTCCGGGAGTAATCCCTATAGGCTGTAAATGGATCTTCAAGAAGAAGATTGACATGGATGGTAACGTGGTTACCTATAAAGGCAGGCTAGTTGCGAAAGGTTTCAAACAAATCTACGGGATAGATTATGATGAAACTTTCTCTCCTGTAGCTATGTTCAAGTCTATTCGGATTCTTTTCGCGATAGCAGCGTATTACAATTATGAGATCTGGCAAATGGATGTGAAGACCACTTTCCTTAATGGAAAACTGGATGAGGATGTGTATATGACACAACCTGAAGGTTTCACTAATCCATCAGATCGTCATAAAATATGCAAGTTAAAGAAGTCCATTTATGGACTTAAACAAGCATCAAGAAGCTGGAATATTCGTTTTGATGAATCAATCTGTGAATTTGGTTTCATCAAGAATGAAGATGACCCGTGTGTATATAAGAGGTTTAGTGGGAGCGTGATTACTTTCCTAGTCCTCTACGTCGATGATATCTTGATCATTGGAAACGATATTCCTGAACTGCATGCTGTTAAAGCATGGTAAAGAAAATGTTTCCAGATGAAAGATCTAGGAGAAGCAGCCTATGTATTAGGTGTGAAGATCTACAGAGATAGATCTAAGAGGCTTCTCGGGCTGTGCCAGAGTACTTACATCGATAAAGTCCTGGAGAGATTCCATTTAGAGAATTCTAAAAGAGGATATCTTCCAGTCAGACATGGTCTGAATCTTTCAAAGAGTCAGTGTCCACAAACACAGACTGAGAAAGATGAAATGGACAATACGCCTTATGCTTCGGCTATTGGGTCCATTATGTATGCGATGTTGTGTACTCGCCCAGACGTCGCTTACGGGTTAAGCGTGACCAGTCGATTCCAAAGTAATCCAGGGAAGGCACACTGGATTGCGGTCAAGAACATTTTGAAATATCTGCGGAGGACCAAAGATATGTTCTTGATATATGGAGGTCAGGAAGAACTCAGTATTGAAGGATATACTGACGCTTCGTTCCAATCTGACCAGGATGATTTCCGATCGCAATCAGGCTATGTTTTTAGCTTGAATGGAGGAGCAGTGGTGTGGAAGAGTTTCAAACAGTCTATCGTTGCTGATTCCACAATAGAAGCCGAGTATGTTGCAGCCTCGGAAGCATCCAAGGAGGCAGTGTGGATTCGTAAGTTCGTTCAAGAACTTGGTGTTGTTCCTTCGAGTGCTGATCCTTTGGTTATCTTCTGCGATAACACTGGAGCAATCGCACAAGCAAAGGAACCACGGTCGCACCAGAAGTCCAAGCACATACAGAGACGGTTTCACTTGATCCGGGAGATCATTGATCATGGTGAGATCAAAATCTGCAAGGTTCATACAGATGACAATCTGGCTGACCCGCTTACCAAGCCTCTGGCGCAGCAGAAGCATGAGAAGCACTGTAATAATATGGGTTTGAGATTTCTCAACCATTAGATTAAGTGCAAGTGGGAGATTGTTGGGGTATGCCCTTAAGGCTAATGTTTGAGGCCTTGGGATTCTTTCAGTATCATGTATAAACTCTTATGTTTATAAAGGCAATGGTTGTTATTCAGGTTGTTACATTGTCTGCTGCAATAAGTGTACTTCTGAATAATGTCTCAATGCTGTTCAGCTAGGCTGACATGCTATATGTCCTTAGTCGAGATATCTTGGTGAACATGAGACAGCCTTGATATGATTGAGACTAATATGTGTTCTAATCTTATAGGATGCTTCGAGCATTGAATAAGATGTAGACTCATGGGTGCATTGGATGTACTGGACAGACCCTACTAGGATATTCAATTGCTTGTCACAATGTGAATAATCCTTGTTTGCAACAAGTGGCACATGTCCTCTGACTTGAGATCATTTGTGTTTCTAAATGATGATTGTCATTGTTTTGAGGTAGTTCAATATCATTTGAAACATAATGGTTATAGACTATCTTGGATAATGATCATGAGTCAGGTTAGGACACTAGTGATAGATATAGGATTGCCGTCTCCTTGTTTAAGGAGTGTGATGTTCTAAAGGGCCCCCCTGAATGAGATGATTGAGAAAGTGTATGGCCATACCCAGGTGACTATGTTCATCTGATCTAATCATGCTCATCATATTGGAGCTACAGGCTTGACACGCTTGTCCAATAAGAACATCAAGTGGCAAAGGAAACTTGTATGCCTAGTGAAGTGGATTCACACTTGTGCTGTGGTTTGGGTGTAGTCTTGGAAGACTCTTTCCTTTATATCGAGAGACAGTGATGTGTTGCTAGATACCCCTCACTGATCATGATAACATAAGTTATCGTTACCGACATTTAAAGGAAACCCTTAGGGTTGCACAATTTGATGATATGGCTTACTTAAGTCAGATCGTGTGGACTGAATTGTTTGGATTCAGTTTAGAGGGATTTAATCTCTGATTGTAAGTGAGATCTGGTCTGATCATGTTTGATTGATTAGGGCTTGAGATCGGTAAGCTTTGATTGAGAGAATGGATGCTAGATCGGTGAGATCAGAAGCATCAAGAGATGAATGGTTAGATCTTGAACCTTTAGGGTTTATTGTGATCTAGACCAAATCGCTTGGGTTAATTGGTCTTTGAACCAAACCAAATTGAACCAGCTCATCAAGTGAGCGCATGGTTCATGGGAGAAGAGATTTGCGATTTGTTCATGAGCGCATTTCATGATGAGAAGTGGTTTTGCTATTTTTAGATAGCATGTCACTTACGTGACCACATCTCACATCGCCTCTCTTCACGCCTCCCTCTCGCCCTCTTGTCGCCTGTTGGCTTTTGGTTCTTGACACATTCGTGTGGTAGAGTTGCTTGACGACAAGGGAGAGGTCTCGCCAAGCAAGGAAAATCTTCTCTTCCCTTTCATACGACAAAGACCTTTGAAGAACCTTGCTAGCACAAGGATCAACAAAGAGTAGGCGGCATCACCTTGTGTGCGTCACTTTTGGAGAAGATCCCTTTCGATCTTTGCTTCCAAGGCACCATCCAAAGGATGGCGATGGTATGATCCTTCTTATATTTGCAATCGGGGTTTTTGTAGTTGATCATATCTCATGCAATCGATCCCTAGAAATCCATTCCGCTGCTTTAAAACCTCCATATGCGCCAGTAGGGTTTCGCCCCCCCCCCCCTTGTCTAGGGGACTTTCAAAGAGGAATATCAAGGATCACTCTCGTGCATCTGAGTCTCAACACGGGTTCTACTTAAGGCTCTCCAACGTTTCGATCCTCAATTTCGCACAAGATCTTCACGTTTAACAAAATAACTCAATCCTAGATTCCTTCTAAAATCAAGAAATAAGAACTAACCTAATTGTTGGGGTATGCCCTTGAGGCTAATGTTTGAGGCCTAAGGATTGTATCAGTATCATGTAATAAACTCTTATGTTTATAAAGGCATGGTTATTATTCAGTTTGTTATATTATCTGCTGCAATAGATATACTTCTGAATAATGTCTCAATGCTGTTCAGCTAGGCTGACATGCTATATGTCCTTAGTCGATGTATCTTGGTGAACATGAGACAGCCTTGATATGGTTAAGACTAGTATGTGTTCTAATCTTATAGGATGCTTCGAGCATGGAATAAGATGTAGACTCATGGGTACATTGGATGTACTGGACAGACCCTACTAGGATATTCAATTGCTTGTCACAATGTGAATATTCCTTGATTGTATCAAGTGGCACATTTCCTCTGACTTGAGATCACTTGTGTTTCTAAATGATGATTGTCATTGTTTTGAGATAGTTCAATATCATTTGAAATATAATGATTATAGACTATCTTGGATGGTGAGCTTGAGTCAGGTTAGGGCACTAGTGATAGACATAGGATTGCCGTCTCCTTGTTTAAGGAGTGTGATGTTCTAAAGGGGCCCCCTGGATGAGATGATGAGAAAGTGTATGGCCATACCCAGATGACTGTGTTCATCTGATCTAATCATGCTCATCATATTGGAGCTACAAGCTTGACACGCTTGTCCAATAAGAACATCCAGTGGCAAAGGAAATATGTATGCTTAGTGAAGTTGATTCACACTTGTGCTGTTTTTGGGTGTAGTCTTGGAAGACTCTTTCCTTTATATCGGGAGACAGTGATGTGTTGCTAGATACCCTTCACTGATCGTGATGACATGAGTTATCGTTACCGACATTTAAAGGAAACCCTCAGGGTCGCACAATTTGATGAAATGGCTTACTTAAGTCAGATTGTGTGGACTGAATTGTTCAGGTTCAGTTTAAAGGGATTTAATCTCTGATTGTAAGTGAGATCTGGTCTGATCATGTCTGATTGATTAGGGCTTAAGATCGGTAAGCTTCGATTGAGAGAATGGATGCTGGATCGGTCAGATCAGGAGCATCAAGAGATTGACGGTCAGATCAAGAGCCTTTGGGTTTAATTGAGATCTAGACCATATTGCTTGGTTTATTTGGTCTTGGGCCAAACCGAAATGAACCAGCTCATTACATGAGCGCATGGTTCAATTGAAGAGGAATTTGCGTTGAGGGAAAAATTCATGGTCGCATGAATTGTTGGCTTTCTATTTTTAGAAAGCATGTCACAACGTGACCACCTCTCTCTCACGTCGCCTCTTCACGCCTTTGTCGCCCTCTCTTGGTTTGGACGAGTAGAGACATCTCGTGTAGAGAAGTTGAGACGACAAGAGGAAAGTTTTTTTTTTTTACCAAGCAAGGAGTTGCTCTCTCCTTTTCCTTTCGATCAAAGACACCTTGGACGATCCTTGCTAGCACAAGGGACGACAAGAAGCAAGCCGTCGCTCATCTTGTGTGTGACGATTTGGAGGAGACCTTCGTTGTTCTCTTGCTTCCAAGGCGCCATCTAGAAATGGCCATGGTATGAATCGCATCTTCTCTATTCATGCTTCAAAAGTTGATCATATAATGCATGCTCATCGATCCTATGAAACCCTTGAATCCGCTGCCCATTTTTGTTTGCGCCACTTTAGGGTTTCGCCCCCTATGTGGGAACCTTCAATTGGTATCAGAGGAGGTTACATGCATATTTATATGATTGCTTTGATTTTGTGTTCCATGAATGCTTAGATCTATATCATGCGTAAATTTATCATGTTAACTTGTATCATGCCGAAACCTATTTTATGTTTCATTTGCGCATGTATGTTGGTATGTAGGCGCATCTTTGTTTTATCAAAACTATATGACATGCGCGACTCACTATAGATCTAAGGCCTTACTGTAAACCCTTAGACGGGTTATTAGGGTTGAAGTCATCCCCTAGGTTAGATCCAATAGTCTGATCAGACCATCTGACAGCCTTGATGGGTTGACCAGATAGCACCTGTGCGCGAGCATCTGGTGGCTACAGGTCGACTGCAGACAGGCGTGTAGCGATGTCTGATTGAGACGAATAGTGAACACACATGAGTTAGGCCCGGGGTCACACCCGCTTGCCAGATCTCATGAGGGTTGTTCAGCCCTGGCGCATGCATGGTTGACCTTTTGGTCGACTCAAGTCAGTTAGGACTTGGTGCATGCAAGGGCAGTGGATCTGACTAGGTTGGATGAGTGGATCCCTAGTAATGGACCGTTGTAAGGTTGTAGGGCAAATAAGGAAAAATAAAATTAATCTCAATGGGGTTTTTTCAAAATTTTATTTTTCATGATTGGATCACATGCTGATTGGATGCCATATGTATGTTTATTTAATCTTATGTGGGCTGCCCGTTTAATGTGTGCTGTGCTGGGGCCTGCGTGCCTGGAATTTTATTGTAGATTAATTATTGTGATCTGCGTATCACATTGTATTTAATTTATAAAGTGTAATTGACCTGCGAGTCAATCTTGTCTAGATAGATTAATTTGTAAGTTAATCAGACAAGAGCACAGAGCACACTTGGCAGAGGCGCATACAGCAGTGGCTTGACCAGGTGGGAGGTCCAGGGTTCGACTCTGGGACCAGGCGCATTTTCCCTGGTGGGCTCACCTCAGCTGCAAATGGCGCTTGGGCCCTGGTTTGGGCCAGATGAGCAGCTAAAGTCCCATGAAGAAAAGCAAGTGAAGACTTAAGTATCTTAAGGTCTTACTTAGGCTATGGGCTTTTACCACATAAGATCCATGCTTTCTTTTATTGTTTAAATAAGTAGAACAGCATGATTTATTTATCTTCTGCTATCACCATAGGAATTGCATGATAGTGAAGAAGATAAAAGACCGTTAAAATCCAACGCTAAAATATCAAGCTCGTTAGCCTTCTGACGCGAAACCTCACTGTTCTGATTATCGTTGGAGCCGTGTTGTACCCACTCAGTGGGCACGTCCATCTATCTTCAGGCGGTGCGGGATTACACCTGCGTGTTACAGAGAAGGGATTTATCGCTTCTCGTTGCTCAGCATAGCACGTGGTGGTCCAGGGAGTAGGTCGGGTCAGCTTGACCATGTAGGCTACATATGTGGCGCATATGGTAGCACATGGAGGCAGCCATCTGTGGGGTCAGAGATTGTGTTATACCAACTCAGTTGGCACAGTCTGCTGGATTGCCCAGATGAAGGGGAATCGCACGGGTTGGCGATTGGCTAGGGCAGCCTACCAGAGATTAGTGCTTGTACTCTCTGTGCATCTTATCTCGCCTGAGCGGGACGCGGAGACCAAGTATGAAATCTGGATCCCATCTCACTAAAAGAGTTCTACTCTTTCGGGCTGTTTTGCTGGATTTTTCAGCCAGATAAAATAGTGAGAAAAAGAATCATTCTTAAGTCCTGAATTGATTCTTTACATTGATACTGACCTTGCTGTTCTTGCATTGTTGTAGATACCTGCAGCAACGAACACCATGAGCTTCAATGTGCGATCCCTACTGGAAAGGGAGAAGTTTGCTGGGCCGAACTTCTCAGACTGGTACGGACACCTTAAGATCGTTCTTAAGGCAGAGAGGAAACTGTATGTCCTCGAGACGGCGATACCGCCTCAGCCTGCCCCGAACGCCGGAAGGGCGGTTCGGGAAGCCTATGAAAAGCACGTCAATGATAGCATTGATGTCGCTTGCCTGATGCTAGCGTCTATGACGCCACCGCTGCCGCATCAGCATGAGGATATGTCTGCTATTGACATGATAGCAAACCTCAAGATGCTGTATGCTGCACAGGCGAGGACAGAATGCTATAATTTGACAAAGCTGTTCTTTCAGAGCAAACTGGCTGAAGGGAGCCCAGTGGGAGCTCACGTGCTCAAGATGATTGGGCACAAGGAGGCTCTAGAGAAACTGGGGCATACCATCAACCAGGAGCTTGCTGTAGACATTATTCTGCAGTCTCTCCCGCCCTCTTTCGATGCGTTCATTATTAACTTTAATATGAACAAAATCGATTGTACTCCGGCAGAGCTGCTGAATATGCTCTTGACTACTGAGGAAACTCTGAAGGGAAAGCCTTCGACCTCTGTCTTAATGGTTCCTTCTAGGAACAAGAAGAAGGGGAAGAAGGGCAAGACCCCTGTCAAGAATTACAGCAAGGCTCTGAAGCAAAAGGTGAAGCGGTCCAAGGAATACAGATGTTTCCACTGTGGCCAGCTGGGTCACTGGAAAAAGGACTGTAAAGCGCTCCAAGGAGATAAGAGGGGAAGCTTCGCTTCTGGCTCAGGTATTTTTGTGACTGAGGTCATGTTTTCTTCTTCTATATCATGGGTGTTGGACACTGCATGTGGAGTTCACATTTGTTCAAATGTACAGGAACTCAAGAGAAGAAGGCAGGTGGAACAGCATGAGGTGGACCTACGCGTTGGAAACGGGGCACGGGTTGCTGCTGTTGCTGTAGGAGACTATTTCATTTCTTTACCATCTGGACTTGTATTGGAACTAGACAATTGTTACTTTGTTCCCAGTATTACTAAAAATATTATCTCTATTCCTGCTCTTGTCAGGAAGGGATTTTCCTTTGAATGCAATATTTCAAAGTGTGTTTTATCTTTAGATAATATGGTTTATGCAACTGGTTCAATTAACAATGGGTTATTCATGTTGGACATGGAATGTTCTATACAAAATATTGATATTAAGAAAGCCAAGTATGCTGATGACAGCACCTTGCTATGGCATAGTCGTTTAGGCCATATTAACAAGAAATGCATTAAGCGGTTGCATGATCATGGACTGCTGGGATCATTCTCCTATGAGGAGATTGATACATGCAAGGCTTGTTTAATGGGTAAAATGACGAAGTCACCTTTTCCTCACAAAGGTCAAAGGGCTTCACGTTTACTTGACCTTATACACAGTGATGTGTGTGGGCCATTTAGTAAACATGCCAGAGGTGGCTATCAGTACTTCATTACCTTTACTGATGATTTCAGTAGATACGGGTATGTCTATTTAATGAGACATAAAAGTGATTCTTTTGACAAGTTCAAAGAGTTCAAGAATGAAGTACAGAATCAGCTAGGCCGAAATATCAAGGCACTTCGTTCTGATCGAGGTGGAGAATACCTAAGTCATGCGTTTACTGACTATCTAAAGGAGTGTGGGATTATCTCACAGCTCACTCCGCCAGGAACACCCCAATGGAATGGTGTGTCCGAGAGGAGAAATAGAACGTTACTTGATATGGTTCGTTCTATGATGAGTCAGGCTACTCTTCCATACTCCTTTTGGGGATTTGCACTGGAAACAGCTGCAAAGGTACTAAACCGAGTGCCATCCAAGGCCGTTTCAAAGACGCCATATGAGTTATGGTATGGGAAACAGCCAAGCTTGACATTTATCAGGATCTGGGGCTGCGAGGCTTATGTCAAAAAGCTCGCCTCTGGGAAACTAGAGAGCTGATCTGACAAATGTATCTTTGTCGGTTACCCTAAGGAAACTAAGGGTTATTATTTCTTCGATCCCAAAGAGAACAATGTGTTTGTTGCTCGGACGGCCATATTTCTTGAGAAGGAGTTTCTTCTACAAGAGGCCAGTGGGAGAGAAATAAAGTTGGATGAGAATCCAGAAGAAGGACAAAGTGCTCAAGCACAGTTGGATGAGCCTAAGCCGGTAGAACAGGTTATTGAACAACCTGAGGCTCAGATATCACGGGAACCGCGAAGATCGGGAAGGATCCGTCGACAGCCTGAGCGCTATGACAGAGTCTACATCATTGATCATGATGAACCCCTCACTTATGCGGATGCGGTCAGTGGACCGGAGTCAGCGAGATGGCTTGAAGCTATGCGAGCCGAGATGGACTCCATGTCAGATAACCAAGTCTGGGATTTGGTTGATCCGCCTCCGGGAGTTATCCCTATAGGCTGTAAATGGATCTTCAAGAAGAAGATTGACATGGATGGTAACGTGGTTACCTATAAAGGCAGGCTAGTTGCGAAAGGTTTCAAACAAATCTACGGGATAGATTATGATGAAACTTTCTCACCAGTAGCTATGTTTAAGTCTATTCGGATTCTTTTCGCGATAGCAGCATATTATGATTATGAGATCTAGCAAATGGATGTGAAAACAGCTTTCCTGAATGGAAATTTGGATGAGGATGTGTATATGACACAACCAGAAGGTTTCACTAATCCATCAGATCGTCATAAGATATGCAAGTTAAAGAAGTCTATTTATGGACTTAAACAAGCATCAAGAAGCTGGAATATTCGTTTTGATGAATCAGTCACTGAATTTGGTTTCATCAAGAACGAAGATGACCCGTGTGTATATAAGAGGTTTAGTGGGAGCGTGATTACTTTCCTAGTCCTCTACGTCGATGATATCTTGATCATTGGAAATGACATTCCTGAAATGCATGCGGTTAAGGCATGGTTAAGGAAATGTTTCCAGATGAAAGATCTAGGAGAAGCAGCCTATGTGTTAGGTGTGAAGATCTACAGGGATAGATCTAAGAGGCTTCTCGGGCTGTGCCAGAGTACTTACATCGATAAAGTCCTGGAGAGATTTCATTTAGAGAATTCTAAAAGAGGATATCTTCCAGTCAGACATGGTCTGAATCTTTCAAAGAGTCAGTGTCCACAAACACAGACTGAGAAAGATGAAATGGACAATACGCCTTATGCTTCGGCTATTGGGTCCATAATGTATGCGATGTTGTGTACTCGCCCAGACGTCGCTTACGGGTTAAGCGTGACCAGTCGGTTCCAAAGTAATCCAGGTCAGGCACACTGGATTGCGGTCAAGAACATCTTAAAATATCTGCGGAGAACCAAAGATATGTTCTTGATATATGGTGGTCAGGAAGAACTCAGTATTGAAGGATATACTGACGCTTCGTTCCAGTCTGACCAGGATGATTTCCGATCGCAATCAGGCTATGTTTTTAGCTTGAATGGAGGAGAAGTGGTGTGGAAGAGTTTCAAACAGTCAACTGTTGCTGATTCCACAACAGAAGCCGAGTATGTTGCAGCCTCAGAAGCATCCAAGGAGGCAGTGTGGATTCGTAAGTTCGTGAGAGAACTTGGTGTTGTTCCTTCGAGTGCAGATCCTTTGGTTATCTTCTGTGATAACACTGGAGCAATCGCACAGGCAAAGGAACCACGGTCGCACCAGAAGTCCAAGCACATACAGAGACGGTTTCATTTGATCAGGGAGATCATTGATCGTGGCGAGATCAAAGTCTGCAAGGTACATACAGATGACAATCTGGCAGACCCGCTTACTAAGCCTCTGGCGCAGCAGAAGCATGAGAAGCACTGTAATAATATGGGTTTGAGATTTCTCAACCATTAGATTAAGTGCAAGTGGGAGATTGTTGGGGTATGCCCTTAAGGCTAATGTTTGAGGCCTAAGGATTGTATCAGTATCATGTAATAAACTCTTATGTTTATAAAGGCATGGTTATTATTCAGTTTGTTATATTATCTGCTGCAATAGATATACTTCTGAATAATGTCTCAATGCTGTTCAGCTAGGCTGACATGCTATATGTCCTTAGTCGATGTATCTTGGTGAACATGAGACAGCCTTGATATGGTTAAGACTAGTATGTGTTCTAATCTTATAGGATGCTTCGAGCATGGAATAAGATGTAGACTCATGGGTACATTGGATGTACTGGACAGACCCTACTAGGATATTCAATTGCTTGTCACAATGTGAATATTCCTTGATTGTATCAAGTGGCACATTTCCTCTGACTTGAGATCACTTGTGTTTCTAAATGATGATTGTCATTGTTTTGAGATAGTTCAATATCATTTGAAATATAATGATTATAGACTATCTTGGATGGTGAGCTTGAGTCAGGTTAGGGCACTAGTGATAGACATAGGATTGCCGTCTCCTTGTTTAAGGAGTGTGATGTTCTAAAGGGGCCCCCTGGATGAGATGATGAGAAAGTGTATGGCCATACCCAGATGACTGTGTTCATCTGATCTAATCATGCTCATCATATTGGAGCTACAAGCTTGACACGCTTGTCCAATAAGAACATCCAGTGGCAAAGGAAATATGTATGCTTAGTGAAGTTGATTCACACTTGTGCTATTTTTGGGTGTAGTCTTGGAAGACTCTTTCCTTTATATCGGGAGACAGTGATGTGTTGCTAGATACCCCTCACTGATCGTGATGACGTGAGTTATCGTTACCGACATTTAAAGGAAACCCTCAGGGTCGCACAATTTGATGAAATGGCTTACTTAAGTCAGATCGTGTGGACTGAATTGTTCAGGTTCAGTTTAAAGGGATTTAATCTCTGATTGTAAGTGAGATCTGGTCTGATCATGTCTGATTGATTAGGGCTTAAGATCGGTAAGCTTCGATTGAGAGAATGGATGCTGGATCGGTCAGATCAGGAGCATCAAGAGATTGACGGTCAGATCAAGAGCCTTTGGGTTTAATTGAGATCTAGACCATATTGCTTGGTTTATTTGGTCTTGGGCCAAACCGAAATGAACCAGCTCATTACATGAGCGCATGGTTCAATTGAAGAGGAATTTGCGTTGAGGGAAAAATTCATGGTCGCATGAATTGTTGGCTTTCTATTTTTAGAAAGCATGTCACAACGTGACCACCTCTCTCTCACGTCGCCTCTTCACGCCTTTGTCGCCCTCTCTTGGTTTGGACGAGTAGAGACATCTCGTGTAGAGAAGTTGAGACGACAAGAGGAAAGTTTTTTTTTTACCAAGCAAGGAGTTGCTCTCTCCTTTTCCTTTCGATCAAAGACACCTTGGACGATCCTTGCTAGCACAAGGGACGACAAGAAGCAAGCCGTCGCTCATCTTGTGTGTGACGATTTGGAGGAGACCTTCGTTGTTCTCTTGCTTCCAAGGCGCCATCTAGAAATGGCCATGGTATGAATCGCATCTTCTCTATTCATGCTTCAAAAGTTGATCATATAATGCATGCTCATCGATCCTATGAAACCCTTGAATCCGCTGCCCATTTTTGTTTGCGCCACTTTAGGGTTTCGCCCCCTATGTGGGAACCTTCACTAATTTCTTACAGTGAGTTCCTAAATTCAATTTTAGGGTTCCAAGTTCTCAAGGAAATCACCTTTCAGTCCATATTGCGAAAACTCTAAAACATGCATGATAATATGAAAACTATGGAGAATTATAGGCAATCATCACATAAGTAGAATTATCATAACAAAATATTCTAACAAAATAGATATCATCTAGTCATTAAAAATTAAGTGAACTACACCCCATGTCCCAAAAGATGTTCAAGTAAGCATGGAGAAAAGATTACAATAAACCATAGTATCAGAGGAGGAGAAATTGAAAAGAAGGAGGAAAACAACTTGATAGTACGGCGGTAATAAAAATTACAGCCATAATTTGCAAGTGAACAGTGTCGGCGCCCGCTCTTTCGTTGATTTATCCTCCGATCAGTCTCCTTTCTCTCTGAAACTTCTGGGGTATCCTCTCCTCCGCCAGGCGAAGCTTCCTTGTGAATTTCTTGGCCGGAGATGGCCTCTACGCCTCTCGGCTTGAGGCCGTGCCCTAAAAACACCCTTTCTGATTTCTCCCTCGACAGTGGATGAAAATTAGGGCTTTCGCCCTCAGTGTGCTCTCCTCCTCCGAGGCTCCCTTTTTGCTTCTTACAGTTTTGAATTTAAAGGCCTGGATCATCCGCAATCAATCGCGCAAAAATTTGACTTCAATTTGACTGTGAAAATCGCGTTCCAGGGTTAGAATTACGGTCGTGGAATCCGTTACGGCATTGCCGTAATTTCTGAAGAAGCTTTCAGTACAGAAATTGATCGGAATTACAGTACCGTAATAATGGTTACGGTAGTGCCGTATTTTCCTCAAATCTCTCGAGTGGAAAATCGACCCAAATTACGGCCCGTGAATTTTGTTACGGTAGTGCCGTATTTTCTGTGAAACTTTCTATACAAAAATGCTCCATAATATGGCACCACTCGGAAATTACGGCTGTACCATGATTTGTTCTGTAGATGTAGTGAAATCACAGTACCGTAATATCCATTATGGTAGTGCCGTAATTTGCTGTGAAGCTCTAATTTTCTTAAAATTTTGCATGTAATCTTCTCTTGATGTTGGAAATTCATCTATGCATCTGGAATTGCTTGAAAATGCCTGAAAATTGTGCCTTTTTACCTGAAAATCATCAAAAACTAAAAAGAGTGTAGATTCTGCAATAATGGATAAAAAGAGCATAAAAATAAGCAAAGATGTAGGAATATGACACAAAAATACCAATGAAATGGCACAAAATTTACTATAAATTTTGGTGTCATCAATAAGCTACCAAAGGAGTGATTATTATGGGCTTTTGGCAAGGATTTAACATGAATTCGACAAAGGGGTGAAATTAAGGGTAAACGGTGGCGATCTTCACTTTCTCACCAGAAAAGCTTTGTTTTTCTGGTCGGCTGGAGTTTATCTTCATCAGGGAGCCTTGATTCTCATTTTCCTAGTCAATTCTATTTTTATTTTGCAAATTTTGTAATCAAAACATGGATCTTTATAACGTGAACATGAAAGTCATGCTAGCGTAACTTTTTCTTCAGGACTAGGGTGTAGCCCTCTTTGTATAATGACTTAATTTTTGATTATCATCTTTTGAAGTAATTTACTTGTGTTAGATTCAATTATTGTTGCATTTATTTACATGTTAATTACTAGCCATAATTTGCATGCTTAGAGACGTCGCAAGAAATACTGAGGTGAATTGCGACGTCAGATCTACAGTTTTTGAACAAGTTGATTCGAACACGAGAGTAGTTCGAATCAGCTAGAGGGATTTTATTGATTTGTCAAGAACTCATTAGGTTTATCTCGAGTTAATTACCACGAGAGTAGGGGATTAATTCGAATAGACACAGAATTGTACTGCTGAGAGGGGGCAATCTGTACATGCGGATAAATTCCCTTCAACACAGTAAATCCTTTTAAGATATTTTTAATTATAAAAAGTCATGAAACATAGAGTGGTGAACTATAAATCCTGAAATTCCATAATTTGATTACAATCCTATTGTGTTTTATTCTTTCTGCAACTTAGTTAAAATTAAATCCATCTCTTTTCAGACTTGTCTAGCTAACAATATTAAGATAAGTTGGTACTTGGTCATTGGTTTTTCTGGGATCGATATTTTTATTACTTCGACATATTCGTGCACTTGCGGACACATTAAGTTTCTGGCGCCATTGCCGAGGACCAATTTTACCAATATTGACTAATTCTATAGATTGCTAGACTAGATATTTTACTACATTTTTATTTGCCTTTATTTTCTTTGTGATTTTTTATATAATTTGAATTTTTGTAAATACTTTTTTTTAGATTTTTATTTCTTTCATATTAATTAAAAATTTTGTGTTATCTCTACTTTAATCTCACTTGGTTTTTGTACAGGATTCTTACATACTTCTTTATTGCTTTTTAGTTTCTCTAGTTCTAACTTCATTTTGCTTAATTTTATTTTTGTATACCCTTCTATCTATTCTTAATTGTTATTGTTTGTTTATGCTTAGGAGTTCTCAGGACATAAAGTTATTCAAAGTCAATCTAGAGATTGAAAGAACATTCTGGCTCCATTGAAACAAAAAGGAAATGGATTATTTGAGCATTATCAAACATCAAAGATGGATAGTCATAGATCATTGAGGGATTTCACAATCCCGGATGTGCAATGGGTCAACTCTAGTATTGCTCATCCCACCATTGAGGCGAATAGTTTTGAAATCAAACTGTCCTTGCTTTCCCTGGTTCAACAGAACCAATTTGGAGGCTTGCCTTTTGAGGACCCTTATATGCATCTCTCGATTTTTCTTGAATACTGTGACACACTTCGACTTAGACTCTTTCCTTTTTCTCTCAAGGACAGAGCGCGCGCTTGGCTACACTCCCTTTTGCATGGTTCTATAACAACTTGGGAGCAACTTTCAAACGCATTCTTATCAAAATACTTTCCGCCAAGCATGACCACGCAACTTCGGATTCAAATAAGGAACTTTGTCCAGAGAGATGATGAATCTTTGTATGAGGCATGAGACAGATTTAAGGAGCTCCAAAGAATATGCCCTCAACACGGCCTTGAGAAATGGGTAATTGTTCATACTTTCTATAATACACTTAATTACAACACTTGTATGACAGTTGATGTCGCCGCCGGTGGCGCAATAATGAATGAGAATGTGGAGGATGTGGTAGTGCCTTGGTTAAATGCAGTCTTATGATCCCATGCGAGTATAAAATTGCAAGGTTCCACACACCTGCCCTCTCCACCAAGTCATAGGTCTAGGGTCTACTCAATATTTGCTTAGTGTCCTGTATTATTTTCTTGTATTGTTGCCTTTTTATCAATATATACCGGCGGGGTGTTTGATTGACTCATTTCACCGAGCATTTTACTCACCGTTCTGTGTAAATTTATTGTTCCTCTTGAATGCTGGTGTTGCCCTCGAATTACACATTGTTGCCTCGGGTTTTATATTGACGCTTCCGGATTTTAGTGCGTAAGTACACACGGGATTAAGGCTGAGACCACTCCAAGTAGTCTGCCGCACGGACATCAGGCACCAACCTAAGTGCGTCCATGAGGAAATGGCTTTAAACCACTGTCAGTGGACAAGTAAGAGAGGGCCATCTTCTAAGACGCCAGGTATGTATGATTTAGATGTTATTACTTCATTGACTGCCAAGGTTGATTTTCTCACTCATAAAATTGATTCTTTGAATTTTAGTCTTGCCACTGTTAATTCTGTTTCGTACGAGATTTGTGGTAATATAGGACATTATATACAAGATTGTCAATTGGGAGTATCCACAAAGAGCGAGTGCAATTCTGATCAAGTTAACGTCATTGGGAACTATAATGCTAGACCTCAAAATAACCCATACTCAAGCACTTACAACCTAGGATGGCGGAACCATCTAAATTTTTCTTACAGGAATAATCAGAACCCAACACCTCAAGACAACTTCAGACAAACCCTGGCTTCCAACAAATACAATATAACTAGCCCCAAGTGATGTAGCAACTATTTGGTGTGGAGGTCCTTAAGCCGTACTCTGGGGTTTTACACAATGCTCGATAAAATGGGAGAGGGTCGTGAGACAAGGGAAGAGAAAATGCATCGGAAAGGTGTAGGGAAGCCGGTAGAAAACATGACGAAGATAGCGACAAGTTCGATTAGGGCAACATGAATGCGAATGAAGAGAACGACACCCAACTAAATAATACAGCGCACTAACCTCGTAGCAAATTTAGCAAATTCCTGCAGCTCTCTTAGCGCGTTTTAAGCTTAGCCTGCGTTGGAGGATTGCGGTTGTGCGGGGTTCAGCTCGCGTGCCTACGTAGCTGAAACAAACCAAGACAAGAGATGTCACGTCTCCGATGGACGGACAGCCGTGGGTGAAGGAGAAAGGAGAAAATCGCAGCAAAGAAACGTGAAAGATAATGACAAACAGGCGAACCTGACCCACCGGAAAGGTGGGATTTACTTCAAACCGAAAGCGGAACAACTTGGAATCGAAGAGACATCTTCGACCCGAACACGACGAAGGCAAGACTCCGGCTTGTCTTCACAACCGCTGGCGACTCTAAGCTCACCGGGAGATCTCTCAAACACCAAAGAGAACTACTCAACACTTAGCCCTACCTCCTCTTTTATAGAGTAAGAGGGGATGGAACAAATAAAATACACAAGGGACACTCTACTTTAAGCACCTACCAACTCTTGCAGGCCACAAATGTGGTCAAGCTGTAACTACAAGACGAAAATTAACAAACTAGTACCTAATATTCTTCGAAGCTGGTAGCACGATCCTACATCTTCATACGGGGGCGGTTTAGACGCGCTCCGAGCATATGACAACAAAACAGCAGAACTTCGATGTTGTGGGCTGGGTTATCACCGTCGCGGCTCAGTCTTGGGCCGTGTTGCTAATCAGATTACGTGGCCCACTTGGAGTTGGATCTTCAGGGGGTTGACTCGTAGTGCCCTTGGATTGCGCCCCTTTGGTATGGATGGAAAGAGGGCTAATGACGCCCAAGAAACGGTTCGGGGGCTTCCTTTGGCATTAGGATCGCCGGACTTCCACCTTGTTGGGCTCCTTTGGGTCGTCATGGGGTGGAGCAACGTGGTAGGGAGGGCGGTGCACATCGAAGTGGGGTCGTCGGGGCTGCAACACATCTCCAGGGGTGGACACGGCCTGGCCGTGATGGCGAGCACGGCCGTGTTCGGAGTGGGTGAAGTCCACAGAGCTGGGCACGACTTGCCCGTGATCAGGAGCACGGCCGTGATGGGAGTCGCTGAAATCCACAGAACCGGGCACGGCTTGCCCGTGATCAGGAGCACGGCCGTGATGGGAGTCGCTGAAATCCACAGAACCGGGCACGGCTTGCCCGTGATCAGGAGCACGACCGTGATGGGAGTTGTTGAAATCCACAGAGCCGGGCATGGCTTGCTCGTGATCAGGAGCACGCCTGTGTTTGGTGTTCGTGTCTTCGGGCAACCGTGTCACGGCCGTGACGGGACGCACGACCTGGCCATGTCGAGGTCTGGGGAGCTCTGACTAAGGTGAAAATTTTGGGGAAAATTCCTGGATCCTGGGGAGTCTCCCCAAGTGTCTTTCGGAGGGATTGGGCCGCCCTCAAGTGTGTTCATGGGCCCGTTTGCTCCTGCATCACCAAGCCCCTCAAAAGTCTAACATGGAGATGGTACTTGAGAACTTCATAGCTGCACAGACAAAGCGTAATGATGAGTTTAGACAAGTAAGCAAAATTGTAAAGACTCTGGCATCTAAAATGGAATCTATGGCAATCCATCAAAAGATGCTAAAAAACCAAATAGCACAACAGACCAACTCTTCAAGTAGACCAATAGGGAGGCTAACCGAGCAACCAGACGTAATCCCACAGGAGTACTACAATGCTATTACAACGCGTAGTGAGAAACAACCAGAGGAACCATGGGCACGCGACACAACACCAGACCAAGAGGTGCAAAATTCTGAACATATTGAGCATCAGGGAACCGAAGGTGACTCATCTTCGCAAGATAGGGAATAAGAACCGGTGTACATTCCACCTCCACCATATAAACCACCGATTTCTTTTCCCCAAAGTCTGGTGAAAATAACACTTGATGAGCAATTTGGGTCATGTAGTAGTGTAGACATCTTGAATAGAAAGGTTGAGGAAACTAATGTCACCCAAACTAGTGAAGGCCATTTGGAAATTTGTATAATGGATGATGATGATGATGATAAGGTGACTGAAGATAGTGTCAAAGCTTACTCTCAACCACTTAATTCAATTCCTGCCATTGACATACATAAGGTAAATCCAGAGAATTCATACCATGCTGCTCTTGAGGTTAGTAAAATTCCAAAAATTAAAATCAGAACTCTCTCAAATAATACAAGGTATGAATTTCTGGGCTTTGACTTTACTCTTTCTATAATTGATGATGCATAGGAGCATGAAAAACAAACAAGTTCCATGACAGATAAGTTTAGAAAAGCTATAGGGTATTCTTTTGATGATATTATGAATATTAACTTCTCTTTTTGCTTACAGAGATTGTTTAGTTTGACAATGATCCACCTACTACTTTGGATATCTACTTTCCTGGGCATATTTTTTAAACGGCAGAAACGCAAGAAATTATATGCTCTATACTTTGGCACTAATTCACCATCGACACCATGATGATAGACCCTGGCAAGGAGCTTAAACTTAGCACTGCTTGGATGGAGCTTTGTGATACATTTACTAGGAGGACGACAGCTCAGGCAACGCGGATGGTTCGGGCGATAGTACGGACGAGTAGCGCTTTGTGAGTATCTTTTCTCCTACTCGCTTATTACATGTTTATTGTAGCGAAGACAATGCATTCTTTATGTAGGGCAGGATATTTTATTTTGTTTCATGGATATTGTATTTGACTTGACTCTTTGATTTATGGTATGATGTCATGTGAATGTCTGGATGTATTTTGGATTGTACTCAGATTATATGTATTTTCTGATGCACGATGTTTTTTATGACGATATGTGGTTTTATATTGTTGATGATTTGTGAGATATATGTTTCTATGTTTCTATTTCTATTTGCCTTGTGCTGCTAATTTCAGTGGATTGTATAACTTTTGGATTGGATGTATTCTTATTTTAGCATCATATGTGGACGCTACACTCATGTGTTTTGGCATTGTATTTAGATATTGTGATTTGGATATTATGTGATTGGATGCTTTCTATTTTTATTATTGTGGATGTCTAATAATGTTAATGAATGGTTTGTTTTGGAATGATGAATGATGTGTGTTGGATTCTGATAACACAAAAATTCATAGTATATTTTGTATCGTTTAATTAATCTTTTTGTGTCATATTCATGCTCTTTTGCATATTTTTATGCCTTATTTATCAAATTCTTCAGAATCTACACCTTTTCTAGTTTTTGATCAATTTCAGATAAAAAGGCACTATTTCAAAGGATTTTTCAGGCAAACCAAGTGCATAGACAAGTTCCAATCATCAAGAGGAGATCACACATCAAATTTTACGCAAATCAGAGCTTTTGCTGAAATTACGATAGTGCCGTAATGAAAATTACGGTGCCGTGGTTTTACTGAACCTACAGAATAAACCATGACACTACCGTAATTTATTTTCTCTACCGTAATTTTGGTTCAATTTTGTCCAGAGAAAAATATGGCACTACCGTAACATGTGCAAGGTATCCTTTGCACCCACTGGCTAGCAACCTACTGGCATGCACAAATGATATCAAATGTGGCCTTTGATCAGACACCAGGCCCCTTACCAGCAGATGACTCCCATCATGCAGATGCAGAGTAACAATCTTTTCAAAACAATCCACTGTAGCGTGGTGAGAAGATAGCCAATCCATGCCTAGGATCAAATCATAATCCTGCATGCCTAGCAGTATCAAATCAACTATAAACTGGTACTGCTCTACGTGAATAACACAGTCAGGGTAGACTATGTCAGTGGATAAACTATCCCCCAGGGGTGTACATACTAAAACTGTGTAATCTAGTACTCTAGGTGAGACAGGTAGTCTAGAAGCAAAATTAGCAGACACAAA
This sequence comes from Costus lasius, assembly GCA_027563935.2. NCBI lineage: Eukaryota > Viridiplantae > Streptophyta > Magnoliopsida > Zingiberales > Costaceae > Costus > Costus lasius. Next base: position 97,009,130 of record CM050450.1, on the reverse strand, counting down.
GGACAAATTGGACCCCGGATCAAACAAAATACGAGCTAACTGATCAAAAACATGTAAAGTACCTTCCACGACGGATCGGGAAGCTCGAGTGTCCTTCTCTGCTATAGCGTATGTTGGGTCCCCTTCAAGGGGGAGCGCAAGCGGATAACATCCCTTTCAAGAGGGGGGCCGAAAACCCTAAGAGTGGGTGGCGCATATTTCATTCAATCCATGAAGATGCTAGGGTTTCAACTAATCGCATGTTACATGTTCTCATGATCAACTTCGAACGATTGAATGGATAAGAGAGAATTCATACCATTGCCATGAGGATAGGACTCGGCTTGGAAGCTAGAGAACGATAGGGTTCTCCTCCAAAGTGTGCCACACACAAGAAGAAATTGGCCTACACCTTGTCGTCCTTGTGCTAGCAAGGCTTCAAGGTTCTTTGCCGTATGGAAGGGAGGGAAAATCTTGCTTGGCGAGACTCCTTTCTCTTGTCTTCATCCTTGTCGTCTCTCCACCGAATTGGAGAAGCCTTCACAAGAGAATTCGACAAGTGAGTAACCTCCCACACTAATGTGGAGGCGTTACACACAATCCACTTGAAACCGAATTCCAAATATGGAAAGTGTTGAAGGCTTAAGCGTTCACGCTAAGTGAACCAAGCCCTTAACTCACCTCACATGAACCATGCGCTCATCCATGAGCCGGTTCAATGTCGGTTTGGTCCAAGACCAATTAACCCAAGCCATATGGTCTAGATCACAATAAACCCTAAAGGTTCAAGATCCAACCGTTCATTTCTTGATGCTCCTGATCTCACCGATCTAGCATCATCTCTCTCGATCGAAGCTTACCGATCTCAAGCCCTAATCAATCAAACATGATCAGACCAGATCTCACTTACAATCAGAGATTAAATCCCTTTAAACTGAACCCAAACAATTCAGTCCACACGATCTGACTCAAGTAAGCCATATCATCAATTTGTGCGACCCTGAGGGTTTCCTTTAAATGTCGGTAACGATAACTCACGTTATCACGATCAGTGAGGGGTATCTAGCAACACATCACTGTCTCCCGATATAAAGGAAAGAGTCTTCCAAGACTACTCCCAAATCACAGCACAAGTGTGAATCTTCTTCACAAGGCATACATGTGTCCTTTGCCACTAGATGTTCTTATTGGACAAGCCTGTCAAGCTTGTAACTCCAATATGATGAGCATGATTAGATCAGATGAACATAGTCACCTGGGTATGGCCATACACTATCTCAATCATCTCATCTAGGGGGGCCCATTAGAACATCACACTCCTTAAACAAGGAGACGGCAATCCTATATCTATCACTAGTGTCCTAACCTGACTCATGATCATTATCCAAGATAGTCTATAATCATTATATTTCAAATGATATTGAACTACCTCAAAATAATGACATTCATCATTTAGAAACACAAGTGATCTCAAGTCAAAGGACATGTGCCACTTGATGCATACAAGGAATATTCACATTGTGACAAACAACTGAATATCCTAGTAGGGTCTGTCCAGTACATCCAATGTACCCATGAGTCTACATCTTATTCCATGCTCGAAGCATCCTATAAGATTAGAACACATATTAGTCTTAATCATATCAAGGCTGTCTCAAGTTCACCAAGATATCTCGACTAAGGACATATAGCATGTCAGCCAAGCTGAACAGCTTTGAGACATTATTCAGTAGTACACTTATTACAGCAGACAAGGTAACAACCTGAATAATAACCATGCCTTTATAAACTCAAGAGTTTATTACATGATACTCATACAATCCCAAGGCCTCAAACATTAGCCTTAAGGGCATACCCCAACAATCTCCCACTTGCACTTAATCTAATGGTTGAGAAATCTCAAACCCATATTATTACAGTGCTTCTCATGCTTCTGCTGCGCCAGAGGCTTGGTAAGCGGGTCAGCCAGATTGTCGTCTGTAAGAACTTTGCAGATTTTGATCTCGCCTCGATCAATGATCTCCCGGATCAAGTGAAACCGTCTCTGTATGTGCTTGGACTTCTGGTGCGACCGTGGTTCCTTTGCTTGTGCGATTGCTCCAGTGTTATCACAGAAGATAACCAAAGGATCTGCACTCGAAGGAACGACACCAAGTTCTCTCACGAACTTGCAAATCCACACTGCCTCCTTGGATGCTTCCGAGGCTGCAACATACTCGGCTTCTGTTGTGGAATCAGCAACAGTTGACTGTTTGAAACTCTTCCACACCACTGCTCCACCATTCAAGCTAAAGACATAGCCTGATTGCGATCGGAAATCATCCTGGTCCGACTGGAACGAAGCGTCAGTATATCCCTCTATACTGAGTTCTTCCTGACCACCATATATCAAGAACATATCTTTGGTCCTCCGCAGATATTTTATAATGTTCTTGACTGCAATCCAGTGCGCCAAACCTGGATTACTTTGGAACCGACTGGTCACGCTTAACCCGTAAGCGACGTCTGGGCGAGTACACAACATCGCATACATTATGGACCCAATAGCCGAAGCATAAGGCGTATTGTCCATTTCATCTTTCTCAGTCTGTGTTTGTGGACACTGACTCTTCGAAAGATTCAGACCATGTCTGACTGGAAGATATCCACGTTTAGAATTCTCTAAATGGAATCTCTCCAGGACCTTATCGATGTAAGTACTCTGGCACAGCCCGAGAAGCCTCTTAGATCTATCCCTGTAGATCTTCACACCTAATACATAGGCTGCTTCTCCTAGATCTTTCATCTGGAAACATTTTCCTAACCATGCTTTAACAGCATGCAGTTCAGGAATATCATTTCCAATGATCAAGATATCATCGACGTAGAGGATTAGGAATGTAATCACGCTCCCACTAAACCTCTTATATACACACGGGTCGTCCTCGTTCTTGATGAAACCAAACTCAGAGATTGATTCATCAAAACGAATATTCCAGCTTCTTGATGCTTGTTTCAGTCCATAAATGGACTTCTTTAACTTGCATATTTTATGACGATCTGCTGGATTAGTGAAACCTTCAGGTTGTGTCATATACACATCCTCATCCAGATTTCCATTAAGGAAAGCTGTTTTCACATCCATCTGCCAGATCTCATAATCGTAATATGCTGCTATCGCGAAAAGAATCCGAATAGACTTAAACATGGCTACAGGAGAGAAAGTTTCATCATAATCTATCCCGTAGATTTGTTTGAAACCTTTCGCTACTAGCCTGCCTTTATAGGTAACCACGTTACCATCCATGTCAATCTTCTTCTTGAAGATCCATTTACAGCCTATAGGGATTACTCCCGAAGGCGGATCAACCAAATCCCAGACTTGGTTATCTGACATGGAGTCCATCTCGGCTCGCATAGCTTCAAGCCATCTAGCTGACTCCGGTCCACTGACCCCATCCGCATAGGTGAGGGGTTCATCATTATCAATGATGTAGACTCCGTCATAGCGCTCAGGCTGTCGACGGATCCTTCCCGATCTTCGCGGTTCCCGTGATATCTGAGCCTCAGGTTGTTCAGTAACCTGTTCTACCGGCTCAGGCTCATCCAACTGTGCTTGACTACTTTGTCCTTCCTCTGGATTCTCATCCAGTTTTATTTCTCTCCCACTGGCCTCTTGCAGAAGAAATTCCTTCTCAAGAAATATGGCAGTCCGAGCAACAAAAACCTTGTTCTCCTTGGGATCGTAGAAATAATAACCCTTAGTTTCCTTAGGGTAACCGACAAAGATGCATTTCTCAGATCTGCTCTCCAGTTTCCCAGAGGCGAGCTTTTTGACATAAGCCTCGCAACCCCAGATCCTGATAAATGTCAAGCTAGGCTGTTTCCCATACCATAACTCATATGGCGTCTTAGAAACTGCCTTGGATGGCACTCGGTTTAGTACCTTTGCAGCTGTTTCCAGTGCAAAACCCCAAAAGGAGTATGGAAGAGTGGCCTGACTCATCATAGAACGAACCATATCAAGTAACGTTCTATTTCTCCTCTCGGACACACCATTCCATTGCGGTGTTCCTGGCGGAGTGAGCTGTGAGATAATCCCACACTCTTTCAGATAGTCAGTAAATTCTCGACTTAGGTATTCTCCACCTCGATCAGAACGAAGTGCCTTGATATTTCGGCCTAACTGATTTTGTACTTCATTTTTGAATTCTTTGAACTTGTCAAAAGATTCACTTTTATGTCTCATTAAATAGACATACCCATACCTACTGAAATCATCAGTAAAGGTAATGAAGTACTGATAGCCACCTCTGGCATGTTTACTAAATGGCCCACACACATCACTGTGTATAAGGTCAAGTAAACCTGAAGCCCTTTGACCTTTGTTAGGAAAAGGTGACTTCGTCATTTTACCCATTAAACAAGCTTTGCATGTATCAATCTCCTTATAGGAGAATGATCCCAGCAGTCCATGATCATGCAACCGCTTAATGCGCTTCTCGTTAATATGGCCTAAACGACTATGCCATAGCAAGGTGCTGTCATCAGCATACTTGGCTTTCTTATTATCAATGTTTTGTATAGAATTTTCCATGTCCAACATGAATAACCCATTGTTAATTGAACCAGTTGCATACACAATATTATCATAAGTTAAAACACACTTTGAAGTCTTGCATTCAAAGGAAAAACCCTTCCTGACAAGAGCAGGAATGGAGATAATATTCTTGGTAATACTGGGTACAAAATAACAATTGTTTAATTCTAATACAATGCCAGATGGTAAAGAAATGAAATAGTCTCCTACAGCAACAGCAGCAACCCGTGCCCCGTTTCCAACGCGTAGGTCTACCTCATGCTGTCCCACCTGCCTTCTTCTCTTGAGTTCCTGTACATTTGAACAAATGTGAACTCCACATGTAGTGTCCAACACCCATGATATAGAAGAAGAAGATAACATGACCTCAGTCACATATATACCTGAGCCAGAAGCGATGCTTCCCCTCTTATCTCCTTGGAGCGCTTTACAGTCCTTTTTCCAGTGACCCAGCTGGCCACAGTGGAAACACCTGTTGTCCTTCGACCGCTTAACCTTCTGTTTCAGAGCCTTGCCGTAATTCTTGACAGGGGCTTTGCCCTTCTTCCCCTTCTTCTTATTCCTGGAAGGAACCATCAAGACAGAGGTTGAAGGCTTTCCCTTCAGAGTTTCCTCAGTAGTCAAGAGCATATTCAGCAGCTCTGCCGGAGTACAATCGATCTTGTTCATATTAAAGTTAATGATGAACGCATCGAAAGAAGGCGGAAGAGACTGCAGAATTATGTCTACAGCAAGCTCCTGGTTGACGGTATGCCCCAGTTTCTCCAGAGCCTCCTTGTGCCCAATCATCTTGAGCACGTGAGCTCCCACTGGGCTTCCCTCAGCCAGTTTGATCTGAAAGAAGAGCTTCGTCAGATTATAGCGTTCTGTCCTCGCCTGTGCAGCATACAGCATCTTGAGGTTCGCTATAATCTCTATAGCCGACATATCCTCATGCTGACGCTGCAGCGGTGGCGTCATAGACGCTAGCATCAGGCAAGCGACATCAATGCTATCATTGACGTGCTTTTCATAGGCCTCGCGAACCGCCCTTGCGGCGTTCGCAGCGGGTTGAGGCGGCACAGCCGACTCGAGGACATACAGTTTCCTCTCTGCCTTAAGAACGATCTTAAGGTGTCCGAACCAGTCAGAGAAGTTTGGCCCAGCAAACTTCTCCCTTTCCAGTAGGGATCGCACATTGAAGCTCATGGTGTTCGTTGCTGCAGGAATCTACAACAATGCAAGAACAGCAAAGTTAGTATCAATGTTCAGAATCAATCCAGGACTTAAGAAAGATTCTTTTCTCACTATTTTGTCTGACTGAAAAATCCAGTAAACAGTCCGAAAGAGTAACACTCTTTTAGTGAGATGGGATCCAGATTTCATACTTGGTCTCCGCGTCCCGCTCAGGCGAGATAAGATGCACAGAGAGGACAAGCACTAATTTCTGGTAGGCTGTCCCAGCCAATCGCCAACCCGTGCGATTCCCCTTCATCTGGGCAATCCAGCAGACTGTGCCAACTGAGTTGGTACAACACAGTCTCTGATCCCACAGATGGCTGCCTCCATGTGCTACCATATGCGCCACATATGTAGCCTACATGGTCAAGCTGACCTGACCTACTCCCTGGACCACCACGTGCTATGCTGAGCAACGAGAAGCGATAAATCCCTTCTCTGTAACACGCAGGTGTAATCCAGCACCGTCTGAAGATAGATGGACGTGCCCACTGAGTGGGTACAACACGGCTCCAACGATAGTCAGAACGGTGAGGTTTCGCGTCAGAAGGCTTTCCGAGCTTGATATGTTAGCGTTGGATTTTAACGGTCTTTTATCTTCTTCACTATCATTCAAGTCCTATGGTGATAGCAGAAGATAAACACATGCAATTCTAATTATATAAACAATAAATAGAAAGCATGATCTTATGTGGTAAAAGCCCATGAACCCTAGTAAGACCTTAATTTTACTTAAGTCTTCACTTGAGCTCTTTTGCATCTCATCTGGTCCAACCCAGGGCCCTAGCGCCAAGAGCACCTCAGGTGCGCCACCAGCTGAATGCCCCTCTTGGATGTGTGCCTTTATGCTCTTGTCTAATCAAAATACATTTTGATCTATCTAGACAAGCTTTGACTCGCAGGTCAATTATACAATAGATTAACAAAAATGTTATTCGCAGATCACAATAATATTAACTTATAATTAACCAGGCACGCAGGCCCCAGCACAGCACACAATAGGGCAACCCACATAAGATTAAATAAACAAGCATCATGGCATCATTCAATCAATCATGTGATCCATAGACAAAATAAAAATTTTGAAATCCCATTGAAATCAATTTTACTTGTCTTATGTGCCCTACTACCTTACAATGGTCCATTGATAGGGATCCACTCATCAATCTAGTTAGATCCAAGCCCTTGCATGCACCAAGTCCTAACTGACTCGAGTTGACCTAATGGTCAACCATGCATGCCCCAAGGGCTGAACAACCAACATGAGTTCTGGCAAGCGGGTGTGACCCCGGGCCTAACTCATGTGTGTTCACTGGTTGTCTCAACCAGACCTCGCTACACGCCATTGATGCAGTCAACCTATAGCCACCTCGTGCTTGCGCACAGGTGCTATCTGGTCGACCCATCTAGGCTGTCAGATGGTCTGATCAGACTAGCTTGATCTATTACAAGATGATGCTTTCAACCCCATCAACCCATCTAAGGGTTTACAATAGGTGCAACTTAGATCTAGTTGGGCGCGCATGTCATTTAGGTTTTTAAAAACACAATTACAATAACATGAACCGCAACCAACATACATGCGCCAATCATCTAGCGCCAAGATAACTCTTATACATGCGCAAATCTAAACATACTATCAACTAGTATACTCGCATGAAGAGGAAAAACATAGATCTAAGCATCAAACATACATGGATCACTCAAAGCAATCATAAGAACATATAAGACCGGCTCTGATACCAATTGTTGGGTCCCCTTCAAGGGGGAGCGCAAGCGGATAACATCCCTTTCAAGAGGGGGGCCGAAAACCCTAAGAGTGGGTGGCGCATATTTCATTCAATCCATGAAGATGCTAGGGTTTCAACTAATCGCATGTTACATGTTCTCATGATCAACTTCGAACGATTGAATGGATAAGAGAGAATTCATACCATTGCCATGAGGATAGGACTCGGCTTGGAAGCTAGAGAACGATAGGGTTCTCCTCCAAAGTGTGCCACACACAAGAAGAAATTGGCCTACACCTTGTCGTCCTTGTGCTAGCAAGGCTTCAAGGTTCTTTGCCGTATGGAAGGGAGGGAAAATCTTGCTTGGCGAGACTCCTTTCTCTTGTCTTCGTCCTTGTCGTCTCTCCACCGAATTGGAGAAGCCTTCACAAGAGAATTCGACAAGTGAGTAACCTCCCACACTAATGTGGAGGCGTTACACACAATCCACTTGAAACCGAATTCCAAATATGGAAAGTGTTGAAGGCTTAAGCGTTCACGCTAAGTGAACCAAGCCCTTAACTCACCTCACATGAACCATGCGCTCATCCATGAGCCGGTTCAATGTCAGTTTGGTCCAAGACCAATTAACCCAAGCCATATGGTCTAGATCACAATAAACCCTAAAGGTTCAAGATCCAACCGTTCATTTCTTGATGCTCCTGATCTCACCGATCTAGCATCATCTCTCTCGATCGAAGCTTACCGATCTCAAGCCCTAATCAATCAAACATGATCAGACCAGATCTCACTTACAATCAGAGATTAAATCCCTTTAAACTGAACCCAAACAATTCAGTCCACACGATCTGACTCAAGTAAGCCATATCATCAATTTGTGCGACCCTGAGGGTTTCCTTTAAATGTCGGTAACGATAACTCACGTTATCACGATCAGTGAGGGGTATCTAGCAACACATCACTGTCTCCCGATATAAAGGAAAGAGTCTTCCAAGACTACTCCCAAATCACAGCACAAGTGTGAATCTTCTTCACAAGGCATACATGTGTCCTTTGCCACTGGATGTTCTTATTGGACAAGCCTGTCAAGCTTGTAACTCCAATATGATGAGCATGATTAGATCAGATGAACATAGTCACCTGGGTATGGCCATACACTATCTCAATCATCTCATCTAGGGGGGCCCATTAGAACATCACACTCCTTAAACAAGGAGACGGCAATCCTATATCTATCACTAGTGTCCTAACCTGACTCATGATCATTATCCAAGATAGTCTATAATCATTATATTTCAAATGATATTGAACTACCTCAAAATAATGACATTCATCATTTAGAAACACAAGTGATCTCAAGTCAAAGGACATGTGCCACTTGATGCATACAAGGAATATTCACATTGTGACAAACAACTGAATATCCTAGTAGGGTCTGTCCAGTACATCCAATGTACCCATGAGTCTACATCTTATTCCATGCTCGAAGCATCCTATAAGATTAGAACACATATTAGTCTCAATCATATCAAGGCTGTCTCAAGTTCACCAAGATATCTCGACTAAGGACATATAGCATGTCAGCCAAGCTGAACAGCTTTGAGACATTATTCAGTAGTACACTTATTACAGCAGACAAGGTAACAACCTGAATAATAACCATGCCTTTATAAACTCAAGAGTTTATTACATGATACTCATACAATCCCAAGGCCTCAAACATTAGCCTTAAGGGCATACCCCAACAGCGTAGACTCTGGCCTGGACAGCTGGTCTCTCGGTACCCCGGATCTGTGGCCCAGGCGCCGTGCAATCTTTGATCCTGTGCCCCATTTTTCCGCACTTGAAGCACGCCCCGGACTTCTTGTGGCAGTCCGCCTTCAGGTGACCCTTGGCCCCACAATGGTAACAGACTCTGTCCTCTACCCGGCCATCAGTACCCTGCTGCTGTGGCTGAGATGTCTGCTGCGGTCTCTGTGTTCCTTTCCCCTAGTAAGGTCTGTATCGGCCTCTCTTCTGGTCCTTCCCTTTATGGTATTTCCTACTGCCTCCACCAGTCTGCTGGGAACCCGGTGCCTCAACTATAGGGGCTACAACTAGGGCCGTCTCGGCCTGCTCCTCCAGGATGTACTTCTCCGCGGTGCGGGCACGATCCAGCATCTCGGCATAAGTCTCCAAATGCTGCAATCCTACCTTCTGTCTGATATCCCTTCTGAGACCCCTGAGAAATTTCTTAGCTCGTCTATCCTCAGTATTTATAACATGTGGAGCATACTTCCCAAGCTTTGAGAACATCATGTCATATTGATCCACCGTCATGTCCCCTTGTTCCAAGTGGATAAACTCCACCTCCCTATCCTCAACCAGGCTGGTGGGAAAGAATTTCTCATTGAACCGGGACAAGAAGTATTGCCACGTCACCGGTTCAGATTTGTCCACCGCGAGTCTCAGCTCACTTTTCCACCACACATCTGCATCACCACGCATCATATAAGAGGCCAAACATAATCTGTCCTCATCTGAATATCACATCACTTGGAAGATCTTCTCCAAGCCCAAAAGCCAGTCCTCTGCCGTCCTGTAAGCTGGACTCCCATAAAAAGAGCTAGGGCCCAACCGCTGGAATTCACCCACAAGCAAGGCATAGCGCCTATGGGTGTCCTCCGGCAAGCTAACCCCCGGGCCCGAGTCAGACTCAGACCCCCGCCCCTGCGTCGGTATCTGTGTCTGAGACAGAAGCTGCAACTGCTCTCTGAACTCGCGTTGCTGCTCGCGATTCTGCTGTAACAGCTGCTGCTGCACCTCCTGGTGCTGGGTCTGCTGCTGCTGCAGCATCTGAGCCTGTTGCTGGATTAGTGCGTTCTGTTGCTGCACCATTCCAGTCAAAGACTCCATAGCCCGCAAGAATTCAGCAGTCTGATCACTGCTGCCAGCACTAGCACTCGACCTGGGGCGCACCATACTGGCTCCAAAAAAAAAATACACACAAATCAAAATTTACAATCAAGTCAGTTTCTCAAACAAGTTTCCTAGCTGTCTAGCAATACACAAGCAAGGTTTTCCAACCCCAATACAGCTATCATTAGCTAGCTCATCCCTCTGATACCACTCTGTAACGTCCCCTCAGAAAAAAAATCCCCAAACACAGGCAGAAACCGCGGAAGATAGGGAACGTCACATACAAATAACAAGACAGATGCTAGGGAATAATAGCATACAGAAAACGGTTCAGAAAATTTCGGCAGCATGTCCCCAGGAAAACTAAGGAAATTCCTGTACATGTTCCATAATATAGCAATATGGGTCGACACACTGACCTCAAACTAAAAACACGCCATTTCGAAACATAATTTCCAAAACATTATCACATCATCAAGTTAATAAACCACGGTAATCAAATAATGCTGGACAAAACAGACTTCACCGAAAACAGGCTTAAGCCCTCGGTTTACCCGTCGTATCAAAAACAAATGCCAACCCGGCAACAATATCACAGTAATCGAGAAAGAAACAGCCACATCAGGCTAACATGTCCATGAACCAAAAATCATAAAGAAAAACTTGGCCACATCTGGCCCTCAAAATAGTACAGGCTCGCAGGCCCCAATATATCAAGTCAGAAAACTGAATATCCGCTCAGGCTGTAGGCTCCTGCCCTGCATGTGGAAATATCGTGAAATGAGCTACACAGCTCAGCGAGTAGATAGTCTCGTTTGACCATCCACTAATATACAATCAAAAATAGATGCAGATATCTTTTCAAAACTTTTAACGGAAGATGCCAAAGTATGATACATAATAAACTGACAACCATAAATCACAGTTATGATCAGAACACAATACACCCCCAACCCCGGGCAACAAGATCACAAACAGCCTAACCGGCTAACAGACTAAGAATCACACAACTATTGTCCAGTGATTTCAGAATTGACCCCTTGGGTCCAACCCGGCCCTCGTCAAGGCACTGAGAGTAACTTGCAACAAACAATGGTGAGGCGTAGATTCAAGAGGTGGCCCCCGCCAGGTCACGACGTGGCACTTTGCTCTACGACACTCAACCGCACCCCCTTACCGGGAACACAAACAGAACAGAACGGAAGGTGAATGAATTCAAGAGGTGGCCCCCGTCTGACCAAGACGTGGCACTTTGTTTCAAACACCCAACTCTCACAAGGTTTATCACTTGGACAAAATACCCTTAACACAAACCAGAAACCTGAACCTCTAACCTGGTCACTAGACTCCAGAACAGTCCCTCCATTACCGGAAATAAATCAGAATAGGTTGGGTGGATTCTCCAACCCCAAATCAGAATGACTATTCACTGAGTGCTCTAGTTGACCCTTAGGTTCAGTCCACACAAGTCTAGGACCCTTATCGAGTGCATACAACACGAATATTGTCTCGAGCATCACATCAATCAAGTTCAGGAAAGGTCCTTAAATTTCATGCAAACATGGTTTAACCTTTTCTAAGTTATCATCCAAGGTTATCATTCAATATTTCACATCAATACTTCCTACATACACCATTCAACTAAAAATACATATTAGTACCGAAAATTCACCAAATTTCATCCGCAGATAACATAAATACAGGAAATCACAAATTCATAGTTTTCTCCTAGTTCTTGTAACAAAAGACAGAAATGCCCCTAGTTCAAAGTTTAAGTCATGCATGAAAACTTATCCAAAAAATTCATAAAAATAGTCATTACATCCCTCATGATCCTTAGATTCGTAATTTCAAGTTTTCCCCCAATTTAAATAGAAAATTTACCGAATTACCCCTAGGTCAATTTCGGTCAACAGAAATTATTATTTCCAAAAATTCCCCAAAAATAACGGTAGAGTCCTCATATATCTAATTTCATGAAAATCAGGTTTGCCCTAATTTTTACCCACACATTTGAGAGCAATTTCATGAAGAAGGGGCGAAATTCTCCATTAAGCCCTAATCTTCATGTAATTGAATGTTTAAAGCCACATACATGTTTAATCAAGGTCTAATTGATGATTGGAAGTCTTAAAGATGAAAAGCCCTAAGTTTCATGCAAACTAGGGTTTCGAAATTTAGGGAAAAAAAACAACGAAATGTGTACAACTTGAAATCAAGAGTGCATACCATATTCCTGTGCATTAATCTACTCTAAAACAAGCAACACATACAATATTCGTGAACTAGGTGAAGGAGAAAATCCACTCACTTTAAATTCGGTTCTTCCAAGCCACACTTCCCCACGCCTTCCCTCACGCCACACACGTCGCCGGAAACACCCAAGAGCCGCCGGAAGTCGCCTCCACCACTACTTGCCGCCGGCCACAAGAAGAGGAGAAGGAAGAAGAAGGCAAGCCGCCACCTTCACCAAGGAAAGGATCGTGAGCAACGAGCAAAGAGGGAAAAAAACGTGAGTGAACCCTCAAAACTTTCGTTTTCTACCCACTAAGCTTCCAAAGAAACCAAACCCAATAGCAAGCATAAGTGGAAGATCCAATAACCCTTTAGTATAAGTTATTCTCCACCTCACCCTTAACAAGGGCTCTTACCCTTTTCTAATAGATAGACACCACTAGCCTAGTGGCGTGCAGCACACACTCTACACCTTAAGTCGCGGGTTCGAATCCTCTCCGCGACACATATTTTTACATAGCAGGAAACTACACAAATCGATACATTATCTCATTGAAAAACTTCCACAAAAATGCTAGATAACCAAAACTTTATTTTTCTTACCTACTAATAAATTTTCCGGATCTTACATTCCTCCCCCCTTAAAAAGCTTTAGCCCTCTAAAGCTCACCATCCAAAACATCAAACAGCTGAGGGAACTCTCTCCTCATATCTGACTCTGTCTCCCAAGTAGCTTCTTCGACTAACTGGTTTCCCCAGATAACTTTTACAAGCGGTATTGTCTTGTTCCTTAGGACTTTGTCTTTCCTATCCACAATCCTCAGTGGTCTCTCTACAAAAGCCAGATCACTCTGGATCTGCAGGGGAGCAGAATCAAGCACATGTGATGGATCTGCACAGTATTTCCTCAGAACTGACACATGAAATACATTATGAAGATGCTCCAGAGATGGTGGCAGAGCTAGTCTGTAAGCTACAGGACCAACCCTCTCTACAATATCGTAAGGTCCAACAAACCTCGGGCTCAGCTTTCCCTTCTTGCCAAACCGCATGACACCCTTGGTTGGTGAAACCTTCAGAAACACATGATCTCCCACCATAAACTCTAAGGGACGACGACGATCATCTGCATAACTCTTCTGCCTGTCCCAAGCAACCTTCAATTTTTCCTGGATAACTCTGACTCTATCTGTAGCCTCCTGCACAGCCTCTGATCTCAGAATCATCCGGTCCCCCGATTCCTCCCAACTCAGAGGTGACCTGCACTTCCAGCCATACAGAGCCTCGTACGGAGCCATCTGAATACTGGAGTGAAAACTGTTATTGTAGGTGAACTCTATCAAGGATAAATCACTGTCCCACTCAGAGCTCCAATCTACAACATAAGCCCTCAGCAAATCCTCCAAAGTCTGTATAGTATGCTCTGACTGACCATCTGACTGCGGATGGTAGGCGGTACTAAAACTCAACTTAGTGCCAAGACCCTCATGCAAGCTCTCCCAGAATCTGGAAAGGAATCTGGAATCGCGGTCTGATACAATATCCACAGGCACTCCGTGTAATCTGACTATCTCGTCGATGTATAGCTTAGCCAGTCGATCGAGTGGATAAGTCATCCGAATAGGCAAAAAGTGTGCAGCCTTCGTGAGCCTGTCTACGATGACCCAAACCGCATCATGCCCTCTCCTGGTCCGAGGCAACCCACAAACAAAATCCATACTGATGCACTCCCACTTCCACTGCGGGATAGGGAGCTGCTGCAATAATCCTCCAGGCCTCTGGTGTTCAGCCTTCACAGTCTGACAGGTCAAACACCGAGATACGAACACCGCGACCTCCTTCTTCATGCCCGGCCACCAGAAATCTTTCTTCAAATCCTGATACATTTTTGTGACCCCGGGATGCAAGGAATACTTGGAGTTATGACCCTCCTCCAAGATCTCTCTCCTCAGACTAGGTTCCTCAGGGACACACACCCTTCCACGGAACCGCAGAATACTATCACCAGATAAGCTGAAATCCTCCACTGGCCCGGCAGCCAACCTCTCTCTGATCTGAACTAGACTCGGATCTACCAGCTGCTGATTCCTGATCCTCTGTAGTAAAGCAGACTGAACCCGGAGAAAAGCCACATATCCAGACTGAACTCTGGGAGACACTTCAACCCTGAGCTCTCGGAACTCCTGCAGTAACTGCCACTCACTGACCCTCAGTGCGGCTACAGAAGTAACTGGGTGTCTGCTCAATGCGTCAGCTACCACATTGGCTTTCCCGGCCTAATACTGAATAGAGAAGTTATAATCCTTTATCAGCTCCATCCACCTTCTCTGCCTCATATTCAACTCCTTCTGAGTGAAAATGTACTTGAGACTCTGATGATCAGTAAATAAATCAAACTCCTATCCCAAAAGATAGTGACGCCATATCTTCAGTGCAAAAACCACTACCGCCAACTCCAAATCGTGTGTGGGATAGTTTAACTCATACTCCTTCAGTTGCCGCGAAGCATAAGCTACTACGGCCCCTTTCTGCATCAGGACGCAGCCAAGTCCTTTGCCTGAGGCATCAGTATAAACAGTAAACCTCTCCCCATCAGTAGGAATGATAAGGATGGGTGTACTGGTCAATCTCCTTTTTAACTCCTGGAAGCTTTCCTCACACTTCTCGTCCCAAACAAACTTACCTCTTTCCTGGTCAGCTTGGTTAAGGGACCCGCCAACTTGGAGAACCCTTCCACAAACCTCCTGTAATATCCTGCTAATCCCAGAAAGCTCCGGATCTCTGTGGCACTAGTTGGTCTTTCCCAGTTCAGGATAGCCTGTACCTTCACTGGATCCACAGACACGCCCTGACCAGATATTACATGCCCCAGAAAGCTGATCTGATCCAACCAAAACTCGCACTTGCTGGCCTTAGCATACAACTGGTGCTTCCTCCGAATTGCTAGTACCCTGCGCAAGTCCCTAGCGTGATCCTGATAGGTACGGGAGTAAACCAGTATATCATCTATAAACACCACCACACAAGTGTCTAACAGCTCGTGAAACACCCTGTTCATCAGATCCATAAACACAGCGGGTGCATTGGTCAGTCCAAAAGGCATAACTACAAATTCGTAGTGTCCATACCTGGTCCTGAAAGCAG
Organism: Costus lasius; assembly: GCA_027563935.2. NCBI lineage: Eukaryota > Viridiplantae > Streptophyta > Magnoliopsida > Zingiberales > Costaceae > Costus > Costus lasius. Next base: position 96,993,347 of record CM050450.1, on the reverse strand, counting down.
TCTTCAGGATATCCTCATCTCTAACCCTGAGCTGATGGTATCCTGACCTCAGATCGATCTTGGAGAACACAGTGGCACCCTGCAACTGATCGAACAGATCATCTATCCTCGGAAGGGGATACTTATTCTTTACCGTCACCTGATTCAGCTGACGGTAATCTATGCACATCCTCAGCGTTCCGTCCTTCTTCTTTACAAACAAGACTGGCGCTCCCCAGGGTGAAGCACTCGGTCTGATATACCCCTTTTCAAGCAATTCCTCTAACTGCTTCTTCAACTCAGCTAACTCTGAGGTGGCCATACGATAAGGAGCCTTTGATATTGGAGCTGTACCAGGCACTAGCTCAATACCAAACTCCACATCCCTGTGGGGAGGCAAACCTGAAAACTCATCCGAGAATACATCAGGAAACTCACAGACTACCTCCATCTGAGCTAAGTCTGGATCTGAGTCTTCTTGCACCTTAACATGTGCAAGGTATCCTTTGCACCCACTGGCTAGCAACCTACTGGCATGCACAAATGATATCAAATGTGGCCTTTGATCAGACACTAGGCCCCTTACCAGCAGATGACTCCCATCATGCAGATGCAGAGTGACAATCTTCTCAAAACAATCCACTGTAGCGTGGTGAGAAGATAGCCAATCCATGCCTAGGATCAAATCATAATCCTGCATGCCTAGCAGTATCAAATCAACTATAAACTGGTACTGCTCTACGTGAATAACACAGTCAGGGTAGACTATGTCAGTGGATAAACTATCCCCCAGGGGTGTACATACTGAAACTGTGTAATCTAGTACTCTAGGTGAGACAGGTAGTCTAGAAGCAAAATTAGCAGACACAAAGGACAAATTGGACCCCGGATCAAACAAAATACGAGCTAACTGATCAAAAACATGTAAAGTACCTTCCACGACGGATCGGGAAGCTCGAGTGTCCTTCTCTGCTATAGCGTAGACTCTGGCCTGGACAGCTGGTCTCTCGGTACCCCGGATCTGTGGCCCAGGCGCCGTGCAATCTTTGATCCTGTGCCCCATTTTTCCGCACTTGAAGCACGCCCCGGACTTCTTGTGGCAGTCCGCCTTCAGGTGACCCTTGGCCCCACAATGGTAACAGACTCTGTCCTCTACCCGGCCATCAGTACCCTGCTGCTGTGGCTGAGATGTCTGCTGCGGTCTCTGAGTTCCTTTCCCCTATTAAGGTCTGTATCGGCCTCTCTTCTGGTCCTTCCCTTTATGGTATTTCCTACTGCCTCCACCAGTCTGCTGGGAACCCGGTGCCTCAACTATAGGGGCTACAACTAGGGCCGTCTCGGCCTGCTCCTCCAGGATGTACTTCTCCGCGGTGCGGGCACGATCCAGCATCTCGGCATAAGTCTCCAAATGCTGCAATCCTACCTTCTGTCTGATATCCCTTCTGAGACCCCTGAGAAATTTCTTAGCTCGTCTATCCTCAGTATTTATCACGTGTGGAGCATACTTCCCAAGCTTTGAGAACATCAAGTCATATTGATCCACCGTCATGTCCCCTTGTTCCAAGTGGATAAACTCCACCTCCCTATCCTCAACAAGGCTGGTGGGAAAGAATTTCTCATTGAACCGGGACAAGAAGTATTGCCACGTCACCGGTTCAGATTTGTCCACCGCGAGTCTCAGCTCACTTTTCCACCACACATCTGCATCACCACGCATCATATAAGAGGCCAAACATAATCTGTCCTCATCTGAATATCACATCACTTGGAAGATCTTCTCCAAGCCCAAAAGCCAGTCCTCTGCCGTCCTGTAAGCTGGACTCCCATAAAAAGAGCTAGGGCCCAACCGCTGGAATTCACCCACAAGCAAGGCATAGCGCCTATGGGTGTCCTCCGGCAAGCTAACCCCCGGGCCCGAGTCAGACTCAGACCCCCGCCCTTGCGTCGGTATCTGTGTCTGAGACAGAAGCTGCAACTGCTCTCTGAACTCGCGTTGCTGCTCGCGATTCTGCTGTAACAGCTGCTGCTGCACCTCCTGGTGCTGGGTCTGCTGCTGCTGCAGCATCTGAGCCTGTTGCTGGATTAGTGCGTTCTGTTGCTGCACCATTCCAGTCAAAGACTCCATAGCCCGCAAGAATTCAGCAGTCTGATCACTGCTGCCAGCACTAGCACTCGACCTGGGGCGCACCATACTGGCTCCAAAAAAAAAATACACACAAATCAAAATTTACAATCAAGTCAGTTTCTCAAACAAGTTTCCTAGTTGTCTAGCAATACACAAGCAAGGTTTTCCAACCCCAATACAGCTATCATTAGCTAGCTCATCCCTCTGATACCACTCTGTAACGTCCCCTCAGAAAAAAAATCCCCAAACACAGGCAGAAACCGCTGAAGATAGGGAACGTCACATACAAATAACAAGACAGATGCTAGGGAATAATAGCATACAGAAAACGGTTCAGAAAATTTCGGCAGCATGTCCCCAGGAAAACTAAGGAAATTCCTGTACATGTTCCATAATATAGCAATATGGGTCGACACACTGACCTCAAACTAAAAACACGCCATTTCGAAACATAATTTCCAAAACATTATCACATCATCAAGTTAATAAACCACGGTAATCAAATAATGCTGGACAAAACAGACTTCACCGAAAACAGGCTTAAGCCCTCGGTTTACCCGTCGTATCAAAAATAAATGCCAACCCGGCAACAATATCACAGTAATCGAGAAAGAAACAGCCACATCCGGCTAACATGTCCATGAACCAAAAATCATAAAGAAAAACTTGGCCACATCCGGCCCTCAAAATAGTACAGGCTCGCAGGCCCCAATATATCAAGTCAGAAAACTGAATATCCGCTCAGGCTGTAGGCTCCTGCCCTGTATGTGGAAATATCGTGAAATGAGCTACACAGCTCAGCGAGTAGATAGTCTCGTTCGACCATCCACTAATATACAATCAAAAATAGATGCAGATATCTTTTCAAAACTTTTAACGGAAGATGCCAAAGTATGATACATAATAAACTGACAACCATAAATCACAGTTATGATCAGAACACAATACACCCCCAACCCCGGGCAACAAGATCACAAACAGCCTAACCGGCTAACAGACTAAGAATCACACAACTATTGTCCAGTGATTTCAGAATTGACCCCTTGGGTCCAACCCGGCCCTCGTCAAGGCACTGAGAGTAACTTGCAACAAACAATGGTGAGGCGTAGATTCAAGAGGTGGCCCCCGCCAGGTCACGATGTGGCACTTTGCTCTACGACACTCAACCGCACCCCCTTACCGGGAACACAAACAGAACAGAACGGAAGGTGAATGAATTCAAGAGGTGGCCCCCGTCTGACCAAGACGTGGCACTTTGTTTCAAACACCCAACTCTCACAAGGTTTATCACTTGGACAAAATACCCTTAACACAAACCAGAAACCTGAACCTCTAACCTGGTCACTAGACTCCAGAACAGTTCCTCCATTACCGGAAACAAATCAGAATAGGTTGGGTGGATTCTCCAACCCCAAATCAGAATGACTATTCACTGAGTGCTCTAGTTGACCCTTAGGTTCAGTCCACACAAGTCTAGGACCCTTATCGAGTGCATACAACACGAATATTGTCTCGAGCATCACATCAATCAAGTTCAGGAAAGGTCCTTAAATTTCATGCAAACATGGTTTAACCTTTTCTAAGTTATCATCCAAGGTTATCATTCAATATTTCACATCAATACTTCCTACATACACCATTCAACTAAAAATACATATTAGTATCAAAAATTCACCAAATTTCATCCGCAGATAACATAAATACAGGAAATCACAAATTCATAGTTTTCTCCTAGTTCTTGTAACAAAAGACAGAAATGCCCCTAGTTCAAAGTTTAAGTCATGCATGAAAACTTATCCAAAAAATTCATAAAAATAGTCATTACATCCCTCATGATCCTTAGATTCGTAATTTCAAGTTTTCCCCCAATTTAACTAGAAAATTTACCGAATTACCCCTAGGTCAATTTCGGTCAACAGAAATTATTATTTCCAAAAATTCCCCAAAAATAACGGTAGAGTCCTCATATATCTAATTTCATGAAAATCAGGTTTGCCCTAATTTTTACCCACACATTTGAGAGCAATTTCATGAAGAAGGGGCGAAATTCTCCATTAAGCCCTAATCTTCATGTAATTGAATGTTTAAAGCCACATACATGTTTAATTAAGGTCTAATTGATGATTGGAAGTCTTAAAGATGAAAAGCCCTAAGTTTCATGCAAACTAGGGTTTCGAAATTTAGGGAAAAAAAACAACGAAACGTGTACAACTTGAAATCAAGAGTGCATACCATATTCCTGTGCATTAATCTACTCTAAAACAAGCAACACATACAATATTCGTGAACTAGGTGAAGGAGAAAATCCACTCACTTTAAATTCGGTTCTTCCAAGCCACACTTCCCCACGCCTTCCCTCACGCCACACACGTCGCCGGAAACACCCAAGAGCCGCCGGAAGTCGCCTCCACCACTACTTGCCGCCGGCCACAAGAAGAGGAGAAGGAAGAAGAAGGCAAGCCGCCACCTTCACCAAGGAAAGGATCGTGAGCAACGAGCAAAGAGGGAAAAAAATGTGAGTGAACCCTCAAAACTTTCGTTTTCTACCCACTAAGCTTCCAAAGAAACCAAACCCAATAGCAAGCATAAGTGGAAGATCCAATAACCCTTTAGTATAAGTTATTCTCCACCTCACCCTTAACAAGGGCTCTTACCCTTTTCTAATAGATAGACACCACTAGCCTAGTGGCGTGCAGCACACACTCTACACCTTAAGTCGCGGGTTTGAATCCTCTCCGCGACACATATTTTTACATAGCAGGAAACTACACAAATCGATACATTATCTCATTGAAAAACTTCCACAAAAATGCTAGATAACCAAAACTTTATTTTTCTTACCTGCTAATAAATTTTCCGGATCTTACAGCCACCTCACCAAGGTGATGAACCTAAAGGAGATGAGCCATATCAGCCTGATATTCCTAGACCAAGTTCACATGCACCTTATAGGCCACCTATACCTTTTCCCCAAAGACTAGTCCAAGCTAAGTTAGATAAACAATTTGAGAAATTTCTTGATGTTTTGAAAAAGTTTTATATTAATATTCCATTCACTGATGTTTTATCTCAAATGCCCACTTATGCTAAATTTTTGAAAGAAATTTTGTCTAACAAAAGAAAAAAAGAGGACTATGGCACTATGGCATTGACTGAGGAATGTAGTGCTATCATTCAAAATAAGTTACCACCAAAATTAAAGGATCTAGGTAGTTTATCTATTCCTTGTTTAATTGGGAGTATGGTTTTTGACCGAGCCTAATGTGATTTAGGTGTAGTGTAAGCCTAATGCCTTTATTTGTTGGTAGGAAACTGGACATGGGAGAGCCCAAACCAACTTCTATATCTTTGTAGCTCGCTATCGTTCAGTTAAGTGTCATGTAGGGATTCTTGAAGATGTTCTAATCCAGGTTGGTAAGTATTTTGTTCCAGCAGATTTTGTAGTTTTTGAGATGGAGGAGGATGTAAAGATTCCTATCATTGTAACGCCCTTGATTTTCTGAATTATGATTTAAGGTTAGAAATTCAGTTTCTGTATTTTTATCGGTTAAAATTTTGGGATTTTTGCCTAATTGTAGGACTTTTCCCTACAGGGCAAAAATAATTATTTTTGTTGGGGCTTCGAACCCTCAACCTTGACTATTTGCTCCTGGAATTCTTCCACCATGGTGGCGCATATTTCTGTGTTATTGGAGTGGCGCATGGTGGTTAAGCCCAGGTAAGCCCATTAAAGCCGATTTCCACTTAAGTTAATTGGGTTATTGGATCTTGGATCCGTTTGGGGTGGAAAAAAAAATAAAAAAAAAAAGGGGGAAAATTCGTGAGAGCTCCTCTCCCTCACGATTTGTGGTTTGTTTCTTGCCCTAGCCGCTTGTGTTGTCGCCCCTCACTGTGCTTGGCGCTCCTGCAAAATTTCTGACGCTGGTGGTGGCAGACTGGTGGTGGACGAACTTTCTGGAGACCCCTGATCCCCTGTTTTGGCGTTTTCTCTGTAGGCGATTTTTCTGGTGAGTAATTCGATCCTAAGGAGTCTAATCCGAATTAAAATTCGTTATTTGCCATGATTATTCGTATGGGGTTGAATTCAAATAATTATAGGGTTTTAAAATCCTGTTCTGCTGAAATCTGCATTCGTTAATCTGACCTTTGTGTACTATAACCCCAATATCTCATGGCCTATAGATCCAAATCGCACGAGATAAATTTTGTATGAAACTAGATATGTTTGGCTTTAATTTGAATATGATATCGACCATATCCGAGCGGTATTCGTATTTCAATCTGTATTGCAATCCAGCGGTACAAAATCAGTTTTCTGAAATTCTGGATCTCGACCTTTATGTGTTCGAACCATCATATCTCCCTAGGTATAGCTCGAAATCTTGTCAAATCAGTTTTATTAGACCGTAGGTTCGAAGAGCTTTATTTTGACTCCCATAACGCCTAATTTCGATTAGTTATTGGATCTGAAATAAATGTCGCAAGTCTGATATATGAATCTGTTTTCTTGAAATCTGAAATTCTGACCTTCCTATGTTCGAACCCTTATATCTTCCTGTCTAAAATTCGAAATCTTGTGAAACCAGTTTTATTGGGAACTAGATTCAGAGAGCTTCATTTTGAATACAATATTGACTAGCTTTGGTTCGAAATTGGACTAAAAATATATTTTGCAAACTGACAATATAAATCTGCTATGTTTTGGTTAGACGAATATTCCTTTGTGAGAAAAATTTACATTGTATGGTTTAACCTCTTAAATTGTGGTCTGTAGTTCTTCTAAAATTTATTTGTTTGATGAGAAATTTTAGAGAAAACAAAATTGGGGATTTAACTAAGAACTTAGGAATTTTCGAAAATATAGTTCGAGCCAATTTTGGGGCTTTGGTCAATTTTCTTCACGAGCGTGTAATTAAAATTATCTGTAGTGGGGGACTGAAATTATTTACATGAAGTTTGTGCGTTCCGTTAAGGTTCTGAAAGTGGCGCCCCTTACAGTAATTTTATAGCTCACGGTTTTAGGAATTTTGAGGAGATTATTTCATGAATAACTTCTGTTCTGTGTTTAAATGTTTGTTATATGAATAATCTATGTTCTGTATTTAATTGTTTGCTATGTGGATATTTCCTGTTCTGTTTATATGCTGTGAAGTTTCTGAAAACCTTGAATGTGTTAAAACATTTGTGAGAACATAGAATGGTTTGACATGAATTAAGGTTAGTTGTAAGGAATTCACTCATATAATTTCCGTTCTGTGTTTAAGGACTGGATATTGGGGTGTGTCATTTTCTGGTTTGTTAGACTTTGGGCATAATGTAAGAATTAAGTAGTGGTTGATCCTACTTCTCTGTTTCAGTATAATCTGTTCTGTAAAATTATGCCCTAGTGTAGCACTCTTCCGTGTCCTTACCCTCCTTCTGTGGCGCTGTAATGGTGCTGATAGTCTACTACGACCCTTGAGACACTATTTCTGTTCTGGGTTTTGGAGGCCAGAGTGCCACGTCCTAACAAGACGGGGGCCACCCACTGATACCTCCTCTACCATTCAGTTCTGGGTTTTGGAGGCCAGAGTGCCACGTCCTAACAAGACGGGGGCCACCCACTGATACCTCCTCTACCATTCAGTTCTGGGTTTTGGAGGCCAGAGTGCCACGTCCTAACAAGACGGGGGCCACCCACTGATACCTCCTCTACCATTCAGTTCTGGGTTTTGGAGGCCAGAGTGCCACGTCCTAACAAGACGGGGGCCACCCACTGATACCTCCTCTACCATTCAGTTCTGGGTTTTGGAGGCCAGAGTGCCACGTCCTAACAAGACGGGGGCCACCCACTGATACCTCCTCTACCATTCTGTTCTGGGTATTGGAGACCAGAGTGCCACGTCCTGACAAGACGGGGGCCACCCACTGATATCTCCTTTACCATTCTGTTTCTGATATGCATGCATTGTCTCGTCCTCGGCAGAGGTGGGGTCAGACCTTCTGTGGTCATCAGGCCTTCTGTGGCCTTTCTGTTTCCGATGTAGACTATCCGTTTGGACTCTGAAAATTCTGATTTTCTGTCTGTCAGTTCTGATTTCTGTAGTTCTGTTTCGATCTGTATTTAGATGTATTAGGCGGTGTGGTTAGTTGGTATGGGTTGGTATATTCATATCCTACCTGTTTGATGCCTATTGTTACAAGTATCTGTATTTGATTGTGTTTGTTTCTGATATGAGCATGCATGTTAAGTTGATTTATCTTATCTGTTAAATAAAAAGAATTTCAACTTAAGTATGATATTTTTGATGTGTACTATGGATGACTTTTAGTGTCTTTTACTCACTGAGCTTTTTAGCTCACCTCCGTTGTTTAAATGTTTTCAGGTGAGACATCAAGACAGTAATTGCTACAGCTAATATGACGCTAATGTTTGATGTCATTTCTAAGAATAGTCTTCTAAAGATTTATCAGGCCTGCGTGCCTAATTTATTATGACCTATATGACATGTTTTATCTCCTGAGGGCTTATGCCTGTTTTCAGGATATTATATTATAGTTGTTTCGTTTAAATTATTGGATACAAGTCTTGGATTCTTTTATTGAATTGGTTCTTATTTTGAAATGTCCGATTTGAGATGTGTAACCGAATTTGTGTTGTTTATTTTAGTATCTGAATAATCAGTTCTGTATATTTCTGAAATTCCACATATGTGTAGTGTGGACGTTTGTTGTTGTTACAAGATATGTGTGTCTGTGCAGCAGTAGTTTAGAATACTTGCTGCCGGATTTTTCCTGGATTTCCGGATTTCTATTTCCTAGTAATCGATCCTATTCAGTTCTGTGCGGTTTTCTGTTCCGTAGTAATGTCCTTCGATGCCGCTTTCTTCTTGTGTTTTAATGGAAGAGTAAAAAATTTTTGAAACCCCGTATTTTACTTGTATGCGTGTGGGGTGTGATTCTGAGGGATGTTACAATCATACTTGGTAGACCGTTCTTAGCCACAGCAGGAGCAATTATTGATGTAAAGAATGGTAAACTCACATTGAATATTGGTGATAAAAAAATTGAGTTTGACTTGAATAAAACCATGAAAAAACCATCATATTCTGGATCTTGCTGTAGTATACATGCTGTAGATGATACTGTCTATGATCTTAGTGATTTATTTGTTGAAACTTCTTAATATAATTCTGATTTAGATGATAATTTTGCTTTTGATTCTAGTATAGATACTAGTTCTGAGATTTATGATTTATTAGACTGCATTGTTTATGATGATAAAAAGAATGAGGAAGAGAAGGTCCCAAAAGTAGAACTTAAAACTTTACCTAATAATCTTCGTTTTGAATTTCTTGGACCTGATTCTACTTACCATGTTATTGTTGATGCACAACTTAGTAAAAGAGAGACATATTTCCTTCTCAAGGAATTGAGGATTTATAGGAAGGTAATCAGGTACACTATTGATGACTTAAAGGAAATTAACCCCTCTTTTTGTATGCACAGAATTTTAATGGAAGAGGAACACAAGCCACATGCAGATTTTTAAAGGAGGCTTAACCCCTCTATGAAAGAAGTTATGAAGAAGGAAGTTCTAAAATTACTTGATGCAGGTATTATCTATCCTATCTTTGATAGTAAATGAGTAAGTCCTATTCATTGTGTTCCTAAGAAGGGGGGAGTAACTATAATGAAAAACAAAGATAATAAATTGATTCCTGTTAGGACAATAACTAGTTGGCGCATGTGCATAGATTATAGAAAATTGAATACAGCCACTAGGAAAGACTACTTTCCCTTACCTTTTATTGATCAGATGGTTATGAGGATTGTAAACCATTCTCATTTCTGTTTCTTAGATGGATATTCTAGATTTTTCTAAATTCCTATATATCCTGATGACCAAGATAAGACCACTTTCACTTGTCCATATGGTACTTTTGTATATAGGGGAATGCCTTTTGGTTTGTGTAATGCACCTGCTATTTTTCAGAGGTGTATGATGGCTATATTTTCTGATTTTATTGAGGATTTTATGGATGTTTTTATGGATGACTTCTCTGTATACGATTTCTCTTTTAATGATTGTTTGGCTAACTTATCTCGAGTTTTGTGGAGGTGTGAAGAAACTAATCTTGTGCTTAACTCGGAAAAGTGTCATTTCATGGTTAGGTAGGGGATAGTTTTGGGGCACTTACTTTCGGAAAGAGGGATAGAAGTTGACAAAGCCAAGGTTGAGGTGATAGAAAAATTGCAGCCGCCCACTATAGTAAAGGAGGTCCGAAGCTTTCTAGGATATGTAGGATTCTTTCGGCGATTCATCAAGGATTTCTATAAACTTGCTAGACCTCTTACAAATTTACTTTGTAAAGATGTTAATTTTTTTTTGATGAAGATTGTTTGTCTACTTTTTCAGGAATTGAAGAAGGCTTTGATTTCAGCTACCAGATTGGAGTTTGCCCTTTGAACTCATGTGTGACGCTAGTGATTATGTAGTAGGAGCAGTCCTTGGTCAGAGAAAAGAGAAAAAACCTTATGTCATTTATTATGCTAGTAGGACCTTGGATGAGACACAGATAAATTATACCACCACTGAGAAAGAACTTTTGGCTATTGTATTTGCTTTTGATAAATTCATATCATATTTGATTAACTCTAAAGTTGTGGTGTACACTGATCATGCAGCGGTGAAGTACTTGATGTAGAAAAATGATAGTAAACCATGCTTGCTTAGATGGATACTGTTTTTGCAATAGTTTGACTTGGAAATCAAGGATAAAAAGGGATCAGAAAATTTTGTTACAGATCATCATTCAAGGATATTGGTAGATACTGAAAAGAGTGATATAATCAATGATTCCTTTCCTGAAGAATAACTCTTAGCCATTGATCAGATCGAGGCTCCATGGTATGCTGATATAGTAAATTACTTGGTTGCTAATATTTTTCCTCTCGATTTGAGTTATCAAGGAAATAAGAGATTCTTAGCTGAGGTAAAGAACTATTTTTGGGATAAGCCTTATGTTTTTAGGAGATGTGCAAATGGAATTTTTAGGAGATGTATACCTGAAGAAGAAATCACAGATATATTATTATAGTGTCATGGATCTTCATATGGAGGGCATGCTAGTTCTCATAAGACTATTTTTAAAATTTTACAATCAGGATTTTATTGGCCCTCCATTTTTAAAAATGCTAGAAATTTTATTTTATCTTGTGATAGATGTCAAAGAACAAGGAACATTAATAGAAGACATGAGATGCCACTGTCCCCTATTCTTGAGGTTGAGATATTTGATCTTTGGGGGATAGATTTCATGGGACCTTTTCCATCTTCTAGAGGTAACAAATACATACTTATGACAGTTGATTATGTTTCTAAGTGGGTTAAGGCTCTTGCTTCTCCTACTAATGATTATAGGGTTGTTGTTAAATTATTTAAAAAGATTATCTTTCGATGATTTGGGATACCACGAGTAGTGATTAGTGATGGAGGCTCACACTTTATAGAACATAAGTTCTCAACCTTGCTTAGAAAGTATGGGGTAAATCATATAGTTGCAACACCTTATCATCCCCAAACAAGTGGACAAGTTGAGATATCAAATAGAGAAATCAAGGGAACTTTGGAAAAGACTGTGTCACGCACGAGAAAAGATTGGGCATTTAAGCCTAATGATGCACTTTGGGCCTACCGAACCACTTTTAAAACACTAATACGTATGTTTCCTTTTCAATTGGTTTATGGTAAATCTTGTCATTTACCTATAGAGCTCAAGCACAAAGCGTTTTGGGAAATCAAAGCACTAAACTTCAACTTGAAGAATGCAAAGGAAAAACGGAGGTAACAATTAAACGAGCTAGATGAGATTAAACTCTCCGCTTACGAAAATGCAAGAATTTATAAAGGGAGGACTGAAAGATAGCATGATCGACATATCCTCAGAAAGGAATTCTAACCAGGTGACTTTGTTATTTTGTTTAATTGTAGATTGAGATTTTTTCTTGATAACCTTAAGTCTCGATGGTTTGGACCTTTTCAGGTTAAGAAAACGTACCCCTACTGAGCTGTGGATATATGGAGCGACAAAATCGGGGAGTTCAAGGTTAATGGTCAGAGGTTGAAACATTATTTTCAAGAAGAATAGATTGAGGAAGGAGAAAAATTTTAACTTGACGAATCTCGATGGGATCTGAGTGCAGAACAGTCAAGCTAATGACCTTAAAATTAGCACTTCTTGGGAAACAACCCAAGCACTCTTACTTAGATTGAGTTTCTTTTCTTTTAGTTTATTTTTAGAACTAATCTTTCTTTTTTTTTCGTAGGAAAAATTGAATTTTGTGCAAAATACGGCAGTACCGTAATGCAAATTATGGGCCATAATGTTGGTCTGTTTTCGTCTAGAGAGTTTCGTGTCTTTTACGGTAGTATCATAATCCATTTTACTGGCCCTAAATTCGACGCTTTTCTTTCCAGAAAGCTTTTGAGATTTTCTCGTATAAAATGGTAGTACCGTAAGCAATTTCACTGGCCGTAATTTTGATTTATTTTAGACCAGAAAGTTTTGTGTCTTTTACGGCACTGCAGTAATGACTTTTATGGGCCGTAATATCAATATTTTTCTTTCGAGAAAGTTTTTGCATTTTTACGGTGGTACCATAAAGTTTTTCACAACCCATATTTTTGAGCATTTTTTGAGCCAGAATGAAGTACGGCAGTGCCGTAATGTAAATTATGGTCGTAATTCTATTGGCCCCACGTGATTCTGCTACCGTATTTCTAGGGTTTCCACCTTGTTTTTAGTGTTTTTCACTCGTGTTTTTGCTCATTCTTGCGCTGACTTCAAGATTCCAGCTTGCCCTTACCCTCAGAACTCACCAGCGAGCCTTCCCTTCCAGCTCCGACCATCGATTTGTTGATTTATAGCTTGATCTATTCGATTTAGCGAGTTTTGATGAGATTTCCGCCCCTTTTCATTTTTTTTGTCCAATTTAGCATCAAATCTTGAAATTTTTGCTTGCATTCGCTTCTTGAATCATCGGCGTCTCCTCCTGATTTGATTCTAGTGATTTTTGAGTGACATTAAGGTGATTTAGAGCTTTAAACAAGCCCAGGTTTGCTGTTCATCCAACAAAGTTTTGCCAGCAGTTTTCCTTGTCGTGCGAGCTCGATTGAGCAAATTTCCAGCTTCCACGAGGTTTAGAAGAAGAAGGGTAATTGGTTGTGAAAGTATTTGGAAGCTTAATCTCAACTCAGAAGTTCATATTTGGAGCCACCTTTGAAGGTTGTTCACTATTTGGTAACACCCCTGCTCTTCCAGATTTCTCTTTGTTTCCATCACATATTACTGCTTTACTTTCAAATGGCACCAAGAACAATGCAAGTGGTTTCCAAGAAGAGAGGCAAAGGTCCTGCTGAGTCCTCTGCACCAGCCCCGCCTTCCAACCCATACGAAATCATTTTCAGAAATGAAATCCAGGAGGCACGATATAATTAGTTGCTTACCCGCCGTGTGGTGAACACAAAATATGCTGATAAGCGTACATTAGAGGCTTTGGGTCTTTATGAGGATGTATTCTGGATGTTCGACCAAATCAGGGCAAAGAAGTTTTTCCAGATGACACCATAGATATACCTACCCTTGGTTTTGGAGTTTCTCAGTAGTATGGAGATGGAGCTACATGAGTTCACTGATAGCCATGCTGAAGGTGAGATCACCTTCCGCATGGCTAATATTGAGAGGAGTCTCACTCTTAGGGACATCAGGTCCATCTTCCATTTAGCATTTGGAGGTCACACTCACGTACCAATCGGCTTCATTGAAAATGTATTTTGGAACCAAATCACAACATAATCTCATTTTTTAGCAGTAGTAGCTAGAGCCTCTAATATCACAAACCCCTGCATTAAGTATGTGCACCGAGTTCTAGCCCACACAATGTTCGGACGAGGAGAAAGTGACGGTATGGTCCGTTAGTCCGAACTCTACTTTTTGTGGGGTATGCTTCATGGATATCCTGTGGATATTGCCTTCTTTCTTATTATGCATATGGACAAGGTGGCTAGGGCTAAGAAGGGAGCCATTGTGATAGGAGGTTTCATTACTCCGATAGCTCTTGCTTTGAATGTTGAACCATATGGAGTTGAATTGGCTAAAGGGAATGCAAGATTAGACATAGAATCATGTATGGCCATGAAGATGATTGTAAGAGAAAGAGATGTATTTTGTTTGGTTTTTGTAAGAGTTGAATTAGAAACTCTCTCCTAGTGATGCTGCCTATGCTTCCCCTGCTCCCTTGGATTCTATACCACCACCACCCACCTGGGGGTGGAAGAGATGACCCATTTGGTATGGGTACAGATTTACCATCGCATAGATGTTGGGAAACCCCGGGGACATTTTACAATTTTCGCAGAGAATACAATACATGCACAGCGGAAGAATATCCCCGAAACAGGCTAGTCCCAAAAACCCAGTGAAGATCTCTTGCGAGGGGGTCGACATGATGTGATAGTAAGTACCTTTAAGCAATTAGAAGCCGATGTCGATGAAGGCGCCCAAGTGTTCGTCCTCTGCAGTCTCGCACACACGGATTCCTCAAGTTTTCTTCTTCCTCGCCCGGTGCTAGCCTCGGGAAGAAGATCCATGCCTTAGGAGAGTCCTCCAAGCAACTTGCGCCACCACCAAGATGTGATGCGCCAAGGAGATGGAAGGAGAAGAGAACACCGCAAGCCTTCTTGTTCCTTTGCGCCAAGGAAAGGAAAAGGAGGAAGATGAAACATGCTTGCGCCCTTGATGGAAGAAGAAGAGCTCTAAGCTCTCCAAGCCGTCACCCTCTAATGCTTCACGCCTCCAAGGAATTAGCATCATCAAGAGAGGGGGCGGCAAGGGCTTATTTATAGGAGCAAGAGGCGGTTAGGGGAGAATGGCAAGTGTTGACAATTAGGGCATGATTCTAGGAGATTATCCAATCAAATATATTGATTAAATCTCCACTCCCATATGCGCCTAAGACTTGCCAAAGCAAGCATCAGCCATATGCGCCCATATCATGCCATATGAGGCATTAATCCCATCCATGCGCCTAGACCTAGTCAAGGCAATATGATGGATTGCCTAATGTGGCTTGGGCGCAAGTCCTAATCCAATTAGGACTCTAATTATGTTAATAATCAGCCCACAATTGTGAAACACAATCCAATCAATTATCTTGTGTGATTTAATCAAATCCAATTTGATTTAATCACCTAGGAGATACCAAACAAGGCATAGGCGCAAATCCTAGTCCAACTAGGATTCCATATGCGCCTATCCTATTAATTCATCCCCATTATACCCTTCAAGCCTCATAGCCCTTCAATACAACTTATTAGCAAGCCCAACTAAGCAATGGGCCAAGCCCAAAGTCCATTATGCATGTTAACCAAGCTATTGGATCCAATCCAATTTAACCCATGGTTAAATGAGGCTAACCATGGTTAATTTGATCGATATGCCAAAAACGGAAGTTGGCCCCAATAAGTTTCTTCCATCTCATCAGGCCCATTGGCGCTGATGAAATCTCCCAAATAGATCAGAGTTATCCAATAACTCGATCTAAAGGCTACCCGATCAATATGAAAACTCGAGTATCAAGGTGTGCGACCTTGTAGGTTCCTCTAACGCTAGCAGTGCTGACCAAAGGTCATCACAAGCAGTGAGTGGCACCTAGCAGTGCATCGCTGCTACCAAGGTTATTGGAATGGATATCGACATCGACATCCCCATCATCGCAACTAGGTACAGATGCATTACAGTCTCTTTGCCGTACTGATATCCGATTGGACAAGTGTGTCACCACTTGTTTTCATCCAATCACATGGCTATGACTAAAACAGGTTCTCACCTGGGTATGGCCATACACTCTCAGTCATAGAACCATAAGGGAGCTCCATGGATATCATACTTCCCTAAGGGAGGGGCAAATCCTATGTCTGTCCATCGACCTTCTCATATGGGTCGTGACATGCTCAATGACAACCGTTATGACCTCCCAACTACGGCAAGGTGTTAGGTTGCATCAAAGCAAGTCCCTAACCATATAGAATGGTCAATGACCTCAAGTCAAGGGATCAATGCATCTCCTGTCACTTGTGAGGATAACTCATGACACCAAGTCATAGCGTCACAGCGGGTCTATCCAGTATATCCTCCAATGATATACCCATGTGTCTGCGTTAGCACCACGTGCCTAACCAGCCCACATACCAGTCTCACAAGTACCAGAGCTGTCCCATATCCACTCATGTACATCGACTAGGGACAATCATTTGAGCACAGATCCAATCTGTCTCCAGGGACATTATCATGTAAGTACACAATCGCAGGTGTAGACAAACAATGATAACGACAATGCCAGAAAGATATATGAATATCAGAGTTAAGTAGTACAAAGATGGACCAAAACTAGGTCCTAGGGCATATACACCAACAATAGAGCTATAGAGTCGCCTTCACACCGAGCTGCAAGTTCCTCGTGCCGAACTGATGAGAGAGGATGGGCTAGTGCCTTCAACCCCAGTTTCTAGGCTCTTTTTGTTGAGGTGTACCGTCAGGGTCACCTTATGGAAAGAATGCTAGATTCTATGGGTCATATGCATGAAGATATAGAGGAACTTGGGAATTACATGGAGGAGATGGGTAATTTCCTTTACGACAGATTCAGTTATGAAGGTGGTGGTGGAGATGACGGTAATGGTGGTGATGAGGGTAAGCAAGATGATCCTATGGATGCAGCCCCTGCCGATGAAGACACTGAGGAGATAGGTTCAGATGCGGACGATTAGATGCTTTGTGAGTATCTTCTTCCTACTTGTTCTTTGTTCATCTTGATATCCTTGTTGGGGTATGCCCTTAAGGCTAATGTTTGAGGCCTTGGGATTGTATAAGTATCATGTAATAAACTCTTAAGTTTATAATAAGGCATGGTTGTTATTCAGGTTGTTACCTTGTCTGCTGTAATAAGTGTACTTCTGAATAATGTCTCAAAGCTGTTCAGCTAGGCTGACAGGCTATAAGTCCTTAGTCGAGATATCTTGGTGAACATGAGACAGCCTTGATATGATGGAGACTAATATGAGTGCTAATCTTATAGGATGCTTCGAGCATGGAATAAGATGTAGACTCATGGGTACATTGGATGTACTGGACAGACCCTACTGGGATATTGCATTGCTTGTCACAATGTGAATGATCCCTGTAAGCAGCAAGTGGCACATGTCCTTTGACTTGAGATCACTTGTGTTTCTAAATGATGATTGTCATTGTTTTGAGGTAGTTCAATATCATTTGAAATATAATGATTATAGACTATCTTGGATGGTGAGCTTGAATCAGGTTAGGGCACTAGTGATAGATAAAGGATTGCCGTCTCCTTGTTTAAGGAGTGTGATGTTCTAAAGGCCCCCCTATATGAGATGATTGAGGTAGTGTATGGCCATACCCAGATGACTATGTGCATCTGATCTAATCATGCTCATCGTATTGGAGTTACAAGCTTGACATGCTTGTCCAATAAGAACATCCAGTGGCAAAGGACATATGTGTGCCTTGTGAGTTTTGATTCACACTTGTGTCATGGTTTGGGTGTAGTCTTGGAAGACTATTTCCTTTATATCGGGAGACAGTGATGTGTTGCTAGATACCCCTCACTGATCGTGATAACGTAAGTTGTCGTTACCGACATTTAAAGGAAACCCTTAGGGTCGCACAATTTGATGATATGGCTTTCTTGAGTCAGATCGTGTGGACTGAATTGTATGGGTTCAGTTTAAAGGGGTTTAATCTCTGATTGCAAGTGAGATCTAGCCTGATCATGTTTGATTGATTAGGGCTTTAGATCGGTAAGCTTCGATCGAGAGAGATGATGCTAGATCGGTGAGATCAGGAGCATCAGGAGATGAACGGCTAGATCATGAGCCATTTGGTTCATAGAGGGTCTAGACCATGCCTTGGCTTGGCTTGGTTTGAGTTTGGTCTTTGGGCCAAATCGAATTGAACCAAAGCATGAACCGGTTCACTAGGTGAACGCATGGTTCATCAAGAGGGGCGTTTTGGCGTTGGAGAGTGGCTTCATGACTTTCCATTTTGGGAAGTCATGTAACGTCATTTGTCTTGATGTCGCCGAAGTGCATTTGCTCTCTTGTCTTTGCGTTTTGTTTTTGGGAAAAAGAGAGCTTGCTTGCCATCTCGTGTGGAAGGAAGTGGACGACAAGAACAAGCGCTCGGCCAAGGAAACTTCTCCATCATCCTAACATTCGATCAAGGACACCTTGCGCATCCTTGCTAGCACAAGGAGATCCAAGGAGAAGCCATCTTCTCTTGTGTCTGATTATCTTCGGAGAAGGGGCACTTGCGCCTTTGCTTCCAAAGCTCCATCTAAACCGAGATGGCTATGGTATGAGTCTCAACTTCACCAAGTTGAACATATGTTTATGCTAAGATTCTTGAAAACCTTTTGCTTCCGCTTGCAATGGTGATGCGCCACCCCTTTAAGGTTTTCGCCCCCCTCTTGAAAGGGATTTTGTTTACTTGCGCTCCCCCATGAAGGGGACACTTCAATTGGTATCAAAGCGCCGGTTGAAGCATAATCATATGCTTGCTTGATATACTATGTGATCCATGTTTGCGCATCTACATGTATGTTGATCTTGTTTGACATATGTTATCTCTTCATGCGAGTATGCTAGATAATAGTATGTTTATATTTGCGCATGTATGAGAGTTATGTTGATTGGCGCATATATGTTGGTTGCGGTTATACCATGTTGTTGTTGTTTTTCTAAAACCTAAATGACATGCGCGCCCAACTAGATCTAAGAAGTACCTATTGTAAACCCTTAGATGGGTTGATGGGGTTGAAAGCTTCATCTAGAATGTGTTGGGGTATGCCCTTAAGGCTAATGTTTGAGGCCTGTGGGAATGTATCTGTATCATGTAATAAACTCTTAAGTTTATAAAGGCATGGTTGTTATTCAGTTAGCTACATTGTCTGCTGCAATATATGTTCCTCTGAATAATGTCTCAAAGCTGTTCAGCTGGACTGACATGCTATTATGTCCTTAGTCGATATATCTTGGTGAACATGAGACAGCCTTGATATGGTTAAGACTAATATGTGTTCTAATCTTATAGGATGCTTCGAGCATGGAATAAGATGTAGACTCATGGGTACATGGGATGTACTGGACAGACCCTACTAGGATGTTCAATTGTTTGTCACAATGTGAATATTCCTTGATTGCGACAAGTGGCACATTTCCTCTGACTTGAGATCACTTGTGTTTTCTAAATGATGATTGTCATTGTTTTGAGGTAGTTTAATATCATTTGAAACATAATGATTATAGACTATCTTGGATGGTGAGCTTGAGTCAGGTTAGGACACTAGTGATAGACATAGGATTGCCGTCTCCTTGTTTAAGGAGTGTGATGTTCTATAAGGGCCCCCTGGATGAGATGATTGAGAGAGTGTATGGCCATACCCAGGTGACAGTGTTCATCTGATCTAATCATGCTCATCATATTGGAGTTACAAGCTTGACAGGCTTGTCCAATAAGAACATCAAGTGGCAAAGGAAGTATGCATGCCTAGTGAATTGGATTCACACTTGTGCTGTGGTTTGGGTAAAGTCTTGGAAGACTCTTTCCTTTATATCGGGAGACAGTGATGTGTTGCTAGATACCCCTCACTGGTCGTGATAACGTGAGTTATCGTTACCGACATTTAAAGGAAACCCTTAGGGTCGCACAATTTGATGATATGGCTTCTTTAAGTCAGATCGTGTGGACTGAATTGTTTAGTTCAGTTTAAAGGGGTGTTAAGCTCTGATTGCGAGTGAGATCTGGTCTGATCATGTTTGATTGATTAGGGCTTTAGATCGGTAAGCTTCGATCGAGAGTTATGATGCTAGATCAGTGAGATCTAGAGCATCAAGAGATCAACGGTGATCTTGAACCTTGTGGTTCAATAAGATCGACCATTGCTTGGGCCGATTTGGTCTTAGACCAAAGTCACTTGAACCAGCTCATGTAATGAGCGCTTGGTTCAAATAATCGAAGAGAAGGAATTGCGGTTCACTTCATGTGAACGCATAACCGAAGTGAGTAATGGGTTACTATTTTTGGATAGCAACGCCCACGTTCATTACAACGTGTTTACTCTATTGGCGATCATCACTCTTGAACGAAGTCTCCTTCCTTCTCGTGTGAAAAACTCTCTCGACGAGGGTAGAGGAACTTCTTCTTCGACAAGCCCAAGGATCTTATCCCCTCCATGCGCAAAGGACCCTTGAAGCTTTGCTAGCACAAAGACGACAAGGAGAGGCCATTCTTCATCGTGTGTGCGTCGACTAGGGAGAGGATCCCTTTCGCTCCTTGCTTCCAATACTTCATCCATAGATGGCGATGGTATGAATCTTATTGGCACTCGTAATCGTTTTTCATAGTTGAATATATATCATGCATAATGATCCCTAAAACCCCTATTTCCGCTGCGATGTAACACATGCGCCATTAGGGTTTTCTCGCTCCCCCTCGAAGGGGACTCCTGCAATTGGTATCAGAGCAGGTTAAAATGCATGATAATATGTTTGCTGTGATTTGTGATCCTTGTATGCGCCATATTGCTAGATCTAGGCTACATGCGAACCTTTACTTGTTGTGTATTGTAGTTGACGCATGTAGTAAGGTAGCGCTTCTATATGTTCTTGTTGATGTTTTCTTAAAAACTCAAACGACTTGCGCGCACACCATTAGATCTAAGTGCCGCCTGCATTAAACCCTTAGACGGGTTATTAGGGTTGAAGTCACCCCCTGAGTTAGATCCAACAGTCTGATCAGACCATCTGACAGCCTGAATGGGTCGACCAGTTAGCACTTTGGCGCAAGCCTATGGTGGCTATAGGTCGACTGCAGACAGGTGTGTAGCGATGTCTGATTGAGACACCCAATGAACGCACCTGAGTTAGGCCCGGGGTCACGCCCGCTTGCCAGACCTCAGTGTGGTCGTTCAGCCCTGGCGCATGCATGGTTGACCTTATGGTCAACACAAGTCAGTTAGGACTTGGTGCATGCAAGGGCAGTGGATTTGACTAGGTTGGTTGAGTGGATCCCTAGTAATGGACCGTTGTAAGGTTGTAGGGGAAATAAGGAAAAAATTAAAATTGATCCCAAGGGGTTTTCGAAAATTTTAATTTTTATGATGGATCACATGATGCTGATTGGATGCATATGTTTGTCTATTTAGTCTTATGTGGGCTGCTCATATTAATTGTGTGCTGTGCTGGGGCCTGCGTGCCTGTATTAAATTGTAAATTAATTATTGTGATCTGCGCATCACTGTGTTTTAATTTATAAATGTTAGTGACCTGCGTGTCACTCTTGTCTAGATAGTTAAATTTGTAATTTAATTAGACAAGAGCACAAAGCACACTTGGCAGAGGCGCATGCAGCAGTGGCTGGACCAGGTGGGAGGTCCAGGGTTCGACTCTGGGACCAGGCGCAAATTCCTGGTGGGCGCACCTGTGCTGCAGATGGCGCTTGGGCCCAGGTTTGGGCCAGATGAGCAGCAAAAGACCCATGAAGAGCAAATGAAGACTTAAGTTAGGTTAAGGTCTTCTAGGGCTATGGGCTTTTACCACATAAGATACATGCTTTCTTTTATTGCTTAAATATTGGAATTGCATGATCAAATTATCTTCTGCTATCACCATAGGAATTGCATGATAGGCAAGAAGATAAAAGACCGTTAAAATCCAACGCTAAAATATCAAGCTCGTAAGCCTTCTGACGCGAAACCTCACTGTTCTGATTATCGTTGGAGCCGTGTTGTACCCACTCAGTGGGCACGTCCATCTATCTTCAGAGGGTGTGGGATTACACCTGTGTGTTACAGAGTAGGGATTTATCCCTTCTCGTTGCTCAGCATAGCACATGGTGGTCCAGGGAGTAGGTCGGGTCAGCTTGACCGTGTAGGCTACATATGTGGCGCATATGGTAGCACATGGAGGCAGCCATCTGTGGGATCAGAGACTGTGTTGTACCAACTCAGTTGGCACAGTCTGCTGGACTGCCCAGATGAAGGGGAATCGCACGGGTTGGCGATTGGCTGGGACGCCTACCAGAAACTAGTGCTTGTACTCTCTGTGCATCTTATCTCGCCTGAGCGGGACGCGGAGACCAAGTATGAAATCTGGATCCCATCTCACTAAAAGAGTTCTACTCTTTCGGGCTGTTTTGCTGGATTTTTCACGCCTGATAAAATAGTGAGAAAAAGAATCTTTCTTAAGTCCTGATCGATTCTTATACATTGATACTGACCTTGCTGTTCTTGCATTGTTGTAGATATCTGCAGCAACGAACACCATGAACTTCAATGTGCGATCCCTACTGGAAAGGGAGAAGTTTGCTGGGCCGAACTTCTCTGACTGGTTTGGACACCTTAAGATCGTTCTTAAGGCAGAGAGGAAACTGTATGTCCTCGAGACGGCGATACCGCCGCAGCCCGCTCCGAACGCCGCAAGGGCGGTTCGGGAAGCCTATGAAAAGCACGTCAATGATAGCATTGATGTCGCTTGCCTGATGCTAGCGTCTATGACGCCACCGCTGCAGCGTCAGCATGAGGATATGTCAGCTATACAGATTATAGCAAACCTCAAGATGCTGTATGCTGCACAGGCGAGGACTGAACGCTATAATTTGACTAAGCTCTTCTTTCAGAGCAAACTGGCTGAAGGGAGCCCAGTGGGAGCTCACGTGCTCAAGATGATTGGGCACAAGGAGGCTCTGGAGAAACTGGGGCACACCATCAACCAGGAGCTTGCTGTGGACATTATTCTGCAGTCTCTCCCGCCATCATTCGACGCGTTCATTATTAACTTTAATATGAACAAAATCGATTGTACGCCGGCAGAGCTGTTGAATATGCTCTTGACTACTGAGGAAACTCTGAAGGGTAAGCCTTCAACCTCTGTCTTGATGGTTCCTTCTAGGAACAAGAAGAAGGGGAAGAAGGGCAAGGCCCCGGTCAAGAATTACAGCAAGGCTCTGAAGCAGAAGGTGAAGCGGTCTAAGGAATACAGGTGTTTCCACTGTGGCCAGCTGGGTCACTAGAAAAAGGACTGTAAAGCGCTCCAAGGAGACAAGAGGGGAAGCTTTGCTTCTGGCTCAGGTATATTCGTGACTGAGGTCATGTTTTCTTCTTCTATATCATGGGTGTTGGACACTGCATGTGGAGTTCACATTTGTTCAAATGTGCAGGAACTCAAGAGAAGAAGGCAGGTGGGACAGCATGAGGTGGACCTACGCGTTGGAAACGGGGCACGGGTTGCTGCTGTTGCTGTAGGAGACTACTTCATTTCTTTACCATCTGGAATTGTATTGGAACTAAACAGTTGTTACTTTGTTCCCAGTATAACTAAAAATATTATCTCCATTCCTGCTCTTGTTAGGAAGGGATTTTCCTTTGAATGCAATATTTCAAAGTGTATTTTGTCTTTAGATAATATTGTTTATGCAACTGGTTCAATTAACAATGGGTTATACATGTTGGACATGGAATGTTCGATACAGCAAATTGATATTAAGAAAGCCAAGTATGCTGATGACAGCACCTTGCTATGGCATAGTCGTTTAGGCCATATTAACGAGAAACGCATTAAGCGGTTGCATCATCATGGACTGCTGGGATCATTCTCCTACAAGGAAATTGATACATGCAAGGCTTGTTTAATGGGTAAAATGACGAAGTCACCTTTTCCTCACAAAGGTCAAAGGGCTTCAGGTTTACTTGACCTTATACACAGTGATGTGTGTGGGCCATTTAGTAAACATGCCAGAGGTGGCTATCAGTACTTCATTACCTTTACTGATGATTTCAGTAGATATGGGTATGTCTATCTGATGAGACATAAGAGTGAATCTTTTGACAAGTTCAAAGAGTTCAAGAATGAAGTACAAAATCAGCTAGGCCGTAATATCAAAACACTTCGCTCAGATCGAGGTGGTGAATACCTAAGTCATGCGTTTACTGACTATCTAAAAGAGTGTGGGATTATCTCACAGCTCACTCCACCAGGAACACCGCAATGGAATGGTGTGTCCGAAAGGAGAAATAGAACATTACTAGATATGGTTCGTTCTATGATGAGTCAGGCTACTCTTCCATACTCCTTTTGGGGTTTTGCACTGGAAACAGCTGCAAAGGTACTAAACCGAGTGCCATCCAAGGCAGTTTCTAAGACGCCATATGAGTTATGGTATGGGAAACAGCCGAGCTTGACATTTATCAGGATCTGGGGCTGCGAGGCTTATGTCAAAAAGCTCGCCTCTGGGAAACTAGAGAGCAGATCTGACAAATGTATCTTTGTCGGTTACCCTAAGGAAACTAAGGGTTATTATTTCTTCGATCCCAAGGAGAACAAGGTTTTTGTTGCTCGGACGGCCATATTTCTTGAGAAGGAGTTTCTTCTGCAAGAGGCCAGTGGGAGAGAAATAAAGCTGGATGAGAGTCCAGAAGAAGGACAAAGTGACCAAGCACAGTTGGATGAGCCTGAGCCGGTAGAACAGGTTATTGAACAACCTGAGGCTCAGATATCACGGGAACCGCGAAGATCGGGTAGGATCCGTCGACAGCCTGAGCGCTATGACGGAGTCTACATCATTGATAATGATGAACCCCTTACTTATGCGGATGCGGTCAGTGGACCGGAGTCAGCGAGATGGCTTGAGGCTATGCGCGCCGAGATGGACTCCATGTCAGATAACCAAGTCTGGGATTTGGTTGATCCGCCTCCGGGAATAATCCCTATAGGCTGTAAATGGATCTTCAAGAAGAAGATTGACATGGATGGTAACGTGGTTACCTATAAAGGCAGGCTAGTTGCGAAAGGTTTCAAACAAATCTACGGGATAGATTATGATGAAACTTTCTCACCTGTTGCCATGTTTAAGTCTATTCGGATTCTTTTTGCGATAGCTGCATATTACGATTATGAGATCTGGCAAATGGATGTGAAAACAGCTTTCCTTAATGGAAATCTGGATGAGGATGTGTATATGACACAACCTGAGGGTTTCACTAATCCAGCGGATCGTCATAAGATATGCAAGTTAAAGAAGTCCATTTATGGACTTAAACAAGCATCAAGAAGCTGGAATATTCGTTTTGATGAATCAGTCACTGATTTTGGTTTCATCAAGAACGAGGATGACCCGTGTGTTTATAAGAGGTTTAGTGGGAGCGTGATTACTTTCCTAGTCCTCTACGTCGATGACATCTTGATCATTGGAAATGACATTCCTGAAATGCATGCTGTTAAGGCATGGCTGAGGAAATGTTTCCAGATGAAAGATTTAGGAGAAGCAGCCTATGTGTTAGGTGTGAAGATCTACAGGGATAGATCTAAGAGGCTTCTCGGGCTGTGCCAGAGTACTTACATCGATAAGGTCCTGGAGAGATTTCATTTAGAGAATTCTAAACGAGGATATCTTCCAGTCAGACATGGTCTGAGTCTTTCGAAGAGTCAGTGTCCACAAACACAGACTGAGAAAGATGAAATGGACAATACGCCTTATGCTTCGGCTATTGGTTCCATTATGTATGCGATGTTGTGTACTCGCCCAGACGTCGCTTACGGGTTAAGCGTGACCAGTCGTTACCAGAGTAATCCAGGTATGGCGCACTGGATTGCAGTCAAGAACGTTTTAAAATATCTGCGGAGGACCAAAGATATGTTCTTGATATATGGTGGTCAGGAAGAACTCAGTATTGAAGGATATACTGACGCTTCGTTCCAGTCTGACCAGGATGATTTCCGATCGCAATCAGGCTATGTTTTTAGCTTGAATGGAGGAGCAGTGGTGTGGAAAAGTTTCAAACAGTCAACTGTTGCTGATTCCACAACAGAAGCCGAGTATGTTGCAGCCTCGGAAGCATCCAAGGAGGCAGTGTGGATTCGTAAGTTCGTGAGAGAACTTGGTGTCGTTCCTTCGAGTGCAGATCCTTTGGTTATCTTTTGTGATAACACTGGAGCAATCGCACAAGCAAAGGAACCACGGTCGCACCAGAAGTCCAAGCACATACAGAGACGGTTTCATTTGATCAGGGAGATCATTGATCGTGGCGAGATCAAAGTATGCAAGGTTCATACAGATGACAATCTGGCAGACCCGCTTACCAAGCCTCTGGCGCAGCAGAAGCATGAGAAGCACTGTAATAATATGGGTTTGAGATTTCTCAACCATTAGATTAAGTGCAAGTGGGAGATTGTTGGGGTATGCCCTTAAGGCTAATGTTTGAGGCCTGTGGGAATGTATCTGTATCATGTAATAAACTCTTAAGTTTATAAAGGCATGGTTGTTATTCAGTTAGCTACATTGTCTGCTGCAATATATGTTCCTCTGAATAATGTCTCAAAGCTGTTCAGCTGGACTGACATGCTATTATGTCCTTACTCGATATATCTTGGTGAACATGAGACAGCCTTGATATGGTTAAGACTAATATGTGTTCTAATCTTATAGGATGCTTCGAGCATGGAATAAGATGTAGACTCATGGGTACATGGGATGTACTGGACAGACCCTACTAGGATGTTCAATTGTTTGTCACAATGTGAATATTCCTTGATTGCGACAAGTGGCACATTTCCTCTGACTTGAGATCACTTGTGTTTTCTAAATGATGATTGTCATTGTTTTGAGGTAGTTTAATATCATTTGAAACATAATGATTATAGACTATCTTGGATGGTGAGCTTGAGTCAAGTTAGGACACTAGTGATAGACATAGGATTGCCGTCTCCTTGTTTAAGGAGTGTGATGTTCTATAAGGGCCCCCTGGATGAGATGATTGAGAGAGTGTATGGCCATACCCAGGTGACAGTGTTCATCTGATCTAATCATGCTCATCATATTGGAGTTACAAGCTTGACAGGCTTGTCCAATAAGAACATCAAGTGGCAAAGGAAGTATGCATGCCTAGTGAATTGGATTCACACTTGTGCTGTGGTTTGGGTAAAGTCTTGGAAGACTCTTTCCTTTATATCGGGAGACAGTGATGTGTTGCTAGATACCCCTCACTGGTCGTGATAACGTGAGTTATCGTTACCGACATTTAAAGGAAACCCTTAGGGTCGCACAATTTGATGATATGGCTTCTTTAAGTCAGATCGTGTGGACTGAATTGTTTAGTTCAGTTTAAAGGGGTGTTAAGCTCTGATTGCGAGTGAGATCTGGTCTGATCATGTTTGATTGATTAGGGCTTTAGATCGGTAAGCTTCGATCGAGAGTTATGATGCTAGATCAGTGAGATCTAGAGCATCAAGAGATCAACGGTGATCTTGAACCTTGTGGTTCAATAAGATCGACCATTGCTTGGGCCGATTTGGTCTTAGACCAAAGTCACTTGAACCAGCTCATGTAATGAGCGCTTGGTTCAAATAATCGAAGAGAAGGAATTGCGGTTCACTTCATGTGAACGCATAACCGAAGTGAGTAATGGGTTACTATTTTTGGATAGCAACGCCCACGTTCATTACAACGTGTTTACTCTATTGGCGATCATCACTCTTGAACGAAGTCTCCTTCCTTCTCGTGTGAAAAACTCTCTCGACGAGGGTAGAGGAACTTCTTCTTCGACAAGCCCAAGGATCTTATCCCCTCCATGCGCAAAGGACCCTTGAAGCTTTGCTAGCACAAAGACGACAAGGAGAGGCCATTCTTCATCGTGTGTGCGTCGACTAGGGAGAGGATCCCTTTCGCTCCTTGCTTCCAATACTTCATCCATAGATGGCGATGGTATGAATCTTATTGGCACTCGTAATCGTTTTTCATAGTTGAATATATATCATGCATAATGATCCCTAAAACCCCTATTTCCGCTGCGATGTAACACATGCGCCATTAGGGTTTTCTCGCTCCCCCTCGAAGGGGACTCCTGCAGAATGGATCAAACTAGTCTGATCAGTCCATCTGACAGCCTAGATGGGTTGACCAGATAGCACCTGTGCGCAAGCACGAGGTGGCTATAGGTCGACTGCATCCAAGGCGTG
Organism: Costus lasius; assembly: GCA_027563935.2. Taxonomy (NCBI): domain Eukaryota; kingdom Viridiplantae; phylum Streptophyta; class Magnoliopsida; order Zingiberales; family Costaceae; genus Costus; species Costus lasius. The sequence goes on along the minus strand of CM050450.1, from coordinate 96,965,169 downwards.
TAGCGAGGTCTGATTGAGACAACTTCTGAACACACTTGAGTTAGGCCCGGGGTCACACCCGCTTGCCAAAACTCATGAGGGTGGTTCAGCCCTTGGCGCATGCATGGTTGACCATCAGGTCAACTCGGGTCAGTTAGGACTCGGTGCATGCAAGGGAAAAGGATCTATCTAGATGGATGAGTGGATCCCTATCAATGGACCATTGTAAGGTTGTAGGGCACATAAGGAAATTAAAAGTGATGCCTATGGGGTTTTCAAAAATTTTAATTTCTTGATTGGATCACATGATGATTGAAACCATATGCTTGTTTATTTACTCTTATGTGGGTTGCCCTATTGTGTGCTGTGCTGGGGCCTGTGAGCCTGGATTTAAAATTGTAAATTAATTTGTGATCTGCGAATCACATTGTACTTAATTTATAATGTATTGTTGACCTGCGAGTCAACCTTGTCTAGATAGATCAAAAATGTATTTTGATTAGACAAGAGCACAAAGGCACACATCCAAGAGGAGCATTCACCTGGTGGCGCACCTGAGGTGCTCTTGGCGCTAGAGCCCTAGGTTGGACCAGATGTGAGGCCAAGGAGCTCAAGTGAAGACTTAAGTAAAATTAAGGTCTTACTAGGGTTCATGGGCTTTTACCACATAAGATCATGCTTTCTACTTATTGCTAATAATTAGAATTGCATGTTTAAGTTTATCTTCTGCTATAGCCATAGGACATGCCTGATAGTAAGAAGATAAAAGACCGTTAAAATCCAACGCTAATATATCAAGCTCGTAAGCCTTCTGACGCGAAACCTCACCGTTCTGACTATCGTTGGAGCCGTGTTGAACCCACTCAGTGGGCACGTCCATCTATCTTCAGACGGTGGTGGATTACACCTGCGTGTTACAGAGCAGGGATTTATCCCTTCTCGTTGCTCAGCATAGCACGTGGTGGTCCAGGGAGTAGGTCAGGTCAGCTTGACCATGTAGACTACATATGTGGCGCATATGGTAGCACATGGAGGCAGCCATCTCTGGGATCAGAGACTGTGTTGTACCAACTCAGTTGGCACAGTCTGCTGGATTGCCAAGATGAAGGGGAATCGCACGGGTTGGGCGATTGGCTGGGACAGCCTACCAGAAATTAGTGCTTGTCATCTCTGTGCATCTTATCTCGCTTGAGCGGGACGCGGAGACCAAGTATGAAATCTGGATCCCATCTCACTAAAAGAGTGTTACTCTTTCGGACTGTTTACTGGATTTTTCAGTCAGACAAAATAGTGAGAAAAGAATCTTTCTTAAGTCCTGGATTGATTCTGAAACATTGATACTGACCTTGCTGTTCTTGCCTGTTGTAGATTCCTGCAGCAACGAACACCATGAGCTTCAATGTGCGATCCCTACTGGAAAGGGAGAAGTTTGCTGGGCCGAACTTCTCTGACTGGTTCGGACACCTTAAGATTGTTCTTAAGGCAGAGAGGAAACTGTATGTCCTCGAGACGGCGATACCGCCGCAGCCCGCTCCGAACGCCGCAAGGGCGGTTCGGGATGCCTACGAAAAGCACGTCAATGATAGCATTGATGTCGCTTGCCTGATGCTAGCGTCTATGACGCCACCGCTGCAGCGTCAGCATGAGGATATGTCGGCTATAGAAATTATAGCGAACCTCAAGATGCTGTATGCTGCACAGGCGAGGACTGAGCGCTATAATCTGACGAAGCTCTTCTTTCAGAGCAAACTGGCTGAGGGGAGCCCAGTGGGAGCTCATGTGCTCAAGATGATTGGGCACAAGGAGGCTCTAGAGAAACTGGGGCATACCGTCAACCAGGAGCTTGCTGTGGACATTATTCTACAGTCTCTTCCGCCTTCTTTCGATGCGTTCATCATTAATTTTAATATGAACAAAATCGATTGTACGCCGGCAGAGCTGCTGAATATGCTCTTGACAACTGAGGAAACTCTGAAGGGTAAGCCTTCAACCTCTGTCTTAATGATTCCTTCAAGGAACAAGAAGAAGGGGAAGAAGGGCAAGACCCCTGTCAAGAATTACAGCAAGGCCCTGAAACAGAAGGTGAAGCGGTCGAAGGACAACAGGTGTTTCCACTGTGGCCAGCTGGGTCACTGGAAAAAGGACTGTAAAGCGCTCCAAGGAGATAAGAGGGGAAGCATCGCTTCTGGCTCAGGTATATATGTGACTGAGGTCATGTTATCTTCTTCTACCACTTCATGGGTGTTGGACACCGCATGTGGAGTTCACATTTGTTCAAATGTGCAGGAACTCAAGAGAAGAAGGCAGGTGGGACAGCATGAGGTAGACCTACGAGTTGGAAACGGGGCACGGGTTGCTGCTGTTGCTGTAGGAGACTATTTCATTACTTTACCATCTGGCATTGTATTAGAATTGAACAATTGTTATTTTGTACCAAGTATCACCAAGAATATTATCTCCATTCCTGCTCTAGTCAGGAAAGGATTTGCCTTTGAATGCAAGATTTCAAAGTGTGTTTTAACTTTTGATAATATTGTGTATGCGACTGGTTCAATTAACAATGGGTTATACATGTTGGACATGGAAAATTCTATACAAAACATTGATAATAAGAAAGCCAAGTATGCTGATGACAGCACCTTGCTATGGCATAGTCGTTTAGGCCATATAAACGAGAAGCGCATTAAGCGGTTGCATGATCATGGACTGCTGGGATCATTCTCCTATGAGGAGATTGATACATGCAAAGCTTGTTTGATGGGTAAAATGATGAAGTCTCCTTTTCTTCACAAAGGGCAAAGGACTTCAGGTTTACTGGACCTTATACACAGTGATGTGTGTGGGCCATTTAGTAAACATGCCAGAGGTGGCTATCAGTACTTCATTACCTTTACTGATGATTTCAGTAGGTATGGGTATGTCTATTTAATGAGACATAAAAGTGAATCTTTTGACAAGTTCAAAGAGTTCAAAAATGAAGTACAAAATCAGCTAGGCCGAAATATCAAGGCACTTCGTTCTGATCGAGGTGGTGAATACCTGAGTCATGCGTTTACTGACTATCTGAAGGAGTGTGGGATTATCTCACAGCTCACTCCGCTAGGAACACCGCAGTGGAATGGTGTGTCCGAGAGGAGAAATAGAACGTTACTTGATATGGTTCGTTCTATGATGAGTCAGGCTACTCTTCCATATTCCTTTTGGGGTTTTGCACTGGAAACAGCTGCAAAGGTACTAAACCGAGTGCCATCCAAGGCAGTTTCAAAGACGCCATATGAGTTATGGTATGGGAAACAGCCTAGCTTGACATTTATCATGATCTGGGGTTGCGAGGCTTATGTCAAAAAGCTCGCCTCTGGGAAACTGGAAAGCAGATCTGAGAAATGTATCTTTGTCGGTTACCCTAAGGAAACTAAGGGTTATTATTTCTACGATCCCAAAGAGAACAAGGTTTTTGTTGCTCGGACGGCCATATTTCTTGAGAAGGAGTTTCTTCTGCAAGAGGCCAGTGGGAGAGAAATAAAGCTGGATGAGATTCCAGAGGAAGGACAAAGTAGTCAAGCAGAGTTGGATGAGCCTGAGCCGGTAGATCAGGTTATTGAACAACCTGAGGCTCAGATATCACGGGAACCGCGAAGATCGGGTAGGATCCGTCGACAGCCTGAGCGCTATGACGGAGTCTACATCATTGATAATGATGAACCCCTAACTTATGCGGATGCGGTCAGTGGACCGGAGTCAGCTAGATGGCTTGATGCTATGCGAGCCGAGATGGACTCCATGTCAGATAACCAAGTCTGGGATTTGGTTGATCCGCCTCCGGGAGTAATCCCTATAGGTTGTAAATGGATCTTCAAGAAGAAGATTGACATGGATGGTAACGTGGTTACCTATAAAGGCAGACTAGTTGCGAAAGGTTTCAAACAAATCTACGGGATAGATTATGATGAAACTTTCTCTCCTGTAGCCATGTTTAAGTCTATTCGGATTCTTTTCGCGATAGCAGCATATTACGACTATGAGATCTGGCAGATGGATGTGAAAACAGCTTTCCTTAATGGAAATCTGGATGAGGATGTGTATATGACACAACCTGAGGGTTTCACTAATCCAGCAGATCGTCATAAAATATGCAAGTTAAAGAAGTCCATTTATGGACTTAAACAAGCATCAAGAAGCTGGAACATTCGTTTTGATGAATCAATCTCTGAGTTTGGTTTCATCAAGAACGAGGATGACCCGTGTGTATATAAGAGGTTTAGTGGGAGCGTGATTACATTCCTAATCCTCTACGTCGATGATATCTTGATCATTGGAAATGATATTCCTGAACTGCATGCTGTTAAAGCATGGTTAGGAAAATGTTTCCAGATGAAAGATTTAGGAGAAGCAGCCTATGTACTAGGTGTGAAGATCTACAGGGATAGATCTAAGAGGCTTCTCGGGCTGTGCCAGAGTACTTACATCGATAAGGTCCTGGAGAGATTCCATTTAGAGAATTCTAAACGTGGATATCTTCCAGTCAGACATGGTCTGAATCTTTCGAAGAGTCAGTGTCCACAAACACAGACTGAGAAAGATGAAATGGACAATACGCCTTATGCTTCGGCTATTGGGTCCATTATGTATGCGATGTTGTGTACTCGCCCAGACGTCGCTTACAGGTTAAGCGTGACCAGTCGATTCCAAAGTAATCCAGGTTTGGCGCACTGGATTGCGGTCAAGAACATCTTAAAATATCTGCGGAGGACCAAAGATATGTTCTTGATATATGGTGGTCAGGAAGAACTCAGTATAGAGGGATATACTGACGCTTCGTTCCAGTCGGACCAGGATGATTTCCGATCGCAATCAGGCTATGTTTTTAGCTTGAATGGTGGAGCAGTGGTGTGGAAGAGTTTCAAACAGTCTAATGTTGCTGATTCCACAACTGAAGCCGAGTATGTTGCAGCCTCGGAAGCATCCAAGGAGGCAGTGTGGATTCGTAAGTTCGTGAGAGAACTTGGTGTCGTTCCTTCGAGTGCTGATCCTTTGGTTATCTTCTGTGATAACACTGGAGCAATCGCACAAGCAAAGGAACCACGGTCGCACCAGAAGTCCAAGCACATACAGAGACGGTTTCACTTGATCCGGGAGATCATTAATCGAGGCGAGATCAAGATTTGCAAGGTTCATACAGATGACAATCTGGCAGACCCGCTTACCAAGCCTCTGGCGCAGCAGAAGCATGAGAAGCACTGTAATAATATGGGTTTGAGATTTCTCAACCATTAGATTAAGTGCAAGTGGGAGATTGTTGGGGTATGCCCTTAAGGCTAATGTTTGAGGCCTTGGGATTGTATAAGTATCATGTAATAAACTCTTAAGTTTATAATAAGGCATGGTTGTTATTCAGGTTGTTACCTTGTCTGCTGTAATAAGTGTACTTCTGAATAATGTCTCAAAGCTGTTCAGCTAGGCTGACAGGCTATAAGTCCTTAGTCGAGATATCTTGGTGAACATGAGACAGCCTTGATATGATGGAGACTAATATGAGTGCTAATCTTATAGGATGCTTCGAGCATGGAATAAGATGTAGACTCATGGGTACATTGGATGTACTGGACAGACCCTACTGGGATATTGCATTGCTTGTCACAATGTGAATGATCCCTGTAAGCAGCAAGTGGCACATGTCCTTTGACTTGAGATCACTTGTGTTTCTAAATGATGATTGTCATTGTTTTGAGGTAGTTCAATATCATTTGAAATATAATGATTATAGACTATCTTGGATGGTGAGCTTGAATCAGGTTAGGGCACTAGTGATAGATAAAGGATTGCCGTCTCCTTGTTTAAGGAGTGTGATGTTCTAAAGGCCCCCCTATATGAGATGATTGAGGTAGTGTATGGCCATACCCAGATGACTATGTGCATCTGATCTAATCATGCTCATCGTATTGGAGTTACAAGCTTGACATGCTTGTCCAATAAGAACATCCAGTGGCAAAGGACATATGTGTGCCTTGTGAGTTTTGATTCACACTTGTGTCATGGTTTGGGTGTAGTCTTGGAAGACTATTTCCTTTATATCGGGAGACAGTGATGTGTTGCTAGATACCCCTCACTGATCGTGATAACGTAAGTTGTCGTTACCGACATTTAAAAGAAACCCTTAGGGTCGCACAATTTGATGATATGGCTTTCTTGAGTCAGATCGTGTGGACTGAATTGTATGGGTTCAGTTTAAAGGGGTTTAATCTCTGATTGCAAGTGAGATCTAGCCTGATCATGTTTGATTGATTAGGGCTTTAGATCGGTAAGCTTCGATCGAGAGAGATGATGCTAGATCGGTGAGATCAGGAGCATCAGGAGATGAACGGCTAGATCATGAGCCATTTGGTTCATAGAGGGTCTAGACCATGCCTTGGCTTGGCTTGGTTTGAGTTTGGTCTTTGGGCCAAATCGAATTGAACCAAAGCATGAACCGGTTCACTAGGTGAACGCATGGTTCATCAAGAGGGGCGTTTTGGCGTTGGAGAGTGGCTTCATGACTTTCCATTTTGGGAAGTCATGTAACGTCATTTGTCTTGATGTCGCCGAAGTGCATTTGCTCTCTTGTCTTTGCGTTTTGTTTTTGGGAAAAAGAGAGCTTGCTTGCCATCTCGTGTGGAAGGAAGTGGACGACAAGAACAAGCGCTCGGCCAAGGAAACTTCTCCATCATCCTAACATTCGATCAAGGACACCTTGCGCATCCTTGCTAGCACAAGGAGATCCAAGGAGAAGCCATCTTCTCTTGTGTGTGATTATCTTCGGAGAAGGGGCACTTGCGCCTTTGCTTCCAAAGCTCCATCTAAACCGAGATGGCTATGGTATGAGTCTCAACTTCACCAAGTTGAACATATGTTTATGCTAAGATTCTTGAAAACCTTTTGCTTCCGCTTGCAATGGTGATGCGCCACCCCTTTAAGGTTTTCGCCCCCCTCTTGAAAGGGATTTTGTTTACTTGCGCTCCCCCATGAAGGGGACACTTCAATCCTATTAATGTTATATATTTTTTGTAGGAAGGGATGATTCAATAAAACTTCTTGTGTCTGCTGCTTGTTAATTAACCAAGAATTCTATTCAATTTGGTTGTATTGAGATGTTATGATATTTGTGCTTTTACTTCCAGTTCGATATGGTTGTATGATATTTTAATTTCTAATGATATTGAGCACCTTGTGGGTGCATTCTGCTATATGTTGATTGTATAATTTACATGATAGACTTGATATGTACAACCCTATTTGATTTTGGTAACATGCTATAGTGTGGTCTGTGTTTATGAAATTCCTGTTGATGTTTTGATTTCTTGATGATGAATATGTCAATGCCTGTGATTAGGGATAGACTTATTATGTTGAATTTATTTCTTCAATGTATATCTGCCTATTAGAATTTCTCATTAGTTGATGCATGAAGTTTTGGGTAGATACGCTGTTTGATGAATGAGATCTTAAAGTGAAATTACTTTCTTGAATAAAATAAGCATATTAGTATGATTTTTCAATTGGTATCGATTGATTAACTCGATTAAAGTTTAGTCTATTTCACTATTTATTGGGAAGAAAGATTTCCAAAGCCCAATAAAAAGAGAGAGAGACTCCCCTACTTGGCACTGCGTAAAATTAGCAGTGGTACCGAAGATATGGGTTGAAGTCTGTACAAAAAAAAAGAGAGAGAAAAAGAGAATGACTCCTCTACTTGGCACTGTATTAATTTGCAGTGTACCAAAGTTAAGGGTTGAAGTCTAAATAAAAAGTGTGTATCTATATGGGTAAATGTCATGGAGAAAAATCATTTGACATTAACTCCGCTATCTCAGGTAAGATTCTTCCTACTAATGAGATTTGAGTTCTATTACAATGATTATGTGGTCGATGTACTCTGAATTCATCACAAAAAAAAAGGTGGTAATCGATTTAGAGAATGTCAATGATATAAAAAAATAAAAAATTTTGAGGGGAAAAAGATTTTGGAGATCCTATTTCTATAAACAAATGTATTATGGATTTGAACTAAAACTAGGTGAACTCATGAGATTGAAATTATGTTCATTATACAAGTTGTGAAATTTTATTTGATTAAGTTTTGAATTTTAAAGATTTAATTCAGAGGACGATATATTTATTTGAAATTTTATGTAGCATTGATGAGATTTTTCATTGGTGATTATATTTTAGAAATTTATTCTTCATAAGAAAGTTTATTCTCTTTGATCAGTTTTGATTTCTATATTTGCTTGAGGACAAGCAATGTTTGAGCCTTATGTATTTTGATGGCACAAAAATTCATAGTATATTTTATATTGTTTAATTAATCTTTTTGTATCATATTTCATGCTCTTTTGCTTATTTTTATACCTTATTTATCAAATTCTTCAGAATCTACACCTTTTCTAGTTTTTGATCAATTTCAGGTAAAAAGGCGCTACTTCAAAGGATTTTTCAAGCAAACCAAGCGCATAGACAAGTTCCAATCATCAAGAGGAGATCACACATCAAATTTCACGCAAATCGGAGCTTCTTCCGAAATTACGGCAGTGCCGTAATGAAAATTACAGTGCCATGGTTTTACTGAACCTACAGAATAAACCATGGCACTACTGTAATTTATTTTCTCTATCGTAATTTTGGTTGAATTTTGTCTAGAGAAAAATATGACACTACTGTAATTCCATTACGGCCGTAATTTTGGTAGACCAGATTTTTGAGCATGAAGGTTCAAAAATGGCACTACCATGGTTTATACTACAGCCTGTGATGTTAGGGTATGCCCTTAAGGCCAATGCTTGAGGCTTTGGGCTATTTTCTGTATCATATATAAACGATATATATGTTTTATAAAGGCAATTGTTGTTATTCAGATTGTTACATTATCTGCTGCTGTATGTATACTTCTGAGTAATGTCTCAATGATGTTCAGCTTAGCTGACATTCAGTGTTGTCCTTAGTCGAGATATCTTGGTGAATATGAGACAACCTTGATATGATTGAGACTAATGTGTGCTCTAATCTTGTGGGATGCTTCGAGCGTGGAATTAGATTAGACACATAGGTGCATTGGATGTACTGGACTGACCCTTCTTTGGATATTCAATTGTTTGTCACAATGTGAATAATCCTTGTATGCAAGCAAGTGGTATATTCCCTCTGACTTGAGATCACTTGTGTTTCTAAGTGATGATTGGCATTGTCTTGAGGTAGTTCAATATCATTTGAAACATAATGGTTAGGGATTATCTTGGATAGTGGGCATGAGTCATGCTAGAGCACTTGTGATAGATATAGGATTGCCTCTCCTGTTTGGAGTGTGATGTTCTAAGGGGGCCCTTGGATGAAATAGTTGAGAATGTGTATGGCCATACCCAGACGACTATGTTCATCTGATCTAACCATTTTCATCATGTTGGAATCGCAAGCTTGACACGCTTGTCCAACGGGAACATCCAGTGGCAAAGGGAAACATGTATCCCAAGTGAATTAGATTCGCACTTGTGCTGTGTTTTGGGAGTAGTCTTGGAAGACTCTTTCCTTCATATCGGGAGACAGTGATGTGTTGCTAGATACCTCTCTCTGATCATGATAACGTAAGTTATCGTTACCGACATTGAAGGAAACCCTTAGGGTCGCACAATTTGATGATATGGCTTACTTATGTCAGATCGTGTGGACTGGAATTATTCTAGTTCAGTTTAAAGGAATTTTAAACTCTGATTCGAAGTGAGATCTAGTCTATTCATGTTTGATTGATTAGGGCATGTGATCGGTAAGCTTTGATTGGCGATTGATACTTGATCGTATTGATCAAGGGGTTCGATGTGATGTGTGGTTGGATCTTGAGCCATTCGGTTCAAAGAGATGTTAGCCAGGGTTGGTTCGATTTTGTGCTTGGACCAAATGGTATTTGAACCGGTTCACTTGTGAACGCCTGGTTCAATTGAAGATGGAGGTTTCGATGGTTTAAATGGAAGTTATGGAGGTAGTTATTGTTTTTCGGTTTTTCCATAAGGTGGCCGAACATACCTCTTGAAATCAATCCCATGATTTCCGAGAGAGCTCTCGTCTTCTTCCTCTTAATCGCATCGTCTCCACCCAAGAAAAATCCTAGCCGAGACACACATCTTCAACGCAAGGGACGATCAGGACTCCTTGGTATCTTTGCTAGCACAAGGGACACAAGGGAGGAAGTCTACTTCATCTTGTGTGTGATCTCTTTGGAGAAGAGGCACTCGCACCTTTCCTCTTCCAAGCCGCCTCTCATATCATGGCACAGGTAATGCTTTTACTTGTTCTATACGAGTTGGAAGAAGGGTTGATCATATGCTCGAGTTAAAGCAATTTTTGGGATTCCTAGTTTCTCTGATTTAAATTTTTAGTCGCCTGCAAAACTAGGGTTTCGTTCAGTGGTATCAGAGCCAGGTTACTGGCTTGATGCATATGATTGCCTTCTTGTGATCCATGCTATGCGCATGTTTTCTGTTCTCATGCTATAAATGTTTTCTTGCAAAACTTACCTTCATGCGCGACTTCATTAGATTTTTCTGTGCGCCTATTTTAAATACTTAGACGGGTTAGCAGTTTTTGAAATCGTTTGTCAAGTCTGAACCCAATAGTCTAACCAGACTATCTGACAGCCTGGATGGGCGGCTGGATAGCACTTGTGCGCAAGACGTACAGGTGGCTATAAGCCGACTGCGGAAGGGTGTGAAGTGATGTCTGTTTGAGGCAAAATGGTGAACGATCATGATAATGGCCCGGGGTCGCACCCGTTTGCCAGAAATCATGTAGGACGTTCAGCCCTTAAGGATGCATAGTCGATCATTGGGTCGACGCTAGTCAGTTACGACTGGGTGCATCCAAGGGGAGTGGGTCTGACTTGTTCTGACGAGTGGATACCTGTTAATGGACCGTTGTAAGGTAGTAGGGCACATAAGGAAATAAAATTGATGCCATGGGTTTTTCAAGTGTTGTACATGTTTTACATATTGCCATGAATGATTGGACTCCAGTCGAGTAAATTTGAGTGTTTATTTAATCTTACGTGGGCTGCCCTTTTTGTATGCTGTGCTGGGGCCTGCGAGCCTGGAAATAAATATATTTGGTGTGATCTGCGAGTCACATTTGTTTTATTTGAATGTATAAATGACCTGCGTGTCAATCCATGTCTAGATAGTTTTTAATAATGTAATTTCAAAAGACATGAGCACACAGCACATATGGCAGAGGCGTTTGCAGCAATTGGCTTCACTAGGTGGGTGGTCTAGAGTTCGACTCTAGAACAGGCGCATTCTGTCTGGTGGGCGCATTTAGGCTGCAGATGGTGTTTAGGCCCGGGCTAGGCCGCATGAGGTACAAGAATGCCATAAAGAGCTCAAGTGAAGACTTTTGCTTGTTTCTATAATTTAAAGTAGGGTTTTACTTAAATTTTTATGGGCGTTTACCACATAAGATAATTGTGCTTTCTATTTACTGTTTTAAGTAATATTAGCGCATGCATGTTTTATTCTTCTGCTATCACTATAGGCTATGCATGATAGTAAGAAGATAAAAGACCGATAAAATCCAACGTCAATATCAAGCATTAAATTGCCTTCTAACGCGAAACCTCACTGTTCTGAATATCGTTGGGGCCGTGTTGTACCCACTCAGTGGGCACGCCCAGCTATCTTCAGACGGTGTGAGATTACACCTACATGCTACAGAGAAGGGATTTATCGCTTCTCGTTGCTCAGCATAGCACGTGGTGGTCCAGGAAGTCGGTCAGGTCAACTTGACCATATAGGCTACATGTTGAACATATGATAGCTATATGGAGGCAGCCATCTTAGGAATCAGAGATTGTGTTGTACCAACTCAGTTGGCACAGTCCTCTGGATTACCTAGATGAAGGGGAATCACACGGGTTGGCGAGTGGCATGGATTGCCTACCAGTGATTAATACTTGGGCTCTCTGTGCATCTTATCTCGCCTGAGCGGGATGCGGAGATCAAGTATGAAATCTGGATCCCATCTCACTAAAAGAGTTTCACTCTTTCGGACTTTTTATTGGATTTTCAGTCAGATAAAATAGTGAGAAAAGAATCACTCTTAAGTCCTAGAATGATTCTTACATGGTTGCTAACCTTGTTGTTCTTGCTGTGTTGTAGATTCCTCCAGCAACGAACACCACAGGGCTCAACTTGCGATCCATATTGGAAAAGGAGAAGTTTGCTGGGCCAAACTTCTCAGACTGGTACAGACAGCTGAGGATTGTCCTTAAAGCTGAGAGGAAGCTGTACGTCCTTGAATCGGCAATGCCGGCTCAACCCGCTGCGAACGCCGTAGGGGTGGTTCGAGATGCTTATGAGAAGCACGTCAGTGATAGTACTGATGTCGCTTGCCTTATGCTTGCGTCAATGACGCCCGAGCTCCAGCGTCAGCATGAGGATTTGTCTGCTATTGATATTATAGCAAATCTGAAATTGCTGTATGCTGCTCAGGCAAGGACAGAACGCTATAACTTGACGAAACTTTTCTTTCATAGCAAGCTGGCTGAAGGGAGTCCAGTCGGAGCTCACGTGCTCAAGATGATTGGGTACAAAGAAGCTCTAGAGAAACTGGGTCATACCATCAATCAGGAACTTATTGTAGACATCATCTTGTAGTCTCTTCCGGCTTCTTTCGATGCGTTCATCATAAATTTCAATATGAACAAAATTGACTGTACTCCGGCAGAATTATTGAATATGCTCTGCACCACAGAGCAGACTCTTGAGAAGGGAAAGCCTTCATCCTCTGTCTTGATGGTTCCTTCTAGGAATAAGAGGAAGGGGAAGAAGGGCAAAACCCCTATCAAGAGCTACAACAAGGCTTTGAAACAAAAGATAAAGCGGTCAAAGGATAACAGATGCTTCCATTGTGGCCAGTTGGGTCACTGGAAGAAGGACTGTAGAGCGCTCCAAGGAGAGAAGAAGGGAAGCAAGCCTTCCACTTATGGCTCAGGTATTTTCGTGACTGAAGTCATGGTTGCTTCTTCTATTTCATGGGTGTTGGACACTGCATGTGGAGTTCACATTTGTTCGAATGTGCAGGAACTCAAGAGAAGAAGACAGGTGGGACAGCATGAGGTGGACCTACGAGTTGGAAACGGGGCACGAGTTGCTGCTGTTGCTGTAGGAGAGTATCACATCTCTTTACCATCTGGACTTGTATTAGAACTTGACAATTGTTATTTTGTACCAAGCATAACAAAAAATATTATCTCTATTCCTGCTCTTGTCAGGAAAGGTTTTTCATTTGAATGCAAAACTTCACAGTGCTGTATTTCATTTGATAGTATTGTTTATGCAACTGGGTCGATTATCAATGGGTTATACATGTTGGACATGGAATGTTCTGTACAACAAATTGATAATAAGAAAGCCAAGCATGCTGATGACAGCACCTTGTTATTGTAGGAACCCTTTCTTGAGGGGGGCGAAAAACCCTAATATGCGCATCTAGAATTTTGGCATAGCGGAAACTAGGGTTTCTAGAATCGCATGTATGATATATGATCAACTTCTATAACTTGTATGGATCAAAAAACAAAAACATACCATAGCCATTGCAAGGATGGCGACTTGGAAGCAAAGATGCGAGTGCTTCTTCTCCAAAGGCACCGCACACAAGATGAGAGATAGCTCCTTCTTGAATCTCCTTGTGCTAGCAAGGATCTCCAAGTAATCCTTTTGTGTGGAGGAGAAGAGATGGATTTCCTTGGCAACCGAATTTTCTTCCTTGGCGTGAAGACCACCCAAGACGAGAGCAAGAGAGGATGCAAGTCGGCGTGAGCAAGAGCCGATGCACCTTACGTTCGAAAATGTTGAAGAGATCAACAAAGAAAAACAGCTTTCCAAAAATAGAAAGCACTAAGTCCTCCTTCAATGCCCACGTTACCATGCCCCATCGAACTTCTCTCAAAATGAACCATACGTTCACATAAGTGAACCGGTTCATTTTAATTTGGTTTAATTGCATTTGGTTCAAAGACCAAATCAAACCAAGCCCAAACCAAGACATGGTCTAGATCACCTATGAACCAGATGGTTCAAGATCTAACCATTCATCTCTTGATGCTCTTGATCTCATCGATCTAGCATCAGATCTCTCGATCGAAGTTTATCGATCTAAAGCCCTAATCAATCAAACATGATCAGACCAGATCTCACTTACAATCAGAGTTTAAATTCCTTTAAACTGAACCAAAACAATTCAGTCCACACGATCTGACATAAGTAAGCCATATCATCAAATTGTGCGACCCTAAGGGTTTCCTTCAAATGTCGGTAACGATAACTCACGTTATCACGATCAGTGAGGGGTATCTAGCAACACATCACTGTCTCCCGATATAAAGGAAAGAGTCTTCCAAGACTACACCCAAACCATAGCACAAGTGTGAATTCAACTCACTAGGCATACATGTTTCCTTTGCCACTGGATGTTCTTATTGGACAAGCGTGTCAAGCCTGTAACTCCAATACAATGAGAATGATTAGATCAGATGAACATAGTCATCTGGGTATGGCCATACACTTTCTCAATCATCTCATCCAAGGGGGGGGCCCCATTAGAACATCACACTCCAAACTAGGAGACGGCAATCCTATATCTATCACTAGTGCCCTAACATGACTCATGCTCATTATCCAAGATAATCTATAACCATTATATTTCAAATTGTTGGGGTATGCCCTTAAGGCTAATGTTTGAGGCCTTGGGATTGTAAAAGTATCATGTAATAAACTCTTATGTTTATAAAAGGCATGGTTATTATTCAGGTTGTTACCTTGTCTGCTGTAATAAGTGTACTTCTGAATAATGTCTCAAAGCTGTTCAGCTAAGCTGACAGGCTATAAGTCCTTAGTCGAGATATCTTGGTGAACATGAGACAGCCTTGATATGGTTAAGACTAATATGTGTTCTAATCTTATAGGATGCTTCGAGCATGGAATAAGATGTAGACTCATGGGTACATTGGATGTACTGGACAGACCCTTTTAGGATATTCAATTGTTTGTCACAATGTGAATAATCCTTGATAGCAGCAAGTGGCACATTTCCTTTGACTTGAGATCACTTGTGTTTCTAAATGATGATTGTCATTGTTTTGAGGTAGTTCAATATCATTTGAAACATAATGATTATAGACTATCTTGGATGGTGAGCTTGAGTCAGGTTAGGGCACTAGTGATAGATAAAGGATTGCCGTCTCCTTGTTTAAGGAGTGTGATGTTCTAAAGGGGCCCCCCCTTATATGAGATGATTGAGAAAGTGTATGGCCATACCCAGATGACTATGTTCATCTGATCTAATCATGCTCATCGTATTGGAGTTACAGGCTTGACATGCTTGTCCAATAAGAACATCCAGTGGCAAAGGAAACATGCATGCCTTGTGAGTTTGATTCACACTTGTGCCATGGTTTGGGTGTAGTCTTGGAAGACTATTTCCTTTATATCGGGAGACAGTGATGTGTTGCTAGATACCCCTCACTGATCGTGATAACGTAAGTTATCGTTACCGACATTTAAAGGAAACCCTCAGGGTCGCACAAATTGATGATATGGCTTTCTTGAGTCAGATCGTGTGGACTGAATTGTTTTGGTTCAGTTTAAAGGAGTTTAAACTCTGATTGTAAGTGAGATCTAGCCTGATCATGTTTGATTGATTAGGGCTTGAGATCGGTAAGCTTCGATCGAGAGTAGTGATGCTAGATCGGTGAGATCAAAGGCATCAAGGGATGTACGGTTAGATCTCGAACCTTCATGGTTCAGATGAGATTTAGACCATTGTTTGGCTTGGTTCAATTTAGTCTTTAAACCGAATTCAATTGGACCGAATTCAATTGAACCGGTTCACATATGTGAACGCATGGTTCAATCGAATTGGCGTTTTGTTTTGGTTCATTAGACATGAACGTTTGAAGTGATGACTTACCATTTTGGGAATGGAGGTTTCGGAAATGGTTCTTCAACGCCTCACTTGGATGAAAAAAAAACGCTTGTCTCTTCTCAACGATTGCTGCTTGCTTTCGGTGTGGTGAGTTTGGACGAGGACAAGGAAGAGTTCATCCACGCCAAGTTCATCCTTCATCTCCTTCACGCGACAAGTGCACTTGAAGTCCTTGCTAGCACAAGGAGCAATAAGAAGAAAGGCCACTTCTCATCTTGTGTGCGCATCTTGTGGAGGAGACCCCTATTCGATCTCTTCTTCCAAGCCGACCTCCAACTCTATGGCTATGGTATAGATCTAAACTCATTCAAGTTGATCATATGCTCATGCTAAGATTGTCAAAAACACATGCTTCCGCTTGCAATTTTATGCGCCACCCCTTAGTGTTTTCGCCCCCCTCTTGAAAGGGATTGCATCAGGTTTGCGCTCCCCCTTGAAGGGGACCCTACAATTGGTATCAGACCATGTTGAAGCATGTTAATATGATTGCTTGATATTTCTATGATCCATGTTTGCGCATCTTCATGTATGCTTAGATCTTGTTCACATGCGAAAATTGACATGCTATTTCTCCATGCGAAAGTAAGATGTTTACTTATCTAGGCGCATGTTGTTTGTTCATGATGTCGCATGTCTTGTGTTGGCGCTTAGTTTATGTTGTTTTATCAAACAAAACCCTTACTTGCGCGCCTATGACTAGATCTAAAGTGCCACCTACTATAAACCCTTAGATGGGTTGATGGGGCTGAAGTCACCTCTAGGTTAGATCCAATAGTCTGATCAGACCATCTGACAGCCTAGATGGATCGACCAGATGGCACCTGTGCGCAAGCACGAGGTGGCCATAGGTCGATTGCATCTTAGGCGTGTAGCGAGGTCTGGTTGAGACAACCAGTGAACACTCTTGAGTTAGGCCCGGGGTCACACCCGCTTGCCAGAACTCTTGATGGTTGTTCAGCTCTTAGCGCATGCATGGTTGACCATTAGGTCAACTCGGGTCAGTTAGGACTCGGTGCATGCAAGGGCAGAGGATCTAACTAGATGGATGAGTGGATCCCTATCAATGGACCATTGTAAGGTTGTAGGGCACATAAGGAAGTTAAAATTGATGCCTATGGGGTTTTCAAAATTTTAATTTCTTGATTGGATCACATGATGATTAAGACCATATGCTTGTTTATTTAATCTTATGTGGGTTGCCCAAATGTGTGCTGTGCTGGGGCCTGCATGCCTGGTTAATTATAAGTTAATATTATTGTGATCTGCGAATCACATTTTTCATTAATCTATTGTATAATTGACCTGCGAGTCAAAACTTGTCTAGATAGATCAAAATGTATTTTGATTAGACAAGAGCATAAAGGCACACATCCAAGAGGGGCATTCAGCTGGTGGCGCACCTGAGGTGCTCTTGGCGCTAGGGCCCTGGGTTGGACCAGATGAGATGCAAAGGAGCTCAAGTGAAGACTTAAGTAAAATTAAGGTCTTACTTAGGGTTCATGGGCTTTTACCACATAAGATCATGCTTTCTATTTATTGCTTATATAATTAGAATTGCATGTGTTTATCTTCTGCTATAGCCATAGGATTTGCCTGATAGTAAGAAGATAAAAGACCGTTAAAATCCAACGCTAACATATTAAGCTCGGAAAGCCTTCTGAGGCGAAACCTCACCGTTCTGACTATCGTTGGAGCCGTGTTGTACCCACTCAGTGGGCATGTCCATCTATCTTCAGATGGTGCTGGATTTCACCTGCGTGTTACAGAGAAGGGATTTATCGCTTCTCGTTGCTCAGCATAGCACGTGGTGGTCCAGGGAGTAGGTCAGGTCAGCTTGACCATGTAGGCTACATATGTGGCGCATATGGTAGCACATGGAGGCAGCCATCTGTGGGATCAGAGACTGTGTTGTACCAACTCAGTTGGCACAGTCTGCTGGATTGCCCAGATGAAGGGGAATCGCACGGGTTGGCGATTGGCTAGGACAGCCTACCAGAAATTAGTGCTTGTCATCTCTGTGCATCTTATCTCGCCTGAGCGGGACGCGGAGACCAAGTATGAAATCTGGATCCCATCTCACTAAAAGAGTGTTACTCTTTCGGACTGTTTACTGGATTTTTCAGTCAGACAAAATAGTGAGAAAAGAATCTTTCTTAAGTCCTGGATTGATTCTGAACATTGATACTGACCTTGCTGTTCTTGCTTGTTGTAGATTCCTGCAGTAATGAACACCATGAGCTTCAATGTGCGATCCCTACTAGAAAGGGAGAAGTTTGCTGGGCCGAACATCTCTGACTGGTTCGGACACCTTAAGATCGTTCTTAAGGCAGAGAGGAAACTGTATGTCCTCGAGACGGCGATACCGCCGCAGCCCGCTCCGAACGCCGCCAGGGCGGTTCGGGAAGCCTATGAAAAGCACGTCAATGATAGCATTGATGTCGCTTGCCTGATGCTAGCGTCTATGACGCCACCGCTGCAGCGTCAGCATGAGGATATGTCGGCTATAGAGATTATAGCGAACCTCAAGATGCTGTATGCTGCACAGGCGAGGACAGAACGCTATAATCTGACGAAGCTCTTCTTTCAGAGCAAACTGGCTGAAGGGAGCCCAGTGGGAGCTCACGTGCTCAAGATGATTGGGCACAAGGAGGCTCTGGAGAAACTGGGGCATACCATCAACCAGGAGCATGCTGTAGATATTATTCTGCAGTCTCTCCCGCCCTCTTTCGATGCATTCATCATTAACTTTAATATGAACAAAATCGATTGTACGCCGGCAGAGCTGCTGAATATGCTCTTGACTACTGAGGAAACTCTGAAGGGCAAGCCTTCAACCTCTGTCTTAATGGTTCCTTCTAGGAACAAGAAGAAGGGGAAGAAGGGGAAGAAGGGCAAGGCCCCTGTCAAGAACTACAGTAAGGCACTGAAACAGAAGGAGAAGCGGTCGAAGGACAACAGGTGTTTCCACTGTGGCCAGCTGGGTCACTGGAAAAAGGACTGTAAAGCGCTCCAAGGAGATAAGAGGGGAAGCATCGCTTCTGGCTCAGGTATTTACGTGACGGAAGTCATGGTTTCATCTTCTTCTATCTCATGGGTGTTGGACACTGCATGTGGAGTTCACATTTGTTCAAATGTACAGGAACTCAAGAGAAGAAGGTAGGTGGGACAGCATGAAGTAGACCTACGCGTTGGAAACGGGGCACAGGTTGCTGCTGTTGCTGTAGGAGACTATTTCATTTCTTTACCATCTGGCATTGTATTGGAATTAAACAATTGTTATTTTGTACCGAGTATCACCAAGAATATTATCTCTATTCCTGCTCTTGTCAGGAAAGGATTTGCCTTTGAATGCAATATTTCAAAGTGTGTTTTATCTCTAGATAATATTGTGTATGCAACTGGTTCAATTAACAATGGCTTATTCATGTTGGACATGGAAAATTCTATACAAAACATTGATAATAAGAAAGCCAAGTATGCTGATGACAGCACCTTGCTATGGCATAGTCGTTTAGGCCATATTAACAAGAAGCGCATTAAGCGGTTGCATGATCATGGACTGCTGGGATCATTCTCCTATGAGGAGATTGATACATGCAAAGCTTGTTTGATGGGTAAAATGACGAAGTCACCTTTTCCTAACAAAGGTCAAAGGGCTTCAGGTTTACTTGACCTTATACACAGTGATGTGTGTGGGCCATTTAGTAAACATGCCAGAGGTGGCTATCAGTACTTCATTACCTTTACTGATGATTTCAGTAGGTATGGATATGTCTATTTAATGAGACATAAGAGTGAATCTTTTGACAAGTTCAAAGAGTTCAAGAATGAAGTACAGAATCAGCTAGGCCGAAATATCAAGGCACTTCGTTCTGATCGAGGTGGAGAATACCTAAGTCGAGAATTTACTGACTATCTGAAAGAGTGTGGGATTATCTCACAGCTCACTCCGCCAGGAACACCGCAATGGAATGGTGTGTCCGAGAGGAGAAATAGAACGTTACTTGATATGGTTCGTTCTATGATGAGTCAGGCCACTCTTCCATACTCCTTTTGGGGTTTTGCACTGGAAACAGCTGCAAAGGTACTAAACCGAGTGCTATCCAAGGCAGTTTCTAAGACGCCATATGAGTTATGGTATGGGAAATAGCCTGGCTTGACATTTATCAGGATCTGGGGTTGCGAGGCTTATGTCAAAAAGCTCGCCTCTGGGAAACTGGAGAGCAGATCTGAGAAATGTATCTTTGTCGGTTACCCTAAGGAAACTAAGGGTTATTATTTCTACGATCCCAAAGAGAACAAGGTATTTGTTGCTCGGACTGCCATATTTCTTGAGAAGGAATTTCTTCTGCAAGAGGCCAGTGGGAGAGAAATAAAACTGGATGAGAATCCAGATGAAGGACAAAGTAGTCAAGCACAGTTGGATGAGCCTGAGCCGGTAGATCAGGTTATTGAACAACCTGAGGCTCAGATATCACGGGAACCGCGAAGATCGGGAAGGATCCGTCGACAGCCTGAGCGCTATGACGGAGTCTACATCATTGATAATGATGAACCCCTCACTTATGCGGATGCGGTCAGTGGACCGGAGTCAGCTAGATGGCTTAATGCTATGCGAGCCGAGATGGACTCCATGTCAGATAACCAAGTCTGGGATTTGGTTGATCCGCCTCTGGGAGTAATCCCAATAGGCTGTAAATGGATCTTCAAGAAGAAGATTGACATGGATGGTAACGTAGTTACCTATAAAGGCAGGCTAGTTGCGAAAGGTTTCAAACAAATCTACGGGATAGATTATGATGAAACTTTCTCTCCTGTAGCCATGTTTAAGTCTATTCGGATTCTTTTCGCAATAGCTGCATATTACGATTATGAGATCTGGCAGATGGATGTGAAAACAGCTTTCCTTAATGGAAATCTGGATGAGGATGTGTATATGACACAACCGGAAGGTTTCACTGATCCATCAGATCGTCATAAAATATGCAAGTTAAAGAAGTCCATTTATGGACTGAAACAAGCATCTAGAAGCTGGAACATTCGTTTTGATGAATCAATCTCTGAGTTTGGTTTCATCAAGAACGAAGTTGACCCGTGTGTTTATAAGAGGTTTAGTGGGAGCGTAATTACATTCCTAATCCTCTACGTCGATGATATCTTAATCATTGGAAATGATATTCCTGAACTGCATGCTGTTAAAGCATGGTTAGGAAAATGTTTCCAGATGAAAGATTTAGGAGAAGCAGCCTATGTGTTAGGTGTGAAGATCTACCGGGATAGATCCAAGAGGCTTCTCGGGCTGTGCCAGAGTACTTACATCGATAAAGTCCTGGAGAGATTCCATTTAGAGAATTCTAAACGTGGATATCTTCCAGTCAGACATGGTCTGAATCTTTCGAAGAGTCAGTGTCCACAAACACGGACTGAGAAAGATGAAATGGACAATACGCCTTATGCTTCGGCTATTGGGTCCATTATGTATGCGATGTTGTGTACTCGCCCAGACGTCGCTTACGGGTTAAGCGTGACCAGTCGATTCCAAAGTAATCCAGGTTTGGCGCACTGGATTGCAGTCAAGAACATTATAAAATATCTGCGGAGGACCAAAGATATGTTCTTGATATATGGTGGTCAGGAAGAACTCAGTATTGAAGGATATACTGACGCTTCGTTCCAGTCGGACCAGGATGATTTCCGATCGCAATCAGGCTATGTTTTTAGCTTGAATGGTGGAGCAGTGGTGTGGAAGAGTTTCAAACAGTCAACTGTTGCTGATTCCACAACAGAAGCCGAGTATGTTGCAGCCTCGGAAGCATCCAAGGAGGCAGTGTGGATTCGTAAGTTCGTGAGAGAACTTGGTGTCGTTCCTTCGAGTGCAGATCCTTTGGTTATCTTCTGTGATAACACTAGAGCAATTGCACAAGCAAAGGAACCACGGTCGCACCAGAAGTCCAAGCACATACAGAGACGGTTTCACTTGATCCGGGAGATCATTGATCGAGGCGAGATCAAGATTTGCAAGGTTCATACAGATGACAATCTGGCAGACCCGCTTACCAAGCCTCTGGCGCAGCAGAAGCATGAGAAGCACTGTAATAATATGGGTTTGAGATTTCTCAACCATTAGATTAAGTGCAAGTGGGAGATTGTTGGGGTATGCCCTTAAGGCTAATGTTTGAGGCCTTGGGATTGTAAAAGTATCATGTAATAAACTCTTATGTTTATAAAAGGCATGGTTATTATTCAGGTTGTTACCTTGTCTGCTGTAATAAGTGTACTTCTGAATAATGTCTCAAAGCTGTTCAGCTAAGCTGACAGGCTATAAGTCCTTAGTCGAGATATCTTGGTGAACATGAGACAGCCTTGATATGGTTAAGACTAATATGTGTTCTAATCTTATAGGATGCTTCGAGCATGGAATAAGATGTAGACTCATGGGTACATTGGATGTACTGGACAGACCCTTTTAGGATATTCAATTGTTTGTCACAATGTGAATAATCCTTGATAGCAGCAAGTGGCACATTTCCTTTGACTTGAGATCACTTGTGTTTCTAAATGATGATTGTCATTGTTTTGAGGTAGTTCAATATCATTTGAAACATAATGATTATAGACTATCTTGGATGGTGAGCTTGAGTCAGGTTAGGGCACTAGTGATAGATAAAGGATTGCCGTCTCCTTGTTTAAGGAGTGTGATGTTCTAAAGGGGCCCCCCCTTATATGAGATGATTGAGAAAGTGTATGGCCATACCCAGATGACTATGTTCATCTGATCTAATCATGCTCATCGTATTGGAGTTACAGGCTTGACATGCTAGTCCAATAAGAACATCCAGTGGCAAAGGAAACATGCATGCCTTGTGAGTTTGATTCACACTTGTGCCATGGTTTGGGTGTAGTCTTGGAAGACTATTTCCTTTATATCGGGAGACAGTGATGTGTTGCTAGATACCCCTCACTGATCGTGATAACGTAAGTTATCGTTACCGACATTTAAAGGAAACCCTCAGGGTCGCACAAATTGATGATATGGCTTTCTTGAGTCAGATCGTGTGGACTGAATTGTTTTGGTTCAGTTTAAAGGAGTTTAAACTCTGATTGTAAGTGAGATCTAGCCTGATCATGTTTGATTGATTAGGGCTTGAGATCGGTAAGCTTCGATCGAGAGTAGTGATGCTAGATCGGTGAGATCAAAGGCATCAAGGGATGTACGGTTAGATCTCGAACCTTCATGGTTCAGATGAGATTTAGACCATTGCTTGGCTTGGTTCAATTTAGTCTTTAAACCGAATTCAATTGGACCGAATTCAATTGAACCGGTTCACATATGTGAACGCATGGTTCAATCGAATTAGCGTTTTGTTTTGGTTCATTAGACATGAACGTTTGAAGTGATGACTTACCATTTTGGGAATGGAGGTTTCGGAAATGGTTCTTCAACGCCTCACTTGGATGAAAAAAAAACGCTTGTCTCTTCTCAACGATTGCTGCTTGCTTTCGGTGTGGTGAGTTTGGACGAGGACAAGGAAGAGTTCATCCACGCCAAGTTCATCCTTCATCTCCTTCACGCGACAAGTGCACTTGAAGTCCTTGCTAGCACAAGGAGCAACAAGAAGAAAGGCCACTTCTCATCTTGTGTGCGCATCTTGTGGAGGAGACCCCTATTCGATCTCTTCTTCCAAGCCGACCTCCAACTCTATGGCTATGGTATAGATCTAAACTCATTCAAGTTGATCATATGCTCATGCTAAGATTGTCGAAAACACATGCTTCCGCTTGCAATTTTATGCGCCACCCCTTAGTGTTTTCGCCCCCCTCTTGAAAGGGATTGCATCAGGTTTGCGCTCCCCCTTGAAGGGGACCCTACACAAATGATATTGAACTACCTCAAAACAATGCCAATCATCATTTAGAAACACAAGTGATCTCAAGTCAAAGGAAATATGCCACTTGTTTGCATACAAGGATTATTCACATTGTGACAAGCAATTGAACATCCTATGTAGGGTCTGTCCAGTACATCCAATGTACCCATGAGTCTACATCTTATTCCATGCTCAAAGCATCCTATAAGATTAGAACACATATTAGTCTCAATCATATCAAGGCTGTCTCATGTTCACCAAGATATCTCGACTAAGGACTTAACTGCATGTCAGCCAAGCTGAACAGCATTGAGACATTATTCAGAAGTATACATATTGCAACAGATAATGTAACAACTTGAATAACAACCATTGCCTTTATAAACATAAAGTTTATACATGATACTGATACAATCCCAAGGCCTCAAACATTAGCCTTAAGGGCATACCCCAACAATCTCCCACTTGCACTTAATCTAATGGTTGAGAAATCTTAAACCCATATTATTACAGTGCTTCTCATGCTTCTGCTGCGCCAGAGGCTTTGTAAGCGGGTCAGCCAGATTGTCATCTGTATGAACCTTGCAGACTTTGATCTCGCCACGATCAATGATCTCCCGGATCAAATGAAACCGTCTCTGTATGTGCTTGGACTTTTGGTGCGACCGTGGTTCCTTTGCTTGTGCTATTGCTCCAGTGTTATCACAGAAGATAACCAATGGATCTGCACTCGAAGGAACAACACCATGTTCCTGAACGAACTTACGAATCCACACTGCCTCCTTAGATGCTTCTGAGGCTGCAACATACTCGGCTTCTGTTGTGGAATCAGCAACAATAGATTGTTTGAAACTCTTCCACACCACTGCACCTCCATTCAGGCTAAAAACGTAGCCTGATTGCGATCGGAAATCATCCTGGTCAGACTGGAACGAAGCGTCAGTATATCCTTCAATACTGAGTTCTTCCTGACCTCCATATATCAAGAACATATCTTTGGTCTTCCGCAGATATTTCAAAATGTTCTTGACTGCAATCCAGTGTGCCTTACCTGGATTACTTTGGAATCGACTGGTCACGCTTAACCCGTAAGCGACGTCTGGGCGAGTACACAACATCGCATACATAATGGACCCAATAGCCGAAGCATAAGGCGTATTGTCCATTTCATCTTTCTCAGTCTGTGTTTGTGGGCACTGACTCTTTGAAAGATTCAGACCATGTCTGATTGGAAGATATCCTCTTTTAGAATTTTCTAAATGAAATCTCTCCAGGACTTTATCGATGTAAGTACTCTGGCACAGCCCGAGAAGCCTCTTAGATCTATCTCTGTAGATCTTCACACCTAATACATAGGCTGCTTCTCCCAAATCTTTCATCTGGAAACATTTTCTTAACCATGCTTTGACTGCATGTAGTTCAGGAATATCGTTTCCAATGATTAAGATATCATCGACGTAGAGGACTAGGAAAGTAATTATGCTCCCACTAAACCTCTTATATACACACGGGTCATCTTCATTCTTGATGAAACCAAATTCACAGATTGATTCATCAAAACGAATATTCCAGCTTCTTGATGCTTGCTTAAGTCCATAAATGGACTTCTTTAATTTGCATATTTTATGACGATCTGATGGATTAGTGAAACCTTCAGGTTGTGTCATATACACATTCTCATCCAGTTTTCCATTAAGGAAAGCGGTCTTCACATCCATTTGCCAAATCTCATAATCATAATATGCTGCTATCGCAAGAATAATCCGAATAGACTTGAACATAGCTACAGGCGAGAAAGTTTCATCATAATCTATCCCGTAGATTTGTTTGAAACCTTTCGCAACTAGCCTGCCTTTATAGGTAACCACGTTACCATCCATGTCAATCTTCTTTTTGAAGATCCATTTACAGCCTATAGGGATTACTCCCAGAGGCGGATCAACCAAATCCCAGACTTGGTTATCTGACATGGAGTCCATCTCGGCTCGCATAGCTTCAAGCCATCTCGCTGATTCTGGTCCACTGACCGCATCCGCATAAGTGAGGGGTTCATCATCAATGATGTAGACTCCGTCATAGCGCTCAGGCTGTCGACGGATCCTTCCCGATCTACGCGGTTCCCGTGATATCTGAGCCTCAGGTTGTTCAGTAACCTGATCTACTGGCTCAGGCTCATCCAACTGTGCTTGACTACTTTGCCCTTCTTCTGGATTCTCATCCAGCTTTATTTCTCTCCCACTGGCTTCTTGCAGAAGTAATTCCTTCTCAAGAAAAATAGCCGTTCGAACAACAAATACTTTGTTCTCTTTGGGATCGTAGAAATAATAACCCTTAGTTTCCTTAGGGTAACCGACAAAGACACATTTGTCAGATCTGCTCTCCAGTTTCCCAGAGGCGAGCTTTTTGACATAAGCCTCGCAACCCCAGATCTTAATAAATGTCAAGCTCGGCTGTTTCCCATACCATAACTCATATGGAGTCTTTGAAACGGCCTTGGATGGCACTCGGTTTAGTACCTTTGCAGCTGTTTCCAATGCAAATCCCCAAAAGGAGTAAGGTAGAGTAGCCTGACTCATCATAGAACGAACCATATCAAGTAAGG